>OY728143.1:1676694563-1679194563 GCA_963277665.1 Viscum album | reverse complement strand
CGTGAGAGAGGCTCAACCATGAAGGGTGTCATGAGGGAGGCTCGACCGAGGGGTGCTGAGAGGGCGGCTCGGCCAGGGGGTGCAACGAGGGCAGCTCAGATATAGGGTTCCACGAGGGTGGCTCCGCCCGAGGGTGACACAAGGGTGTGGGGTGGCTTGGCTCATCCCAGGATGGCTCTACCGGGGTGGCTCGATAGGAAGGATAGCGGCGGCTCGAGTGGTTGCACGGGTGGTGGCTCGGCCTAGATGACGGGGGAAGCTCATCCTGGACGACTGTGGTAGTTCGGCCCGGATGGCTACGGCAGATAGGCCCAGATGGTGGTGGTTGTGAAGCCAGACAACGACGGAGGCTTAGGCGGTGGCTCGGGCGGATGACAGTGGTAGTTCAGCCTAGATGGCGGTGGTGACTCGGGAGGTGGCTCGGTCATGGGCGACGGTAGTGGCTCGGGTTGCGGGGCTGCGGGTGGCATCAGATGCTCAGGCTGTGAGCTCGGCCAGGGATAGTGGGGTGTCCTGCATTTGCCGACGATTGGTTTACCTGGCCTTTTTATTCATTTGTGGCCATGGTGTAAGCCACATTCTTCCATCTCGAAGAACACAATAAGGAAGAACGACGGAGGGGTGGGACATTCTTTTCCCGCACCCTCTGCATTAGAGCGGGAGAAAGCTGTCATAAAAATTAGGAGTCAAGAATGAAAACTCATAAATTCAATATGAATCATGGAAAAAATATTTTTGTTTGATCCACATTCTCATTACATTCCAAGGACGAGGAAATTAAATGAGAGAATTCTAGATTTTTAAAAAAACCCTACCTTGGATTGTTCGTTGATGTTGGCACGAGAAGAATTTGAAGTTGTCGACGTTCGTCTTGTCAGCCAGATGCCTCCAATCCTAGGCTTGTGCGTCGGTTCATTGTAGTCAAAGACGTTCCTTGTTGGAGGGTGTCCTAAGAAAGAAGTTGAAGTCGATGTTCTTCATTGGAGGAGCATTTTTCATGGAAGAAGTGTAATCCTCCAAGGGTTCTCCTCTCACAATTCCACCCAAAACAAAAGAGGTGCCAATATAATTAACTGAAGAAGAAATTATGTTTGCATAGTTAAAAAAGTTGGAATAATTAATGTGGTGTGTTGGCATAATTAATGTAGAAGAATCTCAAAAGTCTCCTCCACATTAAAGTGGGATTTGAGAGGTTTCTCTATCATTATGAGGGGAGTTCAGGAGGTTTAATCCTCGGGCAGTCGCTACCACCATAACCTCTCATGGGAGGTTAGACTCGGGTTGTCCCCACCACCATCACATCTCATGGGAGGTTAATTTAGGTGGTCCCTACCTAAGAAACATACACATGGGTGTTTCAAAACAAAAAAAAATAAAATGTTACACACTTAATTTTTTTTTATTCGTTTCACAAAAAACAAAAAAATTAACTTTCAACCTTGAACAACCATCATCGAGGTGAAAGTATTTTTATGTGAAAACTGACACTACGAGTTCAATAGTGCCCTCATATTTCAATTACAAGCACCTATTTAAATGTTAGGAGAACCCACTCACACATTTATTGAACATACCTGAAAAAATAGATCAGAAATTCATTCGGGGCACTCCAGGCCTCAGAATCACGCACCGTCAATTTTGGTGGACTCATAAAATTCCCATTTAATAAAAAAATTACATTGAAATTCCAAGTCTTTACATTCCCCCCACCTTAAGGATTTACATCCACATAATTTACATTACAATACTATGAAAACTAGTGGGGGTACTGATCACGCATCTGAGCCTCTCGCTCCCATGTCCTCTCTTAGATGTTCCATGATACCAATGAATGCAAACTAGATATTGTGACTGCACATGAAGGACCCTCTCATGTCTATCCTCAATCTTAACTGGAACAATTGTAAAATTTCCCCATTTTAAACGTCTAACTCTCTATAGTCGATGATGTTGGAAGGGTTGTGCTCGAATCTTCTCAGTTGGGATACATGGAAGACGTCATGCACCCAGTGAAACTGAGGTGGATGAGCTATATGGTAAGCCACCTCTCCAAATATAATGAGGACCTAAAAATATCTGATGAACCTCATAGATAACTTTACACTTCAACCAAATCTCCACAAACCTCGTCGAGGAGAGACCCATAGAAAGATGTGGTCTCCATCCTTGAATTCCAGAGGTCTCCATCTCCTGCCGGAATAATACTTCTGCATACTATGTGCAGTATTCATATGCTTCTGGATAATCTGAAATTTCTCTATGGTAGCCCATACCATCTCTCGTCCCACTAGTGTGGACTCCCCTAGGTCAGTACAAAACAAAGGTGATCTGCAGGGTCACTTGTACAATACCTCAAAAGGTTCCATCCCAATGGTGGAGTGATATCTGTTGTTGTAGGCCAACTCCATCAATGGAAATTGATCCTCCCATCTGCGACCGATGTCAAGGACACACGCACAAAACATGTCTTCAAGGGTCTGAATAGTCTGCTCATTCTAACCATCCGTCTGAGGATGGAAGGCAGTGCTCAAAATAAGTTGCGTCCCAAAAGCCTCCTGAAACCTCTTCCATATTCGGGTAGTAAAATGTGTATCATGATCCGAAACAATCTTTGAGGGTAAACCATGTAGCCTCCAAATATCATGCACATAGAGGTGTCCCAAGCTCTCTACTGAACCCTGTTCTCTGATCGGTAGGAAGTGGGCCGACTTGGTGAGTCGGCCGACGATCACCCAAATCTATTCATGAACCATTGATGTATGTGGATGTTCTGTCACAAATTCCATGGATATCCAATCCCACTACCACTATAGGACCTCTAAAGGCTGAACCAAGAATTTTGGTACAAGATGCTCCACCTTCACTTGCTGACAAGTGAGACACCGAGTGTCAAAATCTACAACTGCTTTCTTCATTCCCGGCAACCAGTGTTGTCGTCGGAGATCCTGGTACATCTTCACCACTCCATGATATACCACTAGAAGGGATGTGTGGAACTCCCTTAACACTTCCTCCTAAAGTGACACTGATATAATGTTACATCCTCTAATGAAGATGATGTTCTCCTGACCTTCAGAAAATTCATCAAGTGCATGTCCTATGGATATCTGAGCACGTCGTGCCTTGCAGTCAGCATCCCCACGCTGTGCCTCCCTAACTCACTGAAGATGTTGGGGAGTTACTGTATAATACTGAAGGAAAACATCTCCATATCTATCCACAAGGGATATCTGCAAAGCAGCCGGATACTCTGTCACCTCACCTAGCAGTTGTATACAAGACCTCCTGCTGAATGCATCTACAACAACGTTCCCCTTCCCAGGAGTATAGATTATCTCTATGTCATAATCATAGAAGAAATCAAGACAACGTCGCTATATTAGGTTCAGGTCCTTCTAATAGAAGATATACATGAGACACTTTTGATCAGAGTACACTGTAAAACGTTCACCCTTCAGATAGTGTCACCACATATTCAAGGATAAGACCACTACTGCTAACTCCATGTCATGGGTAGCATTGTTCTGCTCATGATGTCTCATCTATCAAGAACCAAATGTGATCACTGCTCTCTCCTGCATCAGGACTCGTCTGTTTCTTGTCCATAAGTCATCACAATATACTACATACCCTACTTCCTCCTCTGGAATCCTTAAGATGGGGGCACTAGTCTGCCTCTGCCTCAGCTCTTGAAAACTCTGCTGGAATCTCTCCGACCACTTGAAGGGTTTCCCCTTCATCATCAACACTTTATGTGGTGATTCATCTCTGCATAAATCTAGCATAAATCTCTTGTAGTATCTGGCCAAACCCAAGAAACTCCATACCCCCATCACCCAAGAATGTACTGCATCAATATTCACTGGATCCACTACATCTCTGGCCTCCAACATGACATGTCCCAGAATGTGAACCTCTCATATCCAGAATTGGATCTTTGAGAGGTTACCATAAAGCTGGTTCTCTAGGAGTGTGTCCAGTACTACCAAAAAATGATAGGGAGGCTCCTCCTCAGTAGCCGAGTAGATCAAAATATCATCAATGAAGACTACAACAATGAGATCAAGGTATGTCTAAAATATCATGTTCATGAGTCCAATGAACACTACTGGAGATCATTGGTTACACCGAATGGAATAACCAGGAACTCATATTGGCTATACCAACATTTGATAGCCGCTTCTGCACATCCTGGTCTCGCACTCTTAGCTGGTGACAGCTTGTTCTTAGGTCTATCTTCGAGAACCACCATGCTCCCTTCAACTGATCAAAGAGGTCGTTACTCGTGGAAAGTGGGTACATGTTCTTTTTGGTCACTTGGTTCTGGTGAAAATAGTCGACACAAAGGCTCAAACATCCTTCCACATTCTAGGGAAAAAAATGGGGCTTCCCAAGGTGAAACACTGGTCTGAATGAACCCCTTCCCCTGCAAGTCCTCTAGCTATACCCGCAGCTCAAGAATCTCTACGGGAGCCATCCGATATGCATGTGTAGATATATATGCCATCCCGAGTTACAAATAAATGTAAATTTGCACCTCTCTGCGAGGAGGTAGACCCGGAACATCAACAGGGAATACATCGGCATACCGGTCCACCACTTTAGGATAAATTTGACTATCTACATCAACTGCTCCGAGGGTAAGTCTAGCCAACTGAGGATTGATCGACTACAATCTCCTATATTTAAGTCCATCATGTGCTGCAAAGTCTCCCTTCTCCCCAGTGAAGGTAAAACTGGTCCCATCTATGCAGACACACCTCACATTGTGCCTAATACAGTCAATCTGAGCATGGACTATATATAAACATTCAATACCCAAAATTATGTTGTAAGGCCTCGACACCACTACAAGAACATACCAGCTGAAGCTATCACATCCGAGAGTAAGTTCACACTACCGGAACCAGTGCGTAATCATCAAATATTCTCCTGTAGGAGTCTCTATCCATAAGAATTGAGCCAATGGCTCTATCAGAATCTCTGAGCTCTGAACAAGGGTACTTGAAATAAAAGAATGACTAGTACATGTGTCTATAAGAATTGCTGCTAAGGTGGAGTAGACATAGATCATATTTCATATCTTCTCCAGAGTTCCATGATCATAAGCCTCATCTACCTAGAGATAAGCGCTCCCCTATCCACCTACTCACTGTGGTCAGGGTGGACCTTCTGGTGGTGGTGGATGAAACATCTCGAATCGTCTTCCTCCACCAGCTGCACGACCAGCTCATCTGCCACATCCACCTACTCCCTGCAGACCTCCTTGGTCAAATATCTGTCTCTACTAGGGTGGTCCTTTGATCTTCTGCTGATCTTCTATCCATCTGGTCAGATAGTCACAAGCCATGTGACCCTGCCGGATGCATGCATGACACTACCCGCTCTTGGCATGGCCGGCTCGCCTCGGGTACCCCACACATTCGATCCTGAATCATGCAGTCGTCCACCTGTATGTCTGGTCCTCTTGGACGTATGTGACATCTATCTAATGATAGATGTGGAATACTCCTCTACATGATGACTGGTAGTGGTTCTCGCTGCTGCTGAATCCTTAGCAAGGAAACACTCCACTAAAATGATTCTCTCTAACACCCCCACCTGCAACGGGATGCTAAGAGAGATCATCAAAGCCCTGATCTCCCTCTTGAGTCCCTGATCGATGGTTAGGGACCTTAATAATGGGTCCCACACCATATCTGTGGAGTAGAGTGATAGGTCAGTGAACCTCACTGAGTACTGATCCACAATTAGGCTGCCCTGCTGCGGATGAAGTAGCTCATGTATGCACACTGCACGAAGAGTCACTAGAACAAACTCAGCATGAAACAGGATCTCAAAGTCTTTTCAGAGAAGCATCACCTCATCAGGAACCTAGAGCATCAATCTGCACCATCTTCCCACTAATTCCTGTAGAAGGATGAAGGAAAGGATCACCATGAGATCGTTTGGTGTCTCCACCCGTTAGAAGACTCTTACCACAGCTTGCATCCAATCCCCAACGACATGTGGGTCTCTCTCTACCCTGATCCTGGGTGGCCTTTGGCACTAGAACTCGTGCAATGCACTCAATCAGTGTGCACTATCTTCTACTTGGGCTGGTGTCACTGGTGGACCAACGAGTAATGGTACATATGGTTCCACCGCTAGTGCCTCTTCTAGAAGAGGGCCCGACACCGAGGCCTCATTGCTCGGTGGGCGATCAGTGCATACAACTCTCAGAACCCATGTTGGCTCTCTACATAGAGGCATCCGGAAAAAAAGCTACACCATGGTTAAAAAGATATAACTGTTGAGCTGAGTCAATATATCACAAAGAAAAAATCATGGAAACACAAATGGAATTAGTGTTTTTGTGCACTAAGTCGGAAATCAGATGTCAGGGTCCTGGTGTATGGATACGTCGGCCGATGCACCAACACTGGATTCCCTAAACTGATAACCACACTCACTACACATAACCCTGTTAACATTAAAAGAATTATCAGAGTCCTATGTTATATGGTAGAACCGACTCCTATGATACCAATTTGTCATGACCCGTCCCATGGGGCCCATGTCGTGACTACCCCAAGCCCAACTTCCTTAGGCCAGGGGATGGCGACTTGCACCAAAGGAGCAATTACCTTGATCTAAGAATAAATTTCATTTATAACCTGTAAAAACACAACCAAGCACACATTATGATATGAACTCAAGTAAATTGAATATTAAAAAGAGTGAGTACATAAAGAAAAATGGTCCAGTATACAAGCCCAACTAGAACGTACAAGGAAAACGGGGATGTACAAGATGACTGATAGTTGAAAAGCAACTCTTGGATCATCCACCTTGATTCATACCTAATGTTTAGGTACATATCGCCTCCTCAGCACTCTACGTTCACCCATCTCCTCTGCGAACCGACACGCCGTATCGTCGACCTCCAAGCATCGTCCAATCCTGGTACCCTCATCCTCAGTTAGCATTGTCCATCGTCTGCATCCAACACAACAATGTGCAGGCATAGCCCATAAAGGGGTGAGTATAACGATTCTCAGTAGGGACCCTGAGAACCTCAAGGTCTCACAAAATCCACTATGTATAAACCACAAATTTTGAAGTCAACAGACGGCCCTACTTATGTATATGACCATTCATATACCGATGTTTCCAAGTAATCATTCTCAATCATGAGGAAAACATAGAGGTACTGACTCAGGTCACACCCGGTATATCTTTAGGTATATACGTAGAGATGTTTAGATATAACTACTAAATCATTTTACTCCATTAAGATACTCTGCTACTAGCCTTCAAAATATTTCTAGACGCTGACCCACAGAGGATTGATAGGGGATGACCCACACAGGATCTCTAGGAGTTGACCCACACAGGATCACTAGGAGCTGAGCCACACATGATCGCTATAGATGACCCACATAAGATCTCTAAGAGAAAACCGACACAGGATAGCTAGGAGCTGACCCACACAGGATTGCTGGAGCCGACCCACACAGGATCACTAGGAGCTGACCTACACAGGATCCCTGGAGCTGTCCCACATAGGATCACTAGTTACTGACCCACACAAGATCTCTAGGAGATGACCTGCTTAGGATTTCAAGGAGCTGACCTACACAGGATCTCTAGGAGCACTCTTCTCATCACAGCTATCTTATAAGTTTCCGCACTAGGCTTTCTACTCATCAGGAGAGTCCGCCCGCCAAGCCACAGGTCGACTCTCCAACTTCTACAATGTTCCATGAAGATGTATCCCAAATGTTCTCCATGTCATAGGGGTCTCAACGCAACAGAGAGTGTGTCAATGGGATTCCCGATATGTGAGTTTTTATCCTTATTGTATCAGGGGCCCAGTTGGATTCGTGATCGATCCAACCTGATCGTACTCCATCATAACCAAAAACTCTTGTGAGATATAGTAAATGGAACCATCTTTCTCTAAGGATTTTAGTACCACTGATAGTTCATCAAACGGAGGTCAAGTGCCAATGTTATGGCCAAAAGATCGTAAATGTGTCATAGTGGGTCTGGGTCAGGTCCAACCCAGTCAGACCGACCTGGCCTGGGATGACCCGGCCTGACCTACTGGGTCCATCCCATTGGGTTCGGCTGGGCCCACTGGGTCCGACCCGACCCACTATGACCCGTCCCACCATTTATTAAAAAATATTCTTTTATATAGTCATTAACCTTTTCATAATAAAATATTAATCCGAAACATGGTTATGATTTTAATGAGTTGGTTAATAATGTGAATGAAATAAATAATTATGTCAGAATTATAGAAGATATTCTATCTAAAAACACTTGAATTCTAATTTTTCAACCAGTACCAACCCTAAAAAAAGATTGATACTGGTAAAAACAGAAACTAGTACAGAAATTCACTTTATTACCATTTATGAATGAATGAAAACCTCCACCAATGTTGAGAAAAATTAAACAATGAAATATGAATAGAATGCTAAAAAACCCATGGAGGGAAAATATACCAAATATGAAAATGATATTGGAACGAATAATAAGTTAACAAAAAACCTTTGTGAAAATAGATATTGGAAAATTAAATCAGAACTACAGTCCCCTTCAAGGATGATACAATCAAGGAAGAATAAAAAATGAAATTCAAAAAGAGATTCTAAAAAAAATCTGAAAATATAAAATAAAAAAACACTTCATGAAACTGAAAATAAAAATTATAAAATATTATACCTTCATCATGGATCTATACACTCAAAAGAGGATAATTTAAGGTAATGAGACAGTAAAATGGGGAAGAAGATTCATATAATTATTCATTCCATGACTTGAAACCAAGTGTTTTGATACATAGAAATTTTTTATCCATCATATAATTTTAATTATATTATTTAATTATTCATTTTGTGATATTTTTGCCTCTATAAATGTAATTCCACATTCAATTTTATGTTATTAGTAAATGGGGGATATAAATCCCATTAGAGTGGATATGAAACTTGTATATAGATTCAATTTATTACCACAAATATTCCAATAATATATACACTTTTTAGTTATTAAATATAATATTCAATCTATGTTCTATGTGTTGAATGTGGAGGATTAAATAAACACACCACAATGACCCATAATCTTTTGTAGACCCTTTAATGAAAATATCTATGACCATCATAATAATTCATAAGGGACCTCTCACTATATGAAAAATGTTAATACTATCCATTTAATCATCTTTGATTCAACAAAGTATACTCAGGATGATCAGTTAGTTCTAAAGCTATCCCACACTAAGGAGCTAAATCCTAGTATAGTTTATATAATGCTGGTTGAAATTTTCGTTGTGGGAAATCAATTATGATGTTAATTTAATTTTATTAATAAATTTAAAAAACAAAAAAAATCATATACCACCAATAAGAAGAGGTTAACCCTAAATTATTTTATGGAGTTGATAATGTTTTCAATCAAGAGGAACAAGAGATTTCATATTAAATTTAGGAAGTCTAGGCTATCGAGGTGAGAAATAAAAATGGCATTTCTCCCTTTTATCAACCCCCACAAAAGAAGTTAAAAACCATTCCCACCAACATGAAATATGTGTACGTAATTTATTAGGAAAATACTAAAAATATTTTCTCTAATAATTTGACTCAGGTCCAAGATCAAAATTTGATAAAACCTTTGATGGTAAATATACAAGAAATCGGACAGTGTTTAGTATTGATCAATTGCAAAATCCTCAAAATATTCTTGAATAGAATTATTCATAAATAAAACTAAAAGAATTTTAGGTATCTCTTAGGATGACTTAATAAAAAAGTGATAATTTTATTGAATAAATAGATATATAAATATTTAGAATTAGGTATTATCTATAATGTGTCTGTCTCACATTAGATCAACCCAATTCACTTTGTTCTCAAAAATAATAAAGTGGTTGTAAAAAATTATCAGAATTAATTAAACACTTTTATGAACCAGAATAGTTACATTTATGGAATATATTATAGTAAATTGTACCATGTGACTGGGAAAAATCATATTATCATTACCTTTATTAAGAAAATGATATAAATTTTATTATAAAAAACACAATAATGTATCTATATCTATTTTCAGGATAATGAAAATGTCTCATTACACAAAAATTTCATGAGATGAAATCAATTAAATTTCCATACATTTATTTTTTTACATATGGATTACACTTTTCAAAACCCCCATATTTTAAAATAGATTTATCATTAAATAAGTCTGATTTATTGGATTGATTGTTTGATATTAAACACCATGATTAAAATGCACCATGCTATATTAAAACCATGTTTTTAGATTAGGTGTTATGAATAATTCTAACCAAAATATAAACTAAATTTGTAATTTTCAAATAATGAAAATATATTCATATATTCATAATAAATAAGTAATCATTTTTCAATGAAGTATATTTATGCTTAAAAAATAGGTTTTATGTCAAAATATGGTTTTTTCATATTTTAGATAAAAATAGTATGTAATAAATATATTTTAATTATGTTTTTATGCAATAAATAACATTTTTTAAATTATCATTTTAGTATATTCTTATAATAATTGATACAGTTATTTCTAAAAAAAGATTTATTTTTCTATGAATACAGAAAAAAGATGACATTTAGAAAAATATCCTTTCATTACATGTGAATAATTTATATGTTTTGATTTTTTTTATTTATGATAAATAAGAATCATTAAATTATACCCAAAAAGCCTGGAGACAGGCGAGGACCTTCTCCTAATAAAAATATATTAATCAAAAGTAAAAGTACACAGGAGAGCAGAGACACGAAATTGATCAAGAAATATGGGTATACACATTACCACAAATATCAGCCTGGACAAGATCCCTGCAAAATTCAGGCATGACACAGGACCAATTCGAACTAACTTCAAAAATTTCTCTTTTGGACAGAGCATCAGCAACCCGACTGGCCTCACGATAAACATACGTTACTTCAAGAGAGAGTACCTCCGCCAGCTGCAGACATTCTATCCAGTCAGGCAAGATCTTCCATGGTACATTTCTGGATCGATCATGAAGAATTTGAACAGTAGTGGTCAAGTCAGACTCCAACCATATTTGGTGCCAATTAAAGTGGACAACATATCTAATTGCTTAAATTATATCCCAAAGTTCTGCTTCAATTGCGAGAACGTTGCCAATAAAATGAAAGAAGCATCCTTTCACAAATCCACAGGAGGTTCGGACTACACCACCGCATCCAGCCAGAACCGGGGTGCCTGAGGCCACTCCATCAACATTGACATTGATCCAATTGGGGATGGGTGGTATCTACCATACATACTTCATCATCAATGGTTTCTTGTACCTACCATGCACACCAATAGATCTCAAAAGCACAAGATCATCAACATCGTTATTCATGGAACCTGTTAGTAAATGGTAGGTCGTTCGAATTGAACGATGAATGCACAAAACACCATTATGAATGGTTGGTTTAATGCTGTTTAATTCTAAGTAATTCCTCACTTTCCAGATGAAGGAGAAGACACTCATCGCAGCGGCCAACCGGAGAGAAAAAATCTGCTCACTGCAATTTTTTTTGCAAATAGAGTGCAGCAGATCCTCCAAGGATTGAAGGTCAATAAAACCATTGAAAATACCCTGCAGGTAACTCCAGAATTGGATCGTGAATTTGCAAGAGATAATGAGGTGCTGATGTGTTTCAGCGGCATCAAGTCAGAGGTAGCAGGTAGGATCCAGTTGCAGTCTGTTGCGCTGCAGCAGATGCTAGATTGGGTGGCGTTGTTTCCAGATTTTCCAAGTGAGAAATGTTGCAACAGGTGGAATAAAGGTTTTATGAACATCTTTAATCCATGACGGTGCGTTCAAGGGAGGAACACAAGACAACTCATATAACTCATTTGTAGAAAAAGTTTCATTCAGATTAGGCATCCAGAAAATAGTGTCAGAGTCAACATAGTTATACCTTGCAATCTGCAGACAGAGATGATCAGGTAAAAGATCATTCATATTGACAATATCACGAATATCAGCAATAAAATGGTCCATCAGGGACGCATGAACAGAAATATCATTATAGATGGGTCAAGATAACCAAGATGTTTTCCAGAGATTAAGATAGGAGCTCTCAAAAACCATCCATCTTGAAATTTCCATCATACCATTATAGGCCTTCTTAATGGCCGACCAGACAGAAGAAGTCATGTAATACCCATAACCCTGCTGTAGCTTGTCAACAAACCTAGAATTGAGGAAGTCTGCCAAGGGATCAGAACTGGACAGAAGGTTCCGTACAAATTTTTTAATCAAGGCATCATTAATGACCCTCAGAACCTTCACTCCCATTACACCCATTTGGATCAGTTTAATACACTCTTTCCAGCTCACTGTGATGAGTTTTATTTCATTAATTGATCCAGTCCAAATGAAATTTGTAATCTTGCTCATCAATTATTTAGAAAGTGCCCTTGGCCATCGGTAAAGTGAAAAGTAATAGACAAACATTGAGGTGATTACTCAATTAACCAAAAAAATTCTTCCAGCTTGAGACATATTCTTCCCCTTCCAGTTTTCCAATTGATTAGTAATTTTCACAGTGATGCCCTGAAAGTAACACCGCATCACTCTTCCCCAAAACAGAGGTACAACGAGATTTTTAAAGAGAAATGTTCCCCTATTAATGCCATGTTTCAGAGATATTATGTTCTACCTCAAAATGGTGATGCCTTCCCCAAACATAACCGAAGACTTATGCCAACTAATAACCTGACCTGAATCTTCCTCATAATGTGAAAAAATCCCTTTGATACAGGAAATGGTCCCATTCTCTACCTTTCCGAAGAGCAGAATATCATCAACATGTAATAAGTGAGAGGGAGCAAGAAGGTTCCTTCCAATTTTCATCCGCTGATACCAACCAAAATTTGCCATATCATTGAGACACCAGCTCAAGTAGTCCTCATCAATCTCAAAAAGCAGACCCGAGAGGGGGTCTCCTTGACTTACCCCTCATGTACACTAAAAGAAACCTCTAGGGGATCCATTAATAAGAATAGAAAGTTTCACACTGCCCAGGATAGATTCAATATGCCTAAGAAATCGGTGTGAAAACCCTTGCATTTTATGAATAGTGAAAAGAAAACTCCACCTAAGAGTGTTGAACACCTTGGAGATATCAATCTTCAAAGCCATATCGCCAACCTTTTTCTTCCTCTTCATTGAGTTGACACATTCTGAAGAAGTGAAAAGACAATTCTGAATGTTCATTCCTGGCACAAAACCAAATTGATTATTGGAAATAAGCCCTTTAGCGTTTTCACCCAGTCTCTGGGTCATGATCTTGCTGATAATATTAGGTATGTTATTCCAAATCTCCACTGGCCGAAAGTCTTTAATATCAAGGGAACCTTCCTTATTAAGAATTAAGGCAATAAAGTTAGAATTCATCCCAAAAGGCATGTAAGAGGACCTATAGAACTCCATTACTGCATTAACATCATTCTGATTTACAATATCCCAATAGAACATAAAAAAATTGTTGGTGAACCAATTGGGACCAGCCACACTATCAATATTTTATGATAAAAGAGCATCATAAATCTCCTTAGCATTTGGAATTTCAGTGAGCCTATTATTCTATATATCAGGAATGGAGGATTCAAAATAGTGTATAATTTTTTCAGAGTGATCATCTCCATTATCAGTGTAAAGCGTCTCAAAGTAGCCCGTGATAGCTTCAACAATTTCACTTTCGGAAGAATACATATTTCAATCAATAGAAATGGAATTGAGACTCCTTTTTTCTCTCTTTTCCTTGTGAACGCAATGAAAAAACATGGAATTCCTATCAAACTCCTTTAACCATCTATCATTTAATTGATTCTGATCTAATCTCTCCTTAAGAGTCAAGAGGTTGTCATGATTTGAAGCAGCTTGAATCTCCTCCAGGGAGGGAACATCATGAAGATTATTATCCTTCGGATGATTCAGCAAACAAACATCTGCCTGCTTAATGTCATTATCAAGGGAGGAAAATGATGCCTTGACCCATTGCCTTAATATGGATTTGACTTCATTTAACTTCAAGAAGATATCATCGGAGGGACTTCCCAAGAAGTGAGAATTCCAAACATCTAAAATGATCTCCCTGCAACCCGGCATGACCAGTCAGGCATTATTGAATCTAAGGGGCATCTGAGGTGACCATATTCTGCTATCACAGGCCTCAACAAGAATATAATTGTGGTCATAATGTAATCTGGGTAGGGAAATTCCAGACACATCCATTGAACTATCTCCCATATCCACTTGTACAAAACATCTATCATGTTTACTTGCATGTCTTCCATTTCTGGTATACCTGCTCCGTGTGAAATCAGCCCCAGACACAGGAACCTGGACCAAACAACATTTGTCAATGCAAGAAAAGATCTTAGAGGATGAAGGGTGAAAAAAATTCTCTCCTGTCTTTTCATCTGGACTCAAAACGGTGTTAAAATCTCCACGAATAATCCAATTAATATTGATATTTTCAAAGAGGTCGTCATGAATCCTCCACAATGCTCTTATCCTTGTGTACAGATTAAAGGCATAAACAAAAGTAATCGATAAGTTGAAGCAGTTTAAGCTGCAAGAGATAGTCATAGATTGCACATCATTCATGGAGGAGCTCACAAGAACACAATGATGCATCAGAACGCATAAATATTCAGCATTATCACCCACTTTATTACTAAAAACAAAAGAATATCCCAACAAGGACCACTTAAAAGTGGACCATCTTTCAAAATTAATTATTGGCTCAGCAATACCAATTAAAAGAGGATTATTTTTCAAGACGAGATGCCTAAGGGACTTGATCGTGGGAGAATTCCCAATCCCTTGGTAATTCCAAAATAGTATCTTCATTTTTTTTAATCTGAGCCTAGTGTTAGGCCCACCATCACTGTTTTTCATGTTTTCAATAAGTGTAGTAGTGTCCAGTTTAGCATGAGTAAGATCCCTTGAATCTCGGATCACTGTAGATATTTCATCACTATCTTTAGAATAAATCTTAGGGCTGAGTGATGAGAATATATTCATGGATTCAATAGAAGCAAGCATAGTGGAATGGAATCTTCTCTTCCCAGCCTTATCTGGATGTAACTGAAGGAATTCTATATACTACAGTCTAAAATTATTCTCTTCTCTTGCATCATCACCTCCACCGAATGGGAGGAGAAAATCATTCGAGACATCATCAGGACTTTCTTAATCTTGATGTGCCTGAAGTAGATCACCATGATGCTCAACATTCTGAACTGCATTTACATCTCCACCAGCACTGGAAAGAGGGAGAAGATGCTTTGAGTTATACTCATAATATTACTTATTGACCACAGCATCACCAGAGGTAGGTTCCAATGGAATACAAATATCTGGTTCATCTTCACATGTAATACACATATTATCATCATTAGACATGTCCTCTCAATCACTAACAGCAAGGGAAGCATGATGAGAAGGTCCTGAAGGAGCTAAGGGATCTGAAAATTTATCATCCACCTGTGCAGATAATGCAGCAGGCATTTTCATCTGTTCGGGATCTCCCATTAAAGCTGGATCCCCCAATTGAGTGACCCTCTCATTCGGTTTACCTGACCCACCTTCAATTTCATAGGGATCGGGTCCGACAACCTTGCCTTTATTTCCCCTACAGCTCGATACCTCATGCCCTCTCATTTTTTATAGGCTACAGATTTTGTGTCTGTGGCAATCCGAAACCATATGTCCAAATAATTGACAATTCATGAAAAACTTGGGCTTCCTCTCATAAAGAATCCCAAGAGTAAGACTATAATCCATAGTGGTCA
Organism: Viscum album; assembly: GCA_963277665.1. Classification (NCBI taxonomy): domain Eukaryota; kingdom Viridiplantae; phylum Streptophyta; class Magnoliopsida; order Santalales; family Viscaceae; genus Viscum; species Viscum album. Next base: position 1,679,178,702 of record OY728143.1, on the reverse strand, counting down.
ACACCACCTCTTCCACAAGAGTGACAGACATGTCAACCTCACCAAAATCCTAGAATAATGAATGAAGGAGGGACTATCAGTCTACTTATCCAACCTAATTGGATTACCGACAGATGAAGCAATGTCCCATAATATCTATGGATGCCAATCTATCCAGTTGAGATTACAGACACTAATCAATATCTGAGCATCTGTATTCCTTACAGAATTTGGATCAAAATTGCAGTCCCATTCATGAATTCGGAGGAACCCAGTCTTAAAATATACTATGCCAAAACTCCATGCACGCCTTTTGAGTTCATCAGATGGAAACACAATATGATAGAAACCCCGACCCATTTCCATCATTTTCTGGTCCGCAAATCCCCATATCACTTTAAGCCTCTCAGTTAGATCTTTGAACCTCCACGACTTCTCCCTGTTCGGAATTAGAACCCGAGAAATTATGGAAAACATACACAAATTCACTCTTTCTTCAACAGCATTTTGATTTGCCACAACATTTCCAATATGTCCTTTTCAAATAATCTTACCTGATGAACCAAATTCGCAATCTAAAAAGGAGGGACTGTCTGTGTTTTTCACCGCATCTGCAAAGATTTTCCGTGCTCCATCTCCATCTTGTGCATCACCCAATTTATAGTAACACTTCGCACAAAGACTAAATAACTGTTTATGGACAAAAAAATATTCCTCCACTGATTTGAAACCAGAAGTACTTCCTAATTTAACACCATTTGATCCGGGATCAAAATCGCCAGGTTCCGCTCCGAGCTCCCCCATCAGTCTTGGAATATCTCTTCTATCCTTACCTCTATCATTTTGTGTTAGTATTTATTGATGACATCTTGGTGTACTCAGCGTCAGAAGAGGAGCACCATCATTAAATTATAACAAATATAAAGAAGTTCATAGTTATTATTAATATACATGATTTTAAAATAAGCTAAAAATTTTGGGCTTAAGAAGTTATTTTTTTAAAATCAAATTTATGCATCCAATTGTTTTCATTTAAATAAATAAAATAAATATCTATTGAATAATTTCTTATGTAAATAAATATATAACATATTAAAAATAATTCTTCCACATTCACATAATTGTATTTACTATTCATGAAGTAATAATAAATCAAGTATTATACATCAAATACATTTTTTTTGAAACAATTTTCATTATTTTTTATAATTCATTTTTTTAAATTAATTTCCTACACATACAAAGATTCAATTTTGAAAAATATATTCCATATTTTGAATAAACATAATTAATATAAATATATTTTTTCATCTTAGTTTTTGGTCACTATGAATACAAAACACAACAATGATTTTTCATATTAGTAATAGTGAAACATGTAAAACTTGGAGAAAACTATGTGGAAAAGATTTACAATATCAATGAAATATAACATGACCATAATTAATGAGTTTTGTTAATATATATATTTTTATGGGGATTAAATTTTATTTTATAATATATTATTTTCATTTTTAACCTGAAGATAAATTTTTTTATAGAAATATATATTTTATTCGAATTTATATTAGTTTTTGTGCCTTTATATCTAATGGTATCGTAAGAAGGTTCCATTCGGTATTATATAGATACAAATTTCAAAATCAATCATTTGATTTATTAAATAATAAAAGTATTTTGAAATATAATTTGACATGATTTGAATATAATTTTTTATACATATATCTAGTATTTTCTAAAAAAAATCATGTGTTTTGTGTTACATTCTTTAAATTTACTTTTTTCTCATATTTATTTTCAATCTGGTAATATTTATTAAATAATAAGAATTTCATTTTTAATTTTTTTGAATGGAACCACTTTTTTGTTTTCATGAATTTAATTTATTTAGGGAAAAGTTCTGTTTTTATTTTAATGATTTAAACGTGATTATAATTTTCTAAACTGGAGATGGGGGATAAACGTTTTCCAATACCTACTTATATGGGATTCGATGAATGTTTTCAACTCTATCACTTCATATATTCCAATTTTGGGATCCTTGTTTAAAAAATACATTATTTCTATATATATATATATATATAACTTAATCTATTGTGTAATTCTAAGTGTTTTGTTCCCCTAATTAAAAAAAGGTCATGTTTTATCCTCTCATATTTGTAATGGATAATCATTCTAACATAGTGACCCAACCCCTTTTGAATTCATATATTCATTCCCTTGTTTATAGAAATTATATTATTTATCTATTAAGATCCTATGATGTCATACATTGTATGACAAATGTTTTCTCTAAAAGTAGAGGTGATCATACTACTAGATCATTTTAATGTTTATTTCTTCTCCGACATCATATAAATATATTTTAACCATATAAAAATGATATTTATAAAAGAATAAATATAGTAAGTTGTTTTCATTATGGTACAAAAAATCAGTTCACTTATATCTAATGGGATTTGAATTTATCACTCCTCTGCATATGTGTGGAATGTCACATCCTTTTAGCGATATGATTCTTTTCCATCAATATATTTGATTGGTGGATATTACGATAAATTTATTATTTATATAGGATATTTATAATACAAATAATATTTCAAAAGGTAAATTATAATTTTTGTTTCTTTTATTGCATTCATAAAAGAGTGGAAACATTACTTGTGTGACAGTATGGATCACCATATGCCTTATTGAGTATTTAACAGACTTCCAATTACTTTTTTTGAAAAACATGTAACATATCATAAAAAAGTTTATCTTACATAACCTATATTATTTTTCCATAGAGTGAAAATATATAATATTAGTTAATAAAATAATGATAAATTAATGTTTAATGAAATACAAATGGAATAAATTTATGAATATATGACAATAAAATGAATTTCTTAATTCCAAATGTTTATGGTATTCATATAAAGAACTATAGGTTATCTTTATAGATCATGCGAAAAACATTATAATAGTACATATAGAATTTTGAATTATTTTTATGGTCATAAATAATTTTAATTTATTGTTTCATGATCACATTTATTCCATGTAATTTTTAAATTTTGGGGTGGTTATACTATGATTTACCATGGTTAGTGGTTTTCCTTCAAAAGATATTAGATTTCAATTTTTTTATTCATTTTTTGAGCTAAAATTAAGATAATGGTTATACGAAGAAATCTTCTTTTCTATAGGGATACCACACTACCAATTGTAGTAGTGGAATCACTGGGATATAGTTTATGTGTCATTATAAATTAATAAATTGGTTTTTGATGAGTGGGAAATTCAAATCTAACTATTTGGGTGTCCAGGTTAGTGAATAAGGATCATAGCAATAGAATTTATAAAATTGATACATATTTATGGGTTCAACATTGAGGGTAACTCATATTAGGTTTTGATATATACATTTATCTTTGGTCTAAATGGTAGGCTTCAAATATTCTATCAAATAAATCTATAATTTTCTAATCAATAATCATTTTATATTTATTAATTCTAAAATATATTCTATATTTTAATATGTATAATTTAGCTTGATTAAATTTTTATTATGCTAATTTATTATTTAATATATTCTAATACTAATTGGTTTCATTATTCCACTGGTAATGTTATGTATATCAATACTGTAAAAAAATTTACCTAAACATTTTTATTCCAATATCAATATGTTAATTATGGGATAATCATATTTTTATAATCAAGATATACTAGTTTCATGAGAAAGATAAATATATAATTTTCTAAAAAAAATAACCCTTTAATTTTTATTCTATCTTCAATAAAATTATAATTTGATTCAATATTTTATATTTGTTGTAGTTTCTATATTATAAACTGACCATGATATGTCAAATTTTTCTTATACTATCAGATTTTCATATTTCAGTTTCCTTTCACATAACAAGTGTGTTGATATTTTATTTTACTATAGGAATACTCCTAAGATCAATTTTTTATACAAATAACAATATACCACAAATTTTTTATTGCAATGACAATGTATATTACAATAACACAGTGCAAAAATATATTATCAAAAAAAGGTTAAAATTTTCTAATAATTATTTTGAATAGGATTTTTAGGAAATGGATGTTTATAATTTTATAAGGGAATAGAAAATTTATTTATAATTAAATTTTAGATTTATAAATACCCTTTTATCTTATATTCTAATTGGGGTATAATGAGAAATTTCCTCTTGTAGAACTGATTATAGTATAAAAAATATGTACTATTACTATTTCTCAACCATTATATATTCATGAAATAAAGTTATATTTGATTAGAGTATGTTACCATTAATTTTATTTTGTAACAAGATAATATAGTTCTCAAATTAACTATGTATTGTAGAAAATTATATAAAATTTACAATCTTGGGTAGAAAATCTATTTTCTAATGATTATTTTGATGATAAGGTTATATATATCATACCAAATGAATATGAATAAAATTTATTATAAAAAATAGAGCTAATATGATATATACAACTTTCACATCGGTACAATGATGTTGTACATGAGTCATTTCCAAAGGAATGAATAAAAAATAAATTGAAATAAAACATTTCTTTATAACTATTCGAACATTAGTTACAAATATTTAGAAAAAATGATCATCCATGAAATATTCTTAAATTGTTTTTGAATAAATATAATATTATCTTTCTGATAGTTATTATTATTATATTGGAATAGTGATGTTCAAATAGATAAAATAAAAATATATAAACACACATAAGGGAATGAAAACAATGAGGACCAATTGAAAAATAAATTATGAATCAATGAAATATTAAATCTGGAGTTCTTTATAGAAGTTAGAATAAAATTAATTAATATAAAAAATAATCCCAAAATAAAATTAATAAAATCATCAATTATCTAGATAAATGGATGACCCAGTAAGGCTATTCTTCTTCATTAATTTCAAAATAATAATGTGGTGACAGTAAAAAAATTATTTATTTCCTTGAAAATTTTCCATATTTTGGAAATTGTTTAATGGGATGTTTAAATGTTGAATAGCCTCCAAATAACTATCAAGACAAAAAATGATTTTTTGTTTCAGATACTAAAATTTATTTATATGATTAATATTCAACCAGTCCATACGATAATGAGAAGAATAATCTAGAATATCATAAAAATGTATATACTATATTATTGAATCATAAACTATACATCAAAATATATGGTTAATTTTTACATCTGATAATTGAGGTAGAAAAGAAAAGGTTTATTAGTTTTCAATAAACATATATCTCACGGTTTGAAGAAATTTTTATGTTCTAAAATTTGTACATTTATGTTTCGTTAATATACTAAAATATATTAGGTAAGACTAAATTTGAGTTATTACGAATCATTAGTTAGACCATAGATCAGTATTTCTTACTCGGAAATTTAATAGAAATTAATTTTTATTTTTTCTTATAACACTAGAATGTTCTTTTTGAGTAAAATTTTATATTACAATAAGAAAAAGAAAATTTTCAACTCTCATATTCATAAAATATTTTTTTTATTCCTCCAATAAAATAGTAAATCTATTTCATGTCGATATTATTGGTTTATTTTAATTTAAATTATCTATATATCTACTTTGTACACCATCCATACCACACAAGGTGTCTAAAAATTTGTTATTTTTAGGAATAAAAAACATGATAATTCAATAGTAACCATAAAATAGAAAATATAATGATTATTTTCTAATATTGAAAATACATCTGATTAAAAATTCTGAATAATATGTTAATGATTTAAAAATAGAATACATCAGGGGGAGAACATTAGTTTAAATAAAACTATATATTTCAGTCATCCAATATAAATAAATGTATTCATAATTAAGAAAAATATTAACACTTAATTGTAATATTTTAATATTATTTAAAAAGAATATATATTGATATATTAAAATACTAATAATCATAATATTCATAGTATACATAAAAAATAAATCATTATTGTTAACTATTGAAGAAACAATAAGCACAACATAAATTTTAAAAAAATAAACTAATGAAGTTGTAATACAGAATGCAGTTTTGAATTGACAACTAAAATATTGGTATTTATTAAAAAAACCAAGTACTCCTTTTGAAGGATATTATAAACAAGAAAATAATTCCAATGTTAATAATATATTTATAAAATTTTTCTAAGGTAAACTTGATTGTAAAATTTATTATAGGTATATGTGTCTTAATAGCTGGATATGGATACTTTCTTCCGTACCATAAATGTTTTTGATCATCCTGATCAAAATTTAGCCTGTTGCAATAAAGGTCATCTCAATTCAACCCACTACATATTATGATCCTCACCTTATCCACTAATATAATAGATATCTCAATGTTACTATATAAATAACGAAGTGTTGATAATTAGGATGTGTAACATGTATCTCAGCTTGAGGAATAAATTATTAATATCTAAGATGATTATAATGAAATACCCATATAATGGTAGATTGTAGTTTAAACAATATGAATTGGAAAATTATCACAATGAAAATTAATGACAATGAATTATGAACATAAAATTCATTAGGATGCTCAAAAATATTTACAATGCTATATGTATTATTTTATATTTGTTCTTATGATCAATGAGGTGTAGGTATATTTCTAAAAAAGAATCTAATGGTGGGATTCTATATTTATTATGGTCATTTTTAATGGTATCGTAAATATCTCATTCTTTATCATTAAATGGAATTTTATTCTTGCAATATTTAAAAAAAAATTATTAAATCAATAATACATTAGAAGAAAACATTGATCATTCAGCGTTAGGAAATTATTTTGGATATTTTATTTTCTAAAAACAATTACTTTAGTATTATTTCAAACATAATTTTACAGGTATTACATTTATTTATATTACATATTCAACAAAATAATAAAAAAATCAAATATCAAGTAGATATCTTTTTAATGAAGTGCATCATAGTTTTCCAAATAAATGATGTAAAGGGAGGAAATATATCAACAATATTGAACATTTCAAAAATAAAAAAAATTATAAAAAATTACAATTAAAGTATATTAACATTCCATATGACTTCTTATATATCATGAGATGAAAATATAATTATTTCTTTATTGGGATGGTGTTCATCTGAATTATCTCCCAATTTGAGAGATATTGAAGTAAATGTCCATAAAATAATAGAATATCCCCATTTTTAATAATCTCTCTCTATAGTGAAGGTATATGATTTTTTTTTAATTTTCTTAAGCATTACACACATTTCATTTACTAGAGGAAAATAAGATAAATTATTTTCTTGTATTTTTTTCTTAAAACAACATATCCTTGGATATGTGAAAAGGGATAATGCTAGATAGATTTTATAAAATTTAAATTTATACTTCATATTATATTTATACATGAATAATAAATCATTAAAAAAATAATATTCTTAAAATGATAAAATATAAAGACTTGATTGAATATGAAGACATTTTTAAAGAAATTATATTGTGGATGTGATTGTACTACCTAGTATTATCAATAGAATAAGTTTTACATTTATGAAAATAATTGACAATTTATTTATCAATCATGTGTCTCATATTCATGATATACTCTAATATCTTTAATATATGGTGTTCTTATACATTTAATGTATCCCAAATTCAATATCTCTTTCTAAATAACTACTTAATTGATGCCCATTATCTAAGATATTTTCTTCAAAATAAATGATTTTCAAGTTATTATCTTTAAAATTTTCAATAAAATTTATGATATTTTATTTTTATTTTCATACTAATGATTTTTATTTACCAAATGGAATTTTAGGTATTTTACTAAAGAATAAATTCTCTCATTTTTGGTTTCCAAATCATTCAGAACATCATCAATAATGATAAATTTTCATAAATTATTTAATAGTCATATTTTTGTGAACATTTATAGTCCCTAAAATAATTCAAATATATCAAATGATATCTAAAGGTATTTTTTATTTTGTAAAATTTTTTATCACAATAATACATCTATATTCATAATTAATTCAACTCTTCTTTCAATTTTACTATTTATACTATCAATTGATTATAGTCTTAGGAATTCCAGAGATTCAATATATAATTATGTTGTAATCTCATTCATATATTAATCTTAGGTATCAAGATAATGTCTAGGTTTATTTTCCCTTATATTACCAAAATAGAAACTGATTCTTGAAAAATGGTCTTGTGATTATTAAGCATGTTGAATATGAAGACTAGTGTCTCTTATTTATCAATTTGGAAATCATATGGTGAGATTCCAAATGAATGAAATTTTCCAAAGAGTAATCATCAATATTTATAGTATCTTAATTTATCGAATTTTTGGTATCCATAGTTTTTTCATTGGAACTAAATGAAATGTATCTTTTTATAAAGATATGGATTTCTTTTTTTCATAGTCTTTGTATGATATTTCATTAATGGAGAGGTAGAAAATACAATTGAAAATTTTATAGAAGTGTCAAGAGGAAGATTATATTCCACTATTACATTATTATGTTTATAATAATATTTTTTCAACTAAAATGTAAATATATTTTTTAAAATAACATATATGAGTAGTATCATGAAAAAATATATTGGAATTTTATTAGAAATATTAGCATAAAAATTATATGGTTTTACTTCTAATCTTGGAACTTCAGGTAACTAAAATTCAATTATTAGAAAAGATATTTGTTAAATATAAAAACTTCTCACTATTGGATATCTACATATTTTAAAAGGTGATAAAATAGAGGATGATTTTTATCAATATTAAAAGGAAACCTCAATTCCATTTTGATAAAAAATTAAATTTTCTTTTCTATTAATCTTGATGACTCCCATGGTCTTTGATGGTTATAAAAATCCATATTTTTATAATGGTACAAGTGAATTAGAAAATATTTCCAATTTCGTTAACATAACTAATAGTGATACCAAATCACGTCAAGGAGGTATTGGGTATGTCTGAGAATCGCTTAGAGTAAAAATCCGTGAAACGGGAAGAAAACACTCATCCACATGATTTGAGGAAGCAATGTTACTAATCCCACCTGGAATACCTAAAATGTATGGTTTACAATAGTGGATAGTTCTAGGATATAAATTTTGACTACACCATGAAAACTTTGTCACACAACAATATAGTGTGTATGATATTTGGGATATAATTATTTTCCAGGTTTCATTCACTATTCAATAATCCATGTGCCAAATAGTGTGAAGCGCCCCATATAGAAGTGAATCATGCATGGTTGGTGCACTAATTTCCCAAATGTCCAGATAAAAATTGAGCCATTTTTTAGGGAGAAATGAAATTTTCCCTTTCCTTTATCTTTTAAAACTATTTCCCTTTTCTATCTTCTTCCTCCAGTGGTTGAAGCTTCTTATTTTATGTCATATCTCTACTCCTCTATCAAAATAAGAATCCATGTACCTCCCACGTTTGATGCCAGAATCTATATACATCAAAGGTATTGAATTACATAAGGTTAGATCTTTAATCATCTCTCTGTCAAATCATGTTTATCTTTGAATCTATCACATTACATAGGTTCAATATTGTTTTTCCAATTATCATGACATTGTACCATATCTGACCATATTTCAACAAATTCTAAATTTAATGCCAATATCAACTTAAGATTCATCTATAGATTTGAGGTATGCGGTATCATTATTTTTCCAAGGATTTTAAACTTTTGATAAATGTTTCATTCTTTCGCACACAAGATTATTTCAAGTATCCCCTCTGTATTGATTTAGTCATATAAAAATGATCATTTCACCTTAATACATTCATGTTTACTATTTTTTGTTTATTATATGTTTATGATCTGATTTATGGACACCTATAAAGTGTGGAATTTTAATGTTTTCCTTATGGATAAATTTGTATATTATGAGATCATATCCTAATAATTTGTCTTAAAATTCAAACTATTTTAACTTTAAATGTGAATTATTAATTCAACCAAAGGTACCTTCCATGTGCTTGGAAAACCCTATATTTGTAATATCCAATGTAAAAAATTCACTTTATGACCATGTCCCATTCAAAAAGGCCCTTTGACCCTTATAAATGAAACATTAATGTTTTTGTAAATAGAATGGGTTGGAATTAGATTGAATGGATTTACAAGGTGGATATATTTTAATAGAATGAATAGAATTAAATGAAATCTAAGGGGAAAAATTCCATTCCATATATTGCATGGTATAATAAATTATCCTTGTGATGTTTTTAATTTTGTTTACTTTTTTCATGAAAAATTAGTTGCATGGGAGGCAAGTCCTCATACATATATTTTTAAATATAATTCTCCCTTATATATATATATATGGTAATGGTGGACATGAAATGAGATGTATTACTTCCTTCTTAATGATATAAATTTAATTTATCCTTATTATGGGCTATGGTATGATGGTAAAGGATCTATTGAGAATCAAATTTACATGATCCCTTACATCGGGTGTTGAGAATGATGCCTTGAAACACTTACTCTAGTTGGATTTAGGACATGATACACCTCATCCATTATTAAAGTGTTGACATGATGGAACACTGTCCAAGTCAAGGGATGAGAACGATGTCTCCCAATCAATAATATATATAGGGTATCTACAATATTTCTTGATCTTATAATCCTATTACACTAGTTATAGAAGTTTTATTAATTCCATAGTCTAACAAACAAAGAGTGTTATAGGTATATGGCCAATTATATTCATATATAATTCGTTTATATAGGTGGATGAAATGTATTACAAATATATATATACATATATATTAATACAATATATATAGATGAGGATCATAAATTCTTTCTGGCCATGAGCCAAATTATGTAGAGTTGACATGTGTCCTTTTCAAACATGAGAAGTTTGTTACTTATATATTAATAATTATTAATTAATTACTTATTTCATCACATTATTTTGATAACAGAACTATTTGGATTATGTGTAGACATAGTTATTAGAGTCCTAATGATATTTTTATCTCACACACTACTTGGGATGTCATTGGTATGTGAGAATATTTTCTTCCTCTATGTATAGGTAAGGTAAATAACTCTTCCATAGTTTCATGATATGCTTACCTATAGGTGGATCATAAGAGCTGAGTATCCATCATAGGATCAAGATGCTAGTGGGTCATAGTTTTTTTACCTTTTTTAGTTTTTTATTCATTTCACATATTCCCCTTTATTATATCATCATTGTATCCAACCATTTAACATACACTAACTTGTGGATTTTGGTATTATTATTCACTTTCGTATTAAATAAAATTACCCTACTTTATTAGTAATTATGTTCTTACATGTTTTTCTATTGTGTGTTAATTGGTTTTATCTTCTATGACAGTCTAATAAGTGGGTAGAGTCACTCCAACATACCACCTTCATAGTCTCACTATTAGTTGGTAACCTCTACCATATGAGGAAGAACGATTAAGGCCATGTGACCCATTAGCAGAGGTCACAGGTTAAGTAGACCCTGGGTGGGGATGTTACATAGTTATATGAGAAATAAAAATTTCTTTTATCGTATTATTTGGGTATTATATTTGTAACGATCCAATCTTTTATGAATAAAATTCCATTTCTTTTAATGACTTATGGATATAGAAATGACATGCACACTTTTTTACTGGGTTTAGAAGAATGTTATGTATAATTACCCTTCATAACATAGTCATTGAACAATGATCACATGACTAATATAAATATAACTTAAAAAAACATTTCGACACAAAAAATAGTAGAGGATGGCCTCATCCAGTAGACTCAATCCATATGAAGATTTTTTGTGAGAGCACAAAAAGGAGGTAGCATCATTGGGATTCAATCCTGATGAATCACAATCCGAGCTTAAAAACATTAACCATGAACAAAATCCCACGTGGGAGAAGTTCAACTTAATTGATATTACTACCCGAGTGTTATAATCTGAGCCACCAAAAGAGTCAGTCACTATCACAAACCATACCCTTATGTCTTATTTATGTGTTGTAAGGGGTAATGTTAAAATTTATTAGTTACTTATTTTTTAATCCATTTTTCATAAATAAAACCGTTATTCCATCAAATTGGTTATGAAAATATCCTTTCACAAAAAAATGCTGAATTTGATAAATTGATTATTCGGGTAAAAATGGTACTTTAGTGTAAACTATACATTTGTATAATAAACTAATGTTATGATTAATAATATTGTAAAAAAATTCTTATAAATGATGATTATATCAATTCATTATCTTTAAATTACAATGTTATCAGTTTGATAAGAGTTAAATTTTTTTACACAATAAAAAAATTAGTATATTTAAAAGAATTAATGAATTTTCTATATAATTAATTTTTTAATAAAATATAATTTTAAAATTAATTTTATGAATAATAATTGAGTAATATATTTATGAAGTCAAATGTAAATTTTAATAATTTTTTAAAATATTCTTGTCAAAACATGTAAACTTTCAGTAAATGTCGGGATTCATTTTAAAATTGAATATTCACATATTTATAAAATTATTGATATAAAATGATTATTATTTTTGGAATAATGACATCAAAATTATCTAATGGTGAATTTTTCATAATTTTATGAGATAGTCAAATTTTTGGGTAAAAATTAAATACCGCGTAAATAATCTATATGTTTTATGAGATCATAATGACCCCAAAATGATATAGTAAATACTATAATGGGTATTCCATTTCTAATATATATTTTCCCATTCAAATAATGTGATTTTAGATTTATCTAACTTATTTATAATGACATAGTAATCCTAAAAAATATATTATATATTTTATGACTTTAAATTATTTTCATTAAGAGTGTGACACACCTCTACATATGAAAGGGAAATATTTTTATACGTTCATCAATTTTACGTGTAAAATAATTTTTTACACTCCAAATTGGAAAAAAAAATTGTTGGAAAATCCATGAGACCGTTTGTGGTTTTCAATATTTTGTTATATATATTTCAAAACCAATGTTTTCCAAATATTAAAGAATTCCCCTATCATTTCCAACATAAACACACAAAATAACCCACTTATCATCACTAAAAATCATTTTAGAACGTCCCTAATTCTACCTACCCACAATATAATCCACCCAAGTCTCCTCATGCTCTCAAAAATCCCATATTTAATATTTTGAAGTCACACACTCAAGTAAGGGATCCTCACTTTCCTTCCATTCTCATTTTTATCCATGATTAATTTTTTATTGGTATACAACTTTATTTTAAATTAAAAAGATTGGGGTATCATTTATCACCACCCCCATAATTTCCTACATATGTTTTAATGATGATATAACCCCTCCTCTCTCATTAATTACATCCATGAACAATTATTACCATGACTAAATATTGTAAGAGTTATTCAATTTCTTCTATTTCTTCACATTTCTTTACTATGACACACCTTCAATTTCCCTATTCCTTGTGCTGGGACATGTATTTAAATGATATCCTTATATTAAATTTCATGTATATATTATTATAGTCCCCTTTCACTATCATCAACAATTTTTTTGATTTTATATGATATCGTTATGCTGCTAAAATTACAACGTGGTTTTCCTTGCCAAAATCACCATGTAGTGAATACCATGCCCATTTATTTATCATGGGTATTCATCTTTATGAAAATATAAATATTTATTATAGGATTAAATTTATTTATTCAATATTACCTTATCTAGGAAGAACTGATGATGTTGAATTAAACCATGTTATAAGAATTATGTGGAACACTTAAGCATAAGATTAAAATGATTATGATGGGTGTTCCCTAATAGCACTTCAATGCATTGGGAATTGTTTAGTATCATGATACTCCATGTGAAATTTTGGATTAATCATTATAATTCGTTTTCAATGAGTATTTACTCATTTTAATCCATGTTCAATGAGCCTTGGCTCATACTAATATAATGTTGTATGTTTTCTCCACATTTCCATGTTTTGACAACCATGATATATCATGCCTTTCTGTTTATGTTTCTATTACGCTCCATTTTTAAACCTATTTCCTAACATATATTGTATTTTTCATGTTAAAACTTGTTTACTCACTTATTGTGATTTATATCCCTCCCATTTCATATGTTTTTCCTCAAGTTATCCCAGGTAGTCTTATGTACGAAGGAATGAGTTGGGCATGCCAAAGAAGTTTGAAATAAAGATGTTATATTTCAGGTTTTAAGTTGTTATATAATGTTCTTAATTTACTAATACATTAAACCTCTTGATACTCATAGTTTTTCGAAGTGAATTATTATTTAATTATTCATGTTTATATTTATAATAAAGAGCATAAATTTTATAGTCAGCATCAGAGGATAGGTTTTGTTATTTTTGGGATTTGGGATATAAGACTATAGTAAAAGATGTAGGGATAAGACTTTGTATAAAAAAATCCCTAAATTTTGGTAATTATATGGTAAGTGGTTTATCAAGAAAACACATCCCTATCTAGATATGAACAATTAGAGGTGGCTCTAGCACATATGTATGTATGGGTAAAACACGAAAACACCACATTAAGTTAGACTCGAATAGAAAATGATGCACCAAAATGGGCCTTCTTACACTCTTAGTTCGACACTCCTAATAGATCTGACTTGGTAAATTTATAATCTTAGTATATAACATTATAAATTAACAAAAAATACTCTTATGAATATAAGTTATGAAATAGATCATGGATAACTCATATTGAATCATATAAATTCATAAGTTATGTAAATAAAATCTAATTTGTATGTTATCCCTTTTTATATTTTATTTCCTTTGATGTTTTTAATAGTATAAAATACTGACACCTAATTTTCATTTTATTCTATCCAATAGCAATTAATAGGAGGACTCGTTCTGAAAACTGATGTGATGATCAATTGTATGACTATTCTAATGAGATTACCACTCTGATGGGATAGGGAATCCAAAACATTGTCATTATAATCTCTCAGTTAGCTAACATTTTTTATAGAAACAATGATCAAGAGAAACGTCAAACCCCCAAATCCCTCCACCAATAATGAAATATTTCCAATCAATTGCTTTATGATACCATGTGATCCTAATTTTAATGGACCTTATGATCCCTCTATCGCCGAACAATAGATTAACGACATTAAGAAGATCACCTCCATCCTTAAATGTTCTTAACAAGAGAGGGTTCTTATGGTTCATTATATTATGGAAGATTAATCATATTAATGGTTAAAATTGATCAAAAATTTCATTCCTAATGAAGAGATTGAGGGGTTTGAATGGAAGGATTACTAAAAAATTGGTTTTGATAAATATTTTCTTCACACCCTCCTTCTTAAGATGTAAATGGTCGTCCATTACCTAATGAAAAAAATTGACGAATCCATCAGGACATAAGTAAAATAACTCAAAAGTCTTTCATGATATGCCTACTGATTTTTTTACCCCCAAATTCAATGATAAACACTTCTTTGGTGGGATAAAACCTAGCCTAGAGAAAGCCCTAGCGATCTATGACATTGATAGCTGAGTTAAAATTGCCTGATTTTCCCTCAATGTTGAAATGACGATAGGTGAGTATTAGGGGTATTGTGCTGATAAGAAGTGGAATGTAGAATTTAATTCTGGTAGTCTTATGGATTAATCCAACCACACTAATAAATTCCAATACCCCACTGTTCAATTTTTTGGAATAAAAAACCCTAGAAATTGCCTGATGGGGTGGAGGAAAATCCTTATCCATTGAAGATATGGGATCTTGGGTAATAAATATCGTTATGAAAACCCCACTACTAGGATAGAGGATAGGAATGATCCATTTGAACCTAAATTCAATGTTCATAGCTTCAAGGGAAACGTACCATGGCACTTCCAAAACCATTTCCCTAAGACAAGGGTTTTCAAAGGCAACTAGAAACCTCCAAGGCTGTAAAGGTGTTCTTTTTTCCATCACAACTATTGAATTGAATCCTGAAATTCAAATGGTGAAAGGTAATCTATTTACCAATTAAAGGATATAAAATTTAATTTCTGACTCTGGTTCTATATGTTATTTTAAATTCAAATTGTTTAGAAGAACCATCCAAACACCACCACATGTCACAGAAGTAGAGATTTCCATCAGAAGGGTAAGTGGGAAAATTATTTCATCCCATGAATATAACTCCTCCCATGTATCAAATTTTGGTTTTAACTTCTTGGAGAACCACCTCATACTCCTTATGTTGTAATTTTATTCTTTTCGTGGAATGGATTAGATTACCCTATAAAGAGCCAACATAAATTGATGTGAGAGGAAAATCAATCTTCATATGGAGAATCGACTCCCGATTTTGTACAAGTGAAAGGATGGTGATTAATATTCATTAGAACCATCATCTCATCCATGGATATAACCTCCATGTGAGCATTCATATCTTACTCAGACAATTGAGTCTACAAAAGGCACCGTTCTTTAATACATTTCTTTTGTGGGGGAATTCACTGATGTGTTTCTAGAGGAATATCCCGGTCTTCCTCCTAGAAGAGATGTTGAATTTTTGATTGATCATATACCTGGTGAATGTCCAATATCCTAGACTCTATATGGAATGGATATTATGGAGATTAAGGAGATAAAGAAAAAACTATGATAGAATCTGGACAAAGGATTTATACACCCATGTGCTCCACCATTTTTGCACCACTCTTCTTCGTTATGAAGAAGGATTGGTCAATATACCTTTTCATTGATAAGAATAAGAAAAAAATCATGATAAAAATAGGTTTCATTTTACACAAATTGATGAATTTATCGATTAGCTATGTGTAGCACAATACTTCTCTAAGGTGGTTCTATGGTCAGGATATTACCAACTAAGGGTAAAGAAGGAGGATATCCCTCAGACTACTTCTTCAACAAGTAACGAGCACTTTAATTAGTTATAATTCCTTTAGAACTCACTAATTTGCCATAAATATTCCTAGAATTCATGAATATAGTCTTTATAGGCAACCTCGAAAAAAAAATTGGTAGTCTTTATTGATGATATTCCAATATACTCTAAAAACATGGAGTATCATAAGAAACATATAACCACTATACTAGAGACCTTGTGATTGGAGAATCTTTATAAAAAGAATAAAAAGTGTGAGTTATGGTTGAAGGAATTCACATTCATGGGTTATATCATCCTAAGAAATGGGATATCTAGGGATCCCTCCATGAAAAATGAAGTTGAGGGATGGTTTAAGTCTACATTTGTGATAGATATCCATATCTTCCTTGGGTTATCTAGATATTATCATCAATTTTTGGGAAATATATCATTATTGTCATATAATATTACCAAGATAACTCAGATGAGAGTCATGTTTTCTTGGAATGATGAATTTAAATAATGCTTCATGGAGTTAAAAAGGAATCTTATCACTGCACATGTGCTCACACTACCCACAAGTGGAGATCTTTTCGCGGTATTCAGTGTTGATTCAAAGAAGGTAATAGGCTGTGTATTGATTTAAAATGAAAAATTGAATTCATATTCTAAAAGGAAATATATATTTTTTTAAGTAAAAATATCCAATACATGATCTGGAGTTGGCTGCAATAATCATCAATTTGAAAATTTGGCGACATTACTGCTTTGGGGAGAAGTGTAAAATATATAAAGATCACAAAATCCTAATGTATATATTCCCACATAATGAGTTGAATATTCCTCATTTAATATGGTTAGAGCTAACCAAAGGCTATGACTACTCATTCTATTATGACCCCAGGAAAATGAACAAAGTGGTAGATGATCTATGTAGAAAGGATCCAATGATCCTATACTTTATGAGAATTTAAAATGATCCAATACTTAAAGATTTGATTAAGATTGACATGAGTACCATAAATAAGAAAACATAATCAATCCTTATGAAAATGATTGATCAACCATATCTTTTAGAAATATTAAAGGATGTTCATAAAAATGATGTGAGAATTTAAAAGAATGTGAAACTATCAAAAAAGGGAAATCATTAGAGTTCAATGTTAATAAAGAAGTAATTTCAAGATTTGGTTCAATACAATGTGTTTCATCAAATATTGAGTTAAAGATTTAACTTTTGGACAATGAACATAGTTTAAATTTCTCCATTCACTTAGAAAACTAAAATATGTATCGAGATCTAAAATAACATTTTTGGTGTCATAATATAGAGAAGAAGATCCCCGAGTATGCATAAATGTGTATGGTTTTTCAAGAAGTGAAGGCTGAGAAGAAGAAATCTAAGATGATGATGCAACCATTACCTATACCGACATGGAGATGTGTAAGAACCCAGTTTTTGCTGTGAAAGACTTTGGAATTTTCTTGATAATATTCCAGGGTAGTGCCTTCAGACTGTGTGCGATTACGAGTCCCGGAGTGGCCGGAATTAAATTTTTAGTGCGTTCACACTGGAAACGCTAAATAAATGGGATAACTTCTAAAAGGAGTTCCGGATCAGGGATCCGAGTGTACAGATGGGTCCAGAATGCGGTGTTTACCCTAGGAGCGACATAAAACTTGTCGGTGCGGGATGTTTGGACCCCTCGCCTGCTCCCGGAACGTTAAACGGATAAATAAATTAAAATAATTCGTTTAATGTTGAAACGCAGGTATCTCTTAAATGGTGGCTATGATTGGGAAACTTATGGCACCGTTGTGTTCGGAATGTTCCGTTTACCCTAGGAGGGGTATAAGTTTCACGGGCGCGGGCCGTTTGTGAAAAATGGATCCAGGAGCTTTTTCGTAATTTAGCAGCTTCAGAAGTTAAATTTTATAACTTTTGAACGGGGTCTCGGATTAAAATTCAGATACTGCCTTTGTGCTCATGAGGCGGTGTTTACCCTAAGGGAGGCTTAACCGCAACCCCGTCGGGAGTTCGGGTCCGGGCCGACGGGCGGGTGGTTAAGCGTTTTCTTTTTAAACGCTTAACACACCCTCCTCCCTCCTCTCCTTCCCCTTCCCCCTGGCAGCCCCTCTTCTCCCCCTCCTCCTCCATCTCTGGCGAGACTCCGGCGAGGCGACTCCGGCGAGGTGCGGTGGTGCCGACGGATCGTCGCGAAGCTTCGGGCGAAGCCCCACGAGGTAGGATGTTGCATTTGCATTTTCTATTACCGTACCTACTTTGAGCATGTTTAATACTGTCTATTCGTTGTTGTATTTTCGAACGAAACCCATGAATTCTTAGTAGATTTAATTCCCTTTCCAACACAACTTTCGGATTCAAATTCCGAGCTCCGTGGCATCCGCAATGGTCCGCCGAACATTGCGGGTTTTCGGTTTCCGGCGGGTTCGAGCGGCGGCGCGGCGAGGGCGGATGGCGCGGCAGGGGTGTCCACGGCTGTCTGGTGGAGGCGCTGGGCACGGCATCGGGGTGTCCGGCGGAAGCGCGGGGTGCGGCGGGGTGTCTGTCGGGGTGTCCTCGGGGCGCGGCAGCGGGTGTCCGGCGGGGAGCTCGGGCGTCGGCCAGGGTGTCCGGCGGAGCACCCGGCGGGGCACGGTCGCGAGGGAGCGGTGACCGCGGGGTCGCGTTGCGCGACCCCTGTGCGGCGACCAAGACCCGCGCCGCGCGGGTCTTCCCGCGGCGGCCGCGATCGGCCGCACGGCCAAGCCGCGGGCCGGCCCAGGCCGGCCGTACCGGCCGGTCCAGGCCGGTCCGTCCCTAGGGGCTGGCCCCCCGGTGTTCGGACACCCATATTTTTCGCTACGGGTGTCCGTTTTGAGTACCGTCTGCAGCGGTGGAACCGTGTTGACGAGACGGTATTTTTGAGATGGTTTCGGGAATTTTTAATTCCTGAAACGAGGGGCCTCGGAGGTGCGACGCGTCTTCAAGTGGTTTGTCGTTTCCTTCGGGGATTCTTGTTTTGGACGGCGTAGACGCATCCGACGTCCGTTTTGAGTGCCGTTAGTGGCGTTGGGACCCTGGCATCGAGGCGGAGCCTTCCAGGATGGTTTCAGGTGTTAAGGCCGAAGATGAGGCGCGGGCCCCGCGGCCCGTCTTTTGAGCTGCGTGCAGCTAGTAGCGACTTTTTCCTCGGACGTCCGTTCGGGGCGTGCGAGCAGTCGATGTTTGGTGTTTTTCCGAGGGCAACGCGTTGGCGTTGTCTTCCCTCTGTAATTCCGCACGATGGCACGGGCCCCGTGAGGGCCGTTTCGGGAGTTGACGGTGATTTCCAGCTTTATCACCGGGCGACCGTTTTGGACAAGTGATTAGTCCATTTCGTGTACTTTTTCGAGAGGATCGCAACGGTGCGATCCGCTCGTTGAGTTTCGGGACCGGGATGCGGGTCCCATGTGGCACTGCTTGTGTGCGGTGCGCCGGGATGCACCTTTTTCTCCGGATATCCATTGCACTGAAGTGAGTAGCACTTTTGACGTGACATCCCGAGGGGATCACAATGGTGTGATGCGCCCGACTGTTTTTGGGGCCAAGGCTATGGATCACGGGATGCCGTTCGGGCATGAAGCGGTGTTGGTGACTTTTCTGTTGGATATCCGTTCGAGGTGAGTAAGTAGTCGATCTCGCGTGTTTTTTCGTGAGGATTACAACGGTGCAATCCGTTTGGTTGTGTGGAGCCTCTTGCGCGATCTTGTTAAAAGTGGAAGCATGGAAGGTGCTCTAGTGGTGGTTCGCCCTACCTTGTTTGTAGCGAACCATTGGCGTGTGATCGCGCACTCTGTGGAAAGTGATATAAATGGCTCATAAGATGTGGTTGGTCGTGCCTGGGCCTTTGAGGTAGAGTCGTTACGTCACGCCTTCGCGTTGACGTTGGGTGACGTGTGCATGATAGCCTTTGGGCTGGAATGAGGTATACTCCGGGAGTATACGGGAGCGCTTGGAGGTACGTGTGTTTGTTTGTACTTGAGGATGTTTGTGCGCTCAGTTGGGGTCGAATTGGGGCCACACGTCATGTGGGCCCCACGTGTGTGTCGTGATCTTCTTTACGTACTTTGACCTCTCGCGACATAGAGGGTCCCTCTGCGCTCGTTTTTTTGACCAGAAGGGTGGAGTTTTCCCCTAGTTTTGTGCTCGTTTGTTTGACCAGCAGGGTGCAATTTTCCCCTGGATTTGTGCTCGTCTGTTTGACCAGCAGGGCAGAGTTTCCCCTGGCCTGGTGCTCTTTTGTCTGACCAGCAGGGTTGAGAGGTCTCCCCCTGGTCTTGTGCTCGATGATTTGGCCGGCAGAGATGGTTTGCTTCCTCTGCTTCTTTGGCTGTGAGGGGTTTCAGTACTGTGCCCTTTCACCGGGCTGCGACACCGTCTGTGACTATGGGTGTTTGTAGAGCGTGGGTGTTTTCCCCACTTTCTGGGATGAGATGTCTCGGTACGCTTCGACAGTGACTCATCGGATTGTAGCGGGATCGCCTTATGAGGCCTGGGGAGTTTCTCTCGTTGTTCCGTGTTCCCTGGTAGAGCTTGTGGTTTCGGTGTGACCAACACTTTACGTGGGCACCGATCCTCTACCCAAGAGGTTGTTCCAGCAGGGCTGAGGTTGTTCCATCATTGCTGAGTTTGTTCCAGCAGGGTTGAGGTTGTTCCAGTAGGGCTGAGGTTGTTCCAGCATGGCTGAGTTTATTCCAGCAGGGCTGAGGTTGTTCTAGCAGGGGTGAGGTTGTTCAAGCAGGGCTGGGGTTATTTCCAGCAGGGTTGAGGTTGGTTCGAGCAGGGCTCGCCAGTGTGTTACCATCCAGCTGGGATGGCCAGTACAGTGGTGTTTACCAAGCAGTACCATCCAGTAGGGATGGCCCGAGCAGTTCCGGGATTAACTCCAGCGGGGCTGGGCAGTGGTCCCCGATGCCGGGCTTACCTCCAACTGGGCTGGGCAGTGGTCCCCTATGCCGGGCTTACCTCCAGTTGGGCTGGGTAGTGGTCCCTGATGCCGGGCTTACCTCCAGCTGGGCTGGGCAGTGGTCCCCGATGCCGGGTAACCTCCAGCTAGGCTGGGTAGTGGTCCCGTCGCCGACTTTAGCCGGGTCACCCTCCAGTGGACTACCCTGTTACGGGACTGGGCAGTGAGGCACCCGTCGACTTTTTGGTTCTCCCTGTAGTGGGAACCCGTTGACATCCAGGGATCCTCCAGCGGGGCTAGGCAGGGGGTCTCCTGTCGACTTTGAGCAGACCTCTCGACTGCGGGGCAGTGACGAGTTGTGGTTGACGTTCTCCCAGAACTCTCAAGTACGGGGAGCACTTTCCCCCACCGAGACGCGTCCTTGTGACGCGACCTAAAACCGTGCGGGCGAGTCAGGGCCGCCCAAAGTGGATAGTGTCAAGGTGTGGTGATTGAGCCCCTTGGCTTGCGGTTCGGGGCAAACGTGCGGGATGCTAGGCATCGATGGTGTTACTTCTAGGACTGTTGGCTACTCTTTCTTGGGCTGAGCTATGCGACGGAGATCCATTTACGAGTTTGTTCGGGCTACTTGACAGAGCATACATATATATATACCTTGTTTCCGGCACCCACTTCTTGGGTTTGGCTACTCTCCTTCCAGGAGAGGCGAAGACGTGTGGGGTATGCCACATGCTTTCCGTGTCTAGCTTCTCATGGTTGGACGAGTCTACTCTCCTACTATAGGTAGCGAAGACTCGACGACAAGTTCATATTCTCCCCGTTTCCAGCTCCTTGTGTCTAGATGAGTCTACCTTCTTTCCTCTTGTTGGGTTGAGCTGGACTCTTTACTACACTCTCTGTTGTACTCCTTTACTTTTCTGTTCGCTCTACTTCTCACCCTTCGGTACCTCCTTTTGTTGCTCCCTCGAGCCTTCGGGGTATCCTACTGAGTAGTTTTATACTCACCCCTACTTGGGCTTTTCCCGCACTTGGTGTGCCCTTGCAGACGACGGACAGGTGGAGTGTGACATTAGTGGAGCGTAGGAGCTTGGGAGCTTGGACCGCGTGCGGAGGTCGTGGCCGGGTTCCAGGTTGGAGACTCGTCAGCAGTTTCTTTTGTTTACCTGTTGCCGGGTTGTGGCACTTTTTGGTTGGGCGCGTGTTTTTTCCCTTTACCTTTCAGTATACCTTTAGATTTCTTTGTACATGTAGAGGTCGATGCACTTTGTGGTATATATATGTAGCAGTTTCCCTTTCCTTTTCATTACTTTTCTTTTCTTTTACTCTGCACTTTGCATTGAGTGTGTTGCGTGTGGGTGTGTTCAGGTGCTTAGGCAAAGGCCTCCCCGAGTTGTTGTGCCTTCGGCGCTGGTCGCCAGCCCCTAGCCTATGGAGGCGGGCTTGGGATAGTTGTGGCTCAAGCCCGGGTAGGGTCGGGTTGTGAAAAAGTGGTATCAGAGGTGGTTCGTTCCTTGGGACGCTGTTCAGACGTCCCTAAAAGAGGAATTGTTTGGGATTTAGGGCAACAGTGTTAACGTGTCTCGAGAGCGGCTCTTAGGCCAGGGAGTCCAGTGATGGTGTGGCGGCCGACGTATCCATTAACCAGGACCTTGATAACCCGCTTGTCGACTCAGCATGCTGAGACACTTGTTGCAGGGAAATTTGTTTGTGCATCACATAGGACTGAGTCTTTGACTATCCTTATTGAGTCAGCTCCCCATCGTTGGTATTGGTATATACATATATGCTCATCAGACCGCGCCACTCCTTGATAATATTCAGGATGTCTCCGCGAGGACAGCCAGCCAGGATACCAGCTTTGGTTCGTGACGAAGACCCTATGAGCTACGAGGCCACAGTCTAGGACCCATCATGAGAGCCCCTTTCTCCGAGTGGTCCGGTAGCAGCACCCCCACCTGTTGAGCAGCAGACAGTTTCAGCAGAGCAGGCTGAGTTTGAGCGCAGGTTGAGCGCGCTCCGTGAGTTCCAGCGGCAGAGACCGCTGAGGTTCAGTGGTGAGCCAGACCCTCAGCCAGCCGAGGTTTGGCTCGAGACAGTGGTTCGCCTTTTCAGGCTTGTGCAGACGCCGACAGATCAGAGAGTGGCTTTGACAACCACCCTTTTTCATGGAGTAGCTTGGCGTTGGTGGAGTCTGGTGACTCAGTTTCTTGACGAGTCGTCGCTTTCGTTGGGGCGACTTTCAGTTGTTGCTCCATGATGAGTTTTTCCCCTCCTGCTTATGCTCCTTTCAGATTTGGGAGCTCCTACAGTTTCAGCAGAGAGGAATGACGGTGGCCGAGTACGCGGCTAGTTTTGCAGACCGTGCACGCTTTTACCCGGACATGTTCCGTGGAGATGACCTCTGAGAGCGGAAGTTTGAGCAGGGTCTCCGCCGAGAGATTCGTGCTGTCATAGTACCCTTGGGCATTTCCACTTATGTCGGGGTGCTAGAGCAGGCACTGGTGACAGAGGGATTCCTGTCATGTTTTGAGGTTGGAAGTGGTAGTGGGCGCGACGGAGCCAGGACGTCTGCCATAGCTAGCAGGCGCCGGGGGACAGGACCTTGATGCAAGTGGTCTTCCCACTGCCGGTTTTGGAGACGTGGTCGTATACCACTGTGGCGAAAAGGCGCAGGGCCTCAGCCGGGGATCCCCTTCCGTGAGTGGATCCCGGGCAGTGGTCTTATACCACAGTGGTGCCGGAGGGAACCAGGGCAGCCCAGAGAGCGCTGGTGTTGTGCTTGTGACGGCAAGGTCAATTGGCACGAGACTGCCCGATCCGAGTTGCTGAGAGCTTCGGGCAGGCAGCAGGCGCACCACCACGGAAAAGGCAGCGTCGTGATCAGAGTAGTACCCAGAGAGGTGGTGCTAGCAGAGGAGCGAGAGGAGCTGGAGGTGGGGGACGACGTTACAGGATCTCCACATCACCACTAGGAAGTCCACGTCAGGCTCCGGGAGCTGATGGTTGGGACCATGGACAGCCGCGAGCTTTGGATGTTTACGATCCTGCAAAGCATGGGATGGTGAGAGGTACCCCATGAGACTCTTCTACTTTTTGCAGTGGAATTGTTAGGCTCTGCGTGAGAAAGGATTTTCTCCCTGCTCCTTGTTTGAGGTGTTACCAGGGTGATGCAGGGTGTCGGGTGTAACCCTGTGTTGGTAAGGGAAAAGGCGTGAGACCTTTTCCTTTAGTCGATGGTGTTGACTCCTTCGCCTGTTGAGCGTGTAAGAGAGCATCGACTGTGGAATCTTGCGTGACTAGATATCCTTGGGTGCTTCACCATATGGATATTCTGAAGGAGGGAATCACCGGGCCTTGCCCATGCCCAAGCGGTGATTCCTGTCGCGGCGTGCGACGTTGCGGTTTGACTGGGGATGTGAGCTACCCCCGAGGGCCGTCGGGCCGTTTGAAACCGTGAAAGGGGATTGCGAGGTACCCTACCGCCTTTCCTTAACCCCAAAGTCTGGAGTGGGTGCACAACATCGGCAAGGGCTGACCTTGCATGAACAGATCAATCCTTTGGTTTGTGTGCGGTGGCACAGATCTGTGCGTGGGTTCTTCTGGGTATGGGAAAGCCAGGTGTGGGCTTAGTACCCTGTGTTGCTCCCTAGTTTTTTCTTTTCGAGGACAAAAATCTTGAAGGAGGGAATGATGTAAGAACCCAGTTTTTTCTCTGAAAGACTTTGGAATATTTTTGATAATATTCCAGGGCAGCGCCTTCAGACGGCGTGCGATTCCGAGCCCCGGAGTGGCCGTAATTAAATTTTCAGTGCGTTCACACTGGAAACGCTAAATAAATGGGATAACTCCTAAACGGAGTTCCAGATCAGGGATCTGAGTGTGCGGATGGGTCTAAAATGGGGTTTTTACCCAAGGAGCGACATAAAACTTGTCGGCGCGGGATGTTTGGACCCGTCGCCCGCTCCCGGAACGTTAAACGGATAAATAAATTAAATTAATTTGTTTAATGTTGAAACGCAGGTATCTCTTAAACGGTGGCTCGGATTGGGAAACTGAGAGAACCGTTGTGTTCGGAATGTGTCGTTTACCCTAGGAGGGGTATATGTTTCGCGGGCGCGGGCCGTTTGTGAAAAATGGCTCCAGGGGCGTTTTCATAATTTAGCGGCTTCGGATGTTAAATTTTATAACATTTGAACGGGGTCTCGGATTAAAATTATGAGACCGCCGTTGTGCTCAAGAGGTGGTGTTTACCCTAAGGGAGGCTTAACCATGACCCCGTCGGGAGTTCGGGTCCGGGCCGAAGGGCGGGTGGTTATGCGTTTTCTATTTAAACGCTTAACACACCATCCTCCCTCCTTTCCTTCCCCTTCCCCCTGGCAGCCCCTCTTCTCCCCCTCCTCCTCCATCTCCGGTGAGACTCCGGCGAGGCGACTCCGGCGAGGTGCGGTGGTGCCGGCGGATCGTCGCGAAGCTTCGGGCGAAGCCCCACGAGGTAGGATGTTGCGTTTGCATTTTCTATTCTGGTACCTACTTTGAGCATGTTTAATACTATCGATATGTTGTTGTATTTTCGAACGAAACCCATGAATTCGTAGTAGACTTAATTCCCTTTCCAACGCATCGTTCGGATTCAAATTCCGAGCTCCGTGGCATCCGCAATGATCCGCCGAACTTTGCGGGTTTTCGGTTTCCGACAGGTTCAAGCGGCGGCGCGACGAGGGCGGACGGCGCGACAGGGGTGTCCGCGGGTGTCCGGTGGAGGCGCTGGGCGCGGCAGCGGGGTGTCCGACGGAAGCGCGGGGCGCGGCGGGGTGTCTGTCGGGGTGTCTGTGGGGCGCGGCAGCGGGTGTCCGGCGGGGAGCTCAGGCATCGGCCAGGGTGTCTGGCGGAGCACCCGGCGAGGAACGGTCACCAGGGAGCGGCGACCGCGGGTTCGCGTCACGCGACCCCTGTGCGGCGACCAAGACCCGCGCCGCGCGGGTCTTCACGCGGCGGCCACGACCGGCCACGCGGCCAAGCCGCGGGCCGGCCCAGGCCGGTCCAGCCCTAGGGGCTTGCCCCCCGGTGTTCGGACACCCGTATTTTTCGCTACGGCTATCCGTTTTGAGTACCATCTGCGGCAGTGGAACCGTATTGACGCGACGGTCTTTTTGAGATGGTTTCAGGAATTTTTAATTCCCGAAACGAGGGGCCTCGGAGGCGCGATGCGTCTTCAAGTGGTTTGTCGTTTCTTTCGGGGATTCTTGTTTTGGACGGCGCGGAGGCATCTGACGTCCGTTTTGAGCACCGTCAGTGGCGTTGGGACCCTGGCATCGAGGCGGAGCCTTCCAGGGTGGTTTCAGGCGTTGAGGCCGAAGATGAGGCGCGGGCCCTGTGGCCCGTCTTTTGAGCTGTGTGCAGCTAGTAGCGACTTTTTCCTCGGACGTCCGTTCGGGGCGTGCGAGCAGTCGATGTTGGGTGTTTTTCCAAGGGCAACGCATTGGCGCAGTCTTTCCGCTGTAATTCCGCACGATCGTGCGGGCCCCACGAGGGCCGTTTCGGGAGTTTACGGTGATTTACACCTTTATCACCGGGCGACCGTTTTGGACAAGTGATTAGTCCATTTCGTGTACTTTTTCGAGAGGATCACAACGTTGCGATCCATTCATTGAGTTTCGAGGCCGGTATGCGGTTCCCACGTGGCACCGCTAGTGTGCGGTGCGCTGGGATGGACATTTTTCTCTGGAAATTCGTTTCACTCAAGTGAGTAGCACTTTTAACGTGTTATCCCGAGGGGATCACAATGGTGCGATGCGCTCGACTGTTTTCGGGGCCAAGGCTTGGGATCACGGGATGCCGTTCGGGCGTGAAGAGGTGTTGGTGACTTTTCCATCGGATATCCGTTCGAGGCGAGTAAGTAGTCGATCTCGCGTGTTTTTCCACGAGGATTACAACGGTGTGATCCGTTTGGTTGTGCAGAGCCTCTTGCGTGATCTTGTTAAAAGTGGAAGCATGGAAGGTGCTCCAGTGGTGGTTCGCCCTACCTTGTTTGTAGCGAACCCTTGGCGTGTGATCGCGCACTCTGGGGAGAGTGATATAAATGGCTCATAATATGTGGTTGGTCGTGCCTTGTCCTTTGAGGTGGAGTCGTTATGTCACGCCTTCGCGTTGACGCTGGGTGCCGTGTGCACGATAGCCTTTGTGCTGGAATGAGGTATACTTCGGGAGTATACGGGAGCGCTTGGAGGTACGTGTGGTTGTTTGTACCTGAGGATGTTTGTGCGCTCAGTTGGGATCGACTTGGGGCCACACGTCGTGTGGGCCCCACGTGCGTGCCGCGATCTGCTTTACGTACTTTGACCTCTCGCGACGTAGAGGGTCCCTCTATGCTCGTTTGTTTGACCAGCAGGGTGGAGTTTTCCCCTGGCTTTGTGCTCGTTTGTTTGACCAGCAGGGTGCAGTTTTCCGCAGGCTTTGTGCTCATCTGTTTGACCAGCAGGGCGGAGTTTCCCCTGACCTGGTGCTCTTTTGTCTGACCAGTAGGGTTGAGCGGTCTCCCCCTGGTCTTGTGCTCGATGATTTGGCCGGAAGAGATGGTTTGGTTCCTCTGCTTCATTGGCTGTGATGGGTTTCAGTACTATGCCCTTCCACCGGGCTGCGACACCGTCTGCGACTACAGGTGTTTGTACAGCGTGGGTGTTTTACCCACTTTCTGGGATGAGATGTCTCGGTCCGCTTTGACTATGACTCAGCGGATTGGAGCGGGATCGCCTTGTGAGGCCTGTGGAGTTTCTCCTGTTGTTCCATGTTCCCTGGTAGAGCTTGTGGTTTCGGTGTGACCAACACTTTACGCATGCACTGATCCTCTACCCAGGAGGTTGTTCCAGTAGGGCTGATGTTGTTCCAGCATGGCTGAGTTTGTTCCAGCAGGGCTGAGGTTGTTCCAGCAGGGCTGAGGTTGTTCCAGCATGGCTGAGTTTGATCCAGCAGGGCTGAGGTTGTTCCAGCAGGGCTGAGGTTGTTCTAGCAGGGCTGAGGTTGTTTCCAGCAGGGTTGAGGTTGGTTCGAGCAAGGCTCGCCAGTGGGTTACCATCCAGCAAGGATGGCCAATACAGTGGTGTTTACCGAGCAGTACCATCTAGCAGGGATGGCTAGAGCAGTTACAGGCTTACCTCCAGCAGGGCTGGGTAGTGGTCCCTGTTACCGGGCTTACCTCCAGCTGGGCTGGGCAGTGGTCCCCGATACTGGGCTTACCTCCAGCTGGGCTGGGCAGTGGTCCCCGATGCCGGGCTTACCTCCAGCTGGGTTGGGCAGTGGTCCCGTCGCCGTCTTTAGCCGGGTCACCCTCCAGTGGACTACCCTATTACGGGACTGGGCAGTGAGGCACCCATTGACTTTCCGGGTATCCCTGTAGTGGAAACCCGTTGACTTCCAGGGATCCTCCAGCAGGGCTGGGCAGGGGGTCCCCTGTCAACTTTGAGCAGACCTCTCGACTGCGGGGCAGTGACGAGTTGTGGTTGATGTTCCCCCAGAACTCTCAAGTACGGGGAGCAATTTCCCCCCACTGAGACGCGTCCTTGTGATGCGACCTAAAACCGTGCGGGCGAGTCAGTGCCGCCCAAAGCGGATAGTGTCAAGGTGTGGTGATTGAGCCCCATGGCTTGCGGTTCGGGGCAAACGTGCGGGATGCTAGGCATCGATGGTGTTACTTCTGGGACTTTTGGCTACTCTTTCTTGGGCTGAGCTATGGGACGAAGATCTCCTTATGAGTTTGTTTAGGCTTCTTGACAGAGCATACATATGTATATACCTTGTTTTCGGCACCCACTTCTTGGGTTTGGATACTCTCCTTCCAGGAGAGGCGAAGACGCGCGAGGTATGCCACATGCTTTCCGTGTCTATCTTCTCATGGTTGGATGAGTCTACTCTCCTACTATAGGTAGCGAAGACTCGATGAGAAGTTCATATTCTCACTGTTCCCAGCTCCTTGTGTCTGGATGAGTCTACCTTCTTTCCTGTTGTTGGGTTGAGCTGGACTCTTTACTGCACTCTCTGTTGTACTCCTTTACTTTTCTGTTTTCTCTACTGCTCACCCTTCGGTACCTCCTTTTGTTGCTCCCTTGAGCCTTCGAGGTATCCTACTGAGTATTTTTATACTCACCCCTACTTGGGAGTTGCCCGCACTTGGTGTCCCCTTGCAGATGATGGACAGGTGGAGCGTGACTTCAGTGGAGCGTAGGATCTTGGGAGCTTGGACCGCGTGCGGTGGTCGTGGCCAAGTTCCATGTGGAGACCCGTCAGCAGTTTCTTTTGCTTACCTGTTTCCGGGTTATGGCACTTTTTGGTTGGGTGCGTGTTTTTCCCCTTTACCTTTCAGTGTACCTTTAGCTTTCTTTGTACTTGTAGAGGTAGATGCACTTTGTGGTATATATATGTAGAAGTTTCCCTTTCCTTTTCTTTACATGTCTTTTCTTTTACTCTGCACTTTGCATTGAGTGTGTTGCGTGTGGGTGTGTTCAGGTGCTTAGGAAAAGGCCTCCCCGAGTTGTTGTGCCTTCGGCACTGGTCGCCAGCCCCTGGCCTATGGAGGCGGGCTTGGGGTAGTTGCGGCTCGAGCCCGGGTAGGGTCGGGTCGTGACAAGATGGGAGAACATCCATGTGTAATTTGATACTGGACCACTGAAAAAATCCAAAGTAAACAATGATATCAATGTTTTTTGTGGATTGTCATAAAAATGATTAACACTTAATTATGATTCAAGAGGATATCCTATTAGATCAACTACACAAATATATATCAGAAAAGTGGTAAGGATTCATGGATTACCACTATCGATTGTATCTGTTTGAGATCAAATATTCACTTCTATGTTACAAAAGACTCTCAAACACGCTCGGAAAACTATAATGAAAATTAGTATGACTTATCATCCTCATACTAATGGCCAATTGGAATAGAATATCCAAAAACATGAGGAAATTATGAGATCATTATCAATGTAATTCAAAGGCTGATACAACCAAACTTTTCTTTGGTGAGTTCTCTTACCACAACAGTTTCAAATCAAGCATCCAAATGGCTCCTTATGAAGTTATTTTGAGTAAGAGGTATAGAACAACATCATTTTGGGAAGATATTGTGGAGAAAAAACATCTAGGTCCATAAATAGTCAAATAAATAGTGGATACGGGTAATACCATAGCACAACACATCAAAGCTGCTCAGAGTCGAAAAAAGAGCTATGTTGATAACTGTAGACAAGAACTAGAGATTGGTGTGAGATATATGTTTTCATGTTCATAACTACGTGGAACAGAGTGTTGAGATTATTGAATAAGGGAATGTTAAGTACAAGTCAAATAAACAATTTTGAGATCCATGATTTCATGGAATCAGTGGCCTATCAAATAGCACTCCCACCAAACCTATCTGAAGTACATGATGTATTCCATATATCACTCTTGAGGAATTACATACATGACACATCACATTTACTCAATCTAGAGGTTATACCATTGGAGAATGAACTCTAATATGGAAAAGATAGTGACTATATTATAATGAAGAGAAAAACTTCTACGAAATAAGATGATGCCCCTCATTATGGTGTTGTGGAGAAACCACATGTTTGAAGAAACATTTTGAGAACCTGCAGAAGTGATGAGTCAGAGTAACCCTTAAATATTTTAGTGAGGGAAAAGGAAATTTCTAGGGTGAAATTTATTAAGTGAGTAATCTTGTAATGAACCGATCTTTTATGAATGAAATTCCCTTTATTTTAATGTGTTATGGATATTTAAAACACATGGACTATTTTATTATTAGTTTTAAGTGACCTTTAAGAATTATTACCATTGATAATATAGCTTTTGAATAGAGATCACATGACAGATATAAATATATGGTTTTTAAAAACATCTTTTCGACATAGATAATGGAGAGGATGACCTCATCTATTAGACTCGGTTTGTACGGAGCTCATTTTTCAGTGCTTGGTAAGGAGGTAGCGTCACAAGGTTTTTCTCTTGACCAATCACAATACACGCTTCAACACATTAATCATAAATGGAATATCCTAAGGGATAAGTTCATGTTAATAGATATTACCACCTGAGTGATGTTATCAAAGCCACCCACAAAATTAAATCAGCATCACATAACATAACCTTAGATCTTATACAGGTGTTATAAGGGTTTATATAAAAAAATATTAATTACTTAACGTGTAATCCATTTATATAAATAAAATTCTTATTCTATCAACTCCTTTATGATAATATTATTTCTTTAAATAATGGTGAATTTGATAAATTGATTCATTAGGTAAAAATGGTAATTTTTATAAATATATATGATATTATATTGAACAATGGGGTTTTTAAATAATATTACAAAAAATATCTTATAAATGATGATTGTATCAGTTATTTGTCTATAAATGATTAGGTAATCTATTTTATAAGAGTTTATTTTTATACGATAAAAAGGAAAGTGTATATTTTAAGGAATTATTTAATTTTTTAAATTATTAATATTTTAATTAAATATTATTATAAAATAACTTTTATAAAAAATAAATTAGTATATATTTTTATGAAGTCAAATGTAAATTTTATTATGTTTTGGAAAATTTATTTTCCAAAACCTATGAATTTAAAATAAATATTACTTTTCATTTAAAAAGTGAAAATTAACATATTTAAATATTTATGTAGATAAAATGATTATTATTTTTGGAATCAAGATGTCACAATTATCCAATAGTGAATTTTTCATAATTTTTTGAGATAGTCAATTTTTTGGGTAAATTTATATACTATATAAATAAAATATGTGTTTTGTGACATCATAATGACACCAAAATGATGTAATAAAAACTATAATGGGTATTATCAGTTAAATAAATGTTTCCCCATTAAAATAATGTGATTTTATATTTATTTGACTTATTTTATAAAGACTTAGTGTATCCTCCAAAATGTATAATATATTTAATGATTTTATATTCATTTCCTTAAGACAGTGACTCACTCCACATAATCAAGGGAAATGGTTTAATATATTTATAAATTTTACTTATAAAACAATTTTTTCCACACCTCTCCGGCATAAACCCATTGGAAAAGCCATGGGAAGGTATGTGGTTTTTAATATTTAATTATATAGATTCCAAAATCTATGTTTGTGAAATATTAATGAATTCACCGACCATGTCTTATAGAAACCAAACAAAGATCCCACTTCTCTTCACTCATAATCCTTTGATCACATAACTAACCTGCCATACCCTCTCTATAATCCTTCCAAGTCACCCCAATCTTTCATAAATCACCTCTTCAGAATTTTGAAGTCACACACTCATGTAAGGGATCCTCACTTTCCTTCCTTTCTCATTTTTACCCATGATTTCTTATATTGATATACTATTTTTCAATTAAAAATGTTCTGGTATGATTTAAATCCTCCCCCATACTTCCCTAATTTTGTTTCAATGATGATAAAATCCATTCTATCTCATTAATCTCTTTCATGGACACCTGTTACCGTGCCGAAATTTCATAATAGTTATTCCATTTATCCTCTTTTTTCATGTTTATTTATTATGTAAAAATAGTATTTTAAATTTACATGTCTTGGGATATGTATTTATATAACCCCATTACTTTTTATTTCATGTATATATTATAAGAGGACACTTTCTTTCTTATAATCCATTTTTACAAATTCTAATTACGTTGTTATACTGTAGAAATTGCAACACAATTTTCCAAGCCAAAATCATCATATAGTGAATACCATGTCCATATCTCTTTCATGGGTATTGTCTTTTATGAACATATACTTATTTATTATTGAATTTTGGGTATGTATTACAAATTCCTTTATTTTGTGACAAATTATGGTGTTGAATTAATCCTAGTTATATTTTCTATGTTGAACACATAAGTATGAGATTAATCTAATTATGAAGGGGGCACCCAGATAGTACTCCAATTAATTAGGTAATGTTTAATATTAGGATACACCATGTTAAATATGGGTTTAATCATCATAATTTATTTAAAATGAGGTTTTAATCATTCTAATCAAGGTTTAATGATCCTTGGATCATTCTAATATTTTTTCTATATTGTTTTAATATTTATGTGTTAGGATAAACATGCTATATTATTCTATTTTGTTCATGTTTCTATTGTGCTCAACAGATATTAATATTTCCTAACATGTATTTTTTAATCTTTTTATTCCTTTTTTACTCTTCTACTAGGCTGTATATCTCCACACTTTCTTATGTATGTCCTCAGTTTATCACATGCGGTGTTAAGTATGAGGGAGTGTACTGGTAATGCCAAAGAAGGTTGAAATAAAGAGGTTTATTTCCTATTTTATGTTTTTATGTACTGTTTATAATTTCTCATGATACTAGACCTATCAATCATTGGAGTTACATTAAGTTTAATTTTATGTAATAAATCATGTTAAGACTATAATAAATAGTAGTTTTTATAATATATGGATGTTAAGATATAAAAAGGGATTATGGAATAGCACTATGCATGGACGTAACTAACCCATATAAAGGGAATCACAAATTTAATTGGATAGGAATTGTTTTAGTGATTATTCCATTTTTAGTTTATACAAATACACCATTCGGTGAAACATGGGTTTTATGATGTTATTATTTTTAGTGTGATTGCAATGTTATTTCTTAACTATGGCCTAATGAAATGATGTAATTGCATTACAAACATAATTATTAGGAACAATAGGACTAATATTCCATCCCATGTCATGTATATTTTCAGTGTAAATTTTCCTATTTCATATTTCCAGTTCCTTGAATATGTATTGATTTTTGATTACCTATATAGTAGAGATTAAGGGACATAATTGATACTAAATGTTCCTATATTTACCTAATAGTTTGTTCCTAAATAGGTTAACGAAAACACATTAATCATTCAATTATGGAATGTTAAGCCATGGACCATCGGTAACATGGTATGGAATGTGTTACGGTGTGGGTTAAGTGGATGTATTATTTTTTTCATATGTTATATGACCCCTTTTGGATAGGAAATGGTAATCCAGAATATTCATCCATTTTAAAATAATTATTCATTTGCTCATGAAAAAATTAAAAATGTTTTCATCTTTAAAATTATGTGTATACATCATATATATATATATATGATGGAGAAACATAAATCTGAA
This sequence comes from Viscum album, assembly GCA_963277665.1. NCBI lineage: Eukaryota > Viridiplantae > Streptophyta > Magnoliopsida > Santalales > Viscaceae > Viscum > Viscum album. The sequence goes on along the minus strand of OY728143.1, from coordinate 1,679,143,674 downwards.
ATCTATATTGAATGTGGTTAGTAGGGTATCTCTTATATTCTTATGGCCAGTATAGCATCTTTTACCACATAGAACATACTTTTGGAGTAGTAAAAGAGGTTTGATATTTCTATTGGAAAGCCTTATACCTATACTAGTTTTCTATCTTTGGACATTCTGATTTCTTAAATCTATTTTAAGTCCTGAAATTGGAATTTTATTATAATGCATCAACGATATCCACAATTAACACACCCTGAAGGCGATGAAGACTATACTCTAAATATCGAAATCCCCAAGATGAAATTAATTCATCCTATATTGCCACATATGGGTCCTCTTCTTGATCTTGATATGGACACCAACACTATGTTATGCGAATGTTTTATTCATATTCTAATGAACATGTAAGGTATTGTTTTACCTAGTCCAAGTACGGAAGATTTGACATGAGAGTTCTAGAAGAAGAATCATCCAACACTTTTGATGTATGAAGGGCCTCATGCTGATGAATCATGTCTCAAGTCTATTCATTATATATTAAAACATCTAGTGAAACCTTAAAGAGTGAAGGTTCAAGCTAAAATTTTATATGTTACGAAATGCTGCCAAGAAAGTATGGGACATTATCACCTAAAAAAAGTGGCAGAGAGACATGGTCAATGAAGTTTTATAGACTAACTTCTATAACAGTTTAATTCCATACTCTCAATGGGTGGATATATATATATATATAATTCATTAACCTGAATTAGGGATGAATGATAGTTATAGAAGACTTTTCCGATTTAATAGTGTTGTAACATTTCAATCCTACTTTAGAAGGTGATGATCATATGACTACTAGAATATTCGAGGATAGGCTATTGTATGCCATCTTGTCATAAGTAAGTGTCTTTATTTTGAATATTATTTCTGAAATTGTTAACAAGGACCTTATTACATAGACGATTTTTATGGAATATGATAGTTCGATTCAAGGTGGTATGGAACCTATACATACCAATGCATATTTTTCCAGGTGAAATTGATATTTTGAGGCAACTCATAGAGGTGGTAGTAGTCAAGATCCTCATACTAACATCTTTCTAATATCTCACTAGTATGGAAATCTGTGACATATGAAAAATCTGTTATTTCATGATCTAGTTGAGTGTATACGTTCTAGTACAATGAGAAAAATAGAAAATTTATATAGAACAATAAAATAATTTCATAAAAAGTGGGGATCTATTCCCCCTCCACATATAGGTGCGTGGATAGTGATATGATACAAAAAAGAATGATTTGATAAATTTGAATAATTTGGTTGAGGTGGATGTCGACGTAGAGGCTTTCAGACTCATTATACGTAGATATAATAGAGAGGGATTTCTCTGGTCAGTTAGGTAGTAACTCAGGGCCCCAAATAATTCCAAATACATGTAGTCCACCTTTTCTAGAGTATAAGAGTGCCAAAGATTATACTATATGGGATAATATTTTAGTATCCACCACATTAGTGTCTACTTTATTTGTCTCGATAGGTTGTCTCTCATTTATAACTAAGGGAATCACTAAGATACTGGTCCATGACATTGAGCACATTTATGTATATATTACACTGGATACAACCTTATGTATATGATCAATGTGCATTCACTATTGTAAGGAATGTTCCCTTTAGTTGGGAAGATATATTTTCACATAGAATCTTTTCATTCTTGACTTCATTTGATTTGATATAGTCATCGGGGATGACTTATTAGTTCCCCATAAATCCCATATTTACTACTGCCATTAGAGGGTGATGCTTACATCAATGGAGGGCATTAATCGCATGTATAAGGGAGAATGGGATGTCAGTATTACTAGTGCTACTCTAGAGAAATATAAGATATGTAGTGGAAGATCAAAGATCATTAGTCTTACCATAAATGACTAGTGGTTACGACCAACTATCTTACCACTTGTAGTGGAGCAGTTCATAGAAGTATTTGATTAAACCATTGGTCTACCTATTGTGTGATAGGCAGAGTATACCAATATGTTAGTTCCATGAGAGAAACCAGTGTCCATTCATCATTATAGGATAGAACCCAAGGATCTTCTAGAACTAATAAAAATTTAGAGGATCTTGAGGCTAAAGACATCATATGACCAAAAATAGATTCCCTCTATAATCAGTTATATGGAGTGAGAATGTTTTCAATGATATATTTGTAGATGATTTATCAAATGGAATATTTCATGATTCAAGACATACCTCGCACAAATTTCATGATTATTTATGGTCTATTATATTACATTTTCATTTCATTTGGAGTCATGAACTCACATGATAACTTATGGCTCTAATTAATTATGTTTTCCACCCATATATAGATTTATTCACGATAGTTTTTGTCGATGTAATATTTGTGTAATCACACTCTAGAAACAACTTTTTCAAAAATAATGAGAATGTGATGAATACATTGAGAAAAAATATCCTATATTATATTCTCAATAGATTCCACTTTTGGAAAAAAAGTACACTTCCGGGGTCATATCATCTTGAAGTGAGGTGTTTCTGTAGACCTGGAGAAAGTGATAATTTTAGTTTCATGGGAGCATACCAAGAATGTATTTTAAATTCATAGTTTCTTAGGGATTTTTTGATATTGAAAATTATCATCTAGGATTCCTCACACATTTTAGGGCCACTTACAAGCATGAAAAATAAGGGTTTGAAATTCATATAAAAGGAAGTTTGAAGAAGCATCCTAGAGTTGAAGGGTCATTTTACAAAGTCACCAATACTAATTCTTACATCTCCAGATAGGTGTTATACATTTTAATATAACACATCAGGTATTTTTATTTGGTAAATATTGTTGTCAAATGATTGAGTCTTTTCATAAATGTCTCAGATGTTAAGGCCTTAAGAGAAGAATTACTCAACACATGACCTCAAGGTCACTGTTGTAGTTCGTTCCATACACTATTGGTGGCCCTACTCACATGGAGAGTGCATTGTGGTACACACAAATCAAAAAATCTTTATATACATATTTATATAGTGGTATTTAAATATCAGATAGAGAAGGTTGTTCAAATACATATAGTAGTTTGATTTTGATCATGCCTATACACCAGGTAAATGCAATATTATATCGAAGACTATTATCTAAAAGAATAAAACTATTTTAGTTTTGGAGGCCACTACAAAATGGAAAATCATGGCCTAATTCATAGAGATGAACATTGTAGGTCAAGAGTATCATTGTATGAGTGTCCTCCTACCCTCTGTAGTGACCTATACACTTCTATAATGGGTAATAATGAAGAAGATGTCTAATTTTAAAGACCTCTCCCAACCAATTATAATTTATGATGATAATACATCTTCAGGATATAAAATGGATGGGGGCGTTACCTTACTATTATATAAGTGTGTATGGGTACCAATAGAAATTATAGAGGAGATGATGCGGGAATTCTATGACACATCATGGGTGGTTCACTGAGGTTTCCAAAGAAAGTATAAAGATGTGAAACTCCAATATGGGTGTCCTAGTAAGAAATGTGAGATTTAAAAAAATCATCAATCGATGATCCATATGTTTTCAATTCAAGGAATATAACTGTAAGTTTACATTTATTTTATATCCATTGTCCATTCCCAATTGGAAATGGGATCTTATTTTGATGGATTTCATTACCAGTTTATCCAGATCACCTCGAGGGAACAATGTAGTGTGTGTTTCCAGTTAATGTTTTAATAATACCTCAAACTACTTATATACTTGAGGGACTTTTATGGTAGATTAGCTTGAAAGTGTATATGTTAGGGATGTTTTATTCATTCACAGAGAACCTCAATATATTGATTCTAAAATAGATTCTCTCATTTTCTCATCATTCTGGTTGGGGTTGAAATGATCATGAGTATATATGTGCCTCTAAGATCATTCTATAATCTGAAAAATGATGGAGATAGAGATCCTATGATTCAGGTTCAATAGAAAATTCTATGTTCATTTGTTCATGAACATGTGGGTTCCTGGGAGAAACACATTCCACTCATTGGGATCTCTTATAATAATATCTATTAAGCTACCATTGAGATGGATCCATATGAAGACTTATATGGAAGTATTTTTTTCTCATTTCTATGATGTCTAGAGGGAGGGTATGTATTTATATTTGGACCATATATTATATATGAGGAGATATGGAAGATATATATGGTGAGAATGCACATGATGATATATTACAAATGACATTATTCATATGCCAATGGACATTGGTAACATAGGTATTTTGAGGTCAAAATCTATATTTTCATAATAGTCTTTCCCGGGTTGGGATATATATGTATTTTTAGGTAGGGTAAGATCTCATTTAGGCTCTATAGACCCTTTTTTGTTTTGAAATGGATCATACCCATGGCATAAATGTCAAATCTTACCAAGAGGTACCGGTTTACACATGATGTAATTCTAATATCTCTACTTTTATGATACTATCCAGACCCCTCACTTGTTTTACAACTTGATTAGGGTGATATGGATATATATGTTTCCATCGAGGATTATATTCTGAGTATTGGGGATTAGAGATTTAAGACACTCCCTGACAGGTCATTTCTTCTAGTATTGGTGATATGGTAGCATCACTAAGTAAAAGAAGAGACTTGGGAATGGAAAACTGATGTAGAATCATAATGTATAAAACTATTTTCTAATGATACCTCCATACCCAAGAAGGCTACCTTGGGGAATATTATCATTAAAGAGGATGGGTTGTAATGAATTGTCTAATCATGATGGTAAAAATCATTTTTTTTTGTTTTTAAATTCACTAAATTACCCTAATAGTGATACCTAATCATGTAAAAGTGGTATTAGGTGAATTTGGGACTCAATCAGATCATGAAGCCTGAAAATGAGAAAAAAATATTGGGTTGTATAGTTAGAGGATATCATGACACCTTGCCTACATGGTATCACTAAATTGTGTGGCTGTATATAGTAGAGACCCAGGGGCTGAAAAGTGTTTTAGCAACTGTGCATCCTAGGTTTCATGGTCGTGTAGTGTTGCGTGCATTTTGGATATATGAATGTTTCATGGCATGTGAACGATTAGATAAACTTTGGGAAAATTCATGTTATGATCCCCCATATAGTTTTTAACTACATATGGTTGGACCATGATTCGTCCAATCATGTGACCAAACCATTTGACCTTGTTTTTTTAGATTAAATTACACTTCTTCACCTCATTTAACATTAAAACCAATTCTCCATTTGTTTCTTCTTCCTCCATTAGTTTAAGCTCATTCATTTCTCTCTTAGCTCTCTTCCTCCATCAACATAGGAATACAAGTTTCTAACATAACTAGTGTCTGATTAATGAACCATTTGATGAATTGAATTCCTTTAGGATATATCTCGATTCACTACGAGAAAACCGCCGTTTAGCGGCGGTTTTTTCACGGCGGTTTTAAAAACCGCCGCGAAATGCGTTTCGGGCTGGCATTTCGCGGCGGTTTTAAAAACCGCCGCGAAAAAACCGCCGCTAAACGGCAAAAAAAAATTATTTTTTTAAAATTATGTTTTTAAATTTTTTTTAATTTTATTCAAGGATTAGCGGCGGTTTTTTAAAAAACCGCCGCGAAATAGCGGCGGTTTCGGTAAAACCGCCGTGAAATAAATTGAAAAAAATAAAAAAACGTGAGAAACCCCGAAAACACTAAAATGATCATAACTTTTGATCCGGGCGTCCGTTGAAGCGCCACGACTAGTCAAATCGAAGCTCATGAAGAGATATAGAGGCACAAATAATGAAAACCATGAGACGTTCTATGGTGTGGACGATATTAGAGTTATAAAAAAGTTGAAAAAAGTTCTCCAACTTCAAATGGCCATAACTTTCGCTCCGGGTGTCCGTTTGGGCTCTACCACATATCAAATCGAAGCTAGCGAAGAGAGCTACGCACTGGTGCGACACAAGCAAGCTTCTGTCGGGTTTTCCAACCCCAAAAACCCCTCGGAAGGCCTCCAAAACTCTGTTTCTGTCACCGGTGTCCCGTTGAACTTGTCTTCAAACGGACCTAACTTTCGATCCGCGTGTCAATTCAGCCTCCTCCACCTTCCAGATCATAGCTCGTTCCATGAGCTTCAGTTTGACTGGTTGCGGCGCCCACATGCACTCATAGATCATATGTTATGGCCTTTTTAGTGGGTATCGAGTTTGTTATGTTTTCCAATGCCTCGTTTCTAGCACCCGTTCCCCGTCAGCTTTTTTTTAAATGGTCGTAACTTCCGATCCGTGTGTCCATTCGGACTCTTTCACCTTTCAGGTTTAATATCGTTTCGGGATCTTTGATTTGACAGGTCGCGGATCTAAAACGGACTCTCAGATCTTAAGTTATCTTCGTTAATGTGAGTCCAATGTTTTTGTCTCTTTTTGACCGTTTTGACGCGTTTTAACGGTAGCTCCATTTATTACTGTTTATTTGGGTTTCCATGACTTGTTATCTTTATCAATGGTTTTTTGTGGGTTATTATGATGATTATGTTGAATTATTAAGGAGTTTTCAAGAGTTGTCACGAGTTTTCATGCGTTCTCATTCTTTCTAATACCTCATTCTTCACATGCTTCTCCATCCTTTTTCATGCATTTTCATGATTTTTCGTCCCTTATCACGTCTTTTCATACTTTTTCATGTGTTTCCTTTTATTTTTTATTATTTATTATTTATATTTATATTTATTTATTATTTATTATTTATTATTTATTATTTATTATTTATTATTTATATTTATTTATCATTTATATTTATTTATTTATTATTTATTATTTATTTTTTATATTTATTTATTATTTATTATTTATATTTATTTATTATTTGTTATTTATATTTATTAATTATTTCTTATTTATTATTTATTATTTATTATTTATTATTTCTTATTTATTATTTATTATTTATTATTTATATTTATTTATCATTTATATTTATTTTTTATTTTTTATTTATTATTTATTATTTATATTTATTTATTATTTATTATTTATATTTATTTATTATTTATTATTTATATTTATCTATTATTTGTTATTTATATTTATTTATTATGTATTATTTATTATTTATTATTTATTATTTATTATTTATTATTTATTATTTATTATTTAGTAGTTATTATTTATATATATATTTATATATATATTTATATTTATTTATTATTTATTATTTATTATTTCTATTTATTTATTATTTATAATTATTTATTATTTATTATTTATTATTTATATTTATTTATTATTTATTTTTTATTATTTAATATTTATTATTTATTATTTGTTATTTATTATTTATTATTTATTATTTGTTATTTATTATTTATTATTTATTATTTATTATTTATTATTTATTATTTATTATTTATTATTTATTATTTATTATTTATTATTTATTATTTCTTATTTATTATTTATTATTTATTATTTATTATTTATTATTTATCTTTATTTATTATTTATTATTTATTATTTATTATTTATTAATTATTATTTATTATTTATTATTTATTATTTACTATTTACTATTTACTATTTATTATTTATTATTTATTATTTATTTTTTATTATTTATTATTTATTATTTATTATTTATTATTTATCTTTATTTATTATTTATTATTTATTATTTATTATTTATTAATTTTTATTTATTATTTATATTTATTTATTATTTATTATTTATATTTATTTATTATTTATTATTTATTATTTATTATTTATTATTTATTATTTATTGTTTAAATTTATTTATTATTTATTATTTATTATTTATTATTTATTATTTATTATTTATTATTTATTATTTATTGTTTATTATTTATTATTTATTATTTATTATTTATTATATTTTATTTTTTATTTTTTGTTTATTATTTATTATTTATTATTTATTATTTATTATTTATTCTTTATTATTTATTATTTATCTATATTTATTTTTTATTATTTATATTTATTTATTATTTATTGTTTATTGTTTAAATTTATTTATTATTTATTATTTATTATTTATTATTTATTATTTATTATTTATTATTTATTATTTATTATTTATTATTTATTATTTATTATTTATTATTTATTATTTATTATTTATTATTTATTATTTATTATTTATTATTTATTATTTATTATTTATTATTTATTATTATCGAGTTTATATCTATTATTTATGTATTATTTGTTTTTTCAATTAATATATATAAGTATATTAATTTCTGTTTAATAACCACATGGCGAGCTTGCTTGAGTGGTAAAGTCTTTGGAAAATATGCAAGAGGTTAGGGGTTCAAATCTCACCAGACGCAGGATTTATTTATATTGCATGGGCATGCATGTGCATGGGCATGCATGTGCATGGGCATGAGAGATGCAAATAAATAAATAAATAAATAATAAATAAATAAATAATAAATAAATAAATAAATAAATAATAAATAAATAAATAAATAAATAAAATAAATAAATAAATAAAATAAATAAATAAATATAATAAATAAATAAATAAATAAATAAAATAAATAAATAAAATAAATAAATAAATAAAATAAATAAAAACCACCGCTAAATGCCTTTTTTGCCGTAGTGATTCCTCTACCTTCATATTAAATTTTATCATTAAATCCATCTTGCTATTTAAGTACATGATATTTTTCAATATTTTTAGGCAATTGGACTATTCAATTGATCTTTTACAACATACATTGAATTTGAGAATGACATTTAGTGAGGAGTCATCTACCACTATGGGGTAGGTGGTCTCATCATTTTCCCATGTGTTTTAATGTTCTTAGCTATGTCGTTATGCTATATGACAGATTTTTTATGAGGATACCTCCAATATTGTGTTATTAATTTTAAATTGATCCATTTTCGTTGATATTAGGTTTTTACTATTATTTTGTGGATTAGGGGATCCTAGTATCATTTATTGATACCCCATGAGTTTCCCATGTTGAATATACCCTTACAGTAAAATGTGTATATGCCTGTATCGCCTCTCAAGAGTTTATATTTTCTTGTAAGTCGATTATCCCATGTAATTTAAATGTTTAATTGACCCAATGGTACCTTCCCGGTGCTTGGACAACCTATACTCATAATTTCCCGTGTAGAAAATTCTATTAAAGACCATGTCACTATAAAAATTTCTCTCTAGATCTTATAAATTAAATTTTCATGCATTGGTAATATTAATGGTTAGGAATTAGTTGTAGTGGTTTTTTACATGGTTTATTTCATTTAATAAAATAAATTGAATGAATGTAATGCAGTTTAAAATAGAGGGTTGAATGGCCATGAAATATATTTCAAGTTATAGTAAATGGTCCCTATTACCGGTTGATGCCTTTTTTTATTTTATCTTGATAAATGAGGTGCAATGGAGTTAATGCCTTATGGACATATTTTTCAACATGGTTATTTATTATCTATATATATGGGATTGGTGAACATGAAATGAAAGGTATTTCCCCATAAATAATATTATAAATATAATTATGCCTTGATATGGGTTGTGGTGTGATTGTAAAGGATCTATTGATCATGATGGTATCCTACTCCGTTACATCGAGTGTGGGCCATAACACCATGCACAACTGAATCTAATTAAAAATTTTGCTTGACACACCAAATCCATAGTTTGAGTAATAACATGATGAACAACTCATCACATCGATTGATGTGCATAATGTCTCTATATAAATAGTGATGTAGGGAACATATACAATTTCTTAAGCTTATATACATGTTAGACAATTTATGGTTGTCTAAGTTACACTTCAGACTAGACAACAACTACTATTTGGGATATGGCCACTTACATTTGTACATATTTGGTTCAAATAGGTGGATGCGATATATAAATAATATATATATGTATATATATGTATGTATATATGTATACTAATTCTCATCAAGCATTTTTTCCAACCACGAGCTGAAGCAGGTAGAGACCCTAGGTTTCCTTTCAAAACATATGTGGGTTGTTATTTACTTATTCATTATTTTTAATTAATTATTAATACATTCATACTGATTAGAAAGGACCATTTCCTAGATTACAAGTAGACACCATTGGTGGTGTCCCACTAAGAAATAGTTCTCACACCCAACTCAGTATTCCATTATGACCAATGAATACAACCTACCACTAGGTATGAACATACAAAAGTGCCCTTCTATATATTCTTGATATGATTACTTGTAGATATAAAATTGTAGTAGAGGGTAAAGTATAGGATTGTTATTTTAGTGCTACATATTCCTATTCTTTTTCTAGTTTTTGTATATGCCTCTCCCATGTTCTGATTTTTTTTATCATCAGTTGATGCATCCAAGTATTAGATACTTTAGAGTGGATTTTGTTAGTATTATTTATTTTTCTAAATCATTATTCTTCCACTTATTTATTATTATGTATATTTTTATAGGCTTCTATTGTTCTGTGATTGTTGTTGCTATCTGCAGTGCCACTCTGATAAAAGGGTATAGCCCCCCCCCCCAACACTCCACATTCTCACCCTCACTGCTACTAGGGAGTCTCTGGCATATAGGGAGTGACACTTGAGGCCATGAGACCCACCAGTGTAGGTAATGAGTTAATTAGACCTCATTTAGAGATGTTACAATGGTTACTCTTCATTGAAATGATTTATAGTTCTATGAGTTTTCAGATTTAGGAAATTTATTTTAATTATTTTTTAATCAATAATCCTATTTTAAGCATCTAATTTAAGTGTTTTATATTCTTAATTATCCAATCCAATGATTTTTGTTTTCAATTTGATTTATCCACATTCTTATTAATGGTTTTCTCTTCTATAAATTTTAATAACCCACTATGGGAATAAATAAGCATCTAAATATTTTTATATTAACTAATTTTATACTTTTAAACACTTAATTTTTCTTATATTCAAAATCACATTTCATATCCTCATATATCTCCCTAGAAAAAATTCATAGAATGTTTTGGACACATAATAAAATCCTAATGTTAAGAAGAAACATCATATGGTTTTCTATTTTATGTAATTTCAATAGTTCATTCTTATGATATTTGGATACATGTTAAAGAAAATATATTTTAATTCATGATAATCATCATATCCTTATTAACATATTTTAATGAAATTATCTGTATTATTTCAGCATTAATCTGCTATTTATTGTCTCCATTTAGGATGATCTCCAATTTACAGATCCCCCACTTTCTAAATCTTAAGTGAAGAGTAGTTTAAAAGGCTCCCATAAAGTAATTAGTTCATCTTTACTACTCTATTATTGATAACTTCTATATAATACCATACAAACATATCCCAATGTTTTTAGAATTTCACTAGAAAATTCAATATATAAATATACATATCATGTATGTTGATTGTATAGTTGTATCATTTATTTGAAGAGGAATTAAAAAAATACACGGAAATACATTATAAACATATGGATTTATGTATCTAGTATTATATAATTTTTCATTGATAATGAATGTATTCTTCATAGATTAAAATTTTATAATCCTTCCACTTACATAAAAAATCATAAAATGGATGAATAGTGAATCTCTTTTAATTGTAACTTCCAAAAACACTATTAAACTCTTAAAAATAATTGAAATATTATTGATAAAATGAACAAAAGAAAATTTCATTAATCCTTATTCTTAAATAAATTTTTCTGAACCACAAAATTATGTAATGAAAATAAAGTAGTATAACTCATACACATCTATAGTTAAATCCAACATTCATTATCTTTAACTAGTTAGATTATCTTTTTCAAAAAACTTTACATCACTAGAAAAAAACAAACTATCCTTTATGGATTTATATAGTATGTAAATATTTTTAAGAAACATTTTTTTAAATAGATAATAGATAGATAACATTTAATATTGATATGAAATTTCATAACAACCCAAAATTTATTCACTTCCATTCAAAGTTAATATATCCAAGTGAATATGGGTACCACATCTTTATAAAGGTAATTTTTTTAACATAAAATTTAAAAATATATTTTCTCTATCTATAATGTCATATCGATTCCCTATAGTAAAATGATTTCATTTTTTTAATTTTTTTTTAATTTACAAATTTCTGGTCACATTATCGGTTTAAATGGAATTCCATAATTAAGAAAAGTCAATAATATCTTCCAAATCATATTAATTTAAATTAAAATCCATCTATATAACAATATTTCTTGATACATTTGACAATTAAATTTTAATGAAATTGAAATACTGGTAAATAAAAAATGGTAATACAAGTAAATAATTTTTTTTGAAAAGTATATAATTTTTTATAAAAATCGAATGATTGAAAAATATTTTATAAATTTCTTATATTTTATCATCAATTATTAATGATTTTATATTATTATATTTATTTTGGTTGTATAAAAAATTTTACGGAATGTATGAGTTCATTAAGGAAATAGAAAATAACTGCTTCAATTGATAGTTATATTTAATTTATAATAATAACCCATATATAAAAAAAATATTAATATTAATAAGAAAATATTAATATAATGTATTTACCTAAATTTAAAAAATAGGAACATCAAGAAACTATGATGCATATTTTATTGACGATGCAGAAAAAGTTGAATCTTCTCCATTATACTTTACATTGATATAACTCTTTTTGTATAGAAAAATATCAAATAAGATCATTAAAACCCATACATTCAAGAAATTTTGATAATGAAATGGAATAATTTATTTTGATAAATAAAACAAATGTGTTTTCTGATTGATTTAATTTTCTTAATAGAATAATGTTTCCCTCAATATATCCCCCTCTAATAGATTATATATAAAAGGTCTCAATTAAATATTTTTATTATATCCTGAGCATCCACATGTTTTTATTTATAATATAAATCTTGTTTTGATTGGTATCAAATGAAAAAAATATTATGCTATTATTTTCTTATATTTATACAATTGGATAGAATATTGATCATTCATTCAATATTATATGAATTTTATTTAATGTCACTTTTTTATTGGGAAAAGGTTGCACTTCTTAATTTTATCTATTATTAAAATAGACATGTTACAAAACCTCAGATTAAATTAATTTAAATTTAAATTTTATATTAAAATCATTATAAGAAATATTGTATTTATAATATTCTATATCTGAAAAATTATTTCCATTTTGCCATCATATATTTTTTATATTATCTTTAACTTATTTAGATCTATATTTTCATACAGATTTTTCATTATGCGTGGTGTAAATTTTATACTCTTTTTGATACATAGTTTCACATTGTTAAATATATTAACTCATTTCCATAAATTTTTTTGGATCAATATCTTCACCATATTAACTTTATGAATTTTAAATGTCTTTATCAATTTCACTTTATGATTAATAAAAACATTTAGATTCACAAGACATATTTATAAAAGCATGAAGTTTTAATCATAACATTAAACTTTTTTTATGAATGTGAAGTGTTACATATAATCCAATAATTATTTATCTATTATAAAATTTTATTGAATAATAATATAAATTTAAATCTTCTTCAGTAGAAAAAACATTATCCAATTTTTTCATACATTTATCAAATTTATTTTTTGTGTATTTTCTATATGATTTCATATCACTGTCTATTATCAAATTATATTTATGTCAAATATGATTTTTTTTTTGAAATGAATATAAATATTTGAGCCTTCTAACTCAGTGATTCCGAGAAAACATACATTATAGAATCCTTCCATTTTTATTATAAATCATTATATTCACATAATACTATCTTGTGATGAATTAATGTGTATGAGATATGTGTCCCACCAAATATGAGATATTTTTCAACACAAGACTTCCGTAAAATTCATTCTTTATCGAAGTCATATAAATATTTTGTATTCATAAAAAACAGATTACTTTATCATCAATATAATTTTATTTTTTAATGATTAGAGTATAAATTTTTTGAGCACTCTTTGAATGAATGGAAAATTAATGTTTCTCTCATTCTGTGTATATACTAAAACCTCCACAGAGAGATATGATTCATTTTACGAAAAATAATCACTAATTGTTGGATTTTATGATAGGTTTAAGGTTACTATTTTATAGTTATTATATATTTTCGATTATGGAAAGTGAAAATATTATTTAACTTTCGTTCATTTTATCTATTAATGTGTGGAAACATTACTTGTTAGTACATTAAGACTACATTCTACAAGACATTATGTAATTAATTTTTCTATTTCATTATATAAAAGTTAATAAATGTGAATATAATTATTAAATTATATAATTTTATGTTAATTATAATTTGGGGAATGATTCAATGTTGGTTAATGCATATAAAAAGGATCTAAAGAACTAAATAATCATGATAAATTAACAAAATTGCCTTAAAAGAGTAATTTTATTAAAGAATTATTTATAAATGGGTGAAAATATGTTATAAGTAAATCATATGTGGTATGATACTTAAATTATATTTCTATAATAAATGTAAAATAATTCAAAATTTATTATACATGTTTTTTCCTGAGTCCTTGACATAATATTCATCACATGTTTTGATATCCACAAAAAGAACTTTGTTCATGATTTAATCTAATCTAATGTTTTTATTTTATATTTTACATTATAGATATATGATATCATTAAATTAAATACTTATAATATGCTTTTAAATGATATATAAATATACATTATTTAAGATAATAAGATAAAAAATATAATTTTCTAATACTGATATTTTGAGGTTTTCATCTCAAGCATTATATAAACACTAAAACAACTTATTCCTACATATGGAAAAGAACCAAATCCATCGAATGAAAAACAAAAATATTTTTCTAATACCATTTAAAATGATGTAAAAATATAAAAAATAAATCCATTAAAGTTTTTATTATTATATTTATTCACATCATGAATTAGAGGTGTGATTTTACAATAGTACATAGAGAATTATGAATGTTACTAACTGTCTTGAAGCATTGAAATTTATTTTTTATTCAGTGATTCCATTAAATGTATTATTATTCATTTGAATTTTTAATATTAAGATATATCAATATGCGAAGTCTATTATATAAAGTTATTTTTATTTTTATTTTGTATTTATTACCAAAATATTTGTCTCACGTTATAGGTTGTAGTAATAGAAAAATCGTGCTATATGTTATTTAACTCTTAAATAAAGATATGAGTTTTTCATTGTAGGAAACATCAGCTAGTATGGTCGTGGGATTCTATGGTAGGGAATACATTGTACATATTCATACATTAAGAAGTGGATACATTTTGATATGTCTCCCTTCGTGGATGCCTCAGACCGTGTTAATTGATATATATTTAACTTTTATAATATAATTGAATGTTATAATGTCCAATTAGAGGACAACATGATATACTAAACATTATTTAATTTTTTTTGTCAATTAAAAACTGTATTATATTTTTTAGTTTTTTTAATCCAATTTTTTTTAATATCTTCTATGATGCCTATTTATTATGTGGACTTTAATACTAGTGGTTTTCATAATTACACTATGGATGTTATATTTAGAAATAGTTTTAAATATTAATACATAAAGATTTATAATCTTATTTTAGTTTGATAATTATTGGTCAAGTGAATTTTGTTTATTTTGTATAATTTTTTTTCATAAGTATTATAAAAATATTTACTTTTCATTAAACTAGAATTTATCCCCTACTTGTCTTAAATTTAAAATATCATTTTATTTTGATCTTATATTTGGTATAAATAGTTATTTACACATTAGAAATTCAATGTGGTATTTCTAATTTTAATGTTAATTTTTTTATTTTCAAATACCATTTTATTCCCCCAAATATTTGTGTATCGATTTGTTTTTGTATAAATGGTATATAATTTCAATCCATTATTAATATAAATCTATATAGACCACCAATCATTAATTGGAATGACAATGATTACTAGAGGGATTTAATATAACCATATATTTTCAAAATAGTAGTTGAAAATTTTGTTGTGATAACTAGAGAACGTAATTCTCCTATAATAGATAAATCTATTTTTATAATAGTAGATTATATAAAATGTAGTTCATTATCAGTGTCATAAAAAATCTTATATATTATGTAAAATGATAAATTCAATTTCAAATTTAATATTTTTAAACTACTTGTGTTATCTTGAAAAATATGACCAATAAATATATAGTGAGAGAAGATGAAAAATTCCATTTTTTCTCCATAGATAATTAGTTTCTCAAATTCACTAAACACTACTGATAATGGAAAAAAATATCCCAAAGATTAAAAAAGTTTTATCGTGATGAGATGGTTGATAAGGTTATAGATATCTTATGTAATGAATGAGAAAAAATGAAATACATTTGATGTTACACATCATAATATTGGATTACATCTATATTAATTAATAGGTACTTTTATGTAGTGTGAATTTCATTTGAAAGTATATGAAAATAATGAGAAATTTAAAAATAGGGTTTCATTTACAACTATAAGAACCTCAAATTTTAAAAATTGAAAAACAAACACATATAAAAATGTTTAATAAATTATTCTAAATAAATAAAATATGATCATAATAATGTGGAAAATGATAATACAGTAAAAAGTATATTAAAATAGTTGAGCAATAGATGTTCTCATTAAATTGAAACAAAAGTGGGAATGATTTTTCTGAACTAGTATGCTATGAATGTAGAAACAGTAACACATTTGGATGGGTTGTACTTAGATAAAGAATAAAGTATATAAATCTTTATCAAAATAGTATATGAATAAAATTATGCAAATTATGTAATTTCTGTATAATTGGTTTTCTTTTCAAACTGATTCTAATTAATATAAATCATTTTACAAAAAATTGAAACAGTAGATAAATCATGTGATTTTATAAAGATCCTCTAAATTTATGAAATTATTTAATATGGAACAAAACAAATAAATTAATTACAAATATTTATATTGAATAAAAATGTTACTATTCATATAATAATTAAATAGATATAGAAGATGAATACTCATTTAGTTATGATGATAATGTGTGAAATATATAATATCATGAATTAATTAATGTTTAAATTTTTGAAAATATAACCATTTACCAAAAACTATCTAAAAAGTATATTAATCATAAATAAAATTTTTAGATAGAAAATAAAGCTACCTAAAAGTTAATGTTATGCTCAATGAGGGAATGAAAAATCAAAATATAATTGGTAATTTGGAGAAGTATAAAGAGGATGTTTTAAACATCATAAAAATGATAAAGGAAATGATAACGTCCCAAAATTTTAACCACCAAAACCAGATAATTTGAAAAGTATAGAAATTTCAAAAAATGAAATTATACCCATGACTAAAAAATTATTAAACAATAATTTTTGATAAAAATATTTAATACATTACTGATCATTTAAAAATTGGAAGAAAATAATTTTAGATGATGCATTATATATTTAGAATAACCTAAACTTCATCTAAATTTCTTCAAAAAACCACTAGAATGTCAGTCTAAATTCCATGATATTTTTTTTTTGAAATTGAGAAACCATTTGTAAAAAGTGTAAAATATGATGTGATTGGGGAAAACATTATTCCCTTAAAAAATTAAATCTTTTAGTGAACATAGAGTATTTTTTCAATATAACCCACTTCATATGAAAATCAAATGAGAATGAAATTATGGTCATCAAATACAATATTTAATAATTTTTTAGGACCCAAGGAGTAATATCTACCCAAATTCAAATCTTTTAGATTTTATGTTTTTTGAAAAGAATGTTGACTTTCTATCACTGATGACCCTTATATTACTCATTTAAATTTATATAGATATCTTAAATTAATTATTTATTATTACATTTTATGTATACTTTTTTATTTATTGGGATAATAATTTTATTTAATTTAGTTAAATATTTAAATAGTTTTTGAATTTTATATGAAAATAAATTGTTATATAAAAATATTTATAGTTTAATATTTGAATGAAGAAGATAAATACATTCATCAAAGGAATATTTAATCAAATATTTTATTTTAAAAAAGTTTTTAGTTCACCGGATTTTTAGTGAATGTTATTTAATAATATATAAATTTCAGAAATTTATTTTACTAAACAATATTTAATTTTTTGGTGAAATTTTAACCTATATTTTTAAATAAATAATATATTTTTGAATTGAAGATTCATTTAATAATAATTTAAAAATATTATTTTAAGAGAATTTTAAAATCTTTTTAGACCTATATAGTGATATTGAATTTTAAAATTAAACCAATAATTTTGAAAATTATTAAAACATCTATTTATAAGAAATATTGTAATGAGTTTTGGGTCATGTAAGTCTATGATGACATTTCATCTTTCTTTAATTACCTGTACAATAATGTAAACTCATATGTGGTGTAGAAATATTCATAATTAATGGAAGAAATGTTATTGTGGTTTTTGTAGATATTTATTTTTAACTTCTATTGTTATTTTATTATCATCCATTTTGAATTTTTGTTTCATCTCATGTTTCATCCACTAGATAAATCCTTAAAACAAGACTGATAAATTCATTTATTCAGAGATATATGAATGTATACTAGAATGCATCAAAGCCATATTTTAATTTTCTAAAAAGCATGTTTTAGGGTAACCGGTAACAGAACAAATAGGTAGTAGAACCCAAAAATCACACACAGTGTCGCGGTACCCGAGAAATCCAGTAAAAATTTCAAATTTCAAATTGAAAATATTAAGCGAAATCATTACCACACCTCGGTCCTCACAACGCAGCATGCTACGCGACCCCTTATGATCCACAACCACAATGAGTCGGGAACCCTAACATCACACGCCTCTTTCTTCGCATCATAGCAGGACACCAGTGAGACCATCCACCGGATCATCATCGTCGGCCAATCATCAACTAGCCATACCCTCCATGCCATCATACCAAACATTTGTCTATGCATCCGTTTGCACACCTTCATTCGTATAATAAGTAACACCAAAATGCCCCCAAATAATATCCGGAGCTCCATACAAACCATCCATGGCATTTCCACCAACAAATTCATCGCCTCACCAACGAAAAAAACAATCACATAGAATAAAAAACAATGACATAAAATCCCACCACTTACAATTCCCCACCTTCCAAATCCTATGTGAAGCCTCTGTAGAGGACCTGGGAATAAGGGATTTTCATCTCAAAACCAAAGCAAGATCCCGACGCCACCAAACGCAACCTCCAGTATATAACCTTGAGTTTTACTACCCAATTATGGTTAATTATTTCTATATTTTTATTAATGTTTATAGTGGAAATAGATATAAATGGTTTATTTTTTTAATGAGGACTTTTCAATGATACTTGATAATTTTGATATGTTTTTTGGAAATATTATTAAAATTATTGTCCCTTTTCATCACTAATATGATTCATGATGATTTTGGAATGTTTTTATAACTATATAAAGGTAATAATATTTACATTCCCTTAACAACCCACGATTCAAAAAGAATTAAATTTTATTTCATACCATTTATGACACACACAAAAAAGAGTATTGGGTAATATACCACCCCAATCATATAAAATATAATTATTTTAAAAAAATTCAATCTATTCAATATAATTCATTAAACAGAATAATTTTTATACACTGGGTTACCCTCAACAACGAGTTTCTTAAATATATTGTTTTACACACAAGACCGAGTTTTACCATACAATAATAAAAACTTAATATTAATAATTAGTATGATAGTTATCACATAGATATTAAATTGGACTGGATGAATTATTAATGCTTTAATTTTTTACACATACAAATATAAAATGATTATCTATTGATTATAGATAAAATTACAACCATTAAAATGAAAATAATTTTCCTGAAAAAAAAATATTTCTTCTAAAAGATGAGTTTGTCACACATTGCAATCAAAATGTAAAATGTGTTATTGAATGTTATAGACTAGTTATTATCAAAATGAAATAATTATTGTATTAGTAAAACCAAAATTATCTTTTGGTTATTTTTTAGTGTTTCTTAACAGATTAATTTTTGATGTATAGTAAAATGTGCTGAATTTTAGTTATAATGACTTTTTCATTAATGTTATTGATAAGGATAAATAGTATATTTAATTAATTTAAAAATAATATTTTTTCAATTAGATATCAATTTTAAAAAATTATTTCATTGGGATCATTTTCATATTTAATTTAGATATGAAAATAAATGTAAACTTGTGAACATCTTCCCTTTAAAAATATTCTTTCACATCATGTCAACAAGATTTATTTTAAATTAATGTTTTTAAATTATGTGAATTGACTTTTGAATGTTTTATTCCATATTTTTCTTTTTTAATAATTTAGAATAGATATCAGCATAATGTTTTTAAAAGAAATAGATAGTGAAAATATAAAAAATAAATTTCCTTAGTTAAGGAAAAAATGGGCTTTTCAAGGGATAAAATAATATTATAATGGTTAAAATGACCTATAAATTTTCTAATATATATTATATTGATATATTTCAACCATTAAACATTTTTGGTACTTAAATGGTACATTTTTTACCCTTTTTCATATGAGAGATTTTGGATCACTCATTTTTTTAATAGTATCAAGTGTTTCCATTCCACAACTTATTAAAGGCCACCCCATCCCTTATTATTCAAACCTTAACCCCTCAATGATTATTCCAATATCTTCAAAAATAAAAATCCAAAATTCCAATACTTATACTAGAAGATTTATTCTAGGTATAAATTCAACCGTTAAAGTCATTAGTGAGAACCTGATGTGGATTCCCAAATAAAAGACAATGTTCATCAACAAGAGAATTTTTTTATTTCATTCTCAAACTCTTTAAAATGAAATTAAAAACGAATATAAAATAAAATAAAAATAATTTATATATTGGTATGTTTTTATATTAATTTATGTGTATAAATATATATCGACTTCCATTAATTTTTTTTACAAAATCAGTGTTCGTGTGTACGACGGTCTACCTCCTTGTGATGCTATGCCATGCATTTTTAAATTTGAATAATTTATGGTTTAGTATGATGATGGATATAAAATATATAAAATATATTTATGATATAATTTTACCTATGTATTCCTTAGCTCATATTACCTTTTTTAAATTCAATTCCAAAAGAAATACAAAAATATCGCTCGTGTGTATGGCAGACTACCACTTCACTGAGAGATGTCAACCAACTTTCACTAATTCTAAACATATAAACTGATAAGCATATATTTATTTATTAAATGTGATATATAATACATTATTATTATATTAATTAAATATTTATCATTTTAGGAATGGTAACATTACCATTTTCATTCATTCTTTCTTTTCTATCATAATGAAGATAACATCTTTCATGTACGTGTGGACTAACACCTTCACAAATTGATGTGACTCTCTATTGATCACCACACAGAATGAAGATATATGAAATTATATATAAATTCAGAATATGATATATATTACAATATAATAATTCTAAAAATATTAAATATTACTTATATCCTTTCATTAATAATCATAGAAAATGGAAATGTTACTAATGTGTATGTACGAACTACCATCTCTATGATCATAACATAAATTAGTTTTAGAAACCATCATTATTGATTGGTTTTAAAATTTTAAATAATTAATAAATAAGATAATTAATTCATGATTATTATTATTGATATTATAAAACTATATATTATTTTTATGAACCTGAACATTCATGACAACGAACGGGTGAGATAGTAATAAAATTAACAACAATAAAATGAATGATAATTAATGAAGAAGAGATAGTATAATATTATATGATCATATATAATATTATAAATATTTATAAGGTTACTTTATAATTTAATGGCATTATTGATCCTTATATATATTGTTAAATTATGTTCAACCAAAAAAAATGTGATGTAATGGATTTCATCTATATTTCATTTCATTGAGGCATATTGTGATGTTATCAAACTAATTTCTTTTATATAGTGTATATTATAAACCATTGAGTTTTAATATCATTATAAATTAATTATAAATGGTATGTAGTATTTAATTTAAAAATTATTACTTACATGGGGATTTTACTTAATAGTTAGAAAGTTGTAAAAAATTTCACAACTCAATTTTCTTTTCATTGGGTTATATTACATCAACATAATAATTAATTTTGTAAGATTATGTATATTATTTAATTCTATTATATTAATTTTTATTTCATATTGATTTATTTTCACATAATTTGGATTCGCAGAATGGATTTACTGGTTAATTCTAATTTCATTTTTATAATATTTCCAATAGTTTACTTCACAATTTTATTTTAATCGGCATTATTTAAACTTGAATTTTCATTGAATGAAATAAATGGAAATTTGTTTAATAAAACTATTAATATGATAATTCTATATTTATTCAGGATATTTTCTATATAATACTAATATATTCCCACTACTTGATAAAAATAAAATTTTATTACATGTTTTCAATAAAATATGACATTATTTATCGCATCTATCTGGAATCATATTTCTTCCAAAAAAATTATATCTAAATGTTTTCTCAAAAATATTTTCCAATTTTAATACATTATTTTCTTAAGAAACAATTTTGAAAAAACCATTTTAATTGAATAATTATATTTTTATTAATTGAATATCCATTTGGATTTTACCAAAATGTTGGAGTAGAATCTTCTTGTAGTTTTCCGAACGAAGAAAATTTCAATAAAAATTAAAAATATGTAAGAAATATACTTTTAAACATGTTTCGAGATTATATATTTAACTACATACATTTATTTGATGGTTATTTTTCATATATAAACTAATTTTTTGATGATTTTCAAATTATTCTAAATATTATTAGTTTTTAAAATTGATTTTTAATGAAAATGATTTTCAAAACTATTTATGTTTTAGAATGTGATTTTATAAATTAAGAAGTTATTTTCCTAAATAATGTTTTTAAGCTATTTTATCGAATTTATATTCATCAATGAATTTACCCCATTATTCACATTCTAATCATTATACGTTGTATTGATTTAATTAATATTATTCCTCCTGATTATTTATAAAACTTTTTTCCGAGGAATGAATCGATATTCACTTATGTGATTAATTTTTATAGTCATTTCTATTACCATGAATTACTAACATTCTATTTGATATTAAATTCATTATTCGCATTCTAATCGTTATATGTTGTATTGATTTAATCACTATTATTCCTCCTGATTATTTATAAAACTTTTTTCCAAGGAATGAATCGATATTCACTTACATGATTAATTTTTATAGTCATTTCCATTACCATGAATTACTAAATTTCTATTTGATATTAAATTTTCTTGGAATATCCTTTTTATTTATAATATATATTTTAATTTAATAAATAGTATTTCAGTTTTTTTATATTTTTATATAGATCATGTTATTTTTTTTATGTATATATTGATAAATACAAATTCATTACTCAATATAAAAATTTAATTATGAGGAAAATTATTCATAAATTATCGATTAATTGATATATGAGTAATGGTCTCAGGTTGTAGTGATAGGTGGGGCTATGAATTATATGGACCCTCGATGAATTGGTAGGTCTCTTGAGATAAATAACTATGATATAATTAAATGAAATATTGTTATAGTTTATACCATCTTGTGAATTTACTTAGAGGTACTGGGATCATGGTTCCAGAGGTCATTGAATACAATATTTATTCAATTCCATCATCATGATTTCAAATATTATTATCCTTCATATTTTCACAATGATATAATATATAGATTCGTTTAATTATTATTTAGTTTGATTAAATTACACATCTTTATAGTTATTTACAATTCAATATTTGTTATTCTCAATGATACATTCAGTATCATATTATCTCGTGGTGGATTTATTTCTCGATTTATAGATTAAAGGAAATTTTTAATCATTTACCTTTCCATATTAAGTATTTCTTATACAGTTATTATTGTAATCTTATTAAATAAATGGAATGAGATTACAGTTATTTACCTTTACATACTGATTATGTTTTTTAATTCATGATAGCTTCTGATGTGCATAACCCTTTTTCATAATTTCAAGACACCCACAATTTGTTTATTTCTCAAGAATCCACGAATCATACTCAGTTTGATTCATATGAATATTATATAGGGAATAATGATATGTTCAGAAAAATTATGGACTGATGTGGGTGCTAAAATATAATTTATGACACTTGTATAAATCTAGTTTACCAATACTACTAAATTATTCTATCCTTTGTGATGTGATTCCTTTTATCTTATATGTATGTAATAATATGGGCACCAAATCATAACTAATATGGTCAAGGATCCAATAATTTGTAATAGAGGATATTTTTGAGATATATTTTGAACTATATTTCAGAAAAAAAAAATTAGATTTTGGATCATAAACCAATGTTATATTTTTAGGACAAGTATAGAAGTACATCCTGATGCTTTTTGTTGAAAGTTATTATGATTTTTTTGAAATAAATAATTATCTGGGTAAGACAAGTGGATGTGGTTTTTGTATATATGTAACTAAAATTTATAACCTTAACAAGGATTCATTGGTAAAGACCCTATCATCACATGGTACATAAAAACATTCTTTAAGACAGTTGTCATTTAAAACTCTATGAGGGTATTATTAGGTTAATTCAAAATATATTTACAATCCCTAATGAGGGATTTAAAAAGATTATTCAATTAAAATAACTAGTTCAATCCTAAGTATTCCTATATTTATAATATTGTGTCATGATATAGTAATCCTATAGGTGGTTATATGTTTTTCCTATTATGAATACTTTTTATCAAAGTATACATTTTGACTTTGAACAACGGTTAGTGCCCAAACCAATCATGATAACATTGAACATTAAGGATAATTTGGGGACAATGAATAACCAATTGAGAGGATGAAATGACTAAAAATATCATGATTATGGATAATCAATATTTCAAAAATATGACTAACAACATATACCATAACTATCTCCTAGACCCAATAAATAAGAGAAGGATGTATTTGGTTATGATCATGAGTGATAGAGACCATGGTGGAAAGAAACCATGAACTCCACAATGTTAATAATGGGGAATGAGACACTAAGGAAATTGAATCAATGGAAATTTAAAAATTATTTATATGTTGAAAGGATACAAATAAAGAAAATAATTACAAAATAATATTTAGAGTACATTAGAATAAAAAAAATATCTACACAGAGATCCATCTATAATTCCTTACCATATATGTGGGGAACCTATGAAATATCTAATTAAATGCCCTATAATAAATAATAAACACTATAGAAATGAAATCCTTTAATAGAGATTAAATAAATTAAGTATTTATGTTTTGGGATTATATTGAAAACCTTATTAAAAATGTTATTTAATGGATAATTTTATATCTATTTCATCGATCATATATTCTATTAAAACATTATAGTAGATATATAAACATAGTTTTTATAAAATGGAAACCCACATAAGAGGTTATAACACTTCACATCAGGAAAGAGGTGGGGCTTGGACTCAAGATCTAATTTGATAACTTTTGTGCACCTAAAATGGCCAACATGATGAGAGGGTTAATATGTCATTGTTTTCAGTTAGGACGAACAAAAATTAATGTTAAAACAGTGGTGTTATATTTTCTGTTTATAGAATAATTTATAATATTGGGTAACCTTTTCTAACTATATTTGTTTTGAAAGCTAGTTAGAGAAACACATAAATAATTTTAATAGTTTTATAGATCTTACGACCTCTTAAATTTTTTATCTCATTCATGCATAAACAATCATTATTGAATATTTATTTCATTGATTATGTGATGAATTTGAAATTCATAGAAAAAAAAATAATGAAATTGAGATTATAAAATAGAAAATTATCAAGAAATTATATTACAATATATTCATAGATAGTAAAATAATTGCAAAATAATTAGAAAATGATCTTTAAACAAGTGTGTTTCCATATTACATTCATATCTAAAGATTCATATAGTCCCCAAAATCACCGTATTTGTGTTACTAAGGCTATTAAATTCATATTCATCACATAGATTCTTGTAATAAATATCCTTTATCAATCTATATAATTATTTACACTTTTCTTTTATGTTTATATATTCCCTTTCCACCAAAGTTCTCATTCATGGAGACATTATTATGTGACTAATCCATTTTACCATCATACTAATATTTATCTATTATAATGAAGATATTTTATTAACCATTTGATGATGTGGGGTTTCCAACAAAATTATTTTCAAATATAAAACTCTTGATTTCCAAGATAATGATTAAATTTAATGGTTGAAATTTATTTAACGTGGGGATAATGTAACATTTGAAGATTCAGAAATAGGTACATTGAATTTGATAGTGTGTATGACATGCAATAACATGTGTATAAGGGAATATAACACCAAAATACCTTAAAATATTTTTTAAAATAAATTCAATATCCTCAAAATCTTGTATTTAATGCATCACAAAATTTATTATTTCGTATATGAAACAACCGGTTTCTCTGAATAGCATTGATTATATTAATGACCATGTTCTACAAGATAAAAATATAATAATAATATTATTATTTAATATGATAGTTATCACATAGTTGTTAAATTTTTGTGTATGGATATTAATAAATAAATTATTAAAATTATATATTCTACACATGTATAGTATATATAAAATGTATATCTATTTAAAAATCATAAAATTATAACCACTTAAAATAAGATGAAATTATTTTCCAAAAAAAAATATATTTTCTAAAACATGGAATATTTGTTATTTGAAAATAGAGTTTCGAATTAATTTTTTCCACTTTTACAAAAAAAAAATTAAAACAACAATTCATAAATTGTAATACCTAAATTTTCTTACAGTGAAATTCTGAACATTTTCTACAAATTTCTTTTTTGGTTGATGTGAGAAAATAAAGAATATTATTTTAAATCATTCTTTTCTTGTAAAATATTTACATGGTAAAATTAATATATTATTTATTTTTAATGTAAAATTTATCAAATAATATATCAATTGAACCAATTTAGTTCTTTTAGATAATTTTAATATTGAATTTAGATATAAAAACATTGTGTGCCTTTAGACATTTTCACTTTAAATCCCTACTTTCTTGTGATGCATATGAGATTATTTTAAATTAATGCTTTGAACTTATGTGAATTGAATTTGGAAAAATATATTACATATATTTAAAAATAATAATATTAAATATATATTAATTTCAAATTACTTTTTGACCAAAATTAATAGTGAAAATATTAAACAGTAATTATCGAAATTAAAGAGAAAATTGATTTACATAGTGTTTGAACTAGAAATAAAAGGATTATTATAGACTATAAAACTGTATAAAAACAATTATATAGAAATATTTTGACCATAATACATCTATGATTTGAGTATTCTCCATTTTGGATTTAGGTTTAATATGAAAATTAGGGGCAATAAATTATTTTCAACAATACAAGGTGTGTAATTTCCCCCACATATAAAAGGTCACCAAATATCATTTCTTCTTAATAGTTTCATGCCTATTTGTTTCAAAAAATACTTACCCAAATACCTTAGAAACATACATATCATAATCCTTTTTCATTGTTTTTGAAATAAATCCAAACATTTTAGTTATTATTGGAATCCTTAGGAGGATACCAATTGAAGATGTCATGTTCTTCAACAACACTTTATTTTATTTCATTCTCCCCCTCATTCTATGAAAAATAAAACATGGTGATATAATCGAATCAGTAACTCAATCATACTCATAAATTTTTTTAATAATTTCATGACCGAAAATAATATCCACTTCGATAAATTTGTTATGAAATCATCATTATTGTCTATGATTGACTACCTCCTCACAAACTGATGTCATTCATTTTTCAGTTTCCACCTTTCAGGGTTGGGTATGATGATGGGTATGTTGTATATATATGAAATTTTTATAACAATACATATAGTTTAATTTTATAATAAATATACTTTTTTTACATTTAATCCCATTTGAGATAAGTTGATGCAGGTTCTACGTACAACAATCTACTATCTTTTGAACTGATGTGATTCCCCTTTCAAAAAAAAGTTCATAACGGTAATGTAAATTATTATATGTTATATTATAGACATAATAATGACAATAATTACATATTTATCATTATAGAAATAATATATATATATATACATATATCATTTTATTTCATTCCTTTTTACTACTGTAAAGATGATTGAAACCTTCTTGTATGTCTGGACTAACACCTTCACAAAGTGATGTGACACTCTCTTCAACACCACACAAGATAGATATATATGTATATTTATATAAAGAAATAAAATTATATACATGATATTATAATAATAAATTAATGATTATATATTACTTACCTCTTTTCCATTATGATCATTGAAAAGAGAAAATGTCACACATACATATGTAGGACCTACCCTTAACATTATCGTATAAAACTTCATTTTACATAACCATCCTTCATGATTGGAATGGAAATTTTAATTTATTTATAAATAGTGTAATTGTTTTATTATAATTATTCTTGATAGTATATTACAATCTTATATTCTTATAAAACAAAACATTATCGACAATTAACAAAAGAAAAAATAATGTAATTAACACTAGAAAAAATAAAAATAATGAAATATAATTAACTAACATGGGATAATATGTTATAAAATATTAATATATTGCATTATAAATATTAATATGCACTTTTATAATTTAATAACGTGTTTAAAACCACTATATAAGAGGATAAATCCCATTCCAAAAAGGATGTGTGGGGTAAGGGATTTGGCCTTTATTTTATTTCATTGAGGCATATTTGAATTTTCAGTACCTAATTTCATCTATATGATGTATATAATATCCATTTAAGATATAATATAATGATTAAATAATAATTTATTTTGTATTTTGTTTCAATTTGAGTTATTACATCCATGGTAATTACGCTAAATAGTTACCAAATGGTGTAAAATTGAATATTTCAATTTCATTTAATTGGGTTATATTACAATCTAATTGTCAATAATATTTTAATATAATTTTCAAAATTATGTATTAATATATTTTATTGAATATATAATTATTATATGTCTAATAAAATGATATTTTCTTCCAAACTGTGAAATTCCTAAAATGAATCAGTTCAAGGAGGCCCAAAATAGTGAAAGATGAGAGCATCGGTCGTAACAATGTTATTACATAATGTAAATAGAGAGCCCAAGATGGAAAAAATAGAACAATAATCCCCACTATCCACCCATAATGCAATAAAATCAAAAACATTATTATCCTCATGCCAAGTATACGATATTCACACCCCCATGTGTAGAAGACTCTTGCATTTACGTTCCAAGTAAGTGACAGACAATAAACATTGAATCTTCTCATGAAGAACCCCATGCAGAACCATCGAATCAGTATCTACAAATTCTTACAAAATATTAGGATCCCTAAAATGTGTTATTACCTTCAAAATTAAATTTTACTATGGAAAAAAATCATGCAGTATAAATCCACTGTAAAATACCAGATTAACCGCACTAGTAGAATCACAACCCCCCCCCCCCCCCCCCCCCGTAACAGCTAAGATACTGGAACAATGTATATTATATTTGAAACCATTATTTGGAGGATTCCACCATACCCACTAATCCTTATTGGATGTGTTCTATGGGATCATCTTGGAATACCATTTGGCCATGAAATTTCTTAGAGAATTTTACCCACCACATAGTATGATAACAGGATCCAAATTGACCATAATGCAGTGTGTCTTGATCGTCGGGCCTAGGCGTGATCTGGAAAAAAATGTGTATGTATTGATTCCTTTAGATCCAGAGAATCCAATAACCCACAATGACCATGATCACCCTAGCCTATCTCTCATTTACTTGGTACACATTGACTGCAAACCATGATTGACAACAATAATCCATAGATAGCTCCTTGATTGACTATCTTATGAACTCATCAAGCATCTCCCAAACAGTCACAATAGTATATATAGAGATGAAAATATTCCTTCCCAGTTAACTTATGTTGTTCTTGAATCATAGGCACCTAGGTTTCATAGAGAATCCCTTTCTACGAACATGATCATTTGTGGGTAGGGCTTGTTACAAATCTGTCAAACCATGAAATTAAACATTATATAAATATCAATCCACAGTGGGATTCATTCCAAGAATATTTTCCATCCCCCACCTGATTAACTGATTGATATGCCTTAGTAGAGAACACACCTGATGACGTACCTATAATAAGAGATCTGTATGGATCCTCACTAATGCAGATATCATTGTAGATCACCCATTAGTGCTGATCAAGAATGGCATGAAGGAAGCCTTCAAATAATCTTCTATAATCAAAGGAGATGTCTGGAGTATGGTAGACCTAGAATTCAATCCCTACCCCAACCCAATTTTCATTCCAAAAAAATATTTATCCATATCCCACAATTCACTTGGAGTGACTCTTAAGGACTTGGAGGTGACTTGAAATCCCAAGCCATTTTGATTTTATCTAAAAAGTGAATGTGGTATTGGTGTCATTTTCCAACAAAACTCTTTTCTAAATTTTTTTATAGTGATAAGGGAATGTAATTTCTTAACATTCAATATATTTATGAAATTTCCAATAATCATTTCATTGATTCATCTTATAAAAGTTTACACAGATCTTTTAAAAAATAATACATTTTTCCAATTATTATGAAAATTATTAATTTTATTATTTGTTTTTAAAATTTATTAGAGTTTTCAAAATTCATATCAAAATTTTAAATAATATTTTAATAAATTATGTTTTCATTGTCTTTTTATAGTATTTCAATTTAAATAATAAAATAACCATTTTGTTAGGTCCACAAGGCTGAATACCCTGAGAGGGGGGGGGGGATCCGGGAATGAGTAGTTTAAAATTAATGCTCGTTCTGATCATGTATCTCTATTAAGAAAAATAACTCTTCTCTCTCTTTCATGTTGCACAATATAAACAAAAAGTAATGCATCCACATGATGCATCAATTTTTACTTTGTTCACCCTCACTATGCTACGTCCAAGGACCATACACCGAGAATGCGCCGATGTGCTAAATCCACTATAAGTACTCTACTGTTTACAAGGATCGGGATATATCACTTCTATTCCCATGCTCACTGCCTTTACAATGTTTTGGTTCAGCTCACTGCTTTCCCAAATGTACCTCCCTGTTTATCTCTCTCCAACTCACTGTCGGTGGAGAGGATCACCTTCTTCCTCTTCCTTTACTCACAACTCTAGAAAGGAACCACTCAAATTTTATAGACCTATAGGTCTCTTCATTATCACTAATGAATGCATCCTCTGTTGTATGTAGATGCTCTATTAAAGACCAACTTTGACCCGTAGATGAATCTCTCTCTGCACCGAAGGTATCAGGTAATCTTCCAGCTTTCACGCATCCCTAAATCTCTTCCATGAATCAACCTTACCCGATGCCCTTCTCTAAGCTGGAACTGAAGTCTCGGAACACAAGTCAAAACTAGCGTACACGTCCACCTCAACCAGTTGAGCGAAACAAGATTCTCCAACTCCAAACTTGTGCGAAACACAACCTTTTACGCCCAAACAAATATTGGTGTGCAACCAACAACTTTCGTGCTTCTTAAAAATATGATGCGCAAGTGTCACCAAACCACTTGCACGGCGACATCTTCTTCAAGTCAAAACTTCCGCGACTCACATCCTTTCTCTCCGAAAACTTATTTGGTGCCTAACAATCATCTGGTGCGCAACTTCTACAAGTGCGACCACACACCACTTGCGCGACGACCACACCTGCGTGATGAGATCACTGATTTTTATAATTTTTTAAATAATCACTAAATGAGGAGGAGTCGATATGTATTTATAGTCATTTGTACACCTTGTGCGATGGCGCATAAGTCTTCCCTTGGGGCGCATGTTTCGTCGCGCAAGTCTCTGCCACGCAAATCACTTGCACGACCAACTCTAAAAATTGAGCACCCCTTATCCCTTTTCTATATTTAGATGTGCTGATTTTGAAAAACATTGGGAGTGCATGTTTCTTCTCCCTCAAGTACACGGCGCACAAGTCCCCTTTCCAAAAACCACTTTTCTTCATTTGTCGATTTTGAGGCACTAAAATTTTGCAAACACTGGAAAATGGTGCCACGTTGAATCTGCTCATTTTTTACCACCTCCAGATCATCCATTCCTTTGTCGAAATTATTGAATTAAACATTGATCATTAACCAAAACTCTTGAACTCGACATGCTATAATGATATCCCCTTTGTCATCAAATTTTTATTTCATGGTTTGCTTTTTCATCAATCAAAACACAGATGTCCACTTTGTCAACAAACACAATCAACACAAAAATACTTCATTGATACTTTGAAGGATTTTTTCCTAACACATTTATTCTTACTATAATAGGTATTTATTGGTTTAATACCATGATTATTCTTCCTCGTGATGGTTAATGGACATTACAACAAAGGAATGAATTGATATCCACTTACATGATTTATTTTTTTGTTATTAACATTTCCTTGTATTATTCACATTCCATTTGATGTTAAATTTCTCCAAAATATATATTATTTATTATCAATAATTTAAATCTTTAAAATATATAGTATTTTTACATTGGCTGTTCTACATTCGATGTTAGTTATTTATCAAGGGAAATATTTACAAATCTATATTCTTTATTAAATTTGGAAATTTTATGAAAGGGTTAATTTTTTATAAAATAAGTCATTTATTCGATATATGAGGAATTTTATTGGATTGCTATGGTATAAGGATCCAAGCATTACACAAATCCTCAATAAAGTAGTAGGTATCATCATGAAAATATGTTTTCTATCATTAAATGAATTTTCACATATAATTCAAACTAGCTTGAAAACGGTATTAATGGTAGAGGTGACATGATTCATGATATCATGGTTTCCAATAATTAAGTAGTTCCTTCACAAATATTTTATTAATTGTTATCCCTGATACATTCACAATGTTATTATCTCTTCTTTCATTTAATTCTCAATTTATTGATTTAATGGTAAATTTTTTTCTATTATTTATCTTTCCATATTGATTAAGATGCATGATATTTTCATAATGATATTATCTCTTGATGCATTTAATTCTTATTTTAATTAGTACATGGCACATATTTTAGTTATATACTATTTAATATTGATTATTATTTATCAAATTATGATTGACATGTTATTTATTAAATGGAATGTGTTTTCATTTAATTACCATTCTTTATTTAGTATTCTTGTTAATTAATGATATATTCTTCTATACTTAACAATAAATGAGAATTTGAGTCTACCATAGTTCATTTACATTCTTAGGAATACATGATATCTACTATGAATAATATAGATGGATATGATTTATGGAATAATTTTAATAACATAGTTTTCTAACTAGTTATGGATCTTTAATGTTTGGTCTACTTATATTATATATATCTTATTTGGATGCCAAATGAGTTAGTCAAGGTCTCATGGGTTTTGGGTATTTTTTATATACCATAACCTAGCCTTTTGTATAAAATGGAATATCACGTTATTAGTTAAAACTGTGCGGGGTAGGACACATAGATTCTTTGAACCATACAGAGCAACACAATGCACTATAATAGGGTGCACAATTTTCTAAAGCCATGCGACTTGGGCCATTCAATCATAAAAGAATGTGTAGTATATTTAATAGGAATTTTGCGTATTTGGTGCACGATTTAACTAATTGTGCGGCCCAACCATGTAGTATTACTCTATGTATACTTGCTCGTGCATGTATAATGTGTGGTTTGGAAAACCATCTGACCAAATTGTTGATTGGTAATTTTAGAAAAATTTACCATTTTCTCTTAAATTATGTTTTTATTGAACCCATATATTAATCTTTATTAGTAGACTTAAATAGTGGTTTCTTCTCTTTTGTGCCTAAAAATAATCAATTCTATGAAATCCAATATATTTGTCTATTCAGAGAGAAAATTGACCAATAGTCATCCTATTAGATCCATGACAATACATTTTTTTCCATTTTAATATATTTTTTTTGTTTTTATTAATGATTATATTTTGATATAGTATATTATTCACCAATTTTAGGGAATTTATATGTTCTTTATATCTACTCCAATCTAAGTTGAATTGGAGGATGATAATAGATATGGATAGTCGTACGAGGCTAAGGTAGGTGGTATATAACTATTTTATCAATTTCTATTATTTTAAAAAATATTTTATAATCATACTAACATCATTGTGTGTCCTTTGTTAAATTTATATTCCATTCTTATAGTCATTATAACTATATTGAATGACTCTTTCCATACATATAAATCATTGTTTGTAGTTAAATCCCCAATTTCAACCACCCCATGTAAGATGATATTCTATAGTTTGGTTTTTAGTATTCGGACCCCTTGGAACCACTATTGGGTGGCTTTAATCTTCATCACTCTAATTGTATACAAATTTTATTTATAGAAGCCTATATAATTGTGAAACGGATAGTACAATTTTAAACCACAGATGATACACCTAAGGTAAGTGCTTCTAATTGGTGAATAAATAATTAAATTTACATGGAAAGTATGATATATTTTAATTAGCCATAAGAAATGTAATTGATGGTGTTTTTCATGATGTATCACCGCTTTCCACTAATGATGGGTTGTATAATATGAATGTAATAAAATTCAAATGACTCATATGAAATGATTAAATGTTTTCAATTCTTGAAATGCCTTGTCACTTGTGGGGAGGCATGGAATTTACATAGGAATTGTTAAATGAAATAAATATTAAATGGTATAATTAATTAAATGAATACAATTGTAAGATACCAAATTTAATATAGATCCTAACATCATATTTATAATTGTGTTTTGACTCAAACTCTTGTTGGATTCTCAATGGAATTCCTTGATTTCTTTAGTACACCATTATAATTCAAGGATGTCTATTTCCCTAGAAGAGTCCCACATTGGATCATGATCCTCGTCTATCAGTGGATACCCAATATGAAACCATTGGATCCCGTGTTTATTATTATAGGATTCCATTTATATGCTTCTTGGATCCATCATGGTTTATTTAGAGAAGAGGTTCCATTTTTATAACCTTGGTCCTAACCATAGCTAATATCATTTTACCTTGAATTTATTCATTGGACTAGTTTAAATCAATCTATTGTAGATGTGCATGAATGGTGCTCCTTTTATTTAAATCATACCCTTATCTTAGTTGTAGTAACTAAAGAGTTGGGAGCCCTTACGGTTAATCATTCCTTGGTGATTACCTATGAATCCTTTGGAAATGACCTAATTAATATGCTGGTAAAATCTTCATACACTATTTGAGGCTGACGTATGAACTAAGTTATTTACATTAACATACAAGTTTGATTTTATATATTCATGGTTGAACTATTTTAGTGTACATTTCACATATATAATGTCATAGAAAATGTAGTTGGCGGCCTACTAGGATTTATCACACACTCTATTTGGGTGCCCCTAGCACCTGAACAGACTATATAGATGCAAGTGTTAGAAAACAGAAGTGAGTAGCTGGAGGAACATGTTTTTTTTGCTTTATTAGGTTTGAGATGGTAGTAGATGACCGAGATATTGCTTAGGATTCTTGGTTTTTTTTCATTTTTGTTACTTTTTTATAGAATGTATGTATGGTACATGTAAAACTATTTTCAATCATTTCTAGATACATCACATATCATCATTAGTTTCTGTATATCTATATCATTTATATAAGTTTTCTATTTACAATTATTATTGCCATTCTATACTGATATTTTATTACATATATTTCTTATACT
This sequence comes from Viscum album, assembly GCA_963277665.1. Lineage (NCBI taxonomy): Eukaryota > Viridiplantae > Streptophyta > Magnoliopsida > Santalales > Viscaceae > Viscum > Viscum album. The sequence continues at coordinate 1,679,107,611 of OY728143.1, read as the reverse complement.
ATTTATATGAAGTTTTATATTATTTATCCACTATTCTACACATTTTAAATATGGGAAGTTTCTCCCCAAAAACACTCCCATGGAATTCACTACTAGTTAACAGTTTCTTGAATTTGGAGAGATGTGATTGAGGTCATGTGTCCAACCGGTATCAGGGAATCTTTTAAGTGGTATCCAGTTTCCGGATGTCAAAATGTTGTATCAGAGAGGTTAATTTAAATATTGTCTATATATAAATAGTATATTAGAGATTAGGAGTTCTTAGAACTTATCCATAATCCAATATTAGGTTCCAAAACCCCATGTTCCGGGTAAATGGCATGTTTTTGGAATTATAATTTATGTTCTATTTTGGGATATTATAATTGTTATCATTTCACCATTAGGTGACACACATGTATGTGGTTTTGTTTATTCTTATTATGATTGAGGATCATATTTCATCCTTGTGATGATGATATGAGGGCAAGGATAAATGTTACATTCTTTATCATTGGCACCTAATATTTACATGTTACATATATTTCCATGACATATATTTAAATTTAACTTTTTTAATCACTTGGTAAAGTTGTTGTTTTTGAGTTTCCTTGCCATGTTTTTATGATTGTGCTTCATTGAGGCTATTATAGATTGATTTTTTGTTTAAACTCATTAGGTTTTATAGAACTCATTGCTTTATATGAGTAATTTATCAAATCATTCCTTGATTTAAAAATTCAAATGAGTGTTAGTATCAGTGATTAACAATATTGGCCCCAATTTAGTAAGAGAAACATTATATCTCTATTTAACCATGATTTATGGAAATAAGTAAGTGAAAAATGAAGAGTGAAACATGATTTTTAAAATGAAATGGTTTCAATTTATTATCATACCTTTTAATTTTTATGAAAGTTAAACAATTAAACCTTGTAATTCAATATAAAATTAATGAAATGGATCCTAGTAAATGATGAGGAAAGGAATGGATGACCCTTTATCTATTATCTGAATGAGTAATTTGAAGAGTATAAACTGAAAAACATGATCTATGATGAAAACGTTAGAAGGCATGATCAATATATATTATATTCTTTAAAAATGATTTTTCAATTATAGGAGAAGATTAATTTCCAAGAAGAACCTTCATAATGTCATTATATTCTTATTATACATTATATATGAATTTTTATATGAATTTTATTTTATGAATGATTTATAGTTCATGTATAAATATTATCTAATGAATACATTGAAGTTTATAAATTAATTATAACTATCTCTATCTTATGGTATGTGATGAAGATTTTTATTCTAATTTTTTTTACTAACCTGTTTTTTCTCATTAATTAGTTTCCAAAACAAAATAGGGGGAATAGTTTTTTTTAAAAGAAATTTTTTATATTCATTCAACTAGGGGAATGTTTTACCGAGGGTGGAATTTTTTTATGGGTCATACCTTTTTAGTACCTATCATAGGGGGATACATTTTGGATTTTTAACACTTTCCAAATGATGAAATATAGATATATTTAGCTTAATATATTCAATAAGTTAATTTTAGTTCATTTTAATAGTTTAAATATGTATTTTATTATTTTAAAATTGGATGATATTGTATATTTTTTGACTCAATTACCATCACATTTTCTGAAAACGAAAAAATAAATTCATTATAAATTTGATCTATCGTAATGTTATTACTTTATATATGATGTGAAAAATAAATAATATCATTAAATTAAAGAAAAATACAAATATGTTAAATGAAATATTATTGTATCATTTTTATGAAAACTAGATAACCTAATGAATTTTTTAATATAGAATTTTTAATTTAATTGCCAATAGAACTGTAGTGGTTATGAAACATCTTATAATTATATATAGAAAGTATCTAGTAAGTCCATATATGAATAGTCAGCAAATTTTTATACCACTGAAATTGACCTGATGAAATATTAAATCTAAAAATTTGATGATATCATACAAATTGAGACACACAACATGGATTAGATGTGCATTTCCACAACAGTGAATAAATAATTTTAAATGTTTCTGACCATCTTGAAACATTGTAATTTCATTTTTATTTTGTTTTTTATTGAGTGTACTATTTTTGGTTTGGATTTTTTTACTATGATATATTATTATGGGAGGTTTTGATATTTAAACACCTACCATTCCTTACTTTATTAATTTCAATTAGATACCAATGTAGAAAAATATTTTCTGATATATTGGTATTTGTAGAGGGATATAAAGATAAAGGTTGTAGTTTTTGATGGTCTGAGATACTTGTAATGATGTGGTGTAAAATGAGATATATATTTTCATAGAGGATGATTTATAATTAGGTGTATCGAGTACTCCTAATAAAATGATGGTATTGTCTAGCTTTAGAATTTATGTTTAATAACCACAACTCCAGTAACACAGATTCAGTGTCTACATTATTACATTTTCATAGATACAGGGTGCATAATCCTAAAAGACTAATCAATTGTTTTGTTTTTGAGATATAATTACATTAATGATAACCATTTCACAAGGGGAATAAAATTTAAATAAATTAAATTGAAAAAATTCTTCATCATTGAACTCATTTAACAAAATATTCTTCTTTTCATGGGGAGTGGAAATAAAACAAGGGTTAGATCTAATGCTAAGGTTTATATAGAGTGGAATATGACATGGATAAAAAGAACATAACTAATTTTGAAATGAGAATAAATAAATAAATTTTAATTTAATTTATAATTTGAGGTTGAAAATGCATCAATGGATAATATCAATGTTGTAATAACATTTCAAAATAAAATTGAATTCTTATTGAATTAAATTCTTAATATTTGATGTCATGGTCTCATAAATCATGATAATAATACATTCAAGAAATTTTTAAAAGAAAACTTAATCAAAGGTATTGAAGACACTAAAAAAACATTTAATTTTCAAAGCCTGTTTTTCTCACGAGACAATCAATGAATTAGTGGAAGTATATGACTAGGCCCCACCCATCATCATATGCCCACTGCATTCCAGATATATTTAATGACCAGTTAAATAACTAAACATGATTCCTTATAAAAAATATCTTTATTAAGTAAAGAATACATATTTATCCAGATTATCTCAGTCAATAAAGTACATTCATAGTACAAAACATGTGAAGAAATGGAATTCGAGTTAAGAAATAATCATATCCATGATAAAAATGTTAATGATATTTAATGAATGTTTAATGTTCAATAATCATAAGAATATTATTTTATCATGATAATCCTAATTACTATTATATTAATCAAGAGATTAGTAATTTCCATTAATTCAAAAGAAATGTAGATTTTAATGTAAAATCCATTTATTTTAAAGAATAGAAGAAAAAGAAGTTGAAACAAAAAAATATTATTTCATAAGAGATTTTTATTTTTAGAAAAACTGACAACATATAAAATAATATAAATACTATAAAATGTTTATTGTGGTTTGATTTCCTATAAATTTCATATATATTAACAAATTATATTATTGACATTTTGTAAAGAATATTGAGAATTCCACTTTTGGAAAACATAAAAAAGATTCATTTCAAAAAAAATTAAAAAATTTGTAAAATTATACTCAATAAATCGTTCGATATTACTATAAATACTATTTAAAATATTTTAAGTAAAATATTGATGAGGGAAAAAAATTCCAAACTCAATGACATATAAGAGTAAATTTCTGAAAACATTTTATTAATTGATCTAAGTTCCAAGGATAGGCAATTTTGGAAGAAAATATTTAATCACCCTAAATAATTAGATAATACTAAAATAAAATTATTTCATAATTTATATAATATTATATTACTTCAATGAAAATTATTATAGCCTAAAAAATATAATATCTCAAAATAAATCCTTACCTCATTGGTAACATTTGAATTTTTACCACTTAAACGAATAATGTTTAATAAAAACATTTACCACCGTGAATAAATATGGTATTCATATTAAATAAATATAAGGGTCATTATATGCACAATATTTATGAAAATAGATTAATAATATCAAATATATCTCAATAGCATGGAATCTACTATGAAATTCCATTAATAAGATCATACCATTGATGTGAAAATTAATCAATGAATAAGTTATGTGTATCTCAATTAAAAAAATATAACTATTTGTAAATATAACATTAAATAATAAAAATCTATGACACAAATAATATTACACTTTCATGTACATCAAATATGTGTGATAACTCAATTAAATGAAATTATGGAATAAAAACCCCTAACCTCGCACTTATATTATGTTTAATATGGTTAAAACTCTATTATAAGGGTTTTTCATTTTTTATTAATTTCTTATTGAGTTATATTCATATTTATAATATCATGTTTTATCCTATTATAACATTTTATCAACTGTTCACAAATAATCTTTCATTGTAATATATGTTTTGGTTGATCAATATTTCATTTTTTCACATGTGATTTATTATGGTAATTCATTTTTATGAATATAGGATATATTTTTATCATTACCAAAATTATATTTATTTCATAAATATTATATCTACTCATTATATAAATTTTTAGAATCATTCATTAAAGATGGACTAGGAAAAATAATTTCTTTTCCATGAAGAGATTGTATATTGTACAAATGCATGAGCAATGAAATAATTTCTATAATGGGTAAAAAAGTATATGATTCATAAATTAAATTTCATAAATAAATATTATTTCATTAATATAATTTATATTCAATAGATTTATTACTATTACTATGCATGTTATTCAATGATGGAAAACAAACTACATTCCTTAATGAGGCAGTACTCTTCTACATACAAGAGACATAATTTTGATTCCCATTTGGTAGAGATGGGGACAAATACTTATTATTCCATATAAATTAAAAATATTATTATTGGGAATAGTATTTTTTTAATTAAAATATATTTTTTAATTAATATCTTTAAAAAATAAATGTAACAAAGAATGATCTTGGGGAAGATAATTAACTTTGGTTAGCACAACCTCATTGAGATATCCTGTTAGGGACCCCAGTGTTGGTATTTTGTGAATAATAGTCCCTAAAAAACATTTATATAAATGATTTGGAGATAAATTTTATGGTTTTTATATGGATATATTTCTCTATATGTGTAAATACATGAGTAAAGGTGGTTCCCTATAATAACTAAGGTGAGCAGAACACATGTAATATATTAATCATCTAGAAAATTAGATGATAACATTATAAAAATATGGATCCATAATAAAAAACAGTATATTATTATAATGATAATGGATTTATTAAAGTATAAAATGTAGTTTCATTATATTTTGTGATATCAACCCTTTTCATTATATATTATGACCCTGTAAACTCGATTTGACCACAATAGTATTAATGATTTATATCTGTTTTTACTATAAATTATTTCCAATAATTATATTGACCATATTGAAAAACATTACCAATTCTTATACTAAATGTCGAATTAAATTAATAAAATAAATTTCAATAATTGGTAGAATTTAACAAAAAATTAAAACACCAAAACAAGTTGAAATTGGGGTGTAAATTGTTTTCCTGAATAAGATGATATTATATTTACAAAATGATTTGTAATAATTATTTAATATTTTAAATTCATATAGTTTGATATATAAATTATTAATTTAATTTCATTAATTCACTACTAAATAATACTTCTATATAATAATTCTGATGTCAGTAATCATTTTTATCGAAAACATTTTTCTATAAAATAACCTTTTTTACATCTGGATAATTTAATAATTATTAATATCATATTAATAGCCATAAAATTATTATTTTTTACATATTGAACACATTATTATAAATTTAATTACGAATACTTAAATACGGAATTTTTTATTCATAAATTATTATATGTACAAGAAATTTCATAAAATCATTATAGTCTTATTTTTACATATCAAGTTTAATATCGATATGCATCCTACAAAATTAAAATATAAGTTCACTCAAATATTATAATGTCAATGCATTATAATATCTTTAAAATATATTTTTCAAATACTGTAATTGAGCCTTTGGTGTCACATTCACCCCTCATATAAAAATTTACCCTCCAAATTGACATAGATACTAATTACTAAATATATTACAGTTGTTTATATACAAAAGATAATATTCTACCCATATGGTTTCCCCCATTTATTAATTTCTAAAAATTATGTACAAAACTCAAGTCACATAATTCATTAGTAAATGTTATATAGTGTCAAGGATCATTATGGTTCTTTATTGTAATATAGTTATATTTCCAATTATGTTTATTTGAGGTGATAATATTCATTAAGTATGGAATGTACTTCCTTAACAATGATATAAGTGACAAAAAATATACATTTGATAGGCATGGTCAAATTAAAAATATATATTCCACATCATAAATTAATTTTAGGATTTTGAATGGTTTGATGGACCTAGGGATCAATTTCTCATTATTAGTAAACCTTAAAACATTATTCTATAGAGATACATACATTAAGACATGATCTCCCACATCAAATTCCAAATCAATTATTCAGTTATTAGCATAAGAACTGTCTTATTTTATATTTAATTAATTTGGTTTTTTATAGTATTTACATTTTTCATATTAACATCCATATTCCCCATGCGTAAAAGCTTCATTTCACCAGCATCCTCCCAATATATAAGAGTAAGTTATTTCATTTAATACAATTATTTGGACTATACCATTTGAATACTTGGGTGGAATCTATTATAATTGTAAAATAATAACAGAGATAAATATTCATACCACAAAACTATGAATTCATATAACCATGGTTTCAACTGATATTATAATTTTTGAATAGTCATTATGGACTTCCTATCAGTCTAAGGATGATATGTGTTGCTCAAATTAAGTGAAATATTAATATATTTCTAATGGTTTGTCATGAATTTCAGTATAATTCATGGATCACAATCAAACACAATTAATAGTGGAGAAAAATGAAGTCTTATAACACTGTTAATATTGAGTTGTTTGATATTATCAATTTGTAAGACTTATCATCTTGGAAATTTAGGATTTAATTTGGAGAGAAATAGTAAAAATTATTGAATCGTTATTTCTAGGTTTATTTGGTAATGAAGTTATTATATATATGTAATTTCTTCCTAATTTTGTATAATTATCTTGAAACCCCTTGGATATGGCTTGCCATCATTAAACATTTCATAAAATAGGAATATATATACATAATACGTAGTTTAAGGATTCATTTTGTCTCTCAAAAATGTTTATTAAAACCAATATACATATTTAAACTACTAAGGAGTATTGATAAATATGATCTATGAGAAACTTCTAGTAATTATATTTTCTCATCATGTCTCGATAGAACACACTAAAGTTTTTTAAATTTGAGAACCCCATATTCATATATGAACTCTTTAAATTTCCAAGTATTCCTGAAATTAATTATCTTTTGGAAATTATCATCACTAAACTAAAATATGTTTTTCTTTTCCAATAAATATGTTCTAGAAATCATCTCATAATGTAGTTATGTGTTCTCTTCCATAATAGTTCATATATTAATCATTAATAAATCCTTGAATATAGTTTCTTTTTTAATCCTCATTATGTCCAAAAAATAGGGTGTTTACAAATCAATACCTCATCTACCATATATTGCTTCACTGGGCGGTAGTGTATTGAGAAATCATAATCCTTGAGAATCTCAAGTGATTTTCTCTGACTCTTTTAGAGATCTTTCAATGAAATGATTAATTTTTTACTCTTTTGTTATATTTATATCCCATATATTTTAAAACAATTATATTGTATCTATATCATTAGTTCCATGATTAAAACTACGAACTCAATACCATGAGATACCAAGTTATTTTCATTCATTTTAACATCCTTAATTAATGTATAAAACATTATGATTCTTCAGAAATAAAAAACTATATACCTTCTTTAATTCATAAATATATGTCAATAATAAATAATTTATAGGTAGTAGAGTGAAAATAATAACATTAACCAATATATTATTTTATTTTCCAAAATAATCACACCGTTCTGTTGTCCATACAAATGTAACCACATGTGTATAATCATTGTTAATATATTTTTAAATATAGGAAAGAATTAAATAAATCATTGATAGAAACCTAAAAATCCAATGAATTATTGTACCATATTAATGTTCATTTGTCTGGTAAATGTTTTGACTACCTATGTCATTGTATAGTCAATTGAGATTCTTTTCTTAGAGATAAAATGGAAATGAAAAGAAACTTATAAAATCCATAATTCACACATTCGTTGTTTCCCAGTTAACTTGTTTCTTATAAGAGTCTCAAGAATGAAACACAAGTGATTCTTAAGGTACCCATAGCTCATAAAATACAAAATGATATCAACATTAAATAGAACAATAAAATTTAAAAATATACCATGAAAAATCTATTAATTATATCCATAATAATGAAGTGAACATTATTCAAAACAAATTACATTACTCTAAAAGTTCAATACTCATACCTTGTCCTAAATTCTATCTTTGGAATATCTATTTTCATTATTTAAATTAATAAAACCATCATCAAACATAAATCATTAGAAAATATTGTAGTCTAGGAAGTATATCTATAAATTAATAAAAGTTAGGAAGGGGATTCTAATTCATTATCATAATAACATTGATTTCAATATAATAAATTCATATTGTAAGGGATCCATTATTCATTTTAATGAAAATAACATGTGATCCAAAGAGAGAAAAAATAATTCTTGAAAATTCCATCACATAAATTTTCAAGAGTTTTCCTCAACTACCCTAAATCCACTATGTATGTTTTATAGGGTGTCATTAATATAGTTATTGTATCAGTGATTAAATGAATAGATAACTAAAAAAGTAGATTTATTGGATATACATGTAACTCTTTATGATAAATATCAATGTATTCATTCAAAATTTGAATATAGAAAATTTTTAGAATACATTTTCCATGAAAATGATGTTTCTTCTCTTCTTACCCATGAATTGTATCCATAAGACTTTATGAGGTTGATCTAGACATGACTAATATGGAATAATCTCCGCTATAAAGATAAATAACTCCCCATATTCAACTTGAAAAATACATTACATGGTTATTTAATAAAATTTAACATCATATCTTTGTTAACAATACTTACTAGGGAATATATAAAATTCAACCATTTTGAAAATAACAATGTTAAGAAACAGGGTATCGGTCTTTTTCATAATGGGTACTTCTCAACATTACCAAATTATACAGTGTTTTATATTTTATGGTTTAAATGAAGAAACCCATCTAAACGTTCCAGGGAAATATTTAATTTTTTAGAAATCTTGGAAGATATAAAATATTTCATAGATTGATAGTCAAATAAATATTTAGATAAATTTAAATATTTAACCAATCTACCTTCCACCACATCTTCAGGAAAATTAACCTTATATATTTTAATAATATATGCTTGGACATCTCCCCTTTACCAATTCTATAGAAGGTTAAATTCATGATTATGTCATCGGTTTTTATAGTTACCCATTTCATTAGTGTTCAATCATGAGAATTCATTAGGCTATTTCATTACCGTATACCCATTAATTAGATGACCCTTATCTCTGCACTTTTCAGAAGCATCCATTCCCTTAAAAAAGTTCTTGGATGATTCATTCCAAAATCTATAAATTATAAGAATTTCTTCATTATTTTATTCTTTGTTGATGTGTATCCAATTTCTTATTTTTCAAATGGAATCTTCATCTAATGGTTTCCATTAAATATATATGAATTAAAAATCCTTTCACCATTGTTATAGAACATAAAACTGTGTAATCATATGGAGAAAAATTATTTTAAAACCGTTCCCCTAAATTATTTAGCTAAATCCATTCAATTGATTGGAAAATATTTTATTTCATAATACATCTTTAATCCAAATAATTAAATAAAATCATGTAATAGTATCGTCATACTTAGAAACACTATTACCTTCCCTTTTCACTACGTTGAGGAATATTCTCTTAATTTTAGTTCATTAATAATTAGTAAATTTCTGTTAGAGATTATATATCTAAATGTTAATAATTCTATGTTTTCTATTTGAAATTCACCATTAGTATTCTTGATGAACTACAATAATTTAGCATTATTTTCTTTGAGATAATATATTTTCAGTATAACCATCTCCTATTAATCACAACAGAAGGAAATGAATATTTTTTTAAGGGACACAATCGATTTCTTAGCTACCAATATTTTACTAGTTGCACTACAATATTGAGTCATAAGTCTATTAAAATGGTCCAATATGGAGTATCATGTTATGAAACATCAGGTTTTACCTTATATTCATGGTTATTATTCATAACCTGTGTATTATTTTCTAATATATCCATTATATTCTTAGATATAATAGTAATTGTATTATTTTTCAAAAAAATGAAATTTATATATTAACCATGAGTGGGGATACTATGGTTCCTTCCCATATACATTAATAAAAAATGTAATATATGATATTACATAATAAATTTAAAAAAATTAAATTATAATATATAAATCTATATCTGATGAAACACTTAAGATAAATTGGGAATTTATGCATTGTCAATATCAAATTCATATACATTTGATCATTGGTAATATCATTTAATAATAAAAATAATTTCAAATCAGTTATAGTGATTTATAATGAAATTATTTATTAATCATAATAATAACCTTTTATAATTTCCAACCCAATTTGGGATAAATCCCACTCTCTGTACACTAGAATGATGGTCTATATGTACAAGACGAATCCTTATTGAGAGAATTAAACTAAAATGCATCTATTCCAAAACCATTCCAACATATCGTATCCAATCATGGTTGTATTCCCTAAAAACTACATAATCACAGCCTTAAAAATATTTTATTATATTTTTAAAAATTAAATATATCCTAAAATATAATAATTGTGCTATGGTCCCTAAACTATATTTTCATAAATATACTTCCCATGGATTATAATAAACTATCAAGGATATTAATTGTTACAACCCTGTATATATTAATTTTAAGACTATGTATAAAATATTACCCAAACATAGATTCAGGGTGTATAATCCTGATGTGTAATGAAATGGAAATTCATTATATATTTATTATTATATGGAATTTTTATTGGGACAACGAAATCTGATGACATGTGATTTTGAGGAACAGAGTGCCTGAAATGATCTATTGAAATAGTGTTATGCTTAAAATAGGGCGTGTGAGTCATTTTCCTAAAAAAGTGGAATAACTCTTAAATGGGTGCCCATATTATAAATATGAGGCACTGTTGTATTTTTTATTGCAGGTTTACCCTAGTCACAACTTATGTTTTATTATTGCAGAACTCTAGTGAGATAACCTGAAAATGGCATAACCATAAATAAAGTAATTAAATAAAATTAATTAATTTTTCAAATTCTTATATCGTACGAGCAGTGACTCAGATTAAAAATCCAAGACCACCGCTGTACTCGTGAGGGTATCCATTCCTTATGAAGATCCTAAGTTTGGATGGCGTGTGCCGAGAGTGGAATTTAATTTTTTTCCGCAAATAAAATAATTAATTAAAAAATTTAATGTTAAATTATATAACTCCTACAAGGTATCATGGATTGGAAATCTGAGAGTTCCTTTGAGCTCGTGAAGTCATTTTTACCTTATGTAGAGCCTATGTTCGACCGTTTTAGGTCAAGGGTGACTGTTAATAAATTTTGAACTGTTTTTAAGGTATATTTAGTAAATGTGTAGGTGGTGATTTATATCTTTTGAAACAGTGTTTAGAATTGAAATCAAAGGGAACCATTGAACTCACAGTGCCATGATTCACTTAAGGGAGGTTTAACATTGAACGCAGTTGGTTGTGTGAAAAAAAATTAGTTTTTGCGACTATTAATGAAATTATAAAAAACATAAAAATTTTAATTTTATTATCCTCCCTCTTGTTGAGCATCAGTGGTGGGACTAAGGAATTTTAAAGACAATTATTGGCTTCAATCTTCTGTTGTGTAACCTCACTATTTGGAATTAAGATGTTCATAAATTTAAAACTCAATAACGAAACAAATTAATTATTTTGATGTGTTAATAACCCTCCCCCTCAATTTAAATTTTGCTCGAGTTGGGTTTTTTGACACGAATTCATCAAGAGAGGAACCGCAGGTGAAAGACTATAGACACTTCCACCAACAGAGGATGTAATCATGGGCAAAAAAGATCTGGGATTGAAGAACGCTAGCAGCTTCATCAAGTGAGGACTCTTCTCCCTCCACGACCATGATGTCACCTCCATTTACGAGGTAGGGGTTCAGTTTAATTAAGTGAATTGTTTATTTCCCTTGTTCTTGAATGGAATGTTGAGACACAGAAGTGGTAAAGATAATCTATGTTCAATCAAATCCTTCCACTTGTTGTAATGAAACCATGGAGGGTGCGGGCCAAACGAACAAGTCCCAGACCCTCATTCATTTCAGTATTTTGTTTCAATCCTTGTGGATGGATTTTCCCAACTTGACAGAACCTAGAATTGGCGGGCACGTAGGGACGGCGACATCTTAGGAGGCCCATAGGCATAGACAGAAGTGAAAAGTAGCTATAGAGTGTTGCTGCAGCCCCGTGGATGTCCCACTAGTGCAGCATCAGCGACCAGTGCCGAAAGGAAAATGCGGCATCCATTTCATGCTACTATGGAAGAGGGCGACACTGCTTGGTGCAGTGGAATATTAGCAGGGGTGGACAGCTCCCGGATGGCCGCGTTGGCAGATGGGCAGTGCACCATCGCACGCTACAGGTTGAGGTTGCGACATCGAAGTTGCGGCAGAAGATGATGGGACCCGTTCCCTGTGGGTCCTGTTGAAATCAAAGAGGAAGCATGTGGTTTTTCTGGTTAAAGATCTAAATGTTACTTTGAGCCATTAGGTAAAGAAGGATGTGTGACCCCTCACGCGGGTCACGCCAGCCGGCGGGCTGGGCCGGTCCGCTACCCAGTGGGCTGAGAATGCCATGGCCTTGTTTTTTCATGCAGGGATTTTCTACGGCCCATCTAGTTCAGGACGAGCCAGGTCAGTCCTGGACTAGGTCTAGTTGGCGTAGCCCTGGTGGGGCCTGGTCGGTTCGATCGATTCGGACCTGACCCAGACCCATTTCGGCCCAGATACGCATAAAAGACCATATCTCGCAAACCAGACATCTATTTGATGAAAAATCTGTGTCACTAGGATCCTATAAATATGAATATACATTCTAGATAATCCACATAAGTATTTTAGAGTGTTGGATAAGGGACGGGTTGGATTGACCATGAACCCAACTAGGCGCTCGACAATATAATGCCTGTAACTCTCTGACCGGGCGTCCGATTGATGCGCAATCAAATTTTTTGGAACCATTATCACATTTAAGATTATTGGCTTACATATTCTTGGGAAATCATGGTAGTTGAGGCATGGCCAATATCTTTAAGAGTAGATAATATGGAACTCAAGGACACAGAGTGTGGAGAATCGTGTGGATGGATATCAATTGAAGAGAAATGTAGTGTGAATCAGCACCTAGAGATCCTGTGTGGATCAGAACCTAGAAATTGACTGTGAATTGGCATCTTGCGATCTTGTGTGGATTAGAACCTTGCGATCCTGTGTAGATAAGAACCAATCATGTGTGGGTCAGATCTTGTCTGGGTTAGCAATAAGCGGTCCTGTGTGGGTCAGCCCATACCGATCCTTTTTTGGTCAGATCCTGTGTGGTTCAGCGGGTGGTTAGTACCTATCAATCCTATGTGGGTCAGTGGGGGTTAGTACAAATCAATTATGGGTGGGTCAGATCCTATGTGGGTCATCGGGGGTTTGTACCTATCAATCCTTTGTGCGTGCGGAACAATTCCTCTTAACAGAATTAGATGATCTACCTTTATGACTAATCATCTGTACATATATACTTATCTTATACCTGGATCGAGCTATGTCTTTTCTTATGTGATTTTTGATTGAGATCATGCTTTGTGGTTTTCCTTTGTGGAATTCTAAGAGACTTCTGGGGGTATCAGTATCCTTACTAAGTATTGTTATACTCACCCCTACCTGGGCTTCACCCACCCCCTGTTTTGTCTTGTCCAGATGATGGGAAACCGTGATTGAGACTTGGGGAGGTAGGACCTAATGATAGTATAAGGCCCCAGCCTTAAAACTTACTTAATCTTGAGTTATTACAAGATTACACATTTAGGATCTTTTCAGGTTTAGAGTTTTAGAGAATTAGATCATGAAACTTGCATTACATTCCACATTTAAACAAAGTGGTTACATAAAAGACAATATTCATTCTTCCCATCAACGGAAACATATTGAAAATAAAACATGGATTCTTTCTTGACACATCCTTGACACTATCATCACATCATGTACCTTTCCCTTGACCTGTGAAAAACATTTCAAAAACTTGGGATGAGCATAAAAAGCTCAGTAAGGGTTATAAAAATATGGAAAGGAAACATGAGTTCATATATACATAAGAATGAAATCATACTTTACCCATAAAACAAAGGCACTTTAACATATCTCATAAAATCATGAATAAATCATAGAAATCATAAGACATAAAGGTAACTTGAGGCATTCATAACATTCTTACGTAGGGAGTAACCCTCTTGGTTACGTTTGGAATACCCATCACAGTATATTCCCTAAATCTCTTCAGAGAAACCTTAACGTTTCACTCCTTCGCGTTACCCAATGCATTGGAGAGCTATATCGGGCTCACCCGCCCTTAGTTTATCACGGAACCACCCGTTTTCATAATAATGCCCAAGAACCTCAACATAATCATATCACATAAAACATGCATAACATTCCCACCTTTCAATCACAAGATATCAATACAACACATTGATATAAAAAAATTATGAAAACCATTTTCAATACCAAAATAAAAGAAAAGTAAAACATGGTATTTATTTTTCTTTTAAAAAAGATGGTATGGCTTGAAGAGGAAGCTGAAACTCAAATAATGGTCACGGCAGTGGATAAGTCTTTGTCGCCGCATACGTACGACAAGAAAAACATTCCCTTTTGTCGTTTAGTAAAACGCTTCGTATAAAGAAGATTCCTTTGGAATAAGCGTAAAAGTCAAAGGGGTTTATACACCGTATAAAAGAAGGTTGTGTATAAAATAAAATATGCCTCAATGAAAGGAAATTGAGACAAAGTCCCATACCACCTTGAAGATTTTAACATTTTAAACCATTAATATCCATATAAATAAATCCTTAAAACCATTTTAGAAAACATGGATATTAATAAGAACAAGTCATTAAAACATTTAAAGCGATATTTTGGTCAAAGGGTTTTTACCAAAATTAGAGACACTTGAATACAATAATTGGGGAATAACATTTAATCAGAACTTTATAATACCATCAGAATAAATGGATTCATGATATAATATTCCAAAGGACAGTATATACACCATATAAGAGTGAATTGGTGCATAAATGAAGTCTCAATAGGGATGTAAAATGTGATGAAATCCCTTATAAGGAAGGTATCCTTAAATTAAGGATAAATCAATATCAAAATTATGTGTGACAAAAATAAATACACCCAATATAATTGGATATTAAGTGTAAAACAATAAAATGTCATTCACACATATTCAAAGGATTACATATTCAATAACTACATGTTGAACCCAAAGAAATCGAAATTGGGTTAAAACGTTCCCTTGGTAAAATTTGACAGCCTAACAGCGTCACTTCAAAAATTCAGAAAATGAGTTGATGAGAGATAAAAAGGGAATCTAATCACTTGGACATAAAATTTACATCAATCAGGATATAGAAGAACATATCCCAACACAATAGTATGTGAATTAAAAGACATAACAAACGAAGTCTTTTAAAATGAGGAGGGTGAAAGGTTCCATTACCGACTTGGGTAACTTTAGAAAAGTACACCCCATTGAAGATGTATCATAAAATGAATATGCAAATACCCATAAATGGAATTATATTACAAAAGTAGTGTAATAATGGGCAGTACATAAACCACTCAAATGAAATTGTGGAAAATGTAGCATAAATCTCACAGGAATAAAAGTGAGATGAAAAATCCCTTACGAAAACTCGGCAGCCTAACGACGCCACTTAAAACTTCCAAAATGGATTGATGAGAGGAAATACGGTCTCTCATCATATGAACATAATAAGTACAGTGGTAGTAATATAGAAAAACATCCATATCATAAGAAATATGAGCTTAAAATGAATGACATAAAAGAGTGTACTTAAAAAGAAAGAGAGGTGTAGGATCCCTTACCTCGTATCCGACTTGACCCGACCGTTCTTCAATCTCCTGAATAATAAACATGATTTAATTTCTACTTTATTATGAACCTTATTAAAGTTCATTATTCCTTTTATATCACTTATTTCAATGTTATAAACATTATGTAATCATTTAAATTAATAATGTTTGTTCTTTCAATATTTGGTTCTTTAGTCGAAAATGGACTTCTAACAATTACATGTTGTTTGTGTGGTCAAAGGTTCATTATATCCAGAATGATAATCATGATTTTTATATCATATATATCATATATATCCAGCATATACATGTATTTATAATATTACATAATCATTTAGAGGTAAGAAATGAAATGCACTGTTCATGGAGACGGTAAGTCGTACGTACGCATGAACGCTACTTTCATTTCTATCTCATAATTTAATGGAAATAAACAATAATGATATAGAGGTATATTATAATTCCATTATAACATCATATATAATAACTTTATATCCATCCTTTATACGTCCCATGTATGGCATTAACGAATCAAATCACTTTGAGGGGGCGGTAGTTCGCACTTCCTAAAATGAAATTATCGTGTTTACCCATAATGGAAACAATAATGGTATGCCATAAATGAAAAATACAGAAGCTTAAGGAAAGAATAAACATATTATATATCATATAAAAAAATAGTTACATCATAATGGCCAGATTTGAAGGTGTTAAATGAGCATTGAATAATCATCGTTTCGGGAGGTAGAATTTCGCCATCCACGGAAACCGTATGTTCTTTAACCATTTGATGTAGTTGTTTGAGAGTGTAGCTCGAATAAATCTTATAACAACATCCTAGTATATTGAAGATACTATTGTTGTTACAAAATAAGTAAATAAAAAGAGTTTAGGGGGTTGGAGAAGCAAAATAAAACAAATGAACATGAGAGAATGAATTACCTTTAAAAGTGTAACTCATTTTGATTTGAGCCTAAAGGCTTCCTTTGAAAGGATTCTGCCCAAAGGGAATCCTGTAGGATGAGGATAGGGATGTGGAGAGAGTAAATGGGCAGGGGATGGCCGAGCCAAATGCTTTAGGAGTGTGTGAATTGAGGTAGAGGTGGGGGCCTTTTATAAGAGGAGAGGAGGGGCACTTTTGGAAATCATGAAACTATTATTTTATTTTCAAAAGTGTTTCGAATTTCTAAGGTCCCACATTGATATATTTCAAAGATAAGATGATAAGGCTTCGAAATATTCCCATACAATATTTTTTTGACAAGTGTAGGTCTTAGATTTTATATTATCGTTTCATTTTATTTAAACAGTTCATTAATGAGGTCATCGTTGCATCATCATGATGTCGTAATTAAATTAATTTATTTAATATCTAAAAATTATAAAAAAAATACTATGATGTAGGAAATCGTTTTAGATTTCTAATGAATATTTATAGTCAAAATTTGGAATTGTTTAACCCCACTTAAAAACTGTTTTAGTAAAACAACTCATGTTTGTGTCAATTTAATTTTAACATTAAATAAATATATATTAATGTCATTTTCCAACCAAAGTGGCTCCATGGTGTCCCCAAGTTGACCCATGGGTTGTCTTGGTCGGCCATGACTCATCCAATAGGAGTAGGACAAGTGTCATGGTTTTTCATATTTTTATAATATCATTTTTACCTTAAATTACACTAATTACCTCTAATCGCGATTAATGAAAAAAAGTTACTATTCACCAAAAAATTATTTTCATCCCATTGAACCACATTTTACATACTAATGACAACCATGTATGTCGGATTTTCAAAATTCAATACACATTAGTGGTAAAATTTCATTTAACTGAAAAATCAGTTTGCTTGATTACCACTTAGTGGTTTCACTATTCATCAAAAATTGGAGTTTTTCAGAAAATTACCAAAATTTCACCCTAAGATATATTTGATATTACGAATTCAAAAATGATGTTTATATTAACTAATTCAATGAATATAAGTAGAATTAATTAATTTAATAATTATCTCCCACTGTCAAAACAAATAGCATGTTTTTAAGAAACAATAAGTATCAAAAGATTGATACTAGTTTAAGTCCGATTTAAAAGTGAAATTAATTCCAACGACCACGATTGGATTTAATGGTAAAAATATTTTCTAATTTAACTTTAAAACCAATAAAAAAGATTATCTAATAATATAAATAAATTAGATTAAAAAGAGGTTTTGAATTAAAACACAACATTTTACACTATTCATTAAGAAATGAACTTTATCGGAAAAATACCAAAAAATGACACAAAGTAAAATTTGATTTCCCGATTCTAAAGAAGAGTTTTATTTGGTCCAAAAGAATGTATAAGAGTGATCAAAACTATATTTAATGACAGTTCTCCACCAAAAGGCGATAAGTGAACCTTTAGTGAAAATTAGGGTATAAATGCCTAAAATTGAATTCTTTCCGTATTTTAAGCCTTTATCTTTTATTGGATAAATGTAAAAACATTTAAAAAACATATATAATCATATTTTAGTTATTTATATCCATTCCCGCCAATACAACGGCTACATGTTAACTACCATTTAAAATAATATTATTTTATTATTAGAGTGCAACGTAAGATTCCCAAGAAACTCGTTGTTGCGTGTTGGGTACGCCATCGAGCATAGCGTCCCCTTTAAAGTCATATTAATATTTTATTCACAAATATGGATAAATATGAAAATGTCATATTCTTTATTTACCTGGGGTGTTACATCCTTCCCCCCTTTTGGGAATTGCGTCCTCGCAATTTTAAAATTGTGCTTGGAAACATCCTTGAAAGTCCCACATCGGAACAAGAGTCGGTAAAAAAATAACTTTAAAATAAAGAAAGATAAGTACAGAGGTCTCCCTAGTTAACCCATACTAGGATTCCATGTAGGAAAACATGGACATGGAGGAGAAAACATAGGGTCATGTTCTGATGGAGAGTGATAGAAAACATGTTTAGGAGAAAGTTAACAATAAGAAAATCACAAACTTGTGATGGGTTAAACGGTATTCGATTACCCAGTAGGAAAAGTTAATAGACAAAATTTTTGTTTTAAGTTACTTTTTGTTGAGGAATTTATTCATAAGGAAACATAATCACTTATCATGTTGACTTTCAACTTTTACTAGATTCCTTAGTCAAAATCATATTTTTTTCCAAAAGGCGAGTATTTAGGGAGACTTGTTCGCATTAAGAGTACTATAATCAACTTCTAGAGAATCACCAAATCCACAAAAGAGAACTATAAATTTCCCATGTCTTTAGACCTTAACCAAAACTAAAACAAAAAAAGTTATTATGAGATCAGATAATACCCAAAAAGGATAATCCTTAAAAAAACAAATCTATTCTTAATCTCCAAAATTTATCAAACAATTCCCAAAGTTCAACAAAGACCATTCAATAAACTATTTGTCCATAAAATTCTTCAAAGTAAACCAATCTAAGATGGAAACCCAAATATTTGAAGGATTTAGTCACATATTCTTCCAAGTTAAATTGTAACATTTATCTCCAAACAACATTAGTTGCTCCTAAAGTCTCGTATTGAAAAGTAATTAACCTAATCACATATCCTCCATGATAGGTTAATAATTTTCATAAATAACCCAAAATCAACTTACTCTTAATTCATAAAATCATATAACTAAAAAGAATCAGTCAAACTAACCAGGGACTTCACATAGTCCAATGGTAGGCGATAAATACCAGTTGCACTTTTTTTGTGGGTTCGATTCCCGCAGCTTTGTCCGATGCGACAGGTTGTCAAACGGTCTGCATGTTGTCCTTTTTATAAAACTCCAAAAATTACCCTAACATGTTTTAACCTCAATAGTTTCCTTATAACATTAATTTTCATCCAAATTCATTATGATCTCAACACCTTAATTCTTGAAGTCTTATTTCACCACCATAAGATAAAATAAAACGATTCCCAAAATGAATAACATCATACCTTGATCATGGCATCCACTCGGTTTCATCGTCATCTTGCTCACGTAGGTAGAAGTCCCATGCATTACAACAATGATTTAGAGATCCTTCAAAATCATTTGCTTCCTCCATCCAAATACACCTTGTACAACATGGGTCATATGGGTGTTCACAGAAAAACAGTTTTGGAAAATAATCATGTATGACATATAATTCCAAAACATCTGATAAAACCTGATTTCTATAAAATAGTCGGAACGAAATTGAGTTGAAACTTTCTATTACTGGTCCTTTTAAAATACCATAAGTATGTGATGTGATACTATATTCTAAAATCAAATATAAATAGGTTGTGAAAGGGTCTCCTTCCTCAGAACCATTTCTAAAATCATAATATGCTTCAAATTCTTGTGATAAGGTAAAATATTTGAAAATACCCTGATAATATTTACCTTTCTTGAAAACATGAGAATATTGTGAAAATAGTATTTTTCTAAAAACAACCCATGATCCACGATGATAACGAGGTATAGCAGAGGTGTTTGATATCTCAAACAAATGCTTGCAAGTGAGTTGTATTCTAGAAAAAGTTTCACAATCATCCGAAGATGACTTTGCAATAATTATTGCAAGCATGTCATCAGGAAGAGATAGGAATGACGTTTGAGATCCTCCTCCTTCCATTCATAACCGACTTTTCTTGACCTGAAAAAAAGTTTTAAAATAAGGATTTAACTGAAATAATAGTTATAGGGACTAATCATGTGCCTCACAAAAACTCCTAATCCCTAAAGTTGTCTAAACCGACCTCTGATACCAACTATAAGGCCCCAGCCATAAACCTTACTTAATCTTGAGTTATTACAAGATTACACATTGAGGATCTTTTCAGGTTTAGATTTTTAGAGAATTAGATCATGAAACATGCATTACATTCCACATTTAAACAAAGTGGTTACATAAAATACAGTATTCATTCTTCCCATCAATGGAAACATATTGAAAATAAAACATGGATTCTTTCTTGACACATCCTTGACACTATCATCACATCATGTACCTTTCCCTTGACCTGTGAAAAACATTTGAAAAACATGGGATGAGCATAAAAAGCTCAGTAAGGGTTATAAAAATATGGAAAGGAAACATGAGTTCATATATACATTAGAATGAAATCATACTTTACCCATAAAACAAAGGCACTTTAACATACCTCATAAAATCATGAATAAATCATAGAAATCATAAGACATAAAGGTAACTTGAGGCATTCATAACATTCTTACGTAGGGAGTAACCCTCTTGGTTACGTTTGGAATACCCATCACAGTATATTCCATAAATCTCTTCGGAGAAACCTTAACGTTTCACTCCTTCGCGTTACCCAATGCATTGGAGAGCTATATCGGGATCACCCGCCCTTAGTTTATCACGGAACCACCCGTTTTCATAATAATGCCCAAGAACCTCAACATAATCATATCACATAAAACATGCATGACATTCCCACCTTTCAATCACAAGATATCAATACAACACATTGATATAAAAATATTATGAAAACCATTTTCAATACCAAAATAAAATAAAAGTAAAACATGGTATTTGTTTTTCTTTTAAAAAAGATGGTATGGCATGAAGAGGAAGTTGAAACTCAAATAATGGTCACGGCGGTGGATAAGTCGTTTTCTCCGCATACGTACGACAAGAAAAACATTCCCTTTTGTCGTTTATTAAAACTCTTCATATAAAAAAGATTCCTTTTCAATAAGCGTAAAAGTCAAAGGGGTTTATACACCGTATAAAAGAAGGTTGTGTATAAAATAAAATATGCCTCAATGAAAGGAGATTGACACAAAGTCCCATACCACCTTGAAGCTTTTAACATTTTAAACCATTAATATACATATAAATAAATCCTTAAAAACATTTTGAAAACATGGATATTAATAAGAACATGTCATTAAAACATTTAAAGCGATATTTTGGTCAAAGGGTTTTTACCAAAATTAGAGACACTTGAATACAATAATTGAGGAATAACATTTAATCAGAACATTATAATCTCATGAGAATAAATGGATTCATGATATAATATTCCAAAGGACAGTATATACACCATATAAGAGTGAATTGGTGCATAAATGAAATCTCAATAGGGATGTAAAATGTGATGAAATCCCTTATAAGGAAGGTATCCTTAAATTAAGGATAAATCAATATCAAAATTATGTGGGACAAAAATAAATACACCCAATATAATTGGATATTAAGTTTAAAACAATAAAAGGTCATTCACACATATTCAAAGGATGACATATTCAATAACTACATGTTGAATCCAAAGAAATCGAAATTGGGTTAAAACGTTCCCTTGGTAAAATTCGACAGCCTAACGGCGTCACATCAAAAATTCAAAAAATGATTTGATGAGAGATAAAAAGGGAATCTCATCACTTGGACATAAAATTTACATCAATAAGGATATAGAAGAACATATCCCAACATAATAGTATGCGAATTAAAAGACATAACAAACGAAGTCTTTTAAAATGTGGAGGGTGAAAGGATCCATTACCGACTTGGGTAACTTTCAAAAAGTACACCCCATTAAATAAGTGTCATAAAATGAATATGTAAATACCCATAAATGTAATTATATTACAAAAGGAGTGTAATAATGGGCAGTACATAAACCACTCAAATGAAATTGTGGCAAATGTAGCATAAATCTCACAGGAATAAAAGTGAGATGAAAAATCCCTTACGAAAACTCGGCAGCCTAACGGCGCCACTTAAAGCTTCCAAAATGGATTGATGAGAGGAAATAGGGTCTCTCATAATATTAACATAATAAGTACAGTGGGAGTAATATAGAATAACATCCCAATCATAAGAAAGATGAGCTTAAAAGGAATGACATAAAATAGTGTACTTAAAAAGAAAGAGAGGTGTAGGATCCCTTACCACGTATCCGACTTGACCCGACCATTCTTTAATCTCATGAATAATAAACTTGAGTTAATTTCTACTTTCTTATGAACCTTCTTAAAGTTAATTATTCCTTTTATATCACTTTTTTCAATGTTATAAACATTATGTAATCATTTAAGTTAATAATGTTTGGTCTTTCAATATTTGGTTCTTTAGTCGAAAATGGACTTCTTACAATTACATGTTGTTTGTGTGGTCAAAGGTTCATTATATCCAGAATTATATTCATGATTTGGATTTCGAATATATCATATATATCCAGCATATACATGTATTTATAATATTACATAATCATTTAGAGGTAAGAAATGAAATGCACCGTTCATGGAGACGGTAAGCCGTACGTACGCATGAACTCTACTTTCATTTCTATCTCATTCTTTAATGGAAAAAAACAATAATGATATAGAGGTATATTATAATTCCAGTATAACATCATATATAATAACTTTAAATCCATCTTTTATACGTCCCACGTATGGAATTAACGAATCAAATCACTTTGAGGGGGCGGTAGTCCGCACTTCCTAAAATGAAATTATCGTGTTTACCCATAATGGAAACAATAATGGTATGCCATAAATGAAAAATACAGAATCTTAAGGAAAGCATAAACATATTATATATCATATATAAAAATAGTGACATCATAATGGCCACCTTTGAAGGTGTTAAATGAGTATTGAACAATCATCGTTTCGGGAGGTTGAATTTCACCATCCACAGAAACCGTATGTTCTTTAACCATTTGATGTAGTTTTGTGAGAGTGTAGCTTGAATAAATCTTATAACAACATCCTAGTATATTTAGGATACTGGTGTTGTTACAAAAGAACTAAATAAAAAGAGTTTAGGCGGTTGGAGAACCAAAATAAAACAAATGAACATGAGAGAATGAATTACCTTTAAAAGTGTAACTCCTTTTGATTTGAGACTAAAGGCTTACTTTGAAAGTATTCTGCCCAAAGGGAATCCTCTTGGATGAGGAGAGGGATGTGGAGAGAGTAAATGGGCAGGGGATGGCCGAGCAAAAGGCTTGAGGAGTGTGTGAAATGAGGTAGAGGTGGGGGCCTTTTATAAGAGGAGAGGAGGGGCACTTTTGGAAATCGTGAAACTATTATTTTATTTTCAATATTGTTTCGAATTTATAAGGTCCCAAATTGATATATTTTGAATATAAGATGATAAGGCTTCTCAATATTCCCATCCAATATTTTTTGGACATGTGTAGGTCTTAGATTTTATATTATCGTTTCATTTTATTTAAGTTGTTCATTAATGAGGTCATCGTTGCATCATCATGATGTCGTAATTAAATTATTTTATGTAATATCTAAAAATTATAAAACAAATACTATGATGTAGGAAATCTTTTTAGCTTTATAATGAATTTTTATAGTCAAAATTTGGACTTGTGTAACCCCACGTAAAAACCGTTTTAGTAAAACAACTCATGTTTGTGTCAATTTAATTTTAACATTAAATAAATATATATTAATGTCATTTTCCAACCAAAGTGGCTCCATGGGGTCCCCAAGTTGACCCATGGGTTGTATTGGTCGGCCATTACTCATCCAATAGGAGTAGGACAAGTGTCATGGTATTTTCATATTTTTATAGTATCATTTTTACCTTAAATTACACTAATTACCTCTAATCGCGATTAATGAAAAAAAGTTACTATTCACCAAAAAATTATTTTCATCCCATTGAACCACATTTTACATAATAATGACAAACATTTATGTCGGATTTTCAAAATTCAATACACATTAGTGGTAAACTTTCATTTAACTGAAAAATCAGTTTTCTTGATTACCACTTAGTGGTTTCACTATTCATCAAAAATTGGAGTTTTTCAGAAAATTACCAAAAATTCACCCTAAGATATATTTGATATTCTGAATTCAAAAATGATGTTTATATTACCTTATTCAAAGAATATAAGTAGAATTAATTAATTTAATAATTAACTCCCGCTGTCAAAACAAATAGCGTGTTTTTAAGAAACAATAAGTATCAAAAGATTGATACTAGTTTAAGTCCGATTTAAAAGTAAAATTCATTCCAAAGACCACTATTGGATTTAATGGTAAAAATATATTCTAATTTCACTTTAAAACCAATTAAAAAGATTATATAATCATATAAATAAATTAGATTAAAAAGAGGTTTTGAATTAAAACACAACATTTTACACTATTCATTAAAAAATGAACTTTATCGGAAAAATACCAAAAAATTACACAAAGTAAAATTTGATGTCCTGATTCTAAAGAAGAGTTTTATTTGGTCCAAAAGAATGTATAAGAGTGATCAAAACTATATTTATTGACAGTTCTCCATCAAAAGGCGATAAAAGAACCTTTAGTGAAAATTAGGGTATAAAAGCCTAAAATTGAATTCTTTCCGTATTTTAAGCCCTTATCTTTTATTGGATAAATGTAATAAATTTAAAAAACATATATAATAATATTTTAGTAATTTCTATCAATTCCTGCCAATACAACGGCTACATGTTAACTACCATTTAAAATAATATTATTTTATTATTAGAGTGCAACGTAAGATTCCCAAGAAACTCGTTGTTGTGTGTTGGGTACGCCATCGAGCATAGCGTCCCCTTTAAAGTCATATTAATTGTAACATCCCAAGTAAGTAATGAATAATAGATATTTTTTATCCATGTCTATTAATGATTAATATAGTGTTTTAGAGGCTTAAAATGAAAATAAATACAATCTTATGCATGGAATAAACTAATATTCTTAAAAGATTGTTTTACTGCCTTTTGATGGAAAAACATTTTTGAATCTATCTTTTGAAAATTTTATAAACTATGTTTGTCAAAATAAACTTATTATTTATGATTGGGACATCAAAATTTACCTTGTGTGAATTTTTGGTATTTTTCTGACAATGTTCATTTTTAATGAATAGTGAAAAATACTGCATTTTACATCAAAACTGCTTTTTAATCTAATTTATTTATATGATTAAATTATGTTTTGAATTGGTGTTGAAGTGAAATTAGAATATATTTTTACCATTTTATCCAATGGTGGTCATTGGAATCAATTTCACTTTGAAATTAGACTTAAACTGGTGTCAATCTTTTGATACTTATTGTTTTGTAAAAACACGCTATTTGCTCTGGCAGCGGGAATTAATTATTAAATTAATTAATGTGACTTATATGATTTGAATTTTCTAAAATAGACTTCATTTTTGAATTCGGAATATCAAATATAGCTTAGGGTGAATTTTTGGTAATTTTCTGAAAAACTTCAATTTTTGATGAATAGTGAAACCACTAAGTGGTAATCAAGCAAACTGATTTTTCAGTTAAATGAAAGTTTACCACTAATGTGTATTGAATTATAAAAATCCGACATACATGGTTGTAATTAAGAAGTAAAATTTGGTTCAATTAGATTAAAATAATTTTTTTGGTGAATAGTAACTTATTAAGTTTTTAATCGCGATTAGTGGTAATTAGTGTAGTTTAAGGTATAAATAATGCTTTAATAATATGACATGACCTAGACACATGTCCCAACCTTATTGGTTGTGTCATGGCCGACCAATACAAGCCATGGGTCAACTTGGGGACCCCATGGAGACATTTTGGTTGGGAAATGACATAAATAACTTTTTATTAAATGTTAAAGTAAAAATGACACAAACATAATACGTTTTACGAAAACAATTTTCACATGGGGTTATAAAGATCAGATATTTGATTATAAATAGTCATTGGAAAGATAAAAAGATTTCCTACATCATAGTATTTTTTTTATGATTTTTAGACATTAAATAAATTAAATTATTTATGACATAATAATGATGCAGCGATGACATCATTATTTGACGATTTAAATAAAATGGAAAGATAATGTAAAATCTATGAACTACACATGGCCAAAACCAATTGGATGAGTGGATTTCGAACCCTTATCACCTTATCCACGAATTATATCAATGTGGGACCTTTTGAAACCGAAACACATTTTCAAATAAAGTAATATTTCTTTACTTTCCAAAAGTGCCCCTCCTCTCCTCTTATAAAAGGCCCCCACCTCTACCTCATTTCACACACTCCTCAAGCCTTTGGCTCGGCCAAACCCTGCCCATTTACTCTCTCCACATCCCTATCCTCATCCTAGAGGATTCCCTTTGGGAAGAATCCTTTCAACGGAATCCTTTAGGCTCAAATCAAAAGGAGTTACACTTTTAAAGGTAATTCATTCTCTCATGTTCATTTGTTTTATTTTGCTTCTCCAACCCCCTAAACTCTTTTTATTTACTTATTTTGTAACAACACCAGTATCTTAAATATACAAGGATGTTGTTATAATATTTATTTGAGCTACACTCTCACACAACTACATCAAATGGTTAAAGAACATACAGTTTCCGTGGATGGAGAAATTCTGCCTCCCAAAATGATGATTGTTCAATACTCATTTAACACCTTCAAAGGTGGCCATTATGATGTCACTATTTTTATATATGATATATAATATGTTTATGTTTTCCTTAAGCTTCTGTTTTTTTTTCATTTTGGGCATACCTTTATGGTTCCCATTATGGGTAAACACGATATCTTCATTTTAAGAAGTGCGGACTACCGCCCCCTGAAAGTGATTTGATTCGTTAATACCATATGTGGGATGTGTAAAGGATAAAGTTAATGATATTATATATTTTATTATACTGTAATTATAATATACTCTTATATCATTATGATTCCATTCCAGAAAATATGAAATAGAAATGGAAGTAGCGTTCATGCGTACGTACGGCTTACCGTCTCCATGAACGGTGCATTTAATTTCTTACCTCTAAATGTGATGTAATATTATAAATACATGTATATGATGAATATATATGATATATATGTTATCCAAATCATTAATATCATTCTGGATATAACGAACCTATGACCAAATTAACAACATGTAAGTGTAAGAAGTCAATTTTTGACTTAAGATCCAAATACCGACAAAATGAACATTATTAACTGAAATGATTACATGATGTTCATAACATGGTATAAAAGGAATAATGAACTTGAAAAAGGTTCATAATCAAGTAGAGATTAACTCAAGTTTATTATTCAGGAGATTAAAGAACGGTCGGGTCAAGTCGGATACGAGGTATGGGACTTCATCTCAATCTCCATTCATTGAGGCATATTTTATTTTATACACAACTTTATTTTATACGGTGTATAAACCCCTTTGACTTTTACGTTTATTCAAAAGGAATATTTTTTATACGAAGAGTTTACTAAACTACAAAAGGGAATGTTTTTGTCGTACGTATGCGGCGACAACTACTTCTCTGCCGCCGTGACCGTTATTTGAGTTTCAGCTTCCTCTACAAGTCATACCCTTTTTTTAAATGAAAAATAAATACCATGTTTTACTTTGGTATTAAAAATGGTTTTCATAACGTTTTTATTATATCGATGTGTTGTATTGATATCTTGTGATTGAAATGTGGAAATGTTATGTTTCCTTTATGCATGTTTTATGTGATACGATTATGTTATGGTTCTTGGGCATTATTATGAAGACGGGTGGTTCTGTGATAAACTAAGGGTGGGTGAGCCCGATATAGCTCTCCAATGCATTGGGTAACGCGAAGGAGTGAAACGTTATGGTTTCTCCGAAGATATTTAGGGAATATACTGTGATGGGTATTCCAAATGTAACCAAGAGGGTTACTCCCTACGTAAGAATGTTATGGATGCCTCAAATTACCTTTATGTCTTATGATTTCTATGATTTATTCATGATTTTATGAGGTATCTTAAAGTGCCTATGTTTTATGGGTAAAGTATGATTTCAGTCTTATGTATATTTGAACTCATGTTTCCTTTCCATGTTTTTATAACCCATACTGAGCTTTTTATGCTCATCCCAAGTTTTTTTGAAATGTTTTTCACAGGTCAAGGGAAAGGTACATGATAAGATGATAGATTCAAGGATGTGTCAAGAAATAATCCATGTTTTATTTTAAATGTGTTTCCATTTATGGGAAAGAAGAATACTATCTTTATGTAACCACTTTGTTTATATGTGGAATGTAATGCAAGTTTTATGATCTAATTCTCTAAAACTCTAAACCCGAAAAGATCCTCAATGTGTAATCTTGTAATAACTCAAGATTAAGTAAGGTTTAAGGCTGGGGCCTTATAGTTGGTATTAGAGGTCGGTTTAGATAACATTAGGAGTTAGAATTCTATTAAATGATTATCAAAAAATATTTTTTTTGAAATGATATAGCATTTAAAGATTACTATGTTGCTTCATCTAAGACATGTTTGTTCAGAATGGTTTTCCGTAGAGGAAACAGGGAAGCAGTGCTAGGAAGGCATACAGAAGGAAATAACCTTCCGAATCAGCATCCAGAAATAGTCGCAATTGGAACTGAACAGTTTGTTGCAGTAATGGCGCAGTTGACTCAAGCGATAAATGGCGGTGGTATCCATACACGAGATCAGCCAGACCAACCGCAGAGGAGCATGTCAGTGGTGGAACATTTCATGAGGCAACATCCACCATCATTCAGAGGATCATCTGACCCTGTGCTAGCTGAAGGGTTGATTAAAGAACTGGAGAATATTTTTTATGTCATGGGGTGTTCAGACAATCAAAAGGTTAGTCTTGCTATTTACTGTTTGGAGGGTGAAGCAGATCAGTGGTGGTCTATGGTTAAAAATATCAGGGACGCTGATGAGATTGATGCTCTTGACTGGGATGAATTCAAAGGTATGTTTCTTGAGAAGTATTTTCCTAAGGCTGTTCGACTTAGGATTGAAAAGCAATTCTTGGAATTGAGGCAAGAGGAAGACTCAGTGGCTGCCTATGAAGAAAGGTTCACTCGATTGGCAAGGTATGCTCCAAATTTTATCCAGGACCTTGATAGTAAAATCAATCGTTTTTACTCAGGATTAAAGCCAAAATATCAAAGGGCATTAGCTTCTCGTGAGTTTAAAAGTTATGAAAAGCTTGTTCGATGTTCTGAGAAGGTGGAAATGGAGTTTGCCGATGACCAAGTTTTCTATAACAACCAGCAGAAGAAGAGACCTAGGTGGCAGGAGAAAGGTAAGAATTCTTCAAAAAAGTCTGATGGTAAGAGAAATAAGTTTCCAGTTTGTGATAAATGTGGAAAAAGGCATGCTGGGGAATGTCTTCTGAATTCTGGGAAGTGCTACCGATGTGGTAAGATGGGACATAAGGCTTGTGATTGCACTGAAAAGGATCAAGGTGAAGGTAAGAACAAATTTGATTTACAGTTAGTGAAATTTTATAAGTGCAATGAGATGGGTCACTATGCAAACGAGTGTCCGACAAGGAGCTTGAGTGATGGGAAGCAGTTAGACTACAAGCAGAAAGGGGTGGTGAAATCCTTTGCAACTACTTCAGCAGATGTTGGGCCATCAAATGATGTTGTATTAGGTACTTTGTTTGTTTTTTCAGATTATGCTAGTGTGTTGTTTGATTCGGGGTCTACACATTCTTTCATCTCTGAAACCTTTTCTAGTAAAATGGGAATACCATCTCAAGAAATGACTCCCGAACTTTTGGTAAAAACACCTGGGGGAAATGTCGAGGCAAAAAGAATTTATAAGAATCTTCTTATCCTTATCTGTGGAAAGAACCTACTTGCAAACCTTATTGTTCTACCTCTAGTAGAGTTTGATGTTATCCTGGGTATGGATTGGCTCTCTATTTACCATGCTAAGATTGACTGTAGAGCTAAAGAAGTTTCTTTTCAAAAAGACTTTCAGTTTGTTTACAAGAATGAACCCTTACTTTTGATAACATATCAAGAGGCCGAGAAACTTGTAAAAGATGGAAATGAATGTTACCTTGCACACGTCGTTGAAAATAAAGGAACTGTTTAGATTAATGATGTGCCAGTGGTAAATGAGTATCCTGATGTTTTTCCTGATGAGTTGCCTAGAATAATACCAGATCGGGAAGTTGAGTTTACTGTTGACTTAGTTCCTGATGCTAAGCCAATTTCCAAACCCCCTTATCGAATGGCACAAATTGAACTTTTAGAGTTGAAGGAGAAATTGTAAGATTTATTAGAGAAAGGTTTCATTAGACCTAGCACATCACCATGGGTTGCTCCTGTTTTATTTGTTAAAAAGAAATATGGTTCTATGAGACTTTGCATTGATTATAGAGCCTTGAATAATATCACTGTTAAGAACAAATATCCTTTGCCTCATATCGATGATTTGTTTGATCAGCTCCAGGGAGCTCAGTTTTTTTCAAAGATTGACTTGAGATCGGGGTACCATCAGCTGAAGGTAAAGGAGGCAGATATTCTGAAGACCGTGTTTCGTACGAGATATGGCCATTATGAATTTGTAGTAATGCCTTTTGGGCTAACCAATGCACCTGCTGTATTCATGGACTTAATGAATAGAATTTTCCATGAGTTCTTGGATAAGTTTGTGGTGGTTTTCATTGATGATATTTTAGTGTTTTCTAAAAGTAAAGAGGAGCATGAAAAAAATTTAAGGGTTATCTTGAAAACCTTAAAAGAAAAGAAACTGTATGGGAAATTCGGCAAGTGTGAGTTTTGGTTGCAACAAATTTCTTTCCTTGGTCACATTGTTTCTAAAGACGGAATAACTGTTGATCCTGCAAAAACAAAAGTTGTGGAAGAATGGACAAGACCCACAAATGTAACCGAGATTCGTAGCTTCCTTGGTTTGGTAGGCTATTACCGAAGGTTTGTTAGAAATTATTCACGGTTATCTAGTCCAATGACTAAGCTAACTCGGAAGGGTGTTAAGTTTATCTGGACAAAAGAGTGTGATGATTGTTTTCAGGAATTGAAAAGAAGATTGGTGAATGCTCCAGTTTTGGCACTACCTTCCAGGAATGGTGAGTTTGTTATATACAGTGATGCTTCATTGAAAGGACTTGGTTGCGTCCTAATGCAGAATGATCAGGTAATTGCTTATGTTTCACGACAGTTGGAAACTCATGAGGTAAATTACCCTACACATGATTTGGAATTAGCTGTTGTTGGTTTTGCTTTAAAAATTTGGAGGCATCATTTGTATGGAGTAAAGTGTGAAATATATACCGATCACAAAAGTTTAAAGTATATATTCACTCAGAAAGAGTTAAACATGAGACAAAGGAGATGGCTGGAATTAATCAAGGATTATGATTGTACAATTCATTACCATCCGGGAAAAGCAAATAAAGTGGCTGATGCTTTGAGTCGAAAAAGTAATGCTTCATTAACAATGTTGCGGTTGGAACGTGATCCTTTGGTAAACGATTTGATGAACTTTGGCATAGAATTTGTTGGTGTAGGAAGTCCTTCTGTTTTGTTTCAGGTATCAGTGAGATCTTCTCTATCAGATAGAATCAAGCAAGCACAGAAGCAAGATAGTGAGTTGCAGAAAAAGGTAGAGCTGGTTCAGAAAGGTAAGTTGCCTGAATTCATCTTTGATAATGATTGTGTTTTGAGATTTGGGAAGAGATTGTGCATGCATTGTGATTCACAGTTGAAGAGAGAGTTGTTATGTGAAGCTCATAGTTCTCCGTTTTCAGTTCATCCGGGCAGTACTAAGATGTATAGAGATCTGCGGGAGTATTACTGGTGGGATGGAATGAAAAGAGATATTGCTGATTTTACTGTGAAGTGTTTGACTTGTCAGCAGGTTAAAGCAGAGCGGCTGTTACTGAAAGGGATGCTTCAGCCTTTACCAGTGCCAGAGTGGAAATGGGAGAATATATTCATGGACTTTGTTGTTGGATTACCGAAGACATCTCGAGGTAATAATGCAATCTGGGTTATTGTTGATCGTTTGACCAAATATGCTCATTTCCATGCTATACGAGATACTTTCTCTCTTGATCAACCTTCCCGTTTGTATCTTAAAGAGATAGTCAGGTTACATGGAGTTCTTCTCTCCATTGTATCGGATCGTGATCCCAGGTTTACTTCTAACTTTTGGAAAGGCCTTCAGAAGTCGGTGGGTACTGAATTAAATTTTAGTACAGCTTTTCATCCTCAATAATATGGGCAGTCAGAACGAACAATTCAAACATTGGAGGATATGCTACGAGCTTGTTCTATGGATTATCAGGGAAGTCGAGACCAACATCTTTCTTTGTTTGAGTTTTCATATAATAACAGTTTTCATTCCAGTATACAGATGGCACCATTTCAGGCATTATATGGGAAGCGGTGTCGAACTCCAGCTTTCTGGGATGAAGTGGGTGAAAGGAAGTTGATGGGACCAGACTTGGTAGAAGAGATGGCAGAAAAAGTTCAGCTGATTCAGAAACACATGAGAACAGCACATAGTAGGCAGAAGAGTTATGCGGATAACCGGAGGAAGGATCTATCTTTCTAGGTAGGTGATCATGTTTTTCTCAAGGTTTCTCCTTGGAAAAGTGTAATGAGATTTGGTAAGAAATGAAAGTTGAGTCCAAGGTTCATTGGACCATACAAATTCTGGAGAGAGTTGGATCAGTTGCATACCGAGTGGCTTTACCTCCGAGTTTATCGCAGGTACACAATGTTTTTCACATTTCAATTTTGAGAAAGTATATGCCACATCTATCTCATGTTTTGAGTCCAGAGGTAGTTCAGCTGGAAGAGAACCTATCTTATGAGGAACAACCGGTCCAGATTCTTGACCACAGGGAGCAAGTGTTACGGAATAAGGTGATTCACCAGGTAAAGGTTTTGTGGAAAAACCACATGATTGAAGTGGCAACATGGGAATCTGAAAATGCAATGAGGGATAAGTACCCCCATTTATTCGATAAGTAAATAAATTGCGGGGATGAAATTTTCTAAAGGGGGGAAGGATGTAACATCCCAAGTAATTAATGAATAATAGATATTTTTTATCCATGTCTATTAATGATTAAGATAGTATTTTAGAGGCTTAAAATGAAAATAAATACAATCTTATGCATGGAATAAACTAATATTCTTAAAAGATTGTTTTACTGCCTTTTGATGGCAAACCATTTTTGAATCCACCTTTTGAAAATTTTATAAACTATTTTTGTCAAAATAAACTTATTCTTTATGATTGGGACATCAAAATTTACCTTGTGTGAATTTTTGGAATTTTTCTGACAATGTTCATTTTTTTAATGAATAGTGAAAAATACTGCATTTTACATCAAAACTGCTTTTTAATCTAATTTATTTATATGATTAGATTATGTTTTGAATTGGTTTTGAAGTGAAATTAGAATATATTTTTACCATTTTATCCAATGGTGGTCATTGGAATCAATTTCACTTTGAAATTATACTTAAACTGGTGTCAATCTTTTGATACTTATAGTTTTGTAAAAACACGCTATTTGCTCTGGCAGCGGGAATTAATTATTAAATTAATTAATGTGACTTATATGATTTTAATTTTGTAAAATAGACTTCATTTTTTAATTCGTAATATCAAATATAGCTTAGGGTGAATTTTTGGTAATTTTCTGAAAAACTTAAATTTTTGATGAATAGTGAAACCACGAAGTGGTAATCAAGCAAACTGATTTTTCAGTTAAATGAAAGTTTACCACTAATGTGTATTGAATTTTGAAAATCCGACATACATGGTTGTCATTAAGAAGTAAAATGTGGTTCAATGAGATTAAAATAATTTTTTTTGTGAATAGTAACTTATTAAGTTTTTAATCGCGATTAGTGTTAATTGGTGTAGTTTAAGGTATAAATAATGCTTTAATAA
Source organism: Viscum album (assembly GCA_963277665.1). Lineage (NCBI taxonomy): Eukaryota > Viridiplantae > Streptophyta > Magnoliopsida > Santalales > Viscaceae > Viscum > Viscum album. The sequence goes on along the minus strand of OY728143.1, from coordinate 1,679,072,524 downwards.
TATGAAATGACCTAGACACATGTCCCAACCTTATTGGTTGTGTCATGGCCGGACAAGACAAGCCATGGGTCAACTTGGGGACCCCATGGAGACATTTTGGTTGGGAAATGACATGAATAACATTTTATTAAATGTTAAAGTAAAAATGACACAAACATAATACGTTTTACGAAAACAATTTTCACATGGGGTTATAAAGATCAGATATTTGATTATAAATAGTCATTGGAAAGCTAAAAAGATTTCCTACATCATAGTAATTTTTTTATGATTTTTAGACATTAAATAAATTAAATTATTTATGACATAATAATGATGCAGCGATGACATCATTATTTGAGGATTTAAATAAAATGGAAAGACAATGTAAACTCTATGCACTACACATGGACAAAACCAATTGGATTAGTGGATTTCGAACCCTTATCACCTTATCCACGAATTATATCAATGTGGGACCTTTTGAAACCGAAACACATTTTCAAATAAAGTAATATTTCTTTACTTTCCAAAAGTGCCCCTCCTCTCCTCTTATAAAAGGCCCCCACCTCTACCTCATTTCACACACTCCTCAATCCTTTGGCTCCGAAAAAACCTGCCCATTTACTCTCTCCACATCCCTATCCTCATCGTAGAGGGTTTTCATTGGGCAGAATCCTTTCAAAGGAAGTCTTTAGGCTCAAATCAAAAGGAGTTACACTTTTAAAGGTAATTCATTCTCTCGTGTTCATTTGTTTTATTTTGCTTCTCCAACCCCCTAAACTCTTTTTATTTACTTATTTTGTAACAACACCAGTATCTTAAATATACAAGGATGTTGTTATAACATTTATTTGAGCTACACTCTCACACAACCACATCAAATGGTTAAAGAACATACGGTTTCCATGGATGGCGAAATTCTGCCTCCCGAAATGATGATTGTTCAATACTCATTTAACACCTTCAAAGGTGGCCATTATGATGTCACTATTTTTATATATGATATATAATATGTTTATGTTTTCCTTAAGCTTCTGTTTTTTTTCATTTTGGGCATACCTTTATGGTTCCCATTATGGGTAAACACGATATCTTCATTTTAAGAAGTGCGGACTACCACCCCCTGAAAGTGATTTGATTCATTAATACCATATCTAGGATGTGTAAAGGATAAAGTTAATGATATTATATATGTTATTATACTGGAATTATAATATACTCTTATATCATTATGATTCCATTCCAGAAAATATGAAATATAAATGGAAGTAGCATTCATGCGTACGTACGGCTTACCGTCTCCATGAACGGTGCATTTCATTTCTTACCTCTAAATGTGATGTAATATTATAAATACATGTATATGATGAATATATATGATATATATGTTATCCAAATCATTAATATCATTCTGGATATAACGAACCTATGACCAAATTAACAACATGTAAGTGTAAGAAGTCTATTTTTGACTTAAGAACCAAATACCGACAAAATGAACATTATTAACTTAAATAATTACATGATGTTCATAACATGGTATAAAAGGAATAATGAACTTGAAAAAGGTTCATAATCAAGTAGAGATTAACTCAAGTTTATTATTCAGGAGATTAAAGAACGGTCGGGTCAAGTCGGATACGAGGTATGGGACTTCGTCTCAATCTCCTTTCATTGTGGCATATTTTATTTTATACACAACTTTCTTTTATACGGTGTATAAACCCCTTTGACTTTTACGTTTATTCAAAAGGAATCTTTTTTATACGAAGAGTTTACTAAACTACAAAAGGGAATGTTTTTGTCGTACGTATGCGGCGACAACGACTTCTCCGCCGCCGTGACCGTTATTTGAGTTTCAGCTTCCTCTACAAGTCATACCCTTTTTTTTAAATGAAAAATAAATACCATGTTTTACTTTGGTATTAAAAATGGTTTTCATAACGTTTTTATTATATCGATGTGTTGTATTGATATCTTGTGATTGAAATGTGGAAATGTTATGTTTCCTTTATGCATGTTTTATGTGATACGATTATGTTATGGTTCTTGGGAAGTATTATGAAGACGGGTGGTTCTGTGATAAACTAAGGGCGGGTGAGCCCGATATAGCTCTCCAATGCATTGGGTAACGTGAAGGAGTGAAACGTTAAGGTTTCTCCAAAGAGATTTTGGGAATATACTGTGATGGGTATTCCAAACGTAACCAAGAGGGTTACTCCCTACGTAAGAATGTTATGGATGCCTCAAGTTACCTTTATGTCTTATGATTTCTATGATTTATTCATGATTTTATGAGGTATGTTAAAGTGCCTATGTTTTATGGGTAAAGTATGATTTCAGTCTTATGTATATATGAACTCATGTTTCCTTTCCATGTTTTTATAACCCATACTGAGCTTTTTATGCTCATCCCAAGTTTTTTTGAAATGTTTTTCACAGGTCAAGGGAAAGGTACATGATAAGATGATAGAGTCAAGGATGTGTCAAGAAATAATCCATGTTTTATTTTAAATGTGTTTCCATTGATGGGAAAGAAGAATACTATCTTTATGTAACCACTTTGTTTATATGTAGAATGTAATGCGAGTTTTATGATCTAATTCTCTAAAACTCTAAACCCGAAAAGATCCTCAATGTGTAATCTTGTAATAACTCAAGATTAAGTAATTTTTAAGGCTGGGGCCTTATATTAATATTTTATTCACAAATATGGATAAATATGAAAATGTCATATTCTTTATTTACCTGGGGTGTTACATCCTTCCCCCCTTTTGGGAATTGCGTCCTCTAAATTTTAAAATTGGGCTTGGAAACATCTTTGAAAGTCCCACATCGGAACAAGAGTCGGTAAAACAATCACTTTAAAATAAAGAAAGATAAGTACAGAGGTCACCAGAGTTAACCCATACTAGGATTCCATGTAGGAAAACATGGACATGGAGGAGAAAACATAAGGTCATGTTCTGATGGAGAGTGATAGAAAACATGTTTAGGATAAAGTTATCAATAAGAAAATTACAAACTTGTGATGGGTTAAACGGTATTCGATTCCCCTGTAGGAAAAGTTAATAGAAAAAATTTTTGTTTTAAGTTACTTTTTTTGGGTAATTTATTCATAAGGAAACATAATCACTTATCATGTTGACTTTCAACTTTTACTAGATTCCTTAGTCAAACTCATATGTTTTTCCAAAAGGCGAGTATTTAGGGAGACTTGTTCGCATTAAGAGTACTATAATCAACTTCTAGAGAATCACATAATCCAAAAAAGGGAACTATACATTTCCCATGTTTTTAGACCTTAACCAAAACTAAAACAAAAAACGTTATTATGAGATCAGATAATATCCAAAAAGGATAATCCTTAAAAAAACAAATCTATTCTTAATCTCAAAAATTTATCAAACAATACCCAAAGTTCAACAAAGACTATTCAATAAACTATTTGTCCATAAAATTCTTCAAAGTAAACCAATCTAAGATGGAAACCCAAATATTTGAAGGATTTAGTCACATAGTCTTCCAAGTTAAATTGTAACATTTATATCCAAACAACATTAGTTTCTCCTAAAGTCTCGTATTGAAAAGTAATTAACCTAATCACATATCCTCCATGGTAGGTTAATAATTTTCATAAATAACCCAAAATCAACTTACTCTTAATTCATAAAATCATATAACTAAAAATAATCAGTCGAACTAACCAGGGACTTCACGTAGTCCAGTGGTAGGAGATAAATACCAGTTGCACTTTTTTGTGGGTTCGATTCCCGCAGCTTTGTCAAATGCGACAGGTTGTCACACGGTCTGCATGTTGTCCTTTTTATAAAACTCCAAAAATAACCCTAACATGTTTTAACCTTAATAGTTTCCTTATACATTTAATTTTCATCCAAATTCATTATTATCTCAACACCTTAATTCTTGAAGTCTTATTTCACCACCATAAGATAAAATAAAACGATTCCCAAAATGAATAACATCATACCTTGATCATGGCATCCACTCAGTTTCATCGTCATCTTTCTCACGTAGGTAGAAGTCCCATGCATTACAACAATGATTTAGAGATCCTTCAAAATCATTTTCTTCCTCCATCCAAATACACCTCGTACAACATTGGTCATATGGGTGTTCATAGAAAAACAGTTTTGGAAAAAAATCATGTATGACATATAATTCCAAAACATCTGATAAAACCTGATTTCTATAAAATAGTCGGACCGAAATTGAGATGAAACTTTCTATTACTGGTCCTTTTAAAATACCATAAGTATGTGATGTGAGACTATATTTTAAAAGAAAATATAAATAGGTTGCACAGGGGTCTCCTTACTCAGCACCATTTCTAAAATCACAATATGCTTCAAATTCTTGTGATAAGGTAAAATATTTGAAAATATCTTGATAATATTTACCTTTCTTGAAAACATGAGAATATGGTGAATATAGTATTTTTCTAAAAACAATCCATGATCCACGATGATAACGAGGTATTGTGGAGGTATTTGATATCTCAAACAAATGCTTACAAGTGATTTGTATGCTAGAAAAAGATTCACAGTCATCCGAAGATGACCTTGCAATAATTATTGCAAGCATGTCATCAGGAAGAGATAGGAATGTCATTTGAGATCCTCCTCCTTCCATTCGTAACCGACTTTTCTTGACCTGAATAAAAAGTTTTAAAACAAGTATTTAACTGAAATAATAGTTATAGGGACTAGTCATGTGCCTCACAAAAACTCCTAATCCCTAAAGTTGTCTAAACCGACCTCTGATACCAACTATAAGGCCCTAGCCCTAAACCTTACTTAATCTTGAGTTATTACAAGATTACACGTTGAGGATCTTTCCAGGTTTAGAGTTTTAGAGAATTAGATCACGAAACTTGCATTACATTCCACATTTAAACGAAGTGGTTACATAAAAGACAGTATTCATTCTTCCCATCAACGGAAACATAATGAAAATAAAACATGGATTATTTCTTAACACATCCTTGACACTATTATCACATCATGTACCTTTCCCTTGACCTGTGAAAAAAATTTCAAAAACTTGGAATGAGCATAAAAATCTCAGTAAGGGTTATAAAAATATGGAAAGGAAACATGAGTTCATATATACATAAGAATGAAATCATACTTTACCCATAAAACAAAGTCACTTTAACATGCCTCAAAAAATCATGAATAAATCATAGAAATCATAAGACATAAAGGTAACTTGAGGCATTCATAACATTCTTACATAGGGAGTAACCCTCTTGGTTACGTTTGGAATACCCATCACAGTATATTCCCTAAATCTTTTCAGAGAAACCTTAACGTTTCACTCCTTCGCGTTACCCAATTCATTGGAGAGCTATATCGGGCTCACCCGCCCTTAGTTTATCACGAAACCACCCGTTTTCATAGTAATGCCCAAGAACCTCAACATAATCATATCACATAAAACATGCATAAAATTCCCACCTTTCAATCACAAGATATCAATACAACACATTGATATAAAAACATTATGAAAACGATTTTCAATCCCAAAATAAAAGAAAAGTAAAACAAGGTATTTATTTTTCTTTTAAAAAAGATGGTATGGCTTGAAGAGGAAGCTGAAACTCAAATAATGGTCACGACGGCGGATAAGTCGTTGTCGCCGCATACGTACGACAAGAAAAACATTCCCTTTTGTCGTTTAGTAAAACGCTTCATATAAAAAAGATTCCTTTGGAATAAGCGTAAAAGTCAAAGGGGTTTATACATCGTATAAAAGAAGGTTGTGTGTAAAATAAAATATGTCTCAATGAAAGGAGATTGAGACAAAGTCCCATACCACCTTGAAGCTTTAACATTTTAAGCCATTAATATCCATATAAATAAATCCTTAAAACCATTTTGAAAACATGGATATTAATAAGAACAAGTCATTAAAACATATAAAGCGATATTTTGGTCAACGGGTTTTTACCAAAATTAGAGACACTTGAATACAATAATTGAGGAATAACATTTAATCAGAACTTTATAATATCTTGAGAATAAATGGATTCATGATATAATATTCCAAAGGATAGTATATACACCATATAAGAGTGAATTGGTGCATAAATGAAGTCTCAATAGGGATGTAAAATGTGATGAAATCCCTTATAAGGAAGGTATCCTTAAATTAAGGATAAATCAATATCAAAATTATGTGTGAAAAAAATAAATACACCCAATATAATTAGATATTAAGTGTAAAACAATAAAAGGTCATTCACAAATATTCAAAGGATGACATATTCAATAACTACATGTCGAACCCAAAGAAATAGAAATTGGGTTAAAACGTTCCCTTGGTAAAATTCGACAGCCTAATGATGTCACTTCAAAAATTCAGAAAATGAGTTGATGAGAGATAAAAAGGGAATCTAATCACTTGGACATAAAATTTACATCAATCAGGATATAGAAGAACATATCCCAACATAATAGTATGTGAATTAAAAGACATAACAAATGAAGTCTTTTTAAATGAGGAGGGTGAAAGGTTCAATTACCGACTTGGGTAACTTTCGAAAAGTACACCCCAGTGAAGAAGTGTCATAAAATGATTATGTAAATACCCATAAATGGAATTATATTACAAATGGAGTGTAATAATGGGCAGTACATAAACCACTCAAATGAAATTGTGGCAAATGTAGCATAAATCTCACAGGAATAAAAGTGAGATGAAAAATCCCTTAGGAAAACTCGGCAGCCTAACGACGCCACTTAAAACTTCCAAAATGGATTGATAAAAGGAAATAGGGTCTCTCATCATATGAACATAATAAGTAATGTGGGAGTAATATATAATAACATCCCAATCAGAAGAAATATGAGCTTAAAAGGAATGACATTAAAGAGTGTACTTAAAAAGAAAGAGAGGTGTAGGATCCCTTACCTCGTATCCGACTTGACCCGACTATTCTTTAATCTCCTGAATAATAAACTTGAGTTAATTTATACTTTCTTATGAACTTTCTTGAAGTTCATTATTCCTTTTATATCACTTATTTCAATGTTATAAACATTATGTAATCATTTAAGTTAATAATGTTTGTTCTTTCAATATTTGGTTCTTTAGTCGAAAATGGACTTCTTACAATTACATGTTGTTTGTGTGGTCAAAGGTTCATTATATCCAGAATGATATTCATGATTTCGATATCATATATATCATATATATCCAGCATATACATGTATTTATAATATTACATAATCATTTAGAGGTAAGAAATAAAATGCACCGTTCATGGAGACGGTAAGCCGTACGTATGCATGAACGCTACTTTCATTTCTATCTCATACTTTAATGGAAAGAAACAATAATGATATAGAGGTATATTATAATTCCAGTATAACATCATATATAATAACTTTAAATCCATCCTTTATACGTCCCACGTATGGCATTAACGAATCAAATCAATTTGAGGTGGCGGTAGTCCGCACTTCCTAAAATGAAATTATCGTGTTTACCCATAATGGAAAAAATAATGGTATGCCATAAATGAAAAATAAAGAAGCTTAAGGAAAGAATAAACATTTTATATATAATATATAAAAATAGTGACATCATAATGGCCACCTTTGAAGGTGTTAAATGAGTATTGAACAATCATCGTTTCGGGAGGTAGAATTTCGCCATCCACGGAAACCGTATGTTCTTTAACCATTTGATGTAGTTGTGTGAGAGTTTAGATCAAATAAATCTTATAACAACATCTTAGTAAATTGAAGATACTAGTGTTATTACAAAAGAAGTAAATAAAAAGAGTTTAGGGGGTTGGAGAAGCAAAATAAAACAAATGAACATTAGAGAATGAATTGCCTTTAATAGTGTAACTCCTTTTGATTTGAGCCTAAAGGCTTCCTTTGAAAGGATTCTGCCCAAAGGGAATCCTCTAGGATTAGGAGAGAGATGTGGAAAGAGTAAATGGGCAGGGTATGGCCGAGCCAAAGGCTTGAGGAGTGTGTGAAATGAGGTATAGGTAGGGGCCTTTTATAAGAGGAGAGGAGGGGCACTTTTGGAAATCATGAAACTATTATTTTATTTTCAAAAGTGTTTCGAATTTCTAAGGTCCCACATTGATATATTTCGAAGATAAGATGATAAGGCTTCGAAATATTCCCATCAAATATTTTTTGGACAAGTGTAGGTCTTAGAGTTTATATTATCGTTTCATTTTATTTAAAATGTTCATTAATGAGGTCATCATTGCATCATCATGATGTCGTAATTAAATTAATTTATTTAATATCTTAAAATTATAAAAAAATACTATGATGTAGGAAATCTGTTTAGCTTTATAATGAATATTTATAGTCAAAATTTGGACTTGTGTAACCCCACTTAAAAACTATTTTAGTAAAACAACTCATGTTTGTGTCAATTTAATTTCAACATTAAATAAATATATATTAATGTCATTTTCCAACCAAAGTGGCTCCATGGGGTCCCCAAATTGACCCATGGGTTGTCTTGGTCGGCCATGACTCATCCAATAGGAGTAGGACACGTGTCAGGGTGTTTTCATATTTTTATAATATCATTTTTACCTTAAATTACACTAATTACCTCTAATCGCGATTAATGAAAAAAAGTTACTATTCACCATTTTTTTTCATCCCATTGAACCACATTTTACATACTAATGGAAACCATGTATGTCGGATTTCCAAAATTCAATACACATTAGTGGTAAACTTTCATTTAACTGAAAAATCAGTTTGCTTGATTACCACTTAGTGGTTTCACTATTCATCAAAAATTGGAGTTTTTCAGAAAATTACCAAAAATTCACCCTAAGCTATATTTGTTATTCCGATTTCAAAAATGATGTTTATATTACCTAATTCAAAGAATATAAGTATAATTAATTAATTTAATAATTAACTCCCGCTGTCAAAACAAATAGCATGTTTTTAAGAAACAATAAGTATCAAAAGATTGATACTAGTTTAAGCCCGATTTAAAAGTGAAATTAATTCCAAAGACCACTATTAGATTTAATGTAAAAATATTTTCTAATTTCACTTTAAAACCAATTCAAAAGATTATCTAATCATATAAATAAATTATATAAAAAAGAGGTTTTGAATTAAAACACAACATTTTACACTATTCATTAAAAATGAACTTTATCGGAAAAATACCAAAAAATTACACAAAGTAAAATTTGATGTCCCGATTCTAAAGAAGAGTTTTATTTGGTCCAAAAGAATTTATAAGAGTGATCAAAACTATATTTAATGACAGTTCTCCATCAAAAGGAGATAAGTGAACCTTTAGTGAAAATTAGGGTATAAAAGCCTAAGATTGAATTATTTCCGTATTTTAAGCCTTTATCTGTTATTGGATAAATGTAAAAACATTTAAAAAAACATATATAATCATATTTTAGTTATTTCTATCCATTCCCGCCAATACAACGGCTACATGTTAACTACCATTTAAAATAATATTATTTTATTTTTATTGTGCAACGTAAGATTCCCAAGAAACTTGTTGTTGCGTGTTGGGTACGCCATTGAGCATAGCGTCCCCTTTAAAGTCATATTAATATTTTATTCACAAATATGGATAAATATGAAAATGTCATATTCTTTACTTACCTGGGGTGTTACAGATAGACTGTGGTTATGGCTGACATGGAGATTTGTGGAGATGATTTGTACCTACCCTTCAGTTAGGATCCTTGGTAGGAGATCTCATGATATGTTTACTATTTTATGTAGTAGTTGTATCTTTCAATTGGGCTTGCATTCTGTCCCCATTACTTTAAGTACACACTTTTCTACTACAGTTATACATTTTTGTTGAATCTAGTTATGTTCTTGTACTATTTGATTATACAGGATTAAAGTAAATTCCTCCCCATTTTATGGATATTCCTTTCCGGAGCTAGTCGCAAACCCCTGGCCTATGGAAGGTGGGCTTGGGGTAGTTACGGCACGAGCACCAGGGGATTGTTCAAGATAAAGTGCTATCAAGTGTTTAGATTATACTAGAAAAACCTGGAGTCTATGTTTTCAATAGTGTAATATTGTTAACTATTTTATATTTGGTTTTCAGTTCGAGGAGTCCAGTGTTGGTGCGGTGGACAAATTATCCATACACCAGAACATTGAATTCTAATTTCTGACTCAGTGCACGAAAACACTAATTGTGGGTGTTTTGGATTTTTTTCTTCTAGCCTCTTTTGAGTCAGCTCATAAGATATAAATTAGTGACCACAATTCATCCCAATTATCTTTCAATATGCCTCCATGCAGATAGCCATCCCGGATTCCAATATGTGACCATGCAGATGGTCTATAGTGTGATGAGGCTATAGTACAAAGAATGTTTCCCCGGATGGTGCCTTCGAGAGGTTTCTTAATGATACCACTTCCCGCTGTTCATCAGTTACTACCAACACTACTGATACAAGGAACATCTAGGCTTAGTTTCTAACACTAGTTTTAGTGAAAGATACCCCTCAGGATCTAAGGTAAGCCCAACTCACAGGTAGCTAAGGACTATCTTGAGGTGGATACTGAGTTGGCATCTAGAGAGGGCACCATTAAATTAGATGGTGGTCCTGGAAGTGAGCATTATATATGGCTCAGTAGTGCGATGGAAGAGATTATGTTACTCCTATCTTAAGATGAGGTAAATTTTCCATGGACCGATCGTGATAACCTTCCTCGGAGATGGGGGTGTCTGGCCATAAGATGAAATGGGGTATGTGTTCCCAAAAGCTTCAACAACATCAGTAGGATGACATGTCGGTAGTTGAGTATTCATCATGGCATGCCGACCATTCCAGGACCTTGATGAATACTATACGGACCATGCATCCGGGCTTCGAACTCTGAGTGATATGTGTTTAGGGACATTCAAGAAAGAAACATTCTGGTATGCATTCCTACTTATGTTAGGGTGCTAGAGAGAACCTTTTTTATTGAAAATTAATTGGCTGAGTAGATACAGCCAGTGAATGTTAGCAGTGGGAAATGAGGAAACTGACGTCAGACTTGGAGACTTAGATGTGTATAGTTATTCAGTTAGAGGATCTAGGAGAGCAGTTTTAAGTGGTATACTTTTAAAAATGTTATAACTAGCACCCCAATATAGCCCCCACCAGGCTCTGGGAGCTAGATGACAGGGGAAGGGAGTAGATGAATGTTGTCAAATAGTGTGACCTAAGGGCTCCAGGAGTGATTTTATGTACAGTATGTGACTACTAATAGACCCCTTTTTAATAGACATAGGTATTTATCATATCTCTCTTGTCACGAATCTTGTTCTAGACCTAGAGTTTCTGGTTAAATTGTTGACTTGACCCTTACATTTATAAATAAATATGGGAGGAGACTCGAAAATCATACTTATGATGTTAGTGTGATCTGACTTTTGAGGTGAGATTTTTAGTTGGAATCATTTGGTGGCAGAATCAAGGCCTTACGACCTTAGTTTGGGTATGGACTGGTCATCCACAATTCACGCTCATTTTGACTATTTTAGGAAAAAAGGTTGTGGTATTTCTACAGCGTTGGAATAGGGTTTTTACTTGGTCGGGTAAAAAGGAAACCCAGGAAGCATGAGTTAAACTCAGGCATAGGAGCGTGCAGTAGATCACTATTGAATCGTCCAACCTTAGCCTCATGGAGGCAGGTGTTTTGAGTTATCAGTTCCCTAAAGTACTGGCAGAGTGTAGGAACATCCTCTAAAAAGATATTTTCCGGATTACATATCCACAAGGAGAGGGAATTCTACTTTGACTTGTACGAAAATACGACACCAATATCTACAATTGCATACCGGATGCCTTCTGCAGAGCTCCAAGATCTGAGAATATAGTTAGTTGAACAGTTTACTATCTACTCTGATCAGAAGAGACTCTGAAATATCTTCTCATCGAAGGGCCAGAACCTGAGATGGAGATGATGGCTATAGTTCCTCCAAGGATACGACTTTGAGAAAGTCTACACTCTTGGGAAGGGGAACATTCTAGAATAAAAACTCAGTAAGAGGTATGGTCTATAGTTTCTGAGTGGGGAACAGAGCATCTAGCTGTATTATAGTCATCCTTCTTGGATAGTGAGAGAGCCACTTATCATACGTCAATGATAGATACTACCATAGTCCTTCAGTGAGTGAGGGAGGCATAACATGGTGATGTAGACTAAAAGGATCAAAGTACTCAGATATCCTCAGCACATGCACTTGATGGATTTTCTGAAGGTGGGGAGCACATCATTATCTTTAGAGAACATACCATTGTACCAGTGACATTGTGAGCAGAGCCGTTAAGAGAGTTCCTCGCATCCGCATTTGTGGTACATCTTTTTGTGGCGAAGATGTACCTGGACCTCCGGTGTTAGTACTAGTGTTTAAGGATGATGAAAATTGTGGACGGGTTTTTATCACGATGACTCACTTGTCAGTAACTGAATGTAGAGCATCATGTACCAGCATGATTAGATTAAACACTCAAGGTTCCAATATGGAAGTGGGATTGTGTCTCTATGGTCTTTCTATCAGGGATACCACATGTGTCCCGGGGCCACGACTCTATCTAGATGATCATTGACCGACTCACTACATCATCCCACATTCTACCCATTATAGAGAAGGGATCAGTAGAGGGTATGGGACGTCTATACATATAGTATATTGTACAATGTCAAGGGGTGCCATCGATGATAGTCTCAGATCGTAATTCTTATTTTACATCCTTCTTGTGGAATGTATTATAAGAGGCATTCAGGACCCATCTATGCTTGAGCACTACCATTCACCCTCAGACGGATGGTTAGGAAGAGAAGATCATACAGACAATCGAGGACATGCTTCATGATTGTGTCCTTGATTTTTGTTGAAGTTGGGAGGACCATATGACACTAGTGGAGTTCACATATAATAATTCTTATAAATCCACCATCATCATGTCTCCATTTTAGGACTTATATGAATGATCGTGGAGATCAACTCTATGATGGACAAACCCGGGGGAGTCATCACTTATAGTTCCAGAGTTGGTACATGATACTACAGAGAAGGTGTATATCATCCAAGAGAAGGTGAAGATATCACCGAGACAGTTGAAGTGTTATGCTAAAAGTAGATAGAGACCCTTAGAGATTGAGGAGGGAGACCATGTCTTCATTCAAGTATCATCTAGATGAAGACTATAGAGATTTTTCCACAGTGGAAAGATATCTATGAATTTTATCGGACCTCTCTAGATCCTCAGAAGAGTAGGCAAGGTAGGGTACCATCTATCTCTTCCCCCACAATTGCTCCGTGTACATAATTGTTTTCCATGTGTTGTAGTTGGGGAGGTACAATCATGATCTATCACACATTATAAATTGGGGAGAGCCAGACATTAATGATGGGGTGAAATATTCATAGTTCACTATATAGATAGAGGATCGACAAAGTAGGTACTTCATGGGAGGTCGATTCAAACAATGTGAGTTTTTCAAAGCACGTGAATCTCCAAGAGAGCACATGAGAGCTGGATATTTAGATATGTGATCAGTACCAACACTTGTTTAATTTTCTATTGTTTCAGTTTTCAGGGATGTAAATTCCTAAGGCATGGATAATTAATAATGTCCTAGAGATTCCATATTTTTTTATTATATTGATTTTTTATTGGACTGCGAAATCTGACAGCACATGATTCAGAGGCTCGAAGTTCCCAGAATGATCTTTTGAAAAAGTGTTAAGCTTAAAATAGTGTGTGTGAGTCGTTTTCCTAAAAATGTGGAATAACCCTTAAATGGGTCCCCAGATCAAGAATCTGTGGGCACCATTGCATTCTGGATGGTGGGTTTACCCTATGCATGACTAAAGTTTAGTAGTTGAAGGCATCCAGTGGGAAACCCCGAAAATGGCATAACTATAAATAAAATAATTAAGTAAAATTGTTTTATTTTTCCAATGCATATAACTCACAAACATTGACTCAAATTAAAAATATGATACCACTGCGGAACTCATGAAGGTATGATTTCCATAGTCAGATCCTAACTTTGGTCGGTGCATGCCAACAGTCGATGTTAGTTTTTGGCCGAAAAAAATTATGAAAAATTTATTTTATTGTTAAATTCTATAAATCATAAATGGTATGTCTGATTGGACATCCAAGAGTATCTTTGAGCGCAAGAGGGAATTTTTTCCTTAGGAAGATCCTAGCCTTGACCGGTGTGGGTTGAGGGTGACTTTTAATAAATGTTGAACTTTTTTAAGATATTTTTTGTAAACGTGCGTGTGGAAATTTCTATCATTTGAACCGGTGCTCATAATTGTAATATGAGGGAACTATTTAACCCACAGTGCCAAGATTCATTTAAGGGAGTCACAACATCAACCATAGTTTCTTGAGTGAAAGAAATTAGTTTTTGATACATTAAAAATATTAATAAATAACGTAAAAATTGTTATTTTATTATCCAACATTAAATTGAGTGGTGGTGGTGGGACATATGGGTTTTCAACCCATTTAATGGATTGAATCATTAGTTGAGTAACCACACCCTTGTGAATTAAGAGGTTAATTAATTTAATACTCAATAATAGACCTCATTAATTTAATTGATGTGTTACTCACCCTCCCCCTCTATTTAAATGGAGCTCGGGTTGGGGTTTTTGACATGGCTTCATCAAGCGAGGAACCACTGGAGAAGTACTACAATATCTTCTACCAACAGAGGAAGGAAGATTTAGATGACAATGATCCGAGATCGACGGACACTGATGACTTCATCAAGGGGAGACTATTTTCCCTCAACGACTGTTAGGTCACCTCTATTTACGAGGTATGGGTTTTGATTAATTCAAGTGAATTTTATCTTTCCCACATTCACGATAATAATTTTGAGACATGAAAGTAATAAAGTTTATCTATGTTGAATCAAATAATCATGTTTGATGTAATACTAATGACGAGGGTGCAGGACAAACGAACATGGCCTGGACACTCCACCGCATCTTTATTTCATTTCGTTCTTCAGGGGAATATTTTCTCAAAATGACGAAACCATGAACTTGGTGACATATAGAGACGATGGAATTCTGGGAGTCCCATAGGTATAGATGGAAGTGAAAACAGATTTCCTGAGTGTCGTAGGAGCTCCATGAAAGTTCCATCTGTGGGGCACCGATAACCGACACTAACATTAAAAGGTGTTAGTGAGTGCTTGCTAGGAAATGAAAAGGATGGCACTGATTTGGGCCATGAAAAATTAGTATGGATGGACTACTCCCGACCAGCTACATGGGACAATCGGCAGTGCACAACAACACACCACAGGTAGAGGACGCCACATCAAATCAGTTGTGGACGGAGAGGGGGCCTATTACTTGTAGGTCTCGTGGACATGAAGTCAGTGCCAGGTGGTGCCACCGGTTAAAGAGTCTAATGTCTCTATGAGCCATTTGGGATGGAAGGATGCACAACCCCTCATGCGGGTCGTGCCAGCCGTCGGGCCAATCAAGTCCGTGGACCAGCCTGGTCGGGTCGGGCCAGGTCTGACATGAGCTGATTAGGGTCAGCCCAGGACAAGTCTTTTTTTGGTTGGTATGACCGAGTAAGACCAGACCCAATCCCATTTCATCCCAGATACTCTTTAAAGAACATATCTCACAAACCATTCATTCGTTTGATGAACTATCTGTGGCGATGGAATCCTAGGAATGAGAACCGTCTACGGTACTGGAAACCGTTTGATGCGTTAGAACCCCTATGACATGTCAGATAATTGGATTAGACCTTCTTGGGACTTCGTGGAAGATAAGTCATGATAGATATCTTGAGGATAAGATACTATGGAACTCAAGTGGATAGGGTGTGGAAAATCCTACATATGGATATCAATTGAAGACTGATCCTATGTGGATCAGCACCTAGCGATCCTATGTAGACCAACATCTAGAGATTCTATTCAGATCAGCACCTAGCAATACTCTGTGGATTAGAAATTGTCATGTGTGGGTCAGAATCTATCTGGATCAATGCTCAACAATCATGTGTGGTTCCACGTGTACAGATCTTCTATGGGTCATATCCTGTGTGCATCAGCACTTAGCAATCCCCTGTGCATCAGCACTAGTCATGTGTGGGTTAGATCCTATCTGGTTTAGGACTTACCGATCCTATATGGGTCAACGCGTACTGATCTTATCTGGGTCAAATCCTATGTGGGAGAGTGGGGGTTATTACCTATTGATCCTATGTGGGTTAGCAGGGGTTAGTACATATCGATCTTGTGTGGGTCAGTAGTAGTGCCTATAAACATAATAAGATGATCTACAATTTTGACTAATCATCTTTACATATGTACATAAGTTATTCCTATTTTGAGTTGAGAATCTTCCTTTTTTATTTTTGATTGAGACCATTCTTTATGGTTTTACTTTCTGAAATTCTGAGAGAGATTTGGGTGTCTCTTGGTCCCCACTAGATTTTATTATACACACCCTGCATGTGATTCTCCCACACCTTTTTGTGTCTTATACAGATGATGGGAAACATTGAATGAGACTTGGGGTTGTAGGAAATGAAGATGGATGGTGGTGATAGTTGACGTGAAGAATTGTGGAGATGATATATACCTACCCTTTAGGTAGGACCCTTGGAGAACAATCTTAGGAGCTATTTACAATTTTCTATAGTAGTTGTATTTTCATGTGGGCTTGTATTCTGGCCCATTTCATTCAGTACACACTTTTACTAATACAGTTTTTCTTCATGGGTGTATCTTGTTGTGTTCTTGTACTGTGGGTTTTTATAGGTTTAATGGAAACACCTTTCCATTTTAGGGATATCTTTTTATAGTGCTAGTCGCCAACCCCTACCTCATTGAAGGCATTCTTGGGGTAGTAAGTACATGGACAACTAAGGATGGGTCTTGAAATGATGGAACCATTTTTTTAGTAATTATGGAGATCTATATATATACATGATGCCCACTTTAAATTTGGATGAAAATATAAGTCATACTAATTAATATCATTTGACATTATTGACATAATTCAACAAATTCCTCATCATGTCATGGGAAATGAAACAAATATCAGTGATCACATAATATCCTTATGGTTTATGTAATATTGAATCTACTATGAAAAAAATAAGGAATAGTCAAAATGGAATGGTATATAATGTGAAAATAAATTCCTTAAAATTTAAAACATGATCACAAAAACGAATCAAGGGATAATTTCAGTGAATTTATATAAGGGATAACAATAATTAAAATCCTATTGAAGGAAATTATTTATAATGGATTTCATGATATCAAAAATCATGATATCTATTCCATAAAAACTATTCACAAATAGAGTTTAATCAATGTGTAGGTGTACACACAAGACCCAATTAATTTTTCAAACTATTAAATATATTGTGACTATCAATGCCTTTTGGTGATATCTATAATCAATCTACACCCATCACTATATGTCCAATGAATTTCTCATCTGTATAATTTTTAATTGTATTCATAAATGGAATTTATCATCCACATATATTCATATTGAGTAAATAATGTATATTTATCAATGATTTCCCCAATAAAAGAAAATAATTTAAAAGTGAGAAATTATATTAAGAAATGATTAAAAGTTTAAAAATAATCAAATGAGTAATAAAATAATATAATTTTTTTCTAAAAAATCAATTTATATTGATCATAAGAGTATTAATTTTCCTATAGGAACATAATGACTTTAAAATTAATCATGATATGAATGATGACACTTAGTGCATCAAGAAAGGTTGATTTTGAATTGATTAATATGTATTTTAAAGAATAGAATAATATTATGTTGACTAGTGTAAAAATATATTTCATTAAATAATTTTCATTAGAACCCCATTGAATATTAATATAATAATATAAATATTTTAAAATTGGTATGGAATCAGAAAAAAATGATAACTCTTTATACATTGAAAAGACATTCCTTTATAATTTTTGTAAAGAAAGATGATAATTCGCCTTTACCAAAACATCTAAAATCTTACATTCATTACAAATGAAAAACATGGGTAATAATTTATTCCAAAAATCATTAGATAATATTAAAAAAAAGAAAACATTGTAATGAAACTACAGATATTAATGATAATGATTTCTGACCGAAAAGAGAAATAATATAGATTTTTTATTTTAAATATATCATTTTTTTATTAATGTTATAAAATTGTGAAAAGGTTGATGAAATTATGAAATACCCAAAAATTTAAAAATTATGAGGGAATAATGGGTTTTTATAATGGGTGAAATATAACATTAATTTTACGTATATTAATGATGTCCATCAAAAAGGTGATTGTGAAATAAATCATTACATAATTGGTAACATAAAAATTGTATCCATCTGAATATATAAAACATAATGGAAACATTAATCACCCTGAATAAATATTTTTTAATGATAAATATATCAAAGGGGTAATATTTACACCACATTTACGTAAATAGTAGCAAAACACAAAATATTTCCTAATAGAGAGAAAAATGAGATGAAATTCCCAAAAAAATATCATGTAATTCATAAGATAATTAATAAATGAAAATATTTTTGTTTATAAAACTTAAATACAGATTAAAAAATGTACATAAAACATAATATACATATAATTCATTACACACACAATAATTGAACATCAAGGATTATATTATTTACTTAATGTGTGGAAGGGTAATGATTTAGGCGATATATTATGTTAAAAAATCATTATTATGTAATATATATCATATTTATTAATTATTTATATAATTATATTTATACATATGAGTTACTGATGTACAAAAATTTATATTGGTTATTTAGGTTGTTTTATTTTATAAATAAGATTCATGATTTGTTTTCCAATTTTTTGAAGATTAAGATGGATAAATATTTTGTAAAAATAATTATAAAATCATATTATAATGGATATTCATGTGTAAAAATATTGAAATTGTTAAGGAATAATTGAAGTTGGTAAATGAGGGATTCAGTATTAAAGATCATATTGAAGACAATTACCAATGCTTAAGAATCCCACCTTTTTGATATCTAATTAAAGACCCTATAGATGGTATTTTTGGAATACTATCATGTCTAATACATGGATAATGATTTAGTATAGATATTTTATCATGATTTTGCCTTGTTATATTGATATGTGAGGAGATGATTTTAGGGAAGTATATTCCCTTTTATAATTGAGTTGAGTGGCATAGTGGAAATTTTTAATGTTGTACAATAATTTCATGTTATTTTCAAGCCCCCTTGATTTGTTCCATGTTCAACAAGGTTATTATTTATGTCTTTAATAAAAATAAAAATTTTTATGATGATATACGACTCCCAAATGTATTATAATAGAATGCGATAAGGGTAATGAAATTTTTTTGATAAATAATTGTGTTTAATAATTTATTTTAGTCATTCTCACCCTATGGTTTATATATTAACTCATAGTAAACAAATTTTTACCTTAACCACAGTAATTAGTATTTTCTTTTTTTACTAGTCATTACAACTAAAAAAAATATGGAACTTATTAACTTATATTAATTTTTATGATTAAAAATATGGAATTGGTTTTTGAATTTCAATTCACAAAAGTCCTACAAATTTATTGAAAAATAAACAAACAATTTTTTTTCTAAATAAAATTTTAATGAAATATGTTTTTGGTGAATATGGTGGTATTATGTCAAATATATGACTTGTAAATATTATTACATGTATTTTAATTAAATTATATAAATGTATAATATATCAATTTCATTTAAAACACTAATAACTAAATATTAATTTAATTAATTTAAAACGAAAGGTGCTATTAAATTTAATATATAAAATAGGTTTGTGAAAATGATAATTTTTATGAATTAATAATTGTGTCATTATTTATATTAAATTCATCATTAGTAAATTTTTAATTCAACATATTATAGAAAAATAATTAAAAAAAGTAGAATATTAAAATACTAAATTTTATATTATTCATAGAAACTTATTTCAAAGGGAAAATTTCCAAAAAATTTTATATGATTATTTTGATCAATTATATTTAAATATAAATTTATTTTATCAAATTATAATTTTTATTCAATGATATATTTTATTGTTCATTTTATAATAGTTTTAATAAAATAGATATTTTTTTCATTTTCTCTAACTGAAGATGTAGAGTTACATTAAGAGGAATACACAAATAAGTGTGATTATAGCCAAGGATATCTTAGATCATGAGTATATATCAACCATTAATGTTGGTTTATCATTGAATTTTATAATATCATTTTAATGTAGTACATTATTTTGTATATAATATTCATTTTTTCATTTTTAATTGCAAAATTTTATTATATAGATATCAATTTCTCTAATTCAATTTATTAATTTCCATTTTACAAAATATTTATTCATCATATTATAATAATGTTTTTTGAAAAATTATTTTCTTCATGTTATGTTTAATAGTGATTTAAAAAACATATATTTATACATTGTTACTCTGATTTTAATAATCGAATTTTTTATAATCAAAATTTTATAAATCTAAAAAGATAATTTTTAGAGGATGATAGTGATATATAATTATTTTAAATGAAAACTGACCATATATATTTTTTCATATTCAACATATGGTTAGATTTATATCACATAGTTTAAACATGTAAGAAAGATGAATGGACTAGTGGTAAGGTATTTTCTCTAAAATTTAAATTTCTTTATATTTTATATAAAAAAAATCCTAGAAATTGCATTATATTGAACTTATACATTAAAACACATCAATATTATAGTCCTCTTCATATTTCTAGAATATTTATGTTTCCATACCATTTTTCACACTTTTAATTTATAATGATCATGAAATTTTTAATGAATTATCAATATCATTTATTTTTAGTTCAATGATTTTATTCTTCCATTTCAATGATCATGAATATTTTTTATGTATTTTGTTACATATAATAATTTTTTTAAAAGAATGTTTTTAATACCTATAACATTATTTATAAAAAGGTTTAACATGATTTTTTTAAAGAATCGTTTTTCGAATAATCCATTATTGAATTTTGGAAAAAGCTTGAAATAAATATTAAAATTTAAAATTTATGGTATGAATTGATTTTCCCATTGTCTTTTCCATTCATTTATTTGAAGATCTATTTTCATTTTTTTGTGGTAATTTTCATAGAAAACTTTTTTATTGATATTTTTACAATTTTTGTTAAATTGTTATTAAAATGGATATTTTCTATCCTTTTAAAATAATGTTTTATAATATATATATATTAATGGTATTATCATATATATAAACATCCTGTAAGGACTTTTCTAATTCAGTAAGGAAATGATGTTATCATACTATGAAAATACTTTCTATTTATGGAAAATGATGTGGATAATTTAAGGATAATTTTTTTAAATATGTTTATATCCCATGTGTTAATTAGGCATTGATTAATCCTTTATAGAACCAATTTTTTTACATAGGTTATTCTACAATAATATGATGAATGAATTTTGATATTTTGAAACACATATTTTTTATTTTCATTAAGTGACAGATAGTCATAATATTATAAAAAATTACAATGCATTTTTTAATGTGATATATATATTTCATAAGATTATGATTATAAAATGGGAATGATTGTGAATATAATTGTTCATATTTTGATTAATGAGTATGATTTCTTATTGTTATTCTCATAGGATTATGTGTAGACATGATTACAGATGGATATGTTCACTTTTTTATGTGTAAGGATGGTCACTTCTATCTATGCTCATAAGATTATGTTTCAATATGATCGTGAATAGATATTTCCACAATCTTTTTATTTCATGTGATTATGATGTCAAATTCATATGTATTGACTCATCAATATTGAATACAACTTTAATTCCCATATTAATAATGTTTATGGATATGACTTTGTTTTGTATCTTTATGATCTATGAATTTATGTATATGAATCCTTTATTTTTGAATAATACATTTGATTATTTTAGAATAAAATTATGATCATCTTATTCACTCTAATGATTTATTTTTTCCGATGTTTACCTTTATTGGGAGTACGATATCACCTTTTTTTATGTTCTTCGTTCTTCAGTTTTAGCATAAAGTTTTTAGTGTTATATTTCTAAAAGGGTAATAATATTATTTTCACTGTAATTTATTTAGGATATATTTTTATAAATATGTTAATTATTTATCTTCTCATTAAAGAAAATATAGTCCTCACTAATAGATAATTGTGTTATATATTGAAAGTTTAACGAAAATGATTTGATATTTGTGTTTTTATGAACATGTCTCGTCATTTGGTTTCAGAACGTGGTTTAGTTATTTATAGAGAACATTTTGGAGAACCCTATATATAAGTTTATATAAATTCTATCATACTTAATCATTTATAATGTGCAGATTGTGTTATTTTCTAGGGAAATATGACAATGTTTTTACAGTAGTATCTGGATGTGGTTTTTCCATAGATTCTGATAGGACAAACCACATTTAATAATTAGTATTTGTTTATTAACATGCTTTTATATGGATTCTAATGAGTTGTACTAAGACTACACAACAATATAGACACTCTCTAGGGACATGTTTTGGCCAATTCACATTTTCATTATAAACCATTTTGATATATTTGAACACATGCAAACCATTAATTACCTAGGATAAACATATATTTTCTTATATTGAATAAAATGTGTCATTATTTAGAAAACCAATGAATTATTTTTCATCATTATCCAATTTCTCCCTGTTATTTTTGTCTCTAAAACTTTGTAATTTGTTTTATTCAATTTGATGAACTATAAGGAATCTTACTAACACTCAATGTGACAATCAATGGAGTGATTTTACTCAAGATAAACACAAATAAATAGGATCTTGAATATAAATCCATATGATTAACCCTAATCATATATTTCATTATATTATTAAAAATTTCATCATTGGGGAGTTTCCTATAACAATAAATAAGATAAATTGAGTATCTAGGGTGTTTAATTAACGATGATAAAAAATTTATAAATATTCATCTTCCTACATGTCATGTACAGGTAAATACGAGTGATATAAATGACTAAATTGAATTAGAATTTAATTATTTCTTTAAAATAATGTCATCGAGAAATAAATTTAACAAGTTAAATGGTGTATTTGTTATAGTTATATAAATTACATCACAAGGATCTATTTATATTTCAATTTACTATGTGTGGGGAACTTATGAATTATCTAGATTAATTACATAATACAAGGGAAAGTAATATTGTTTTTATTCATGTATTTGAAATTATATAATAAATAATAATTATAAAATAAGAAATCTAATTGTTGTAAAGGTGGTATTGATGCAGAAAACACATGATTGAGGATTAAATATCATATAATATGATTTTTATATAGATATAATAATGTTTAGTTAGGATATAGAGGTGATTGATATTGATAATGTAAATTTATTAGTTTTTATGGAGTTATGTTTTGGAATAATTTACGAAAAAAACAATATTTTAACAAAATAATATTACATTTTTCTAAAGTAGAAAAGATAACATTAATGTCAAAAATCATCATTCGTACATAATTAGAGCCATGAGGGGAAATTGTCTAGCTAGAGCTGGTTGTCATCGAAGGGGCCTGAGGCTGCTAGGTGATGGGACACATTGTTTCCTTCCCTTTTGGTAAATGAGAAGGTGCAACGAGAGAATCCTTGGCGAAGCGAGCGAATTCTCCTGATGAAGAAGCCAAAAGACTGTACTCTGGTATAGTTGTGATTAATAGCATTGATCACGGTGAGGCATTCAGACTCAATGATGATATCGACCCATCCATGTTTTATAGCGAGCATCATATCTGCAAGGATGGCAGAGTTCTCAGTAACTGAAATTTCCTAGAAGGAATGGTGTGATTCATATTTTTCTGCAATGATTTTCCCCAAATGATTACGAGCCAGGAGACCGAGACCAACAAGCCCATCCTTGGAGAGAGATGCGTCCACGTTAATCTTGAGACACCCTCCAATTAGGGGGGTTCCAATGCGGGGGACAAGAGGGGGTTACACATGGCATAACGTATCCTTAGGGGTCCTTCTAGCCCTCAATCCATGAAATTGCTCATTTAATCCAGAAATCAGGAGGTTTATGAGTGTGGTAAAGAACCACATCGTTCCGCTGAACCCAGATGATCTATGATAGGGTGAAAAGAGATCCTTCATTAGAAGATGAAAGAGGGGAACACCAATGCATCAGAAGATCGGGGAGGTCAGAGGCAATGTCCAAAGAAACATCTGAAGTTGGGGCCCATTTATTCCAACTTTCCTTAGCTCTCAGACAGTGGATAATGGCGTACCAAGGGGTTTCGGGAATATTCGGGCAAAAAGGGTAGGACTCAGCATTTTCCATATGTCGGTAAGTGATAAGGATCATGGTAGGGGGGGTTCTCGTGTACACCTGCCACCAAAATTGGCGAATTGTTTGGGGGATGTTGAGCTTCCAAAGCGCTTTCCATGGTCCCTCATCACGATCGGCATAGTGGGTTCCGAGAGCCAGTCTGTACCCGGATCTCACCATGTAATCGCCTGAAATATCATTGGTCCATAAAAGATGGTTTGGACCTGCATCTGGGACCCGGGGGATTCTCAAGATAATTCTTTGGTCTCTTTAATTAAACCATTCCAGGTTCCATTACACACACCTCCCCGGGCCCTGGTCAGAGAATAGGCAGTTAACTGTGGCGTCTTCAAGCACGGGTTGGGCGGAGGATGTGGCCTACAAACCATCCGTGTCGACAAGACATGGATCGGTCCAGATGTTGAAAAATGATCCATTCCCAATCCTCCAGCCCAACCGTTTTTCCATGTGTTTTCGGGCCCCCCAAATACTTCTCCAGAGGAAGCTAGATAGGGGGGCCAGAGAGGAATTATGGAAGTCCGTGTGGGGAAAGTATTTGGCTCGAAGTACCGGTGCATAATGAGATGATGGATGGCTATAAAGGTTCCACCCGTGGTTGGCCAACAGCGTGTCATTGAAGAGAACAAGATTCCAGAATCCCATCCCTCCCTTCTGACTTGAGTTTATAGAGTTTATCCCAAGCCAACCAGTGGGGTCTATTCCTTCCATCATTTTTCCCCCACTAGAAGTTGGCAATATGAGAATAGATCAGATTGAAGATGGCTGTCGGGATCTTAAACAGTGACATGAAGTAGCTGGGGACAGACTGAATGACAACTTTAATGAGGGTTTCTTTTCCAGCTTTGGAAATTCATTTTGCGGTCCATCCTTGAATTTTCTTCTCAATCCTATCCACTAGAGATGAAAAAAAATTCTTTTTTGGACCGGCCAATCACCGTGGGGAGCCCAAGGTACTTCTGGTGTTTATAGACCATATGGATTCTTGCAGATGCACAAAGTTCAGCTCTCTTGGCAAGAGGCACCCCTGCACTGATGGAGATTTCGGATTTGTCGTTATTAATATCCTATCCAGACGCTCGCTCATATTTCTGGATCGCATGGCTTATCACCCAGCATTAATTTAAATTTTCTCTGGAAAAAAGTAGGCAGTCGTCGGCGAAGAAGAAATGCGACACTTTTGGGATTCCACGACAGACCTTTTCCCCATGAATGGACCTAGATGATGTAGCCCTGGAAATAAGGTTTGAAAAGAAATCATCCACCAAGATGAAGAGAAAAGGGGAGAGGGGATCTCCGTGGCGCAGGACTAGATTTGGGATGAATCCTCTGGTGATCTCCCCATTGACCTTGATTCTAAAGAATACGGTTGAGATGCATTGCATGACAATATCTATCCATTTAGTAAAAAATCCCATTTTTAGCATCAACGCTCTAAGGAACTTCCATTCCACTTTATCGTAGGTTTTTTTCATATCCAGTTTCCATTCCATGGTTCCTCTTTTTGCAGTGGAGCATGTTTTCATAGAGTAGAACACTTCATGGGCCACAATATAAATATCAGTAATCAGTCTATTGGCCACGAAGGCGCTCTGGTTTTCAGAGATAATATCAGGAAGCCAAGGGTGCAGCTGATTGACAAGGATTTTTTAGAAGATCATATATGAGACATTGCAGAGGCCGATAAGTCTAAAATCAGGGATCGCTTGGGGTTTCTTGATTGTGAGAATGAGTACGATGACTATTTTGTTGATGACGGAAATTCTTGTACTCCCCACCCATATATTTTTTATCATATTTCATATGCCGGGACCGATGATGTGCCCGTATTGTTTAAAAAAATAGGGCGTAAAAACCATCCGGTCCCAGTGCCTTGGTGGGTTGGATATGTATCATCTCTAGGTGAATCTCATCATTTGTCACATCTTTTTTAAGCTGCTGATTTATCTCATCGGTGATCACGGGTCTGATGTAGCCTTCCACTTCAGCAGACATGAAAGGAGTTCCTGTAGATAAGTGGTTCTAGAAAAAGAATAGCAATGCTTCGTGAATACCATTGGTATCAGAAACATTGCTTCCATCAGGTCATGATAAACTCATGATATCATTTTTCTGACACCTAGCTGAAGTTTTCAGGTGGTAATACATTGTATTAGCATCTCCCCCTTTAATGTGGATGTCTCACGCCCACATAGCCCAGAAGCTTTCCTTAACGCGCAATGCCCCATATAGATCTCTTTTCATGGCACTAATCCTGGAGACGTTTCCATTGGATGTGGGTTGCCTAAGTAAGTTGTGCAACTTCTGTTCAAGGACATCACAATGCCTATCTGGGAGGTAGAATTTCTTATTGCTCCAATATCTCAGACCGGAACCAAGCTGTTATAGATTGTGGCCAACATCATCGTGAGAAATCTTAAATTAGATAATGTAAATGACATGAAAAATAGAGATTAGATGGGAAAATGAAACTCCAATAGATATATATATATATATAATAAATTCAATCTTTTCAAAATCTTGTGAGACACACAACCCCAAGTCAAAATGAAGCACAATAAAATATTAAAATATTTTTATTTAAAACATTTCAATAAATAACTACATGTTTTGTGGAGGGTATTAGTAATAAAAAAAATTTATGAAATTATATGGTTTAGACATTTCCATTCTCCATCTATTTATTATAAATAAAAAAATTCATTTGAATGAAATTTTTTTTCAAAAAATTTTTTTTTTTCTAAATTGTGGTTTCAACTCATTTTATGAACCTATATTAAAGTCATTTTTACCAATTTTAAAATAATTTTTGGAAAAAAATCAAACTATTTAAAATTGATTTGTAAAAATAATATCATGGTTATTTTTTGTGTTTTTTATTAAATGTTTCATTAATTCTAAATAGTGAAAATATATATTTTATAAAAATGCATATTATTTTGTTGAATTTTCAAGTAACATTTTCATAGAATTTTTTAAAGGAATAATTAGATAAATTTTTATATAATTAATCAAATTTAGTTTATTCTAAAAAATTATGTTGTCAATTATAATATAAAAGTATTTTTAATATTTTGAATGTGTTTTATTGAAAAATATTTTTTTTCAACACCCCTATGAGTTTATTATTAAATTCAATTCTCGAACATTACTGAATTGAATTATGAAAATGATATTCAATATTTTTAATTATAATATTTTATTCTATATAATAATTTCAACTTACATTTTGAACATTTTCAATTATAGAAGTAGTAAATTTTAATTTTTATTGTCCTGGTTATAACAGTTTTATAAGCTTGTAAAAATAAAAAAATCAAGGATAAATATGAAAAAAAGTTCCAATAACTGATTGGAATAAAATATACCAACTATAAATCCTCTTATGATATATTATTTACTATTTTTTATCATTTTGTCTATGAGAAATGAGTTTACGATATAATTTTTTTCAAATATTACATTTGTGTCCTCTCCTCCTCTTATAAAATGCTATTCCATCCCTTTAACTATTCACACCTCGAAAGAAAATTATCCTTCCAAGACACGAAAAAATATCTACAAACATCCCCAGAAACATTATTGTGATTCTGGTCTCCCAAATGACTGTCCCTAAAATACTTAATAAAATATTCGACTAAGGTTTCTTTAAAAGAATGTGATTATATAAATGATTCTCTCTTATTTTCATTCAACATTATACACTATAAATTAGGACTTAAACTAAAAAATTTTAAATAAAAATATTTACCATATAAATAAATTTTTTCATGTTAATGGAATAATATTTATCCATCATCTCCTATATTAAAAGGGTGTATAACTCCTCAGTAACGGGTATGAAAGACTCCCACCTTGTGAATAGATGCAACTCATTTTACCACAAAAAAATATCACAATTTTATATAATGGATAATTTAATGTTTATATAAAATATTTAGGATTTTATTATGATTATTGAATTATAAGATCACATATAAAATCATAAATTCTCTTTCATTAGGAAATACCAATATGTCAATCATTTGTAAGAAAGACTACCGCCGTAATTAGTAATTTGATTTATTTATAAGTTGTGCTTCAAATAAAAAGTTATAATGATAAATATTATGAATATTTATGATATATAATAAATTAAAATAAATTTATAAAATTAATACACCATCAGATTCGGTTTTCTATCACTCGTTAATTGAATTATATCAGCACTTCTGCATAAATAGAACCAACCCTCTCGACAAAGCATTATATTTCATTTTTCATGTCCAATAATAAATTATGATAATAAATATGCTTCTATTGTGTTAATATTTAATTAATAAAATTATTATAAATTTTTATAGGATGTATCTATATCCTTTAAAATACAACTGATACTTTTATGAGGATATATACATGAGAAAATAAGGATATTGAATCCCAAAATAGTAATAATAATGAAATATTATTAACAAATAGTTTCCAAACTAATATAAAATGATCATATTTGATATTATAAATAAAAATATGACTTTATTATAAATGAATAATATTATTAAAACCATTACGCAAGAGCATAAATCATGTTTAAAAAAATTGAATTATAATGAAAGGGACATTATCTCAATCTCTCTTCATTGTGGAATATGATAACATTATATAATTTTTTTATATGGACTATATACTGCACATATTAAATGTAATAAAATGATTAATTAATATTTTATGATATTTTATGTTTCCATTTTAATTATTTCATAGAATTTAATTTTACCTGAAAATTAGCATGGGGTAAAAAATTTATAACTCTATTTCTATCCATTGGATTATATTACTTCTTCATTATCATTAATATTCTATGATTCTATGTTTATTGAAATTTTAGAATATTATGATTTGTATAAATTTTTTTAATTATGATTTAAATGTTTTACTCATAACAGATTCATTGGTTAATTCTCACTTAAAAATTAAAAGTAAACAACTTGGTCTATTTAACATTATCATATTTTTCAAGATTATTTCTACTTGAATTTAAATAAATAATATAAAATTTCTCCATTTTCTAATAAACCAATTGAATAATTTTTTAATTTTTTTATTCATGATATTTTTTTCTAATATTATATTGTTTAATTATATTATTACTTATGTTTTAATTTTTTAAAAATGTTTTGAAATGAGTATACATTTCATTTTCTAAACAAGGACCATTTTTATTTTACCAAAAATGTGACATTAATAAATGTTTCAACACATAAATCATGTAGGAAATATCCCTCCATGAATGAAATAATTTTTTTTAATGATTTTATGTGTTTCAAATTATATTTTCTATATATTTTGTTAACTTCTTCGGTTTAAAATATTTTCAAGGATAAAATGGATATTTTCATAAAGTGTTGTGAAATAAATTATTTATTGTATTTATTATCAATGAAGACTATAATTATTTATTCCACTAATACTCCATTTTGTACATGATGTACTTATACCATCTTTATTAATTTTAAGTATTTTTTATGATCATTTAGACCAACAAATGTATTAACATTAACCTTTATGATACATTTTTATAGTCAGTAAATTTCCCTTAAAAAATTCAATTTCCCGTGGAAATTTTCAATTAATTAACAAAATATTTATCATGGATATATTTATTTCATAAAAAGTATACCATTTATATAAAAGGTTTTATAAAATGATATTTATTTTATTTTATATGAAAATATTGATAAACAAGTATACTTTACTCAATACTAATATTTGATGATAAAGAACGCTATTTATTAAATAAATTGATTATTTGATATATGGGGAAATAATTGGACATGAATTAATGTGTAGTAACTAGGCATTGATATCAAATTGATACATTGTTGGTCTTATTAAAAAATATTTTCTTTAATATTAATTAAATTGGTTTCTTATGTATACCTACCCATCATTCTAAAACAATCTTATGAATGTTATTGAAACTAGAGTTATCATGTTTCATGAGATCATGATGTAAAATAATAAATAATTTCCATCATTAAGAATTATTTTATTATCATACCAGATTTTTTTCAATGATATTATAATTAGATGCATTTTATTCTCCCTTTGTTCATTTAATGGCATATGTTTTCAAATATTTACCATGACATATAGTATATTCCTTATCAAATAAAAATTGTAATGTTATTTATTTAACATAATTTGTTTTAAAAAAAATTTCTTTTATATATTGATTATTCATCATCTGATCGTGATGTACATGATAACAATTAAAAAGAATGTGTTTTCCCATATATTCACATTTTCATATTGATTATTCTTATCAAATCATGATAGAAATGTTATTGACTAAATTAAATATTTGTCTAAATATTTACCTACCCATATTGATTATTTGGGATCTAATCATGATAGAAAAAAAAATTTAAATTGAATGTGCGATCAGTTATTTACTATTTTATTTTAATTAGTATTATTGATTCACAATAACTTACACATCATGTAACTCTTACTAAGAATCTGTGATCACTCTTATTTTTTTTCCTTTCTGAGGAAACCATGATGGTTATTATGAAGAAAATGAACTTTTATGATAGATAAAATTATTATATTTTTGGAAAATATTATATGATAATTTATATATTAGAATTTAATACAAATCCTAAATTTTATGTCTTGGTTACCATGAGTAGTAAATTATTCAATTCTTCATGATGTGATCACTTGTATATTATGGAAAAGTAGTAATATAACTATCAAATCAGGAAACATGGGTAAGGGTATTTATAGTTGGTATCTAAAGGAAATATAGTATAGACCTAATGAACTAGATTTAAAAAAACATATTTTATAAATCACAATTATAAGAATTATTGTGAGGATAAATGTAGAATAACTTCTAAAAATTTGGTTAAGGAATAAATTATATATTTTTCCTATAATTATATAATTGTAAGGACACTAAAAGTGGAAGTGGTTGACATATATTTACCTATAGAAAATAATAACAAAAACAGTGCATTGTTCTTGACTTGAGAGTAACTTGTTACATAATAATGAACCATACTGTGCACCAGGATGAAAATCTAGGGGGATATAATTTTGATAATTCACATTATCTTTAAAATATATCATGATGAATTTTAAAAGGAAATTAAAATTATTAAACTATATTAAAAATTGGTTTTGATATATCTAAAATAATATGTCATGATTTATGCATCTGAAAAATGATTATGTGGTTTTCCATATATGAATATTTCTATTCCCGTTATTATTTTTTGTTTTACACAATATCTAGAACCAGAATGAATTAATATTAAATTAATCACGGTTTCTAATGTGTTTTCTATGAGAAACTAAATGTGGTGACGAATGGAGTGAAAGATTCCATGATAATTCCTAATCTATTATTCTAAAATATGATTACAAACTTATTCCTAAATAGACTATCAGACACACCAAAGAAGAGAAAACCTTTCTTCTCTTTGAGATAAAGTAGTGGTGCACAAGGAGTGATAAAGGAGAGATTTCCTTCCAGTCAAAGATGTGGAAAGACACAAAAAGGGAATTCCCTCCACATAATGGAAAATGTCATACGTGTGGAAAAGATGGGCATTAAGTAATGAATTTATTAGGGAAAATCTATATCCTAATAGAATGAAATAAATTTAACCATAGGGATCCATTTATAATTTATTAACTTACATGACGGGAACATGGTCATTATCCAAGTCAATACCCGCTTCTAATATTTATCCCCTAGACCATGGATAGACCTTTCTTGAAATAAAATAGTCTATGTATATATTTATTGGAGTTCAAAATTTATATTAGTATAAGTATTTTAAACAATTAAATTTTAGTTATAATTATAATGAAACATGTAATGATTGTGTTAAATTTTTTAAACCCATATTTCATCATTAAAATTTGTGTTTTGGATATCAACATGAGTATTTTAGTTTAAATTTGATCAGATATCCAAATTATTGATAACCACATTTGTGTGTGATGAAATTTTACAATGAATAAGGATATTTTGGAAGACATTTATGTAAATAAAACCCATTAGTTTACTATAAATTTTTTAAAGATGTTATTTAGTGGAGAATTCCCATATTTTTTCGTGGGTATAATTTTAAATGTATATGAAATATTTTGGTATTATCATGTCTTTGATGATGTAGTAATTTTGCGTTAAAACATCTTATAAATTTTATTGGAATTAGATTAATATGGTTTATATAAAAAGGATAAACCATATGATGGGTGGCCACCTATCATGTCCGACAAGGTTGAAATGATTGAACCCTATAATAAAGGGTGATAAGGGTTTTGCACCTCCCACCTTCCCACATGTTTTTTTGGATAATATATCACTTTCTTAGTTAACTGAGATGAAAAATAATTATCAATTATTAGATAGTGGTGTTACCATATATTATTAGATATAAATTTTTTGTATTAGAAAACATATTCAATGAATATTTGTTTGGTAATATATTGATAAATTTATGGGAATAAATTTCACTATTTATTCAATTTTATGACCTATTAAAAGAAAATTATAGTGGATCAGATATTTAAAATTTATTTTTCTATAAAAGTTATGATGTTGGAATTTTTCAATGAAAAAAAATTATAAAATTGTTTTTATCAAATATGAAGTAATTTGGGATGCATGTTTCCTTATATGAATAGTTAATATGGTAAAGAAATTCCTCAACATAGGAAAAAGGATCCCAAAAAATGTTATCAAATTAACTTCAAATTAGATGAATCAATTAGTTTTTTTAAATAATCTGATATTTTTTGTTTTTATGTCTTTAACCGTTCATTGATCTTCCACTTGTGATTTATAATCTCTTTCAGTACATATATTATTTATTTATTTCTTCCATATCCATATCAACATTTTCCAAACATTTTATATTAATAAGAAAAAAATTTAGTGTAAATAAAAAATATATTTTTACAAAACAATCTATCTTATTAAGAAAATTATTTATTAACCCTTTTTCAGAAGTGGATTTAAAATAAAATTATTTTCAAATGTCAAAAACATTATTATAGATACTGAGATTAAAGTAAGAGGAAACAATTTTTTAAGGGGGTAGAAAGTCACCTTGATATTGTCAATGAATAAAATTCCATTATATATATATATTATTTCATAAATAAATAAATATTTAGATGATAATGTAACACCGTAAAAAATTATGATATATTTTTTTTCATAAATTCAATCTCTTCGAAAACGTGTGATTCAAAAGAAAAAATTGGGTTTGAAAAGAACACAATACAATTATATAATATTATTATTTAAAACATAAACATTATAACCAAGACATTAAGATGGATGGAATGAATAGTAATGACTAAATTATTAAAATATATGGTTTACACAAGTTTATTGGTTATTAAATTTTTTTAAAAATTCATTTTGATAAAAAGGAAATGTTTCTTGGAAAACATATTTGTCATAAAAATTGGTTTCGTTGTGTTTTTTGATCCTATATGAAAAATAATGTTAAAATTTGTATTATTATATGAATAATTGTAACACCCGAGACTTTTATGTTATATAAATCATCAAAGGAATCTTTTTCTACACAACACTTGCTTGGCTTTCTTTACACGCAATCGCGACCTTCCTCGATAGCTTGCGTCGTACGCAATACCGAGTTTCACTAAACAACAATATGCTATTAAAACTAGCCGTTATGAATAGTAATAACCACTTTTTGAAATTTTATAAATTTTATTTTTCAAAATGGACTTCAATTTTGGACTCAGAATATCGAAATTAGCCTAGGGTGAAATTTTGGTATTTTTCTGAAAACTTTCAATTTTTGATGAATAGTGAAACCACTAAGTGGTAGGTTAAAAAACTGAATTTTGCATAAAACTTAATTTTACCGCTTCTGTGAATGGAATTTCGAAAATCCGAGAGACACGGTTAATATCAAGGACTAAAATGTGGTTCAATGAGATGAAAATAATTTTTTGGTGAATAGTAACTTTTTACCTTTTTTACCGCGGTTAATAGTAAATAGGGTAACTAAGGGTAAATATGATATTAATATTACCCTAACACATGTCCTAATTCTATTGGACAAGTGTAATTCGACCAAAAACAAACTTAGGAAATACAATATGACCATTTAGGCCCACTTGGATTAGATTAGGACATTTATTATTAATTTATTTAAAGAGGGGTTAAAATAGTTAAATTTAAAGTTTAATAAGTAAATCATTTTTAATATGGGGTTATACATAAGATAAATTCGATTGTAAATATTCATTAGAAAGCTAAAAAGCTTTCCTACATGATGGTATTTTATTTGTAATTTTTAGACATCAAATAATTTAATTTATTTATGACACAAAGATGATGCAGTAATTATCTTATTAATGAAATATTGACATAATTGATAATATAAATACCAAAATAAATGTAATTTAAGACTTTTTATGAATTCCACTAATTTTCTAGGTTACTATGATATATTAGTGTTGCTTTAATCAACTTGGTTCGAACATATAATTCTGATATGACTTTCACAAAAAACATATATCAAATAGTGTCAAAATTGACACAAAATAGTTTTTAAATCAAATATTATATTATTAATTGTTATTTTATTCCTAAAAATCTAAGGTTCGGCCAAATGACTTAGATAAGGATATATATATTAATAATAAACAATTTGGGGTTCGTTTGGCATGTTATAGTAAGTGTATTAACCATATAGTGAAAGAAAACAAAAAGACACGGTAAAAGTTAAATTAATTAACTTAGAGTTAAATCTAATTGATAAGGTTAAAATAATACCCTAAACTTGTCTAAATCCTATTGTTTGATAGGATTTCGACCCATCCCCACTTTAGCTTCGAAATAAGACCCTTTGGAACCATTATAAACCGATTTTGACTTTAATATAAAATAATATTTTGAGATATTCCTAAGGTGCCCCTCTCCTCCCTTATAAAAGGGCACCTCCTCCCCCTCCTCCTCACACCAATTTGAGCACTCAAGCTCGGCCAACCCCTGCCATTTTCTCCTCTCCACTTCCCTAGAGTAATCCTAGAGGTCCTGTTCTTCTCCAAAGACCAATCTTAGTTCCTTAAGTGGAGGATTCAAAGAGGCGTTCCAAAGAAGAGGTAATATCCATTACCGATCTTTTCAATTTCTTTCTTCTTAAACTTCTTCTTATTTAGTTGTTTCATGATAAAGTAATAACATCAGTATTACTTACATACTGATATGTTATTATAAATATGAAACAACCCTAATTCACCTTCTATCCATCCTACGGAAAAATGAAATCACCGCGCGTGCGTACGTACGGAATACCGTCTCCACGCCGTGGTGTAATCTATTTTTCCACCATCACCTTACAAGGATGGTTATAATGGTGTAATAAGTAACTATATATGATTATTATGAAGTAATATTGATACTGAAATAATATATATATATACTCCAATACAATTCCACGATCATAGGAACGATATCATCACTCGTGCGTACGTACGGAATACCGTCTCCACGATGTGATGCGACTCGTTCTACATGATCTTCATTTCATAATGATTATATAAATGAATTGAATGAATGAATATGGTATATAATACACCAATACCATTCTGGAAATGAATTATCTATAACCTAAAGATAAGAATAAGAATTTATTCGACAAAACACGCATAAGAACAAAAAGTTATAAAGACCCGAGTAACAAGTAACAATGAAATATTACTAACAAGAAGCTAATAATATGACCATATATGATATCATATCAACATGTATGATTCTGGAATAAGTCAATAACATTATTTAAACCATTATACAGGAGCTTCGGACACGAACAAAGCAAATCGGACCTAATGTAAGGGAAATATCACAATCTCATTTTTATCCGAGATTGTTTATTCGTAAGTATTTTCTGGGATGTATTTTATCATCCACATCCATGTTCCCTCAATATGTAATATTTTTTCCATCCACTTGCAATAGTTTAAATCCAATTTTACCCTTAGGTGAGTTTTTAGTAAAGAATATGAAAGGAATCTTTTGTCGTTTTTCCGTACGAGGTACTTTTTGACTTTTCCGACAAAAGTACGAAGAATGTTTTTTTAACTTATACGGCATGAATGGATTTTTAAAACATTATTTACAAGAAGATTCCTTTACAAGTATTCAAGTTTATTTTTAATCAACTTCTTTTATTTTAAAATTGTATGACATGTTAAGAAAGGAAAAGTGTTTTTGAAAAAGAAAGGATATTTTCCTCAAGAATGGAGTTCAAGTGTTTTATCAAAATCATTTTCCATCTAAGATAATAAAGGGTTCTGTTTTTATCTCTATTATTATATTGATTTGATCATGTTATGATGGAATTATTTTTTTATTAATTCCTTTATCTTATATGAATTGTTTTATGATGTCATGTTGTTTAAGAATCCCATTTTTATTACATGGGTTACACTATGATGTATGTTTTATATTATGTGGCACACATAAGAAAGGATTCATTATAAGATGGGTGGGACCTATATCTCCCTCCAATGCATTGGGTAAAGACTTTATATCTCATGAGATAGACATGGCTCGAACGGAAGGTTATTTCGGTTCAGTGATACAGGACTGAAACGAGGAGTGAACTCGGTTCAGAAAGGGACATTGTCCACTAAGATAGTCTTGGCGATGAGTCATGACTAACAAGAAATGATTTTCCATGATTATGTGTGCATGCCACAAAGTTTCAAGTTTTATGTTATGATTATGGGGATCTCATTTTCACTTCTATGATTTATTCCATGTTTAGATATTATGATCTCTTTTGCAGGTTTTGATTTTCAAAAAGATATGATATGATTTTTATTTCCTTTATTTGCCCTTGCTGAGCATTTGAGCTCACCCTTTTATGTTTTCTTTTCCCCAGGTCAGGAAGATGGATATTAAGTAGAATATGCTAAAAGGGACCCTAGATATGATGAAATAAATGGGAGACACTGTAGAAGATTTATGAACCAGTTGTTTATGTTTCCCAGTTTCTAAAGACACTATACCTATACGGTCCTTTGTGGTTTTTTCATATGTTGTAATAAGTGTACTTCAATTTTGAAGTATTAACAATGTATGTAAAGTATGGGTCGTTATAGTTGGTATCAGAGGAAAGGTATAGTCAACCTTTGGAAACTAGGATGTGAAAGCCTTAGTAAGAACCCTAAGGATAAGTCTAAGCATAGTACACAATCTTAGTGTTTTAGAAATGGCCTTGAATAACCTAGGATAAGACCATAAGCATGAAAATTTTATTCTTGAATTATGTGGTTTCCTATTATAATTAGTGTTGCTCACACTATTCTTCTTGGTTTTAGTCAATGGCTGGAACCCGAAGGAACCGTGTTAATGCGGAATGCGATGGGCAATGCAATGATTGTCCCCCTGATCAACCAAACGATATGGGAACTGGGATGCAAAATCTTGTAGCCATGCTCACACAACTTTCTCAAGCTATGAATCATGCAGGATTTCCAAACGAGCAAAGGAGGGAGCAACATTCTGTTGAATCCTTCATGAGGCAGCGTCCACCTTCTTTCAGCGGGTCTACTGATCCATTAGTTGCTGAACAATGGATTAGTACTACTGAAAAGATATTTTCAGTTCTTCAATGTTCTGAACATGATAAAGTCATCCTAGCAGTGTATCGTTTGGAAGGAGATGCTAATCAATGGTGGAATCTTGTTAAGAATACGAGGCAAAGGGATGAAATTGAGTCTATGGAATGGGACGAGTTCAAGAACTTATTTTTCAATAAGTACTTCCCTCGTATTCTCCGAACAAAGATGGAGAAAGAGTTTCTTGAACTGAAGAAAAGGGATGATGAATCTGTTGGTACCTATGAAGCAAATTTTACAAGACTTGCAAGGTACGCTTCTCGTATTATCATCCAACCTGAGAGTAAGATCGATCGATTCTTTAGTGGCTTAAAACCAAGTCTTCGAAGGGCGTTAGCCATAAGGGACTTCAATAGATACGAGGAAATCGTTCGATGTGCTCTCAAAGTCGAGATGGAGATTGGAGTAACCCATCAGTCACATGGGTTTGATAAGAAGAGGAAGATGGAATTCAAAGGAAACTCTAAAGAGCACACTGAAAAGAAGATGAACTTTCCCTTATGCTCAAAGTGTGGAAAGAAACATGGAGGGAGTTGTCTTAAAGGGACAAGTAAATGTTTTAAATGTGGAA
This sequence comes from Viscum album, assembly GCA_963277665.1. Taxonomy (NCBI): domain Eukaryota; kingdom Viridiplantae; phylum Streptophyta; class Magnoliopsida; order Santalales; family Viscaceae; genus Viscum; species Viscum album. Next base: position 1,679,033,820 of record OY728143.1, on the reverse strand, counting down.
AAGAAGGTCATCGGGCATTTGAATGCCGTGATAATGGGAAGAAGATGTCTAATGACGCAAACAAAGGAAGGGATACACAGAATGAACCTACTACACTTCAATGTTTCAAGTGCAAGGAGATGGGACATTATGCCAATCAATGCCCAAATCCAAGGGTTGATGATGATGGTCGACGTCAACAAACTCTTAAGGCTAAAGACAAAGGAAAGTCACATGCAATTTCTATCAGCGATTTGGAGTACGATAACGATGTGGTGAAAGGTACACTTACCATCCACTCTAAAGTAGCAAATGTTTTATTTGATTCTGGATCCACCCACTCTTTTATTTCTGAAGACTTTTCTAAGGGTATCACCATATTACCTCAACAATTAGATGTTGAATTAGCTGTGACAACACCTAATGGCACATCAATCGCATCAAAAGTTTATAATTCTTCTCCGATAGAAGTTTGTGGGAAAGTGCTTCCTGCAAATCTTGTGATCCTTCCTTTAGTGGAATTTGATGTGATTCTTGGCATGGATTGGCTTTCTCTACATGGAGCTCATATCGATTGCCAAAGAAGGGAAGTCACATTTCATATTCCAGATCAATCTACGATCGTCTATCGATGCAAGGATGAATATAACCTTCCAGTGGAAATTTCTTCCATCTTATGGGTCTTGATTCCACTAAATGAAGGTTATTTATCTCAAATGGTTGGTGAGAAACTCACAATTAAGAATATGCCCATTGTACGGGAGTTTGATGATGTCTTTCCGGAGGAATTACCGGGTCTTCCACCAAATCGTGAAGTTGAGTTTTCAATAGAACTCGTACCGGGTGCTTTGCCTATTTCAAAGACACCTTATAGAATGGCCCCAATTGAGTTGCAGGAATTGAAGAAGCAACTCCAAGAGAATCTTGATAAGGGATTCATACGCCCTAGTGCGTCACCTTGGGGAGCACCTGTTCTATTTGTAAAGAAGAAAGATGGATCAATGAGACTCTGCATTGATTATCGAGAACTTAACAAGATCACTATCAAGAACAAATATCCTCTCCCACGCATTTATGACTTATTTGACCAACTACGTGGAGCTCAATACTTTTCCAAGATTGATCTCCGTTCAGGGTATCATCAATTAAGGGTCAAAAGGGAGGATATACCAAAGACGGCTTTCCGTACAAGGTATGGACACTATGAATTTATAGTGATGCCATTTGGTCTTACTAATGCCCCTCCTATCTTCATGGATCTAATGAATAGAGTCTTTAGAGACTATCTTGATCAATTTGTGGTAGTCTTTATAGACGATATTCTTGTCTATTCAAAGAGTAAGGAAGAGCATGAAGATCACTTGAGAATTATATTGAAGACCCTGAGAAAGGAGAAGCTTTATGCCAAATTTACCAAGTGTGAATTTTGGCTTCAAAAAGTTTCATTTTTGGGTCACATAATCTCAAAAGAGGGGATATCTGTGGATCCAGCAAAAACAGAGGTTATCGAAAGATGGTCAAGACCAACAAAAGTAACTGAGATCCGATGTTTTCTTGGTTTGGCTGGATATTATCGACGTTTTGTAAAAGATTTTTCACGATTATCTAATCCAATCACCAAGTTGACTCGGAAAGGAGTTAAGTTTGTCTGGACAGAGGAATGTGAAGAGAATTTCAAGGAGTTGAAAAGAAGGTTATCCAGTGCACCTGTGCTCACACTGCCTTGTAGTGGAGAAAGGTTTGTGATCTACAGTGATGCATCCAAGAAGGGATTGGGGTGTGTTCTTATGCAAAATGATATGGTGATAGCTTATGCCTCACGACAGTTGAAAATCCATGAGCAAAATTACCCAACACATGATTTGGAGTTGGCTGCGGTAATCTTCGCATTAAAGATTTGGAGGCATTACCTTTATGGTGAAAGGTGTGATATTTATACTGACCATAAAAGTTTAAAGTATATTTTCACACAAAAGGAGCTGAATATGCGTCAAAGAAGATGGTTGGAGCTGATTAAGGATTATGACTGCTCAATCCATTACCACCCTGGGAAAGCAAACAAGGTGGCAGATGCATTAAGTCGACAAGACCATGCTAGTTTATCCATGATGAGGATCACAAAAGATCCAATATTTATGGATTTACAAAGGATGGATCTTGGAATTATAATGGAAGGGGAAAAATCTTATCTTTCTCAAATGAATGTTCAACCATCTATACATGTGAAGATTAAAGAGGCACATAAAGAAGATGTCGAGTTACAAAAGAAGGTGAGAAATGTTCCTGAATTCAACCTTGATTGTGATGGGATAATAAAGTTCAGGAATCGGGTTTGCGTTCCTCCCATCCCCGAATTAAAGAATGAGCAGCTGGATGAGGCTCATAGTTCATCATTCTCTATTCATCCTGGAAGCACGAAGATGTATAGGGACCTGAAAGAGTACTTCTGGTGGGATGGCATGAAAAGAGATGTTGCTGAATATGTCTCTCGATGCTTGGTTTGTCAACAAGTTAAAGCTGAGAGACAGAAGTCTAAGGGGATGTTACAACCATTACCCATACCCGAATGGAAATGGGAAAACATCACTATGGACTTTGTCACAGGACTTCCTAAAACATCCAAAGGCAATAATGCTATCTGGGTCATAGTTGATCGTCTTACAAAGTCTGCACACTTCATTGCTATTAGAGAGGATTTCTCTCTAGATCAGCTTGCCAGGATATATGTAAAGGAAGTGGTAAGATTGCATGGAGTACCACTTTCTATTATATCTGATCGAGATCCGAGATTTACCTCGAAGTTCTGGCGAAGTCTTCAGCATACTCTGGATACAGAGTTGAGTTTCAGCACTGCTTATCATCCCCAGACAGACGGTCAGTCTGAGAGAACAATTCAAACCCTAGAAGATATGTTGAGAGCTTGCTCTATGGATTTCAAAGGAGGTTGGGATCAACACCTACCTTTGGTGGAATTTTCTTATAATAATAGCTTTCACTCCAGTATTCATATGGCTCCTTATGAAGCTCTCTATGGAAAGAAATGCAGGACTCCAACTTGCTGGGATGAAGTTGGGGAAAGAAAGCTATTAGGACCTGATCTCGTAGATGAAATGGCAGAAAAGGTCAGATCTATTCAACAACACATAAGAGCAGCTCAGAGTCGACAGAAAAGTTATGTCGACAACCGAAGAAAAGACCTAGAGTTTGAAGTGGGCGATAAAGTGTTCTTACGAATATCTCCCTGGAAGAGGGTTATGAGATTTGGAAGGAAGGGGAAGTTGAGCCCTAGATATATCGGTCCTTTCGAAATACTGGATCGTGTTGGGAAGGTAGCTTACCGATTGGCGCTTCCACCGAATCTCTCTCAAGTTCACGATGTGTTCCATGTATCTCTCCTGAGAAAGTACATACCATATCCTTCACATGTACTCAGCTCAGAAGTTGTACCGCTGGAGCAAGATCTTTCTTATGAAGAACAACCGATAGAGATTCTGGATCGTAGCGAAAAAGTCCTACAAAACAAGACCACTCGCTTAGTGAAGGTTTTATGGAGGAACCACCAACTTGAAGAAGCTACATGGGAGCTCGAGGATATGATGAGGGAGAAGTATCCTCATCTGTTTGTAACAAAGTGATGAATTTCGAGGGCGAAATTCTTTTTAAGGGGGGTAGAATGTAACACCCGAGACTTTTATGTTATATAAATCATCAAAGGAATCTTTTTCTACACAACACTTGCTTGGCTTTCTTTACACGCAATCACGACCTTCCTCGATAGCTTGCGTCGTATGCAATACCGAGTTTCACTAAACAACAATATGCTATTAAAACTAGCCGTTATGAATAGTAATAACCACTTTTTGAAATTTTATAAATTTTATTTTTCAAAATGGACTTCATTTTTGGACTCAGAATATCGAAATTAGCCTAGGGTGAAATTTTGGTATTTTTCTAAAAACTTTCAATTTTTGATGAATAGTGAAACCACTAAGTGGTAGGTTAAAAAACTGAATTTTGCATAAAACTTAATTTTACCACTTCTGTGAATGGAATTTCGAAAATCCGAGAGACACGGTTAATATCAAGGACTAAAATGTGGTTCAATGAGATGAAAATAATTTTTTGGTGAATAGTAACTTTTTACCTTTTTTACCGCGGTTAATAGTAAATAGGGTAACTAAGGGTAAATATGATATTAATATTACCCTAACACATGTCCTAATTCTATTGGACAAGTGTAATTCGACCAAAAACAAACTTAGGAATAAAATATGACCATTTAGGCCCACTTGGATTAGATTAGGACATTTATTATTAATTTATTTAAAGAGGGGTTAAAATAGTTAAATTTAAAGTTTAATAAGTAAATCATTTTTAATATGGGGTTATACATAAGATAAATTAGATTGTAAATATTCATTAGAAAGATAAAAAGATTTCCTACATGATGGTATTTTATTTGTAATTTTTAGACATCAAATAATTTAATTTATTTATGACACAAAGATGATGCAGTAATTATCTTATTAATGAAATATTGACATAATTGATAATATAAATACCAAAATAAATGTAATTTAAGACTTTTTATGAATTCCACTAATTTTCTAGGTTACTATGATATATTAGTGTTGATTTAATTAACTTGGTTCGAACATATAATTCTGATATGACTTTCACAAAAAACATATATCAAATAGTGTCAAAATTGACACAAAATAGTTTTTAAATCAAATATTATATTATTAATTGTTATTTTATTCCTAAAAATCTAAGGATCGGCCAAATGACTTATATAAGGATATATATATTAATAATAAACAATTTGGGGTTCGTTTGGCATGTTATAGTAAGTGTATTAACCATATAGTGAAAGAAAACAAAAAGACACGGTAAAAGTTAAATTAATTAACTTAGAGTTAAATCTAATTGATAAGGTTAAAATAATACCCTAAACTTGTCTAAATACTATTGGTTGAAAGGATTTCGACCCATCCCCACTTTAGCTTCGAAATAAGACCCTTTGGAACCATTATAAACCGATTTTGACTTTAATATAAAATAATATTTTGAGATATTCCTAAGGTGCCCCTCTCCTCCCTTATAAAAGGGCACCTCCTCCCCCTCCTCCTCACACCAATTTGAGCACTCAAGCTCGGCCAACCCCTGCCATTTTCTCCTCTCCACTTCCCTAGAGTAATCCTAGAGGTCCTGTTCTTCTCCAAAGACCAATCTTAGTTCCTTAAGTGGAGGATTCAAAGAGGCGTTCCAAAGAAGAGGTAATATCCATTACCGATCTTTTCAATTTCTTTCTTCTTCAACTTCTTCTTCTTTAGTTGTTTCATGATAAAGTAATAACATCAGTATTACTTACATACTGATATGTTATTATAAATATGAAACAACCCTAATTCACCTTCTATCCATCCTACGGAAAAATGAAATCACCGCGCGTGCGTACGTACGGAATACCGTCTCCACGCCGTGGTGTAATCTATTTTTCCACCATCACCTTAAAAGGATGGTTATAATGGTGTAATAAGTAACTATATATGATTATTATGAAGTAATATTGATACTGAAATAATATATATATATACTCCAATACAATTCCACGATCATAGGAACGATATCATCACTCGTGCGTACGTACGGAATACCGTCTCCACGATGTGATGCGACTCGTTCTACATGATCTTCATTTCATAATGATTATATAAATGAATTGAATGAATGAATATGGTATATAATACACCAATACCATTCTGGAAATGAATTATCTATAACCTAAAGATAAGAATAAGAATTTATTCGACAAAACACGCATAAGAACAAAAAGTTATAAAGACCCGAGTAACAAGTAACAATGAAATATTACTAACAAGAAGCTAATAATATGACCATATATGATATCATATCAACATGTATGATTCTGGAATAAGTCAATAACATTATTTAAACCATTATAAAGGAGCTTCGGACACGAACAAAGCAAACCGGACCTAAGGTAAGGGAAATATCACAATCTCATTGTTATCCGAGATTGTTTATTCGTAAGTATTTTCTGGGGTGTATTTTATCATCCACATCCATGTTCCCTCAATATGTAATATTGTTTCCATCCACTTGCAATATTTTAAATCCAATTTTACCCTTAGGTGAGTTTTTAGTAAAGAATATGAAAGGAATCTTTTGTCGTTTTTCCGTACGAGGTACTTTTTGACTTTTCCGACAAAAGTACGAAGAATGTTTTTTTAACTAATACGGCATGAATGGATTTTTAAAACATTATTTACAAGAAGGTTCCTTTACAAGTATTCAAGTTTATTTTTAATCAACTTATTTTATTTTAAAATTGTATGACATGTTAAGAAAGGAAAAGTGTTTTTGAAAAAGAAAGGATATTTTCCTCAAGAATGGAGTTCAAGTGTTTTATCAAAATCATTTTCCATCTAAGATAATAAAGGGTTCTGTTTTTATCTCTATTATTATATTGATTTGATCATGTTATGATGGAATTATTTTTTTATGAATTCCTTTATCTTATATGAATTGTTTTATGATGTCATGTTGTTTAAGAATCCCATTTTTATTACATGGGTTACACTATGATGTATGTTTTATATTATGTGGCACACATAAGAAAGGATTCATTATAAGATGGGTGGGACCTATATCTCCCTCCAATGCATTGGGTAAAGACTTTATATCTCATGAGATAGACATGGCTGGAACGGAAGGTTATTTCGGTTCAGTGATACAGGACTGAAACGAGGAGTGAACTCGGTTCAGAAAGGGACTTTGTCCACTAAGATAGTCTTGGCGATGAGTCATGACTAACAAGAAATGATTTTCCATGATTATGTGTGCATGCCACAAAGTTTCAAGTTTTATGTTATGATTATGGGGATCTCATTTTCACTTCTATGATTTATTCCATGTTAAGATATTATGATCTCTTTTGCAGGTTTTTATTTTCAAAAAGATATGATATGATTTTTATTTCCTTTATTTGCCCTTGCTGAGCATTTGAGCTCACCCTTTTATGTTTTCTTTTCCCCAGGTCAGGAAGATGGATATTAAGTAGAATATGCTAAAAGGGACCCTAGATATGATGAAATAAATGGGAGACACTGTAGAAGATTTATGAACCAGTTGTTTATGTTTCCCAGTTTCTAAAGACACTATACCTATATGGTCCTTTGTGGTTTTTTCATATGTTGTAATAAGTGTACTTCAATTTTGAAGTATTAACAATGTATGTAAAGTATGGGTCGTTATAATAATTTTATTCATTATTTCAAATTAATCTCAAGAATATGTTTAGGATTTTTTGAAAATGTTAACATTCTCAATGAATGGTAAAAATATTTTAAAAGAAAACCCATTTAGTTTTAAAGATTTTCAAGTCTTGTTTTGTATTAACATTTTATTAAATGAAAATTGAGTTACATAGTAATATTATTAATCCAATTTATACTATTGTAATAAAATATTTGATTAGTTATATATATAATGTTATTAATCGTTTTAATATATTTATTGGAAAAATTGTTCTTTCCACATATTTGAGGGTTTAATATTAAAATGAATTCTAATAATTTTATTAATTAAAATATAAAAAATTGAATAAAAATTTTGAATCAGATTCATTTATTTTATATAATATTGAAAAAATAATATTTTCACATTATGAATAGTAATAAATGAAAAAATTATTTACCACGGTTAAAGTAAAAATGGTTTTCACCAGGGATAAAATAATAAGATAATGGTTCAAAATGACCATATAATTATTAACACGATATTTTATGGAAATATTAATACCTTTTTTCCTTTAATATTCTATAATGGCCCATTTTTTATCTTTTTTTCATGTGTAGAATGTTGGTAAACATTATTCTTTTAAAAAAAAATTCATGTGTGTAAAATACCCCTCTTATAAAAGGCTACCTCTTGTATTTTTTGACAACTATACATCCGTAAGGATCAAAAAAACAATAAATATATATCTCAATAACATTATTATCCTTATTATATAGCTTATTTGCTTCCCAAATTACTAACCCATGGGTCATTAAAATGATATTCAAATGTTGTTTTTATAATTGAATCTAATTGCCTAAATGAATATCTCTCGTTTTCTTCTTTATTATTCATCACCCATCATATATTTAAATATTATTTTGTTTATGGAATAATATTTATCCTTCTCCTCATCTATAAAATGGAAATTGAAATCATCAGTGATTTGTGCAGTAGACTACGACCTCTTGAATTGATGTGACATGTTTTCCATTAATACATCTAATGATTTTATATAATGAGGTATTCAATGTATATATATAATATTTAGGATATTATTATAATTATTTAATTATAATAACTTATATAAAATCTTATATTTCATTCGATTCAGAAATATGATAATGTCATAGTTTTTATAGGAGATTATGGCATCGTGAAACAATGAGAGTTGTTTTTCAATTATGATTTACTTTAAAATTAATAAGGTTAAATTTAATTAATATATGTTAACTTTATGAAATGATATTTATTGTGACAGATTAATATATGATCCACTTACTTACCCCTATCATTGTTAGATTAATTGAATCTTCACTCACGTGTTTGCATGAACTACCATTTCTACAAAGCGATGTGATTATTTTTCAATTTGAAACCATACAAAATTATTATAAAAAATTATCTAACGAGTAATTATGATATTAAGAACATAACAACAATTCAGTAGATTATTTATCTATATCCTATTTCAAATAAATATAACTTTCCGGATAGAACATGCCTGAGAAAACAAGGAAATTAAAAATAAAAACAATGAAAACAATGAATCATTATTAACAAATTGGGAGGAAATATATTATAATTGGACTTTATATGTCATTATAAAAATAAAAATATTTCATTAATTATTTAAAAATTCTCCAAAAATAATTATAAAATTATTTAAATATTTTTTAACAAAAAAATTTCATAATGTAAGGAACTTCATCTCAATTTTCCTTCAACGTGGATCATTGTAATTCTATGCACCTAATTTATTTTATATTAATTATATACTGAACCAATGTCATTAATACGATTATTCATTGGGTATTAATGATATTTTATTTTTCAATTTTAATTATTTTACCCAGTTTTATTTTAAATGAAATTTATGAAGTGGTAAATAATTTCATAACTCAATTTCAGTTAATTTTGTCATAGTATAACATCATTGCCTTTGATATACTATGATTATGGGAGTAGTGGATTCAAAATATATTATGTAGTATATAAAATTTTCATATGGGTATTTACATTTTATAAGCATAATAGACATATAGTTTATTTATCACTTCATCATTAATATATTTGTAGGGGATTATTTCACAATATAATTTTAATAGGGATTTGTTTATAAATGAATTTTCATTTAAGGGAATTATTTGATCAATGTACAAAAAAATAAATTCATTTTACCATACTATAGTTATTCATAATTTTTTCATATAAAAGTTGTATTTTTCCAATATTTTGTAAATGAAATGATCAATAAAATCTTTATAAAAAATGAATTTTTTTCTCTTTGGTTGAAAATCCTTCTTCTACCAAAATAATGTCCTTTAAAAATGTTCTCAATTTTTTTTTAATTTTTTTTTCAAATGATTAATTTAACAAAAATATAACTAATAATTAACCAGTTACAAAAATAATTGAATGGAATGTTATTGTAAAATTCTCAAAAATTCCTATTTTGATTTTTCCTAAAATGTGAAAGGAATATTTTTATAACATATACAACATATACATAATTTTACACCATCAAGACCAGTAAATTTTAGAAATAATCAATTTAAATTTTCAATATTTATTCTCAAATAATTGTATCCTGTAAATAATTTTTGATCATTTCCTTTAAAAAAAATTCAATGTAAGAAAAGGATTAGTTCCCTAAATAATCTGTTAATTTTAATTATTATAGTATTTCAATTTATCAACAATGAAAATATTTTATTTTACTTATAATAAAATGAGTATATGGTGTATTGAACCCATTATTATTATTTATTTGGATGGTTTATGATCATTTTGAATAAGGAAAGTATTAACATTCACTTATATAGTCCATTTTTGTAGTAATTAACTTTTCCTTGAAGTGCTGATTTTCATGTGATCATTGAATATTAAATTGATCCTAAATATGCATATTTTTTCTCATGGATATGTTTATTTCTCAAAACATATATCATTTAAACATATTGTTTTCAAAATTTAATGTTATTTGATTATCGTGGGAAATATTGATATTTATTTATTATTTAATCAATATATATTTGATGATAAGGAACATTATAAATTAACTAAACAGATTATTTAATATATATAGAATGATTCAGATATATAGACACAGGTGGGTCCCACCCATAGAAAACATTTTCATCTGTCAATAGTATCATATAGCGAATTAGATGGATGTCCATAGTTAAATCGGTTTCTAGGGCATACCTTGCAATCGATTTTAAACAGTCTTGTAAAATATCTTGATAGTGGAGTAAAAATTAATCATGATATATTAATATACAATCATTAATGCTTTCTTTTACTAATAATTCATTTATCATTATAAATGGTATTTCCATGACAATATTGTCTCTTGATGTATATAATTTCCTATTTATTGGTAAAATATCATTTGTGAAAAAAAATTTAACATATTATATTGATTATCCCTAATCTAATCATGATAGTCATGTTATTGATATAATGGAATGTTTTTTAATATATTACCTTTCAATATTTATTATTACTTATCAAAACATTATAATCATATTATTAATTCAATGGAATATCTGTGACTAGAAATCTAACATACCATATTGAGTATTCCTTATGTGGTCAAGATAATAATGTTATTAATTCAATACAATGCATGTTCTAATATATACATTTCCATATTGATTATACCTTATATAATCATGATAGTAATTTGTTTTAAATTTAATGCATGTTTAATTAATTTATTTTATATGTTAATTATTTTAGTTGATTCATGATGGATTCTTCTTTACATGACACTTACTAATCATCTGATCTCAGAATTATATTTTTCCTTTCCTATGAAAATAAGAATTTTAATATAAATAATATAAAATCATATAATATAGGAAATAATGGATGTGTCGAAAAAAATTATGTTGTAATCTCTATTATTGGATATATTAGAAGACTCAAGTATATATCTAGCATATGAAAAAAACTATATTATTTAATCATTCATGATGAGATTATTTGTAACTTTTTCTAAAATATTAATGTTACCATTGACACTATACTAATGGGTTTGGTCTATTTTATAATATATTATTTTATTTTTTTATGAGGATTCAAGATATTTATTTAATCAATGAGAATATTTTGTATAGTATATGATTAGTGTATATAAAATATTTTTATACGACATTTTGAGTGATTGATATTAGTTGGAGATAACTCAATTTTTTATCAAATAATAAAATGTGATCACAACATTTTAATATTTTAGTTTATTTTTTTCTTCCAGCCATATTTTAAATAATCTTAAGGATAGTTGTACTATTCATTTTATTATAGTGATTTTAGAAACAGAATAATGATGTCTTATTAATATAGGATAACTTTTCCATAAAATTTTCGTTTTGGTAATCATATAAACATAAAGGGAAAATCATTACATTATTTTTTTAACATTTTTATCCATTAAAAATTAATTATATTACTTCTAGAATGATAAAATATTGTCCTGGTAATTTTCCTTATAGAATTAGAGATGAATCAGGGATCAAAAATAGTTTGAAACATAGTCAATGAAACGAATAGTGAACTAAAAATGGATTTCCCACTTTGATAATGGTAAAAAAATTAAATCATAGTTAAAAATAGATAGTAATGATTTTAAAAGAATATAAAAATTTCATTTATCTTATTGTAAGTGAAATTTTATTAAAATATATGTTTAATAATTTAAGTTTTTTTTATTTTAAAATTCTTTTTTAATTTTATTACCCAAGCATTCCCTTTGTGATAATATGCTATATTTTATACACATTTAAAAATATTTTCTTGGTATTTAAATTTAACTATTTTTTTGGATTGTTCCATTAAATTTTATGGTTAATCAAAATAATAAGTATATTACTTATATTATTCAAAACAAAATAATAAGAAAGTACAATTTACTGGATTTTAATGTAAATTATTTATTACTCTTAATAATGTTGCTTTCCAAATAACGATTTTTCATAAATTTTTTGTTCATTTATTAAAATAAATTTCTTATATTTATAGAAACTGAATATAATTAAATGGATACATCATTTTTTATAATTATTTTCAATTTTGGGTAGATTTCCATTTTCATATTTGTTCTTTTAATAAAATTTTCAAGATCAACATTTTAGTTATCAAAATTAAAAAAAAATATTTTTAATGTTTTTTAACCTTGAGATATGGATTAAAATATAACCAAAACATTTATAAATATGGTTGGATGAGTGTATTTATATTTGTATATTTTTTTCTTTATATTTATTTCCATGGTTTCACCTGACATGATAATGATATATATATTATTTAATCATTAATGTAATTCCACCTATGTCATCTCCCTCAATTATAAAAAGCCACATCCAATTATCCATTATTCATAATTTACGAGCCACTTAACTCAACCAATCACATGTATAATAAATTGCTTGATTTCATCCCTATTTCACCTATCCAAAATTCATTTACTAAATCTATCTTAAAAATGAGTAACATTTCTGATAAATGAAGTCTATTAAAGAAGTTGTTATCGTCTTACAAGACTCTTTAAATGTTTGTATCTTATTCCATTACATATTAACCTATTGAATCAATCAATAAATTATTACTACTGTAACTTTAATATAATTATACATAATTATTATTTTAAAACCATTTTTCTCCTTCGTACCATCGAATTGTAAACTAAAGTATCCCGTGTACATATGTAACAACAATCTCTTACATATTTCCATTTGATTCATTTTCCACCACTGATTATCATGGTTCAACATTATGATGAATTTAATTTTAATTATTTATATTTATGTTATTATTGTGATTATTTTAAGACATATTATTAGTTATCAATATTTTTTCAATCCATCAATGTGTATATATATATATTGTTCATATAAACAGACTATCGTCTCCTTGAATTATTATGATTCATTTTTCAACCCAAATTTATTTAAATGTTTAAAAATGTTTATATATATTTTAAATATGATGATTATTAATATATTAATGTTCTAGATATTATGTATCCAGTATGAATTTTCACGTACTAGAACAGCCAAAAAATACATAGCTGGAAGGTGTACCATTTATTATATGGAAGACTGATTTATATAAAAGAGTATTAATAAATAGGTGATAATATATTATAATCAAATAATATATCATATAATATGTATGAATATATTCCTACAATAGATTTATAGTTCATGTATTTTTATTACACTACAGGGTTAGAAATGTATAATTCAATATGGGAATTGAGGTATGATTTTTTTTAATACCATTTTTTTGGATTTCCAATAATAAATTTCTATTGTGTTAAATTATTAAGATTTTATAAATTAAAAAAAATTATTCTATTTTCCTCCTGTTATTAATTTAATTTTTATGTTTTAGTAAAAAATTTATCTCTTTGATAGATAAATTAAATTTTAAGTGGTTTTAATGGAAATCCAACAATTTCTCTTTTTTGGTTGATGAATATTTTATTTTATGTCCATGTTCCTAAAAATTGTATTATGTATGTTTCTAACTGTACATGAAACGAATTAAAAATTCAATTTTAATTATCTTTTACTTCATTTTAAAATTGTAAAAATGATTCATCAAAATGAAATGATTTCTAAATAAGTGATTTCTATATTTTTAATTTTTTTTGAAATGATTGTTTTATTTTAATACATATAGGAGGAATAAAATTTCATTCCCTTCATATTATTAGTTTCATTAAATAAGTGTATACTACTTTGCATGATTATTAAAAAAAATTAATTTTCCAATATATTATCATATATTGAGGTTAAAATTTTATCCAAGGAGAAGTTTATTTTTCTGATCTTTTCAAATAATGGTTCAAATGATAATTATAAGATATTTTCTATATGTCAACATCCTTTATGAAATATTATGATTCACTACGTATATGATCTTGTGACACCATCCACAACAATTATATGACTGAATTATGATGATGATGATTTAGGAATGATTCTATGAAACTGGTTTCCTTCCCTCATGTTAAATATATTGTGGTAAAATATTTATCAAATCTCTGTATTTTACATCAGTTATTGTATAATGATATGGTGAAAGTAATGTGATCTTGTGCGACATGTATGAATGGTTTTCTAAATTTTAATGTTGGAATCAAAATTATATAACCCTTAAATACTTTGGGAAATGAGATATTGATATTTCTTTATATGATAATGATAAGTGTGGAGATGATTATGAGTATCTTTTCATAGGTTTTTAACACATGAGTATGATTTATTGTGGCTAGGATTACATTATTATTCTTAGGTATGACTGTGAATGGGTATGTAAACATTTTCATGAATATTATCAATGCATCTAGTTAATTTGAAAATAATTTTTGTGGAAATAATTTTGAATATCTTTGATATTATGACTATGATATCTAGAATTATGATTCAACATAGTTATGTTTCAAATATTGATTATTGTTTAATTCATTCACACAATGATTAAAAATGCTTCCTGAAATTTCTTGATTTAAGAGTTCATGATATATAATTTTTTGGGTATTAATATTTTATGTTTGGAACATGAACATTATTATAAAATCATACAGTTATGTTCATATTATTCTCCCTTGTGATTGCTATTTCCCATGTTTACTATTTCTTAACATTAGATCCCACTATTTATTAATTTTTCCCTTCACATTATATTTATTCATGGTATTTTGTATGATAAGATTGTAAGGACAATAATATATGATTTTTTTGTGATATGTTGAATATCATTTACGAAATAAGTTGCCTTATTATCTTGAATCCAAACATAACAATCCATTGTGGTCCTCTCGAATGCATAATCATGGGTTTTAACAAATAATTAATAAAATTGATGTAATATTTAAATATTTTATATTGTGGTCACCCCAAATATAGATTCAATTATTGAATGGTATATTCCCAAGGTATAATGTTTGGATTTTTTTCTCATCATATATAAGATTTATAGGAGTTTTTCAAGAAATTTTTCAAAATTTTTAAATTAACATTGTCACTATTTAGAGAAAATTTATAATATTTAATAAAACTAATTAAATGAAAATAATTTTTACATATTTAATATTTTCATTCATGGTTCAGTGAGGTTGATGGTTAGGTAACATTATTTCAAAAAAAAGGATTGAAGTGGTTATGTTTTAATTTGAGGGGATAAATACATTACCCTATCCAACATATGTAATACATATTGAATATTTTCTAGAAAATATATGCTTAATTAAAGGTTCATAATTTTTTTATGAAGGTATATAACCCATTATCTTTATTACAATTTCATGTAAAGAAATTTTTCAATGATAATTGTGCAGAATATTTTTGTTGAAATGAAGAGGTAGATAACTACACCAGTTAGGATACAACTACCCAACTTGGAAAACCACATTAAATCAAATTTTTATTCATATAAACATAGTGTTGGAAAAGTATTATATAAATTAATTGAAGGAATATTGTATGTCAATTCATATTCTTTATGTACATTGGATGTATCCCAAAAATAATATAAATCCAATAACATAGAGCCCTGAACATAGAAATCAGGCATCAACTATCATGCTTCTATTACATTGGAAAAATATACAAGTAAATCATGTCCCAAATGACCATAAAAATTAATATTCTTGGTAAACCAAATACATAAATGAGTCATGTATTACATATTAATACACTAATTATGAAATAATAATTACCCCTATAAATGAAATCAAGAATAATAACATTATTTCATCAAATGTATTAGTTCAAATCATTCTTAGTATACTTTTTGGAATCTTGTAGAAAAGAAACATAAAATGGGTGAGTTTAAATGAAAATTTAACGAATATACAATAGGAAAAATAATTATTTAATTTTAATAATATATATGTAAAGGTAAAAAACAAAACACATATTCTAAATAATCAATAAAATGAATATAAGTGCGTAAATAATATGTAAGTCTAATAAATAGAAACACATTCCATTAAAATAAAAAGATAAATAAAAAGACATATGGTAACATATGAAACTTAATCACATCAAATTTATTCAATGAAAAAAATTAATTATATCAATAGATATGTTGGTGAAAGATTACAAGAATGAATTATAACGGAAACTAAAATAGGGAAATTATAAATAATTGGAATCCATGTTTTCTAGGTTCATGTAACCATTGCAGTCTACACCATTCACATGAGAATTTGTCAAATCATGTAGAAAACCGTCTATTGAGGCTATCCAAGTAAATTTTTCAATAAGACTAATGATGAATCTAGGGGATATCTATAACTAGGTCCATAACATATCGTAGAATTAATAAACATTAATCATATACCAAATAAAAAATAATCATTATCAAATATCTATATTGAATAAAATTTATATAATTATCTTTATTCCTCAAAATATTAAATAATATTCCCTTTAAAAACTGTTTGAAAAATGTTATACGGTTCTAGAAAAAAATCCTATATATGAAAATTGATATGGATATTTATAGAAAATTTTATGTCAAATGGTCAAAATAAATTGATAATTTTACGTGGACTAGAAGAAATTAATAATGTGAATGTAAAAACTACATCTACCTAAATAAATAATAACCCATACATATAAGAATAAATATGGTATCAAGACAACATATCCCAAGAAGAGTCAAGGTTTGTTTTCTTTGATGAATAAATATACTATAAAAATAAATTTAAAAAACATTCCTGAGGAAAATATCATTTTTTTTAAAACATTTTAAAAGGCCATGTATTAGTGAAATACTTTTCAGAACAAATTATTTATAAATTATATTTTTAAATATGAAAATGAATCATTAATGAAATGATTATGGGTAAATCCATACATGTCGTACGAGGTACAAAAATTTCTTTTAGAAGGTAAAACAGTCATAAAAATTCTTATTCCAAAAGAAATAAAAGAATTCCACTAAAAAATTGGTAAAAGATAAAAATGGTATAAATATACACCAATAATTTTAGAAAAATATTTTCAAATATTTTAATAGAACTTGATTTTTATATGAACACAAATTATCTAACTAAAGATAAAAATGAAGTTGGGTTTTCATAAAAACATTTTCTAAAAGATTTTGAGTGACAAGGAGAGGAAAATTTGAACTAATAATTAAAAGTGATCATTAATAACCATAAGAGAGTAAAATGTATGGTTTTAATTTGAATAATTTTTATATAATTTCATTTAATAGAAATTCCATTGAAATGTTAATAAAATACTTGAGGAAAATATTCTATAATCATTCTAATGTGTCCTATAACACATTGAAAATTTTGAACCATAATAATCATGAAGGAATAACATTAAATGAATGTTTAATATACCATGAATAAAATAGACTTCATTATATTATATATTTAAATTTTTATTATATACACCACACAATATAATTAAGATGTGGAATATGACATTTATCGCACAGATTTAAAAAGTGAGATGAAATTCTTTTACAATGAGTCTGACTTATCTGATGTGTCTTTATATCATCGAATCATAAACATATTTTAAATATTTAAATTAATTAGAATAAATTTCATGTTTATCTAAATTTTATTACATTTATTACCATGTTTTTTTAAACTACTTAATAAATTATGTTAAATCAGGTGTTTTGACCAAATTGGTTTATATATCAAAAACTTATATGGTAAGTAAACTATGGTCAAATGATGAGTTACTTAACTACTATAGAATAATGAACCTGATATAATTATCATATTTCTACATTGATTATAATTTTAAAACCTATTAATGAATATTGTAATAAAAAATGAACCAATATTACAATCATAGAGATGGTAGGTCGTACGTACACACGAGTAGCATTCCCAAATTTTTCAATGATCAATATGGATGGAAGGTAAGTAAAATTAAGAATTAAATAATGGTAAAAATACCATAAATGAAATATTTTTTAATCATATAGACATATATATATATATTTAATTTGATATAATAGGAATCAAATCATGACAACGAGGTAGTTGTCCACATGTCCACGAATGACATTCACATCATAAGTGTGTGAGAGGGTAAGTAATAAATTGATATATAATATATTTATAGAAATTTAATTATGTAATTAATATAATATATATTTTATTTATGTCACATAACATTAATTTAAATCTTCCTTAATATTTTCCATTAATAGTGTGAACAAGTCACATCGTTTTGAAGGGGAGGATGTCCATACATCCAAAAACAATGTTATTATATATACAGAAAATGAAAATTATAAAGTAATGTGTCATAAAAGAATTATAGAAGAATTTATACATGATAAATATCTTATATAAGATATATAAATTAATTTTGAATCATAATTCACATCCAATAAATGTTGTAATGGAAAAATGAACAACATCATTTTATGAGGCTGTAATATTCCAAACACATAAATAGTAAGTTTGGTACACATTAGGTGGAATTGTTTTAACTATAAGTTGAAAAAATAATATAAAATAATCATAGTTTATTGAGTACACTATTATCATTATATATTCATGTAATTATAGATAATTATGTGGGTTTGTAATAAAATAAATCTGAAGGTCATAAAAAATAATGTAACAATTAATCGTGTAACTTCTTTTTGTTTTCACCAAATGGCTTCCCTGGTGTAATTTATGACCAAGGTGAGGCTTATAGATTATGGTAGTGATTAATAGGATATATTAGGGTAGTTAATAGATGATCAAATGTGTCTTGATATTTTTTTTGAAGTAGGATGTTTGAGTTTCATTTTATAGTTGAGAGAAAGGACACTCTTGGTATTGTTTTATAGAATTGTGTGTTCCAAAAATATTAATGTTTCCCAAAGAGTCTTAATGGACTTTAATCGAACATTATAGGTGTTTTTACCTTAATATTTCCATCCAATATATTTCCGGAATGTTTATAGGTCATTTGGTTCCTTTTGATTATAGTTTAGTATCTTATGAAGCACAACTTTACCCTAATTGATGTAATTGGTTTAAATTTCATTACATAATATTTTTGGTTAAAAAAATTGATTAACATATTAGATATTAGAAATTATTATTATTCCAAATATTAAATCATTTTTCCTAAATTAAAATCAATGAATTAAGAGAAATTGATTTAAATTTAAACCCACGGTTTGGAAGACAATCTGTGTTTTTCAAGTAAAAAAATTCAAATGTTTCTATGTTTTTATATCCAAATTCAATGAGAAATTTTTGAAACATTATAAATTTTAATAAATTATGAAAAATAGATATAATATGTCTTTAAAATCAATTAAATATATAATTTATCACTATAAATAAATTAAAAATAAAAAAATTTGAATTATAATTTAGTATTCATCACTATTCATTATCATATGATTCATCACAGCCAAATTAAAAAAATAACCCTAACCAGTTTTTTTAGTTGTTATTACATTGATAATGTTTATATTGATATATTAAATTTTATAAAATAATCATAATTGGTTTTTAAAATGATTCTCCATTAAAGTCCACAAGACTACCTTTATAAAAATATTGTACATTATGGGTAATGATGGGTTTGTTATTATCTTGTGCCTATAGAATAGAATGGATTGCTCTAAAAAATATTTATTTAAAATATATATTATATATTCCATTAATATAACACAATATTTCAAATAATTTAATTTATTATGATAAATCTCCTTGGTGAGAATAAAAATATTTTTCTTTAAATATTTTCTATTTAATATTCAATTGGTTCTTATATCCATTTCCCATTAATTTTTAACAAACAAATTCATTTTATATTTTTTAGCAAACTATGAATTTATATAATTTAGTTAATCATATTCATAAGCAAAAATTTTGTGGAATGGTTAAGAATTCTTATATTAATGAATTAAATTTTATTACTATATTATTGATTAGTAAAACATGGTCTTTCGTGTAATGCATGCCCTTGATGAAACACATTACTGAATTCAAACTAAGAAAAATTAAATTTATGTGCATTTAAATTTATAAAATAAATTTAAATTAATTAAAATAATAAATATGTTATTATTTATTCGGATATTTTATTCCATTACACACTTTATATTCTGTGTCACACAAACTATCAAGTACAATGTTCCTACTTTTTATTTTTAAGGTGTTAGATTCCCCACACATTAATTAAATTGTTTCCATGTAATTTATAATATACATAAATATGAAATTGTTTGATATTTCATATGTTTAAATCCCAAATAATAAGTAGGGTTTGTAAAAAAATCCTCTATAAAAGAGACAATGGTAAGTAATATGTTTACAAAATATGAAATATAATTAGGTATCTAAGAAGGATAACATATTTGTCATGTAAGGATACATACTTGGATAGAATTTTTAAATATTTATAGGGAGTGATTGAGGTCATTAGTAATAATCAAAGGAATGATTGAAAAAAAATATTATTGCATAAAATCCATAAATATATGGTGATTTATAAAACCATTGGTTCAAAAACTATTACTGTATTAGGTCAAAATTATTTTTATGATCCTAATAAACATGCTGAGAAATTCCATTAATACATAATAATATATATAAATATACTTAATTTATATATATTTATAAACACAATTTCATCCTTTCTCTATACTTCGATCTATTTCCAATTAATTCTTTACATCACAAAATGGATATCTAAAAATTAACATTGATGTTTGAATCACTAAATTAAACTCATGATGGATTTTAAAGCTCTTTAAATAGTGAAACATTAAAATATTTATATGTAAATATTTTCTAAGTCAAATATGTTTAACAATTTAATCTATATAATTATAAATTCACACCATTGGATTATCATTTATAGTAATTCATTATGTTTCTTAACTAAATCAATGGAAAGTTAAGAAGGAAATTTCGTAGATTAGTGGTTGGAATTAAGCCCTTAAAATAATTTGGTCATGGGTTCATGTCCTGTAACTATTCTGGATTTGATAGAATTTCACCCAACATACCAAATTTCCTTTTCAAAAACTATTTTATATAATTTTCAAAATCAATATGATAATAATCAATGAAATAACATTAGTCACTAAAATGTAGATTAACTATTATATTTAATATAACCTCAATAAATGAATACCTCAACCATTTTTTTCACATATGTAATTCCATGGTCTAGAGTTTAACAGAGGTAACCAATTATCATTATCTATTCACATATTTCATACAGTTTTATAATGAAAATATTAATTAACTAAATAATATCCATTAGAAGTGTCAAACCCACAACACAGTAAGGTTCGTTGTTGTGTACTAGGTTACACCGAGTCAAGCTTCACACACCATGGCAGAGATTTTTTCTAGTAGGTACATCTTTAAGAGTACTATATCCACTTGTATTATATAATATCTATATTGAAGAAATTTATAGGGTTTAATTTTATGCTTCTCCACAAAATCAACCGTAGGGTTTTCTTGTCTAACCTATGTTTTTCTAAATCATGTTCCAATGTTTTCTAATAAACATGCTCTCATACACACTATAACACACCTACCTATGCAATGATATATCTATTTTAATTCTAATATTACATTTCCATAATATAAAAGTAAATATCATCCCAAAGGACAATACCATTTAGTAGTCTCTGTAAACCAAATTCATTCATGAACCTTGTATAATAAAATAATACACTAGTCAGAAAATAATTGTTTTTAGAATAACACAAAGGATTATAATGTTTTCCCATCTAGTATATCCTATCTTATATTTATTAGTAAAATTTATGGATTCCTAGGTAATTGAAACATAATATGGGTGACCTAAAATTCCCAGTAATGGTATGTACAAATGAAAAACTAATTAATAATTTTTAATAATTAATATGGAAAGGTATGTAACAGAACACACCTACCATGTACTAAATAACATAATTTCTGTACATAAACTATATTGAATGGTAATAACATGAAACAAATTCCATTTAATTAACTAGATAATGAATATTAAATATGAAAAGGTCATAAACTGAAACACATAACATTTATTTAATGAAATAAAATTGAATTGAATCCATATATTTGTTAGGAAATATGTCATGGATGAATAAAAACTGAAACTAAAGGAGTGAGATACTTAATTATATAAAACCATGTTTTCTATACATATGGAACCATTACCGTCAAGACCATTCAGAATATAATTTAGAATACTGAGTAAAAACCCATCTAACATTTATATCCAACTGACTCGTCCCATTAGAATACTGAGCCACCAAGGGGATATCAATAATTAGGTGCCACTTGTGCCGTACAAGTCCAAAACAATAATCATATATCAAATAAACAATATTACCTATCACATATCCATATTTAATAAAGGATAAAAAATTATTAATTTTCCTCAAATAATTAAATATATTTCAAAGTTAAAACCGTAAAAAATAATTACACAGTTTAGGAAATAATCATTTCCTTAAAAGTGATATAGATATATGGGAAAAAATTAATTTCAAATGGTCATATGAATTAAATATTTTAAGGGTACTAAATGAAATAAAAGATGTTAATTTCAACATAATAATTTTCCAAATAAATCATAAACCATCCATAGGAAGAATAAAGATGGTATCAAGTCAACATATCCCAAGTGGAATAAATTACTTTTTTTTATAAATAAAAATACTATAAATGATATTTTCAAAACATTCCTAAAAAAATATCCCATTATTTGGAAACCTTTTTAATTCCATTTTATATTAAAATTATTATTTTTAAATATTTTCCATTAATATTTAACCTTTAGAAAATGAAAAGTAAGCTTCATTTATGTTATTATGGGTAAATCCATACATACTATTTAATGTAAAAAAGAACATTCCTTTTTCCAGTAAAAAGGTGGGAAAATGAATTTTTTTATAAAGGGAATAAAAGATTCTTTTGATAACATTTGAAAAGTGATATAAGGGTATAAATTTTATTAAAATATAATTTTTATAACTGTTTTGAATTTTTTTTAATAAAACATGATATGTAGATGAAAATAATTTCACTAACTAAAGAGTGAAATTATGATTGGTTTTTATATAATAATTTTTGTAAATATTTTTAGTACCAAAGTTTAGAAAAATTGTAATAATACTTGGAAAATATTATTAATAACCATATGATAGTATAATGAAATGTTTTTTTATCAATTATCATATAATTTCCTCAATTGGAAGTAACATTGAATTATCATTAAAATTATTCTTGAGGAAAATAGTCTTATTACATTCCAAAGTGTCCCATAAAACTTTGAATTATTTGAAACATAACCCTCATGAAATAATGATAATAGAATAATGTATATAAAAATGAAGATAAAATAACTCATGACATAATATATCAAAATGGACAGTAAATACACCACATAAAATAATTTTGTGGTGAATATGACATTTATCTTACAGTTATAAAAATTGATATGAAAATACCTTACATTGAGTCTAACTTGCCACATGTGTCTATATATTCATAAATTATAAACATATGTCAATTATTTAATTTATTGAAATTTGTTTTCATGTTTTTCTAATATTTTATATCACTTATTAACATTTTTTTAAATGACTTAAAAAATTATGTTTACGTCGGGTGTTTTGTCCATATTCATTATGTGTGTCAAAAATAACATTGGTAGGTGAACTATAGTAAAATAGGTCATTACATAATATTTAAAGAATAATAAAAATTCCATGATTATGATATTTATACATAAAATATATTTTAATCCCATCATGAAATATAGTTATGAAAAATCAACCAACATTATATTCTTATAGACTATATGTCTTACGTACACATGAGTAACATTCTTATTTATTAATAATCATTATGGAAAGAATTTAAGTAACATTAATAATTATCCAATTATAATCATAACATAAATACCATATTATTTAATCATATATATTTATATGTTGAATTATTTCTATGGAAAAGGAATCACATTGTGTTGAGGAAGAAGTAGTCTACTTATCCAAGAAGTTTGTTATCAATTATTAAGGTTTTGAAATAGTAAAAAAATGATATATATTATATTTAAAAAGGAATTTTTGCATTAATATAAAATATATTTTAGTTATGTTATTTAATTTTACATAAATCCATATTTTTATGTTAATGTATAGTGTGCATGGATCACATCACTTTGAGGGGGTGGTTTTCTACTATTAGACAAACAAAGATATCACATTTACAAAAAATAAAATGTATAAATGTATATTTAATAAAATAAATAATAAATAATAAATAATAAATAAATATTATATAATATATATATATATGTGTGTATATATTATTTCTATCATTATTCACTAACATAAATGGAGGTAATGAAAAAATGAACAAGTTCGTTTCGAAAGGTGGTAGTTCATAGTACACATAAATGGTATGTTCTATAATCATTATATAGAAGTTTGTTTTATTGTGGTTCGAAACATTATAAAAAATATAAGAATTTTATTTAGGTAAATATAGTTAATATATAAGAAGACTTGTATTTATGAAAATATTGTTATTGGGTGTTCCCCAAGAATTAATCTTTAAAATAGTTTCAAAATGATTTATTGTAGAAATATAGAAGATTATTTTTAGAAATATGGCCATAAAATAGGTTTCCGACAAGTTAATAGGCCATTTTCCCCTTTTGATTAATGTTTAGTCACTTTTTGAGCTAATGTATACCAAAATCAATATAATTAATTTTAATTACTTTCACTAATCATTTTGGTCAAAAAAGGTTGATAATTGTTTAAAATATTAATTATTATTATTAAATATAAGGAATACATTATTTCAAATTCCAATCACATCTGTTTCAGAAATTAATTTAAATTTAATCCAATAGGGATACCAATGAATGTTTTTAAAGTAAAAACATCTAAAAGATGGTTATGTTTATAAACCCAATTTCAAAATCAAATTTTCTAAAATTACCAAAATTAGATTAATTGAAAAATAATTGATATAACATTCCATTAATAACAATAAATAATATTATTTAAATCTCTAAATAAATTATACAATAATACACATTTTTAATTAAAATTTAGTATTAGTCACAAATTATTAAAAAAATAAACCACATAAAAAATATTAAAAATTAACCTTAACCCACTTTTTTTATTCAAATTTCAAATATAAATATTAGTATGATATATTAAAATTTTAAAAGTTTCAAAATTGTATTTAAAATAGTTTTTCCATTAAGTAGAATCAAAACTACATTTATAAAAATCTAGTAAATTATGTGTAATATTTGGTTTGTTCTTATACTGTACCTATAAAATCTATTGGATGAATGTAAAAAATAATTTAACATATAATATATATATTATTTTAATTTTACTCTCTAATTTTTATTTCTTTAATTTATTAGGATAAAACTTCTCTATGAGAATCAAAATAGTTTTCTATAAAAATATTCCTCTTTTATTCAATTGGTTCTATATCTGCTTCTAGATAATTTTTAAACTATGAATTAATATTATAATTTGGTTATTCCATATATTATCATAAGATAGTTAATATTATTTGTATCTTATAATTTAACATCATTGATATTTTTTATTCAACTAAATAGTAACAATTTAATAGTATATTATTTTTTGGTAAAACATTGTCTTGTGTATGACAGAAGCCATTAAAGATACTCATTATTACATGTGACATCCACTAACTTAGTTTTTCATGTATTGAAAGAAAAAAATATGTTTAATATATTTTAAATAATAAATATATATTAAATTAACATGATATTATATTCTCTTATGCACTTGGTGTTTCTTGTCATAAACACTATCGAATAAAATGTTCCCACAATAGATTTTAGGGTAATTTCAAATAAAAAGAAAATTGGTCTACTTTTTCTTTATATAATATCATACCATACAACAATAGAATAAAGGTTTCTATTTTTTCTAATCATGAATCACATAGGTGAATCATAATAATGGAATAATATAATCCATGACTAGTTAGATGGATATTTATAATTTATATTTCTTATTTAGTTATATAAAAAATGATAACAGATGATAATTAGGATGATGAACATCGATAATGTTTATCGCATACTATTTTCATGGTTATTTCAGACTAATAAAAAATAATTATTAAAATCATGGTTTGATACTACATTTTATAGAAAGAGATGAACCATAGTATTTTCATAATAAATATTTGTATTTTCTCATGTTCTATATCAATAAATAATACAAAAGAAAATCTATTTCAGTCAAAGAGAGTTCTTTATATTTTGGAATTAAATATATATTTGTAATATTTGAAACGGTAAAATGATTATGCGGTGATTTAATAAGAGTATGGTTTATCCTTTCATTGAATTTTCTATACTCATTCTAATAGATTGTAGAGACCCCAAACCTGACGTACATGGACATTACATTACTTTTACAGAAAACATAATACATAACAAAATCCAAAACTCAAGGACCATAATAGTTTAGTGTCTTTGGAAACTTGGTACATAATCTTCTAATCATGGTGAATGATCTTCACCATCTCCCATAGAGATCTTCCCCTTTTTTTCTTACCTAAAACCATTCTTTATATCCTAGGGAAATGAAAACATATAAAGGGTGAGCTCAAAGGCTCGGTAAGGGTATGCATGGAGAAAATAAAACAAACCATATACATTTGAAATTAAAAACATGAACATATTGTTCAAACATCAAAATCTTGAGCAATGAAATAAAACATGGCAGTATGTAAGGCATAGATCATAATGGACCATCAATCATGATAAAATAGCATAAGAATAAACCTTGTAATTGTGGAAAACCATTAAGAACTTGATATGATTTCTATAGTAGACAAGGCATTGCTGCCAAGACCATCTTAGTACACAAAGTCCCTTACAGAATCGAGTTCACTCCTCGTTCCAGTCCTGTATCAGTAAACCAGAATAACTTGTCTTTCCAGCCATGTCTATCTCATGAGATATAAATCATTACCCAATACATTGGAGGGAGATATAGGTCCCCCCACCCATCTCATTTTGAAATCATTTGTACGTGTTCCACAATATAAACATAAATCATTCATCATAACCCAATGAATAAAATGGGTTTCATAAACATCATCCCATCATAACATAATCCATATACAAAAAATGGATATCATTTCATCATAAGAAAATTGGAACCATGTAAATCATAGAGACATTATACTTGAAACATACACATATGAAATAATGTCATCTTGGATGGAAAATGGTTTTGATAAAACACATGAAATGAATTCTTGTGGAAAATATCCTTTCTTCATCAAAATGATTTTCTTTTCAAAAGATTCCATGAAATTTTAAATGAAAATGATTTTTTTGAAAATAGAAATGAAATCATGTAGAGGAATCTTCATGAAAATTAGGCATTATGATACCGTAAAAATCTTTTCATGCCGTATAAGTTTGAAAAAATATTCTTCTCGTACTTTTTCTGGAAAAGTAAAAAAGTACCTCGTATGGTAAACAAAAGAATGATTACATACATACAATATAGTAAAAGTAAAAAAATTGGTAAAAGTAATTTAAACATACATGAAACCATTTTTAGAAAATATGGACATTAATGATATATATAACCCTAGTAAATACTTATGAATAAACAATCTCAGATAAAAATGAGATTGGAAAAGTTATCCCTTACCGTATGTCTGATATGCTTCGTATGTATCCAAAAATCATGTATAATGATTTAAATAATTTCATTGAATTATTAAAGAATCAAATTCTTTGTTATGATATCATATATAGTTCACTTATGACTTTATATTACCCGTTGGTTTGTAAATTCCATTTTAAACTAGCATTTTGGGTAAAATCGATTCATTTATCGTAAGTATTTCGATTTTTTGTTCTTGATATTATGACTCAAATCCCAATTTACTTAATTCCATAATTTAAAACATGATTTATATATAATATATATTCAGTATATAAATATATATGATAGATCGATAAGTGGAATGAAATACACCGTTAATGGAGACGGTAGGCCATACATACGCATGAACGCTGTTTTCGTTTCCTTATTGAATTGAATGGAATTATGTAAATGAATAATATATTTACATAAATACAGTATAATTATTATTTAATATCTTTAATTATTATTTATAATATATATAATTTATAATCATACTTGAATGCTTAATCATGGAAAATGAATCTCATCGTGTTCATGGAGACGGTAGTCCATACGTACGCACGAGCGATGATATCGTTCCCATAATTGTTGAATAGAATTGGTCTGAATGATATAATATCTTAGAATCAGTGTGATGTTATAATAACCATATATACTTATTCTTTACACCATTATACTCATCCAAATAAGGTGGTGGTGGAAAAACTAATTACACCACGGCATAGAGACGGTATTCTATATGTACGCACGCGTGGTGATTTCATTTTCTATAGAATGGATATAAGGTGAAATGGGGTTGTTTAATTTTAATAATATCATATCAGTATATTAGTGATAATTATTGTATTAAATTACAATGAAACAACTAGAGAAGGGGAATTTGAAGAAGAAAGTAACTTGAAAGAATCGGTAGAAGAGATTACCTCTTCTTCGACACACCTCCTTTATGCTTCCTCTTAAGGGAATATAATCGGTAGAAGAGATTACCTCTAGAATGTTGATAGGGAAGTGGATAAGAGAAATGGGCTGGGGTTGGCCGAGCATGAAGGATCAAAGTGTTGTGAAGAGGATAGGGAGGTGGTTCCCTCTTATAAGGGAGGAGAGAGGTACCTTTGGAAACCTCATAAATATTAATTTATAATAAATCAAACCCCACTAAAAAACCTTAAAAAATGACTCATATTAGAATATTAGATGAGATAGGGTTGTAATATAACCAGCCATTAAAATTTAGACATGTTTGAAATTTATTTTAAACCTTATCAACTTGATTTATTCTTATTTACTTTATTTAATCTTATTTGTGGTGATAAGATTATAAATTTTAAATTGTTATAAATAATTACTTATGTTTTTTTAATTGTCCATAATTGGATAATTTATGACATTTTAGATAATATAAATTTTAATTTATAATTTTTTAAATTTTTTTCTGATTTTTAAACAATATTATATTATGTTATTTTTATAAAATAACAATAGTGTCAATTTTGACACTATTCATTTATTTGAATTTAAATAAAATCCACACCAATGATATGTTCGCACTAAAATATTTAATAGATTTATAAGACGTCATATTTATCACGAAAATTCATGGAGAAATTCAAATAGTTCATACGATATTTATTTTAATATTTTTAAAACCATTTATTCGATATTTCAATCAATAAAATAATTTCAACATTACTATTGTGTCACCCTTAATGATAATTATTTAATCCCTAAAAATTATAAATAAATTCAAATGATGTATATAATTTTATTATATTTCCGGATAATACACATGTGCAAAGATTCATGAAGTTTATCACTAAATTAAAATTATTATACTTATAAGATTTAAGAGAGTGACATGTTGTCACTTTCTTTGGTTTTAATAATAATGAAATTATTTTCGTGTTCAAAAGTTCATAAAATGAATATATTCTGACCGTTAGGAAATATGGGTCTAATTTTAGTCATCCAATAGAATTTTGGTATGTTCTAGAGTAATTTTATAATCTTATGTTTACCCTTAATTACCATATTTACCTTTAACTATAGTAAATAAGAATTACAGTAGTTACTATTCATAATATCAAAAAAAATAAAAGAAACCTATTAACATAATTTGGACCCACTGAATTCAAATATAGAATCCATTTTTAAAAACTAGAAACACAGAAGTTATAGTAATTAATTAAAATTAATCCCGTTGTTCAGAAAACAGGTTTTAATAGTTAAAACATTGCCAAAGATTGAAATGGTTTTCTCTATGAATTCAATGTAAAATTAATGGTAATGAAAAAAATTATATTAAATATTAAAAATATATTATATTTATACATTAAAACCATTCAATATTATAATTTAACCAAAATAATTTGTTCCATGAAAAAAGTTATTTTTAATTAAAATATAACGTGTTTTTACTATTCATTAAAATATGAAAGTTATCAGAATAATATGAAAATTTTATCCAAAGTAAATTTTTATATCTTGATTCCAAATAATAATTTTATTTTGTCAACTTGAACTTCTTAACATGTCAAAAACTATATTTAATGTGGGTGCGCCATCAAAAGGTGGAAAAACTGCATTTTTTTAAAAATATTTATTTTAACCGAAAAAATTATTTTGTTCCCCTACCATGTTCTAGAAAATGTGTAAGATGAATAATAATGTTATAAAATTCAAATTTTAGTCAATAATATTCATAATGGATAATCTATAATAATATTATAACAATATATCGTCGTTTAGGGAAACCTAGTATCGCAAACAACACACACTATCGAGGATGGCCGCGATTACGTGTAATGCAAGCCATGTAAGGGTTTAGTGTAATGCAATACTCCATTATTGTTTCATATAAACAAATCTATCCATAATCTAGTTATACATTGAATTTATATATATACACTCAACGTTGCGTAGAATAACTACTACCAAACAAACTTGAAATTGTGTGTAACACGATCCAAGAATACTGTTGCTTATACTATAAGCTAATACGGTGTTGCGTATAATCCTAGATAATCTTGGTGTAGAGTACAAAAAATGCCATCAATGAAATTAAAAATAATAATTCTCATAAAATCTCGGTTTGTCACATTCTACCCCCCTAAAAATGAATTTCACCCTTGAAATTCGTCGGGGTTATAAATGGTTTTCTACTTGAAAGTTTCTTTAATTGAAACCCACATCATAAAAAATAATACCAAAACTTATCTTTAAAAACTAAATTATAAAACATAATGGTTACCCAAATTAACTAATCACTAGGTTTCATCATAGGAGAACATAGGTGAAAATATGGATATAGAAGTGAAATCTAACCATCATGTTATGATGGAGAGTGGTAGAGAACATGGATATAGAAAAATACAGCAATCACAAAGCCATAAATATTTGATGATCTAAGGTACCATCTAATTCATCAGATATGAGGGCAATAGGACAAAATTTTTGGTTTTCAAGATCATTTCTCTAATGTTGAAGAATTTTTGTATTAAAAGAAATACTTACTTGATTTTGGTACAATCTCACTGTTGTTCATGCCTTGAACAATTTACACTTCATCTCTTAAATAAATGAAGTTGAATTTGTCTTATGTGAAGTGTTAATGGATCATGCGATAGAATGATAGGTCATTCTATCTGTCTCAAACTTAATTTTAGCAATTGTTATATACATAAGTCCATTTATGGTGAGATTAATCGTATACAGGCCAAACAATGGACTTATACTTCATCTATCATACCACTTAATAAAATACAACTAATTTCTAAAAATTAGGGACTTCATATAGGCCAATTCTAGGCGATAATGGCATTTCACACTTCGGTTGTGGGTTTGATTATCACAGCCTAGTCCGACGCGACGGGTTGTCGCTCATCCTGCAGGTTGTCCTTTTTCTAATACAACATTATTATAACATCCCATCAATAATATCAAAAATGTTATGTCCTTAAAGAATACTATCCTATGTCCAACATAATCCATTCCAATCTTTAGGCTTATCTAAAATACTTCTGTCCAATCTCATAGTATAAAGAAAACAATTACTGGAAATTTCATCTACCGAGCATGTGAATACCATCATCTATCCCCTCTATATCATATGATATATCTTGTTGGTCACATTCCAAACATTTGAATACATTAATCATGTATTCTATTAAAAAATGAATACCCATTGAACCTTAGTGAAAACATGAATGCTATCAAAATTTAACTCTTTCCACATACCAAAATCCTAAAATCTCTATATACTCAAACCATGATATTAGTCAGGATCTCATTTCATTTTATCTTTATCCCTTCATTATACACATATCATCCTCTTTCCAAAAATATGTCAATCACTTTTCATGGTTACATGTACCATATAATTATAGAATACCAATGCATAGATATTCCAAAATTCCACGATACCATAAATGAGATTCCATGATACTATTTTGAAATCCCATTACATAAACACTTAATCATTCCACAAAATCATTATCATACTCAACATCACCAATAGTGATCGCATGTGACATCCCATTATCGTTTTCCTTAAGATGTTGCTAATGTAAATCATCATTAACCCTTGGATTAAAGCATTGATTATTATAATGCCACATTTCCTTGCCGTTGAAGCATTGAGGTGTTGGTGTAGTGTTCTCTGTATTATTTTCTCTATTCACATCATTAGGTACCTTTTCCCATTACTTTGACACTAAACTTCTCTATGACCTTATTTTCCACACATAAAAAATTTTATATGACCTTTTAGGAAATCTCCACCATGCTTCTTTCCACACTTTGAGCATAAAGTAACATTCAACTTATTTTCACCATTTTTCTGAGATATTTCATTGAACTCCATCTTTCATTTCTTGTAAAAAAACCTAATATAGACATGTAACGCCAACTTCTAGTTCTACCTTGATTTAACAACACACAATTTCTTCATTGCTACTAAAGTCTCTTGTAGCTAATTCCAATCGAAGACTTGGTTTTAAGACACCAATGAATCAATCAACTTTACTTTCAGGTTGGATTATAAAACCAGATTCATACCTTTCATGCCTTGTAAAATTCGCTTCGTATATACCAAAAGATTCATCATTCTATTTATTAATCTCAAGGAACTCCTTTTCCATATTTTTTCGAATAATACGAGGGACGTCCTTATTGAAAAATAAGTTCTTGAACTCATCCCATTCCATGGATTCAATTTCATCTCGGGGCCTCGTATTCTTAATTAGAGTCCACCATTGGTCTGATTTACCTTCTAAACTGTAAATAGCCAGAATGACTTTTTCATGTTCTGAACAGTGGTGTATGGAAAATATCTTTTCAATGGTACTGTTCCATTGTTCAGAAACATGTGGATTAGAAGACCCACTGAAAGAAGGTGGACATTGCCTCATGAAGGAATCAATAGAATATTGTTCTCTTCTCTGTTCATTTGGAAGTCTAGAATGATTCATACCTTATGTAAGTATAGAAATATGATTTCTCACTCCATCTCCCATAAAATTGGATTGTTTAAGAGGAAAATCATTTCATTTTTCACTACATTGATCAACATGGTACTTTCGGGTTCCACCCATCGTCTAAAACCCAAAAAGAATAGTGTGAGAGGAAAAAATACTATTAGGGAAAACAATATAATAATGTGGGAGTACCTTAAATATCTAACATATTAGGTTTAATTTTAATATCGTTACCGTAATTCTAGGACTATAACCTATACTTATAAATTACCTTAGGGACATCCCTAGACATACCGTAGAAATATCTCTAGGGATTCCACTAAAGTTTTCACATCCAAGATTCCGCAGGTTAACTAAACCTTTCCTCTGATGCAAACAGTAGAGACCCCAAACATTACATTCATGGACATTACATTACTTTTGCAGAAAATATAATACTTAAAAAAACCAACACTCAAGGACCATAATAGTTTTGTGTCATTGGAAACTTGGAAGATAATCTTCTAATCAGGGTGAAATATCTTCAACATCTCCCAAAAGGATCTTAACCTTTCTGTTTTCTTACCTAAAACCTATCTTTATATCCTGGGGGAAAGAAAACATATAAAGGGTGAGCTCAAATTCTCAGTAAGGGTAATCATGGAGGAAATAAAACAAACCATATACATTTGAACTTAAAAACATGAACATAATGTTTAAACATCAAAATCTTTAGCAATGAAATAAAACATGGTTGTACATAAGGCATAGATCATAATAGAACATCAATAATGATAAAATAGAATGGGAATCAAGCATGTAATTTTGGCTAAACCATTGATTTCTTGATATTATTTCCATTGTAGCCAAGGCATTGCTACCAAGACCATATTTGTGGACAAAGTCCCTTACTGAATCGAGTTCACTCCTCATTCCAGCCCTGTATCACTAAACCGGATTAACTTTCTTTTCCAGCCATGTCTATCTCATGAGATATAAATAATTAACCAATGCATTAGAGGGAGATATAATTCCCACCCATCTTATATTGAAATCATTCTTACGTGTGCCACAACATAAACATAAATCATTCATCATAACCCAAAAAATAAAATAGATTTCATAAACATCATCCCATCATAACATAATCCATATAAAACAAATGGATATCATTTAAACATAAGAAAAGTGTAACCATGTAAATCATAGATACATTATACTTGAAACATACACAAATTAAATAATGTTGTCTTGGATGGAAAATGGTTTTCATAAAACACTTGAAATGAATTCTTGAGGAAAATATCCTTTCTTCTTCAAAATCATTTTCTTTTCACAAAATGACATGAAATTTTAAAATAAAAGGATTTTGCTGAAAATATTTATGAAATATTGTAGTGGAATCTTCATGAAAATTAGGTGTTATGATACTATAAAAATAATTTTATGTCGTTTAAGTTAAAAAATCATTCTTCTCATACTTTTACCGGAAACGTCAAAAAGTACCTTGTATGGGCAACAAAAGAAAGATTCCTTACATACCATGTAGTAAAAAAATGGGTAAAAAGGAATTTAAACATACATGAAACCATTTGTAGAAAATAGGTACATGTATGATAAATAAAACCCAAGTAAATACTTTTGAATAAACAGTCTCAGATAAAAACGAGATTGGAAATGTTATCCCATACCTTATATCAGAAATGATTCATATATATCCGAACCTCATATATAATGATTTATATAATGTAATTGAATTATTACAGAATAATATTCATTGTTATGATATCATATATGGTTCACTTATGTCTTTATATTACCCGTTATTTTTCAATTTTCATGTTAAAGCAGCATTTTGGGAAAAATCGTTTCATTTATCGTACCTGTTTCGATTTGTTGTCCTTGTCATTATTACTCACAGCCAGATATACTTAATTCCAGAATGTGAAAACTGATTTATATATAATATATATTCAGTATGTAAATATATATGATAGATCGATAAATGGAATGAAATACACCGTTAATGGAGATGGTAGGCCATACGTACACATGAACACTTTTATCGTTTCCTTATTGAATTAAATGGAATTAAGTAAAAAAAACATATATATAAATAAATCAAGTATCATTATTCTGTAATATATTTAATTATTATTTAATATAATTATACTTTATAAACATAATTGAATGGTTAATCATGGAACATGAATCTCATCGCGTTCGTTGAGACAGTAGTCCGTACGTACGCACGTGCGATGATATCGTTCCCATAATTATTGAATAGAATTGCAGTGAAAGATATAATATCTCAAAATCAGTATGATGTTAATATTACCATATATAGTTATTCATTACACCATTATACCCATCCAAGTAAGGTGGTGGTGGAAAAACTAATTACACCACGGGGTGGAGACGGGATTCCGTACGTACGCACGCACGATGATTTCTTTTTCCGTAGGATGGATGGAAGGTGAAATGGGGTTGTTTCTATTTATAATATCATATCAGTATATTAGTGATACTTATAGTATTAATTTACAATGAAACAACTAAACTAGAGGAATTTTAATAAGAAAGAAACTTGAAAGAATCGGTAGATGAGATTACCTCTTCTTCGACGCACCTCCTTTAAGTTTCCTATTAAAGGACTAGAGTTGGCCTTTTGAGAAGACCAAAACCTCCATAATGTTCAAGGGAATTGTAGAAGACAAATGGTCAGGGGTTGGCAGAGATTGAAGGCTCAAAATTTTGTGAATATTAGAGGGGAGAGGTGCCCTTTTATAAGGGAGGAGAGGGGAACCTTTGGAAACCTAAAAAATATTAATTTATAATAAATCAAACCCCACTTAAAAACCTCCAAAAATTACTAATATTCAAATATTAGATGAGATAAGGTTTTAATATCATCAAATAATAAAATTTAGACATGTTGGAAATTTATTTTAAACATTATCAACTTGATTTATCTTTATTTAATTTATTTAATCTTATTTGTAGTAATAAAATTCTAAATTTTGAATTGTTATAAATAATTATTTATGTTTTGTTAATTGTCCATAATTGGATAATTTATGATATTTTAAACGATATAAATTTTAATTTATAATTTTTAAAATATTTATTTGATTTTTAAACAATTTTATATTATGTTATTTTTATAAAATAACAATAGTGTCAATTTTGGCACTATTCAATTATTTGAATTAAAATAAAATCCACACAAAAGATATGTTCGAACTAAAATCTTTGAAAGATTAATATCATGTCATATTTATCTTGAAAATCCGTGGAGCATATTAAATAGTTTATACAATATTTATTTTAATATTTTTAAATCCATTTATTTGATATGACAATCAATAAAATAATTTCAAAATCCCTATTGTGTCAACTTTAATGATTATTATTTAATCACTAAAAATTATAAAAAAATTCACATGATGTAGATAATTTTATTATATTTCTGGAGACTATTCATGTTCAAAGTTTCATGAAGTTTATCAGTAAAAAAAATTATTATACTTATAAGATTTAAGAGATTGACATGTTAGCACATTCTTTGGTTTTAATAATAATTAAATACTTTTTGGTGTCAAAAGTCCATAAAATTAGTCTATTCTGACCCTTATGTTATATGGGTCTACTTTTATCCATTCAATAGATTTTTGGAAGGTGTTAGGGTAATTTTATAATCTTATTTTTACCATTAATTACTGGATTTAACTTTAACTCCAATAAATAAAAATTTACGTAGTTACTATTCATAATATCAAAAAAATAAAAGTAACTTATTAACATAATTTGTACCAACTGAATTCAAATAAGGAATAAATTTTTCTAAATTCCAAACACATAAGTTGCAGTAATTAATTTAAAATTAAACCTATTTTTAAGAAAACGAGTTTTAAATGTTAAAACATTGCCAAATATTGAAATGTTTTCACCTATGAATTCAATATAAAAATAATGATAATGACATAAATTATAATAAATGGTAAAAATACATTTTATTTATACTTTAAAACCATTAAATATTATAATTTAACCATATAAATTATTGCGATGAAAAAATTAGTTTTTAATTAAAATATAACGTGTCTTTACTATTCATTAAAATATGAAAGTTATGAGAATAATAATAAAAAATTATCAAAAGTAAATTTTTATATCCTGATTCCAAAGAAGAATTTAATTTAGTCAAATTGAACTTATAAACATATCAGAAACTATATTTAAAGTTGGTGTGCCATCAAAAGTTGGAAAACTGTATTTTTTTAAAAAAAATTATTTTACCCGAAAATTTTATTTTGTTCACATACCATGATCTAGAAAATGTGTAAGATAATAATAATGCTATAAAATTCAAAATGTAGTTAATACTATTCATAATGGATAGTCCATAAAAATATTATAATAATATATCATTGTTTAGTGAAACCCGGTATCCCATACAACACACGCAATTGAGGAAGGTCGCAATTGCATGTAATGCAAGCCAAGTCAGTGTTGCTTGTAGTGCATGACTCCTTTGTTGCTGTGTATAAAAAAATACAACCATATTCCAATTATACATTGAATATTTATATATACACTCAATTTTGCGTAGAATAACTACTATAAAAAACTTGAAATTGTGTGTAACACGATCTAAAAATAGTGTTGCGTATACTACAAGCTAATACGATGTTCCGTATAGCTCAAGATAATCTTGGTGTAGCGTAAAAAACAAGACATCCAAGAAATTATATAAAATAATTCTCATAAAATCTCAGGTTGTTACATTCTACACCCCTAAAAAGAAATTCGCCCTCAAAATTTGTCGGCGTTATAAATGGTTTTCTACTTGAAAGTTTCTTAAATAGAAACCCACATCCTAAAAAGGAATACCAAAACATAACAAGAAAAACTAAAGTATGAAATCTAAAGGTTACCCAAATTAACTAATCAATGGGTTTCCACATAGAATAGCATAAGTGAAAATATGGATATGGAAGAGAAATCTAACCATCATGTTCTGATGGAGAGTTGTAGAGAACATGGCTATGGAAAATACAACACTAACAAAGCCATAATTTTGTGATGATATAAGGTACCATATGATTCCTCAGATATGAGGGAAATATGACAACATTTTTTTGTTTTCAAGATCATTTCCCTAATGTTGAAAAATTTTTGAATTAAAAGAAATACTTACTTCATTTTGTTACAATCTCACTGTTGTTCATGCCTTGAACAATTTCCACTTTATCTCTTAAAGAAATGAACTTGAATTTATCTTCCATGAAGTGTTAGTGGATCATGTGATAGAATGATAGGTCATTCCATCTATCTCAAATATAAGGTTAGTAATAGTTATATTCATAAGTCCATTTATGGTGAGATTAATCGTATACGGTTCCAAAAATGGACTTATAGTTCATCTATCATACAACATAATAAAAATAAACTAATTTCTACATACCAGGGACATCCTATAGGCCAATGGTAGGCGATAAAGGCCTGTCGCACTTCAGTCGTGGGTTCGATTCCCACAGCCTTGTTTGACGTGACATGTTGTCACCCTTCCTGCAGGTTGTCCTTTTTCTAAATCTAAATTATTATACCATCCCATCAATAATATCAAAAAATTTCTATCTTTAAATAATACTAAATTATATCCAACATAATCCATTCCAATCTTTAGGATTATCTAAAATACTTCTGTACAATATCATAGTAGAAAGAAAACAATTACTAGAAAGTTCATCAATCGAGCATGTGAATACCATCATCTATCCCCCATATATCATACGATATATCTTGTTGGTCACATTCCAAACAAGTGAATACATAAATCATGTATTCTCTTCAGAAATTAATACGCATTGAACCTTAGTGAAAACATGAATGCTGTCAAAATTTAACTCTTCCACATACCAAAATCCTAATATTTCTATATACTCAAACCATTATATCAGGAACGAGCTCATTAATTCCCTCTTTATCCCATCATTATGTGCATATCATCTTCTTTCAAAATATATTTCAATCACCTTTCATGGTACCCAGTACCATATAATTATTGAAAACCAATACATAGATATTCCAAAATTCCACGATACCATAAATGAGATTCCATTATACTATTTTTGATATCCCATTACATAAAAATGTAATCATTCCACAACCGCATTTTCATACTCAACATCACAAATAGTGATCACATGTATCATCCCTTTATCCTTTTCCTTAAGAGGTTTCTCACTTCGATCATCATTAACCCTTGGATTAGGGTATTGATTAGCATAATGCCCCATTTCCTTGCACTTGAAGCATTGAAGTGTTGGTGGAGCATTTTCTGTTGTCTTTTCTCTATTCGCAACATTAGCAATCATTTTCCAATTACTTCAAAACTCAACTACTTCATGACCTTCATTTTCACTATTAAAACATTTTCTAATACATTTTAGGCAATCTCCACCATGATTTCTTCCACACATTGATCATAAAGTAACATTCATCTTCTTTTCACCATTGTTCTGAGTTTTTTCCTTGAACTCCATCTTTCGTTTCTTGTCAAATCCATGAGATGGATATGTAACACCAACATCCAGTTCTACCTTCATAGCACAAGTTACAATTTCTTCATAGCTATTGATGTCTTTTATAGCTAATTCCCTTAGAAGACTTGGTTTTAAGGCTCTGAAGAATCAATCAAATTTTCTTTCAGGTTGGATGATAAAGCTAGATGCATACCTTGCAAGCCTTGTAAAATTTGGTTCATATATACCAACCGATTCATCATCCTTTTGCTTAATCTCAATGAACTCCTTTTCTATATTTTTTCAAAGAATACAAGGGAAGTACTTATTGAAAAATATGTTCTTGAACTATCCCATTCCATTTATTCAATTTCATCTTGGGGCCTCATATTCTTAATTTGAGTCCATCATTAGTCTGTTTCACCTTCTAAACAGTAAATAGCCAGAATGAATTTTTCATGTTCCGAACAGTGAAGTATGGAAAATATCTTTTCTATGGTATTGATCCATTGTTCAACATCAAGTGGATTAGAAGTCCCACTGAAAGAAGGTGTATGTTGCCTCAGGAAGGAATCGATAGAATATTGTTCCCTTATCCGCTCATTTGGAAGTCTAGAATGATTCATATCTTGTGTAAGTATAGCAATAAGATTTTTCACTCCATCTATTATAACATTGGTTTGATCATTAGGAAAATCATTGCATTCTCCATTACATTGATCAGTATGGTTCCTTCGAGTTCCAACCATCGTCTAAAACCAAAAAATAATAGAGTGAGTGGTAATAATCATTCTAGGGAAAACAACATAACAATGGTGGAGTACCATAAATATATAACATATTATGATTAATTATAATATCTTTACCATTATTCTAGGACTATAACCTATACTTATATGTAACCATAGGGACATACCTAGACATACATTAGAAATATCTCTAGGGATTTCACTAAAGTTTTCGCATCCTAGTTTCCAAAGTATAACTAAACCATTCCTCTAATACCAACTGTAGAGACCCAAAACGTGATTTACAAGGACATTACATTACTTTTTCAGAATAAAATAATACATAAAAAACCAACACTAAAGGACCGTAATAGTTTAGTGTCTTTGGAAACTCGTAACATAATCTTCTAATCATGGTTAAAGATCTTCAACATCTCCCAAAAAGATCTTCCCCCTTTTGTTTTATTACCTAAAACCTTTCTTTATATCCTAGGGAAAAGAAAACATATAAAGGGTGAGCTCTAATGATTAGTAAGGGTGAGCATGGAAAAAATAAAACAATCCATGTATATTTTAACTTAAAAACATGAACATAATGTTTAAACATCAAAATCTTGAGCAATGAAATAAAACATGGTAGTACATAAGGCATATATCATAATGGAACATCAATCATGATAAAATATCATGAGAATAAATCATGTAATTGTGGAAAACCATTATGATCTTGATATGATTTCCATAGTATCCATGGAATTGCTTGCAAGACCATCTTAGTGGACAAAGTCCCATACTGAATCGTGTTCACTCCTTGTTCTATTCCTATATCATTGAACTAGATTAACTTATCATTCCATTGATTTCTATCTCATGAGATATAAATATTTACCCAATGCATTGGAGGGAGATATAGGTCCCACCCAACTCATATTGAAATCATTCTTACATGTGCCACAACATAAACAGAAATCATTCATCATAACCCAAAGTATAAAATAGTTTTCATAAACATCATCCTATAATAACAATATCCTTAAAAAACTAATGTATATCATTTAATCATAAGAAAAGTGGAACCATGTAAATCCTAGATACATTATACATGAAACATACACATATGAAAAATGTTATCTTTGATGGAAAATGGTTTTGATAAAAAAACATGAAATTAATTCTTGAGGAAAATAACCTTTCTTCTCCAAATCGTTATCTTTTCAAAAAATTCCATGGAATTTTAAAAGAAAAGGATTTTGTAGAAGATATTAATGAAATTTTTTAGAGTAATATTCATTAAAATTAGACGTTATGAAACCGTAAAAATCTATTCATGCCATATAAGTTAAAAAAACATTATTATCATACATTTTCCAGAAAAGTAAAAAAGTAACTCATATGGTAAACAATGGAAAGATTCCATACATACCATGTAGTAAAAGTCAAAAATGGGTAGAAGGACTTTAAACATACACGAAAACCATTTTTAGAAAATAGGGACATGGATGATAATGATAACCCCAGTAAATACGTACGAATAAACAATCTCGGATAAAAATGAGATTGGAAAAGTTATCCCTTACCTAATGTCTGATATATTTTTTATGTATCTGAACCTCATGTATAATGATTTATATAATGTCATTGAATTATTAAAGAATCATATTCATTGTTATGATATCATATATGGTTCACTTATGACTTTATATTACCCGTTCTTTTGTAAATTCCATGTTAAAGCTGCGTTTTGGGTAAATTTGTTTGATTTATTGTATGTGTTTCGATTTGTTGTTCTTGATATTATTACTCATATTCTGATTTAATTAATTCCAGAATGTAAACATGATTTATATATAATATATATTCATATATAAATATATATGATATATCTATAGATGGAATGAAATACACCGTTCATGGAGACTGTAGGCCGTACGTATGCATGAACGCTGTTTTCGTTTCCTTATTGAATTGAATGGAATTATGTAAATGAAACACATATGTACATAAATCCAATATCATTATTATGTAATATATTTCATGATTATTTATTATATATATATTTTATAATCCTAATTGAATGGTTAATCATGTAAAATGAATCTTATCGCGTTCATGGAGACGGTAGTCTGAACGTACGCACGAGCGATGATATATTTCCCATAATTATTGAATAGAATTAGAGTGAATGATATAATATCTCATAATCAGTATGATTTTATAATAAGCATATATATTTATTCATTACACCATTATACCCATCCATGTAAGGTGGTGGTGGAAAAACTAATTACACTACAGTGTGGAGACGATATTCTGTACGTATGCACGAGCGGTGATTTCGTTTTCTGTAGGACAGATAAAAGGGGAAATGGGGATTTTTAATATTTATAATACTATATCAGTATATTAGTGATACTTATTGTATTACTTTACATTAAAAAAACTAAAGAATAGTAAATTGAAGAAGAATTAAACTTGAATGAATCAGTAGAAGAGATTACTTCTTCTTCGACACACCTCCTTTAAACTTCCACTTAATGGAATAGAGTTGGTCTTTTGAGATGAAAAAAACAACCATAATGTTTCTAGGGAAGTGGAGAAGAGAAATGGTTAGGTGTTGGCCAATAATGTAGGCCCAAATTGTTGTGAATTGGAGAGGGAGGGGGTTCCCTTTTATAAGGGAGGAGTGGGGCGCCTTTGGAAACCTCAAAAATATTAATTAATAATAAATCAAACCCTACATAAAAACCTCCAAAAATGACTCATATTAGAATATTATATGATATAGGGTTTTAATATCATCAAAAAATAAAATTTATACATGTTGGGAATTTATTTAAAACCTTATCAATTTGATTTATTCTTATTTAATTTATTTAATCTTATTTGTGTTAATAAGATTGTAAATTTTAAATTGTTATAAATAATTTCTTATGTGTTGTGAATTGTATATAATTTGATAATTTATGAAATTTTAGACCATATAAATTTTAATTTATCATTTTTTAAATATTTTTTTTTATTTTTAAACAATTTATATTATGTTATTTTTATAAAATAACAATAGTGTCAATTTTGACACTATTCATTTATTTGAATTTAAATAAAATCCCCACAGAAGATATGTTCGAACTAAAACATTTAATAGATTTATAACATGTCATATTTATCTAGAAAATTCGTGGAGCATATTAAATAGTTCATACAATTTTTATTTTAATATTTTTAAAACCATTTATTTGATATTTCAATCAATAAAATAATTTCAACATCACTATTGTGTCAAATTTAATGATAATTATTTAATCCCAAATAATTGTAATTAAATTCAAATGATGTAGATAATTTTAATAAATTTCCAGAGACTATTCATGTTCGATGTTTCATGAAGTTAATCACTAAATTAACATTATTATACATATAATTTTTAAGAGAGTGACATGTTGTCACTTTCCTTGGTTTTAATAATAATTAAATTATTTTCATGGTCAAAAGTCCATAAAATGAATCTATTTCGACCCTTAGGTGA
Source organism: Viscum album (assembly GCA_963277665.1). NCBI lineage: Eukaryota > Viridiplantae > Streptophyta > Magnoliopsida > Santalales > Viscaceae > Viscum > Viscum album. The sequence goes on along the minus strand of OY728143.1, from coordinate 1,678,989,590 downwards.
TATGGGTCGCCTTTTAGTCATCTAATAGAATTTGGGTCAGTGTTAGGGTAATTTTGTAATCTTATTTTTACCCATAATTACCCAATTTATCTTTAACTACTGTAAATAAAAATTACCGTAGTTAATATTCATAACAAAACAAATTAACCTATTAACATAATTTGGACCAAATTAATTCAAATATTTAATCCATTTTTCAAAATTCAAAACACCAAATTTGAAGTAATTAATTTAAAATTAATCTCGTTGTTAAGAAAACTGGTTTTAAATTATTAAACATTGCGAATGATTGAAATATTTTTTCCTATGAATTCAATGTAAAATTAATGGTAATAACTTAATTTATATTTAATGGTAAAAATTTATTATATTTAAACTTTAAAACCATTAAATATTACAATTTAAACATATAAATTATTGTGATGAAAAAATTTGTTTTTAATTAAAATATAACATGTTTTACTATTCATTAAAATATGAAAGTTATCAGAATAATATGGAAAATTTTTCCAAAGTTAATTTTTATATCCTGATTCTAAATAAGAATTTTATTTTCCCAAATAGAACTTATAAACATGTCAAAAACTATATTTAAAGTGGGTGCACCATTAACAGGCGGTAAAACTACATTTTTTGAAAAATATGTATTTTACCCGAAAAATTTATTTTGTTCCCATACCATGTTCTAGAAAATGTTTTAGATTAAAAATAATGTTATAAAATTCAAAATGTAGTCAATACTATTCAAAATGGATATTCATGATAATATTATAACAATATATCATTGTTTAGTGAAACCCGGTATCGCGTACAACACACACTATCAAGGAAGGTCGTGATTGCGTGTAAAGTAAGCCGTGTTAGGGTTACGCGTAGTGCAAGACTCCATTGTTGTTGCGTATAAAAAAATACATCCATATTACAGTTATACATTGAATATATATATACACTCAATGTTGCATAAAATTACTACAATCAAACATAATTGAAATTGTGTATAACACGATCCAAGAATAGTGTTGCATATACTACAAGCTAATATGGTGTTGTGTATAGCGCAAGATAATCTTGGCATAGCGTACAACAAAAGACATCAAAGAAATTAAAAATAATAATTCACATAAAATCATGGGTTTTTACATAGAGTCCCCAATAACCCTAAAAAAATGTATTGAATGTATCAGAATGAGACATGTATTATTCAGAATTTCATATTGATTCTATTAAAATTTTCTAATGATCTATACAGTCTGAGTTTAATAGCCTCATATCAAAATAAAATTGATGTCTTAGATCCCATTAGGAGTGTGAAAGTTTTTGAATATTTGGGAATATATTTCTTATAACCCTTCCTTATATTTTATGATAGAATATTATAACATTTTTGTAGTAAATTGTTTTTAAAATTTTTGATGATAAATATCCACCCAAATGATAATTATTGTGTCATTTTATTCTTTGTTAGGGCATAAATGTTTTATTGATTAGTATTCCTAAGATCCATAACCTATGATCAAGGAATCCATTTATATAATATAATTATGTATGATTTGATGTGAATTTACCAATTTAATCACAAGACATTAACACCCAAACATCCATAGCATAGTTTACACGATGAAGTCTCAAACAACGACACTATTAAAATAGTGGAAAACTATCATGAAAACATGAAATATTTTTTCCAAATAATAGAATTTGTCTTATGGTCTGACCAAACATCCTAAAAACTCTCATTGGAATGAGTCCATAATATTCTATGAATGGGAAAACTTTTTAGTTAACTATTATGATAGTAAATAATTCCTATTTTGATGTCATGCAGACTAATGTAAATATAGAAACCTGATGAATGGAAAAATACTATAGATTTAAAAGCTTGAATAAAATAGATCTAAATGGTTTTTGAACTAATGGTTTTATAAGTTAATAATTTGAGTGGATTCTAGTTATCATTGATTTATGAAAGAGGTAATCCTTTGATTTATATTATTTTTAAAAAATAGTAACTATTTTCTTTTTAATGTTATTTTTGTTTATTTAATTTTTATATTTAGACTACTCTGAAACATTATGATATAATTCTGAATTCCTTCTCATATTTGTAACCTATTATAGTTATGGGAAACCAATTTCACCCATGAATTTAATTTATATTAATGCATAAATGAAGTTCTTTTCCAATTAAAATTTTAGAGAAATTGTGAATGGATTACAATGTTTTGAATCTCATAGAAAGAGATACATTCCAACATTAATGTCACATCCTGAAGACACATCCACATAAATTATTTCATCTACTAAACCATTACATGAAATAAGTAATATAAATACTGAGTAATATAATCAAAGAAATTTATATTTGTGGACCATGTACAATAAATTAATAGTTCATTATTTTGAATTAAATACCCTTTTCATATGAATATATATTTTCTATTGTGTCATTTTACTCCCCTGTATACATTAGAGTATAAATATTAACTTGTTAAGAAACCACATTAGAAATCCAATATCACTTATATTCTATGTCCTGAAATTAATGAATAAATATAGTTTAACTCATATTTGGGGAGGGATCTATATGATTTTAATGGACGTGATATAAGAAATAAAGATACTATTTATGTGCATATATATATGATCTTCATAGGTAATAACTATTATATTGGAGAATGGATTGATATATAAGAAAATTAAATGAAATTTATGGGAAAAATCATCCAAAACAATATAAAAAACATCACAGATATTCCTTGAAAATCAAAGGCAACTCCATAACATAAAATCCAAAAAAACTATATAAAAAATTATATAGATGTTTTTAGATAGAATAATATTTTAATACTTATAAAGTGCTAAAATATTAATATGTCATCAAAACACAATATATTCATGAATAGACTCACTATAATGCATTTTAATTGGTAATTCAATTCCATTGGAAAAAATATAAATCATCGATTATTCCCAAAAAAGAGAAACATTCCCCAGATTTTTCCCAAAAATCCACTATAATTAAAACATACACACCATTGGATAGATAAATAAATTGAAAAATCTTTAAAAACATATGGTTTTTTAGATTAATTGCATTGAATTGATAAACATTTTCATGCTTAAAGTGACCCCTACATCGGTTGGGTAATGCAATAATATTTATTTATATTCACACTTGATTGATGAGATAACTAATTATACGAGTTTAGGTAAAGTGATCTTTGGAGGACAATTTTTTTTAAAATGAATTGAATTTTGATAATATAGAAAATGTAACTAAGATAAATTAAGAGGAATCATATGTTTTAGTATCATTCAATTAAAAATAAAAATCATGTTATGTTGTGTCTTGGATTTTTTATTGGAAATATTTTTACATCTTATGGCTAGGAGAATTTATATAGCTAATAAATTCAATATGTATTTTTTGATGACTAATTAATTTTATTCCTTCGCACTTAATAAATAATTTAGTTTTACAATGTTTTAGGGGCTAAGGGAAATTTCATTTAATTTTATGATTATTCCATAAAATGTAATAAGTTGTAATGTTAATTGATTTAATTTATTTTTTTTCTAAAATGAATGGATATGTATTAATAATTCATTAATTCTTAATTTTAAATGTAAAATATGTTTTCTACAAATATAAGAGACACAGTTTAATATTTCTAGATATCTTTTTTAAATAAATATGATATATATATATATGTATATATTTGGTAATTTAAATGATCTTAAATGTATATGAGTGAGAGTTTATTGACTAAATGTATGATATTCCAAGTAGAGTGGCTTGAATTTTCAATAGGTGGGTCTTATATAGTATCTTTTATATAATATATATAAAATTTATCTGGATTAAAGAATTAATTTTTTAATGTATTGACTCCAATATTTATACCTAACAATAATCGATTATTTCTATAAAATAGTTGGACATCACCCTATGATAAGTAACAATATCCCCTTTTTCAAATAGAGAAGAAGTATGCATAACGTAAATTATTAGACACATGAAATATTTTTCTATGAAAATAGAGAAGATAATATTATTTAATATTACGTTTAATGCGAAACAATTATATATAATAGAGTAAAAAAGAGATGTGTAAGACGATTTTTTGATAGCTAATATATTTTAATTCCATTAGGATCATACACATGATGTTTTCGTTTGATAAATTAGAAAATCTGATCTTATCACTGGGAAAATTGTAATTACACTAGGAATAGTTTGAGATACAATTTAGTGATACAAAACATTTTTGACATATAAGATCCATTTTGTTTTTGATTCATGCTATAGAGTCTAAAAAATTAAAGTCTATACAAGAAGTTTTTTTGGCACCATGAATAGAATTAATCAATATTTAGTACAATAGTCAATCGATAAAGGTCTACACTATAGAAATTTTGGTTTTTTTATTTCATGAATCCCAATATGTTAGGGAATAGAATTACAATAATATTTTTCTTAATTTATAAATTTAATGGAAAATTTGGGGGTGGGATTTGAAAATAATATAGAAAAAATACTATTGTCTAACTGATGAGAAAATATTATGGGAAATAATTCAAGATAAAGATTCACAAAAATCAAAAAATCATGGAGAAGATAAAAAAATTAATTGGGATATAATATTATATAGTGTAGCATGTATATAAGATAAAACATTAAAAATAAATAATGGTTTAGAGAGAGGGGATTTCACCTCATACTACTAATTATTTTGAAATCAACCATGTTATGTATTTTTATCATAACTCTTATATTATTTTTCAATAAAAATATTAACCCATATATATATTTGAAAATAATATTTTATAATAAGGAAGGGAAGGATATATTATTCTAACTTTTTAGTCTTCTCTATAATGAATGAAATTAGTCTTCATTGATTTATATTAATATTTAATGGATGATTATTCTATCAAATCGATTTTTTTGAGTTATTAACTATGTTCATGTTATTAAAACACTATTGATGAATTGAATATTGACCCTTTCTTAGTTTAGTTTATATATTATGAAATACATTAGTATGATATTTTATTTTGTAGATATTTGTGTCACATGTGTGTGATATAGTGGGTTTCAATTTTACTAATTTTAAAAACCAAAACGCATTTGGGATTTTCTAGGTAATTTTTGTAGGATCTTAATATTTTGTTATGATTAATAAATTTTCACATACTTAAAAATTAGTATTGATCAAAAATTGGGTACTTTAAGAATAATTTTTAATAATTCATTAATCATATGGTGATTAATGAAGGTATTTTTTAATTTTTTACTTATCATTTAATAAGGTGAGTGATAAATTTTAATGAATATGATAGAATTGAATTAGGAAATACATCCATAAAATAATAAACTTTTTTATTTTTATTATATTTTATCTCTTAGGATTTCATTCCATTAATCTCAAATAATAATTCAATATCAGCATCATATAAACAAATTCTAGTAACCTATTTTCTACACTCTTTTCATGAAAAAATACATGGTATAAAAAATATAGTAGTTATAATAAACTAGTGTTTTGAAGTATTTTTGCAGAACCAAGGTAGTTGTGTCACTCCTACTTGGGAGGGAATTTTCCCCATCTATAGAAATATCTATTAGTTTCTGCTACAATATAGTTATAATATAATTGTGTTTTACAAACTTTTATAAATCCCATCATTGTTTTGTAACAACTAATTGTGAGTAGACTCTATAGCCTAACAATGCATATATTATTGATAAGTCCCCCACACATAAGAATGCATTTATACTATTCACATCAAACTCAAAGGGAGAAACACATATTTAAGATTTCAAATATCATGTTATATATTTTTACAAAGAAATTCCATTTAAAATGTCATTAATAATATATTTTAATAACATATGTCATGATAATATACATTACTATTACCCTCAACGTTCCATAAATTACAGACAGAACTGAAAAATAGTTATTCACTATTTCCAACAGTATGTCCCACCTTGAAATATCAGTTTTACGAATGATTTAACAACCATACATCAATAAATTAAAAACCATGATATAATATAATTGAAGTTTAATACCATTGAATAGATGGTGTTTGTATACAAGTTTGTAGGAGAAGCCACCCACCTCAACTCGGGGATGATGAGAAATCATTCCACGTAACAGAAGATATTTATATACTCAACCTTCCCAAAGTCATAACATTAATTTCTACAAATCATAAAACTCTAAAGCCTCATTCAAATCAAAAATTTATTATGAGGGTTTGAACAGAGGATAAATAAAAAACATGTTAGTAGTGAACAAGAGATACCAACCATTAACCCAACAACAAAATTTCTTAGTACCTATTGACAGAGGGGATATAGAAAATAATATCTACCAACATTACTTGAAAACATAAATATTATTAGAGTATTATCTGTGAGATGGTTAATGTGAAAAAATTTACTAATGTTACGGTAAGATAGTTTTTTGGGGCATTTTATATAAATATGTAACCTGGATTCATTATTCTAGACATATTGTGCGTGAATATACATTTTATTCAATAATATTTTTTTAGGACGAGTTACTCATATGCATGTTCTATCACGACCATGAGACTAATCACATATTTCTATTTTTTTCCTCCTAAACATGATTCACAGTTATATAGGTATAATATGTAGTCCCTCAACCATGTATATACCATTCCACACAACATAAATCCTCTAAAACATTCAAACTTCATTAAGAAAAACTCTAAGAATAAATATAAATTAAATACTTATGTTACATACATTAAGTTCATCCTAATATTTTCATGATATTATACAAGACACAATATAATTTTTTTTCTTTTCAATATATTTTAATATATATAATAGTAAAATACAAATAAAGGTAATTTATTCTTATTAGGGGTTTAAAGATTAATAGATTTGGGTGTTTTGTTTGTTTTGAGTTTGATATGGTCAAGGATAATATGAATCTGTAGTTTCGGGTCAAGATTGTACTTCTTAAACTGGTTGATGTAGTTGCCTTCACCTATAACGGTTAACCCTTTTTTAATATCAAATAAAAACTAATTAACCCTCAACCTCACGCAATTAATTCAACAATTTTTATATTGACTTTTGTATATACCCATTATCTCCAAAGTATATTAATAAATTATATGGATAAATAAATAACATATTGGAATAGGTTTTCCTAAAATATCTCACACTTCTCATTCCATGTCTTTACTAAAATCTCTAAATAAGACATTTTAATATAATATATACACAACATATAAACCAAATATATTTATATTGGAATACTGATAAAAGATTCATGTTATAGAATATTTAAAGTAGTCAAATCTACAAATGAAAATACGAGGAAGCTAAAAAAGTTAATACAATCCAAATATTAAGATTTATAAGGCCAAAGAATGCACAAATTTAATATATATTCTAGAAATGACTAATCCAAGTCACCCCAAGTCTCAATGGGTCAACATATAATCATAATGATACTCCAAATCTATATATATGTCATTATAGCTATGGTCGATCACTATTATAGAAAGATACATTTCCTTTGCCGATATCTTTTCATAAATATATATATATATATACATGTACACCAATATGGGTACATATTGGGTTAGTAAAATACCTATAATGATTTCCCCAAATACATATCATGAAAATTTTAAATTATATGACTAATTAAATTTTAAATTCATGTCATAAAACATGCTCAGATTCATTGAAATCATGTAAAACCAAAGTGAACCATATTACATTATTAACGAATGAATGTTTTCTTAAACCATAACAAAGCATTCCAATATTTCCAAACTATCATCCTAAAAACAATTTAAATATTATATTTATTTAGGCACCCTTATTCAATGTAAAATAATGCATTATTCGTCATACTCATGAGTTGAAACACTACCCATTTCTTACCTTTAATATCTGAATGGTCCCATTTAGTGAAGTGGGTATTTCCACCAACCACATTAAATCCAATAAGGGATACTAATTTCAGTATTATCTCAAAATTATTTTCTAATGAAACACACAAAAAAATAAAAAAAAATAAACAGTAATTACAAGAAGTTGAATAAAATATCACATTAAAACCAAACAAAAATATTTTCAATAATTTTCTAGAAATTAAATAAAACAAAAAAATATCATGTTTTATTTCAACCGAATCCACCCAAAGAAAAATTTATATTTCCCCAATTTTGTTTAATATAAATACGATATATTAATTAATAATATATTAAAATGAATATAATATATTTTTTGTTAAAATATTTATCTTAATTAATCCTATTTTAGAGGCCACTAACATAACCATATAAAAAACAAAAATCAGACTGTTAAACTGAAGATAAATTCCATTCTCAAAAATTACATTAACAAAAATGATATAAAAAATTAGTTAAAATATAAATAAAAAATTTCCACAAACCACCACAATTTTGGATTAACAAAATGAGAAATAAAAAAAACTCTAATTATGTGGATATTTGTAGTGACATACCTTTGATCCATCAAAAATGCATAAACATCCAAAGGGTTAGGAGTTTTATAATATGTAAATGATGAAAATTATACAAATAATACACTATAAAAGTCCCATGAGATAGAGGGGGAGTGAATTGGTCAGATCTAAAATATCAATATAAAATACATGATTTAATTACATATTTCCAGTAAATTTCAACCTCAATACATTTATCTACATACCGAGAGGCCAACTATGAATTTTAAATTAGATTATTTAATAAAATTCATGGATGATATGAAATTTAATAAATAACAATGTTTATATACATGAATATAGTTTTCTCATTAGCAAAACATATTGTATAATTCTTTCGGTAGAATTCATAGTCCCTCAGTTTTTAACATTTAAGTGCATTCTCGAAAATCTTCAAAAAAACCCCAAATTCAACCGAAACAAACTAAAATTACATATGAATCCATTAATATAATTTTACAAAAAACCATGTCCATATAAAATAGTTAAAACTTATTGATCATTAGGAAACATATTTCACATCTATTTGATATTTTCATATTAAACTAAAATATTGAAATATATCCTTGAAACACAATGGTTTTATTAATGAAATGAAGGGATATTTATATAAGATTGAGAGGTATAAAACATTGGTATTGGTTTTGAGGACAATATGTAATAATGACTTTTTAAAATGTTTTGTTGTTTGAAAAAAAATATAAGGGGTGTGGTAAAGAAGAAATGAATAAGAAATGTTTATACTATCATGAAAATTTTATATTAAAAGGAAATGGATTTTAGGGGAAATTTTCACATATATCTTTTTTTAATAAGATATTTATTCTTTTATCTTATCTCAATGAGAACAAAATATACTTAAAAATAATTACATGTTATATTTTCTAAATACTAATGACTAATTAGAATTTTACAAATTTTAACAATATAGATTTTTAGTTAATGAAGATATTTTATATGTGTTCAACATGATTGATTATTAAAACAATATGAGTAAAACACAAAAATAGTAGTATTTGAATATAGTTGTGTCTATGAATTTTTTTTAATATTATATATGAAGTGTTGAAAACACCAATATTTTAATTTGTTATCAAAAGCCAATTTCGACCACACTATTTATATTAACAATATTTTTAAGGGAAATATTGAGGTGGTTTTTAGGAGGATCCATGATAAAAAATATTTACTAAATATGTTAATACTTGGAGAGATATAAAATATCATGTGCCTTTATATTAATCAAGTAAAAGATATTATTTGTATTTTTAGAGATATATACATATATCATGTTGAATGTTTACTTAGGATTGATCCATATACTATTTCTATTTCTATATTATATGGTAAATGTTTGTAAAGGTGATGAAGTGAAAATTAAAAAATACATTTCAGAAGACTCATTCAATTTTTAATCTATTAGATTGAATCATAACTAAAAACCATGTATGTTTTTTCGCTATATAATAAATATTCAATTTCACATAAGGAATGTAATATCAGTGAAGAAATAATAATTATATAGTAAAAAATATTACTATGGATTTATTATATTTTTTATTATAAGTTGAGAAACATTGATCCAGTTGGATTTTTTAATATGGATTTGGATACAAGATTTTATTATTACAACAATTAATCATATATAGAGTTGTAATTATTATTTATGTTCCTTATGAAATAAAGATATAGATTTATTCATCTCTGATAATAATAAAATAATAATTTATTTTTGAATAAAAAAATAAAATGTATTTATTTAGTTAAAAATTCTATTTTAGTACCTCATGGTTGAAGTTAATAAAAATATATTATAGTTTCTTAAAAATCTATGGGAAATTAGTCTATCCATGATTATTTTCCATAACCTATTATACAATCATATTGACATTATGTAGAACATTATAAATGATTAGTAATTGAAATTTTTATAGATTTATATTTTTATTTGAATTTGGGAGAGTCTATTAGAAGTTCATAACAATCCATTACAAAAAGATGATAAAGGTGCTATGAAATTTGTTTAACAGAATGAAATACTTCCAGATATATTTTTCATAATTCTGGTTTTAAATATATTTATACACAATATAGGATACTAAACGTTTTTAAAAATAGAAATACAATGAAAATCATTCCCCACGATTAATGTTTTATATTATTAGGTTTGGGAATACAAAGAAACCACCGTATAAACAAACAATTTTACTAAACCATTATGAAATTATTGTAAATCTGACAAAGAGAAAATTTCCCGATGGATATAAAATAATCTAACAATGAGATAATCCAATAATATGCATGTTATATAATCTCCCATAGGTTATTTATGAATCAAAAACTAATTGGAAAGGAAAAATATGGATACAACTAATATATCCAATAGATTCATGTGTAATACCTTTATTCGAGACTAAACCTCTAAGGGCATAATCTTATTCCATTGAAAACACAAAATGTGAACGATTTCAATATATTTTTGGTGAAGGGTATCCATTTTACAACCCACATAAATTTAATTGTGTTTAACCAATCACCCATGATTCACCAATCCCTAATGATTCCTCATAGAAAACAATTGTTTTTTATTTTTCTATTTTATGCCTTGCTTCCTTACTATCTTTAATAGATCTATTTTACTATTGAATATTTCCAAACAGTTTATATTAAAAATTCATCTTTCATTACAATTATACTATTATAAATATGTAATCATATAAACATAACTTGATTAATTTATGAACTACTGTATTAAAAAATGATATTCACCATCATGAATAAAATTTACACTATTTGTATTTTCCTCTTATTAAGGGTCATTGAGTAGTGGTCAATCATGTATCACCAAGAAAATAATTGTCGTATGTGACGTCCCAACTAGGGAGCCACTGAATGGTTCCTTGATCCAGTTAACCACATCCCTCAACCATTCCTCCCCATACGCCAGAGGGTGCCGAATATCAGCGACGGTTTGGTAAGTCAGTCTTGGATAGACTATACCCTATATTATCATAATTAAAACACCAGTGGAAGTAAATAAGAATTACCAAGTTCGAGAGTGTATAAATAAATAGAACAAATATCTATCATATGATTACCAAAACATTAAAATACAACACTCAACTAAAAGTTATATCATAAAATGGCAATGAAAATTTCATGTGCCTACAGTCAAATGGAATTTAATGACATAATGACTCCAAAACAGTCCTTGAAACATGTATGGTTCCCATTACCCTGCTCCATTCCAAAACAACAATTTATCCCAGGGCCTTGCCCTTATACGACCCTACAACATAAATGTATCCTCAGGTTCTGTTTAGGTGTCCTGAAAAGGTTTTCGGTTAAACTTAGTACGCCACCTCCAATGGTGTCTAAAATGAGTCCAATCAAAATATAGTTCATGCAGTGAAATTAAGCAATAAATACAATGCATAATTTAAATTGTTACCACATTTTAATTTAATCATTAATCATCACATTAGGCCAAGTTGAAATGTTGTTTCCCATTTGAATAATCATTCATCATTATAATTAATAATTTGGTGTAGGAATTCATGTCTGACAACAAAAATCTCTTTGAGTGTAAGTCGACTTGCATAATACCCCAAATAACATTCATTGAATGTCGTCATCCATAAGACACCATAATCTCAATATTGGATAACTATTAGGGAGTAATTCTATGTCCAAATCCCAAATTTCAATAATTATATGATGACATTCCTAGCACCATAGAATCTCAGTCATTTAATCATAATTTAAGGCCTATGAATTTTCTCCATTATTCATTAACTAGTCAAATGATTAGTCAAACATTTCAAAGGACATTAATCAATTCAACAATTAACCAAGAATATAACCCATTAATCAATTCTTCAATTAATTAAATAATACACAAAATTGCCTTTCCATAATTAATTATTCAAAATTAATTATTCAAATTAAAACACAAAAAGTACACCTTCTCCGATGTATCCCAAATGAGACTCTGTCCTGACAGCTCTGACTCACCCACCACTAACCAACATAGTTGTGATCTACATACTCTTCCATGACATTCCTCATATTGTTCCATCTTTATAGTTTCCTAATAACTATTGTTATAAGAGAAATATACTAATGACAAGTGATTTTATAAAGAACCATCAAATTCAAGATCACATGCTCATATCCTATCCTCTAACACCTATATGGAACACTCTGAATGACCATCTACTTGTGGGTGGAAGGATGTACTTAATAGAAACTGTGTACCAAGAACCTTCTTTATGCCCTTCCAAACACATGAAGTAAAGAGGGAATCACAATCTGAAACTATATTCCATAGTTTCCCATTCAAATTAACTATCTCTCTCAAATAAAATCCTCCCAATTGATCCGCTGTAAAGGATTACTTTATAGTCATGAATTGTTTTACCATAATTATTTGATCCACAGAATCCCAAATAGAATCATTATTCCTAACAGTATTTGTATATACTACCACCAAATCCATAGTTACGTCAACTAACTCATATTTTGGAATAGCTAACAACTGCAAAAGGCCTCCAGGTCTTAGGTGCTCTCCTTTCAACTACTCATAGGTGAAATAACTTATTATGAACCCTGATATCTCCTTTTTCATGCCTGGACAACAAAACTGTCATCAATGGTTATGGTACATTTTTTTCACAATAGGATGTACTGACCACGTTGAATAATAAAATTCTCGTATGAGTTCCACTCGCTTACTCGTAGGCACAACATCCTAATTTTTAAATTAATGATCTCATCCTCATCTATTTTCCATTATGAAGGTTTCTCCCCACTGTCAAGGATTTATCTCATTTCATAATATTCTGAATCTTCCTAATTCAAGTCCATGATCTGTCTTGAGAGTGTAGAATCCAAGACTACAGAAACCAGAGTCATATTATCATGAATCTCCTGAACTACCACATATATTTCTGCAAGCAGACTTATCATCTTCCATTATACACTCAACCTAGGTACCAACTGAGTTTGAGTTTTCTTGCTCAAGGCATCAACCACACTATTACCCCTTCAAGTTGTTTATTCCAATTCAAAATCAAAGGCCTATATATTCTTTACATATATTTTTTGTGGAAGATTCAAGTCATGCTGTGAAAATATATACTTCAAGATTTATTGATCTGTAAGAACTATAATCTTTTCACCCAAAAGATAGTGTCACAAACACATAAGATCGTGTACCTCTACTACCAACCTAAGGACATGTGTAGGGTAATTCTGTTCATGTGGCCTTAGATACATAGACATATAAGTAACGACTCTACCCCATGCATCAACACATCTCTGAGGCCTACCCAATATGCATCACAATACATTGTGTACTCCTCACCTCCTCAAGTAAGATCTAAATTAGTGCTGAGTTCAAGCACTTATTCAAATTATAGAAAGCATTCCCTCATGCTTATGAAGAAACAAACATTATCACTTTCTTTCGAAAACCAGTAATATGTATTTTCATTCGGGAAAAGTCTTGGATAAACCTCTCTTAATAACAAGAAAATCCCAAAAAGCATTGAATATAAAAACAATTCGTGGGATGATCCCATATATCATTGCATGCACGTTATCTGGGTCCAATTCCACAACTTCTCCCCGAATGATATTCCCAAAAAAGTGTACCATTTCAATACAAAAATGACATTACTTAGCTTGGAATATAACAGATTCTATCTCAGTGCACCCAAGATGTTGTTAGGTTGATGATCATGATCGACATGAGTCTTTGAGTAAAATATGTTGTCGTCAACAAACACCACAAAAATATTATCTATGTATGGATGAATGTTGAAGTACATCAAGGCCTTAAACACCCGAAGAGAATTAGTTTACCAAAACAACATTATGAAAGACTCATAAAGGCCATACCTTCTCTTGAAAGAAGTTCTTGGTATATCATATTTATGAACATACACATGATGATACCATGATTTTAAATAAATATTTGAGAACACACTATCCCCCTTCTACTGGTCAAAAAGGTCATTGATACGCAAAAGAGGATATCAGTTCTCCACTATCATTTTATTCTTCTTCTTGTAATAGTGACACAAGCATAGACTCCCATTGGCCTTCTTTGAAAACTAAAAAGGTGATCCCCAAGGATATGTCCTAGGACGGATAAATAATTTGTCCACCAACTCTTCCAAAAGAATTAATGCTCTTGAAGCTCATCTGGTGCCATTATATAACATGTGATAGATAACGTCTTAGCCCCGACATGATCACAATAGTGAATTCCTCATTTATCTCACATGTAAAATCTAAAAAGTATTCTATAAAGCCATTATGAAACAGTTCTACTACTTGTGCAAGGACGCATTGACTACCACCCCCATCATCTGGTAAAAGAGTTTAAACATGGGATGGGTGTTCTCCCAGTTGATGAGTTATTGGAAAATCTTTGGCTGTATGGATATCCCATTCTCCACAAAGGACATATTGGTCACTATTATGAGATACAAATGTCACACTCCTGATATAATAATCTTTGTGAGATTGGAATTAGACTAGCCAGCCCATACACATAATCAAATGATAGACCGTTATATCAAGGACATAGATATAAAAAAGTAAACTATACACTCTGATCTATAGTGAAAATCCCTTTCATAAACTGATATCCCTAGTCCATGTTCGAATTAGTTTACCAATATTCACCACCCTTCATATGGACTCTAACTCCAGGATTAAGCAATTAAAAATCATTTCAAATATAAAGGATTGAGATGCAACAGAATCAATCAAAGCAGTATCTAATGTAGAAGAAACAAGCATAGTACATATCACTGTGGATAGCCCAACCTCAATCTCCACAAGTGTAGGCTGCACTACATATAACTGTCCTTCCCCTCTTACTTGTGGTGTTTTCTGACTCCCTTAAGATTCACTACTCTTCTCACATAAGAGCTCATTCCATGAAGAACCATGTCCTCAACTTCTATGTTATTGGCCAGTAAAACTCAAGCTATCGAACCTATATGGTGTAGAAGACCCTCTTCCCAAAATATAACTCTAAGAAGATTCTTCCTCAAAAAAATACAGCTGGTGCTTCTTGCGAAACCCTTTTAGATTTCCCATTCATGAAAAAAATAACTCCACTTCTGGTTGAAGAAAATTTGTAGGATAATGTCTCTATCTACCGTAGTGGAGGAAATGAACATGAGACTTATCTGATGTAACTATCCCTCCTGACTGTCCACCTTGATTTCCACTATCCTGACTAAGATTCTCATGACGGTGCTTCTTGCTCTTGGAAAACACAATTCCTGTTCACAAAGATACCTATCTAGTACTAGAATCCTTCATCAGGTTCCCCTCTAAAATGAGATATTGATTAACCACTTCTAAAAATTTCAACAGCCTACAGATATTCACATGGGACCCAATTTCACACTTAAGTCAATCTGGAAATAATTTTTCGAAATACACATAATATACTGCCAAAATTGGTGAAAATGGTATAAATTAGTTAAACATTTAGAATACTCCATTATTAAGATGCTTCCTCATGTCATATGCATAAACTCTGAATCCTTCTCTTGCCTCAACATGTGTGGATTGATGTTTTCCCAGAACTTCTCTAAAAAGACCTTCCATAACATCTCGTATGTCTGTCCAGATCGTACCTGAATGTCCCACCAGAGCTTTGCAGAACCATGATACATATAATAAGATAACTTAAATATATTATCAACAAGAGTATCCAAATGGTCATGTATCGCCTTTATGGATTCAATACAAAATTCATCGCCATCTGGTCCATCATCTTCAGTAAAAGTTGGAGGGTGCTGCAACTGAATCTCCCTTATCAACTCAAACATACTTTTCTCTACTTGCCTTGGGTCTCTCTCCATGAATTTCATGAATGGTTTGTAGTTATCTTGGAACTTCTCTATTTATTCTTCAAATTGCACCAACGGTGCATCAAACTCCATATCTGGATGTTTTTTATGGGCCATACCCCTCAGCCTATCCCTCAATAAGCATTGTGGAGGCATACTTATACATATTCATACACATGTCTCAGGTCTCAAAACACAACCATATAATATTTTAATAAGAGGTGAAACTAACACAACAACTTTCAACTTGTCTTTCACCCTTTTTCTCATCACACAGTAAACACCAGGGCCTTATAACTACCCTTAACTCTTTTACTCATATGTCCTAGATAATAATGGTATATTAATTCTAAATAAATAATTCAACAATTAATTAAATTCATTATCTAAAATTAATTAACTCCACAGTTAATCATTTTTTTCATTCTCCATTAAATAATCAAGGTTCTCATTAGACACCCATTTATTCTCATTTTGAAACATTATTCCAATATCACAAAAAGGAATAAAGTTCATGTTCAACAACTTACTGATAATCATTTTTTCCATGAGTTCCAAGATTGATGCATGTGCCAACAATCCCGAGTGCCTATAATGATGCATGTAGACTCAAGTATCTTTCCTCCTTATTCCACGAGTAGAAATTCAATAATTTTCAAAACAAATACCACATCACACCATAAGTGTGTAATCCAAGGTTAAATAATATTCAATTGAAACCACAAACAACATTCACAACAATCCCACCAAGAGTACTTATATTTTCCCTCTTACATGGGATAGAAACACTCATACATGAGCTCATTTCAAGCCATCTACACTTTCTAGTATCTTGTATACCGTCTCTAAAATAGTAAGACAAAAGAAGAAGAATGAAAAAACACATATGATACGACATTGTGAAGTCAAAAATCAGGAGCTAGTGAACTGTGCCCTGAGCCTATTGTTCACATGGCCTCAAGCATGCCTCCCGATACTCCAAAATGGGTCCTGAACCTTCTTCGTGTTCCTTTCCCATGCTCCATTCCCAAATAAAAACATATCCCATGGCCTTTCCATTATCATTTCCTACAATAACAATGTCTTCTCGGGTTTTAATTAGGTGGACCCAATATGGTGTGAGTAAAATTCAATAGTCCACCAAAAACAGTGCCTAAAACGAGTCTGGACAAATGAAAATGCATAAAGTTCAATGATGCAATTAATACAATGCATAATTTAAACTGTTATCACATTTTCATTTAATGTTTAATCATCACATTAGGCGAAGTTCAAATAATTTTTTCCAATTTGAATCATCATTCATTAATATCATTAATCATTTTGGGTGGGATTTTCTGCCTAACACCACAAATCTCATTGACTATAGGTCATCATTCATATTACCCCAAATCTCATTCAATGTAGGTCATCATTTCTAGCTCCACAAAATCTCAAGCTTGGATAACTATTTGGGAGGAACGCCCTGTCCAAGTCTTCACATATAATCAGTCTAGGATTCCATGCCTAGCACCACAAAAGAAAATCCATTTAATCAATATTTAAGTCTTAAAAATATTAAACATTATTCATTTACTAGTAGAATAATTATTTAAACATTTCAAATGCCATTACTTAATTCAACATTTAAGTAATCAAATAACCCATTAATTAATTCATCAATGAACTAATCAATAAATATAATTCTATTTAAAAAAATAATTATTCTCAAATAATTATCCATATTAAAACCCAAAATGTGATAATTAATTTTCACAATTAATTACATTTGATCACATCATTGATGATAATTGATTTTCAGAATTAATTATTTTATATAGCCAAACATAGTTCTATAATTAATTTCCCCTAGTTAATTTTCATATCACAAATTAAAACATATCTCTATTACAACATCTCTACCAATATAAAATCTCCAAATGATATATTTAGGACCCCCCATCATTTGTTCCAGAGTTCAATTATAAAATAAAACACCAAGGCAACTCAATTCAATTTCACGCACATAAATACTCTAATTTAGAAAATATGCAATCAAGTGAATCTAGAATATCATAAACTCACATTTATATATCTTAAGACATTACTATGGGCGTTTGATTTAGGCCACCTACCTTAGTTTGTTGATGGAAGGTAGCCCAAGGGAATCCGAAAAATCCAAGCCGTAGAACATTGTCAATCAAGCACCAAATCTAAAACTCAAAAACAAAAATTCAGATCAATGTCATTAAGATCTTTCAAAACATAATATTGATCCATAATACTAGATCTAGATCTGAACTCATATGTTTATATCCAAAAAAATGTGGATATATACAATTAAAAGACCAAGAAATGATAAGAGAAAGAATTGAAGAAGCATCATGATGAAATCCTCTTACTGAGAGGAGAGTGGATCCCCAATCTGGGCTTTGAATCTCAAAAAACTGTGTTCGGATCACCATGGAATCCCTCCAGGTAGCTTTGTAAACACCTAGAATTTGTCAAGCCCAAGCCATATTTGAAAATATGGATGTCTTGGGGGTTTTCGTGTGTTTAGAAAGGATTTTAAGAATTAAAATCCCAAGCCCATGGTTTCCTAGGAAGTGGTATATGGTTAGGCAAACCATGTGGAAATTGTGTGGAAAACCATGTCCATATTTACATGGTTTGTATGGTATGGTCACATAGTTATTCATACTGGGCGCAAACCACATGGACCCCTCGGTCTAGTTTCACACGCATGGCACAGTTTAGACGCATGGTTTATCAAACAATGTTAAAACAGTACTCATCCCATTATTCTTTTGTTTTCCAGAAATGTTATCCCAAACACACCCCATGCAACAAATCCAAATTAAAAGTATGTAAAAGCATCTAAAAGTATATGAAAATGTGCCCGATATGACCCCAGAAAAGAAAGGGATGTTATATTGTATATATTGCGGAATCCATAGAATCTCTCCGTAACATTAATTACAAAATAGAAGTACATAATTTTTCATATAGTCTTGTGATATTTTTTTACCATAATCGCCACACCTCCACATGGGAATATTTTAGGGGTTTTTATATATAAAACATATTATTGTGTGTTTATATATCTTTTTTATATTGAACACTCCATACATCAATATCGTTCATATATATTATTCCCAACATAGGGATATTATGTATAATTTTCAAAATTATTTTTCACCAAAGAGCCATTTTATTGTGGTTGTAATGGCCCGGACCCTCCTGGCCCATTACTTTGCCAAAGTGAGGTTCCACCAAAATGGTGGCACCGTGAGGGTGAGACCATGACGGTGGAACCGTGACGGTGGCACCATGAGGGTGGCACCGTGACGGTGGCACTGTGAGGGTGACACCATAACGGTGGAACCGTGATCGTGGCACCGTGTGGGTGACACTGTGACGATGGAATCGTGACGGTGGAACCATGAGGGTGGCACCGTGAGGGTGGAACTGTGAAGATGGCACCGTGAGGGTGACACCGTGAGGGTGACACCGTGACGGTGGCACCGTGTCCCCTCGCGAGCCCTTCGTCTTTTTTCCAGTACCTGACTTTTCCGCTCCCGCAATGTAAGTTTCGACGTGAATTATTTATTTTACTCTTTCTAAAACCATTTAAAGCCCTATAATTAATTCCTAAAAATCTCGAGAGACCTCCGTGTGTAACTGCCCAACCACGTGGTCAACCCACGACCCCCTCTCCTTACGCGGTTTCGCTTTCTCACCTCAACTGCCCGCGGCTCTTATAAACTAAGGGTTAGTCATTGTTTATTCTTTCCTCAATCACGTCTTTTCACGAACAGCTTCTGGTGCATCGGGCGAGCATCATCGTTATGCGTAGAGTTCCGCGTCTGGCCTAAGAATTAATAGAAAAAAGTGATTCTCATTCAGGCGAGCTGCATCACTATCCGTGAAGTTCCTCCCCCGGCCTCAGCGTAGATCGTTGATCCAACAGGTAGGTAATTTCTCCTTCATCTCTCTATTTTGTGTATCATGCGGGGTGGGCATGCTTTTGTTTCTATAGAATTTGATAAACCAGACCTAAATAAAGATAATGAATGAATCCAACAAGGAATGAATGGGGGCTATGATCATTGATGTTGTTTATATTATGATCATCTCCTTGAGTTGTACTGGCTTACGCCTTCTAAAAACCGAGGTCGTTGGTGGTCGTTGTTTGTGCACTAATGAACCCCTCGTGGTGTTTTAAATTGATTGTTCCTAATTGTAAACTCCTGCTGTTAAAAGTAAATTGGTTAATCACGTATACCCAGCAGAATAAATTGAAAGCACCAGGATTAATCCCTTCTGTGCTAACCTCGGTCAAAACACAGATTTGAAATCATGGAGCGTGTTAAATCTTATAAATCTACAAATACAGGCATGGACCTGATTTGTGTCGGTGGTAGTGGTTTGGTTGTTTCTCTTTTTTGGGCTGATTGTTGGAGATGTGGGAGGGGATGGGATCCCATGTTTTTATACTCTCGGTGGTTGTGAAATTGGGGATGGGATCCCCTGTTGATATGGATTCAGTGTTTTTGAGTTTTGAGACCGGGTGGTTACCATGTTTATATCATGAATTTGGGTGGGATCCTCTTTTGATGAAAAAGCTTTTTGGGGGAGGGGACACGGGGCAGTGTCTCAGGGTTGTCTGGTTCCAGGACTTCGAGAGTTCTCACTTTTCCTTGTTGATGTGACTTTACAAGAGAACCGGGTGTGGATACTTAAATTGACGTTTGGCTGGTTTCTTTTCCTTGGTTATGCTTATGGTGTTAGTTGCCCAGTAGTGCATTAACTTATTTTAACATTATTACTGAACATGAAAACAAAAATGGGACAAATGGGTTTTGTTGGCGAGAGTTGTGACTCGGACTTGATTGCTGTTGTGATCTGTAGGCTGTCTGAAGAAAAACCTAGTTGGGGTGAGTGATTTTTACCTATATATATACCTATAGCTTTGTGATTCTTATTCTCACCCCACCCAAGTTGATCACTTAGTGCTGAACACCCCCATTTTATGGGGGAGGGTGTTTTCCCAACACTATTCTTAGTGGCTGGTTATTAGCTCCTTTTATCCCCCTTTCCCAGATAGCCCAAGTCTCTTCGGGCAGGCTGTGATGGCCTGAGGTCCATTATTAGCCCAAGAACCTTCGGGAGGGGTAGTGTGGTAGTTGGCCAGGTGTGTGCGGTAGGTGGTTTCCCAAGTGTCTTCGGGATGAGGCACAAGTGTCTTCGGGCATGGCAGTGGATTTTCTAGCCCAGGTGTTTTTGGGTGTGGTGGTGGTTGTTTCAGCCTAGGTGTTTGCAGGCGTGGTTACATGTGACAGTTGTGGCCCAGGTGTTTACGGGCAGAATTCGGCAGTGGGACTGCATATGGTTGTGGCCCAGGTGTGTGCGGGCGGGTATGGCAGTGGGACTGCGGTGAGAATGGTGGGATTGGTCTGATGCATAGGATGTCTCAATAACCAGTGGGAAAGTGGATCAGGGTACCCAAACATTGATGTGCTCTAATTATATATATTACTTGACTTGTGTTATTTAGGGAGTGTGCCTTGGTGAGGCTTGGGTGGATAATTTACCTTGATAGGTGTTTGGTTTACTCCATTTCCTCACAGGACTTTAGTATCTTCCCCCACTTGTGTACGAGAGTCTTTGGTTTTCCCTACTGAGCATACTTTTATGCTCACCCTATGTATATAAAACTGCTTTCAGGTTCCCAGGAGGACTTCGGGGATCACGCGGGACCATACTAGTTCAGACCCTTGGGGCAGTTGCAGTTGCTTCTTTTCTTTATTTGGTACTTACCTTTGTAGTTACCTTTTTGTGGATTTTACTTTTGGAACATGCATGTGGAAATGGTCTACTTTTGGTTTTACTTTCTTTTATCTTGGTGTTGTTTAGTTTCATCATCTTATCTCCAAATCCTATAAAATAAAAAGGGGTAATTCCTTCCATTTTTTTGTAATTTCTATACCCTTGGTTCTAGTCGCCACTCCAGGACCTATTGAAGGCGGGTCTCTGGGGTCAATATCTCTCCTTCAACTTAAAGAAGGAAGGGTCTAGCAATCTGCTGACCCTTCCCTCCTTTTGGTGAAGGCGGGTCGAGACAGAATTGTATCAGAGGGGAGGTTGATGATTGAGGGATAGGATGGATCCTGGAGTTAGGCACAGTGAGGATTGCATGAGATGGTAGGGCAACAATGTTGGGTGACCTCGGTGCGTGAATTAGGCCAGGGAAGACCAGCTAGGACATGGGATTTTAGGGCCCCCGGGATCCGATGCAATAACTTTGGACCTACCGAACGACCAAGTGAGGCCACGCTGATTGCAGGGTAGAGACCCTAGGAAAGGTACATGCATCATAATGACTTGTGTTCTTGTGTTTCCGGGATGTCTTGGGAATTAAGAATAAATTAAAATTTTATGAATTTTTAAGAACAATATTCTGCACTACTTGGGCTGAGTCATTCCTTGTTTACCTTGCAGCTATGGCACCTGGAAGGTGACCACGTGTGGTACAGGCGATCGAGGCCCCAGAGACTACCTTGGCCGATCGGTAGAGATCTAATTGAGAGTAAGAGGATGACCAGTGGCAGAAGACTCTTTGGGCATTCCAGCGACAGACCCTCGAGAAGTATGAGGGCAGCACCTCCAACATGAAGACGGAAGGCTGGCTAGAGGACCTAGTTATAGATTTCAGCCTGATTCGGGCCCCGACTGAGTACTGGGTTCCTCTGTCCATCAGCCAGATTCGGGGAGCGGCGCGTCAGTGGTGGACTCTTTACCTGGGGGAGAGGAGAGAGGCTGAGGTGGCTTGGGCGGATTTCGAGAGGGAGTTCCGGGCGAAATTCCTCTCTTCAACGATGATGGCTGAAAGGAGACAGGAGCTACTCTCCCTCCAACAGGGGAGTATGTCCATGAGGGAGCTAGGGATCAAGTTCAAGTACCTTCTACATTTTTATCTGGATGTCTTTACCGATGAGAAGTCTCGGGCAATACGTTTGGAGGAGGCGCTCCGACCCTCCCTCCAGTATGCTGTTACCCCCTTTACCTTGACGACGTACTTGGAAGTCCAGAAGAAGGCCGAAGTGGTGAAGAGGATGCACGCTCTAGGAGGTGTGTCAAGAGAGGGGATCTAGCTGGGACCATCGAAGGGGAAGGCCATCAGCACCATGCCTCCAGCATCAGGACCCTCCAGGTTCCGACCCGCAGGGAGCAGACCGCGGTAGTTTCAGTTTCGATCCCCTGGTCCTCGCCATTTTTTCCCGGGCCCAGGACCGTGGTGTTCCGTCTGTGGGAGCCCTGGACATCCCCAGAGTCATTGCCCGGACTAGGTGTAGTACGGTGGTGGCGGACATCCCTAGCACCCGCCCCAGCAGCAGCTTCCAGCCAGTCCTTTCCAGCAGCAGCAGCAGGGACAGTGAGCTCCCGCTCCTCCGAGGGCAGATGTAGGAAGAGGAGACCGACCACAAGTGGCTCCTCAGGGACCTCGACCAGGGCGTGGTCGGGGAGGTGGCCGACAGCTGAGGGGTAGAGGAGCTGGGCATGGATAGCTACACGCTGCAGAGGCGGTAGTTCCAGTAGGTCTAGAGGTTGTTCGAGTTACGATCAGTTTGTTTAGCACTCTTGCTTATGGTTTATTCGATACCGGAGCATCTCACTCCTTTGTTGCACCCAGTCTAGCCTGTGGCTTGGGTCTATATGCCGAGAGAGTTCCAGTGCCCCTGGTGTTGAGCACACCAGTCAGAGGTTAGACCGACTTGTCGTTTTTTTGTTGAGGATGTAGACTGAGGATGGGGACACAGCAGTCGGTTAGGGATCTTCTTCTCCTACAGATACAACCATACGATGTCATCCTAGGCATCGACTGGCTATTATCTATGTGCGCCGTCATCGACTGTTTCTGAATAAGGGTCGTGTTCTCAGACTTGGGTAGCCGGCGTGTTACCATCACCGGTGAGCAGAGCGGTCAGAAGGGCAGCAGGCGAGAGGAACCCCTCCTCTCCTTATTAGCCGAGCTGTCAGTAGAGTCAGTAGATGCTGAGATGGTGGGGGTGCCAGAGGTTGTTCGTGAGTTTATGGACATCTTTATTGAGGAGGTGACCACTCTACCCCCTCGACGTGATATTGAGTTTGGGATAGACATGTAGCCCGACGCTCATCCGATCTCGATGGCTCTTTACCAGATGGCACCTTCAGAGTTACGGGAGTTGCGGATTCAGATTGATGATCTGATGAAGAGGGGTTATGTTCGTCCGAGTGCGTCACCGTGGGGTGCTCCAGTCTTGTTTGCAAATAAGGAAGATATTGGTCTCAGGTTGTTGCATAGACTACAGGAGGCTAAATCAGGTGACGATCAAGAATCGCTACCCTCTTCCAAGGATAGACCATCTTTTCGACCAGCTAAAAGGGACAGGATGGTTCTCGAAGATCGATCTGCAGTCTGGGTACCACCAGTTGAGAGTGAAGGAGAGCGACATCCCAAAGACGGCCTTCAGGTGCAGATATGGACACTTCGAGTACGTAGTCATGCCCTTCGGTGTTATGAACGCCCCGGCTACGTTCAAGGGGATTATGAACTCCATCTTCCGGGAGTACATGGATCGGTTCGTGGTTGTGTTCATCGACGATATCGTAATCTATTCGAGGTCTGAAGAGGACCATGTAGAGCACATGAGGATAGTTTTGGAGGTCCTGTGACATCATCAGCTCTATGGAAAGTTGTTTAAATGCATGTTCTGGACACGAGAAGTGCACTTCCTAAGGCACGTGGTTTCCGAGCAGGGGGTAGCGGTAGACCCATCAAAAGTTGAGGCGGTTGTTTCTTGGTAAGAACCAAAGAATGTGGTAGAGGTCTGTAGTTTTCTTGGGCTGGCAGGTTACTATCGGAGGTTCGTACCCAACTTCTCCTGAGTAGCATCCCCTTTGACAACCCTTACCAAGAAGGACTAGGTTTTCAGGTGGAGTGAGCAGTGCGAGTCAGCCTTCAGCTATCTGAAAGAGAAGCTGGTTAGTGCCCCAGTGCTGAGATTACCAGAAGAAGGGGCGGCCTATGAGGTGTTCTGTGATGCTTCAGGATAGGGCATGGGATGTGTGTTGATGCAGCGACAAGGGGTAATCTCTTATGGGTCCAGCCAGCTACATCCCATTAAGCGTAATTACGCCACCCACGACCTGGAGCTTGCAGCGGTCGTTTTTGCACTAAAGTTATGGTGGCACTACCTCATCGGAGAACACTTTGTGGTCTTCAAGGATCACAAAAGCTTGAGGTATATTTTCTTGCAGCGGGACTTAATCTTGCGACAGCGGAGATGGGTGGAGTTCATCTAGGATTATGACATCGAGATCTCTTATACTGAGGGAATGGGCAATGTATTGGTCGATTCCTTGAGCAGGAGGACGCAGAAGGATGCAGTCTGAGAGTCGGCGGACGCCTGGAAAGCGATGGAGGAGTTTTCCTCCTTACACCTGGATGTGAGGATGGATGGTGATAGAGGTTGCCTATATCAGATGATAGTTTAGTCATCTCTGGTTCGACAAGTAGAGGAGTCTCAGTGGGGAGACCCGGAGTGCGAAGTGATGCGTGGCCGAGTTGACCAGGGAAATGCTCTGGAAGGATGGGCAGAGGATGGTCAGAACCGGATGCTTTTCCAGAAAAGGTTGTTTGTTCCAGGAGTGATGTGTGGTAAGTTTCTCATTGAGTTCCAAAACTCACCCTCGGCGGTACACCCAGGAGTTTCCAAGATGTACTAGGGACTGAAGGGGCAGTTTTGGTGGCCTGGAGTGAAGCGAGCAGTGGCAGAGTTTGTGGCCAAGTGCTTAGTGTGTCAGCAAGTGAAGGCTGAACACCGAGTTCCAGGTGGCCTACTACAGTCTCTAGATGTCCCCGAGTGGAAGTTGGATGACATCTTGATGGATTTCGTCATGGGAATACCCAAGGTCCAAGGGGGATATGACGCCATCTGGGTGGTAGTGGACAGGTTGATGAAATCAGCTCACTTTCTGGCGATCAGGGAGTCGAGTGCAGTGGATACTTTGGCACGAAGGTATGTGGATGAGGTGGTGCGGTTGCATGGAGTTCCGAGGTATATAGTCTCGGATAGGGATGAATGGTTTACCTCGAAAGTCTAGAGAGGATTGCAGCATGCTTTTGGCACCCAGTTACGCCTTAGCACTGCTTTCCATCCCCAAACAGATGGAAAAACAGAGCGCACCATACAGACCTTGGAGGATATGTCGTGGGCATGTGTTCTGGACTCATGAGGATCATGGGTGCGACACTTGACCCTGGTAGAGTTCCACTACAATAATATCTATCACTCTACCATCGGTATGGGCCCGTTTGAATCCTTGTACGGGAGGCCCTGAGATCCACCTATGTGTTGGGCCGAAGTAGGAGAGGCAGGAATCCTTGGCCCGGAGGTGGTGCAGAACACGACAGAGAAGGTTTAGCTCATACGGGAAAGGATGATGGAAGCCCAAGACCGAAAGAAGTCGTATGCTGATACCAGGAGGAGGCCCTTGGAGTTTGAGTTTGGAGTCCACGTGTTCTTGAAGGTCTCCCCTTGGCGTGGGTAGCGGAGGTTCGGAAAGGGGGGTAAGCTTTATCCTAGGTTCATCGGACCCTTCGAAGTGTTGAGGTGGGTCTGAAAAATGGCTTATCAGCTAGCGTTACCACCACCGCTACTGAAGATACATGATGTCTTTCATGTGTCCCAGCTCCGTCGGTATCTGCGCGATGATTCACACGTCCTTGATTGGGGTGAGCTAGACATCGAGGACGACGTGACCTTTGTGGAGAGACCAGTGATGATCAAGGATCGCAAGGAGAATGTGATTCATGGTCGAACCATTCCATTGGTTCGTGTGTTGTGGAGACATGGTGGGATTGAGGAGAGTACATGGGAGAGGGAAGCACAGATGCGTACCCAGTACCCATAGTTGTTTTAAGTATTGTTCCATGTTGTACATGTTGTGGTAGTGAGTTTTGTCTTTTGGCTATGAGATGTACTGGTTTTCTTTCCTCTGATTGTGTGTAAAAAGCTCTGGATATGGGGGAGGATAGAACCCGAACCTTAATTATGATGGATTAAGGTGGATGCAATTAAACCCGTGCGGGTGAGTCAGTGCCGCCCAAAGCAGGTAATATCTTGACATGGGGGAGGAGACTCCCCAACCCACATGCCCGGGCAGTTTGGCATGGTATGTTGCTTGGTTCTTAACAGGGAAGTGTTTTTGGTTTGCATGGGTTCACTTCTAAGAGGTATCTTTCGAGGTGGTTGTTCGGACCCTCTCATTCATTCTGGGGTTGTTTTGATTCTCGAGGGTGAGAATCGTTTAAGAGCTATCTAATGTAATAGCCCGGACCCTCCAGGTCCATTACATTGCCAAAGTGAGGTTCCACCAAAACGGTGGCACCGTGAGGGTGACACCGTGACGGTGGAACCCTGAGGGTGGCACCGTGAGGGTGGCACGGTGACGGTGGGACCATGACGGTGGCACCGTGACGGTGGGACCGTGACGGTGGCACCGTGACGGTGACACCGTGATAGTGGCACCGTGACCCCTTGCGATCCTTTCATCTTTTTTCCAGAACCTGACTTTTCCGCTCCCGCAACATAAGTTTCGATGTAAATTAATTATTTTACTCTTGTTAAAACCATTTAAAGCCCATAATTAATTCCTAAAAATCCCGAGAGACCTCCGTGTATAACTGCCCAACTGCGTGGTCAACCCACGACCCCCGCTCCTTACGCGGTTTCGCATTCTCACCTCAACCGTCCGCGACTCTTATAAACTAAGGGTTAGCCGTGGTTTCGTGTTTCCCCGATTGCAGATTTTGACGAACATCTTATGGTGCATCAGGCAAGCCGCATCATTATGCATAGAGTTTCGCGCACGGCCTATGCATTGATAGACACAGCGATTCTCATTCAGGCGAGCCGCATCGCTATCCGTGAAGTTCCTCCCCAGGACTCAGCATAGATCGTTGATCCAATAGGTAGGGAATTTCTCCTTCGTCTCTCTCTTTTGTGTATCATGCGGGGTGGTCATGATTTTGTTTCTCCATAATTGGATAAACCAAACCTAAATAAAGATAATGAACGAATCCTGCAAGGAATGAAGGGGGGCTATGATCATTGATGTTGTTTATATTATGATCATCTTCCTAAGTTGTGATGTCTTACGCCTTCAGAAAATCGACGTCGTTGGTGGTCATTAATTTTGCACTAATGAACCCCTCATGGTGTTTTAAATGGCTTGTTCCTAATTGTAAACTCCTGCTGTGAAAAGTAAATTGGTTAATCACGTATACCCGGCTGAATAAATCAAAAGCACCATGATCAATACCTTTTGTTCTAGCCCCGGTCAAAAAACGGAATTGAAATCATGGAGTGTGTTAAATCTTATAAATCTAAAAATACAGGCATGTCCCTGATTTGTGTTGGTGGTAGTGGTTTGGTTGTTTCTTTTTTTTTCGGGCTGATTGTTGGAGATGTGGGAGGGGATGGGATCCCCTGTTTTTATACTCTCGGTGGTTGTGAAATTGAGGATGGGATCCCCTGTTGAAATGGATTCAGTTTTTGTGAGTTTTGAGAACGGGTGGTTACCTTGTTTATATCACGAATTGGGGTGGGATCCTCTGTTGATAAAAAAACATTTTGGGGGAGGGGACACAGGGCAATGTCTCAGGGTTATCTGGTTCCAGGACTTCGAGAGTTCTCACCTTTCCTTATTGATGTTACTTTACAAGAGAACCGGGTGTGGATACTTAAATTGATGTTTGTATGGTTTCTTTTCCTTGGTTATTCTTATGGTGTTAGTTGCCCAGTAGTGGATAAACTTATTTGAACATTATTACTGAACATGAAAACAAGAATGGGACAAATGGGTTTGGTTGGCAAGAGTTTTTACTGGAACTTGAGTACTGTTGTGATCTGTAGGCTGTCTGAAGAAAAACCTAGTTTGGGGTGAGTGCTTGTTACCTATATATATACCTGTAGCTTTGTGTTTCTTATTCGCGCCCCACCCAAGTTGAGCACTTAGTTCCAAACACCACCATTTCATGGGGGAGGGTGTTTTTACCAACACTATTCCTAGTGTCTAGTTATTAGCACATTTTCTGCTACCTTTCCCGGATAGCCCAAGTATCTTCGGGTAGGATGTGATGGCCTCAGGTCCATTATTAGCCCAAGAAACTTCGGGCGGGGTAGTGTGCTGGTTGGCCAGGTGTGTGCGGCAGGTGGTTTCCCAAGTGTCTTTGGGATGAGGCCCAGGTGTCTTCAGGCGTGGCAGTGGATTTTTGAGCCCACGTGTCTTCGGGTGTGGTGGTGGTTATTCCGGCCTAAGTGTTTGAAGGCGTGGTTACTTGTGACAGTTGTGGCCCCGGTGTTTGCGGGCGGAATTCGGCAGTGGGACTGCGTGTGGTTGTGGCCTAGGTGTGTGCGGGCGGGTGTGGCAGTGGGACTGCGATGAGAATGGCGGGATTGGTCAGATGCGTATGATGTCTCAATAACCAGTGGGAAAGTGGTGCGAGGTACCCAAACATCAATGTGCTCTGATTATATATATTACTTGACTTGCGTTATTTGGGGAGTGTTCCTTGGTGAGGATTGGGTGGATAATTTACCTTGATAGGTTTTTGGTTTACTCTTTTTTCTCACGGGACTTTAGTACGTTCCCACACTTGTGCATGAGAGTCTTTGGATTTCCCTACTGAGTGTACTTGTATGCTCACCCTACGTATATAAAACCCCTTTCAGGTTCCTAGGAGGACATTGGGGATCGCGCGGGACCATACCTGTTCTGACCCTTGGGGCAGTGGCAGCTGCTGCTTTTCTTTCTTTGGTACTTACCTTTGTAGTTACCTTTTTGTGGCTTTTACTTTTGGAACATGCATGTTGAAATGGTATACTTTTGGCTTTACTTTCTTTTATCTTGGTGTTGTTGAGTTTCATCATCTTATCTCCCGGTCCTATAAAAAAAGGGGTAATGCCTTCCATTTCTGTGTAATTTCTATACCATTGGTGCTAGTCGCCACTCTGGGACCTATTGAAGGCGGGTCTCGGGGGTCATTATCTCTCCTTTAACTTAAAGAAGGAAGGGCCTAGAAATCTGCTGACCCTTCCCTCCTTTTAGTGAAGGCGAGTCGTGATAGTGGTCTTCATTATGTACCAATAAATATAAAGAGTCAATGATCATTATATTTTGACTTAAAAATGCATGACACATGGTTCTAAATTGCATGAAAATGATTTTATTTAAAATAATATTTCGTGAAAGATAATAAATATCATGATATTCACTATTATATGGATTCAACCTATAAGAATCATTATTTATGCTGATTTTACTCTTCTGATCATTTAGATTGAAACTGTATGTTATTCTGTAAGGATAAAATTTTAATGCCTCGTTTATCAATGATGAGTGGAATTGCTATATTAACAATATTAAAATGTATCCTGATGAAATATAGGTAATTCTTATCTTTAAATATATATATGAATCCCTATTTGAGTTCAAATACAATAACATTAAAGAAGCCTTCCCCTATATTCCTTCAAAAATTGAGATAATTTATTTTGTACCCTCTTATTAAAAATTTTAATATTAAAAGGCCACAATTTTCAAATAATATATGTGATATTCCATAAACTTTTAGAATCAGATTAGTCATGTTAACAAAAAATTTTATTTGTTGATTAATTATTTTCAATTCAATGTCAGTTTATGTTTTCACCCAACTAATGATGTAAATTATTTAATTTTTTGAAATTTTGATTAGGAATAATTTGTAAAACAAATTTTCAATATATAAAATAAACATATACAACAGATAAAGCATTGTATTGGAATGATTTAAAATTATCTAATATCTACTATATCATACAGATCATACTATTCCATTATCATGACATTATAATAAAGAGGACAGAAATCAATGAAATAGAAAATAATAAATCTACATGAAATAACATTCCCATTACGGATACAAAATTATAACATATTATTATTTGTGGTGTTGTATTTATGGGTCATTTGTTTTTTACTATAAAGAAATAAAAAAATGAATTTTTATTAAAAAAGGAATTTTTTATCCCAAAATAAGTTTTGATTAATATAATTGAAAGAATAGTATATGGGAATTATAATAAATATATAATATTTTTAAACGTATTCTTCAGTAGAATATATATCCTAATATGAGGAATCAACATTAAATATCTATTTTATCCAATTAATTTACTTATACTCTAACTAATAAACTATAATGGGATTAATCCCATGGGTATGGGGAATGTATCTTCTAACATGGAATTATCATAGTTATGGAGACTTACTCTAGAGTGAGAATATGATAGCATCCATTGTATTATAGAATTAGAATATGGTATTACATTTGATTTTATTTGAACATTTAGGTATCCTATAAGGATTCCTACTAATCATTTCCATCACTGTATCCACAACACATTAGTCTCTTGAAAAAAACAAAAATGATATTTTTGTTGATCATCATGGCATGTGCTCTAGGTGCATGGAACATCCTATAAAATATTCAAAACAACAAAGATTCATATTTACATTTTCTATCAATATGGCCCTATAATCATGTCAATAAATACAAATATTATCACAGATTAAGTTCAATGATATATTATGTTTTATATGTAGACTTTATATTTGATGTATTTATAACAGAAAAAATTAGTTCCAATTTACTCCCTAGTATAATGAAGATAACATCCATTGAGATCCCCACATTGTAAACATAATATAGGTCGTCTACATGATATTGAATAAAATATTTCATCCTATCCCTAATAATGCTAGTGTGGTTTCCTACTACCATTACATTAACATACAATACAATGAATCACATCCTAATGGACCAATACATTTAGTTTTTATAGTATAATAGATATATACATGATTACCATATTACATGTGAATAAATAATTAAAATTTTTTTTAGAGAATAACATTATTTTATATAATGCATACATATATAACTATCACATTAATCTTAATCCAATCATATAGAATGAAATAAAATAAGGGTCAGCTCAAATTCCCAGTAATGGTTATGTGCATCAAAATCTATCGTGATTCAATAATGAATAATCAAAAATGGAACGGTAAAAAACTAAACACATATTACATTTAAATAACTTTATAAAGAATAGTAAATATGTTAATTTATATAACTAAGTACACATGCATTTAAATAACTGTATATGGAATAAGAAATATTTGATGATATAAAACTAAACACACATGCCATTAATTAACTAGAATATGGCATAACCATTTTGGAATAATAAATAATTTAACACACATAAAATTTAATCAATAACATGATAATGAAATTTATTCCTAGATTTTGTCATAGTGAAAATATAAGGGATAATAATAACTAAATTATTAATTATGGGATAGTTTTAATTATTTGATGATATATATCTAGCACATAAATACACAACCATAGACACTATTCACAAAATATTTTATTCTATTGCTGATAATATATTTAATGTAATCATAAATGAATTTCCTCATTAGACATACCAATGCATCGATGCATTATATTATATAGGGTCCCACCCTTCACTTCATGTACAATGAATTTGTCATATATTGAAAAGTTTATTTAATTAATTTATCAATATTACTTAATATAAAATATGCTTATTTTTTATGGATGCATATTTCATAAAAATCCATAGTCATAAAAATAAATTAAAAGTTAATATATTTTATGTAAAAATAGTATACTTTTTAGTGAATAATAAGATCCATTTAATATAATGGAGATATTTAGTATAAATTTAATGTTCAATGATCAATAGAATAGTAATAAATCAAAGGAATTTAACGGCAACAAAAATGACTTGTGCAGGGGAATTTCAATTCAATCCTTGATCAAAATAATAAAAATACATCAAAGTGTTGAATAATTATGGAATCATTTTAACTTATAACCTTCGGAGTAATAATAAGTTTTATTTTCACTGTTGAAATTAAGAGGACATTTAAAATATTTTTTGTGTGGAAAATACCCTCTTTATTTTGGATAACATTTCAAAAAATAATTTTAAATTAAAATCCCTTTTAAAATAAATGTATTAAAAAAGGTATTTTTAAAATATCAATCACTACATCAAGAAAAATATGATTATTAATTCTGTATAATGTAAAAAATATTCATTTTACCTTCTTATTTTTTAAAATGTAAATTTTTCAAAAATAGACAACAATATTTCTTGAAAAACAATTTTAAAATTACAAAATTTGAAAAACTTTAATTAATTAAATCACTTTTAAAAGTATAATGAAAATATTGTCTATTTTTTAGAAGTTAATATTTATATGAAAATGAATTTCTATCCAAAAAGAGAAATTATGTCAGATTATAATGAATAATTTTTTCAATAATTTTATGTACCAAAGTGTAGAATAATGGTACTATTATTTGAAAAATATCTTGAATAAACCAATGAAAATAAATATAAATGGTTATAATACAATTATAAAATAATTTCCTTGTAATAAAATTTGAGAAATAACAATCTCAACTAGAATAATATTGTGAAAAAAACCTCAAATGTTCATAACATTGAATTGTGAATTAATCAATGAATTAAATATTTTTATTAACTATAAATCCACAAAAATGAATTGGAAATAAAAAATAATATAATCATAAAAAATTATACACATAATCAAATATTATTAATCTCAATGAGGAAGTAATATAACCCCAAAAAAATAACTCTAGTAATACAATTCTTTACCACTTGGTATCTTTTAAATAAATTTCACATTTATGAAATAATTAAAATAAAAAAAATAATATAACATTAAGTGTTATGTATTAATAATATCAAATGTAATGAAGTATTATATTCAATATATATATAGAAATATAGGTTTACTACATTACAATATGCCTCAATGAAATGAAATTGAGATGGAATCCATTACCTTTCACATTCTGTTTGGTAGTATTTCCTTAAACATCATGAATAGTGGATAAAAAGCGGGTATTAACACATTATAGAACCATATGAATATTTATTATCTTATATGTAATCATTTAAAACATATTATAACATAGTTATTTAATAATCATTCATTATATTCCTTGTTTCTGTTGTTTATTGCTTTGTTTTTTGAGTATGTTCTGATTTTTTTTCATTTACCTAGATCATGAATACATCAAATCCTAAATTTAAAAAAAGAATAAAATATTTTATCTAATCCTTATATATTTTTTTATACTAATCTATGAAATTTTGTGATCAAAATTTGAATGCACCGTTCATGGAGATGGTAGACCGTATGTACACATGAACAGTGCTTCTATTTTCATGTTGCATTAAAAAAATGAAAATTAAATTATATATATGTAAATTATTATTAAATATATATTTTTATTTAATTAATTTCACATATGTTTATTCAAAATCCTTAATAAATTACATGTAATTTATGAGCGAATTACATCACATTGTGAGAAGATATTCCACCATACAAATGAATGACATTTCCATATTCACACAAAATTAAAATCATAAAGGTATGTGTTATTTAATAACTAATGATGAATAAATACATTATAAATATAATATACATCATATATAAACTATAAATCCATCATTACTCATATCATTTAATTGTGGTTGTAAAATAATGAACATCAATTTGAGAGGTGGTACTCAGCCAAATACATGAATGGTGATTTAATATACCAGTTGATGGAAGTGTGTGAATTTATAGGTCATAAAATTTTAATAACAACCTAAATTCGTTTTTAATATAATTTTTTTATTATATAAGATTTATATTCAATGAATATAAGGGGTGGATGATGAATGAAAATAAATATGTATATTGATGAATATTGACTCTTCTCATATATCTCATTTTGTTTTGGGCCCAATGCATTACCTAGTTGGATTTAATCCAAAATTAATTTTTATGAGATTATACGAGGGATTATTTGATTTTATTTTGGATGTTTTTGGTTCCGAAAAATTTCTTCAGTGGGTTGAATAAGTGAGGGGTTGAGTGGGCTTTTTTAGTGGAGGAGTGTCATTCCTAAAAATATAAAAATATAAACATTATTGGTAGGTATAACCTTTATTATGATCTCTTAATAATGAACCAAGATCTATAAAATAAGGTATATAATTGAAATATGTCCTTCTATTGGGTTTGGGACATGTTTATAAGTCATTTTTCTCTTTATGATTGATTTTTGTCCATTAATAAACTTTTTTTTCTCTTAATCACTGAGATTAATTTTAAATGTTTCCAGAGATATTTTATTTAATGTTATGTTGAACATATTAGAGATTTTAATTTATTATAATTGTAAATATGGAATCCATTTTTTCAAATTCATATGACAGGATTAAAATAAATTATTTTAAATTAATCTCATAAAGTGGACGGGATATTGGGTTTTAATATGAAAATGATTAAAAGTTTACTAAATTATTATATCTAAATTTAATATAAAAATGATGATAATGACTGAAATTTATTTAATATATTTATAACTGATCTAATGTGACTTTTAAACAAATTTAAAATAAATATATACAATTAAAATTATTTATTCAAAATGTTGGTTTTCAATTATAATTCATAATATTACAATATTCATAAGAAAATGAATATTTATAGGGAAATAAAAAAATAACCCTAAGATAATTTTTACATTAATATTTCAATAATTTGGTTTTTTTAAAATTAAATATATTTATATTTCAAAATATATAATTAAAAACAGTTATCCATAAGAGGTGAAAACCCACCATTAGAAAAATACATATTCTTAGTCATAACATGAGATTTATTTTATATAATTCATATAAAATATATTTAATTATTCTAAAACATTTTTTAATAGTTAATATATAAATTTCATAATTGTCAATTACAAAAAGTATTTACCTTAAATTATAAATATAAATTTTCATTGGGTTCATAAAAATACTTCTTAATATATACAATTCGATTATATCCAATTTGATTCAATTTTCATTTCTATTTTATTAGTATCCAATGAATTTAAAAATTATTTTTCATAAAATATTTTATAATATTATAAACATCAATTTAATGGATAAGTTATCATTGTAATTTAAATTATAAATATTACTAGTATTTATAAACACTTGGTCTTTCACATAAAATATGTTTTTGAGGAAAGTCGATGTTGCATCCAATGAAAGCTAAATTAGAGTTTCATGCATTGAAAGCAACAGAAAAATTGAATTTAATGTAAATTTTTTTCCAATAATTTGGTTTTAATAATTTTTTTATTCATCATGTTTCATATCATACTCACTTTTTAAAAAAATGTAATACTTTTAGAATCAAGAGGTTTTACATTCTCCCCACTGACAGGGGAGGGACCCTTGTTGTCCATGAATGGTGAAACTTCTCC
This sequence comes from Viscum album, assembly GCA_963277665.1. Classification (NCBI taxonomy): domain Eukaryota; kingdom Viridiplantae; phylum Streptophyta; class Magnoliopsida; order Santalales; family Viscaceae; genus Viscum; species Viscum album. The sequence continues at coordinate 1,678,952,730 of OY728143.1, read as the reverse complement.
TTTTGTCCCGTTCTATAACTTCTATTTGATGTTGGAATTCCCTCAAATCCCGCTAGGCCCAGAAGTCGTGGATTTTCTCGATGACTCCCCTAATAATTCTCTTTCGACATTGAAATTATTTGAGTCTTCAAACCTTCTAAAGATAACTCTAATTGTGAGGTTTTTCCAGAGATGTCCCTCAATAGATTCTTTCGACAGGCATGTATTCGAAGCCTGGGGTTTTCAAGAAAGGGAGATGGTAGGTCTTCTTGATAATCATCAGATTATGGTCTGTTTTTCCTCAGTGGCCATCCTCATCAATGCCTGGTAAAGCACTCCAAGAAGATTTAACAGCTTCTGATTTTTTCTCCTCCAGTGGTCCTTCAACTTGCATATGAAACGCGATCCTCCATCAATGGAAACCTGGGTATGTTTTCCTAACCTTCCTCTTCCGTTCCAAAATCCATCCATTATTCGTATGTTGAGGAATTTTATAGGTCGATATATGTGTTCGGATAGCTGCATGACGGCCATTTTTCATCCCGTGAATCCTAGAATTTGTGTTGAAATGGATGTGTCAAGGGTGCCTTTTGATCATGTGTGGATCACAATGCGTGAAGAATATCGATGCAAACAGCATGTGGTTTATGAATCACGGTCTGACTACTGCTCTAAATGCAAGAGGCTGGGCCACTCGATTGAGTCATGCCATTGGAATGAGAAGAGAAATGGCTTGAAGTCGTGTAATAATGGTGGTAGTGAAGCTGAGATTCATCCTAAGGGAGATCCGATTTTCTCTGGGTTGAAGGATAGGCAAGGACAATTATTTAGAACTCCAAGGATGTGCGATGGGCCATGGGAGGTTGAACTAGATCGGAATCTCCCAGTTTGTACACCAGTGAAGGGAAGCTTCAAGAGCCTTGTGAACCCGACAATGAAGGAGGGCTTGAAGAGTCTTGTGAATCCGATAGTGGAAAATGTTCTTATTATGCTAAGGTAGGATCTGGTCGGTCCATCATAAAGAAATAATCTGGTACCCAAGGTGGCTGGGAGGGAGGAAGAGATAGCTCAACAGAATGCATCTCATGTGGGGTTTAGGGTGTCTGGGAATTATCCTGTTCCAACGCAATTGGAGGTTTAGGTGGAGGAGTTTTCTACGGGGGTGGCTCGCCCAGATCAGAAAGATTTGAGTAAGGGAAGGAAGGAGTTTAATATGGAGGTGGCCCATCGAATTAGTGTAGTAATATCAGGGATTTAACTGGTTGGTGATGCATCCTATGAAGAGGGGGTCAGGGTGGTTCAGTATTCTATACAGGTGGGAAATCAGTTTGATGGCATTTTTTTGGAAGGAAAGAACAATGACCATGCCGAAGCTAAAATTTCAAATGGGGGACAGGTGGGGAACTGCATGGAAGATAGTAAGAGTCTTTCTGATGGAGAATTAAGTCCGAGGAGATATAGAAGTACCAGAAGGAGGAAAGGTATAAAGGACTATTCCTCTTTTCCACCCCCTTTGAAGACTCGGTCTACAAAGAAAGAGTGGAAGAGAGGATGACCAGCGAAGCCCTATGCCAAGCTAAACATGCAGATCAATCTGGATCCTGGGGATTAATTTTGAGTTTGGGAGATAAGGTTCAAGAGAAGGTGTTGTTTCTCAATGCATCTGAATAGGAAGCAACCAAGATGATGGGCCGAAACATTGAAGTTAACCTCAATGAGGTATAATATTCTTGGGTTGACAAGCAGGACTCGATTATGGTATGGGGGTTCAATCAGGGGTTGTTAATGCTTGAGGAATACATACAGGTATGGGATAAACATTCTGATTTTATAGAAACTCTGGTAAGGGAAGATCTGCTCAGTCAAGTAACAGATATATTATAGAAGTTGTTTATGGACATGGAATCTGGTAGGTTTAAACTCCATTTCAATGATTTTATTCTAATATTTGACTGATGTAGGGACTTATTTTTTGGTGGATGAAGAGATTTTTTTTGTTAGTCTGTGGGGATCAAAGTGTATTTGAGGTTTGGTTCCATCATTTATCTATTCTTCTTTAGATGGGGTTCGGAGAATGAGGTCTCCACTTTGGCATGGCACTTGGATTCTGAGAGGGTATGGCCTGGCCATCGGTATTGTGCTCGTGCATCCTTACACGGGACTGTTTGAGTGCTCTTTCCTCGGTGGATGATCTTATCATGATGCAAGTGCTTGGGAGGGGCAGAACTTTTATTTTCTTGGGAACTCTATGTTTTCTATTTGGTTATCTTGCTGAACTTTGTGGTTTCTCACTTTCCTTGCAACATGATTTTATAATTCAATAAAAAATAATTTTCAGTCAGTATGTAATCAGATAATATGGAACAATCCATAACTAGGTTTTAATGTAGCGTAACATCAGTGGAATGAAAATATATAGACATATATGGAAATCATAAATATTTATAAGGATTAATTGCAGTCACTAGTAAAAAAATAGTGGAATAGTATAATGTTGAAGGGTACAAATCCATAAATCTATGACGATTTAAAAGTTCATCAGTTCATCAAATGTGAAGGCATTAGTGTAACATTTAATTTATTCGTCAATTTCCTAATTTTAGGTAACTCATTTACTACCTATAAATATAAGGAAATATACATACTTGATATATCTCTATAAACACAATTTCATACTTTGTTTTTTCTTCAATAAATTTATAATGTGTCCACTACTTCATAAAATGAATATCAAAAAAGGATTTTTTTTATCACTGCAACACTGAAATACAATATCCAAAGAATGTATGATACATAAAAAATCTATGTATATCTATCTTTAAAAATTATCCAAATAAAATATTGTAAATCCCTTAAACCGTAAGCCAAAAAATAATACTATTGGTTCATAATTAAAATTATTAATCATTTTTTTAACTGGATTTTATGACTTGTTAACCACAACATTATGTAGGCCATTGGTAGACAACAAACACTTATATTTATTTGGTCCTAGGTTCATAACCTAAAACCTCAATGGATGTGATCGGTTGTCACCCATCATGTGGGTTTTACATCATAGAAACTACAATAATAAAAATCATGTAATGTTTCCAAAATGTATAGTAGAAATCATTTCAAATAAATTAATCAATAAATAATATGTGTAAAATAGTTATTAATAAAACCTATTTTTTAACAAAGTATAAAATACTCAATTTTCTTTTATCGATAATATTTATAAAATACATCATAGAAATTATTGCTGTAGACACTTTTCTACTAATTCATGTTCTAATATAATGAGTTTTATTAGCATAAATGTCATTTAAAATATCCTTAATATTGGTAAACTCCCATCACATTACAACTAAAATGTTGTTTAAGTCATTAATATTATTTTCAAAGACAATCTCAATAACTCGTGATGGTATCCATTACTATTATGTTAATGAAAACACAACTTCATATAAATTTTAACAGAATATGTGTTTGTTTCATGAATATTATGACCAATATACTTTTGATATATCACATCAACAACTTATTTCTTTAATAAAAAAATATTATTACATCATCCATTATATTTTTACATAGAACATTCTGTTTTCTTAGGGTTAACCATTATGTGATTTATATGATTTCTAAATCATAAAACCTTATTTTAAATCTAAGGCACCTTAGGCTTAAAGTAGGATATTTGATTTCACCATCTTTTTGTATCCTTCATAATGGTAAGTAAAAAAAATTTGAGTTATCCTAAGGATTTCCCCAAAGAGTGCCATTCAAATTGCATAGTAAAGGCTATTTTCATATACCGGGTGAATCCTAAGTTAATCCTAGTGGACCCTTTTCCATGTTATTAACCCTAAGTACATTTGTGCTAGAATCTTTCCCACTAATATTATCTATACTGGGAAGTATGACAAACTAAATATGAAAATATATATCTTAAAATAACTTTAAGAGGTTCATCTATACTTATACTCAATTTATTTCATAGGGTTATATTTTTGACGATATATTTATTAAAATCTAGTTCCCAACATGCCTACTAAAATTCCATTGATACTTACTATAGTGACCTGACCATAATAATACTTAAGATAGTGCATGCCACCATTACATTGGCATACAATAAGAATAATAAGATCCCAATTTATTTATCAGTTATATAGTCTTGGTATAAATATTCATATAGGATTCCCATATTATACGTGAATAAAAAAACATTAAAACATAGTTTTTTTAATTTTTTGAGAATATATATATATTTTATCTTGTGTATCCCTACATATATTTCACAGTAAAACTAATATAATCCAAGGTAATGAAAACACAATAATGGTGCTCTCAATTTCATAGTAAGTGGTATGTACAATTTTTGATATCATGATTCAATAATGAATAATAAATATAGAGTGGTAAATAAATAGATAATGCATAAAAAAAGGAAATAAAAATAAATTAAAACTATTTTCATTTATATAACAAGCTAAGGAATAAACAATGTAGCTAGGTAAATAACTAAACACACATTACATTTAATCTATAAACTGAGAATGAAATCCATCCCTATATTTTTTCATAGTGAAAGTATCAAGGATAATAAATATGTTATTTTTTATGAAATAAATCCATTAATTTTTTAACATTATTTTTCAAGAACACGAAACCACTACCATAAATAATATTCAAAATATGGTTTAATATATAGGTAATAACTAGATTATTGATACCTTAACAATGTTTTTTTGGAGACTTGACAATTCATTTAGTGGAAATATTATATTAGGACACACAAATCACCTCAGGTCTAATCCAATCCTCATATATTAAAAAATGATTTAATTAATGAATAAACATTCCTTATCATAAAATATATGAAATCGGTGAAGGAAATTTTTTTAACAATGCTTCCCAAAAAAATGAAATTATATTAAAAGTAAAACACGATATGTAATAATTTTATATAGTATAGGAAATAATCATATTCATGATAAATAATGATGATATTTAGGTAAAATTTAATGTTCAATTAACACTAGAAAGTGAATAACTCCTTGGAAATTTAATGACATAAAAAAAGAACTCAAGGAGGTGAATATCAATACTATCCTTTTGGAAAAATAATCATTATACATCTAGAAGAAGAATATGTATGGTCCATATACAATTTATACCCATTCGAGTAAGAATAAGGGTTGTTTTTATTGATGAATATATATATATATATATTCAGGAGGATAATACACTTTAAAGTTTAGAGAACATTTTGAAAACCCATTTTCATTCAAAATAACCATAAAAATCATTAAAAAGTGATTTGTTATATTTCTATTGATGCATTAATAAAATACTAGTGGCTGATTCCATAAAATGTAAAAAAAATTCTTTTATCACTATAAAATGTATAGAATTTTTTTTTCAGAAATTCAAAAGAATAATTCTTTGATAAACATTTTTTAAAACTAAATTTGGTAACAATTTTCATTTAAAAAATTATTTTTGAAATAAATAATGAAAAAATATTGAATTTTATTTATAAAACCATGGTTTTTTATGAAAATGGATTTCTGATCAAAGAGAGAAAGGATGTCAGATTTATTAAAACATTGTCTCAATAATTTTAATTCCATAAGAGTAAGAAATAGTAATATAACTTGATAAAAACAAATAATTAAAGGGGGTTTTAAAATTAAAGGGTTATTATACATTGATGAAATAATTTCATTCAACATAATTTCAAGAGTAAATAATCAATATTATAAAAAAATTGTGAAATGAAAAATTTAAATGATCATAGAGTTGAATTGAGAATTGAATAAGGAATAATTTTTTTATTAGAAAGAAATAAATATAAATTGAGTGAAAATATAATATAATATACTATAAATATATTATAAATAGAATTTTATAATATTAATGATAATGAGGATATAATATAACACAATGAAAAGAAGTTGAGTTATGTAATTATTTACAACTTGGTATCTTTTAATTCAATTCACCTTTAATGAAATAATTTTAAATCGAACTTAAAATACCCATAATAAATAGTTATTTCTTGAAATTAAATGTCTTTAGGATGTATATGTTTCATATAAAAGAAACTAGTTTCATAACATTACAATATTACGAAATGAAATTAAATTGAGTAGAAATCCTTTAACTTGTGATTTCTTTTTCGTGGTACTTGATTTAACATCAGTTATATTGGTTATAAAATTTTTATTAACATATAACAGAACTATATTAATATTTTTTGTATCATATATAATTATTTTATTTCATATTATAAATTTTTGGTTTATTTTATTTCCTTATTTTATTTATTTTGGTTGTTAATTGCATTGTATTGTGAGTGTGTTTTGACATTTTATTTTTGGATAATTTTACATTGATAATGATTAAATAATATAAAAAATGTAATAAATTATATGAATATAATATTAATTCATTTTATTTTAGTTTATATTAATTAATAAAATTTAGTGATAAGAAATGGAATGCACTATTCATTAAGATGGAAGGCTCTATTTATGCATGAATGTTGCTTCCATTCTCATGTCATATTTTATGAAAGGAATGTATATTATAGATATTTTTATTATTATTGTAGTTTAAATTTGGAGACTTATATATCAAATAATTTTATTCTGACCATCCTTAAAGAATTTTTTATAGGTAATGAATGAATCTCATCACTTTTCATAGTGGTAGTCCTCAGTAAACACAAACAACAATATTGTATCCCCATAAAATAAAAATGGAAAATTTATATATTACATAATATTTAAAAAATAATAAATTTATTATAACCATAATATATAACCTATATATACCCTAAATATGTCATCATTCCCATCCTTTAAATAAGGAAATAGATGAATGAACGATGTCGGTTCGTGGGAGAGTATCACATCACACACACAAACGATGATTCTGTATGCCACCAGATGGAAGTGTGTGAAGTTTTAGGTTGTAAATTTATCATAAAAAATATATTCATATTGAATATACTATTTTTTATAGAATAATAATGTAATTATAATTTGATGGAGAGGAGGAACAAATAGAACAATGATGTACATTTGTGAAAATTACTTCTACAACATGAATCTTCATTTGGATTTCACCAATGGTATTACATTGTGGTATTTGAGAAAAACTTCTGGAATATATTATTAAGGTATTGAAATTTTGATGTTATTATTTCATGTTTTTTTATCCAAATTGATTGGGAGATGTGAATATGTGAGGGGAAATCGCCCATTTAAAATGGAGTTGGAGTGGTATTCTTTTAAATACAAAAATGTGTAACATATTAGGATGTATCCCTTACATAAGATTAATCTAATAAAGATCTAGATTATATAAAATATGTTATATGTTTTAAATATATGGAAAAAATGAATTCTCACATGATTGCACGTCATTTTCCCCATATGTTTAATGATTACCCCTTAGTAAACTCATTTTTCACCAAATAACTATAATTAATTATATCTATTTTCACAAATAATTTTGGTATAATATTATGTTCTAATTATTATAAATTGTAAATTATAATTATTAAAAAAATTAATTTATTTTTTCAATTTTAAATCATTTAATATTTAGAAATTAATTTAAAATTAATCATGAAGATGAGACAACAAAATGAGTTTTTAATATGAAAATGTTGAGAAGGATACAAATTATTTACATTGGAATTCATTTTAAAAATGAATAAAATTACCTAAATTGAATTAATATATATATATATATATCTTACATAATTTCACACTAATACAATTTTATAAGAAAATGTTACCTTATAAATAATTAAGTTGAAAAGTCTGTTTTAAGTTAAAATACAGTATTTTTCACTACTCATCAATAAATGGAACTTCTTGAAAAAAATATCAAAACAATACCCTAAGATTATATTTAGATTAATATTTCAATAATAAATTTTATTTTTCCATGTATAATCGATTCAAGTGTCATAATGTATTTTTAATACAATTTCATCATTAATAGTCAGCAAAACTACATTTAAAAAATACATATTTTTATTTGTAAATTTTGATTTGTTGATATCATATTAATATAAAATATATTTGATTAATTTAAATGAAAATTTAGGAAATTATAAAATATTAAAATCAGTAATATCAATCACTAATAGTAATTAATATAATTTTATATGATAAATTTTCTTTTGCATGCATAAAAATATTTCATTATAAAAACATTTCCTTTGTATTCAATTTGTTTTTTATTTTATTTTTCAAATTAATTGGAACCCAATGAATTCAAACATATTTTTCCATAATTTATTTTATCCTATTATAACATCATATTTATGAATATGTGATAATATTTATTATAAATAATTTATCAATAGTATTCGGTAAAACTCAACCGTTGATAGTAACACAAGCTATCGAAGAAACTCATCATTGCGTGTAGTGCAAGATAACTCAATATTTTTTGAATTTTATGATAAATAATAAATTTTATTATAGAAATTTTATTTTATATTATCTGGATTTCATAATTCTTTATACGCTTAGTTTTTAATTTCATATATGCTATTGAATAAAACGTTATTCTTTTAAACTGTTGGGGCATTACATTAAATCACATTGGAAGTTCTTCGAGTAATACAGAATAAACCCCCATATAAGTACTAGATATTTTAAAAAATAATTATATTATATTATTCTACAAAATGAAAGTGAATTATGTGACACCAAAAAATTCTAAAATAATATCATTTTATTCGATATCGTGTATGACACACAACAACAAATGTGTAAAGAAATATGATACATTAAGTGTAAAAAAATATTTAATATTTTTTTAAAAAAATTTATGATACATATTCCAATAAACATAACAATTAGTCATATTTCAATACACACAACAATAACTTTCATTGAATTTTTTTTACCAGAAAAACTGAGTTTTACCTAAGAATAATATATTATTAATATAATATTTTTTTAATATAATAAGATATGTCCATGTTTTTAAATTGGATGTTTTGAATAATATTGAATTAATTATAAAAATATTTGGAATAAAATGATCTAAAATGAATTCATTAGTTACACATGAATTATAAATTAATATAATATCCAATTTAATATAATACGAATTTATTAGGGAAAATATTCATTATTCCACAAAGATGGTTTATCCTAATATATTAAATTAATTAAAAAATACTGAATTATATTTTTATAATTTAAATATTTTATATTCAATCAAATATTTTTGATATTAATCCAATATATTTTTTATTTATAAGATAAGAAATAACATAAATTTTTGCATAAAAATATAAATTTTTTAAATGTAATTTTACTCATTTTTAATGAATGACGTAAATTAAATCCAATTTTTGAAAATTTTATAAATTTTATTTTTCTAGATAAACTGAATATTTAAATTGGGACATCCACATTATCATAGGGTCAATTGTATTAATCTTTCGCCTTTATATTTCATTTTTTGATGAATAAGGACAAATATTGAATTTTAATTCAAATCTACCTATTCATCGAAAATATTTATAATGATGTATTATATTTTTGATTATATTAAATGTTTATTTTGAAACAAATTTACACATATTAATCTAATTATGGAAATTTGAAATCATTTCACTATAAAATTTGATATAATAACATAAAGAAACTTTATACATTTTTACTTTAAAAATTCACATTTTAGTCTCGTTCGTGTGATAAATTTTAATTTAATTTCCCCCAAATATAATATAGTATTTGAGAAAAGGGTACCATATTTTTTATCAGAATAATTTACAATTTCTATTTTTATAATCAAATGTATTAACCAAAAATATTAGAGAATGTTATTAAAAATAATTATTGCAATAATAAAAAATAGCATAATAATTGAATAAACCTTAATCAAAAGGAAAAAAATGACCAGTATATTTTCCCAAAGTCATTTTTTGGACATATTTCCACCTTATCCTCCCATGGGAAGAATGTTTTCTTTATTGGATCGACATTTCATCAGAAAACATGGGTGTAATTCCCTTTTAAAAAAATTACATGAATATCACTCCCCCTCCACTGTTAAAATAAACTCAACCATCCAACTTATTAAAACTTATAAAGTCATTTAGATCACCCAAAATCCAATTCAATAAGATACAAATACCCACACCACAACCTAGTATCATCACCTTAGGCATATATCCATCCAATTAAGTATTAATGCATAAAACAAAAGGGGTTACATGAAAATGAGGTAACATTATTTAGCGATCATATTTTATTTCATTTACATATCCTCCACTTAAATTAATTTTATATAATTCCAATATAATAAAAATAATATGATAAATATACCAAGATGTTTTTGTTTTAATGGGTTTACAAACACTTACACACTCTTCCATTTACGCAGTAGTGAACTTACATATTTGTCTATAGTGAACTACCACCTCACGAAACAATGATTTTCTATTATTCATTTACATCCTCTCATGGTAGGAATTGTGATAGAAAACCTTATTATATATATGATATATTATATATATAATTTATTTATTCTTATGTAATTTGTATATATCACATAACTTTATTATTTCTATTTTTTGGTCATATGATAACATTTTTTTTTAATTGTGGACTATTGCTTCCTCAAAGTGATATGATTTATTCATGCTATACTGGGGATCTAAAAAGATTTTTCTAATAAAAATATGTGAAATATATTACATATATAAATTATAAAATAATTATGATATACATGTAAGTATATATAATTTATGTATCATTCTTTTTAAAATATGATAAGGAAATGAATGTAGCATTCATGCGTACATACAACCTACCCTCTCCATGAACAACGCTTTTCATTCATATCACTAAACATTATGGATAAATATAAATAAATATATAATGAATAAAAATGAAAATTAAATCTTGATTTATATTCTGGATATGATCATAGCATGATCAATGCCATAGGATCAATAAATAACATATTAAAACATAATTGAGAAACTAAACAATTAATACCTGAAATAGTGAAAATAAAAATGATTACTAATAAATAGGTAATAAGACATTATAAAGAGAAAATATTTGCAATTAAATATAGAATAATGGTTATTTTAGAAGTTAGTGACATGATTAAAACCATTATATCAGAGGATAAAATAATTTCACTTGCAAAAAATTGCATTGTAATGGATTCTTGACTCACTTTTTTGTGAGGCATACACCATTTAAAAATCATATTTATATTGTGAGTGGTATATACTTCCCATGTTGTATTTTATATCCTGAATAGTACTATATTCATGTTTTTAGATCCTTATTTGAAATTATAATTTTCATGGGGATTATAATTAAAATGTAAACCTATAATAAACGACTTCATATCACCTTTCATTATTTGTAACACAAATCATTATTCTTTACATAATTTATTATATATGGTTTAAATACTATCACATTGACTTGTGATATCATTATTCTACTTTTATTTATCATAATTTTATTTTAAATATGAATTATTTCATTAAAGTGAATTTACATTATTCCTTACCATTTGGAAAATAATATCATAACCTGATTTCTGTTATTGGGGTGTTATTACATCCTCATTGGCATTAATAATATAATATTCAGTTCTTAATAACATTACACTATATATTATTCTATTTACATTATTTATTTCAATTTTAAATCGAACACATAACCTATATATTGATTTATTATAGCACAAACATTATTGTCCTTTATGTGGTTTACTTCAAAATCTCATTTTCTATGGGCTTTTATACTCTTGAATTTTCATTGGAGGTAATTATTTAATCATTGTTTAATAAATAATTTATTTTTATTCTCCTATAGTTATTCATTAACTTTTCTAATAAATATTACAATTTTCAAATCATTTAATTTCATAATTTTTTTTAAAATATTTTTAAGAACCCCGACTTGATTTATTATTATATTCTTGGAACATATTTTAATTGAAACCCCAATTTTTATTAAATAAAAATCAAAAAATTGTTTAAACATTTCTGAAAAATTTATGGATGTATGTTTTACCCATTTTATTGTTTAAAAATGTTTTTAATGGATTCATATTGTCTCTTTTCTTACAATTTATTTTTCTATCATTTTATAAGGAACAATGTCTATTTTTTTGGTTGTCCAAGATTTACAGATTTACATATATTTATTTGTTCAAAATTTCCATTTAATGTTTAAAATGTGAAATATTAATGATCTTTTTCTCAAAAGAAATTTTCAATTAAAATGATTTTATATTTTTATATTAAAATAAAAATTATAGTTTCATCAGGAAAGTTTTAAAATAATTTTTATAAGAAATTTATTCATCAATTAAAACAAAAATTTATTTTTGGTCACCATGGGTAATGTTGTATTAATACCATTTGTATTCTTCCATTGGATGGTTTATGATTAATTTTCCCAAGGATAGTATTAATATACAATAATGTTAATCTAAATTTATTCCCTATGAAATTATCAATTTCATAGAATTTTTGAACAATGTATATCCACTAATTATCTATATCATTTATCATAGATATGTTCAATTTCAAAACCTTTTACTGTTTTTCATACATTTTTTAATTCGACAATTATTATCTTATATGTTGAAATATTGATAAATTTGTATCCATTGTTCAATATAAATATTTTATAATGAACATTCTTTATTAATTAATTCTATTATTCTATGGGAAAGGAATGATTTGTATGAGTATAAAATTGGTGGGGCCTATTTTTAGATAACCCCTCCATAAATCCGCAGTCTCATGGGAAAAAGTCTGTTGGTGAAAACCCATATGAGTTTTATTACAAATGAGAGTAGTTTTAAAATTTATTAGTAATTCTAATGATAGTAGAGTTATCATTTCAAAAATGAAATTAGTTTATTACCAATATTTTTTAAACCATCTTTTGAATGGTCATGACGGTAATGGTTCTAGGCAGCTAGGGAAAATAGTTTCTAATAATTAAGAAAATTATTAATTTAGCCACATTTATTAGTATCAAGGATATTTTTTCTTTAAAATTTTATATGGATTCCTTTATTTCTAATTACAATGATTAAATTGAATGTGTTTTAGTTATTTACATTTTCATATTATTTACCCACTTCTTTATTAGTTATTAACTACTCAGAATGTTTTATCCATTATTTACCATGAAATATTGATTATTATTATTGATTCAATATTAATTCCACCATATATTTCCATTACTAATCACTTGAGCTCACCAAAAAATGTTATTTTTCCCATATATTCCGTATTGTGTAATAATAACAATTTTCAATGATATTCTATTTTGAATAATATTATTATCCAAAAAATATAATAATTATGTTAGGATTTGTGTATACATTTGTTATACAAGTCTCCTGTATATATCTAGTTTACTATGAATAATATATTATTTTTTCCATAGAGATGTGATTACATATATCTTGTGAATATTTAATGGCAACACGACATAGGCTCTAGGCTTTCCATGGTCAGCACACTAGAGTTGGTATCAGAGCTGGTTTAGTAAAAACCATGAGAAGATAACATATATTATATAATATAACTATATGTTATAATTTGAGGAGATGTATATAATATAATACTTATCATGGAGTTAGATTGAGATTTTGTGGTTTTCCTAGAAATAAATCCTCGTTTAGATAAAACAAGTGGATGTGGTTTTGTCAGAGATGTATATGAGGGTAACAACTCTAAAAAGGTGAGTGAGGCCTGACTCGACTGTAACCGGATACCTGACAACATACCTTACTGATCACCTTATTTGACACTCACAGTCGATATGCATAGGTCATTTCAATATTTTGACAAACCAGTATAAAGGATTTAAATTGATATTGATAATGAATGACCTAGGATAAATAGTAGACCACGAAATAGCATATGTGGAAGAAAGGACGAATTTTTTATGTATTTATGTTGTATATAAAACAATATTTAAAAGTTAATTTAGTGATTAAATTTTAAATAAGTCTATCATATTTAATTTTGATGTGTAATTTATATGATATTAGAAAAGGACAACACATATTTATGGTGAAACCCCATCAAGTGTGGCAAGACTGTGGGAAATTAACCCATTATTTAATGATGATAAGTGTTTAATTCGAACTGTTGACCAACATAACATCTCTGTTAATATTTCATGGCAATTAGTTAACCAATTTGATTAAAAATATACATGATGATCCCGTAGTGTTTCATTTTTAGATTAGAGAATATTGTATTGACCATATTGGCAATGGATTGTTTTTAGAGATGAATAGGTATATGTATCCCTCTTTTATGTGCATTAATATTCATGAAAATGTTATTTTATTTCATTAGGTGTTAGAGTTATTTTATGGATATATATTTCTAGATTAATTGATTAATTGAAAATTGATCTAAGAACAACCATATAATGAAATTGTACATATATAAATATATAAATTTTTCATATTTCTAAATATTCTTATGTTGTGAAATAATTACTCAATATTAGAAAAAAATGATCAAACATATATTGTCATAATAGCCTAATTTTGGTTGAATCTATGGTATTTTGAATCGTCATATATTTATGACTTTGAGTCCATCATAGATATATTGATAATTACCTTTTTTTAATTGATGAACTCAATTACTCCATAATGTATTTATGCCTTTCCTTCGTGTATGTATTTATACTTTTGACTATTGTTCTTCTACATAGAGGCCTTGTAATATTTTGGCCTACATGGCCTTTGTACTTCTAATTATCCCTTTTCTAGAGGATATTTCACAAATTCTTTAAATGATGTGTTATTTTAACATAGGAAATATAAATAAATTAATAACCTTGGTCAAGTTTAAATTGTGAGTAAATTATTTCACTAAAGTGGGGAGAATTTGATTCCTTTGAATTCTATAATAATAACATTGTATTTGATAGTGTATTAGACACTATAAACCAAGCATGTAAGGGTATATAATATTCCGAAATAGTACAATATAGTAACTATTTTAATTCAATTAAATCTAGTATATAGCTTTCAATATATTTAATTCTGGCATCCATGGAGTTATACACAACAATTATTTTCTTTGATACTTTGTGTTAAATGGAAGATAGGTCTGTAACAAATAAATATATATTGTTAAAATATTTTTATTTAATATAATATGATATAACCTAGATCCTAAATTTGATGTTGTGAATAAAATTAATAAAATTAATAAAATGTATGTTTTAGAAAAATTTAAAATGAATTCACTGGTAACACATTAATTAGAAATAATTATAAGATCTAGTTTAATATAATTGGAATATTTTAATAGAAAATAGTTTTATTTTTAGAATGTATTTTTATAATAATATACTAAATTAATTAATTTTAGTTAAATAAATTACTTTAAAATATATAAAATTATTTCATAAATATTATTATATTAATCCACTAGATTTGATAAGAATAAAATAAAAATACCTAATTTTATGCATAAAATCTTTATTTTTCTAAAAAACATTTAATGCCTTTTAATGGTGATTGTTTTTTAAATAGAATTTTTGGAACCTTTCTAAAATATTTTATTTCAAATTAAATATAATGGTTAAAAAAATAATTTTTTTAAAGATGATTTTTTTTATTTTTCGATGATGTTTTATTATTTTGATAAATAATAAAGAATACTGAATTTTAATTCAAAAATAATTTCAACATACTTATTTATTATGTTAAATTATATTATTTATTGGATTTAAAGTTTAGTTAGATAAATATTTAATAAATTAATCAATTCTAGTTAATTGGAATCAATTTTACTTGGAAATTTAATATCAATACTAAGAAAATTTTATAACATTTTTTCTATTAAAACATTAATTGTCATCCGACATATGGGATTAATTTTAAATTATATTATCCCATGTATAATTTTGGAATTTTAAAATTTGGATTCCATAATTATAATCAGAATATATTCTAATTTCTTGTATATTATACATAATTTTTTTACCAAAAACATTTTTAAATGTGATTAAATGTAATTAAATCCAAAAAGTGAAAATTTAACTTCACTTGGGATTAAACCATAATCTTAAAGACCCAAATGGCCAAGAAACATGTCTAATATCCCTTTAATAGACATATTTCGACACCATTTTTCATTTTATTTTTTTTTAATATTTGATTCACTTTACATGGGAAAACGTGACTGACATTCAATTTTCATAAATTTAAATGAATATCACTCCAATACTATAAAAAAACTCACCCCTCACACATATTCACACAATAAATCCATTATAATGACACAAATTTTCCCAAATAAACTCCCAAAATCCTTAAAATAATAATAGAATAATAAAATTTTAAATTAATGCTTCCAATAATTTATTTTGGTATAAACCAAAAGGAGTTACCTGAAAACAAGGTAACATTATTCGACAATCGTATTTTGTTTCATTTACATATCCACACCTTGAATCATCATTATATGATTCCAATGTAATAATAATAATGTAACCAATATGATTATATGTTGTTATTGTTTTTTTCATAAAATCGCAGATAAATCTCTCTAATGGGATATGCACTAAATAATTCATGTACAACAAACTAACGCTTTGCAAAATGATGATTGTTCATTATTCATTTACCACCTATAGTGGTGGGACATATGATGGGTAGTATATTTTTTTCATTATAATTATACATTATAATTTATTTATAATTCTTTAATTATTATATAAAAAATACATTTAAACTTTCTATTTTTGTGGTAATATGATAACATCATTGTGAAAGTGTGGACTATCACATTCTCAAAGCGATATGATTCATTCACAATATACAATGAATATATAAAAGGATGGTATTAATAAACTTATGTCACATATATGAAATAGATATTATACTATATATATTATATATATATATATCATTTACTTTTGATAATGTCAAAATAAGAGAAGTAAATGAATGTAGTGTTGATACATACAGCCTACCATCTCCATAAACAGTGCATTTCATTTCTTATCTATAAACATTATTAAATTATTATAAATACATATATACTCCATATATATAATAATTATATGATATTTCAATTTTTGGATATGATACAATCACAATCAATGTAAAATAGAAAACAAATAAGAAGTCAATAATTACCCAATAACTAGTCAAATATCACTCGAAATAGTTAAAAAAATGACAGATTAATAAGAGATGGGTAATATGATTTTTTAAAGTTAATAGATGATATTATAAATATGATTATTGTTTTTATTTTTTACCTAATTCTTTAATACTATTATATATGATGATAATTATAGTTTACCTGGAAGGTAATGCATGATAAGGGATGTTTGCCTCACTTTTCTTTCTATGATGGATACCACATCATCACCACATATTTATTTTCTGTCATGTACAAACATAACCTATTGAATTCTAAATAATAAATAAATTTATCTTAATGGAATGCATAATTTTATGAGAATTTATTTTCATATGAATTATAATTCAAAAGTTACCAAGTATTAAGGGACTTCCTCTAAATACATTTTATGTTAGAAATAAATTATTATTGTGAACTTAATTTCAGAAATGTAGTGTACATAATGAAAAATTAACATATAATATTATAATTCCTTCATTATTTGTAAAATTTATAATTTTATTTTGAATTGTGTAATCCTAAGGGTTTTGAATTATTCATTAACAAGTGGAAAATAATTTCAAAACCAAATTTATTTTATTTGGGTTATAATTATTCCTAATTGACATTAATATTATAAGATTATGTTTGAAATAACAATTTTCTATAAATTATTTAATTTAAAATTGTTTTTTCTGAATTCACATTATAAACACTTAATCTATTTATTGATTGATTATCACATAAGTGTTATGGTATCTTTAGGTCTATCTCCATAATCTATATTTTTAAGGACTGTTTATATGTGAATTTTAATCATGATAAATTATTTTATTATTATTTAAAAAATACTTTAATTTTATTCTTATATTCTTATTCCTGATCTTTTCTAGGAAAATTGTTCCATTATCCACTCTTTGGTACTCAAAAAGTTGTAACAATCATATTTTAGGAGAAACAAATTAGTTTATATCTTTAGTTAGTAAAACTAATTTGTTATAAATATTATGTTTTATTAAATTGTTTTATATAATATTTTCAACCTTTTAGAAAGTGTTTACTGAAGAAAGTTTTACCCATTTTTCTTTTTACGGGTTTTTCAAAATAATATTAACGTCCCTTTAAAAATAAGTTATTTTTCTATCCTTTTTACCATGAAAATGTTTTTTTTACCTTGTAAGACATGTTTGGATTTACTAGACATCATTTCATTGAATATTACTTTTAAATTTTAAAAGGTTAATTTTTACGTAAAATGTTTTCAAAATTTATTTTCAAAGAAATCATTTTCCAAAGTGCATTTAAAAATAAAAATTATATTATCCTCAATAATGTTATTAAATAATATTTTTATAGTGCTTCTATTCATCAATAACAAAAAGGAATTATTTTAACTCCAATTGGGATATGTTTTATTGATACCATCATCATTATTCCTCTAGATGGTTTATGATTTATTTAGCCATGAATAGTATTTTCATCCTCATCCTTGATTCTATTTTTAGTACCTTTGAAATATCAAACTTTCTATGATCATTGAATGTATAATTTCCCCTAATTATCCATATCATTCATCATGGTTATGTTCATTTCCAAATCCATATACCATATATTTTATATTGTTTACACTGATAATTATTTTCTCTTTTGGGGGTAATATTGATAAATTAACATCCTTTATTTAATATGAAAATTTGATATGGCTAATTGTTTATGAATGAAATAAATCAATAAATATTTATGGAATGATTTATAAAGGTACAAACGGGTTGGTTCTAAGTTATGGATATCCCCTCGATACATCTATAGTCTCATGGGATGAAATCATTTGGTGACAAAACATTTGAGTATGTTTCTAGTTCAGAGTATTTTAAAGTTGTCTTGTGAAAGGCCGTGAAAGCAGAGTTATGGTTGGAAACACCAAATTGTTTTGTAACTCATATATTTAATACTATCCTCTGAATGTTCTTGATGGTTGCAGATCCATGTACCCTAGAAACTTGGAATTAGATAATTAATCATTACATAAATTTTGATATTGTTATTACTATCCATGAGATTTTTTATTTGACATTATGTATGAATTCATTTCATTATATGTTCATTGACTAAAGGGTATGTATTTTCAGTTATATACTTTCCATATTATTTAAATATTTTATTCTTAGTTATTGACTATATTGAATGTCTGATCAGTTATTTAACTTTTCATATTGATTATTATCATTGATTCATTATTGTTTTTGTTATACTTTCACTGAGATTTAATAAAGTGTAATAAAAACTATAAGCAAATATATGATAGATAATATATAGTTATTTTCCAAGAAATGAAAAAATTGCATTGTAAGTAGTGTATACATTTATAATACAATATTCTTGTATATATCTGGTTTACCAACACTACTAAATTATCATGTACATTGGGATGTGATTACCTAAATCTTATGCCAATGTAATGGGATTAGGACATTAGCTCCATATTTTCTTGGGTTGGGGAACTACTAATCATAACTCTATAGAGTCACTACTTACTATGAATAGTTATAACACCATGGATTTCCACATAATAATGAAGAATAAGAATCTTGTAGAGGACCTACATAGAGTGAATAATACATATTCTGTGGGGGTCTATTGCATTAAAAAGAATCCAAGTAATGTGTGGGTCATCCCGATATCTGAATCCTGAAAATATATACTTCTTATTATGATATGAAATTAAAATAAAAATGTGATCAATAAAACAACACACTTTATACTTTCCATATCGTGTTTTGGTTATTGGATACATTGATATAGTTAGAATAATCATTCCCTCTGGTTAACCTTTTAAATGAAGAATATATCAATGATTCTAAAAATATTACATCCATACTTGATTTAAAATACTGGAAAATATCTTTAATAATGGAGAAAACGGTTAATAAATATATTTAGGATGACTATATTCTTGATAAAATTTTTGATCAAGTAGATAGTGGTACAATTATATTTTAATATTATCCCCTTTTAACCACCCAGTATATCGTTCATGTGCTTAGTGGATAGAAATACATATAATATATTTATAATAATATATAGTCCTGATTCAATGTATATAAAATAATATGAGTATAATATAATAAGTATGTTGATGAAATTAGAATTCTTGATAATCAATTTAAGAATATTGAATTAGTTATTGTTTACTGACTAAAAATTATCTTTTTATTATAAACTAACTTTTAAGGTAAAGTGAGAAACTAGTCAGTTAATCTGGAGGTGAAGCCTCATAGGAGAAACCGAAGCTGTCAAAGCAAAGCATTATATGTGATTATGTGGGGAAGTATTTTTTTTTAAAAATAATTTATAAACAATCCCACTATATATTCAACATAGTGTGAGGATGATATGATTTAATGCAAATTACCCATTTTATTAATTATTAATGAAATACTATATGTTCAAGTACACATTCCGCATTCTGTTTAGTCATATGTGCTTTTATCATTATTAGTGGTGCAACAATTTGGTAGAGTAGAACTAAAAATAAATTACGATTAAATAAATCAATGTCTAAAAAACATAATTATATTATTATATATATATTAAATAATTTATTGGAATCATCATAAATTAAAAAAATAAATAAATGCATAAAAACTCATGGATAATATAATTAGTTATGAAATGGGTAGCCCCTGTAAAATGTACTCTTTAACCAAGTATATAAAATTATTCAAAAAATTCAACACTCAAACAAATATTAAACCAAATTGTATTAAGACCTATATATATATATTAGTATGTAATCACATGTTTGGAAACTAAACAAAATGATATATAATTTTTCAATCATATATTTATATCCATTATCATCAACATTCTATAAGGATATAAAAATCATCATTAACCTCCATCAACTATAGTGTTATATAAAATTATAAGGTAAGGTATATAAATATACAGTATTATGACACTTACTTATACTTTAATATTGGTTGGAGTTTATGAAATTTCCCAATGAATTAATTTTCATACGGAGTATCCTAGTTTAAATAAATAAACTATAAAAATATTCAAGATGGCTTCCCAATGGTCCTAAAGGCTCATTTTTATTAAAAATTGATTTCAAAAATAAAATCATGTATATAACAAAAAATGTTTCTCTAAATCCTATGGAATTCTATTTTCAAAAAATACATGTGATAACCTAGATCCTAAAGGATTTGAGCTATTGTGTGTCACTAATCTCAAATAAATCATTGATTATGAAGGTCATGTTAAAAATCCAAGAAAAAAATGATGCCTATGGAAATAATATATTTTTTTAATTTAAGAAGAATTACTTTACAACTAAAATTCATGTCAATCATTGGAATTGGGTTCCGTAAAAGATTTTTTATTGTAACCATCATAATGATTCATTGAATAGGGGTATAAAATTTCTACATCTTCTATCCAAAATCATCTCTAGGATACTAGCATTAGTTACAATGATTAGAAAATCCCCATTTTTGAATAAGTAAATAATATCATTTAATATTTTAATAATACATTTCTACGATAATATATAATCATTAATGATAATTCATTTGAAATAACCATATCCATATTTTATGATCATATTCATAAAAAATTGTAGATAAAATTCATTGGATGAATCATGTTTTCGATTAAATATGATAGAAGATATAGCCATCCAAATCACTAATTATCTATAAATTTGTTTATAGTTTCCTCTATTTAATAATAATATAAATCAGACTCAAACATTCCATCTTTATTATACTTTAACATAAATAAGATCATTCTAGAGAGATATACATGATCCCATTAAAATTCAAATAGAGATTATAAAATCGCAACAATTTACAGTGTAACCAAAATATATCTTTAACATCAGTTGGAGGACATGAACCATATACTAAAAAATATTTGTAATCTCCATTTTTTAATCATCAATAGTATAATATACAAAAAATAATCCATAAAAACTTTACCTTTTCTATATAAAATGTTGTTAGGAACAAATTTACAATATTAAATAACTATGATTTGATGTTTTCAAAAAACCAAGAGGGACAAAAATTTATATATATTAATAAACATATTAATAGATCTATTAAATGGTGGAAATACTATTGAAAAAAATTTATTTCCCTTTAATAATAAATGATAGGGAATATGAATAGTGATGACTTATCCATTTGTAAGAAATAGAAGAATGAGTGTTTTATTAATGTTTTTGTGAAATATATAAGATATTTCATAATGATAAAGCATTCATAGATGATTTTTTTAAATATACATAAAAATAAATATTGGTGAGTAATATTTCATTAAAATATTAAAAGGTTATGAATGTAGGATACATGAATTCATTAATGTAGAACAAACTTTTTAGGATTCAATCCATTGAACCATTAAAATTACTTAATAGGTTCATAAAAATGTAGTATTAAAATATTTTATTACCTAAATTCACTATCAAAACAGTAGTGATGTTATCTATAGACAGAATGGTATTCATGTTTCATGTAGTCACCCCATAAAATCCTCAACTGAAACAATGATTATGACTTATTCCAAATATATTAATCACGAACAAAGAGTAATGGAATAAAATCATTTAGTTTTGGAAAATAAATTTCTATTTCCATACCTTGATTTGGTTATTTTAATTTATATAATAAATAAATATTATATCACATTTCCAAGGGTCATCATGCCTAATGACGCAGATCTATATGAACACCTTGATTATTTCCATTACCATTAAATTATTTCCCACAGATTAATAACTTTTTTCTTATAAAATAGTTTAAATTTAATTTAGAAAATAAATTATAGGTAGTATTAGATAATACCATTTTACATGTGAAATATATATTAGATACATAGAATGTATAATAAAAATAACTATGGGGATTTCTTAAAATGAATGCAAAGAAAATGATGAAAATGTGGACCATAATTATGTAAATAATGTTAGTGTGATCCTCATAAAATAAATAAAATATCTACTTATGAAACCGATTCCATATCTAAATTTTATTGTGGTGTCATCCCTCTATCAAAATTAATGATTAGTAATAATTAATGATAATCTATTTAAGTGAAAAAATTTAAATTTATAAAGTTTTATAAACTTGAAATACAATCTTGAATTTTATGCCGAGGTAATTATTAGATTTTTAAACACCCCAACAAAATAAAAACACACATGGTGATGAATATATTTATTTTATATTTAATTTCATTAAAATAATATATATAACATCTAATATTATGTTTTTTTCTAACATATCATAATATTTCAGACAGCAACCAACACATGACACAAATATTGACATACCCTTTGTTAAAAATAATTTTCGAGTATTAGGGTAGATCAGAAAGGTATGTATTGTTGAAACTATAATTAGTTGACTATTGGTTGAATAATTAAGTGATGAATAGTGAGGTAAAATTAATAAAAACAAAATACTAAAAGCCAAATAATAAAAATGGAAAAATGGAAATAAATTCATAATAATAATGTTTCAGGGAGATAATTTTGTTTGTGGTTTATTATAAAAATTATCCTATAGATCCCCATTTTTTATGAAATTCATTTGTCATGGGAATTTAATTATAAAATTATTTACTTTTATGATAAATAATTATTATATTATTTATACATTCTCATATTATAATTTTTAATTTAATTAATAAACCTATTTTTAAATAAAAACATACTAATTAATAGCAACTGACTAGTCCAATGTCAATTATCCATCAAATTGTAATTTTTTATATTTTCTATGATTATATTTCGATTAATATTATATATTATTACCATTGGATTTGGAACATAATTTTGAAAATAAATTATTATACAGGCATTGAACCTCAACACACTTCCTTTTAAACACTTATAGAAATATGGAGGATAATGTATTAATTATGAACTCAACCCCACCAATGATTAAAGAATACGAGAGGTTGTAGAATAAATTCATGAATAGGGAAACAATAAATTAAATTAAAATACTTCTCCCACATTTGGGGCTAATCTATTATTATGGTAGCCCTACACCCCATTTATGATCTATTTTAAAATAATGAGGACCCCCATTTTTATTGGGAAATTGAATTATCAATATTACACTAAATTACAAGTTATATATTATGGGAAAACACATATTTATATTTTTCACTACCATTAGGTGAGGATCCCATATCATTTTATGAAAATTTATATAGAATATATAATTTTTTGGAATTTCATGGTTTGTGGTATAAGTATACATGAAGTTTAATATGTTTTTCTCTACCAAAGTATTCTAGAAACGGCATACATTTCATGTGCAGTATTTCATATGGAACTCTCCTTTGTAAAGGTATCCTAGATATTTACCCCAGAATGTCGATTCGTCCACCACTGAAAATAACATTATATGATATTATTATTTACACATTATGTACTTTTATGTTATTCTCCAAAACATTTCCATAGTGTGAATTCAGGAAGGAAAACCTAAAATGTTTCCCAAACCCCAAAATAATGTATTTTAATCACATAAAACCTTATATATTTAACTATATGATTATTTACCCATTAAATAAAACCATTTTTATATGAAAAAATATGGTGTTTCAAACTTCCCCACAATTTGTAGTTTCCATGTACTCAATAAACACCCCAAAAAAGTCTCTCTAATATTAAAGGACTGAATGAATGCTCATAATAACATAATAAATTAATAGAATAAGGAAATTATTTTAATTCTAAGAAAAAACAAAAAATATTAATGATTAACTCAAACAATGGTTAATTAGCAAGGTATAACATAGTAAATTAAATCTAAAATCCATTATGAAAAATATTTTTAGATTTTCAGGATATTACCGAACTTATTTTTAAAACAAAATCAATGCTTTACAACTCTTTTCACATATATCCATAAAAACAAAATCATTGGTCATAGATATTCTAGATGGCGGGTTAAAACATGTATATGTCACATATAAAAATTTCCTTATAAAATGGTATTCCAATTGGATTCCTTATAATTTTATTAAAAATATTACTATATAAAATTTTTTATTCTATGGGATAGAATAATTTTTTCAATAACTTATTGAATAGAAATTTAGATAAATGGTAGGAATTATTTTGAATGAAAAAACTCAAATGTTTTACGGTCAATCCCATTTTCTAATATTGTATGTGAATCCTAAATTCCAAAATATATTCATCCAAGATAATTTTGAAATAATTTAACAATATACATAATTTTAATTTTCAAATGAATTTAATGAAATTAATTTTATAGTTTAAATATCAATAACGTAAAATTTTATAATTATTTCACAACAATTTGAAATAAAATAAGTAATATTGATATATTCGCCTTCTAAAAGTGTAAAAATCATAAATAATAAAATATCCTTAGACATGAACTCCATAATATTGTTATAAAATAATGAAAATTAAATTTTTGACATTGATACCGATGAATGAGAAATAGTTTTTTTTCAAACTAATCCTTACAACATAGAAAAGAAAAGTTGGATCTCTCACATTCTCACAGTACTTTTTCGATTTTATTTTTATCAACTTATAAAAAAGTCAATGTCTGATTCCAAGATGCATCGTACCTGGTATGATATGGTCCATCAAGGAAGAGGTTGTATATTTTTTTTAACCACGCAAAAGAGGTTCCATAATTGAGTGTATTGCATCAATCATACTCTCTTTTTTTAACCTGAATTTTGTTAGGACACTGATGCGTGATTGCATGGGTTGAGTATTTGTGAAAACAATACACATCAGTTATGATGTCCTCATACTCCCTCTAAAGGGTTTATTCACAAATCCATAAACACCCAATGACCCTGTTATCCATGATTCATTTACTATCATTCCAAAGGTATATCCTCATAGGATGATGATTTGGACAACAACAGTTAAGGGGGTCATATTGTTCTAGATGATGAGACCATAGGCAAATAAAAACCTTTTGATGGGAATTATTACATATTTCAAGAATCTCATATAGATTTAATCCATGTTCATACATTTATGGATCCTTGTTTCTTTCACAATCATGTGGCCATGGAATATTCCTAGGATGAAACATCGAACAAGAAAAAACATTGATGTCAAATCATCTGTATGTATATGTGGTCCTAAATAAATGAATTCATCTTATATCTATTTTATGTTATTCATCAATTTTACCCATTTGTGGATAGATCATATATATATTTAGAATTTATTGAGACAACATGAGTTAAGGACATGTGATGAGGTACTCTATAGTTTAGCGCCATCGAGGGGTGGGATGGGAATTGTATCAATGTCAGTATAGAACCCATAATATGGGTTTCATATGTATCCCCATGAATGGAATCATAACCCATGTAGTTTGGTGCCACTTAGATATGACACATAAACTATTAAGTTTGTCCAAAAAGGATGCAAACATGCAGTTTAATGTCATGTTTCATGGACATTTAGGTGAAAGGTTCCTAACAAAGTGTTTTTTCAAAGATTATAATGAAATATCCTAGGATACTGTGAAGAAATATGGTCGTTGGGGTTAGAGGGAACCTACGGAGGATATGGACCAGAAAATATCAGTTTGGATTCTATGATCATCATTAACATCTAATCTAAAATGAATTCTTCTCTGTGTTAGAAAAGCAAGGAATTGGTAGATATGAAAAAAATGAATTTCCTATTTTACGATGATAGAAATGGAGGAGGAAGATGGTGGAAGAGACTTGGATGCGAGCGCCACCACCTATGATCAAAGAAACATACTCTAGGAAGTAAATCATAATTTTGGTTCTAGGAAACGGGAGGAATGTTAGATTTATTCCAAGGAAAAATCATGTTTGATTTTCTTTTTCTATCACGAGTCCTCATAGAATGAAAAGAGCAGTGATTATCCTTGATCCCTAAAATGGGGAGGTTCATGGGATTATACCAAATTCAAACCCTAAGTTACCATGAGAATATATATTTAGGAAAATTATAGTGGTCCACTTTATTTTGGGGTTACCCACATGACTCAATTTACCATGAGTATATAAACCACAATGGACATGCTGATTCACCTAATGGTTTTATCATACAGGGCTGGGGGAATTGGAAGATGCTTTAGCTTAGTGTTGTTGGACTGGCTCACATAGGAGCTATGAATAATGTGATGTAAATAGAAGGCAATGATTGGGGTCTGAGTATGGAATTCCTTGAGGAACACCATTTCATATACCATTCTTTCATTCAGGATTGAATAATCTAA
Organism: Viscum album; assembly: GCA_963277665.1. NCBI lineage: Eukaryota > Viridiplantae > Streptophyta > Magnoliopsida > Santalales > Viscaceae > Viscum > Viscum album. The sequence continues at coordinate 1,678,925,292 of OY728143.1, read as the reverse complement.
AACAAATCATGTTTCTATGAAGGAGAATGGTTTGTTTGTATAACGTGAGGGTTTGAGGACATAGGTTAGGTCTGCGTAGCATTTTTCTATGTGGTGTTGAGTTCTGTCTACCTACTATGGTGGCATGTGCTGTTGATTTCCATCTTCATACCATGGTGGAAAGCAGTGTAGGGTTCCACCCATGTAGAATGTGGCTCTATTGGATGCCAGTTTAATGAAAGGAAAATGATACTATGGATTACAGGAAGTATTTTCACAATGGGTATGTGGTTTTCCATCTACTAGTAAGTTGATTATTCTCATTTTTAATTATATGCAATGGGGTATAACATTATATAATAGTGAAAAGAGTCTATTAATTGTTGTGTTATATTATTTTTTACCATCAATATGTTAATTATTACAAAACGCCTCTGTTGGTCCTTCGTCCCTTATATCCTTTTTTGACATCCCCTTGAATTCATTTTTTATAGGAACTAAAGAGCTGAATTAGTTGGTCAAACGATGTCCATTGCAGAAGCGAAATAAAAAGACATACATCCCTTGGATGATGTGGTCAATAGAGGCACATGGGTTTTAGTTCCTAGAGGTGAAAGTCATTTCCATGGTACACTAAAGAAATTGTTCACGGTAATCCATTGGCTATACCTCACATGTGAAATGTTCAAGTCAACAAAAAATGATACATGGGATGAATTTCACCACCTCCATTCCATGAATGATAGGGCCTAAGGAGTTAGCACCACCTTCTACCACTCACAAACCTTTCATTTAAAATATGGCTTATAGATGAGAAAATCATTGTGTGTAGAAATGATCAGTGAAGGATCCATGGTCATCGTATATCCTCTTTTATCTTTTTAATTTTCCCATATATAATTTTATTTCAATTCTTCCTCTGATTTTTCTCATTCATTTTACAAATATATATGACTCTTTGACTTAACTTTACATAATTTTACAGTACCTAAAAATTTATCCCCATCAGAATGGGTTCCAATCTAGAAGAAGAGGAGGAAATTCTGATGTAAAAATTATTTCTTGACATGAGAAGGTTTACAGTATAAGGTTGGACCCATAGGTCGACCACAACTATATATAGGGTGGACCAGGTCATATGTCCCTACCACTTTTCCAAGTGAAAAAAATTCACTCTCATGATTCTCCCAGCCTCCTAGTTTTCGTAAACCATCTCTTTTTTATATTACCATCACCCAAAAACAACAATTTTCATTCCACGAACTAAACAATTTCTTCCAGAAACCCTGAGTTCAAGCTTCCATATAGTGCCAATTTGTACACAGTTTTTTATTCAATGGAAAATCGATTCAATGTCCATTTCTCTGTTAGAGAATACCTCACAAATATCAATGATGTGTCGGTACACAGACATTTCCTTTCACAATATGTTTATAGGACCTCAGTATAGGGGGTACATTTAGTCCTTCTCCAAAAAATTTTGAACTATCCATTTTTGTAGGGTCATTTAAAGTTAAAATTTTAATTGGTTCTTGCTTCTATAAAGGTGGATGGAAGAAGAGTAACTATAGATGAGAATGTTACAAATGATCATCGGCCCCCAATTATACCTCAAGAGAGAGAGTATTGAGTGACCCACATTTCCATAGCTCATTGCATACCCATGGTCGAGTTACATTGCACATTATAATTTTAATCTTTCAAGAAGATTCCCATATTATTTCTGTTGATCGAAAAATCAACATTTATTACTTGAAGGAGTCTAGGGGGCAAAATCGATTACACATACCTTCTAAAGGGGAAATCACATCCAAATTGGGTAGAAGGGACATATTCATCCTTAATCACTCTATATACATTTATAGAAACCCTCATATCCATAACACATTTTTTAAATCGGTTTATCATGACTACCCATCCATTATATCATTTAATGGAATGATCCTTGTGGATATTCTTTCTCTTAATGGTATTAGTTTTATAGGGGTTGTTTTTCGATGAGTGGGCCAAGGCATTATGGGTTTATCAAAACTTCTGGGAATCCCCTGAGCAACTGGAAGTGGTCAACCCATACCATGATTTGCAGTTCTATTAATTATCCATTTATTCACTCGGGTAGATACAAAATTAGAATCCCAAATACTATTTTTTAAGAACCCACACTGGATTAGTTTGGGGATATATACTATATATGGGGACATCCCATCCTTGGTGATATGTATGATGAATTTTTACACACAGAAAACACTTTGGGGAATGTTGGTCAAGAATCCCTTATCCAAAGGGAATTACTGATCACGGAGGAGAGACTACTTCCACGTTCTCTTCATACTCATTGCCATATTTCATTCGAGGATTTGATAGGGCTATTCTTATATTGGAATGATCCAAGGACTAGAGTTCACCATAGATAAAACCATATGATAAAACAGTTTCATCTCAATCCTAGCTCTTACTATACTACCCTCATTGCATGATAATACAATATTTGGGGTTATGAGTTCCAGATATACTTATCTTTTGAACTCATATTGGTAGGGTTTTTCCCATATTCATAAGAGGGTGAATATTGATTTCTAATTATATTTATATTGGTGGCCTGGTTTTCACTTTAATTATATCATTCATGTTGGCATATGGAAAACCCATCTACCTATAAATCCTCACCCTTTCCCAAATTTATGAGTTATTGGGTTGATGTAGGTGGAGAGGATATCACATCATTTTACTATTACATTTAAATTTCTTTATGGTTAGATAGTGAAGCATTTCTCTTACTACGAGTACCAAAATATCACAAAATTCCTTCATTTTGATTCCCATATAACTACTCTCAACATTGTTGTGGTCCATCACAAATCATCAGGTGTTGAAAACCTGACGGAAAATATTTAGAAATATTAATTACATTGCCTTTTAACCATTGTGTTTTCCTCACAGATCAATGGTGAATGATGTGAGTAGTTCATTAGAAGTTTGATCGTATGTTATTGTGTTTCTTCCTAAAATATTGACTGCCCGAATTGACAGAGTAACCATATGTGAAACATATTCTCCTTAGAGGTTCGCCCAACAATTTAGATTCTTGTAACAGATCGAATTTATACCTATCTCCTAGGTCAAGGAGGAATATGATGTGCTAATCCTTTACTAAATATGGTTGATCATGATGTCAGAGGACTCCATCATTTTTTCATAATTTTCAACATGATGGCCTCAACTTACTTATTATTTGTGTATTCTCAACTATGGGTTTCTTTCTACCCTCATGGGGTTTTGGAAATGCCTATTCAATAGGTGAAAAGGCCCTTTGTTGGTTTTAGTCCAATTCCAAATGTGCCTATTGTGCCACATTCCTCTATCTTTTCTATTATAAGGCATTATTTTCTCCATTGAATGAATTTAAAAGAGACTTATCTCTCAAAACCTATCTCTATGGAGAGTGACATAGAACTTGAACATTTTGAGGGTACAATCTATAGTACAAATGAAGCCAGCCCAAGTGGGAAATCACTAAACATTCCTAAAACTATGTAGAGTCCCCCTCACTTTGCAACTGATAATGATGCACCTACGATGGTGGGAAATATCCCTACATGTTCTATAAAACTTAGAGAAATTTCATTGGATGTGATGTTCCTTCTTGATCAATTCCCTATGATAGTAGATGAGAATGAATAATTTCTAGATGCTATCTGGGTCATCATGTTGTGGGTTAATATACATGGATATAGATTTTTAAAATTCTCACTTAAACACTTTTGTAATAAATTGATCATGATGAGGAAACCTTCAATAATTGTCTATCGATTTGGGTTAAGGTGGATTTTATTATCAACATCTATACTTTCTCATACTGTAACACCCCGAGATTTTATGAAAAATATTCTTTTAATTTCATTAATGTCTTGTGTTGTACGCTACACCAAAAGGAGCTTTCACAACACGCATCCATGACATGTCTTGCATTACACGCAATCGCGACCTTCCTCGATAGCGTGTGTAGTACGCAATACCGAGTTTCACTAAATAACGATATGCTATTAAAATATTATTAAAACTAGCCATTATGAATAGTAATAAACACTTTTTGAAATTTTGTAAATTTTATTTTTTTAAAATCGACATCATTTTTGGATTCGGAATATCGAAATTATCTTAGTGTGAAATTTTGGTACTTTTCGGATAACTTTCATATTCTGATGAATAGTGAAAATTACTAAATTTAAATTAAAAAGAACTTTTTTAATAGAAATAATTAATAGTGATAAATTATTAATTTGAGTGGTTTTAAATTATATTTAGAATATATTTTCACAATTTAATACAATGTTGGTCATTAGATGTAATTCTACATGTAAACCAGACATAAACAAGTGTTAATCTTTTGATGGTTATTATCTCTTAAAAACACGCTATTTGTTTTGATGACCGGAATTAATTTTTAAATTAATTAATGAAACTAATGTGTTTTGAATTTGGAAAAATAGACATCATTTTTGAGTTCATAATATCAAATATTTCTTAGGCCTAATTTTTGGTATTTTTCTGGAAACTTTCATTTTTTGATGAATAGTGAAACCACTAAGTGGTAGTTAAAAAAATGAATTATTCATAAAACTTAATTTTACCACTTCTGTGAGTGGAATTTCAAAAATCCGAGAGACACGGTTAATGTTAGTAAGTAAAATGTGGTTCAATGAGATGAAAATAATTTTTGGTGAATAGTAACTTTTTACTTTTTTTTACCACGGTTAAAAATAAATAGGATAATTAAGGGTAAAACTGTTATTATTATTACCCTAAAACATGTCATAATTCTATTGGATAAGTTTAATTCGACCAAAAACAACCTTAGGAATAAAATATGATCATTTAGGCCCACTTGGATTACATTAGGACAATTATTATTAATTTATTTAAAGATGGGTTAAAATAGTTAAAATCAAAGTTTAATAAGTAAATCATTTTTAATATGGGGTTATACATAAGATAAATTAGACTATAAATATTCATTAGAAATATAAAAATATTTCATACATAATGGTATTTTATTTGTAATTTTTAGACATTAAATAATTTAATTTATTTATGACACAACGATGATGTAGTAATTATCTTATTAATGAAATATTGACATAATTGATGTTATAAATACCCAAATAAATATAATTTGAGACTTTTTATGAACTAAACTAATTTTCTAGGTTAATATGACATGTTAGGATTGATTTAATTAACTTTGGTCGAAGTAATCATTCTGTTATGACTTTCAAAAAAGTCAACTATTGAATAGTGTCAAAATTGACATAAAATAGTTTTTAAAACAAATATTATATTATTAATTGTTATTTTATTCCTAAAAATATAAGGTTAAGCCAAATTACTTAGATAAGGTTATATATATTAATAAAACATAACTTGGGGGTCTCTTGGATGTATATGGTAAGTTTATTAACTATATAATATAAAAATACAAAGTGACATGGTAAATGTCAATCTAATTAACTAACAGTTAAAACTAAAAGATAAGGTTAATATAATGACCTATACATGTCTAAATTCTATATGATGAGAGGATTTCGACCCATCCCCACCTTATCTTCTAAATAACTCATTTTAGAGCTATTTAAAACCGAACTTGACTTTATAATAAAATAATATTTTTAGTTATTCCAAAGGTGCCCCTCTCCTCCCTTATAAAAGGGAACCCCCCCCCCCCTCTTCCTCACACCACTTAGAGCCTTCAAGCTCGGACAACCCTTGCCAATTAATTCTCTCCACTTCCCTAGAAACATCCTAGAGGTTCTGGTATTCTTCAAAGACCTATTTTAGTGCTCTAAAAGGAGGTCTCAAAGAAGCACTTCAAAGAAGAGGTAATGTCTGTTACCAATTCTTTCATCTTTATTTCTTCTTCCACTTATTCTTCTTTAGTTGTTTCATTATGAAGTAATAACATAAGTATCACTCATATACTGATATGTTATTATAAGTATGAAACAACCCTATTTCACCATCTATTCATCCTATGGAAAACGAAATCACCGTGCGTGCGTACGTACGGAATACCGTCTCCACGCTGTGGTGTAATCTATTTTCCACCACCACCTTACTTGGATGGGTATAATGGTGTACATAATAACTATATATGATTATTGTAAAGTGATATTGATTCTGAAATACTATACATACACTCCAATACAATTCCACGATCATGAGAATGATATCATCGCTCGTGCGTACGTACGGACTACCGTCTCCATGACGCGATGAGATTCATTCTCCACGTTAACCATTCATGAATGATTATAAATTATATATAATAATTAATAATTAAATATAAGACATAATAATGATTATGGATTTATGTTTATGTCATCTACTTAATTCCATTCAACTCAATAAGGAAAAGAAAACAGCGTCCAAGCGTACGTACGGTCTACCGTCTCCATGAACGGTGTATTTCTTTCCATTTACTGATTTATTATATGTATGTATATTCTGAATATATATTATATAAATCATGTTTTATATTCTAGAATTAAGTAATCATATGAATAATTAAAAGTCAAAACACGGACGACAAATGAAACAATTTTACCCAAAATGCTCTTTAACATGGAATTTACAAAAGAACAGGTAATATAAAGTAATAAGTGAACCATATGTGATATCATAACAATGAGTATGATTCTGGAATAATTCAATGACATTATTTAAATCATTATACAGGAGGTTCAGACACTTATGAAGCAAATCGGACCTAAGGTAAGGGAAATATCACAATCTCATTTTTATCCGAGATTGTTTATACTTTGGCGTTTACTGGGGTGTATTTTATCATCCACATCCATGTTTCCTCAATATGTAATATTTATATCCTTCTACAATTGTTTAAATCCTATTTTACCCTTCGGTGAGTTTTTAGTAAAATATAGGAAAGGAATCTTTTTTCTTTTTTCGTACGAGGTACTTTTTTGACTTTTCCGACAAAAGTACGAGGAGAATGTTATTTTTAACTTATACGGCGTGAACAGATTTTTACGGTTTCATAACGCCTCATTTTCAAGAAGCTTACACTACAAGATTTCATGATTATTTTCACCAAAACACTTATCTTTTAAAATTGCATGGAATTTTGTGAAAAGAAAATTATTTTAAAGAATAAAGGATCTTTTCCTCAAGAATTCATTTCAAGTGTTTTGTCAAAACTATTTTCCATCTAAGACAACATTATTTCACATGTGTATGTTTCAAGTAACATGTCTCTATGATTTAAATGGTTTCAATTTTCTTATTATGAAATGATATCAATTGTTTATGGATTATGTTATGATGGCATGATGTTTAAGAATCCCATTTTATTTCATGGGTTATGCTATGATGTATGGTTTATGATTTTGTGGCACACGAAAGAATGATTTCATTATGAGATGGGTGGGACATATATCTCCCTCCAATGAATTGGGTAAAGATTTTATATCTCATGAGATAGACATGGCTGGAACGGTAGGTTATACCGGTTCAGTGAAGCAGGACTGAAACGAGGGTGACTCGGTTCAGAAATGGACTTTGTCCACTAAGATAGTATTGTAAATGAGTCCTGACTAATAAGATATGATTCTCTATGATTATGTGTGTATTCCACAAAGTTTCATTTTTTATGTTATGATTATTGGGATTTCATTTCACTACTATGATTTATCCCATGTTATGAAATTATGCTCTCTTTTGCAGGTTAAGATTTCCAAAATGTTATGTTCTTATGAACATGATGTGATTGATATTTCTTTTTTTACCCTTACTGAGCATTTAAGCTCACACTCTTATGTTTTCTTTTCCCCAGGATATAAAGAATGGTTTTGGGTAAAAAAAGGAAGATCTTTATGGAAGATGTTGAAGATCTTTCACCACGATTAGAAGATTATATTCCGAGTTTCCAAAGACACTAAACTATTACGATCCTTGTGTGTGTGTTTTTGTTATGTACTATTTATTCCGCAAAAGTAATGTAATGTCCATGTACGTCAAGCTACAGGTCTCTACAGTTGGTATCAGAGGAAAAGTTTAATCAACCATTGGAAACTAGGATGCGAAAACGTTAGTGAGATCCCTAGAGATATTTCTATGGTATGTCTAGGGATGTCCCTAAGGATAAGTATAAGTATAGGATACAGTCCTAGAACTATGGTGACGATCATAGAATTTAACCTAAGATGATACATATTGAGGGTGCTCCCCCTTTATTATGTTGTTTTCCCTAGCATAATTTTTTCCACTCACACTATTCTTTTTGGGTTTTAGACGATGGATGGAACCCGAAGGAACCGTGTTGATCAATGAAATGGACAATGCAATGATTGTCCTCCTGAACAAACAAATGTTATGGGAGATAGAGTGAAAACTATTATTGCTATACTTACACATGATATGAATCATTCTGGACTTCCAAATGAGCAGAGAAGGGAACACTATTCTATTGAGTCCTTCATGAGGCAACGTCCACCTTCTTTCAGTGGGTCTTCTGATCCACTTGTTGGTGAACAATGGATCAGTACCACTGAAAAGATATTTTCAGTTCTTCAATGTTCTGAACATGATAAAGTCATCTTAGCAGTATATCATTTTGAAGGTGAAGCTGATCAATGGTGGAATCTTTTCAAGAATATGAGGCAAAGAGATGAAATTGAGTCCATGGAATGGGACTAGTTCAAGAACTTATTTTTCAATAAGTACTTCCCTCGTATTCTTTGAACAAAGATGGAGAAGGAGTTTCTTGAACTAAAGAAAAAGGATGATGAATCTGTTGGTGTATACGAAGCGAATTTTACAAGGCTTGCAAGGTATGCATCTGGCTTTATCATCCAACCTGAAAGTAATGTTGATCGATTCTTCAGTGGTTTAAAACCAAATCTTCGAAGGGAATTAGATATAAGAGACTTCAGTAGCTATGAAGAAATTGTGCATTGTGCTATCAAGGTAGAAATGGATGTTGGTGTTACTTATCCATCTAGTAGTTTTGACAAGAAACGAAAGATGGACTTCAAGGAGAAATCTCAGAATAATGGTGAAAAGAAGATGAATGTTTCCTTATGCTCTAAGTGTGGAAAGAAGCATGGTGGAAATTGTCTTAATGGGACAAGTACATGTTTCAAATGTAGAAAGGAAGGCCATCGGGTGTTTGAATGCCGCAATGATGGGAAGAAGATGTCTAATGATGCAAACAAAGGAAGGGATACACAGAATGAACCTTCTGCACTTCAATGCTTCAAGTTCAAGGAAATGGGGCATTATTCCTATAAATGCCCTAATCCAAGGGTTAGTGATGATCGACATGAGCAACCACTTAAGGAAAAGGACAAAGGAAAGTCACATGCGATCACCATTGGAGATGTTGAATATGACAACGATGTGGTGGAATGATTAAGTGTTTATGTAATGGGATTCCAAAATAATGTTGTATATAGTATCGTGGGATATTGGAATATTCATGTATTGGTCTATTGTGGGTTTCAATAATTTTATGGTACCGGTAACCATGGAAAGTGATTGAGATATTTTTGGAAAAAAGATGATATGCGCATAATGAAGGGATAAGGAAAAAATGAAATGTTTGACAGTATTCATGAGCTCATGATTAATATAAGGACTAAGTGATATCATGGTTTGAGTATATAGAATTTTGAGGATTTTGGTATATGGAATGTGTTAACTTGTAACTACATTAATGTTTTCACTAAGGTTCAATGGGTATTCATTTTAGGTCCTTTTAATGTTTGGAATGTGACCAACAAGACATATCTCATGATATACGGGGATCAACAATGGTATTAACATGCTTGTTATATGAACTCTTTGGTAATCGTTTTCACTATAATATGAGATTGGACAGCAGTATTATGGATAAGCCTAAAGATTAGAATGGACTATGTTGTACATAAGTTAGTATTGTTTAAGGATAAAAGTGTTTTTTCGATTTTATTGATGGGATTTTATAGTAATGTAGTTTTAGAAAAAGGACAACCTGCAGGACGGCCGACAACCCATCGCGTCAGACAAGGCTGTGGGAATCGAACCCACAACCGAAGTGCGACTGGCCTTTATCACCTACCACTGGCCTACAGGAAGTCCCTGGTTAGTAGAAACTAGTTTTATTTTATTACGCGGTATGATATATGAAGTATAAGTTCATTTTTTGGAATTGTATACGATTAACTTCACCATAGATGGTCTTATGTATTTTTGATAACTTTTTTAACCTTTTGTTTGTGACAGATTGAATGACCCGTCATTCTATCACATGGTCTGCTAACACTTCACGAATAACAAATTTGACTTCATTTCTTTAAGAGATGAAGTGGAAATTGTTCAAGTCACGGACAACAGTGAGATTGTACCAAAATAAAGTAAGTATTTATTCTTATTCAAATTCTTCAACTTTAGGGAAATGATCTTGAAAACCAAAAATGTTGTCCTAGTGTTATTATATCTGGTGAATCAGATGGTACCTTAGATCGTCAAAAATTTATGGCTTTTTGATTGCTGGCTTTTCCATAGCCATGTTCTCTACCACTCTCCATCAGAACATGATGGTTAGATTTCTCTTCCATATCCATATTTTCACCTATGTGGAAACCCAGTGATTAGTTTATTTGGGTAACCATTACATTTCATACTTTTGTTTTTAAAGATTGGTTTTGGTATTCCTTTTTACGATGTGGGTTTCTATTAAAGAAACTTTCTAATAGTAAACCATTTATAACCCCGACGAATTTCGAGGGCGAAATTCATTTTAAGGGGGGTAGAATGTAACACCCCGAGATTTTATGAAAAATTTTAATTTTAATTTCATTAATGTCTTGTGTTGTACGCTACACCAAAAAGAAGCTTTCACAGCACTCATCCTTGACTTGCCTTGCATTACACGCAATCGTGACTTTCCTCGATAGCGTGTGTAGTACGCAATACCGAGTTTTACTAAACAACAATATGCTATTAAAATATTATTAAAACTATCCGTTATGAATAGTAATAAACACTTTTTGAAATTTTGTAAATTTTATTTTTCAAAATGGACTTCATTTTTGTATTTGGAATATCGAAATTAGCTTAGGGTGAAATTTTGATACTTTTCGGATAACTTTCATATTCTGATGAATAGTGAAAATTATTAAATTTTAATTAAAAAGAACTTTTTTAATAGAAATAAATAATAGTGATAAATTATTAATTTGAGTGGTTTTAAAGTATATTTAGAATATATTTTTTCAATTTAATACAATTTTGGTCATTGGATGTAATTCTACATTTAAACCAGACATAAACAAGTGTCAATCTTTTGATGGTTATTATCTCTTAAAAACACGCTATTTGTTTTGACGACGGGAATTAATTTTTAAATTAATTAATGCAACTAATATGTTTTGAATTTGGTAAAATAGACATCATTTTTGAGTTCATAATATCAAATATATCCTAGGCCCAATTTTTGGTATTTTCTGGAAACTTTCATTTTTTGATGAATAGTGAAACCACTAAGTGGTAGTTAAAAAAATGAATTTTTCATAAAACTTAATTTTACCGCTTTTGTGAGTGGAATTTCAAAAATCCAAGAGACACGATTGATGTTATTAAGTAAAATGTGGTTCAATGAGATGAAAATAATTTTTGGTGAATAGTAACTTTTTACTTTTTTTACCACGGTTAAAAGTAAATAGGGTAATTAAGGGTAAAAATGTTATTATTATTACCATAACACATGTCCTAATTCTATTGGATAAGTGTAATTCGACCAAAAACAACCTTAGAAATAACATATGATCATTTAGGCCAACTTGGATTAGATTAGGACATTTATTATTAATTTATTTAAAGAAGGGTTAAAATAGTGAAAATCAAAGTTTAATAAGTAAATAATTTTTAATATGGGGCTATACATAATATAAATTCGACTATAAATATTCATTAGAAAGGTAAAAAGATTTCCTACATAATGGTATTTTATTTTTAATTTTTAGAAATTAAATTATTAAATTTATTATGACACAACGATGATGCAGTAATTATCTTATTAATGAAATATTGACATAATTGATGTTATAAATACCTAAATAAATATAATTTCAGACTTTTTAAGAACTAAACTAATTTTATAGATTAATATGACTTGTTAGGATTGATTTAATTAACTTTTGTCGAAGTAATAATTCTGTTATGAGTTTCAAAAAAATCAACTATTGAATAGTGTCAAAATTGACATAAAATAGTTTTTAAAACAAATATTATATTATTAATTGTTATTTTATTCCAAAAAATCTATGGTTCGGCCAAATGACTTAGATAAGGTTATATATATTAATAAAACATAACTTGTGGGTCTCTTTGATGTATATGGTAAGTTTATTAACTATATAATATAAAAATACAAAGTGACATGGTAAATGTCAATCTAATTAACTAAGAGTTAAAACTAAAAGATAAGGTTAATATAATGACCTAAACTTGTCTAAATTCTATTTGATGAGAGGATTTCGACCCATCCTCACCTTATATTCTAAATAACTCAATTTAGAGCTATTTAAAACCGAACTTGACTTTATAATAAAATAATATTTTTATTTATTCCAACGGTGCCCCTCACCTCCCTTATAAAAGGGAACCTCCTCTCCCTCTTCCTCACACCACTTTGAGCCTTAATTCTCGGCCAACCCCTGACAAATTCTTCTCTCCACTTCCCTAGAAACATTCTAGAGGTTCTGTCCTTCTTCAAAGACCTATTTTAGTGCCCTAAAAGGAGGTCTCAAAGAAGCACTTCAAAGAAGAGGTAATGTCCGTTACCAATTCTTTCATCTTTATTTCTTCTTCCACTTCTTCTTGTTTAGTTGTTTAATTATTAAGTAATAACATCAGTATAAATCATATACTTATATATTATTATAAGTATGAAACAACCTTATTTCACCATCTATCCATCCTACGGAAAACGAAATCACCGCGCGTGTGTACGTACGGAATACCGTCTCCACGGTGTGGTGTAATCTATTTTCCACCACCACCTTACTTGGATGGGTATAATGGTGTACATAATAACTATATATGATTACTGTAAAGTGATATTGATTCTGAAATACTATACATACACTCCAATACAATTCCATGATCATGAGAATGATATCATCGCTTGTGCGTACGTACAGACTACCGTCTCCACGACGTGATGAGATTCATTCTCCACGTTGACCATTCATGAATGATTATAAAGTATATATAATAATTAATAATGAAATATATGACATAATAATGATTCTGGATTTATGTGTATGTCATCTACTTAATTCCATTCAACTCAATAAGGAAAAGAAAACAGCGTTCATGCGTACGTACGGTCTACCGTCTCCATGAACGGTGTATTTCTATCCATTTACTGATTTATTATATATATGTATATTCTGAATATATATTATATAAATCATGTTTTATATTTTGGAATTAATTAATCATGATCAAAGTAATCATATGAATAATTACAAGTCAAAACACGGACTACAAATGAAACAATTTTACCCAAAACGCTCTTTAACATGGAATTTACAAAAGAACGGGTAATATAAAGTAATAAGTGAACCATATATGATATCATAACAATGATTATGATTCTGAAATAATTCAACGACATTATTTAAATCATTATACAGGAGGTTCGGACACATACGAAGCAAATCGGACCTAAGGTAAGGGAAATATGACAATCTCATTTTTATCCGAGATTGTTTATACTTTGGAGTTTACTGGGGTGTATTTTATCATCCACATCCATATTTCCTCAATATGTAATATTTATATCCTTATATAATGGTTTAAATCCTATTTTACCCTTCGGTGAGTTTTTACTAAAATATAGGAAATGAATCTTTTTTCTTTTTTCGTACGAGGTACTTTTTTGACTTTTCTGACAAAAGTACGAGGAGAATGTTATTTTTAACTTATACGGCGTGAACGGATATTTACGGTTTCATAATGCCTCATTTTCAAGAATCTTCCTCTACAAGATTTCATGATTATTTTCAACAAAACCCTTATCTTTTAAAATTTCATTGAATTTTCTGAAAAGAAAATGGTTTTAGAGAAGGGAGGATATTTTCCTCAAGAATTCATTTCAAGTGTTTTGTCAAAACTATTTTCCATCTAAGATGACATTATTTCATATGTGTATGTTTCAAGTAAAATGTCTCTATGATTTAAATGGTTTCAATTTTTTTATGATGAAATGATATCAATTGTTTATGGATTATGTTATGATGGCATGATGTTTAAGAATCCCATTTTATTTCATGGGTTATGCTATGATGTATGGTTTATGACTTTGTGGCACACGAAAGAATGATTTCATTATGAGATGGGTGGGACCTATATCTCCCTCCAATGCATTGGGTAATGATTTTATATCTCATGAGATAGACATGGCTGGAACGGTAGGTTATACCGGTTCAGTGAAGCAGGACTAAACGAGGGTGACTCGGTTCAGAAATGGACTTTGTCCACTAAGATATTCTTGGCAATGAGTCTTGACTAATAAGATATGATTCTCTAAGATTATGTGTGTATGCCACAAAGTTTCATGTTTTAAGTTATGATTATTGAGATTTAATTTCACAACTATGATTTATCCCATGTTATGAAATTATGCTCTCTTTTGCAGGTTAAGATTTCCAAAATGTTATGTTCTTATGAACATGATGTGATTGATATTTATTTTGTTTACCCTTACTGGGCATTTGAGCTCACCCTTTTATGTTTTCTTTTCCCCAGGATATAAATAAAGGTTTTAGGTAAAAAAAAGGAAGATCTTTATGGGAGATGTTGAAGATCTTTCACCACGATTAGAAGATTATATTCCGAGTTTCCAAAGACACTAAACTATTAAGATCCTTGTGTGTTTGTTTTTGTTATGTACTAAGTATTCCACAAAAGTAATGTAATGTCCATGTACGTCAAGCTATGTGTCTCTAAAAATATAATATATTTTCATATCACTTGAGAAGATAGAATCTCGTGAAGGAAAATATGATCAGTTCAATTCATGAATTCATCCAATGAATACCTTTTGGATATTTCGGAAGAATTGCACCATTTAATTGTTGAGGAAGAATATTCTCATGAACAAGTGACTACCCAAATCAAAGTGTTTCTAGACTAAGATTCTTATGTGATTAAATTGAATATGAAACTTTTGTAAACAAATTTCAACTATAATCCCATTAAATTGAAGGGGATATATTTCAGGGATGTTATGAAGGGACTGCATCTAGTGGTTGAAGACGAAGGTGAACAAAGGAATACCATAGAACAAGCCCTTGATGGAACCCGTCAAGAAGTTTTCAATCTTCTAGAAATATCTATTTAACCTTCATTGTGTTTTTGTTGGTTTTCATGTTCCATTTTTTCATTATTGGAATTATGGAGAAACTCTTAATATTTCATGTTTCCCCATTCAAATTTAATAGGATAGATACATGATTTCTATTTAATAATATTTCCCCAAACAACACTTGGAATTTCAAAAATTCCAAAATGAATACATTCTTAATTAAAAACACTATCATATGTTAGCCAAAATCATGATCCAGGATAATTAAAATAAAAATAATAAAAATATGATCTAATTTTTTTCCTGAGTCTAGGGACCCAACGAGCATAGTTTGACTATTTCTAGTGTTATTTGGAAATACCAACAAACATAAAATCTATTTCATTTTTAACCAAATTTTTACATACACCCAATTAGATGTGGGCATAGAGGGAATAAAATGACCTCTTTTTCATCCACCTTATTTTTTTTGAAATAATAAGCATTATGAGTAACATTATTTTGGTTTGATTGATTTTTTTCATAAACCATGCAATGGATAAGGTTAGTGTGAGGGTACTCAATTTTTTTCCAATAGACCCTGTGCGAGTATTCCTCATGGCGAGTTTAAATTTCTCTATTTTGGGGTCATTTTAAAGTCTTTAATCATAGACTATCATTAGTAATGTTTTAGGTCTAGCTAATTTCACTGAAACTGATAATTTAGGTCAAACAGATTAGACCATGATTTGAAGTTCACGCGACCAAATTTAGGAATCATTGACTGTGGATGTTCCAATATTTTTTAGATATAAAGGATGGATTCTTTACCATGATTCTATGGTTTTTGGGTA
Source organism: Viscum album (assembly GCA_963277665.1). Taxonomy (NCBI): domain Eukaryota; kingdom Viridiplantae; phylum Streptophyta; class Magnoliopsida; order Santalales; family Viscaceae; genus Viscum; species Viscum album. The sequence continues at coordinate 1,678,909,113 of OY728143.1, read as the reverse complement.
TCAGATATGATATAGTAAATTAAATACATTGGGTGTACAAAAGTAGGAAAATACTCATTTAAGTACGATTTGGTCTTAGTTGACATGAACCCCTTTTGAAGAGATATTTTTTAGAGCCTCTAGAGAATTGTGTGCATAGTAATAACAATGGTTTTATCATGAAATAAACCATCAACATCTAATTTCTAGGTAATTTAATAACATATTTTATGTATCAAAACCACCATGGGTGGTTTTTGAATATTTTGATGTCTGAAGAATATTAGTGTATTTATATCAATGGTGATCACAAATGAAGGACCACTCCTAAACGTATATGACTTATATAAAGGAGGGCTGATACATGGTTCATTATAACATCATAAATATAGGAAACCTATGACTTATGATTTAATTTTATTTTACTATACAAAAATAAGGGGTAAACAGTTCATCATTTCCATGGTATTCTGACAAGAAATGTTCTATCACGTTTTGACATGAAAGTCAAAATATGATCTAAATTGTAAAATAGTAGGTTTTTTTGGATCTAGGAAGTGAGGTGATACATTAACGTTATAGGAGAATATGGAGAAAGGAAAATCTATTATTGAGGATAGAATTTCCTTTGGATAGGAGGCATTTTTTTGAATGGTATGTTGATCCACTGAGGCATTGTGTTCATATACAAAACAAAATTGTCCCCAATATAGATGCTGTCCTCTTCCAGTGGAAATGGGTGGTAATGGGGATTCATATATTTCTCGACACATATTATGGTTTATGAAGGGGTGGCTTAAAATTAAAAGGACAATTTGAATCCAATATTTATCAAGGATAGGTGAATATGCCACCTCCACACAAGCATGAGGAGGTTCGTCAAAAATTTATTCCCCATGGAAATGTTAGATAGGGGAGATTTTGTTTCATTTTTATACCCAAGATATAATAATCGAATAACACCACATATCCCACATCTACATGTTTCTAGGAAGATATAGTTCTATTGAGCTTTCTACATATGTAGATCTGATTTGTACAGATGGATGGGTAAGATTTTTTTTGTATAAAATCTCCCTAATTAAGAGGGAACACATACTGGACTATCTTACAAGAAATTATATTTTTTCTAGAAACATGGGAGAAAATATTTTTTTAATTGCATGGGACCAATGATTAACATTGTGTATCAATCATCAGAAAATTTTAATTTCATGTGATTGGGGCATTGATAAACGTACCCGGAATAACTGGAGGATAACTTGGCTAGGGTATCCCAATATTTCTAAGAATTATGTATAATGAAAGGTGTAATCCTTGGTTACAAGGGATCTTAGATAATGATAAATTATACAAGGCTTTGAAGATGTTGTGGCTACGGAGGTTCGAAAATCCTCACATTATGACGAATTGGGTTTTGGTTGAAATGCCTTTTGTGGGAAAAATATGTAGATCCATTGAGGCATTATGTTCATAGAAAAAAAGTATTCTCCCAAAGACTAAACAACCATTTTAGAAAGAAATTTAGGTTTTTTGATGATGTCAAATAACATGAATCTTGGAGTTTGTTGAATGTAAATGATTGGTCTAGACATGTTAGATGAACTTGGGGTATGATTAATCTTGAATTTGAAACTTTCCCTACATATATCTGACTCCTATGTGGTGGGGGGGGTCATTTCAATTCATTATTTGGAACTATTCAAAACATTCAGGATTCGAGTGTCTTGAAATTAAGGAACCGACATATTTCTAGTTCATAGGAAGGGAGGGGAATTTTTTATTAATTTTTTTTCATTTAAAGGTGGTCGATCCTAAGATCCATTGTCCATGCATCACGTTGATCCTTCATGCATAATAATCAATCCAAACATAGTTCATGGGGTACCTTATAGTTTAACATCATCTGGTATAGACTTTGTGATTCCCAATATAGAGGGGAGGACTCTAACATTCCTTTTAATGTCGGGCCACCTACACAAACTATTATACACTGATTTTACATGGCACTATGAGGAATTCACTATCAATGTCTTTAAAATCATGTGAGTTGTGATCAGCGTTAGAAACAAGGGAGGAAAGGGTGTAGTCCATCCCCAAGGGATGAAAAACCAAGGGAAGTGTCATTTTATTTCTATGAGACTTCTCCTCTTACAATTTTTCCATAGAGAGGGAAAATTTGTATGCGTTTTGTAGTCATGACTGGGTCATAGGATCCAGGTGTAACTACATGTCTTGTGGGATGGTATGAATCAAACCACACATATTTTTTTATAGAAGGTACGCTGTGTAGGTCTAACCCATGCATAGGGAGAGGATTAATTTTTTTACTATGGGTAGTTGTGCAAGGATTATAGTCAGGGAGTCTCTATGTATCTTGTGTATAGAGGAATCAAGGCGTAGGTAGTTTTGTTATATGGAATGGTATGAGACCAATGATGGAAGAATATTATTTCTTCTGAGAACATTTTTAGTCCATGAAGATTATTTTTTTGGTGATGACGTATTGAATGAATAGATTGACGTCATGTTACAGGGATGAATTGTCATAGGGACCATGATTAAGTATAGAATAACCAGTCTGTGATATTATGATATGATATAGACATGGGGGGAGAATGTATATACCATGATACTGGAGACTCTCATATCTGGAGAAGTGATACGGGGATTGAAATCCATTGGGGATACTATGGTAGGAAAATCTGATTCTGAGGACTCTTTTTCATTTTTTTACATGCCTTTTTTTAGGGAAACTGATATAGACCCATCGGGGAATTTTTTGCATAGTAAATCAATGGTTTCCCTAGGATTCTAACCATCTAACTCTAATGTAAATGAGTTATTATAGGGATCCAAAACATTCCAGAGCACAAATACTGACAGATGGAAATTTTATATATGGGAAAATGAGACATATCTGGACTATTATTAGTTGTGAAGGATTAAATCTCTTAGATATGTCCAAATTATATATAGGTAAGTAGAATGACCTCTTAACAAATCCATGTTTCAAGAATTAATGTATGTAACCACTTTCCAAAATTTTCGGTTATGCACATGAGATTGGGGGCATGTTTTTTTCATGGATAGACTCAGACACTAGGTGCGAGTGTCACTATTCCTATCATTTTAAAGAGAATCAAGCAACAAATATTTCTTGAGTTATCATGTGATCTAACGCCATACATGTAGGACTTTGGCTTATAATTTACTGATATTACAATGGGGAATTCGTTTCAAAAACTCTTAAGTCCACATGATCTACACTTAGTGTAAAAAATAAGGGAAAACAAAGGGTTACTATGCCACACATGGGGTATATGAAAAATTACAAGGGAATATTTCTTCCAATAGTTTTCCATAGTTATTCTCATGTTTAATCATCAAGTGTGTCTTACGTATCATATGTTGACAATATTAAATCACGGAATAGTCCTAATAACTTTTGGGAAAATGTCTGACCCATGCGTGGGGAGGGGAAATTTATTTATTTGATAGTTGGCGGGCCAAAGGATGTGGAATCTAGGGGTTAGTATGTATCCTAAAATATCAAGAATCAAGTCATAAATAGTTCTAAATTTCCCCATCCTGGATGAACCCATGCATAGGGAAGGGGCCTTTTTAACCTTTTCATGATGGGCCTATAGTTTACCATTACTCAATGTTTGTGTGGGGGAACCCTCATCACCATTCTTAAGCTCATGTGATCTATAGTGAATATGAGAAAAAGGATTATCAAGTGTTTCCTATAAGAATTCAGAGTTAGGTGTGGGTACAACTAAGGCATTTTGTATCATGTGTTGGTTGTAACAACATCGGAGATCAAGTCATCACTACGTATACTAAGAGGATATGGGAATCAATCCATACATAGTTCTATGAGATACCTCCCTACATGGGTTTGGATCATAAACAAGGAGGAGGAGAATTTTTTTTATAGACGTCGATGGTCCCTAGAATGTGGAATTTATGCATCACTACGTATCATAATAGTGTGTGAATGAATCCACATATAGATTTGGAGAAATAGGTATATAATGTGGATCTAGAACTCGCATATGAGTAGGGAATTTTATCATTCTCCAATATAGATCTGATTCATGTGTTGAGAATCATTTATTGGAACAGAAATGGCGCCATTATATTTTAGCATCATGTATTTAGGATGATATAAACTATTCATATTAACATCATGTAATTAGGAAGAAGATCACATAACGGGAATAGAAGGGAATATTGTATCCTGCAGTTTAATGTCTTTTCATTAGTACATTTTTAAAATGCAGTTTAATGTCATGTAGTGAGGATTTATTGGATACATAGTTTAACATCATTTTTAAGGTGAATTTTTTAGTTTTCATTAATTTCATCTTCAAGAATAATGAATTTGTATGAGCCATAATCAACCGTCCAACAATTGAAATCATTGAATATGTTCCATTTGAGTAGTCTGTATGTATACCATACATTCCATCCCCTTTGGATACAATTTTTAAGGTTTTTTCAGAGTATCATTGGGGTTATGAGCACCAACACCATTTCTTCTTCATCAATATATCACAATAGAATCTTTTGTTTAAGGCCCATGAAATCTGATTTTTTTTATATTTTCAATTGGTGTAATATAGCATCCCATATCTTAATTAAACAATTATACATGATTTAATAACATTAAATTAAACTTTATATATCCCAAAATTAAGATAAATTTAGTTTCCTATGTAATAAGTTACATTTCATTACAACATTAAACATGAATTACAATATCTTTATTGAAAAATCCTTTTACATAATTAAAATTAAAATGAATTTGATAACATGGGGAAATACATAAGAAAGGGGTGTGCCATAAATCCTAGTAATGGATTAAACATGGAATAATAATAATATAATGATACATGTTAGTCAAGGCATATTAATGATGTATAAAGTTACATTAATAATACACCATGATATAACATGATAATCAGAAGATGAAAAGAGTGGCAACAACTTAAAGGACTACATCATAGGTCATGGCTAACAAAGAATAATAAATTGTGGAAAAGTACCATAAAATATTTAGGTACATCCATATGAAAACATGATGTCTCATGGTAATAATCATTACCCAATTCATTGGACCTCTATATAATTTCAGGTGCACCCTTTACATTCATTTCATTCTAATGCTTAAGTGTGCCACATTGATCATAAAACATAAATTACTTCATTATAATCATTTATATCATGTAAATGATTATGGTATACATATATTAATGTCCATAATAAAAATTTATGTGTGTATAAATGTGAATTACCTTTATAGGATATGAGTATGGTATTCACTGCACATTTGATTTGTCATGGAAAATCATGGTGAACATTTAGCAGCATGACATCATCTCATAAAAGTTACTAAAATGGGTTGTTCAGAGATAAATTAGAATCTAAAATTTTTGACATTATGTGTAAAGTAAAAGGTACATGGACAAACATTTACAGACATTTATAATTAGAAAAAATGAAAATGATAATAAATAGTCTTCGAGAAAAAGATAAAGGAAATGAGGCTTTCAAAATTTTGGTATGGTAATCGGTGCACATGTGATGGATTAATGATAGATAAATTTGTATCTAATCATTTATAAATAATGAGGTTATTATGTGGGAGTTGAAAAATCATACCTCATCATTATTAAATGAAAATAAAATGTCATAAAAAGATAAATATAATTTTATAAAAATGAGAAATGAAAGAACCGTTATGAAATTTTGGCACGGTAAGGGGTGTTCTTAAAAGAGTTTAATTTGGGAGAAAGGGGTATCTTTTCATTTATAAATACTAAGGTATTTATGGGGGAGATGAGATAATAAACCCCTTCTATAATTCCCCGACCCTGGATTCTGTGAGTCGGTGCATTATTTTAATACATTGGCATGAATACAAGGAATAAAGTCCTGAAAAACAGATCAGTTTAGCAGTCATGGAAAATAGATTACATACATCAATGTTACATTACACTTTATAACATAAAACAAAAAATAATAATCCGTTCATAATTCCATTGTTCCCTTAGCTTAACGCTGCATCTCAAACATAAAACACTTCTTGAGATCCTGGGAAAATAAAACCTAAGAAAGGGGTGAGCTTAGATGGTTAGTAAGGGTAAATAATTTAAAGGAAGTTATAATCTTGTAATGAAATATTTGTAACAAAAACAATATCCTTTTAAACATAAACTTGATCATAATACAGAGAAATTAAATCAATCATTACCATATAAATAGGCACATGGATATTCTACTAGTTGAATAATATCATGTAATAACTAATTTCATAAAGAGAGAATGTATAGTACCTGACTTTAATTTCTATGTCAAGGCCTTGTTCCAGGACCCATGGGCTAACATTAACTGGACCCCAACCCAAAGAGCCTCTGTAACTGGACTCCAACATGGAGGGCCTCTTTGACTAGACTGCATCCCGGAGAGCCACTGTAACCAGACTCCAACTCGGAGGGTCTGTTATAACAAGAACCCAACCCATAGGACTTACTATTACTAATCCCCAATCTGAAACATACAAGTCCAACACTTTCATCTTAAAAAGAGGTCTAAACATAACATAAACATTTTTATTAAAACTAGAATACGAAATTACAATAATTTATCCATAAACCATGAATTGTATAAAAATAACACATCCATAGCCAAACATATCAAAAAACCTTCAATACAATATGGATGATTTTAATCATAATAAATTAACTACAAAGAAGTTTAAAATCCATCAATGGTTATTGATATAGATGAAAATTATTTGTTAAAATCCTTGTGATAAATATCCATTTTTCATAAAAAACATTTAAAAGACACACAATTTTAGAAGGAATAAATTTAATTATTTTTTAGAATCAAAGTGTCCTATTCCACTTTAAAAAATTTAATGTAATTATTAGTTTAAATACATTCATGTCTATATAAATAAATCATTAAGAAACCATTTTGAAAACATGGATGTTAATGAGAATGATTTAGAAGAATAAATATTTAAACCATTTAAAATTAAGTTTTAGTAAAAATTTAACTTATAAAGAATCCATTTGAATACTCATTTATGAAACATGTACATGGATAATAAATATGTCCCAGAAGAAACATACATAAATACGACCTCAGATAATAAAGAGATTGTGAAATTAACCATTACTGATTTGGTAACTCACAAAACATACTTCCCATGAAAGAATAAGTACTCAATGAAGATGTAAATAAACATAGGATAAATTATATTATACAAGGATAAAATCATGTCCAGTACATACACCACACAAAATGAAATATTTCCAATAAAACGTGAATGTCATAGGAATATGAAATGAGATGAAATCCCCTTACCACGTTGTAATCAATCCAGTCATATGACCAAAAGTTAGTAACCACCAAATCATTCATAGAATACCACGAGTATAAAGAGAATCATGATAATATATATCAGATGGTAGTACACAATAAAGCAAATGAAATTGTGACCAATTTAAATCTCACTATATTAAAAGTGATAGAAGAAACCCCATTCCATGCACATTCCTTTGGTCGAGGGTACGTCTAACCTCTTCTTCTTCGTGTTCATCCTTTTTATTTGATCAAATGGTATCCTTAGGTTGGATGTATGTCCAATGTAAGGCCTCTAGGATTCCTTTATGATATTTTGGAGGATATTTGGGTTGGGGTTGGGTGAGAATAATTGCTTTGGAGGTGTTAAATGAAGAGAACGTTATGTACCCTTTTACAATATAGGTGAGGGTCACTTAAGGAAAACCATGTAATATTGTTTTATAATAAACTCATTTTCGGTTTCTTATGTCTCCAAAATGATTTATTTAGATTATAAGGTGGTTAAGTGTCTAAAACCTCTCAACAAATAGGTTTTAGATAGGTTTGGGTTATCATATTAACCATATATTTTAGATTTAACTCTTAGTTAAATATATTAACTTTTACTGTGTCTTCCTGTATTAATACACTATATGGTTAATAAAAATACACTAGACATCCAAGATAACTTCAAGTGTTTCATTCATGATATATATAATATTATTTAAGCTCTTTTTCCGAACCATATATTTTTAGGAATATTATATCAACCAATAATATAGTATTTGTTTTAAAACTTAATTTATGTCAATGTTGACATTATTTTGTATTTGGTTTTTGTGAAAGTCATAACAACTTGATTACTTCAAAAAATATACATTAAATCAACCCTAAAATGAAATATTCACCTATAAATTTCGTGGATGTCATAAAATCACTGAAATTATATTTATTTTAATATTTCTAATACCATTTATTTGATTCTTTCTTTAATAAGGTAATTACTACATCATAATTGTTTCATAAATAAATAAAATTATTTAATGTTTAAAAATTATAACTAAAATACCATTATGTAGGAAATAGTTTTTTATTTCTAATGAATATTTATAGTCAAATTTATATTGTGTGAAACCCTATATTAAAAATTGTTTAATTATTATTCTTTGAATTTAAGACTTTCAACACTTTTTAAATAAAATAATAATAAATGTACTAATGTAATACAAGTGTATATAAAGGTTCATATTTTATTTCTAGGGTTGTTTTTTTCTCTAAATACACTTATCCAATAGAATTATTACATGTTTTATTGTAATTAGGATTTCATTTTTACCCTTAATTACTCTATTTACTTTTAACCATGGTAAATAAAATTCAAAAGTTATTATTCATCAAAAATGAATTTCATATTATTGAACCACATTTTACTTACAGATATCAACAATGTCTCTTAGATATTTTAAATTCAACTCACAGTCATAGTAAAATTAATTTTTTTGAAAATTTCTAAATGCTCATAGGAGGTGGGTTAAAGACGGTAAAAAGTTCAATAAAATTTTTATACATCTAAACCCATTAAAAAATTACTCCAATGAATTAAATTGGTCTTATATAGGTATTATGTATCTATTTGGACCAAAAATAAATTTAATTAAAATAAATTATTAATAATTTTAAAAGTCAGTTTTTAAAAATAATTCAATGTTTTTCATTATTCATCAATAATTGAATGTTTTCAGAAGAATACCAAAAATTTACCCTAATATAATTTTGATATTATGAATTAAAAAATGAATACAATTTTACCAAATTCAAATAATATAAGATTATTTTATTAATTTAAAATTAATTCCCATTGTCAAAACCAAACATCGGGTTTTTAAAAAAACAAATACTATCAAAAGATTGACATGTGTTTATGTGAAATTTAAATGTAAAATTAATTACAATGACTTAAATTGTATTAAATAATACAAATATAATCTATTTATTCTTAAAAACCATTAAAATTCATATTTTAACACTATAAATTATATTGATTAAAAAAGCAGTTTTCAATTAAAATTCAGTATTTTTCACTATTCACCAAAATATGAAAGTTATCATAAAAATACCAAAAATTTATTCAAAACAAAACTTTTTATGTCCCTATTATAAATAATAACTTTTTTTCAAATTGAATATATAAAAGTGTTAAATAATGGATTTAAAAAGTGTTCTATATTAAAAGATAGTAAAAATTCATTTTATGAAAATTACTTCCATTATCTGAAAAATTGAAGTTGTTCCTATATTATGTATAAGAAACACATAATATAGATGTTAAATTTATATGGAGTATATAAAATTCAAAATGAAGTCAATACTATCAATAACCATTTTTTGAACAACTAGTTTGGTAAGTCGTGATGCGCTTGAACTCAGTATTGTGTGTAGCACAAGTTATTGAATTACTTTGAAGAGATAACATACATTGAAATATTGGGGTGTTACATTCTCCCCTTTTTCAATAAATTTCATCCTCAAAATTTGAAATTAGTGTTCTAAAATAATAGGTTGAAAATAGAATATACCATTGTGGACAAACCAAATTGGAGATAGGGTTACTAAAATTTGATCTTAATAAAAGGGAAAGGGAAAGGAAAAACTCACCACCTAATTATAAACATGATTAGGATAACATTGGTGGAAATTAAATACACAAAATTGGATAAAAAATGTAAATATTTATAGTGAGTGATTGAGGACATCAATCCCAAACAGGTGTAAAATTGATGGCCTCAAAACCATCAATCAAAGATGACTTAAAATATCATTTGTTATACCAAACATAAGGTTTTATGATAACACATTAATGACTTTAAGATCCCTTTCATAAATTTTAAGAATAAATTTATTCATAGAATAAAAAACTATACTTGACAAATATATTTTCATACTTCAACTAATTCATACCACAAACTCGTCATTCACTCCACAAGATAATAGAATTAAAAAATATTTTATTTTTCCTAATCGTATAGGGTTACAAAAAGAAAGAATTTATCATTTATATGTCAAGATATTTCAAAAAACTACATTATAATTTCCAAGACATCACGTTGGCTAGTGGTAGATGATACACACTTCGGTTGCGGTTTCATGTCTCGCATCCTTTGGGGACGCGATGGGTTGTCGTCCGACCTCCTGGTTGTTCATTTTATGACAATACAAAAATAATCTCAAGAAATGACTTAACCATACCATTAGTATCCAATGAAAAACATAACAATTCAAACATTTAGTCTTATCCAAAATACTTCTGTCCAAACTCATAGTCCAATATTTGTAAGGAAGGTAGACAGAATGAAGATCATTTTTACCATGTAATATCTTCTGAATACCTTCATCATGTATTCTTTTAAAACACAATAACACCCTGAATTATAGTATAACTGCATTTATTACATTAATTCTCCCGTATTACTTATATAATACTGGATATACTCTTTATATCCAAAAATGTTGGAAGCTCAAACAATGATGGAATAAACAAACCATTAACCAGTTATAAGGATGTCAGTAATATCCAATATAGTTTATCCAAATTAATCATCTATTATTCCAAAATCAATACCTTAGTATCAGAACGATATTAATGTTTTGTCATTCCTTCAACCATGTATTTTCCAACATGTTTAACCTTCCATTGAGTCACTTTTCTTGGTTCTACTAATCTCATGTCTTTAAAGAAATAGTACTGCAGTAAAATCATTATATTCTATATAATTATTATAACTTGAACTTCATTAATACAGTACTCAAATGACACAATACATTAATAACAACATAAGAAATCATAATCATTCCGTATCATCTTTGATACCATCATAACATAATTATTGTCCAATAGCAGCATTTGGGGTATACTTTGAGGATTTGGACAGCGAATCTCATAGTGTCCCAATTCCTTGAATGTGAAGCATTATACATTTTAAAACATTTTCTCACCCTTGAAATAATGTACTTGGTGTCCTTTTCTTCAACACTTATAACAAACTCACATTCCCTTAAATCATTTACCAAGGTTATTATTTCCAAAGTTATCACAATTGAAAAATCCTTTTTCCCTTATATCCTTTTACCAACATTCTCTCTACCATGTTTTTCTTCTCTGGCTTCCCATCAAATAAATATAACTCAAAACATTATTTACATATCTTATTAACACATGATACTATTTCATCATTTTATGATAAAATGTTTGAAAATATTTCCCTTCTAAATGTTGTCATAACACCATGAAAGATATGATCCATCTTACTCATTGGATCATGCATATTGATGGAGGTCTCATTCTATCTACTAGAAGCCATTTCTAAACAATGGAACACACTAGGTTAGTTTATGAATTACAATGCATAATTCCAAACTTGTAAAATACATAACGTAAATTTAATAGTTTATCCAAACAATCCCTAGTAATAAAAAGTTGTTTTGAGGAATTATTTACTCTTAAATCCTTCATAATGGTTTGTAAAAAAATTTGAATTATCCTAAGCATATCCCCATGGAGTGTCATAACCAAGAGTGCAGCAAGACCCATTTTCGTGCACCAGTTCTCGTATGATTCTATCTCAAAGAAGTGTTTTCGTGTTTTAACCCTAGGTAAATATGTGATAGAGCCTCCTCTACCTTCACATATCCTGACACAGATGTATTCCTTGGAAAACTCAAAAAATGCCTATAGTACCAAAAGTATAAATATTTCTAGCATACTATTCCTCAAAGACAATATTAGGGTAGTGTTCTCTAAATAATGTTTTTCTAAATATAGTTTCCAAGTTTTGTACTTAACTTCCTCTGATACCTACTGTAATTCCCCGACCGGAGATTCCCTAAGTTGGTGAATTATTTTAATGCATTGGAATGATTACAAGGAATAAATTCCCAAATGACTGATCAGTTTTTCAGTCTTGTAAAATAGATTACATACATGAAAATTACATTACACTTTATCATATACAAAGAAAAAATAATCCTTTGAGAATTCCATTTTTCCTTTAGCTTAACCCTGCATCTCAAACATAAAACACTTCTTGGGATCCTGGGAAAATAAAACATAATAAAGGGTTGAGCATAGATACTCAGTAAGTATAAATAGTTTAGCATATTCTATAAACTTTTAAAGCAATATGTATAATATAAACAATAGCCTTTTAAACATAAACATGAACATAATATGGAAAACATAAACCAAAAATTACCATATAGACTTGAACATGGATATTATACTAGTTGAGTAATCACATGTAATAACTTATTTCATAATGAGGGAATTTATAGTACAGTGTGTCAAGGCCTCATGCCAGGACCATAGGGATAGCTGTAACTAGACCCCAACCTAGAGAGCCTTTGTAATCAGAATCCAAACTGGAGAGCCTCTATAACCAGACTCCAACCCGGAGAGCCTCTGTAACCGGACTCTAACCCGAAGGGTTTGCTGTAACCAGACCCCATCCCAAAGGTCTTAATTTTACTGGTCACTAACCCGTAACATACTAGTCTAGCACATTCATTATAAGAAGTGGTTTAAACAAAAGACAAACATTTGTATTAAAACTAGCATACGAAATGTCAATTCTTTATCCATAAACCATGAATGGTATAAAATTTACACATCCACAGTCAAAAATATAAAAACAAATTCAATACAATGTGTAATATTTGTACCATAACAAACCAACTTCAAAAAAGTTTAAAATCCATCAAAGGATGTTGATATCGTTGAAAATGATTTGTGAAACTCTTTATGATAAATATCCCTTTTCCATAAAAATCATTTACAAGTCACACAATTTTGAAAGAAAGTCATTTAAAAACATTTTCCAATCAATGTGTCCCATAACACTTTGAGACATTTTAAATAAATTAAATTTTTAAATAAATTCATGTCTACGTAAATAAATCCTTAAAATCCCATTTTGAAAACATTGATGTTAATGGCAATGATTTAGAAGAATAAATATTTAAAAAATATAATATGACATTTTAGTATAAAAGCAACTTAAAAATAATCTCTTTGAAAACTGGTTTATGAAACATGGTCATGGATAAAAAAATATATCCCATTAGTTACTTAGGTAAAAACAACATCAGATAATAAAGTGATTTTGAAATTAACCCTTAACGATTTTGTAACTCACGAAACATACACCCCCTAAATGGAGGATTATTCAATGAAGTTGTAAATAACCATAGATTAAATTATATTACAAAAGGAATACAATCATGGGTTTTACATTCACCAAAAAATGGATTAGTGGAAATACAATGTGAATCTCATGGGAATAAGATGTGAGATAAAATCCCTTAACCACATTGTAATCAATCAAGTCGTATGATTAAAAGTTAATGACCACCAAATCATTCATAGAATAAAATGAATATAAATACAATAATGATAATATATATCAAATGTCCGTACACAATAAAACACCTAAAATTAGTGGTGAATAAGGTAAATCTCACGGAATTAAAATTGAGATAAGAAACCCCTTACCTTGCACTTTCCATTGGTCGAGGGTACGTTTAACCTCCTCTTTTTCGGGTCATTCCTTTTGATTTGATCAAAAGGGCTCCATAGGTTAGTTTTATGAACAATAGAAGGCCTCTAAAATTATGGTATGATAGTTGAAAGGATATTTGGGCAGTGTTTGGTCGAGCCAAATGGCTTTGGAGGTGTGAAATTAATATATGGGGAGGTACCCTTTTATAAGAGATGTGAGGGCCACTTTAGAAAAACCTTGAAATATTATTTTATAATAAAATCATTTTAGGTTTCTAATATCTCAAAAAAAATATTTCTAATCTAAGGTGGTTATGGGTCTATAACATCTCAACCAATATGTTTTAGACAGGTTTGGGTCATCATATTAACCTTATATTCTAGATTTAACTCTTAGTAAATTATTTTAACTTTTACTGTTTCTTCTTGTATTCTTACACTATATGGTTAATAAACATACTCTAAACATCCAATAGAACCTAAAGGTATTAATTAATCATATATATAATATTATTTAATAACATTTTCTGATCTTCATAGTTTTATAAATATTAGATCATCCAATAAAATAGTATTTCTTTAAAAAATTAATTTATGTCGATTTTGACTTTATTTGGTATTTTTTTTGTGAAATTCATCATAACATGATTACATATAAAAAGATACATTGAATCAACCCTAACAAGATATATTCACTTATAAATTTCATGTAAGTCATAAAAACGTTTAAATTATAATTATTTTAACACTTATAATACCATTTATTTGATTATTTCATTAATAAGGTAATTAATGCATCATCATTGTGTCATAAATAAATTAAATTAATTAATTTATAAAAATGATAAATAAAATACCATTATGTATGAAATATTTTTGGCTTTATAATAAATATTTATAGTCATATTTATATTTCATTTATCACCATATTAAAAATGGTTTAGTTATTAAACATTGAATTTAACACTTTTAACTCTTCCTTAAATGAAATAATAATAAATGTCCAAATATAATCCATGTGAACCTAAAGGATAATATTTTATTCCTATTATTTATTTTGGTCAAAATAAACTTATACAATAGAAATAGGACATGTTTTTGGGTAATTGTGATATCATTTTTAGCATTAGTTACCCTATTTACTTTTCACAGTGGTAAATAAAAGTCAAAAATTACTATTCACCAAAAATTATTTTCATCTTATTGAACCAAATTTTACATACTAATATCAATCACGTCTTTATGATTTTTTAAATTCAACTCATAGAAGCATTAAAATTAAATTTTATTCAAATTTTCAAATGCTCATAGGAGGTGGGTAAAAGACGGTAAAAAGTTCAATAAAAATAATTTTTTATCTAAAATCATTATTAAATGAATCCAATTAATATAATTGAAATTATATAGGTATTATGTATCTATTTTGGACAAAATAAATTTAAATAAAATAAATAATAATTTATATAAAATGTCAATTTTAAATAATAATTTAGAGTTTTCCACTATTTATCAAAAATTGATTATTTTCAGAAAAATACAAAACAATTAACCTAAGATAATTTTGATATTCAGAATTCAAAAATGAAGTACATTTTTTCAAAATAAAAACATAGAAGGTTCATTTATTAATTTAAAATTAATTCCCATTGTCAAAACCAAAAAGCGGGTCTTTAAAATAAGTAAAACCTATCAAAAGATCAACTTGTGTTTATGTCAAATTTAAATGTGAAATTAATTATAATGACGTAAATTGTATTAAATAATAAAAACATAATCTAATTATAATTAAAAACTATTAAAATAAATAATTTAACTCTATAAATTATTTCAATTAATGTAGATGTTTTCAATTAAAATTTAGTATTTTTCACTATTCACCCAAATATGAATGTTATCAGAAAAATTCCAAAAATGTATCAAAACTAAATTTTATGTCCCGATTCAAATGAAGAAGTTTATTTTGTCAAATTAAAAATATAAAAGTGTTAAATATTAGATTTAAAAAAGGTTCACCATTAAAAGGCGGTAAATTTGCATTTTCTGAAAAATACTACCTTTATCTGAAAAATTGATTTTTTTGTTATATTATATCTATGAAATGCGTAATATGGATGTTAAAATTATATGGAGTATGTAAAATTCCAAATGTATTTAATACTATTCATAACCATTTTTTGAACGGATAGTTTGTTAAGTCATGGTGTGCTCGAACTCGGTGTTGCATGTGGCGCATGTTGTTGAATTGCTTTTAAAAGATAACGTACTATGAAATATTGGGGTGTTACACCTTAATTAATAAATTAAAATTTAAAGGTTATAGCATAGAATATATTATTCACTAAGATTAAGAATGAGAGGATCCCTTGCATTATGTGTATGGCACCAAAAACATCAAAGGGGCTTCTTGATATATTGGGTGAACCAGAGGAGAATTCTAGTGGTAGGGGAGAGTAAGCTCATGATCCAAGGATATTTAATGATGATAAGTTATGATATTATAATTTTTTATTTTGAAAATGGATGAACTTATGAAAATATTACCCTTTATTATATTTAGGTGAGTCAAATTTTTAATGAAATGAATTTAAAATCAAAAAATTAATTATACATTTTTGAGGATTCATCAATTCTTAATAAAATAATTATAAAAAAAATAATTTATATGGAAAACATATATTTGGGAAAAATATATAAGTTATAGTTTTTATTACGTCATTTTTGTTCTTTATGATGTCATAAATCACACTATATACTAATACATTATTAAATAATTACCTGAAAATTCACTTGTCCCTGAAAATAATGAGAAAATTACTATTTTATAATTTCAATGTTCTGATTCAAAAAATAATATTCAATTTATATATTTTTTTAATATTTTAATTTTCTATTTTTAAATAATATTCTTCATTTATTGATAAAATATTGGGGTTTTAATAGTAACAGTTTTTTGAGCCCTTACAAAATGAACATTGAACTTCAAAAAAATTATATGACCATTTATAGTTTGTAAACCTTACTTAATAATTTCATATTATTTAAATAATATTGTATTCAAAAATCCAATAATTCAACATATTATATCTCTTAATTAAAATTTAATATTACTTGAAAATACTATTTCTATTTAATTGAATAAAAATCATAATCATTTAAAAAGTAAAAATAAAAAATGAAAATAAATATGTTATTATATTAAATATTCATATTCATATTATTAATTTATTGATATATATCCATTTATTCAAATATAATACACCCTAAGTGTAAGGTGTGCGACAGTTAGACATTTATGGGTCAATTCAGAGAACATGGTTTGGGTTGTCATTTTGATGAGCTTGTACTTCTCCCTTAAATGGTTTTGATAATTCTGATGTTTTTTATTTTATCTTTGGATTGGTCATGGGAAAATACAAGTAATGATATATCCCTCGAAAACATTGACAAATGGCATTAATAGGGTAATAACCTACTCAGTGAGGACATCATTACATTTTCCTATGTCAATTTGATTTGATAAAGCTGTATATATTTTTTTATCATGTGATCACTATTTTAAATATATATAAACAACACTAATCTTCTTAATGATATTTTAAATAAGAATATATAAATAAGTGTGTAAATGTGTTTTCTATAAATATATTACATATTAAGGCATTTAATTAAATCTCAAAGTGAAACTTCATTTATAATAGTTCTGTTCATTACATTATTCCCCCTTTGATAAATGTTTCACACAAAATTTTCATTTCACACACCCATAAAATAGATTATGGTAATAATGTCTCATAATTTATTATTATTCCCATGTTAATTATTCAAAAATTTGGGTTTTCAAACACACTTCTACCAAGTGAATTGTCTTATTTCATAGAACTCTATATCTATGATCTATGATCTTCATCGACATCTTCTAAAAGGAAGGATCATTCTCCTATGGTACCGCCTATAGATTGAGTACGTGTGAGGGTATTGTTATGTACTTCCCCATGAGTGATACATGGAATACATCATGAACTAGATATATGTTATGCGGATGTTTAAGGCGATATTCCACCAATCCGATGTGGTCAAGGGTCTCAAAGGGGCTTATGTATCATAGAATAAACATTTCCTTCTTCCCAAATCTCATCACTTTCTTCCATGGAGATATACGGACTAATACCATGTCTCCAACATAAAAATATATATGTCATTGATGGTAGTCATCATTTCCTTCTTCCCAAATATCATCACATTCTTCCATAGATATATATAGATTAATACCATGTCTCCAACATATAAATCTACATGTCATCGATGGTTTTCAGCATTCCCCTTCGGTCGACTCTGAGAAGCCTCTATGTTCTACTTAATTTTCATAACCATTTTCACCATTTCCTTAACCATTTCAGGACCTAATTGTTTTTATTCCACAAATTAATCCCAACATGCAGGTGTCATGCACCTATTCCCATAATGTTCATTATAGGGATCCATTTAGATGCCCACTTGGAAACATTTTTTTAAGAGAACTGGACAATAGGAATATGTAGATACCATCTTCCTTTGAAGTCTATTGAGTATGCTTTCAACATGTCCTCAAGTGTATTTATTTTCTACTCATATAGGCTATTAGATTGAGGGTGATTCCCCATTCTAAAGACCAACTATTTATTTACATCATGATGAAGACATTTCATGAACATAGAGGTGAATCTATGATCTCAATCATATACAACTGATTGTGGTACTCCATATAGCCTGAACACATCCCTGATATATATCTATGTATGTACATTGAGTGAGAATGCCACTCATGTCACAATGAAGTCTGTAGTCTTTGTAAGATGATCCACTATTACCCATATAGAATTATTACTTCCTGATGTCTTTTAAGGTTATGTGACAAAGACCACAGTTATTTTTCCCATTTCATTGTATGTTTGGTTAATGGTGCACTCATCCCCTTGGATTTTTGTCTTCCTATTCACACTTGCTTTCATACAAGACATCCTAATGTATATTATGCAATCTCCATATTTATATTTTCCTACCATTTGTCTTATCTGATATATCAATACATATTTTTGCTTCCTATGTGGATTTGTTGAGCTATGTGAATCATCCAACTTCTCCTCCTTTAACTCAGGATTTTCTGGTGCACATAGACTTGACCCAAATGTCACCATATGTTCATCATTAAAATTGAACTCCTATGATTTATATTTCCTTATAGTTTACAATGTATTCAGAATTCCCACACCAACTCTTTGATAATCCTTTAACCCATATATATGAGATGGTTGTGCAATCATTTGTGAAAGGATTGACGATGTTACATTCTTTAGGATTCCCAAGTCCAAGTTTTCTGAATCTCAGTAGATCAAATCTAAATAATTTTTTTTGTCAATGACAGAATTATCGGATCCTTTCTTCTTAGTGTTTCATTCATTTTATTTTCTTTCTCAGTATGGTAGTGAATTGAGCAGTCATAGTCTTCCATCATCTCTAACCATCTTTATTGGCACACATTTAACTCTTTCTGTGTAAATATATATTTGTGACTTTTTGATCCATATTTATTTCACAATTAACCCCAATGAGATAAAAAACTAGATAGTTAAAATTAAAGGTCACTATATCCAACCTTATATCATGTGTTGGGTTTTTCTATTACTTGAATTTCAACATCCTTGAAGAATAAAAAAATTACTTTTTCTTTTTTCATCAACATACTGTTTAGGACCTTCTTTGAAGAATCACTGAATTAAAAAAATAAATCCACTTATTTGTAGTCTAAGCATAGGTGTAGAGAAAAGAATCCATTTAAACTACATTATGCATTCCAAATATTCATTATTAAATGCAATATTGACTCTCTTATGATATAGTTTTGTGATTGGGTTGGAAAATCATGAAAAATTTCTCAAAAGTTAGAAATTATACCCAGATTACCCAAGGAAACTATAGATATCTGTCACAGATATTGGCCTCATAGATCATTCAATTTCTTATTTTTTTAAACGTCTATAGAGAACCCATAACTTGTGATTATTTTCTCCAAGAAATAAACTTCCTTTGATGATAACATATATTTTCTGTAGTGGGCATAATGTTTTTTCTTTCGTAAGGTATTTAGAAAAGTATATAAAAATTCCTCATGATCAAACATACATTTAGTGTATATTATAATATCATCAATATAAACCAGCAGACTTTTTTTATGTAATCTATAAAGACTACGTTCATCATTTTCATGAATATTTTTGGAGAATTAGTGAGTCAAAATGTTATTAATATGAATTCATAGTTCACATGCCTTGATAGAAGTAATGTCTGGGTCATATAAACCTTTACAAAATCTTGGTAATATCCAATCCTAAGATCTTCTTCAAAACATATTATGTTCCACAAAACTGATTGAAAAAGTCATCAGTCTAAGGATGAGCATACTTGTTCATTATCGTGGTCTTATTGAGCTCATGAAAATCGATAAAAAGGTTAATTGACCCACCATTCTTCTTGATGAAGAGGACCGATGAACCCCATCGTGAATCACTATGGGTAATAAAATGGTTTCCATATTATATGGTATTTTTTCCATCAACTCCTCATGTTCCACAACACCCATTCTATAAGGAATCTTGGATAATGGTAATTACTTAGGTATATTATTGATTGGAAATTCAATATATCAACTAGGAAGAATAACGTGAAATTCCTTAAGGGACACATCATCATTATCCCTCACAATGGGTATGTCTTCAAGAGTGATTCTTTCCGTAGACTCAATCATTTGAGTATGATACGCTTTCTCAAGGGGTAATGATATTCATTCTTGAGTTGATGGTTCAAAAGAAGATTCATCCTTCTCCTATATTTTGTATATAATCTAACAATGACTGAAATTATAGAGAGTGGTTTCTTAATTGTGTTAATTTATATTGGCTCTATATAGGAAAATCAAATCCATTAACATAATTGCATAAAATTCCACCAATGTTAGTATACCATGGTTTTCTAGGGAATTCATCCCACAAACAGTAATAGGGAAGGAGTTATATACTGGGGATTCAATAGTTTTTCCATTTTCTATTTTCACTTACATCTCTAATTCCATTAATTTTTTAGTTTATTGAATAGTTATACTAAACATTCAATATATGAAGTAATTTGTAGAGGCATAATAAAAAAGTATATTATCTATTTTTAAGGAGTTACTAGAATACTTTTCACCAAATCATTTTAAGGATTCACATCTCTAGTAGTGTTGTAATAAGTTGACCCTTGTATACTTAATGGTTGTTGTTTGTCTCTAAAACCCCATTTCATAGTGTATTGGTTTGAAATGTTCCATGGTTCTATGAAATTGTATTAATAAAGATAATGCATTGGGTAGACTGATGCATTACACCCATCCTTCATAGTAGAATGTTTCTCTTACTGCAAATCACTAGCTATGTTCCTTTCCATTCCACTCCAAAATCATTTCCTTATCCCCTTCGAGAAATTTTGTTTATTCATGTTTCCTCAAATTTGGCATCTAGGAAGTTGAAATATATAAGAACCATTCTATATATCAATCAAACGTATAGAATTAATCTCTACTTACCACTTATTATCCCCATGATAACCCTAGGACACTCTGATCCCCATTTAGACATTGAGGGTACCTATGAATATTTTCTCATAGCTATCAAAGTCAGATATCACCAGTTTTTTCTTTAGGGTTTGTTTTAGCACCCAAAATAAGAGGTCATCATTGAATTCTAGGGTAATGACAATTACTTAGGTGTATCATGACTACCTTGTGAGGTTTTATTTATATGCCCTGATAGAATCTTCATCTATCTGACTAAGTTCAAGGAAATCCCATTCCATTTTATATCGGAGGTTCTGTGGAAAATAAATATAGAAAATATTTTCTGGAAATCCATCTATATCATCACCTCAAACTCTTCCTCGGGCTTTGTATTTTTGATCAATTTCCACCATTAATTGGATTCACCTCCCAAACGTGAAACATACTAAAGAACCTTATATTTTTCAGATCATTAAAGTATGGAGAATATCATCTAAATGGATTAAATCCATTGTTTGGTGATTAATGGATTGGATAATCCATGGAATATAGGAGGCCATTGCCACATGGAGCTCAAGATTACATCTTGTTCTCTTTTGGGGGATTTGAATGATCCTCTTGATCTTGGGTTCTATTCAAAACCTGATTCCGAAGAGAGGGATTCTTTGTGAAGTGTGAAATTACTACTCTTATTTGGATGAGTATCTCATTTTGGAATTCCCCACATTGATATCCACATTGGTTATTTACTAAATTTATCCAATTTTTAGCAAATTTTTAGAATAAAATATCAAATAAGTCTGATTATCTTAAACTTTTAAACAATGAAATCAGAATTTAATTACATTAATGTGAAAAGTTATTAGTTAAATGAATTTCATTAACATATGGATTTCTAGGATTTAGTCATTTTTATCCATGATATATTTACTAACATATACTCTAATGTGCATTTTCATACACCCTTAATAATGATTCATAATGATATTAAGAAATACCAAAGAATATCTTCCAGGAGTGTCAATCTAGGCCCATAGTAAGGTCAGTTATCATGTAATTGATTACCCTATATCCGACTCGAAACATCATATTAGAGTTTTTACTCTTAGGTACACCTGTGATTGAACAACGTCCACTTTTAGTATCTAGGCATAGATTTGATGTGATGAAAAAACACTTACCCTATTCTCACGAAAATCTCTGTTATTTATTATTATACATAGTCTTATCTACAATGGTTTTCCTGGATATTTCAAAACCTAATCCCAAAAATAACTATGCTAGTACTATGATGCCATCTATAACAACCCTTTAATTTATTAGACATTACTACATGATTTAATTAAACAAAATTATACTTAATACAACCCAAAATACCTATAATTATAGATTATTTGAGAATTAGGTACATAGAATTACAATATTAAACATTAATTACTACATATATATTGAAAACATCATTAACATGCCTGAGAATAAAACAGAATTGGATAACATTGGGAAATTTATATGAAATGGGTGATCCATATAGCCCATCAAGGGAATAAACATGGAGTAACATGAATATAATAAAACATGTAATATAAGGAATATTAATGAGGCATAAGGTAAAATTAATAATAATATATGATATACTGTGATAGTAATAAGATGGAAAATGTGGAAACAACATAAAGAAATTCATCAGGGTTCAAGGATAAACAACCAAGAAGTCATGGTAAACAAAGTACCATAAATTAATATGGTAAATTCCTATCCCAATATGAATTATCATGATACTAATCATTACCCAATTTATTGGTGTGATGTGTAATTATGGGTGCACCCGTCACTTTCATTTCACTCTCATTCTTATGTGTGAAACAAAGGTCATAAAAATGGATACATTTATCATCATAACTTATTACAAGGACATAGAGATTGGAATAAATACAAGAAATTATACAATAAAAATTTATATGTTTATAAAAGTGAATAGCCTTGATAGGAAATGTGTATGGTACTCACTACACGTTGGGTTTTTCATGGAAAATCACAGTGAAAATTCGGCAGTATAACAGTGTCACATAAATGTTAATAAAATGGGGTGTTGATAATGAAATTTTTATCTCCTAATTTTTAAATTCATTGGATATTAATAAGGATAATTAAGTACATTTAAACACATTTCTAATTATAAACATAAGCATACGATAATAAATATGTTTTAAAAAATGAGATAGGAAATAGGGATTATGAAATTCCAAAATGGTAATGAGTGTACATGGGTGGGATTAGTGAGTGATAAATGGGTATCTCGTCATTGAAACATAATAAAGGAAGTATGGGTGAGCTTATAAATCATACCCCATCATTATTAATGTAAAATAAAATGTAATTACAAGATAAATAAACATTGATAAAAATGAGAAAGGAATGAACCCTTAAAAACAGTCATTATGGTAACCAGTGTTCATAGGTGTGATTAACAAGAGATAAATTTGTATATAAGAATTTATAAACAATATGGTTTGTATGGTGGAGTAAATTAAACATAACCCTACATTAGTAAATTAAAAATAAAAGGGTACATCATAGAAGATATTCAAGAATAAGAGTGAGAAATATAGGATCTCTTACCTATAAAACATGAAACTAAAATCATGAATGGTGTTCTTGAGAGCATTTGAGAACCATGTGATCATTATAGATATATGAGGATATAGTTAGTTATATCTAAAAGTATTTTTAGTAAATATAAGTGTGATATTGTGTGGTTTTATATAGGAAAATATGTGGATTTCATTAATATTATGATTTTATAATCTACAAAATAAACTATTTCTTACCAAAAATATCACATGGTTTTTTCACATGGTTTTTACATAATGGGAGAGGTTTTAATTAATTTATTAACCAAATGGATGAACGTAAAAAATATTACCCTTGATTAGGTGGAGGTGAGTCACTTTTTTAGTGAAATGAATTTAAAATCATAAAATACAATATATGTTTTAGAGGGTTCCTAAAGGATTAATAATATTAATAAAATAACCCTAAAATGACATTATATTAAAGGTAAAAACATATATTTGTACGAATATACTAGTTATAGAATATATTACATCATTTTGGGCCATTATGACGTCATAAAACCCATCATATATTTACACGATATTGAATTTTTACGTAAAAATTTATTTGTCTTAGAAAATATTAAAAAAAATGGATTATTTAAATAGTTTGATTCCAAAGAATATTCCTATTTTCTAAATAAACATTTAATTTTTACATTTTAACTTTTAAAATATGACTATACATTTATTTAAAAATACATTGTTTTTGGAAATAATAGTTTTTGAACCCTTATAAAAGTACATTGCACCTCATAAAAATTATATAACCTTTTATAATTAATAAAATATATTTAATAATATCATATTATGAAAACATTATTTATTTTTAAAATACATTAATTAATTATAACAGACCCCTTAACTGAATTTTAATATTTTTCAAAAATACATTTTTTGTTTAATTGTATAAAAATAAAAAACATTTAAAATGAAAATAAATAAATTATTATATACTATATAAATTTTCATATTATTAATTTATTGATACACATCCCACTATTACACCATTTTCTGCTATAATAGTATGTTCTGCAATGGTGAGTCTTTCCTAGGGCTGTTCAACAAACATGGTTTGGGCCGTAATCTCGATGAGTTTGAAATTATCCCATAAATGGTTCTCGATCATTATAATGTTGATGGATATCAACTTGGACTTTGTTATAAAAAATAATTTTTATTTTACCTTCCTTTTAAGATCTAATAAGTAGGCTTCATAAGGTATTATTCTACTAGACGAGTCTATCACATCTTTTTTCTATGTCGATTGGATTTTTTTTCAATCACCATGTTAATATTAACCATGTTATCACTATTTAGTAGTTATATTAGTGAAAATAATATTCTTAAATATCTATTAAATAAAAATATATAACTATGTAAATTTATGTTCTTCCTATAACCATATTATATAATAAAAATTTAAATTAATCTCAAAGGGATACTTCATTTATAATAGTTTCAGACGTTACATGCAATGTGTACACTATCTTCTCGTCCAGTCACTAAAAATCATCAATCCAAATTTGAAATTTCTTATATACATATAGATGATCAAAAATGTAGATGTGGAGATATTTAAATTTAACATTAATGAAGATAACCACCCCTATTTTGTAATCTATAGAGTACGAGGTTGGTGGAGTGGTGCTGAGGGTTCTGTTCTGGAAATCCCACAGGGCAAGGTGGGTCTTGTTCATTCATGATTGCTATTCCTTATCTAAAAAATTCTAGATTATATTGGATAAGTTCTTATTTATTACCTCTTTCTATCTGTTGGCCACAAAATGCTTGTAGGATGAATAGTTGTCCTTGATTTCATACTCTTGATATAGATTTTCTAACTCAGTAGAGAAGAAATTGGTGCCATTAACCATCTATATTATATGAGTAATACCAAATCTTTTGAGGATATTGGATTTGAGAAAGATAATAATGATCCATTTCTCAAACTCTTTAAGGGGTGCAGATTTGACCCATTTGTAAAATAATTCATGTACTATAAGAATATACTTGAATTTATTTGTCAGGGCTGGAGGATATGGTCCCACAATGTACATCCTTAACATGGAAAGTTGTTAGTAATACATAGTTGTATGATGTAGCTTTGGTATTTGGTGGATGATATTATCATGAAAATGGTATGAGTGTCATATACTTGTAAATTGAGCACAATCCAACATCATAGTGGGCTAACTGTACGCAATACATTGAATTTGATGAGATAGAATGGATGATGATTGATGTTCTCCACAAGAAATGACATGTCCTCTTTCATGACGACGTTCATCTATTATCCATCAATGCAATTGAAAATGACTCTATCAAGGACGAACATATATAGGACATAATTCAGCTTTTTTCCATCATATAGAACAATGTTTACTATTTATCCTCAGATATGTTCCCTTCATGTTCTATCTGGTGAGAGTTCTTCTTTTTGAATATTATTCATAATGGGTTTCATCCAGATGGTGGTAAGACCATACGAAAAAATAGGACTGATATCATTGACCTATCATTATTCACTTGAAAAAATGGTTGGACCATCCAGTGGTGGGTATTGTTGACGAGTGTTTCATTCCAATCTAGGTTATTCTATGGTGTGGTTGCATTTATAATGGATCGTCCAACACATATTGGGAATGAAGGACATAAATGAACATTGGATGTAATGTTAACTCTACCATCATTTATTGAATATGTTTAATCAAAGAGAATATATCCCCTTTCATGAGAGCATATTTACTATTGACTAACTTGATGGCCATTTCAAAATCACCATTTTACTTTTACTACTTTTCATGTACTTGTAGGTTCATCTCTATGCCTGCGATGAGATCATGGTTCTCTACAATGTTTTTTATGAAATCCCTGAATAGTAGGAAGGAATAGGGACTAACATTTGTTTCATGATATATGACTGTGACTCCTAGCCACACATTATGGAACGTGAGGACTTCCATCCTTTTTCCTATTGGGGTTCTAGATGCACTATCAAACTTTATCCCCCATGTTTGGGATTCCTTTTTAATATAGAACACTTCTTCATCTAGTAGTTCATCAAACAATGGGTTTATTTTGACTAAGGAGGTTTATTCAGGTAAATATACTGATACATGTCCTTTGATTTATTTCTAAGTTATGAAGCATATTTCAAATTGCTTTAGGATGACTTTTCACCATTATAGATGTCTTGTCATAATTTGATAGTTGTTAATATACTTGAATGGGCTACTGTGCAATACTAGGTGGACCTTATGGTACAACAAGTAATTCATCATATTTTAGACCATAAATATTAGGGCCAGAAAACTCGTCTCAATACTCGAATAATTATTCTCAACGTTGATCACAGTTTGAATTAGATAATAGATAATATTCCAGTTGTGCACATTATTATTTTGCGCAAGGAAGTCTGCTAGAGATCACTCCATGGATTTCACAAGTAGAATTAGTGGTCTTCCATCAACAGGCAACATTCGCACTAGATTCATTAAGAAATATTTATTTAGATTGTTGAATTCTTCATTAAAATCATAATTCTATAGATATTTGCCTGCCATTTTCATCAACCTAGTAGAGGGAAAACATTTCAATTCAAGGTTAGTAACAAATATTAAATTTAGGTAAGATGTCCTTCAATTCCCCTCCACCCTATGAGATTGAAAAGATGTAAAATGCCTAGGATAACATTCATCTTCTCAGGGTCAACATTGATGTCACAGTGCTGTATGATGATGTTGAGTAATTTCTCATTGGTAACAATTAATGAACATTTTAACGGAATCATTATCATGTTGCGTTGTCATAGTTGATTGAAAACAGTTTCACGAGCTGAAAAGTGTTTTGAATGATATTGAGGCATTACCACTGAATCATCAAAATATAATACAATGACTTCTCTTAGGAGAGGATTTAATATTTGATGCATCTTCTTCTGATATGTGGTGGTGACATTTTTCAAAGAAAAGGGAATTAACTTCTTGAAAAATACTCAATAGTGGATCTAGAGGTTCTGGATCTTCATCTTTTTGGGACATTCAGATATGGTTATACCCTATATAGTCTTCCATAAAGGGGTGGGCCACATATACAATAGCTTCATTGATAAGTAATATAAGGACCATGATTTTGGATGGTAACACTTTGAAATATTTCTATAAATAATTCCCGAGCAATGAGTTTAGACGACGTGCAATTCCAATGCCCAGTGTGCCCAAAATTAATTTTATAAAATCTCAAGTATATTTTACACTATGAATGAGAATTAAATATAAATAATCCTAAATTGTAGCTCAACTCATAAATATGAGGACGTGGTGGAGTCCATAATTTGATGTTTACATAATAACTGGTGTAACTTTTGTCTGCATAGGGCAGTTTTGAGAAAAGCCACCAAGGGGTAAAATTGTAATTTGAGATTATGGACTTATTGTTTTTTATCACTATCATATTTAAAAAGAACATTCAAATGAAGGTTTATAATTCTCATCCAATACATTTTTTGAGTTTGAAATGGGGTGTTTTACCTAGGCATGAAATATAATGAGAGGGCATGGGGAATTCCTATTTTCCTACTAAGAGAGGCCCCTATAAATAACGTTTTAGTGACTACGGTTAGGAAATAACTCTCATCCTAATTCTATCCCTATCTATACTCATGATCTCCCTCCCTCTATTGAGAATTATTCATCATTCTTTGCCATATCATGGAACAATCTCTGCAGAATCTTCGGTGAAGCGAAGTAGGTTCACAAAAGATGCATCACTAACGACAGAACACCAATTCAAAGTAGGATCTCTTTTTATCGATCTGAAATTAAATTTCTAATTTTAATATTTATTTTAATCATTTTTTCATAAATTTTTAATTTCAAAATCATTGATGTTCGTACGAACACCACCATCAATCTTTTTCATGAACCCTGTTCTTCGTCGGTTCATCCGGTTCTCTGAAGATTATATTTAACTATGTCAAATGTTCCACAAATTTTTGTGAAAATCCAATAACTATGAAGGTTTAATCTAGAGATTCTCGAAATTGGGTCTTAAATATTTTTTGGAAATCTGATGAGATCGTAATGGACATAGGAAGGAGACACTAGAGATGAACTGTTGGTGGTGGCTGGTAGTGGAACAAGACGGTGATGGGTCATTGATGGCTTGCAAGAGCTTAACCAGGTGGTTGGGTGTCTTGTGGTGTGATCTAAAGCACCAGGAAGTGGATAGCCAGAGCGGTGTAATGGTGAGGCTGGGGGCACAGGGCTCAGGGCGGTGAAGCAAGCTGAGGGCCACCAGCGCTGCATGGTGGAGCAGCACCAGGGGACCATGGGAGCGAGGCAGCAGAGAAGGGGGTTAGGCCGATGAAGTGCTGGGAGGCATCGAGTTGAAATTATGTTAATGAATGGGTGGGGAGGGAGAACGGTGGGGGTTGAATACTATACAAACAAGAAATTTAATCCATTAAAACAAAAAATCATTTTTTTATAAACATATCCCAGGAATTACTTTTTTAAAAAACTATTTTATTATAATTATCCAATTAATGAACATTTATGCATTAAAATTTTATTTTCCCCAAATTGTTGTGGAAAATGTGTATTAAATTAAAGAAACCTTATTTATCATTCTTGAAGAAATTTAACACTTGTTCAAACATACCAGATATTTTTTTAATAATATCCTACTATACTAGTTCTATATTATGTCCCATATATTTATTATTCGTATGAAAAAAGCATTCTATCATTGAAGTCCCTCTTACAGACCATGATTATATTGTAAATATCAACAATCATATAAATCAAATGGTGTTAACAAATTTTATTATTATGGAATTAATATTAGCAGGTGAAATCAATATTACATTATATAAATATGTGTCATATTCCCTAATAGAGGACTATGTTTTCTATAAGACATATCCAATAGAAAATATCCACATGTTTAAATTGTTTTAATGGCTTATTTAACAAGGTCCCACTTTCCAAATATTGTAGTTTTTGGAATATACTAATGAAACATAAAATATAAATTGATGGGGCCGAGAAGTTGAGCGGATGGGTAATATCACTCTAAAAATTATGTTCTCTTCTATGATTCTATTATATACATATGATTGTATTTTTGAAATTATCCCTGATAGAAATACCAATTTTTCAAATGTCCTCTGTTTTTTAGTTGAAAAAACAGCTATAGTAAAAGGGATTGGATTTATTTTAATTAATTTAGAATAAAATTACATGAAATTTAAATATTAATTGATTAGGTGATGGAGAATATCATGATCATTGCATATGGTTTTTTTTATGATACTCTATTGTGTAAATACATATGTAAAGTTAATATGGTTTTTATGTCCATTTAAAAATGATTAATATTTATAATGGGATATATGGTCTCCAATAAAGGAATAACAGTGTAACATTGACATTTTTTTCATCCATGAATGTTATATGGGTTCATATTAGATTTATTCAATCATATTAGGAATTAAAGAATACACTAGAGTTTTTGGCAATCAAATAAATTTTTAGAGGTTAAAATGAGGTGGATTGTGTGTTAATGTTGGGATTATTTTTAATGAGAGGAACAAATTATATACCAATGTTCTTAGAATGAAGTAAAACATAATATTTTTCCATTTAACAAGTCATGTTGTACATTTTTTAATTCATGTGACACGGACCATTATTTTATTTTTTATGATCATATATCTAATACTATGGGTATTCAAGTTATCGTCGTACACCCATGACCAATGATTCTTCCATTTTAGGCCATATAGAAAAGAACATTGAAATGTAGATTAATATAATTTATTATATAAGAATAAATTATTGTTTTTTGGAATAATTGGGTATAATACTTATTCATTAGAGTCCAATTATGCATTGGATCATGATAATATTTAGGCAGTTAGTGACAGGTCAATGAAGGTGTATGCAATCAAGTGAACTTAATCGATTGGGAACATTCCACATGAATGATAGATATATATATATTTATATGTAGTATGAATCTGAATTCCACTCAAATGATGTTTGGAGATTGGGGCCTGTAAATGATCAGTTTGAATGATATAGTATCTCCCCAATGGGGTGTTAGAATACCCCAATCCATAGTAAATAACCACTGGAAGTATTAATTCCCATGGAACGGTAAACATCCCTCTAGATATATAGCATGAATAAATTTGAAAACATTCATATACATGGCATGGAGGATCGATATCCATTTTGTAAAGGATAGTCATCCAATGTGTGAATGGATGGATCAATGATATATAAGGTTATAAATTCTCTTCATTAAGGGGAATTTATGATTTTAAGAAACATTATATAAATGGTATGGGGTGTTAAAATCCGTTAGGGAATCGGACATGCATGAATTTTAAATTGACTCACATTATTGTGTGTATATTATGACTAATGTTCATGGGAAAACATTCTTATTCCAAATAAATTCACATTTCCTTCATTGAATATGGAATATCTTTTGAAAATGAAAATTATTTTCACATAATAGTTCTTGGTCATTGTCCACCAAAAGTATTATTTGGAATACTCCTTATTTGGACACCAATATTTTTATGGTTATATGGTCAACTTGGTTTTTTTATGCTAATATTCATTAATTGGTTCCAAAATATATATTGTGAACTTTTCCCATTGAGTGAAAAGGTCTAGGTGGATTTTCTATATATTAATGGTTTAAGAAAGTATTCATGATGAAGTAGGACCCTAAGAGAGTCATATCATAGTACCGAACAAACTAAAATAGTTGTTGAACCACGTTATTTAAATAATTGATATTATTAATTAGTTGATGTATGGGGTGAGCTATTGTGTGGGGATCGCTAATGTATATCGAATAATATGTGTTCGATCTAGCACTTAGAGTGTATCTAATATTTAGTCATGTGGATTTGATTTACCCTTTCCTATTTTTCAGTAGCTATATTTATAGGAAATATGGTTCATAGTATCTTGTAGATGTTATGTGGCTACCAAAGTAAACATTTTCTCTATTATAATCATTCTAGGAAAATGATACCTTTGAACAACCTAAGGTAAGATACACCTATGTTTTATAGAACAATGATGTTAGTAGTTGATATTTGTTGTATAATTAACATTGTTGTTCATTTTGTCAGTATCACTTCACCAGGATTGTGTGAAGATGACAAATTCATATGATTGGTTTCATAAATTACTCAAATTTTATTATTAATAGATGGAATTAATGCATCCCAAAATACATAAGTTCTTTTCTACCTTATTAAATCCAATAATATGTTACTCTACATATTTTACATGTAGATTTATTTTTAAAAATGTTTTCTTCAAAAATGTATATATAATTGAATATGGATCTTCATTTAATATCTATAGGTTGTCAAATATAATATTGTTCACTAAGGAATATTCATTTCTTAACTTGATATTTATTTTTCATTATAAGAAACACTATCTTTTAGTGGACTTTTTTGATAGATTCATCTTTGATGATTGGGGCCTCCAAGATCAACCAACCATTTATCTTCTTGATAATAGGCATATGATGATTCATTTTAATTTGGATGAGGGTATTATATTTTCTTATTCTAGTACTCCTTTCATATGAAACAGATTCCAAATTTTCTTGTTAATATGGACCTGTTATTTTAAATTAACCGAGATTCCCCCTACATTTCAAAAATCGTACTATCATTCGAATGCTTGGGAACCTTGTGGGTTGATATTTAAGTTTTAATAGTAGAAAATATGCATTCTATCACCTAATTTCTCATAGATTTAGTTTCAAAGATGTTGTTTCACATTTTCCAGTGGACTATGTGTGGATATTGGTTGGAGAGGATTTCTATTACAAGAATCCAAATTTTTCTTAGAATTGGGTTGATTATTTCTCTTCAGGAAAGAATATTGATCATCTTCAGGTAGTGTGGAGGGTTGAGGCCTTGAACTGTGTTAAGATGAATATCAACTAATCTCATGGTTTCAAGGTTGAGGCCCAATAGGGGAAAATATTTCAACATCTTCTAAGGGAGCTGACTAATAAGGTGTGGGTGAAGCAATATAAGTGATTCCCACTCTAAATGGGTTTTGTTCAAGATTGATTGATTAAATACATGAAAATGTGTTAAGAAGGATGAAACAAAATATGAATGTTATATGAAAGTAAGATACATCCAAGCTGGGGGTTAGAAGGATTGGATGCCTCTGGCCCTCCTACCTCAGACATGGTTGCCTCGTATATTGAGACCTTGAGAGATGGAAGTGGAACCATGCACACTGAGGGACTACATTGGTCTTAGAAAGTGTGTCCCACATCCAACACTTTTCAAAATGAGGATAATCATCTTAATATTTATGATAATAAGTATTGATTGATTCTAACTATATAGGCTTTATTGGGAAACAGATTTTT
The DNA here is from genome assembly GCA_963277665.1 of Viscum album. Classification (NCBI taxonomy): domain Eukaryota; kingdom Viridiplantae; phylum Streptophyta; class Magnoliopsida; order Santalales; family Viscaceae; genus Viscum; species Viscum album. The sequence goes on along the minus strand of OY728143.1, from coordinate 1,678,875,611 downwards.
TGATCAATGGTAATTACCATGGAAGACCAGTCCATAGATTCAGTTGGGAATCCATTTTGAAGGATTTTATATTGAAGGATTAGATCAGGATCAACCACACCAAATCTAGGCTGACAGTTTTGGTGAAGATAAATTCACCCTTATTGCCAGGACTAGTGTGGTATTTCTAGAATATTCTCAAATGAATGTGTAGAGGACCACCATGGAAGAGAGAACCAAAATATTAGGAGAAAATAGGGGTCGAAAGAAAACAATGATTCATGTTGTTTCATTCTTGTAAAAAAACCTAAATGATCCAAGGATTAATCATATACATACAAACTAATGGAGACATGTTATTCTATGAAATTGAAACCTAAGGAGACTAATAGTGAAACTCATGATAAGCAGTTGGATATAATGAACATGGTGATGGTTCAAGGTGGAACCTAATTGACTAACATCGTTGATCAAGAAGTTGGGAATATGATGGGAGAACAATGATTAATTTAGGAAGCCATATTGTTGGTGGTTGAGAACAACACTGACCATATTGATCCCATTAAGGGAGATCCTAATGACACGTAAAGGGAGGTTTCCATAGAGTTTTGAAATATTTTCAACCATTGGGAGATGATTATCCATGATATTGAAGAAATGAAGGAGGATTCCATTATGATTAATTAATTGGAAGAGGATGTGGATATGTTGACCGAGTGACTGAAACTTGTGGATACTAATAAGGACCCGACATAGTGGATCAATATTAAGGACCATATTAAATTACGAGGTTTAAATCTATGGAAATTAAAAATGGATGAATGCATTTAAAATGTGGGCAAATATGGTGTATTGGTTCAACAATCATATCAATGATAACCTGAATAAATAGGTAAACAATATTTATTGAGAATTTTTTAAAGATAATTTTTCATGTAGGGTATAACTATACATAAATATTTTATCCATTTCATATAGTTTTTTATGATCCTTATTATATACATTCATCAGTTATCACATTTTCCTTATATGTTTTTGAAGAAAAGATAATTTTCAGTCAGTCAGGATTTTGAATCAAGAATTTTTTATACTATGAATGTAATCTATACTAATGGACTTTCACATAGATAGAAATATTGACTCAAAGATTTAAAAGGTACATAAGTATCTCACATATTATCATTTTATTCCAAGATGATTATTGTGAATAAATGTTTTTTACCAATAAGGGGATCTTGACCCATGGTGTTTAATAACATTAAGAGGATATCAACTCATAGTGATCGATTCCAAGAGGACAGTATTCACTCAAAGTGATTAGTGAAAAGAGTATGATCTCAAATCAAGGATTTTGATACCATGAGGGTGTTCTGATGGAATTGAATTTGATATATAGAGGAAACCCATAGCTTGAGTCATTTTATACGAAGTGGAGGATCACAAAATAAGAAATGTTATACTAATATGGGGGATCTCATGGTATGGTTCTTTATCATGATGACAATGTTAAAAAATATATATATTGAACATATTTTGGGTATCAAGAATTCATAATATCAAGGGTAATGATGAATTATGGTGTATCATAGATATTATTTTATTTATTATAAACATTAGGCAATTATAGAATGTGAAAATCAAAATAAAATATTGTTTATGTTATAAATGGGAGATTATAATATGTCAGAATAGGTTATTAATTAGTAATGTAAAGAAACCCAATGAACTATTATGAAAAGGTATGTGGAATTTAGGGGGGGACCTTATTAAAAGCCATATAAATTCAAAAGAAGCTACTTGGTGGTTCATATGAAATTATTTCATTGACCATTACTAATGTGGTCTATTTAGATAATTCAACAAACCTTTTACAAGTTACTATGAATGGGAAAACCAAAGAAATAATCTCATCTAAATTATTTGGATGAGGATTACAAAAACATCAGTGTTATTATGTGGATTTTTAGAGAAAGGGAAATTCTCATGAAGGGTCTGAGCGACCTATAATCCAGACAACCATGAATTGAACCCATTTTCATAGTCCATTATTATGAGAGGGATAAAATATGAGTGTGGTAAACCAAAACTAAAATAGGAGGTCTATGAATCATTTTAATTTTCACCATTATAATATTTATAAAACATTATGATGTATTTTTATGGGGGTATCTAGTATTGTTTAGTTATAGGATATTTCATTCAAGAGGTGATAATATATTATTCCCATGAACTATTTCTTTAGTGATAATAAAATCACTATTTATTATAATAAATATAGGTTCTTACATGATTTGTATCATTTCATTTAATATTCATGGTTTTTTCCAATGCCTTGTAATAATTTTTTAAAATCATGTGATCAAATGACTTTTTATAAAGTATCTCATTTGTGTCGTTAATATAATTAATTTCATTTGAAGTTCTTTTTTGTTTAAGTTCATGTAATTTAGACCATTTTCATGGTAGTGGTGTTTAATTTCATATAGTACAGACCAAAAGGTGGACCATAGTGTAAGAACATTCATGTCATACCAAAATATTTCCAATTCATAAGGTCATTCAATAATAATCATGAGTGGGGTGTCATATACAATAACACCCATAGTCATTAGAAGAATATAATGGTCTATATCATTCTTAAGTGAAACACTGATTTTTATGAGGTTCAGAATATAATATAATTTTTATATTTAAATGTAACTGTTCAACCATATCCAATGAATTTATGTGTAGGAATGAGATTAATAATAACATGATATATATTTATATAGTCCAAAATCAATGACAATTTATTAATTTATTATTTGGAAATATTCAATCATTTTCTAGTATTGATATTTTATACTTAAATTTATTTTATCAAAAAAATATATTTTTTTTGTGAGATAGTATTATAATAAATTTATATAAATTATATAAATTATATTTTATAAAAAAAATTGATTTTTAATATCATAATTTCAAAATTTTCTTATGCAAAATTTTTTGGATTTCTATAAAAATATTTACTTTTTAGTGAATAGTATGAAAATAAATGTTTTTATAAAAATGATAATTTCATTTTAAAACATCCATTATAAATATAATTTGATCCCAAAGTCACATGATCACTATTTAATTATATATTACCAAAATAATAACATTTGAATCATTATTATACATAATTTTTTTATAAGACCTTTTTTGGGCTAAAAAATCACTTATTCTAAAAAATGTTACTAGTTGTGTTTTATGCATTTATATTCATATTAATTTCTAAGAATTACTTGAATTGAATTATGAAATTTGGAATACCTCTTTGGAAGAAAGATGGCCTAATTTAGTAAATATTACCCTTTTATTTAGGTTAAATATAAATAGTAATAATAGAAAAATATTTCTTAACTACATAAAGGTAAATTGGGTAAATTGTGTTTAAAATAATATAAGACGGTCTAAAAATCAGTATAACACTATAGTTTTTCCATTTTATGGTTATATTCTTTACCTAATAATAAACATTAAAAAATCTAATTTTGTGGCCATCAGGCCACGATTTCAATCTTTATAATATATATGTAAATAATAAAGTCAAAAGTGTCATTCTATTGATTTTAATATATGTAAAAAAATTTGGAAGAGATTTAATAATATATTTTTGTTTTTAAATGTAAATTTATAATATGAATGATTTTATAGTGTCTTTATAATTTATTTAGAAAATTTTTGGGTGAACTAATTCTTGTAAATAATTACAGAACTGCGAAATGGTATTTTTTTCAATTAATGAAAAATAGTAAAATAAATTATTTCAGAAATATTAAAATGAATAATAAGAAAATGAATTATTTTGATCCATGAATACGTTATAAAAAAATTAATGTTTTAGGGATGTTTAAAAGGAATATATTTTTATTTCTTTTAGGTTAAATTTTTTCTAATGCCAAATTATATTAACAGTTCAAAAATGATATTGGTTTTATTGTATAGAAAATAATGTTTTATTTAATTCCTATAAATTAATAATAGTAATAAATTAATATATATTAATGTAATAGTTCTAATAATATCTTGCATGGCCCATTTATGGTCAAATTGTAAATTTATATAAAACTTCATGACTCCTTTTCTATAAAGAAACATGATATTGTGGTAAATGTAAAATAAAATATAGTGCTTTAAAACTAAAAATGAGGGTGGGAATATCACAAAATATGGTCATAATAATTTATGATGTGTGTATTTTGATAAATAATAATCCTATCATATAACTAAAAAATATATTTGACACATTTTTTCAACGAAAATTTATTTATATTATGTAATTCCAACTATTCTCCTCCCAATTTTTAATAAAATGAGAACTCATATCCTCTCTTCCTCACAATAATTTATCACTCTATCTCATCCATTACCTATCCTAATCACCTTTTTACATCACTCACAATTTCATATATATATTTTTCTAATTATAAAACAATATTATGAACATTTTTTATGTAAACCACAAGAGATAGTTTAAGGAAGAAGAATAGTTCTTAACTTAGTGGTTTTATTTTATATTGTTATTATAACACATAAATTAATCTTCAGACATGATAAAATAATATCACCAATATTATACATATATTTGGATAGTATTATGTAACATCTCTTTTTTAACATTATTATTTTCTAAAAAATTTAAAATTCCATGATGGATTTAATTGAACCCTACACCATGTTATGTTATCATTATACACAACACGAAGTAAGGATTTAAATAAAAAAGAAAAAGTATAGATTTAGGTGCACATATAAATTATTTATTCGTGTGTTAGATACAATACCCTTTTTATATTGTGCGTTACCCAACATTAATATTACATTGCGTTACAAACAACATCAATCTCTTCTTGGTAAACACGGATACCTATGTTCAAACGAAACATGTCATATTGGTAAACTATAAGTATAGTTATCACATATACATTGAAATGTAGGGTATGAAAAGGATTAACTAAATTATGAAAAATTTGTTTATTAATTTTTACAAAATTTATTCTTTGTAAACGAACAAATAAAAAATGAATGTAAGATGTATTTGAAAATACAGAAATTTGTTTTCTAAGAAACTATGATTCAATGTACAATCATATTTTATCTCAAAAAATAAAAAAAATAATAGTTTTATTAATTATTTAAATTATATATATTTTTATTATATTCAACCAACTATTTTACACTCTTCTTATTTTCTATATCTATAAGAGCTAATAATTAAAACAAATTTCTGCATAAAAATACGTATTTGTCTAAAGATCTTGTTTACCCTTTATAATGGAAAAATATTTCTAAAAGATAATTTTGATAATTTTAGAAACTATATATTTCAAAAAAAAATTATTTTTAAATATTATCATTAAAATTATCTTAATATGAATTTTTTGGATTTTTCTGAAAAGATTCATTTTTTGATGAAAAAAGTAAAATATCGAATACTAGTTGAAAATATCAATTCTATTTGAATTAGTTATAAATATAATAAATTTTTTAAAATATTTTTTAAAATTATAATTATATAAATTATAATTAAATTAATCTAATTTATTTTGTTAGCTTCAATTTGAAATTTTAATTGGATATTAAATCATTTCAGACTTTTGATCATTTTCACTTTAAAAAGTCATTTTGTCGTTTGGTATGTGAAATTAATTAAAAATTAATTTATAGAACATAATTTAATGGAATATGGAAAAAATATATTTCTTATTTCGAATAAACATGATTTATAATTTATTTTATGTAAACATTATTTTTATACCATAATTATTAGTGAATACAGTTATAATTTATCATAATGGTTAAGGGAAAAATCAGGTTACCAAGGAAATAAAATTTAAACATAAGTGAAAATATAACAAAGAAACATTTCATATTCCCGTTTTATGGAAATATTTAAATGTTATCCCCTAATTTATATAATTTGGTGCATTATTGAATAATTTTATTAATTTTAAAACATTGGAAAAACTAACTTCTCTTCAGAAATTCCAATTATGTCATCTCCCCAACTTATAAAAGTCCACCCCTATTCCCCTCTCATCACACATTAAAAAACTTTTACATTGTGAAATATAAAAAAAATATACAATTTTATCTTATCATTATATATTCCTTCCTTTGAGATGAAATCCTTCTATGAAATTCCATTGAAGCAATCCAAAATGAGGTTCACAAAGATAATGTATTGTTAATCAGTAGCCATTTGTTTTTTATTTTTTCACCAAACTTGTTAAATTGTTTTCTATATAATTATTATATAATAATATCATAATAATATATATTATTATATTTTTTTATATTATGTTTTAGACATAAAATTAGCAACACTATCATCAAATGGGATACAAAATAATTATTTCTGTTTATGAAGGACCACCGCCTCATGAACCTATTTTATTTATTTTTCCATTATAATATCTTAAATGTGGGAATAATTATGAACATTGTTTCCTATAGTATAATTCTTATATTAATGTATAATTTATGAAAATGTAAATTTTATATAAACCCCATCTTTTTTTCCATTTTTTGAGCATATGATTACATCGTTCATGTGTGTGGTGGACTACCACCTCACAAAATAACGTGATTCGCTCAACCATTCCATGTAATCCATTTTGAATGGGATTAAAATAAATATGTGACATAAATTAAATCATAATTACAATTTGATGATAATATATATATATATATATATATATATATATCTCATTTAGGTCTCATTCTTTCAGTACAAAATGAATATGGAAACAACGTTCATGTGTACATATGACATACGACTTACCTTAATGGGGTATTTGATTTCCTATTTTTATATTTTAATGATTTTTACCACTACATATATAATGAATATATATTTTACTTATATCATTGATTATATTAGTTATATGATGAAATCATGATCTAATTAAGAAGACCAAAAATAATATGTCAAAACATACATAAAAAATAATGCTATTTTTACATCAAAGGAAAAATTATCATGGAATTATTAATAAATGATAAATATAAAGGAATAATTATTTAAAAAATTGTATAATATAAGTGAATAAGGTTCATTTTTATATTTATAATAAACATATATTATATATATATAATTATTTAAGTTGTATGAATGAAGTCAAGACTTATATTAAGGGGATTTCTAGTCTATCCTTTATTTTTGTGATAAATATGCCATATTAAACATTAATTAATTTTATATGTAGTATATAATACCGTGATAAATTTCTTATAATGAATTTATTTTATATAATTAAATTGAAATATTCACATGATGTTATTCTTCCATAGATATTATTATTCATGAGTTACCCATGTGTTAAGGGATTTCAGGCAATCTTTTTTCCAATGAGACACAAGACTTCTTCAACACCTATTTATTGAATTTGGATTGCACATATCCCTTCAAAATTTTTTATGAATCATATAATTAAAATTAACGTGAATTTAGTATCCATTTTAGTACTACTATTTTTTTATGTTTCGAAAAAACCAAACTGATTTTTTTTTCAATTTTACTTGTTTGAGACACATGCTATGTTATGAAATAATATATTTTTTAGGTGTATATACTTCTCCTTTGGCATGTTATTTCTGGAATAGATTTTTTTAATGATATTTTAATCCTTATTGATTTTTATTATTTCATTGGATTATGATTCAATGTTCTCTTATTAGTAATAGTTTATTTCTAAAATATCATCATTTATTGGGATATGTTATAATGATGCTTGATTTGATGAAATATTAGGATACATATCATAGTAATTATCTTGAACATTAATACCCAATGGTTATAAATAATATCTTCATGTAACTATTCCGTTTTTACTATATATGGTACTTAAGGTAGTTAATAATAGGCTTTTAAGAAATATTTACCTTTTTCACTCTTTGGTCATAAATCTCTGTTCATCAATAACAATGGTTCCTGAACTTATTTTCAATTATTTGTAATTGAAATTTTCATACAGTTTTAATGAAAAATAATTTTATTAATTTTTTATTTTTGAAATAGTGTATGAAAATGTGTTAAAGAATTTATTTCTAATTTTTAAATTTTATTTTCAATGAGACGTTTTTTTCAAATATATTATAAAATAAAATGTTTTCTTCAATGTGGAAGTGATATTTTCATCAAAAAATGTGTCTAAAATGTTGTAATTATTACATTATAAGATTTCAATTTGTTTTCCAATAAAAATGATTTTGATAATATTTTATATTTCAAAAAGATATTTTAAATGAATGGTTCTTTCCCTTAAGAAATTCCCCAAATGATATTTCAAAATCCTCCCCCATTTGAGATGACATACTTTGGTATAGCATATAATTTACTAGGAATATAATACAAGGGAACGATTATTATTTTTTCATTCATTGGTTTATATTTATGATGATTTTTTATCCAACCTGATTCTTTTCCATGTGTTATACAATGATAAAACGTTTTTGAAATACGATTCTATTAACATGTTATGCTTTGGTAAAATGATTATGAAACAAATATCTTTATCCACATGATATGATATGATGAAATTTTAATCATTCACATTTCATTTCATGGGTTATGATAGAATGAATATTTATAATCTTGGGAAGCACGTATATATTATATTATCATATGATGGGTTGGACCTATAACTCAGTCCAATTTATTTGAAAATTCAAAATGTTATATTATCTCAAAGGGTGTGTTGGAGTTCATCCCAATCCCACCACAACAGGTTACATGGTTGTTATCCAAAGCATGCAATAATATTATAAAGGGGAGGTCTTCACATTCCTGTAATATGATGGTACATGGGATGTCATTCTATTACTACAAAAAGAGGATACATAGGATGTCATCTCATTCCCGCTACAAGAGGGTACACAGGATGTCATCCTAGTCCTGAAAGAATAGGATACACTGGTTGTCATCCCAATCCTAAATAAGGTACATGGGTGATTATATAAATCCTAAAATGTTATGAATATTATGGTATTATGACTTAATGTCATATTTTTAATATTTACTTGTCATCCAAAATTATGTATCATTTTACTATGTTATTATCTCATTTTATGTGATCTTGATACCCCTATGATTCATGTCTTATAATCATCCAATATTTATTCATTGACTCATGTGTATGATATTTTATACCTTAAATCATGTGTATGATATTTTATATGAGTATTCATAAAAAAGTGGCAATATACAAGAAGGATGAGACATGGTCTATATAGTATGTATCAAAGTAAAGGATTAGTTAATATTCGAAAACAATGATGGGAAATAACTAGAAATTTACATATAGACATTTATAAAGTCATTTAGATGGATTTCTTTAAGGATAATTATGAGGATGAGTCAAAGTATAAGAAAATTTCTTATATTTTTTTTGTAAATTATAAGGTCAGTGGTTTCCTATAAATACATCGTAGTTAATATAATATTACTGTATGTGGATATAAAACAAGTATTTATTTTTGTAATAACCCCAAAAATTCATAAAGAGCTGGAATCAATGTAGAGTGGTACATGCCAGTGGGCCTCATTTCACATATTGTTTGAAATGACTGGAAATATTTTTCAAAAAATTCAAAAACTCTTTACAAACCTTCATAAAGAATTTAATTAAAATATGACCTTGAAAAACCTAGGATAAACTTATGGAGTCATAGATTAAAGAATAATGGGTTATGAATTTAGCATCATATAAGTGATTCATCATGATTATATGGTTCCCCAAAATATGTGTTATTTATAAAACTATAATTTGGGATATAGTCCATGGATGAAACTTGAAGGAACATGGCCAATGTAGAGTGAAGCATAAAATGAATTTATTTTCCTCATGGAAATCCATATGATATCCGAGATAGAATGACATTTCTTATTGATATTATAAAACAACATTCTCAAGAAAAGAATCATTTTGAACATCCATAATATCAAAGGAAGATACAACGTTATTTTGAGTCCCATATGAGGAAACATCCACCTTCATGTAGTGGTTATAATGATCTAATAGTTTTTGAAAAATAAATCAAATCCATTAATAAGATATTTTCCATTATTTAGTGTTTTGAGGTTGGAAAAGTCAGTTTGGAAGTTAAACTTATGGAAGGTGAAATAGATCAGTGGTGGTAACTTATTAATGACATTATTCAACATGAAGAAATTGAGTCCATGGAATAAAAAGAGTATAAGGGCATATATTTCATTAATCCCATCCCCTGTATACTATGAAAAAATATGGAGAATATATTCCCTGATCTTATGAAAATTAATGATTAATCACTTGGTACCAATGAAGCTAATTTTTAAATAATCTCAACGTATTCTTCAGGGTTAATCGTCATCCATGAATGAAAAATTGATCAGTTATTTAGTGTCCTAAAAAAAGTTCAACAAAAGGCTTAGGATATAAGAGAAAGTAGTAAAAATAATAAATTTTATTTATGAAAACATAAGATAGAAGATGAAATTTTATATTCCCCCATACCTCTCATTTTTATATGAAAAGTATGGTTGAGTTTCATGAAAATATAAATGGTGGAATGAAATTATACGTAACTATAAACAAGAAATCTATGAAGGTGAACTCATGTAAATTCCTAAAAGGGATAATTGGGTGTTTGATGTGCGGTAAGGAAATTCATTGAGTGACTGAATGCTGAAGTGATTGAAATAAGATAGTGGATGATGAAAATAATCATAAATCTTCAAAAAAATATACCTCCCAAAAATTAGTGTTTCAATTTAAAGGATATTCAAAATTATGCATAGAGGTTCCCTTATACAAGTAATACTATAGAGGATATATAAGAACCATGTTATTCTTTATGGTATGGATCTTTTTGATTCTGGTTATACTTAGCATAAAAGAGAAAAATAGTTCAATGGATATATTTAGGCATGTTACTGGAAATAACAATTTTTTACACATCGTTTATTTTCGATAACAGGTAGTTTAATATTGATATAGGCCATGTACTTGCTAGTAAATCCCATGTTCTGGTCTAGCCAGTATCTATATAGAAAAATATATTTTTCTATTACATGCCATTTATTTTTCATTTAATTCATTAAGTTGGGCAGTATAGTTGTCTTTTCTCTTTTTGATATAATGGATCATCCATCCCACAAACCAGTAGTGCCAGACCAAATTTCCCCAACCAAATCTATGTCTGAACACTAATTTGATCACCATTAGAGGCATTTTAACCCAATCAGTAATATCTCAATTCATGTTGAACCATTCTCATGATTTTTTTTGTCGAGGATGTTAATAGACCTTTTTTTACCACATTCTGTAGATCTTCAATTTTATTGCATGAATTAGTGGCTACTGCTAGATGGTGAGAATCATACGAGAACTAGGTAGGTGGTATTGTGCCTTTCCCTTATTTTCGAGTTGAATATATATGTTAGAGTTCCAGAAACCAAATTTTATGGTGTCCCCTGATTAATATTTTTATATAATTATTTCTTAATGATGATTAGGTATTCAATTGAATGATGAAATGTCATTGTTGAGATTTTTAGCCTTGATTAATTGCCACCTCATATATGTATTTCCCTTAGAATGACTATTTATTTTCGTGCATCATAGGATGCATGTGGTCATGCATTTTTTTTCCTTTTTATGGGTTGTTTAAAATAAATTGATGTTAGTAATAAATTACAAGTTGTAGAATTTTAATTGATTTATTTAAGGACATTGGATATTTTTTTCACTTGACATGTGTTATGCCTATACTTGGTTTAACACTTATAAAATATTTACCTCTAACTGTTAAACTGACCATTTAATTATATAAATCTTTAATCCTTGTAATGGTTTCGATTAATTAGTATGCATCATATATTATATGTTCCATGTGTGTTTATTATTGTTAAACCACATAACAGTCTAATTTACATGTGTGACATGTTATGATATCATCCTAAGTTAGTTTATAGTTGTTAAAGCCATGTAATAGTATAATTTACATATTATTTATTATAAATCCATCCCATGTGATTCTTTAAAAGGCTAACCATTATGAGTTTATATTTTTTTTATTTTTTTTATGCCATTGGTTTGGAATTTCTATGCCTTAAAGTGAGGTTTTTCTATGCCTAAGGGAGATTTTTTTCTACGCATGAGGGTTTAGTTTTTATATTCATGTGGTTGGGGTTTGGATATTTCTTGAGGGCTAGGATTAAATTTTTGTTACTATGTCATGAGAGATCTATTATGTAATGGACTAGCTCTGTATCTCATTTCACTAAACAATAAAATGGAATGATATATGGTGTGTCTTCCATGTTAAAGCACAATCATGGATTCATTCATAACTTATACATTCTTATATGGTCTCTGAGACATCTAGTGTGCTTTTAGAATTACTAAAATTTGATTATAATCTCGTTGTCACTCTCACTACTATAAACTACTTATTATATATATATATTAACTTATTGATATACATAGATCATGGGTGGTTTCCTATGGGAATTTATTATTACACACAATTTGGGATTTCTTTTTCTCAAATCGATTATATGATTACAGGTGTTGATCAGTGCAAGAACCCTTTTGTTGGTTCATGATATACAGTTTAGGATGAGGTGAGTATGGGACAGAGCTGAGGATTCAGATGATTCATAGATTCAATTTTTTGTGATTATGGAACATATATTGTGGATTTATACATTGTAGCTGTTTTGGTTATATTCATAGAACATAACATTACACACCATCCTTTGATTAGAATGATTCATGGTTATTTATCTTTTCAGTCTTCCATTTTTTATTTCTGTTGTATGCTATTTACTATTTCCACTATTATATTATTATTTATTCAATTGTGTTACAATTTACAAATGAAGGCAATGTTTCCCCACTATCAAACCTAAGCCCTCACTTATAGTAGGAAGCCTCTTAAAATTGGGAAAATGTGCTTGAGGCCATGTGGTCAACTGTGTATGGGGCACCAATTGAGTGGAATCTGGATCAGGGATGTTACAAAGTAGTATAAAGGGGTTTCTTTTTTTTATTCCTTACTATTTAGTGACATTAAAAAGGGATAATAAGGAAATGGAGTTTGGTACTAATGTTTTCCTAGGAGTATCTACCTTTTGTATAGAGAATGTCCAAATTTCATCAAATTGAATTATGATTTTTGGATTTTATGTTATTATAGTTGATTTGATTTCACTATTGGGAAATGAACTTGTATTGTGCTATTATTATTGACATTATTGTGATTTTATTTTGTTGAAACCTAATAATACGAGGGTATACCATCTCATGCATCATATATGAACATGTTCTAAATCATAGTCAGTGTTTCCTTCCATGCTATTTAGAAAGAATTACTGATTTTAATGCTATTGTGATTGATGTTATGATGGATATTCATGTTGTGGTGATAGGTACTTTGATATATATACCCTCTATTTTGATAGGTTTATTGGTATGTGTTATGGTTAGAATTGGATGTACCCCAATCATTGGTCCCTGATGTTAATGGGCCCTATTAGATCTAAATATCATGGGTAATGTTTTTGATTTAGACTCAACTATTTTATATTGTGAAATATTTGGATGTCAAACATTGATTGGTGGGGTGTATGGGCCCCCAGAGATCATAATTTGTCATACCAATTTTCTACGTTAAAAAATTTTGGGTGATGGGGATATTTAAGAGGTTTAATACCTGGAATCCTAGAAAACATGACTTATGATTCTATGAAGGCACTACATGTGTTCTTGTTTTTAGGAAGAAATAATTATCTTTAGTAAAAATTATGTACTATAATTACACATCAAGTATAATGATTACACACCGTGTATAACGTGGTTGTGTGTCTAGTCATATGACAAAGAACACAAATTGATGGTTTTTAATAGTTCACACCATGTACTATAGGCACACATCGTGTACTTTTACACAGGCAGATCCCATGTGGATCTGGAATTATAGAAATACATGGATAGGATGGGTGGCATGTGTACATGCTCTGTATCCCACTAACTTGTTTTGTACATGGGGCGTTTAAATGCCCCTGATGAAAGAGGTACATGCCTATCTAACTGTTTAAGGGAACATTACATGAACATTTTCATTATTCCAGGTATACATCTTTTGGAAGCCTTTAAGATTCTTTCACTGTTTTCTTCCCTTTTGCATTTTTGGATCTGAGGGTAATTATTTTGGGGTATTTTTTCATGTAGATCGTGATGGTGTGGCCCGTAGAATAATATTTATGAATTATAATGGGTGTTTTGGACATTTTATCTAAATTTATTGGTTCTTCCTCTAGTTATTGTTTTGGGATGTCTCTTGAGAATGAGACTAAATTGTGACCAATCGATTGAGTGTTCAGACCAATGTAGTATATACATTTGATCAATGATGAGCTATGTGCCATCTCTAATGAAATAAGATTTTGAGGATATTTTCCATTTGAAACATGCCCTTCTAGCCTATGGGGTCATGATACAAATTTCTTTTATGGATCCACTTAGGGATGAATTCTCATACATGAATATCTACGTAGTCCCTTATAGCATCCCTCTTCTATGAACCATTTGTGAGGAACCATTTTGTAGAATTCCTTAGTTGGTTATCATTTGAGGACTCCGTGTATGATGACTTCATTCAAGATAACCTATAAGATCCCAAGTAAGATGCCTCTCAATTTTTTACATGACCAAACCCAACATTCGTAGTGGGGTTTTAGTAGTATACCTCACTGTTTGGAAGTTAGACCAAACCCATGGGAAAGGTAGAGGGTTTATTTCTTAGAGAAAGGTGTTGACCTATCCTATTTTTATATCTATGCATTGGATATATATGATTTGTTGTATCTTGACCATTAATTTTTGAATGATCAGTGAGGAATGCTCGATTAAATAGGTTAGGAATGCTTCTTGCTTGGGGAGCTTCTTGGGAGGTTCCCATTCCTTAAATAATGGGTGAATTAATACATCATTATCCATGTAAATGTTTGTCAAGATGATGGGTTTTTGAGAATGCCTTTTCATGAGACACCTAGTACGATGGTGAATAGAGTGGATAGATTATTAATAGTACCAACAATGTTCCATTTCTCTTGTATACCTGAGGTATTATATGTTGAAATATGTGGTACCCATCCAGTGTTAAATATTAACATGAGCCGTTGATTCAAATAAATCATTGAGCATTGTGTTGTTGGGTATTTTCTTATGTTTTCTCTGGAGTATAGTAACCTGATATTTATGGAACCATGTTCGTCCCGCTACTCTAGAGGACTTTTGAGGAAAACATAATTTGGGCACAATGGTCGGTTAAATTTTTTCCTTCATGAAAACTATTTTGATATGGTGATCGTGTTTCATGGATTTTCACTCATGTGTTTATGATAGTTATGAACTGGTGCATTTGAGAGTGGTTAGAACTTCTTCTTGACTTCTAGGACAATTCTCTGTAGGTAGTCTCACATCAGTTCTATTTAAGATTGCCCTTCCATATATAAAGATCATTATCAAGGACCCTTTAAAATGGTCAATTCCACATGAATCCCTTTGATACCTGTGAGTATTGTTTCATGTCGACGATTTCTTGAATAACTATTTTTGTTGAATTTTGGTTCTGTGTGTAGTCCTTTTGAGTAATTTATTATCATGAATGGAGCTCAGTTGTTAAGAATGAACTATCAGGAAAATTCCTTGGGATAAAGGCATTGTGGTCAGTTAAATGATGATGCATCAGAAAGTGAAGCCGAGATTCTTGTAGGAGTTCAACCAGTAATGGTTCATTTATATATTTCTATTGATCCATTAAATCCTCTTAGTGTGATATTTCTTTAGATATGATCATGTCCCCTATCTTAACATCATCCTGAATGTAGAAAGGGAGTGTTTGTTACACAACACAGTATAGTTGGAACCTATTAGGCTATTTCAAAATCAATTTTGATGTTGTGCTCTAGATTCCTGGTTTAAAATGTGGTTTGATTAATCATGATTGATACCAGGTTTCTTGTATAAAAACACCTTCAAAGGGTATGGATGCCTATTTTTTTCATGAAGTGTCCACCAGGTTCATGCCACATTATGATCAGTCGCAGTTCTTATGTGGACTTCTGGAATTGTACAAATGTCTCCCTTATAACGGGGAGTATGAACCACCTTGGTGAGTTCCATGGACTCTAGGTTGATGAATCTGAGGTTTTATAGGACATATAGTTGGGACAACTATGATGCTTTGAAAAGGGTAAATGATTCTAGTGGGATGGATATGTTTTTCACCATTACTCATGCTATGGAATACCACTTTTTATTAATAAGTGGATGGTTTGACATGGGAGCATCACCGAGAGATAGGTATTGTATTTGGTGAAGGGGTTAATTTTGGATTAGTGGTGCCTTGGGAGGAGGAATTGTGTCTTGTAGCCACACATCGGCCACCTAAAAACGGTGTTTTAGAGATAAGTTATCCTGTGATAGTTTAACTCGTTATCATACTTGTTTCTCAGGTATATTTTGAGTGAACAATTTTGAACACTCTTTTAGTTTCTGGTGGGTTTGATTTGAATTATTCTCAATTTCATTCATTAAAATATTGTGGGAACATTTTTTATGTGGTCAATTAGGGTTCCACTATTCCATTCTATGAGGGATCTGATAAGACCTCAGTTGTGTTTTGTTTCACCTACCTACAAAAAAAATCCTTCTAGTAGAATTGCTAGAATGCTAAGGGGAATGGATGGTGGAGTTTTCCAATGGTGGAGGTGTTGTGTTACTGATACCATTTTATTTGTTCTTAACAAAATCACAAAGGTTTCACTCCTTCTATTGATAAAGGAAACCATAATTTTTGATGATCTTGGAAGTTTGTATATCTGTGGGAGTTTATGACTGCACGAGTTTCCTTATTATATCATTTCAGAATGGGACACACAGTTTACTTCTCAATTCTGGAAAGGGCTATAGAGGGTTCTTGGTACATAGGTTCTTTGGGAAAATCTTACCACCCAAAGAAAGATGGACATTTAGAGCACACAATTTCGATGCTGGAGTACATGCTTCGGGAATGTGTACTATTTTTTAGGGTCTCTTCGAACACACACATACCCAATATTGAGTTCGACTATAACAGTAGATTCTAGAATACTATTTAAATGGAACCATATGTGGCTTTGTACCGTAGGCCTTACCGATAACCCCGATCTTCGATGCAGGCTGCAGAGGCTGTTATGTTGGGACCTCGTCTTGTCCAAGAGACCACTTAATAGGTTCAGTTAATTTGGTAGAAAATTGATAACGCATCATATCATCATAAATCTAATATTGATCAATATAGATTACCATTGGAGTTCAAGGTCGTTTATAAAGTATTCTTATTTGTTTCATTGAGGTTAAGAAACAAAATGATCAAGAGAAGTGGTAAGCTTTCACCAAGATACCTCGGTCTGTTTGAGAATTCTGTAGTGAGTCGGGCTGTTTTCTTATTGGTTGTAGTTATGATATAGATATAGGGCTATGGAAGACTTCTTCCATGTTTCATACATGTGAAATTACTTTCAATACCTATCTCAGGATTTTCAAGCTGATGTTTTTGAACGTCAAGTTGATGCATCCTTTCAGAAGAAAACAATTCGAATTGTGGACCGTAGCATTTAATGTTCTCCCTTAAGGGTAGTTTCTTTTATAATGTGTTCTATAGTAGCACAGTTGGGTAGAATATGAGCCAGGTAGAGAGAGGAAAATGTACAATCACACTACTTAGAGTTTTTATTAGTAATCTCATCACCCCCTTAGAAGGGAATGTCAGGGTGGCATTTCATTATGTGAAGAATTTTGTAAGAACCCAGTTTTTCATTTATGTTATATATTTGGTCTTTGTAGATAATACATTGGATGAAGGAGAAAAATGGGTTAGGGGATGGATAAAATCATTTTAAATGAGATAATTGTGTTTTACAGTCCATGTATTTTCAATAACATGCCGTGTTATATGGGTTGACGCCATGTACTTCCTAGTACATGTGGTTTCATGGTTTGTCTTGGATCTGTACAGATACATCTTGTAGATTCCATTACATGCTATGTAATTTTCTTTATTCATTAAATCAGGTAGTAGCATTGATTTTTTTTATTTGGAACTGAAGGGCTCACACATCATGTGAACCAGCATTGCCAGAACACATTTCTCCTCTCGAATCTGTACCAGAACACTAGATTGATTGCTATCGAAGTCATCTGAACCCAATCGGTATGCTCTTGATTCCACTTGATACGTTTTTTGTACATTTATACTCTTGAAAACTTTCTTAGACCATGAATGTATTACCACATTTTCTAGATATTCTTCATTATATCTCGAATTAGAGGCTGATGTTGGATGATGAGACTCATTCAAGTACGAGGTATGTGGTATTGGGCCTTTCACTTGTTGTCGAGATGAATATATATACCAAAAATTCATGGAATGTGATTATAACATGTGCCTAAATGATACATGATATGGAATACCCTCATCTCATCGGGTGGCAACTAAATTTAACCTAGTATAAAAATATAAATAGCTCACCACAAGTGGGTCACCCAACAGTGAAAATCAGATCAACTGTGAAATGTGCGAAATCAGAATAATTGCAATGAATGAGGTAAATTGGGTTTCCCATGTACATAGGTTAGCTACTCTTGGGAACAACATATTACCAAATAAAATTTATGTCATATCCCTGACTATAGGCTCCAAACAGTATGTCAAAGGAAAGAAATCCCTCTGATACCACATTGTAACGCCTCAGATCCGGAAGCCATGCAACAGGTGCCCCAAACCAGGTTGGTCACATGACCACAAGAGCATCTCCCAAAATTACAGAGGTTTTCGACTAGTAGCGAGGGCCCGGGTCTAATAGTGGAGAAACTATGCCCTCATTCGACAATGTGTAGTGCAGCGGAAAAGAAATATACCATACAATAGTGGAAGCGGTAAAGAATATGAACCAGAAATGAAAAACTGTAGTAAAAGATAACCAACAGTTATATAGATAATGATTCAGCATGTCACTATTTCTATTAAAGCATCCCAAATGGGATACACTGCAATACAATACAATACAACTCAAAGTACAAGGTCAAACAAAAAAAACAAAACAGAGTGAACAGAACGCAGCAGAACCGCAAGCCTAAGCTCGATCACATGCTCTCCTACTCCACTACTATAATCATGTACCTGTATTGGGACCCTTTCACAAATCGACAACTACAGAAATATAGTCTATTTGGGACGACGACATGACCAAAACAGGGTGAGAGAAATAAATCCCAATAGGCACCCACCAAAGGCTTGTGCCCAACTATCAGGGAAAATGTGCAACAGTAGTGTGCATTAATGGAAAACCAGTAAACTAGGAAGTACTCAAAATCATATACTCCTACCAATTCCATTTCCATTTAATTATTATTTACCAATTCAAGATAATTGAATTATAAGTTCTCGAGACTCAGCCTTAGCCGACAATCTCCTAAATAGTGCCACAGTAGAACTACTACACGCTATCTAAGAAGTGTGAGGTAAACCATACCACACATGTTCTTTAACTTGGAAGGTATAACATCTAAAATCACCATAGTGAATATACGATGTATTTAGAGTCCTCATACATTCAAAACATTACCCTAAGGTAATTAGATTCGAAACCCCCAGGTGGTTTCCCTCATGCATAATTAATATTTCCCTCAGGTGTATGAGATAGTACCCTCAGGTTCGGAAGTACTATCCTCAGACATAAGTAAATTTACCCTCAGGAAAACCAACATTGCCCACAAGATAAGAAAAACACAACCCTAAGGCTAAATAGAACACTGCCCTCAGGAGCAAGTAACCGGGCCGAGCCCAAACCATAAACAAGAAATTTATATAAACTTTCTCCAAAGAAATTTCAATGCACAATTTTATCATGGCATACCCTCAGGTATCCTGGCCAAATGACTAAATAGAAGAATGCACCCCCGAGGTGGTCCTGGATCCAAGCAGTGATCCCAAACAAAATTTTTACCATATCATTAGAATATCTATGAAAATCTAGTAATCTTTTAGCAAATGCCTAATACATACAACACCCCAACCAGGGGTTCGTACCTCAACCATGCAAAAATTCAACTCAATAGTTAGAAATAAACATCAGACCACCTACCTCAATCACCCCTAATCGATATAAGTGAACGACGACTCCCGAAACGCCTGTGAATGATGTAGATATGGGAAAAATGTTCACACATTCATCCTCAAATAAATTTCCCTTGGGAAATAATTGGTAAGAAATACTCAAGGAGAATGACGGGATTACCCATGCAGTTCGAAGGAGATCGACGGTGTAGGATTCGGGTACCCAGTGTGCGGTTGGGAGATCCTCCATGGTCTGCCATCTCTGCCACGCTCCAAACAAACCCACTGCCTCCTCTACCAAATGAGGAGTGTACTTCCCATTTTAAGGAAAACAAACAGACTGCACAGTTTGTACTCTCAAGTATACAGTGGGTACTTTTCATTTTTTTAACTATTTCTTGGGCGACTTCTTTCCACCACAACATTGTTCATCTGTCGACATCAGTACACGGTGTGTATTCTTGATTACAGGACTTGTACTGTCGCTCCCCTGGCGGCTGCTTCCACCACCTTACCATTCATCTTCTAACTGATTACACAGTGTGTAAATACTATGTACACAATGTGTAGTTAGTTTTTACACCCTTCATCACCGACAGGCCCACACGCCCTGTGTACTCATCCCACACGGCCAAAGTACAGGATGTGTGGAAAAGTAAAGGGTGTCTACCCACAAAACATGGGATTTTTTTTCCATATTCTGTATTTTCTCAAAAAATCTTTAGGAAAATGAAAAAGAAGAAACCTGTACCTCAAGAATAAGATCCAGGTTCTTACAAATGAGAAAAAATTTAATCTCATGGAAGGACTGATCAACTTCTGTATTATGCCCATATTGATTAATTTGAAATGGATGATCAATCTATTCATTATAAAATTAAAACAATTAGTTTTCATGTACTTGTGTACTATTTTAATTGACCATTCATTGGTTTTATAACCCTAGATATCCTTATTCTTGATCTTTGGCCAATATATATTGGAAATGGTTTTTAAGCATTTGCTTTTTTTCTTTTCCAACTCAATTGCGTCATGTTAATCACTGGTTGAACCCCATGGTCCCAGTTCAACATTTTCTAGTGGTACCAAGCCTGATCAGAATCTATAATCATGTTAAATCCACAAGTGAGGGATCAATCAACAATCCAGTGGTTTTTAGTGATAGATTAAAGGATACGGTTGATCAATTTCATGGTCAGAGAACAAATTTTCAAAGGATAGGGACAAGAGAATTATGAGATGTGTGATGTACCTCCATAGTCCAACAGAACCAAGTTTCGACACATTTGATCTCAGAAAATTAGATATCATGGTATCCAATGATTGATCATAATGTGGATGTTAGATCATAAGAGGAATATTCTGATTTCAAGTGAAGAATTCAGATATAGATTTCCATAAAAAAAGGTTTACTACACATCATGTACATTGATTAACACATGGAATGTATCCAATATGCAATAAAGTCTATGGTTTGGGTAATTTATAACTATATAATGCCCTAAAACTCCATAAAATACATGTTCCACGTCACCAATATTCTACGTAATGTGGTAAAGCACAAAACTAGGCACTAGACATGTTCTCAAGGACAAAGGCATGACCAGACACATGGATGACACCCCATGTAAAGATGAATTCTATAAACTAGTGTACATTGATATAGGATAGAATAGACGAAGATGACCAAGAATATGGTCAGGACCCGAATGTGAAATTATCATTCCGTGTAGATCCCCTCACACATCATGTATCCCTACATGGTTTGTGAGTAGTTTTACTCTAGTTATATGAACATGTGACAGAAAGTAACCACACATCTTGTGGGTCCCCTCACACATCTTATATTCCATGGATCCTTTTTAGGAACCTTAAATATTTTTTATTGCCTTCATTTTTACTTGAATTTGGGCTCCTGAGTAGACTATCCTTAGTTTTTACCACATAAAATGTTATATTTCTATCCAATATGGATTTTCTGATATAATGATTTTTTTTGAGAATACGGCTTATTTAGGCAGTTCCAAATGAAGACAATTATTAAGAATATGATCTCTAGTAGCATTATAGTACATCCCCCAATCATCATAGGCATTAGTCCTCTTCTTACATAGGGGTACCCCCTAACTGATAGTGAATGGGTCCATAATTACTAGAGTAGAACCCCCCAATCTCACTAGGGTGTAGGTCGCTAACTAATAGATTGGAAAATACCCTCATCTTGGGTGAAGTCCATCTACCTACATCATGGAATCCCCTTACCATATAGATTATGGGTCCTCATGACACTACAGAGGAACCCCAAGACACAAAAGGGTGTAGGTCCTCTATGAATACTTCTAGAGTGAAACCCCTAATAACTTGGGCACATGTCCTCTATAGATATATTCCTAAGAAAACCCCATATCGGATATGGAACATGTACTTATGAAACTATAGTGGAATACCCCATCAGATTGGTCATGGGTCCTCTAGATATACATACAGAGTGGAACCACTTAGATACACGAGGTTGTGTGTCATCTACATGGAGTTTCTTCTTCATATACTATGAATCATAGAAGATAAGATTTGTCCTTAACATATTTTTTTATCATAAATTTGAGATGCTAGGAATCATTAATTTAGTTTTGAAACTCATGGAGAATTATTTATTGGGATGTGTATTAAGATATAGATCTTATTCCACCTGTTTTCCCTTGTTTTGACTCATCATATATATATATATCCATACTGTTGGATTTGGTTACTCTTATTCCATGGGTTGTGAAGATTCAGAGAGTATGCCACATAATTTATGTGCTTATCTTATCCTGGTATTATTAGGGTACTCTCCTTCAATAGTTGGAAAATACTAAATGTTTAGTTAGTATACACATAATTTTGATTCCATTGTACATGGATGAGGATGCTCATTTTGTAGATTTGGGTTGAACTGAATCATGTTTACTACTTAAATGAATTTTAATTCTTACTTTATAACTCACCACACCCTCTTCAGCTTTCAGAGAATATTACTAGGTATGTATTTACTCCCCCGTATATGGGATTTTTCAGCACATGTTATGTCTTGTGAAGATGAAAGATATGTCAGTAATGACTAAAAAGGTGCCTAGTTATACTTGGTACTTTTAAATTTATATGATGGTTGTATTTTTGAGATCCAGAGTTGGTCCCTATCAAAATTTTACTTTATAGTTTTTTAGGTGTGTAAATATATCTAGATGTGAATTTGTTTTTTTCATTTAGTTTTAAGATTTTTTTATACTCTTGTACTATCTAGAGGTTTTACATGTATGGTTATTCCAAAATAAATTTTCATATCTTACATTATTCTATTATACTTTTTAATCAAGATAGACATGATTTTTTATTTAGTTAAATATGGAAACACAAACCACTTAGGATATTTCTTTTAGTGATTCTCGCTACCCCAGGCTTATGTTGGTAGGCATATGGTCATTGAAAATCTAACCCGGTTACAATCGTTTCATTGAAGATTAATATTAGAGAAGTATATTCCTTGGGATGATGTTAGTAGTATTATCCTTATGATGATTTTGTTGGTGTTAGGTAAAAAATATTAATGTTCTTTGATTATGGCTCTCAGGATAGGAAAACTGGTGAATTACATGTGTCTTTTGTATTTATTCATCGGGACCTTGACTACCTACTCATTGACTATTTATAGTGAGAAATTGGTTGTATGGATCAATTCTATAAGACTCATATAGAATTAAATATTTGACTATACTTCTTGATTTATCTTCCCATTATATATATATATATTCCAATTTTACCACGATATATCATTATTAAAATTTCGGGTTCCTCTGGAATTAAAACCATGATGGATTCTAGTTCCTAATTATGACAATGATATGCTGGGAGATAATGCCTTATTTAAGGATCCATTTCAATAGATTCTTCCTCTAGGTGTTAATGGAGTAGAACCTCCTCCTATTTTGAATAAGATCATCCCATCATAGTATGTGAGTATTTTCACAAACATAACACACTATGTGAGTTGATGTACAAGTTTCCACTAAGTTCAATGGTGAGACAGATCCTCAGGTAGTAGAGGATTGACTAGGGTTAGTGGTCCACATCATTAGTCTCATCTAGACACCAATGGATTAGATGGTTGTGCTGGCTTATAGCCTTTACTAGATAGTAGTTCTGCACTAGTGGAGTCTTATTACCTATATGTGTGATGAGTTGACACTCTCATGGGATGACATCCAATATTTGTTTTGTAAGGAGTACCAACCTCCTTTGTTGCACATTGATAAGATTAATGATCTTCTTGATATTTAGTAGGTAATGATGATATTGGCTGAGTACATTGTGGTGTTCATAAACAATACACAATAATAACATTAACATGATCTAGGGAATATACTTCTGAGTGGGAAAGTATGTCCAGGGACTCTGTAGAGTGATCCAGGCAGGAATGGTCCCTTTTTACATCCAATGTAATGTCAGGGTGTGTGGAGAAGGTGCTAATGACAATGAGCATCTTTTCAAAGGGATGCTATGAAACTGGAGAAAGTAGTGGGCATCATAGATCTTATTCTTTTTCAATATCTAGAATGCGCATGTGGACATGATATCAGGGTAGGATAGCTCCCAGTGATCAAGATCATGCATGTATTATAGGGTAGTGTAGAGACCATGGAATTCCAAAGAGGGGTATTACGATGATTTTGAGGAGTGATGTCACATGAGATAAAATTATTTATGGAAATATTTTTCTGTGACAAACATAGTTTCATGAGCCCCTAATTCTATTAAATTTCACTACTAAGAATGGTTTACCCATGGAACCACCAATTATCGATGTAGTGATTGTTTGTTATCCACCCAGTAGAATATCAAAGGTGTAGAGATTTGATTTCCTAAAAAGGTAAACCATATGGTTTGTGTAATAACTCTCTCAAATTACAGACCCATTGACAACTCTAATAAGGAAATGAATGAATTTTACTTATTTTGGGTAGTTATATAGGGAATTTATGGAGTTGAGGTTAAGGATGATGAGTGCTCCTAGTTTGAGACTACTAAAGGAAGGTATGGAGTATGTGGTGTGTTGTGATGCCTCATGAGATATGAATGACTATGTGTTGATGTAGTAGTAAGAAGATATAAAATTAATGTCGAGGGAGTTGAGACCCCACAAGAAGAACAACATAACTCACATCCTATAACATGAAATGTTGTCCATCATCCGGAGGGTGTAGAGGAATAATATTCAAGGAGACATCATATGTGAGGTCTTACATGACCATATATGCATGATGGATTCACTTGATGGATTTTATGAGAGAGGAAAACAAATCATCCTACTATATGGATGGATGATGGTCGAAATCATGATGATGGAGAAGTTGATGCATGATTTCAACCCTTCACCACAAGAGGTACATCTTAGTGTGGGGAAAATGAATAGAGACATTAAATGGTAGTTTTGGTGGACCAACATGATATAGAACATATCTGTGTTTATCAATCAGTGTGATACCATTCAATAGCTGACGACTAGGCACTAAGTTACCGTAGATTTGTCGCGGCCCCTTGAGAAACCTGAATAGAATTGGGATGGCATATCAGTGGGTATTATGGTTGGGATTACATGATCCCTAGGGTACCCTTAATGATTTTATCTGATCATGATTTCTATTTCACATCATGATTTTAGAGAGGCCTACATGAGGTATTTAAAAGATAAATGGGGATGAGTACATGCAATCACTACAAATACAGATGGGTAGACCGAGGGCACTATCCTAATTTAGGAGGCTAGGATATGGGATTTCATGATATAATTAATACATAACTAAAGGGATTAAATTACCTTGGCATAATTTTTGTACAATTATATATTTCACTCTACCATCATCATAGGACCTTTTGAGTCTTGGTAGGAGAGACCCACCAGTTCACCCTTGTGATATGAAGATATTGGTCACACATCACTAGTGGGTCCAAAGTTAGTACTGGTGATAATAGCAAAGTTGGGGTCATTTTTGAGTGAATGAGGATGGATTAGGGAAGAAAAATATCTTACATAGATCCCCACAATTAGCCTTTGGATTTTGAGTTTGGAGATCGCATTTTCATGAGAGTCTCCCCATGATAAGGAATGGGGAGGTTCGACTAGTGAGGTTAGCTGTCCCAGAGGTACATGGGTCTATTCACAACCACAGAGAATGTTCGCAAGGTTTCTCTCTATTATAATTACCCCCAAAAATGGAGTGGTTGCATAACATCATCTATATGGCTTAGATGAGGAGATACATGCACGAACCTATGCACATCCTCGAATGGAGAGAGATAGACATTGAAGATGGATCCATCATTTTGGAGAACCAGGTAGAGATCAGGGATCGACATGAAAGGAAAATGTGTGGAAGGAACATTACCTTTTTTGTGTGTTGTGTCACGGGAATGTGAATGAGACCTCCTCGAGGTAGTAGATCCAGATGTGTGTTTAGTATCTAATGTTTTTTGTTATGTTTTTCTTTTCAGGTATGAAAATAATTGAGGGAATGATGTAGTGACTAAATTTTTTCCTTGCAGTACATTGATATATATATATATATATCCAGAACTAGGAACTGAGTCATCATGTGATTCTAGGGTAATGGGTTCCATGAATTTATTATATAAACATATTAAAAATATTTTATAACAAATGAGTGCAATTTCATAAAAATGGGATAACTCTAAGAGGGAAGCACATATTAATAATTTGAGACTATGGTTATGTTTAAAATCCATGGTTTACCCTAGGAACGACCTAAAATAATTGGATGTGGTTTGTTTATGTACTTCTCCAATTGTTGGTACATTCATCTAGTTATATAATTTAAATAAATAATTGATTTATTATTTCAACAGAACTAGAATGTCTTTAAATCAACCACTCTGGAGATTCTTATAGGGTGAGCTGTAAAAAAACAAGTCAAGATTCCAAATCTTCTCCTTCCACCACCAATTAGTAGATCATATAGGATGTTGATAAAACCCTAGATCCGAGTAGATTAGAAAAGATAGAATGAAATGAATTCCCGTGATCATTATTGAGCTTGTTATTCAATGAAAAATGATCCAATAAATATGTAGGCCTCACAAATTGTGTATTATGGACATTATGATTAATTTTATTGCCATGATCCATGGATTATATTTATATATGCCAATTGTGTCCCTTTCATGTTCTCATGTAAAAATTTAATTTATTAGTCTTCTAGTTATCATACCCCATGTATTCCCATTATTGGTTATTGGCCAAAAATGCATTGAAACTATTGATAATCAATTTTCCATGCTTTCCCCATCTATTACATCATGTTCATCATTGGTTGGACATGAAGGTCCCAGTTCGACATTTCCTTGGGATGATGTTAGTAGTATTATCCTTATGATGATTTTGTTGGTGTTAGGTAAAAAATATTAATGTTCTTTGATTATGGCTCTCAGGATAGTAAAATTGGTGAATTACATGTGTCTTTTGTATTTATTCATCAGGACTTTGACTACCTACTCATTGACTATTTATAGTGAGAAATTGGTTGTATGGATCAATTCTATAAGACTCATATAGAATTAAATATTTGACTATACTTCTTGATTTATCTTCCCATTATATATATATATTCCAATTTTACCACGATATATCATTATTAAAATTTCGGGTTCCTCTGGAATTAAAACCATGATGGATTCTAGTTCCTAATTATGACAATGATATGATGGGAGATAATTCCTTATTTAAGGATCCATTTCAATAGATTATTCCTCTAGGTGTTAATGGAGTAGAACCTCCTCCTATTTTGAATAAGATCATCCCATCATAGTATGTGGGTATTTTCACAAACATAACACACTATGTGAGTTGATGTACAAGTTTCCACTAAGGTCAATGGTGAGACAGATCCTCAGGTAGTAGAGGATTGACTAAGGTTAGTGTTCCACATCATTAGTCTCATCTAGACACCAATGGATTAGATGGTTGTGCTGGCTTATAGCCTTTACTAGATAGTAGTTCTGCACTAGTGGAGTCTTATTACCTATATGTGTGATGAGTTGACACTCTCATGGGATGACATCCAATATTTGTTTTGTAAGGAGTACCAACCTCCATTTTTGCACATTGATAAGATTAATGATCTTCTTGATATTTAGTAGGGAATGATGATATTGGCTGTGTACATTGTGGTGTTCATAAACAATACACAATAATAACATTAACATGATCTAGGGAATATACTTCTGAGTGGGAAAGTATGTCCAGGGACTCTGTAGAGTGATCCAGGCAGGCATGGTCCCCTTTTACATCCAATGTAATGTCAGGGTGTGTGGAGAAGGTGCTAATGACAATGAGCATCTTTTCAAAGGGATGCTATGAAACTGGAGAAAGTAGTGGGCATCATAGATCTTATTCTTTTTCAATATCTAGAATGCACATGTGGACATGATCTCAGGGTAGGATAGCTCCTAGTGATCAAGCTCATGCATGTATTATAGGGTAGTGTAGAGACCATGGAATTCCAAAGAGGGGTATTACTATGATTTTGAGGAGTGATGTCACATGAGATAAAATTATTTATGGAAATATTTTTCTGTGACAAACATAGTTTCATGAGCCCCTAATTCTATTAAATTTCACTACTAAGAATGGTTTACCCATGGAACCACCAATTATCGATGTAGTGATTGTTTGTTATCCACCCAGGAGAATATCAAAGGTGTAGAGATTTGATTTCCTAAAAAGGTAAACCATATGGTTTGTGTAATAACTCTCTCAAATTACATACCCATTGACAACTCTAATAAGGAAATGAATGACTTTTACTTATTTTGGGTAGTTATATAGGGAATTTATGGAGTTGATGTTAAGGATGATGAGTGCTCCTAGTTTGAGACTACTAAAGGAAGGTATGGAGTATGTGGTGTGTTGTGATGCCTCATGAGATATGAATGACTATGTGTTGATGTAGTAGTAAGAAGATATAATATTAATGTCGAGGGAGTTGAGACCCCACAAGAAGAACAACATAACTCACATCCTATAACATGAAATGATGTCCATCATCTGGAGGGTGTAGAGGAATAATATTCAAGGAGACATCATATGTGAGGTCTTACATGAACATATATGCATGATGGATTCACTTGATGGATTTTATGAGAGAGGAAAACAAATCATCCTACTATATGGATGGATGATGGTGGAAATCATAATGATGGAGAAGTTGATGCATGATTTCAACCCTTCACCACAAGAGGTACATCTTAGTGTGGGGAAAATGAAT
This sequence comes from Viscum album, assembly GCA_963277665.1. NCBI lineage: Eukaryota > Viridiplantae > Streptophyta > Magnoliopsida > Santalales > Viscaceae > Viscum > Viscum album. The sequence continues at coordinate 1,678,846,143 of OY728143.1, read as the reverse complement.
AGAGACATTAAATGGTAGTTTTGGTGGACCAACATGATATAGAACATATTTGTGTTTATCAATCAGTGCGATACCATTCAATAGCTGAAGACTAGGCACCAAGTTACCATAGATTTTTCGCGACCCCTTGAGAAACCTGAATAGAGTTGGGATGGCATATCAGTGGGTATTATGGTTGGGATTACATGATCCCTAGGGTACCCTTAATGATTTTATCTGATCATGATTTCTATTTCACATCATGATTTTAGAGAGGCCTACATGAGGTATTTAGAAGATAAATGGGGATGAGTACATGCAATCACTACAAATACAGATGGGTAGACCGAGGGCACTATCCTAATTTAGGAGGCTAGGATATGGGATTTCATGATATAATTAATACATAACTAAAGGGATTAAATTACCTTGGCATAATTTTTGTACAATTATATATTTCACTCTACCATCATCATAGGACCTTTTGAGTCTTGGTATGAGAGACCCACCAGTTCACCCTTGTGATATGAAGATATTGGTCACACATCACTAGTGGGTCCAAAGTTAGTACTGGTGATAATAGCAAAGTTGGGGTCATTTTTGAGTGAATGAGGATGGATTAGGGAAGAAAAATATCTTACATAGATCCCCACAATTAGCCTTTGGATTTTGAGTTTGGAGATCGCATTTTCATGAGAGTCTCCCCATGATAAGGAATGGGGAGGTTCGACTAGTGAGGTTAGCTGTCCCAGAGGTACATGGGTCTATTCACAACCACACAGAATGTTCGCAAGGTTTCTCTCTATTATAATTACCCCCAAAAATGGAGTGGTTTCATAACATCAAATATATGGCTTAGATGAGGAGATACATGCACGAACCTATGCACATCCTCGAATGGAGAGTGTTTCGGTGCGGATGTGCGTCGGGTTACGCTGTTCCGCCAGGACGCGTTCGCGCGTGCACCCGTCAACCCGAAGGGATGGGCGCGCGGCTTGTGGTCCCGCAGTCCCGCTTTCCAAGGGCGGGCGGCATTCGTCCCTTATTCAGGGGCGTCTGCTCCTTGATCGAAACCGGGATGATGGGATGTCGGCTCCTCCTTCCTTGGACGTCTCCTCGGAACTCGTCGCCTAATCCGGGTCTCCCTCATAGACTTAAGAATGTTCGTGAATCTCGTTCCCGGCGCCATATCTTCATGGACACCGGTTAATTACGCTGCTTCCGCCCGGACGCTCCAAGGAGTCTGGGCGGGGCAGCAACCTGCAGTGAGAAGGTCGGGTGGCTCTGGGTGCTGGGGGCGTGTCGTGACACTGCGGCTCTGCACGTCTGTCTTCCGTCCCTAATAGGGCTTCTCGAAGGCATGATGGCCTGAGGAATCCCGTACTGAGTGCGGGGAACTGTGTCACCTGAGGTTTTCCTCAGCTTCCCATGTTTAACACGGGGTATGCCGCGAGTTTAACGTCCAGCGGGGACGGCATCGGACCGATCAACACGAAAAGTGGATCAGATGACAGAACCCCTTGCGGGGAACCTCCGACGCTGGGGCCAGCACATGGGCGGCTTCCCAAGTAACGTGGAGTGGAGTGAAGTGGCATGACCCCACCGGGATGTGGCGGCCCGGGTAAGGATCAGGATGGATGATGGAGTGAAGAGCTTGGACCCCGTAGGGGCTTCCTACGTACCGCGCGTTAGCACGGATCAAAGTCAACGTAGTTTGGGTATACAGTTTAACGTCATGCTGGACGTCGGCAAGCCGACTCACGAAGAGGTCTAGGCCGTCGGGCGGAGGATTGAACCGAACCACCTCCCACAGAGGGGGATGGAACGGCCGGGTGGATCACAGTTTCACGTCATGCTGGACGATAAAAGGAGAAATGGAAAAAGGGGCTGTGGGGAGGCACAGTGGAGATACACACGGGCAGTCTCCCACAGGGGCGGATTCATAGGTGAATCGACGCAAGCGTGAACCCTGGAGGGGTCCACTGATGGACGAACCGACATAAATACGACCGGGACGACCAGGTGGTGGGCTTGGACCTCAGGGAGGCTTCCTACGTACCCTGTTTAGAAGACAGGGATCAAAGTCCACGTAGTTCATTCTGTCAGGACATACGCACTTGAGGCAGCCCGGATGCGGCAAAACTCAGTTGGAAGGGACTTGGACCGAAAGTAGGAGACACCTCGATCCCAGTCACACCCTCTACTGGCTTCGGCGGTGGCGGAGCGCAATGGAGATACACATGTGCAGCCCCCCACAAGAAACTAGGGGTTTGTAATACCCTGCCCCCGTAGGGAAAAGCCACTCCCATTAAATCGTCCCAAAAGCGGGACAATCCCGACATCCCTGCAGAGACGAGTGGGTGGGGGCCACATCCAAACCGGGGGGGACCCTGCGTGCGGAGCACGAGATCAGGTTGCGGACGGTTTAACGTCTTGCCGGACGAAGTACAGTTTAACGTCGTGTGTTGAGGACGAAGCGGACGGTTTAACGTCTTGTCGGACGAAGCACAGTTTAACGTCGTGTGTTGAGGACGAAACACTTGGCAGTTTAACGTCTTGCAGCGCGGACGATGGGGGCTAGGCAGTTTAGCGTCGTGCAGCTTGGACGAATGTGCAGTTTAACGTCAAGCTAGACGTATGGGAAGTTTAACGTCATGCGGGACGAATGCGCAGTTTAACGTCATGCGGGACGTATATGCAGTTTAACGTCATGCTGGACATATGGGCAGTTTAACGTCGTGCGGGACGAATGCGCAGTTTAACGTCATGCGGGACGTAGATGCAGTTTAACGTCATGCTGGACATATGGGCAGTTTAACGTCGTGCGGGACGAATGCGCAGTTTAACGTCATGCGGGACGTAGATGCAGTTTAACGTCATGCTGGACATATGGGCAGTTTAACGTCGTGCGGGACGAATGCGCAGTTTAACGTCATGCGGGACGTATATGCAGTTTAACGTCAAGCTGGACATAGGTCAGTGTCACTTTGCGCAAGCCTGGAGGGCCGCACGGAAAGACAACGCACGGTGCGGGCACCCAGGATGAAGATCATCGGGCGCCACGCAGGCGGGTACCCTCAGGGGGTCAAGGGAGGCGACCCTGGCGGATTGCGCGCAAAAGAGGAGCTTTGCGCGCAAAACCGCGGGTCGGCGCGCAAAATGGCGGGCTGGCGCGCAATTGGGCCAGCGCTTCGCGCGCGGATGATTGGGATTGCGCGCACCGGGCTTCGGGTAGCACGCGGCGGCAACAGCTCATTCTCTAACGAATGGCCACTTTGAAAATGGGGGGTGCGCGCAATCGGGCTGGATTGCACGCACCCGGGGGCAATTGCGCACAAGAGGCTTCTTTTGCGCGCAAAGGCCTTCGGGTTAAGGATTATTCAAAGGAAAGGAGCCAAGGGGATTGCGCGCGAAGGCGAACCCCAAGGCTCTATTGCATGAAAGAAAGGAGGTTACCTGAAGATCGGCATTGCGCGCCGAAGGGGTTGGATTGCGCGAACGAGCGACGCTTCGGATTCTGGCAACCTTCAAAACGTCGGGGGTCGCCTTATATTTATAGGCAACCCCGGGCGCGGAATCCGGTCTCGGGCGCGGAATTCCCTTTGCGGGCGCGGAATCAGGACCCGGCGCGCAAGGGAGCCGTGCAGGCCACGAGCGCGGAAAATAGCGCGCCGGCCAGCGCATTGCGCGCATCCCGGGAGGATTGCGCGCCGCGACTCAACTTTGCGCGCGGTCCTCTGAAATTTCGCGCAAGTCCTCCGGGCCCTCCGGAACGTGCCTCTGACTCCAAATATCACTTCGCTTTCCGCATCCGGAGCTTCGTTTGGGAACAACGGACTTTTCCGGCGTCTACAAAAGCCCCCCCTCGGAATCTGATCGGCGAGAGGTCGCAACGATCGGGTTCCGAGGGAGACGCTGGAATGCCGAAGTCCTGGGCGGCGCGGGACTTAGGCGCGCAGAAAGGGGCGCCGGGCGCGAAATTCGCCGCTGCGGTCGCGCAAAGCGCTTTCCGCGCAGCGCGGACCCCGGCCTCGCCTATAAATAGGGGCCCTGGGTCCCGCGTTCCGTACTCAAGCCTTCCGCACGATAAGCTCCAACGCTCTCGTGCGCGAAATTGCCTTTTCCGGCGCGAAATTCGCCCGATCGGCGCGCAAAACCATCTGGAATTCGCCTGTCTTTGCGCGAAAACCCGGAACTTTGCGCGACATTCTTCCCAATTGCGCGCCGTCCACTTGGATTGCGCGCCACCCTTCAAACTTCTCTACCAGCCTCGTCCGATCCCGCACGCTTCATCCCTTAACCCGCACGACTCCTGAAACTTCTGAGATGGCCGCGCACAGAGGAAATGAGGGGGATTCCGCCACTCGCAGGGCTGAGATGGCGACGAACGAGGAGGTTTACGGAGCCAAGGAGATTGTTTCCAACAATCAATCCTTGTTCGACTTACTAACGCCGGCCCAGAAGACATATCCGCTGTCGGACAACCTGCCGCTCTGGAACTTCGGCATCCTAGATGAAGTCTCGGTGCCAGGGTTCGAGATTGATGCGCCGCGGACCTGGGTGACCCAGGAGGACGAGCTTCTCCGCTATAACATCACCAACAATGGGCATCCTGCCAGGGAGACCAGACACTTGGATGTCTATGTCCTGAACCCGAGGACGCGAACCATTGACGGGGGTGAGCCTACTGCGGAGAATTCTCCAGCACTCTACTCGAGCATATATCGCCAGAGCGTCACGGACGACACCAAGGGCTGGCTGAAGGACTGGGACTTGCGGTCTGGGGGCAATTTCACCAGCGAGTGGGCCTGGGCGTTCTGGGTACGCCACACTTGCGATCACTTCGCAGAGGAGCTGCGGTACATCGGCCTGTTCGAGGCGGTGTGGACGTCGCAGTTCCATTTCTACCAGCAGTCCGAGCTCGGGACGGAGCTGTTCACCCACTGGTCTCCGGATACCAACACCTTCCATCTTCACCATGGGGAGGTCGGCATCGGTCTCTGGGACATCCACTGCATCGGAGGTATCCCGCTGGAGGGCTACCAATACGATGAGTTCCTGCCACCGAAAAACACCTGGGAGGACAGGTCACAGACTCCCATCCTGACCTGGCATCTGCTTGACCTGGCTACGCAGCGGCTCGGGATCAAAGACTTCCAGAAGGACATAGCCTACAAGGAATGGTTCGGCCAGTTCTTGGAGCATGACCCGGCGGTCAAGATGCCAGGCAGGGGGAAGCGGTGCCCGACCGCAGCTCAGAGGAGCCGGAACGGGTCGTACTGGCGGGTCCTGGAGACGGGCGACTACCGCTCATGGGGGTACCGCGTCATCGAGGCCCGGGACCCAAATGTCCGGTACGCGGCGTTCCTGGCCACCTTTCTGAGTGGGTGGCTCCTGCCAGTGCGGGACGCGAGAATGGTCGTTCGCCTGGCGACACTGGCGATGGCGGGCGCTATGGCCGCCAACAAGAGATACAACCTCGGGGTCCCAGTGTTGGCGAGGCTGTATGCCATCCTGGGACGCATCTCACGAGGGGGGTCGCCATGAAGGATCTGTGGGCCCTTTCAGTTCTTCCACGGCTGGGTGGCTGCTCACCTCGGTGGGTACACGTTTCCGAACGCCATCATTCCTCCGGGAAACGGCCTGCGACCCTCCCTGCTGAACATTGCGGGGGTCGCTCCAATGACCCTAAGTGAGGAGGGCGTGCGGATCCGGATTGGCAATCATGCCAACTTCAACTTCAGTCCGTTCCCCACTCCCGTCGGCCAGATGATCGACAACGGGCAGGGTCCGCTGGAGCAGCATGAGTACTTCCTGAACATGCGGGGCGGGGTGCTCGTGGCTCGGATCGACGGGAAGGTGATCTACGAGCCTTACGTGCCAACCCGTTTCGCCAGGCAGTTCGGGTGCCTTCAACGGATGCCGAAGAGGGTATTCACTGCTGTCCGGGAGGAGACGAACCCTGGCGTCCTTCGCCAGATGTGGCTGATGTTTGCCGCTTTCGGCTCTGGCGACGTCATCACTCTCCCTCCTACCGGAGTTGACGCAGGCTTGGCAACCGAGTACGCCGAACACTGGGCCATCGCGTACCCCGAGGGGCTTTTGCGGAAGCTAGTTCGGCGGCTCGAGGTTACCCGTGCGGAGACCGGGCGTCAAGGAAGGAGGCGAGGCGCCGCCACACGGGGGAGAACGGAGGCGCGCCAAACAGCGGAGCCGGCGCGGGCAGGGACTTCGGCGGCGGGTACATCGCAGGCTGCCGCTACGACCTCGGCGCCCAGAGAGGGGGCGCGTGCGGTGGTCGAAGAGTGGCCCGGGAAGCAGGTAAGGCGTCTGCTCGAACCCTCCCACGATGCAGTCTTCCCGGCGCTGTGGTCGGCCTGGATGACCCTGCGGCAGTCACTGGGGACCGACGTCATCTGGCGAAAGATACTCAGAGAAGGAATCGATCTGCCAGAGGTCGGGCGCCTCCAGATCGCCGGCAGGGTGGACTTCAACCGGCAGTATGCGTATCTGACGGCCATGGACGAGTACGCGCGCCAACGTGGTCAGCGTGCGGAGCCATCCCTTCTGGTGAAGGTGATGCTCGGTCTCGAGCCCGCTCCAGAACAGATGTCGCCGGGAGAAGATGACAGTAGCGACTCCGAGGAGGAGGAGGAAACGGGGGAGGATGAAGGCTCCGAGGGAAAGTCTCATCGGGGGAGCCCGCGGGAGAGCGGCGAGGTGGCCGGCTCTGACAACGTTGATGTCGCTGAGCTCCTCGAGGTCCGCTTCTATCCCTACTCAACCTGCTTCATCCATTCTCTTATGCAGCTTCTAACCCATTTCTCCACCTTTCTCAGGAGCACACGGATGCTGGTCAGGCGTCCTCAGCGGGAGTAAGAGAGGCGCCAGCGGGACAAGGCGGGGGCCAGACACCCATCATCGAACTGACAAGCGCGGAAGGGTCCCCTACTGCAACTGTTCCTACGGCGGCCGGGGCAGCGGAAGATGACGCTCCGAACTCCCGTAAGTCTCCCTACTTTACTGCTGGTGCTTGCCGTTGACGATCCGTGACTATCCATGGCATGCCCTGCGCAGTGATCTCAACACTGGAGGCTCATCGGGTTGCCGAACCCGGGCCATCCACGAGTGGACCGGTGGCAGACATGCCGCCTGCTCCGGAACAGACTTCCCAAACCGAGCCGGCCCCACCAACTGCTGATCAAGGGGCTGCAGGCGTCGGCGGTGCTGCCATCGGAGAGAGGTTGGGGGATGACGAGGGTGTCAGTGCCGCTGGGGAGAGAGAAGAAGGTCGCCCGGAAGTTGGGGAACCTATCCCTCGTGAGGACCTCCCAGGGGCGGACCCTGCAGCAGACCTGCTGGCTGCCTTCCCTGCCTACCGGCCTGCCGATCCCGAGGAGATGGACGACTCAGACACGGAGGCGGTCGAGGAGAGCCGGACAGCGCGCCGAAGGGGGTGGAAGTGCATCCAGCGCTTCCTCAAGCGAGACCCCTCGGAGTGGCTGGGGCGCATGGGGTCACTCCAAACCTGGCTGCGCTTCCTGTGTGCCGGGGAGCTGATGCTCAATGCCTCCATCTGACGGTCCGTGATTTCATGGCCGAGAAGATGCGCGAGAGCCGCCAACGTGCCGACGTCACACAAAGTCGTGACATGTCGGAGAGCACGCGGGCGCTCCTCGCGGCGGAGCAGGAAGTCCGGCGTCTCGAAGGGCAGGCGGCAGAGAAGGCGGCCTTCGTCGCAACATGCACCGAGCTTGTGGAGCAACTAGCAGCCCAGCTGGTTGACGCCCAAGTACAGCTGACGGAGGCGGGCCAACAGATGGTGACAATTCAAGTCGAGCGGGAGCGTGCACAGGCCAGAATCGACGAACTGCGTGCTGCGACCGCCGACGAGGAGAGGGCATGCAGAGAGCGAGAAGCAGCTCTGGAGGCCGCCAGCCAAAGGGTAGCGGCATTAGAAAGACTTATCCAGCACGCTAATCCCTAGGGGATTTGTTTTTTTCCATTCCTAGAACATTTGCTTCCGCTACTCAATATTTTGATCCATTTGTATGAATCACCATATTTATCTGCATCTTTTGGCTTAACATGCCCAACCACAATTCGTTGTCTTGTGGGAGTGTTAACCAAGCATCAGGCATCCATAATTGGGCCTGGATTTCTGGAGAAAAGAGGGAGGTCATTCCTAGGAAAGGAGACCTCAGACCTAATCAATGTATCATCCCCCCAACTTGTTCCAACACACGAGCGGGACAACGCTAGGGGCGTTGAGATTTTATCCGAACATAGGGAAATGAGAAAGGGTGAATCGCGTGTCCCGAATCCGGACATCCACAACGGTCGGCCTTCCAGGAAATGCCCAAGACGGTAGGCGGACAGTGGATCGACCATAACAACTGCAATAGACGGACCGAAAAAGGCCATCATTCATATTGCAGGAGGCGGACCACATGTCATCATGAATACCGCTTTGGGGTTCCTTCGGACACAAGGGTGGAGATCCAGATCAACAGGGCATGCGAAGCGTGGGGCGAAGTGACGATTTGTTCGGACAGAATCCAACGCTCTCAAAATTGCGCCACCGTGGGGAAAGCGTATTAGGCGGATGCACTAATCTGGCCGTGAGTCACCTCAATTCTCAGACAGCACCTCTCTGAGGAGGAAACCGTCGCTTCCCATCCTTGCGATGGGGCATCCCGAGCTGAATCGGGGAGAATATCACAACTGCACCACTCTACCCGAAGTCAGGCCAGACGGCCGGCGACGAGGAGGGGCGGGACTTAACGATCCCTGAGGCTGGACCCGAGTCGGAATGCCCGGGCGTTCCTACGTACTCCATCAGGCTGGAGATCAAGCCACACGTAGTTCTGAGAGTGCAGTTTAACGTCATGCAGGACGTAGGACCCCATTTGGGGAGATCTTAGTTTAGGGTCGTAGAGCTCGGACCATAGGGGTAGATCTTATTTTAAGGTCTTAGAGCTCGGACCATAAGGGCTAGATCTTAGTTTAAGGTCTTAGAGCTCGGACCATAAGGAGAGATCTTAGTTTAAGGTCTTAGAGCTCGGACCATAAGGAGAGATCTTAGTTTAAGGTCTTAGAGCTCGGACCATAAGGAGAGATCTTAGTTTAAGGTCTTAGAGCTCGGACCATAAGGAGAGATCTTAGTTTAAGGTCTTAGAGCTCGGACCATAAGGAGAGATCTTAGTTTAAGGTCTTAGAGCTCGGACCATAAGGAGAGATCTTAGTTTAAGGTCTTAGAGCTCGGACCATAAGGAGAGATCTTAGTTTAAGGTCTTAGAGCTCGGACCATAAGGACCTCAAAGCACGCCACATCGTGGTCGTATCCCATGGATATGCGAAGATGCACTGAGGGATGGTGTCAAGAGTGTCGAGGTTTCGCCTGGCCGGAATGGGAGGTGGAAAATGTGAATCATGCGGCCATTCATTCAAGGACTGGGGGCACCGGCGTAACGATATGGGAGTACTGCCGACCGTGGCGGAAAAGCAGCATCAATATCGCACTAACCGTTGGTGGAATGAGGCAGCAAACGAGCATCGACCGCTCAATCGCAGGATTCATATCGATTTGCTGCCCAAGGCCATTGGGGGTACCGGCCCGAGTCGGTGGGAGAGCACTGAGGCATTGTGTCCGAACCGTTCACGGGGGCTCCACCCAGGGCGTAGACGATGGGTCCGAATGAAAGGGAGCACGAAGCCTGAAAAGCGGAGGAAACCTGACCAAGCGGATCCTGACCCTCCTGGCAATAAACCAGAGTACTCTTGACACCGGTGGACCACTGCAAGGGGTCGGGGAACACGCCTTGAGGGTGACCTGAAGGCGGCGGATTCCCCAGAGAAGGGGGAATCTCTAAGAGGTTGGGGGATGGACCCGAAGTTTCAAACATCCGGGCGTTCCTACGTATCCCATAAGGATGGGAATCAAGACGCACGTAGTTCTTGAAGCGCGGCGCAACACAATCGGGCACCAGCGCGGGGAGGAGTGCGGGTCTGACCCTCGCACACAGAAGGAGCGGCATTTGATATTTCTTGTTTGTCCTTAAAGATGAATGGTTTTTCTTTGTGCGGCGACACGCCTGTGATTGAGAAATCTCTGGCGTCGCCACAATAATCAAGCCATGGAAGGCATTGATGAATGGCGTGGTTATTAACCAGCGCCCAACATGAGTGTCCCCCGAGGAGAACATCACGATGCAGTGCCGTTTCTCGTCGGGCGGCCAAGACGATCACAGTTTACGGTCGTGTGGTAGGACCAGACAACACAGTTTAAGGTCGTGTGGTTCGGACCATGGAGGAATCCGCTTATTGCGGTACGGCGGACACGGCGGAGGTGGGAACATACCCAGCCCTGCGGTCACGCACGATTCCCGGAGAAGAGTCTTGGGATAGGGGTCTGCATATGTCCATCACCCGAGGGGCAGAGATGCTAGCCTCCAGATATACTGGGCCCAGAACGCGATTGTTCGGGCGACTCCCTCCTCCTTATGGGGACGAGGGTCTAGCTACGCATGGCCCTTAGGGAGGATATCCGCATATATCCCTGGTGCTCAGATCATGGGAGCCTCGAACGACATCATTACCCTGGTTGGTCTGCCTAACGTGTAGAGGTGTACTGGAGGTCAGTATGAAGAGAGTGTCGAGATTCCACTACAACGCATAAAGGCGGAGTGTGATGAGGACTGCGCAATCCAATGTTCAGAGCCTGAAAGAGCCGACATGGCGATCAAGGACGTTGCTGACCATATTCGCAACACAACATCCGATCGCGTCAGCATAAGACGGGGCAAGCAAACGAGCATCAACCGCTCAATCACAGGATTCATATCGATTTGCGGCCCAGGACTCGCCGGTAAATCGACCCGGAGCGGTAGGAGAGCACTGAGGCATCGTACCCAAACCGCTAACGAGGATCCCTTTGAGTGAAGGCTTGAACAAGAGGAAGCGCGAGGCCTGACAAGCAACACAGGACTTGTCGGGATTGAATCTGACACTACGAGTCATAGACCGAAGTACCCAAAAACATGTTAACAGATCACCGAAAAGGGTCGGAGGACTCACCCTGAGAGCAACCAAAAGAGGGCAGATCCCCGTGATCAACCAAGAGACGGGGCTGGACCTGAAACACAAGCGTCCAGGCGGTCCTACGTATCCCATAAGGATGGGAATCAAGCCATACGTAGTTCTGGAGAGGCAGTTTAACGTCATGCAGGACGATGAGGGGTGTGAGGTAGTCCCACACACGGGGGAGGCGTACGGCGCGGCCAGTAGACCGACGTGAATGAGGACATAATCCCCCGCTCACGCGATACGCCTCGCACAAAAAGGAGGGGAACTGGGGCCAGACGCCCAACGCGGGATAGAGATTCCCGGGAAATGGGGCTGGGCATGAAACATGAATGTCCAGGTGGTCCTACGTATCCCATAAGGATGGGAATCAAGCCATACGTAGTTCTTTGAGAGGCAGTTTAACGTCATGCAGGACGACGAGGGAAAAAGAAGGGGGGAGCAGAAGGCATCCCCAAACGTGGGGGGCGTACAGCGTGGCGAGAAAACCGACGTAAATGAGGACATAATCCCCCGCGCACGCGATACGCCACATACCCAGAGGCAACTGGACCAAGGGCCCAGGATGGGATGGAAATTCCCGAAGGATGGGGCTGGGCCTGAAAGATGAATGTTCAGGCGGTCCTACGTATCCCATAAGGATGGGAATCAAGCCGCATGGAGTTCTTGAGGGGCAGTTTTACGTCATGCAGAACGAATGCTGAACAGTTTAACGTCTTGTAGCTCGGACGTAGTGCAGTTTAGCGTCATGCAGGACGAAGCACTTGGCAGTTTAACGTCTTGCAGCGCGGACGAGTGCTGAACAGTTTAACATCTTGTAGCCTGGACGAATGCAGTTTAACGTCGTGCAGGACGTGGGCACACTCAGACAAAGTACTGCTTGAGGAACCTAGCGTTGGTGGGAGGAGTGACACGCTCACCATCCATAGTCGCTAGGGAGTGCGCGCCATTGGGATAGACCTTGTGGACAACAAAAGTTCCCTCCCACTTGGGCTCCAACTTGGGCGGCTTCCTGCCGGGGATCATCGGCGCTCTTAGGGCTAGCACTAGATCACCCTGCAGGAAGGAGCGGAGGCGAACCTTCTTATTGAAAGCTCGAGTCATTCTGCTTTGATGCCTCTCCAAGTTGTGCAAAGCGCGAAGTCTATTCTCATCCAGTGCTTCCAACTCGACTAGACGGTCTTCAGCAACTCTGTCCGGCGCTTGCTGGTCGTAGACCGCAGTGCGCAAGGACGGCAACTGGATCTCGATGGGCAGGACGGCCTCAGCTCCATACACCAGGGAATAAGGGGTCATCTGGGTGGAATTGCGAGTCGTCGTCCGATAAGCCCAGAGGGCGTTGGGGAGCTTGTCCGGCCAACTCTTCTTGTTCTGACCAACCATCTTTTGCAGAATGTTAGAGAGGGTTTTGTTAAACGCCTCGATCTGTCCATTCGCCTGCGCATGATAGCGAGATGTATGGTTCGAGCGAATGTTATACTTGGCGTACAACTTCTTCAACTCGGCTGCTCGGAAATTGGTTCCGTTATCCGTGAGGATAGCGTGAGGCACTCCAAATCGATAGATGATGTTGGAGGTCACGAAGTCAGCGATCGAACAGGATTTGACCTCTCTGAGCGGAATCGCCTCTGCCCATTTGGAGAAGAAGTCCGTGGCGGTCAGAATGAACCGGCACTGGCGAGCTGTCGCCGGTGGGTAAGGTACCACAACGTCCAGTCCCCAGACTGCAAAGGGCCAGGAATACCTGGTGGTATGGAGAGGCTCCGGCGGCCGATGCACAAAGTTCGCATGAACCTGGCACGCATGGCACCTCCTGGCATACTCGACGCAGTCATGGATCATAGAGGGCCAGAAGTATCCCAACCTCCGAATCTGGTGGGACAGCTTCGGCCCAGTCTGGTGGGCGCCACATGAACCAGCATGAACCTCTTGCATGACCCGTGGGATCTCAACTCCCTAAAGGCAACGGAGGAGAACACCATCAAATCCGCGTTTGTAGAGGATCTGCTCCAGGCCGGGACTGCTCTGGAGGACGAACTGCGATGCGCGGCGTCGAACTCGCTCGCGCTCGGCCCGATCCGATGGAAGAATGCCATGTTGGAGGTACTCAACCAAAGGCGTCCTCCAATCAGGGGCTGATCCGACTGTCATATCTGGGGTACTCGGGGCTCCGGGCATAGGGGCAACCGTGGTGAGGTTACTTACCAACGGGCCGCGATCTTCTTCCGGGATAACGGGAGCGATGAGCCTGCGGCGCGTCACGCGGACGATCAGGTTGTCCTGTTCAGGCTCCGCAAGTGACGCAGCGAGGCTGGCCAAAGCATCTGCTCAACCGTTCTGCGACCGGGGAACATGGACAATTTCCGGCCGAGAAGGGAACCGGGCCATCAGAAGGAGGGTGCACTCCAACAATGGCACAAGTTCCGGCTTCCTGAAAACGTAGTCGCCATTGATCTGCTTAATGAACAGCTCGGAGTCCCCTTTCACACACAGACGGGGCACGTCGATCTCGAGAGCCAACTCGAGGCCGGTGATGAGGGCATGGTATTCCGCCTCATTGTTGGTACAGCCCTCTGACAACAGGAAAGAGTATGGCAGCACGGCTTGCTCCGGGGTAATGAAGACGATGCCCAAGCCCACTCTGTTGAGCTTAGGATTATCGAGTCTTCTACCGGTGGGGCTCCGGGATGCACCGTCAAAGTGCATCTGCCAGCATGGATCGGCTCGATCAACCGAGAGAATGGTCTCATCAGGAAAGCCTAGATCCAGCGGCTGATCCGCAGAGGTTGGGTGAGCAGCCAGAAAGTCTGCCAATGCTTGCCCTTTGATGGCCTTCTGAGACACATACCTGATGTCGAACTGCTGGAGAATCACAGCCCACCGCGCTAGACGGCCAGTCAACATAGGCCGGCTCAGGATATATTTCAACGGGTCTACCCGAGAAACCAACTGTACCTCATGGTGCTGCAAGTAGTGCCGTAATTTCTGTACGGCAAATACGAGCGCCAGGCAGCTCTTCTCGATGGGGGAATACCTAACTTCCGCATCGAGGAGCATGCGACTGAGGTAATAGAGGCTATTCTCCGTTCCCTCGTTGTTCTTATGGGCGAGAAGGGCACCCAGGGACCGTTCCAGGGCGGTCACATAGAGGACCAGCGGCTTCCCGGATACAGGCGGCATCAGAACGGGAGGTTGAAGCAGGTACTGCTTGATTTCCACGAAAGCGGTCTGACACTCTTTATCCCATACATAGGTGGCACCTTTCTTCATGAGACGAGAAAAGGGCTTACACTTGCCGGCCAGATTCGCGATGAATCAGCGTATATAGGCTAAGTGGACTTGGAACCCTTGCAGTTCCCGGACGGTACCTGGGGGAGGCATCTGGCTAATCGCCCTGATTTTCTCTGGGTCGATCTCAATACCCCGGTATCTTACCACAAATCCAAGGAACTTTCCGGAGGTGACCCCAAAGGCACACTTCAACGGGTTCATCTTCAGGCAGCGAGACCGGAGGAAGCTGAACACTTTCTCAAGATCTTTGAGATGGTCCTGACGCTGGCGCGATTTGACAACCAAGTCGTCGACGTAGCATTCCACCAGTGTGCCGAGGATTGGCTTGAATATGCGGTGCATCGCCCGTTGATAGGTGGCACCTGCATTCTTCAGGCCGAAGGGCATGACCCGGTAGCAACAGGTACCTTGGGGGGGCCTGAAGGCAGTGAACTCCTCATCCTCAGGGGCCATCCGAATTTGGTTGTTTCCGGAGTATCCATCCATGAAGGAGAGGGCATGGAACCCTGCCGTGGCATCAATCAACAGCTCTGTCACTGGAAGGGGAAAATCATCCTTCGGACAGTGGCGGTTGAGATCGCGGAAGTCGATGCAGACTCTAATCTGCCCGTTCTTCTTCCTGACCGGCACAATGTTGGCCAGCCATTTGGGGTACTGAACTTCCCTCACGAAGTTGGCTTTGATAAGCTTGTCAACTTCGGCCTCAACCATGGCACCGTGGGACAGGTGCATCTTCCTGGGAGGCTGCTTGAACCCGCGATGGTTCGCCGGGAGACCAAGGCGGTGGACGGCTACCTGAGGATCTAGCCCCGGCATCTCGTCATAGCCCCAAGCGAACACATCACGGTGCTGTCTGAGAAAGTCCACGTACTGCTGCCGCTCCTCAGAGGGCATGGCGGCACTAACCAATGTGGGTCTTGGATCGGCCTCGGTTCCAAGGTTCACCTGTATTAACTCATCGACCGTGGCGGGGACGCCCTCCTCAAAGGCTGGGGGTGCGTCTTCCATATCCTCTCCGCTCGGGGAGGGATCGTCCATGGGAGAGACTGCGTTGGAAACTGCATTGGGGCTACCAGATCCTGCTGGGCCACTGGTGCTGGCACGGGCGGTCGCGGCCATCTCATCAGGAGACTCGCGGACCGTCAAGACCATGGCGACGTCCAACCGGTGAATCGGGAGGACGTAAGCGTCATCCAGACTTGCCCAGGGATCGCTTACAACAGCGACAGGCTCAACCTCACCTGCCAGGATCTGCTTATCCTTGCTCTTGTAATAGTCCGCGTCCAGATAGCGGGCTTCACATGAGGAAAAAGGAGAGGCATCTCCATGAAGCACGCCTACTCGACCATTAAGGGAGTATTTGAGGCATTGGTGGTATGACGAGGGAACCGCCGCGTGAAGGTGAAGCCATGGCCTGCCCATCAATGCGTTATACGCAGTGTCCTGAGAGACTACCATGAATTCGGTGTTGGCAACCAACTCACCGAACTGGGTCTTCAAACGTATCTTGCCGACCGTGGTTTGCTCGGTGCGGTCGTACCCCTGGATCCTGAGGTCGGAGGGAATCAAGTCATCCTCCGAAAACCCCAATCTCCGGAGCGTCCGAGTTGGAATCAGGTTAATCCCGGACCCCGTGTCGACAAGACAGCGCTGGACTTCAAGGCCATTGAACTGGCCAGTGACATACAGCGGACGGATATGTCCCTGTATAGGAGGGTCTTCATCCTTACCAGAGAACGAGATAACTGCCTGACATTCAGCGTCCTCGATCGTTTCGGCGTGAAAGGCCTCTGCAGCCGCAACCTCTGTCTCAAACTGGAGGGGGCTTTTCAGGGCTTCAGCGAGTGCCTCGCGCATCTCAGATGACATGCGCAGAGCCTCAAGGATGGAGATCCTTGCTGGGATGTCGGCCAAGTGCTTCAGGACATCATACTTTTTGGCCAAGCGCGAGCCCCTAGTTGCAGGAGGTTGCTCTGCGGTTGGTGGCATGACGGGCCTTGCCGGTTGGATCGGCGGCCGACTGGTACTTGGTGCATCTCGTTGTTCACTGGTCGCAGTCCGGGAAATGGTCACCGTACTGGAGTCAGGAGGCCGGGATGGACCCGTGGCAGGGTGGAGCTGGTCGCGACGCGGCTGAGGCGGTTCTGCCTGGTCCCACACCACAAACAGTGGCGGAGGCGAATCCGTCATCCCCGGATGGGGGGGCTGCGCGCGCTGAGCTCGGTTTTGAGCCTGCTGCCTAGTCTCAGTGGCGTGCACGGCCTGGCTGGAGGTACCAACGGTTGTGCCCCGGCGACTCCTGTTGCTGCGGTTCTTCCGACGGTAGCGACGACCGGGGACACTAGGGAGGTCCACCTGGTGTTCTTCAACGTCGGGAACCGAAAAGGGATTTACCAGCTCGACGGTATTAACCGAAGCATACCCAACACCGTCATCGGACGAGTCATCCATCACTGGGCGGATCCGAGGAGGGACCCCCATCTCCGGGGGCATGAAATCGCCGAGAGTGCGGGATAGTGGCGGAACCGGCGGGGCGCGCTCTTCCTTCTTGCGCTGCCGCCGTTTTCTCCTCTTGGAAGAGGAAGGCTGGGACGACGATGCCGAAGCGGCACCCGCAGATTCTGGGGGCTCAGGCTGATTCAAGCGCGCACGGATGATTCCATGGGCGCGAATGGTCGTCTTGCGGGCCATCCAGTTATTATACTTCTGGGATCCGCGGTCGGAGACCAGCTGCCATTCGTCCTCGTTGCCACTATCGTCATCTGATCCCACGAACACGCCCGCCACTTGTGCTGGAGCTGGGCCCAACCTGATTACATTGTTGTTAATCTGGTCTTGGAGCCAATCCTTAAACACGTAGTACTGCTGGATGGTGTGCCCCAGGTCCCGATGGTAGGGGCAGTAGCGGGGGTTATTCGTAAGATGTGCCTCCTCTGGCCTCCAACACTCAGGCAGTCGCACAATCCTCTGCTCCAGGGCGCTCCGGAAATAACCGGGACCTGATCCTCGTGGAATGAGTAAGTCAGGTGTCGCGGGCCCCTGGGAGCGTGGTCTTGACGAGGGGCTGGAGGGGCCGGCCGAGGAGGTGGACCCTGATTATCTCGCCTGGGTTGTGGCAGTACATTGCGCGGAGGGGCCGGCCGGTTCTGGGGCTGCCGCTGCTGGGCCGGGAACTGAGCCCGTGGAGGCGGATTCCTATGAGGCTGTGGAGCTGGCCTCACCGGCAGCAGCTCCAACGGCCTGGGAGCCTCTATCTGGGCCACGGCAGCGGGCTCAGCCCTGCTGGCTCTCCTTGCAGGAATCATAGGAGGCAGCGGGTGTGCCTGGCTGGCCTGTTGCAGGGCTTCCTCAAGACGTTGAGCTTTGTCTGAGAAGTCCCTGAACCCTCCGGGGTAATTTTGAGTGATCAGGGAAGGGACCAGCTCGGTCTTGACGTTCCCGACGCACATTGTCAGCAACTGCTCCTGAGTCAATGGCATGTCAAGGGAATACGTGAGACCCTTCCATCGGGCGACGAAGTCCGCGACTCGCTCATCAGGCCTCTGCTTGCACTTGAAGAGGTCTGCGATACTTGTCTTCCGGGTTGTGGAACTGAACTGGTAGAGGAACTGTCTACGGAGGTCCTCCCAGCTGGTTACCGACCCGACGGGGAGCTGGCTGTACCAGACAAATGCTGGCCCTTCCAGTGTCTGAACAAAGCAGCGAAGCTTAGCGGCCTCCTGCTGCGCCGGAGTCCCCAACATAGGCCCGCACCTCGAGTTGAAGTGGGCTAAATGCTGTGGCGGATCTCCAGTCCCGTTGAATGGAGCGAAAGTAGGGTTCCCGAATCCCGGAGGCGCCGGCATGTCATCCACCCATGCTGGGTAGGGCTTGCCGTCCGGTGGGATCGCCACCTGCCGAGTCTCCAAGGCTTCCAAGCGGGCAATTAGTGCCGCCATCGGATCGTCCGGACATGGGTTCCAGTCCTGGCGAGGATCTCTAACCACGAGCGCGTTACATGGCCCTTCAATCGGGTCGTTGACCGGATCGTCGAACTCGGCAGCTCGTGGGATGGCGGGCGGAGCGGCCCTTGGGGCAGCGGGAGGAATCCGAGCGGGATCTCTCAGGTAGTCACGCCGCTCGGGAGGGTGTGGCGAAACATACCGCGCCCTCTTTCCATAGGCAATGGCCTCTCTCCTGTCGGCGAACACGGCGTAATCACGGTTGCCCGGGAGAGTCTCGTCGAGGAGCGGTTGTTCCGGTCCCTGCTGTCCTGGCCTAGGATCACCGTAGTCAGGCCGCCGTTCTGCAGCGCGCTCGGCGAGGAGCTGGTCAACCAGCTTTTTCTGTTCGGCGAGCTGCTGACGTAGCGTAGCCTTCTCGGGATCCTCCTCTGCCCTCTGCATGGAGGCAGATGGGTCGGCGGGCTTTATAGCCTCGCTGTGCTCTTTTCCTTTGCTGACGTTTCGGCTCAACGTCAGTGCTTCAGTGGGTGCGGGGAGCCCCAGGAGGTTCCTCTGATGACGAGTAACTCTCACCGATGGATCTGACGACGGCTTGTCTTCGGGGGGGAAGCCCCCGTCGAGAAGTTCCAAGTCGTTCCCCTCTCCCGACAGGTCAGCCATATTGACTGTTTCTGTCCCTGGGGATATACCCTCAGGGCCACCCAGCGAATCGGGCTGTCGGCGAATCACACTGAAGCGTAGGGCAGCGTACTTCCCCCATCCACGGATATACACGTGGGGAGTGGCTTCCTCGATAACTTTGCAGAGTACTTGAAAGCACTCAACGCATCGTTGTTGGAGGGCCTCGTGGTGCTCAAATAACCCGGGGTGCCGAACCGCGGGGAGCATGGCCAGGTCAATTTGACGGCACTGCTCACCAATCTCCTCCAGGTGCGATTGACTCCCGGGGTATGGCATTTGTAGGCGGCGAAGACAGGAGCGAGTCTCCCGGAGAGTTCGGCGGAAGCATTCGAACTCATCCGGGGTGAGCGATTCGGGTGCATCAAAGCCCGGTCCTGCGACTGGCCAAAACTTCTCAGGGAAGTGGCCCTCTGCAAGGACGGTCCAGAAGCTCCACGACTCAAACTCGGGACCCAGATCTCCTTGGTCCTCTTCAATGGCTGGGAACGGACGGGGAACCGGCAGTGGTGCCGAGGCGGGCCGCCGGGCTGACGGGCTGGCCGGCGGTGAATACGGCGAACAGGCCGATTGGCCTCCATATCCCGGGCCGCCCTCTGAGGGTGGCGGTGCCCTGGCTACCACATCACGATAGGACGGGCCGGCGAGCGAACATCCTGTCGTAGCATCGGTGCTCGCCGAGGGTGCACCAGATCGTGGTTCGACCGTCGATCCCCAGAAAAAGTCTCCGGCTTCTCCGATCGAGATGGAAGGCACTTCCGGAGGGGCCGGTACCAACCGCAAGCTTGATCCTTGGGGGTCTACCAGGCCCTCGTTACTCCGGATATACCTTCGGAGAGAAGCGGGGATCACATCGATCTCGCTCTCGGGGAGCACGAGGCTGACGTGCCGCATTCCTACCCCTGCCCTTGACTGGCGGGATTGGGGAAAGGGCTCTGTCGCCGAATCGTACTCCGCCTCTGAATCAGAGAAGCGAACCGGTCGGATCTCTGTCCGGAATTCCGTAACATTCTTCCCTCGGCGTCGACGCCTTGCCTTCCTGCCCCTGGGTGGTTCTTCGGGGCAGGGCTGATCTCTGTCCTGGCGTCCTCCGGCCGCACTGGTGCTGGGGCCAAGAGGACTGGGAACCAAGGTGCGACGGGCACCGGGACAGATATCAAAGGGGACGCGGGGAGAGATGATTCTGGGCAGGCCTCCGGGCCGGGATCGGAAGGTGGGATGACCCATGCCTCCTGGATCGGCCACACAGAGTAGTTCCTGCCGGTGAATAGCGCTACCGCGAGGTGGTCCGCGGTGGCTACTGCCAGTGCCAGCAACCGGGAGAGTCGACCCAACCTGCCTTTGGGGCGGTCGGGGCCTCGATCCAGGTCGGGCATAGGAGTTCCCCTGCTCAGGATGCACAAAGGCCTGGCGACTGGATCCAGTAGTGGCTTGGGCCAATGCGGCCGCTGTTGCTAGAGCCCCAAGGTGGGCATCCTCTTCCGCTCGTGCCCGACGTTGGTGTCGAGACAGACGAGTCGGGATGAGCGGCGCGGGCAGGTGGAGAGCCCGCTCTTCGACTGGAGAGGCCTGGCGGCGGTGTCGCCGTGGCCTGGCGGGAGTCCTTACCGTAGATCCCTGGAGCGAATCCCGGATAGGGTGATCCCGGGCATCTTCCACCTCATCCGCATAGGGAAGGGAACTGTCAGAGCGCTCCGGGGATAAACTCCCGAAGCGATTGGACGTTGAGGTAGGCAGCGGTGCCTCCCTGCGCGGCCCTCGGGGGGCGGCGGTGGGGGCGAGGCGCAGCCTCCTCAAGGTCTAGGCGAGCCATTTCCCTAGTGGGGATGACTCCTTCTTCCTCGTATCTCCGCACCAGGGTGTTGATCACCCTTCTCTGGATGACCTCCGAGGGGGAGAGAGGGCGTGGTCGTCCCGCAATTGCGGCTGCTGGGACGGCTGTGGAACGGGCGGGACCGCGCGGAGTAGCCGCGTCGGTGTTTCCCCTACCCCTGCGCCAGTGGGCGGGTGGCGATCGGGCACTGGATCGGGCGACCTGATTTCTGAAAGCAGGGGGAAGAACCCATTAACACTGACAGGAAAAAGCAATCGACAACCGACCATTAGCGCCACGACGCCTTCCTTGGGGGGAACCCAGGCCCTCGACGTTGCGAGACGGAGTGCCCGATGTCCCTTCCCCAGCCCCTGGCGGGTAAGACTGAATGCTTGGCCGGGCAACATGCCGGTCTTCCAACACCTCTGAAAGCCATCGGTCCTCGTATCGAGGAGAAGAGATTCACGTCGGGTTCACCATTTTTCTGTTTCGGTGCGGATGTGCGTCGGGTTACGCTGTTCCGCCAGGACGCGTTCGCGCGTGCACCCGTCAACCCGAAGGGATGGGCGCGCGGCTTGTGGTCCCGCAGTCCCGCTTTCCAAGGGCGGGCGGAATTCGTCCCTTATTCAGGGGCGTCTGCTCCTTGATCGAAACCGGGATGATGGGATGTCGGCTCCTCCTTCCTTGGACGTCTCCTCGGAACTCGTCGCCTAATCCGGGTCTCCCTCATAGACTTAAGAATGTTCGCGAATCTCGTTCCCGGCGCCATATCTTCATGGACACCGGTTAATTACGCTGCTTCCGCCGGGACGATCCAAGGAGTCTGGGCGGGGCAGCAACCTGCAGTGAGAAGGCCGGGTGGCTCTGGGTGCTGGGGGCGTGTCGTGACACTGCGGCTCTGCACGTCTGTCTTCCGTCCCTAATAGGGCTTCTCGAAGGCATGATGGCTTGAGGCATCCCGTACTGGGTGCGGGGAACTGTGTCACCTGAGGTTTTCCTCAGCATCCCATGTTTAACACGGGGTATGCCGCGAGTTTAACGTCCAGCGGGGACGGCATCGGACCGATCAACACGAAAAGTGGATCAGATGACAGAACCCCTTGCGGGGAACCTCCGACGCTGGGGCCAGCACATGGGCGGCTTCCCAAGTAACGTGGAGTGGAGTGAAGTGGCATGACCCCACCGGGATGTGGCGGCCCGGGTAAGGATCAGGATGGATGATGGAGTGAAGAGCCTGGACCCCGTAGGGGCTTCCTACGTACCGCGCGTTAGCACGGATCAAAGTCAACGTAGTTCGGGTATACAGTTTAACGTCATGCTGGACGTCGGCAAGCCGACTCACGAAGAGGTCTAGGCCGCCGGGCGGAGGATTGAACCGAACCACCTCGCACAGAGGGGGATGGAACGGCCGGGTGGATCACAGTTTCACGTCATGCTGGACGATAAAAGGAGAAATGGAAAAAGGGGTTGTGGGGAGGCACAGTGGAGATACACACGGGCAGTCTCCCACAGGGGCGGATTCATAGGTGAATCGACGCAAGCGTGAACCCTAGAGGGGTCCACTGATGGACGAACTGACGTAAATACGACCGGGACGACCAGGTGGTGGGCTTGGACCTCAGGGAGGCTTCCTACGTACCCTGTTTAGAAGACAGGGATCAAAGTCCACGTAGTTCATTCTGTCAGGACTTACGCACTTGAGGCAGCCCGGATGCGGCAAAACTCAGTTGGAAGGGACTTGGACCGAAAGTAGGAGACACCTCGATCCCAGTCACACCCTCTACTGGCTTCGGCGGTGGGGGAGCGCAATGGATATACACATGTGCAGCCCCCCACAAGAAACTAGGGGTTTGTAATACCCTGCCCCCGTAGGGAAAAGCCACTCCCATTAAATCGTCCCAAAAGCGGGACAATCCCGACATCCCTGCAGAGACGAGCGGGTGGGGGCCACATCCAAACCGGGGGGGACCCTGCGTGCGGAGCATGGGATCAGGTTGCGGACGGTTTAACGTCTTGCCGGACGAAGTACAGTTTAACGTCGTGTGTTGAGGACGAAGCGGACGGTTTAACGTCTTGCCGGACGAAGCACAGTTTAACGTCGTGTGTTGAGGAAGAAACACTTGGCAGTTTAACGTCTTGCAGCGCGGACGATGGGGGCTAGGCAGTTTAGCGTCGTGCAGCTTGGACGAATGTGCAGTTTAACGTCATGCTGGACGTATGGGCAGTTTAACGTCATGCGGGACGAATGCGCAGTTTAACGTCATGCGGGACGTATATGCAGTTTAACGTCATGCTGGACATATGGGCAGTTTAACGTCGTGTGGGACGAATGCGCAGTTTAACGTCATGCGGGACGTAGATGCAGTTTAACGTCATGCTAGACATATGGGCAGTTTAACGTCGTGCGGGACGAATGCGCAGTTTAACGTCATGCGGGACGTAGATGCAGTTTAACGTCATGCTGGACATATGGGCAGTTTAACGTCGTGCAGGACGAATGCGCAGTTTAACGTCATGCGGGACGTATATGCAGTTTAACGTCATGCTGGACATAGGTCTGTGTCACTTCGTGCAAGCCTGGAGGGCCGCACGGAAAGACAACGCACGGTGCGGGCACCCAGGATGAAGATCATCGGGCGCCACGCAGGCGGGTACCCTCAGGGGGTCAAGGGAGGCGACCCTGGCGGATTGCGCGCAAAAGAGGAGCTTTGCGCGCAAAACCGCGGGTCGGCGCGCAAAATGGCGGGCTGGCGCGCAATTGGGCCAGCGCTTCGCGCGCGGATGATTGGGATTGCGCGCACCGGGCTTCGGGTAGCACGCGGGGGCAACGGCTCATTCTCTAACGAATGGCCACTTTGAAAATGGGGGGTGAGCGCAATCGGGCTGGATTGCGCGCACCCGGGGGCAATTGCGCACAAGAGGCTTCTTTTGCGCGCAAAGGCCTTCGGGTTAAGGATTATTCAAAGGAAAGGAGCCAAGGGGATTGCGCGCGAAGGCGAACCCCAAGGCTCTATTGCGCGAAAGAAAGGAGGTTACCTGAAGATAGGCATTGCGCGCGGAAGGGGTTGGATTGCGCGAACGAGCGACGCTTCGGATTCTGGCAACCTTCAAAACGTCGGGGGTCGCCTTATATTTATAGGCAACCCCGGGCGCGGAATCCGGTCTCGGGCGCGGAATTCCCTTTGCGGGCGCGGAATCAGGACCCGGCGCGCAAGGGAGCCGCGCAGGCCACGGGCGCGGAAAATAGCGCGCCGGCCAGCGCATTGCGCGCATCCCGGGAGGATTGCGCGCCGCGACTCAACTTTGCGCGCGGTCCTCTGAAATTTCGCGCAAGTCCTCCGGGCCCTCCGGAACGTGCCTCTGACTCCAAATATCACTTCGCTTTCCGCATCCGGAGCTTCGTTTGGGAACAACGGACTTTTCCGGCGTCTACAGAGAGAGATAGACATTGAAGATGGATCCATCATTTTGGAGAACCAGGTAGAGATCAGGGATCGACATGAAAGGAAAATGTGTGGAAGGAACATTACCTTTTTTGTGTGTTGTGTCACGGGAATGTGAATGAGACCTCCTCGAGGTAGTAGATCCAGATGTGTGTTTAGTATCTAATGTTTTTTGTTATGTTTTTCTTTTCAGGTATGAAAATAATTGAGGGAATGATGTAGTGACTCAATTTTTTCCTTGCAGTACATTGATATATATATATATATATCCAGAACTAGGAACTGAGTCATCATGTGATTCTAGGGTAATGGGTTCCATGAATTTATTATATAAACAGATTAAAAATATTTTATAACAAATGAGTGCAATTTCATAAAAATGGGATAACTCTAAGAGGGAAGCACATATTAATAATTTGAGACTATGGTTAGGTTTAAAATCCATGGTTTACCCTAGGAACGACCTAAAATAATTGGATGTGGTTTGTTTATGTACTTCTCCAATTGTTGGTACATTCATCTAGTTATATAATTTAAATAAATAATTGATTTATTATTTCAACAGAACTAGAATGTCTTTAAATCAACCACTCTGGAGATTCTTATAGGGTGAGCTGTAAAAAAACAAGTCAAGATTCCAAATCTTCTCCTTCCACCACCAATTAGTAGATCATATAGGATGTTGATAAAACCCTAGATCCGAGTAGATTAGAAAAGATAGAATGAAATGAATTCCCGTGATCATTATTGAGCTTGTTATTCAATGAAAAATGATCCAATAAATATGTAGGCCTCACAAATTGTGTATTATGGCCATTATGATTAATTTTATTGCCATGATCCATGGATTATATTTATATATGCCAATTGTGTCCCTTTCATGTTCTCATGTAAAAATTTAATTTATTAGTCTTCTAGTTATCATACCCCATGTATTCCCATTATTGGTTATTGGCCAAAAATGCATTGAAACTATTGATAAAAAAATTTCCATGCTTTCCCCATCTATTACATCATGTTCATCATTGGTTGGACATGAAGGTCCCAGTTCGACATTTCCTTGGGATGATGTTAGTAGTATTATCCTTATGATTATTTTGTTGGTGTTAGGTAAAAAATATTAATGTTCTTTGATTATGGCTCTCAGGATAGGAAAACTGTTGAATTACATGTGTCTTTTGTATTTATTCATCGGGACCTTGACTACCTACTCATTGACTATTTATAGTGAGAAATTTGTTGTATGGATCAATTCTATAAGACTCATATAGAATTAAATATTTGACTATACTTCTTGATTTATCTTCCCATTATATATATATATATTCCAATTTTACCACGATATATCATTATTAAAATTTCGGGTTCCTCTGGAATTAAAACCATGATGGATTCTAGTTTCTAATTATGACATTGATTTGCTGGGAGATAATGCCTTATTTAAGGATCCATTTCAATAGATTATTCCTCTAGGTGTTAATGGAGTAGAACCTCCTCCTATTTTGAATAAGATCATCCCATCATAGTATGTGAGTATTTTCACAAACATAACACACTATGTGAGTTGATGTACAAGTTTCCACTAAGGTCAATGGTGAGACAGATCCTCAGGTAGTAGAGGATTGACTAGGGTTATTGGTCCACATCATTAGTCTCATCTAGACACCAATGGATTAGATGGTTGTGCTGGCTTATAGCCTTTACTAGATAGTAGTTCTGCACTAGTGGAGTCTTATTACCTATATGTGTGATGAGTTGACACTCTCATGGGATGACATCCAATATTTGTTTTGTAAGGAGCACCAACCTCCTTTGTTGCACATTGATAAGATTAATGATCTTCTTGATATTTAGTAGGGAATGATGATACTGGTTGAGTACATTGTGGTGTTCATAAACAATAGACAATAATAAAATTAACATGATCTAGGGAATATACTTCTGAGTGGGAAAGTATGTCTAGGGACTCTGTAGAGTGATCCAGGCAGGCATGGTCCCCTTTTACATCCAATGTAATGTCAGGGTGTGTGGAGAAGGTGCTAATGACAATGAGCATCTTTTCAAAGGGATGCTATGAAACTGGAGAAAGTAGTGGGCATCATAGATCTTATTCTTTTTCAATATCTAGAATGCACATGTGGACATGATCTCAGGGTAGGATAGCTCCCAGTGATCAAGCTCATGCATGTATTATAGGGTAGTGTAGAGACCATGGAATTCCAAAGAGGGGTATTACGATGATTTTGAGGAGTGATGTCACATGAGATAAAATTATTTATGGAAATATTTTTCTGTGACAAACATAGTTTCATGAGCCCCTAATTCTATTAAATTTCACTACTAAGAATGGTTTACCCATGGAACCACCAATTATCGATGTAGTGATTGTTTGTTATCCACCCAGGAGAATATCAAAGGTGTAGAGATTTGATTTCCTAAAAAGGTAAACCATATGGTTTGTGTAATAACTCTCTCAAATTACATACCCATTGACAACTCTAATAAGGAAATGAATGACTTTTACTTATTTTGGGTAGTTATATAGGGAATTTATGGAGTTGAGGTTAAGGATGATGAGTGCTCCTAGTTTTAGAATACTAAAGGAAGTTATGGAGTATGTGGTGTGTTGTGATGCCTCATGAGATATGAATGACTATGTGTTGATGTAGTAGTAAGAAGATATAAAATTAATGTCGAGGGAGTTGAGACCCCACAAGAAGAACAACATAACTCACATCCTATAACATGAAATGATGTCCATCATCCGGAGGGTGTAGAGGAATAATATTCAATGAGACATCATATGTGAGGTCTTACATGACCATATATGCATGATGGATTCACTTGATGGATTTTATGAGAGAGGAAAACAAATCATCCTACTATATGGATGGATGATGGTGGAAATCATGATGATGGAGAAGTTGATGCATGATTTAAACCCTTCACCACAAGAGGTACATCTTAGTGTGGGGAAAATGAATAGAGACATTAAATGGTAGTTTTGGTTGACCAACATGATATAGAACATATCTGTGTTTATCAATCAGTGCGATACCATTCAATAGCTGACGACTAGGCACCAAGTTACCGTAGATTTGTCGCGGCCCCTTGAGAAACCTGAATAGAATTGGGATGGCATATCAGTGGGTATTATGGTTGGGATTACATGATCCCTAGGGTACCCTTAATGATTTTATCTGATCATGATTTCTATTTCACATCATGATTTTAGAGAGGCCTACATGAGGTATTTAAAAGATAAATGGGGATGAGTACATGCAATCACTACAAATACAGATGGGTAGACCGAGGGCACTATCCTAATTTAGGAGGCTAGGATATGGGATTTCATGATATAATTAATACATAACTAAAGGGATTAAATTACCTTGGCATAATTTTTGTACAATTATATATTTCACTCTACCATCATTATAGGACCTTTTGAGTCTTGGTAGGAGAGACCCACCAGTTCACCCTTGTGATATGAAGATATTGGTCACACATCACTAGTGGGTCCAAAGTTAGTACTGGTGATAATAGCAAAGTTGGGGTCATTTTTGAGTGAATGAGGATGGATTAGGGAAGAAAAATATCTTACATAGATCCCCACAATTAGCCTTTGGATTTTGAGTTTGGAGATCACATTTTCATGAGATTCTCCCCATGATAAGGAATGGGGAGGTTTGACTAGTGAGGTTAGCTGTCCCAGAGGTACATGGGTCTATTCACAACCACACAGAATGTTCGCAAGGTTTCTCTCTATTATAATTACCCCCAAAAATGGAGTGGTTGCATAACATCATCTATATGGCTTAGATGAGGAGATACATGCACGAACCTATGCACATCCTCGAATGGAGAGAGATAGACATTGAAGATGGATCCATCATTTTGGAGAACCAGGTAGAGATCAGGGATCGACATGAAAGGAAAATGTGTGGAAGGAACATTACCTTTTTTGTGTGTTGTGTCACAGGAATGTGAATGATACCTCCTCGAGGTAGTAGATCCAGATGTGTGTTTAGTATCTAATGTTTTTTGTTATGTTTTTCTTTTCAGGTATGAAAATAATTGAGGGAATGATGTAGTGACTCAATTTTTTCCTTGCAGTACATTGATATATATATATATATCCAGAACTAGGAACTGAGTCATCATGTGATTCTAGGGTAATGGGTTCCATGAATTTATTATATAAACATATTAAAAATATTTTATAACAAATGAGTGCAATTTCATAAAAATGGGATAACTCTAAGAGGGAAGCACATATTAATAATTTGAGACTATGGTTATGTTTAAAATCCATGGTTTACCCTAGGAACGACCTAAACTAATTGGATGTGGTTTGTTTATGTACTTCTCCAATTGTTGGTACATTCATCTAGTTATATAATTTAAATAAATAATTGATTTATTATTTCAACAGAACTAGAATGTCTTTAAATCAACCACTCTGGAGATTCTTATAGGGTGAGCTGTAAAAAAACAAGTCAAGATTCCAAATCTTCTCCTTCCACCACCAATTAGTAGATCATATAGGATGTTGATAAAACCCTAGATCCGAGTAGATTAGAAAAGATAGAATGAAATGAATTCCCGTGATCATTATTGAGCTTGTTATTCAATGAAAAATGATCCAATAAATATGTAGGCCTCACAAATTGTGTATTATGGCCATTATGATTAATTTTATTGCCATGATCCATGGATTATATTTATATATGCCAATTGTGTCCCTTTCATGTTCTCTTGTAAAAATTTAATTTATTAGTCTTCTAGTTATCATACCCCATGTATTCCCATTATTGGTTATTGGCAAAAAATGCATTGAAACTATTGATAAACAATTTTCCATGCTTTCCCCATCTATTACATCATGTTCATCATTGGTTGGACATGAAGGTCCCAGTTCGACATTTCCTAGTGGTACCAATCCCAATCAGACCCCCGTAATCGCAATGAATCGGCATTTGGATGGTTGATCATTATTACAATGGATTTTATGTATAGATTACAGGAAGTGGGTGATAACTTTGATAAAAATATATCATATTTTCAATTGTAGAATGACTAGAGTTGTGAGGAGAATCTGACATACCACTTAAGACCAATGAAAATTTATTTCTGACCGCCAGATGGAAAAATGATAGATCATGACTAGATATACTGATTGCAGATGGTGTGGTGGTGAGATCTTTGGCAGAATAGATATATTTGAAGTGTGTTGTTCAGATATGATTTTTAAAAAAAATAATACTACCAAATATATACAATGATTTACACATCTTTTGTATACCCTAGGATACATTTTCAATGTATTATGTAATTTAAAGGGATGGAAAACATTGAGGACTCCCTACATACAATGTACTACCTCCCCGAGTGGTCAAACCATGTGGTAGAGAACATGGCCATGAATAGTCCCTGATATCAACTACATGTGAATGAAAAGAGATTGGGATAACCACCTTGTGAAGAGTCACACCATGTATTAGAATAAACAAACATGGGATAAAATACTCTTACATGGAATGGAACAAAGGTAGGGCCCCTAGTTTCATGGTAATGTGGTTTAGTTTTCCCCATATGACATGTATCACAACTTAGATGGGGACCCATGTACCTCCAAGGACATGACCAGTTAGAGAAATGGGACAACTTATTATGTGGTACCCTCAAATGCTATGTACCCATTTTATCCTTTATAGGAAACATTAATCATTAATATTTCCTTTATTTGAAATTATATTTTCACATATGAGTATCCTACCTATAATTTTTTTTCTACAAAGAACATGATGGTTCCCTCTATTAGGTATTATGTGAAATGATTTTAAATTACCTTGGAATGAATCATATTTAGGTAGTGTCTAATAGAGATTGTTATTAGAAAGAGTGGGACACCCATTTTCACTAAGGACAGTGATATTGAGCTATATAGTGGAACTCAACATTAGCATGGCCATGATTCCTCTACCTTCCATGTGAAACCCCCTATCAGATTGAACATTGTCTTGCATGAGACTATAGTGAAACACCCATGATGCATTAAGGAGGGGGTCCTCTATAAATAATTATGGATTTTAACCCCCCCCCCCATAACCTTCTGTGCGGTTCTTATTCAGATTCTTATAGAGTGGATCCCCACTGACACGCTATTGTGCAGGTCCTAAAATTATGCCCTCTAAACTATGAAAAAAATATGTGAGGAATGATCTATCACATGTTGAGATATGAAATTAGATGTTGTGTGAGATTCTGTGAATCATTGTTGAAATTTTTGAACTAATGGAAACACATTTCTTATTCTATGCTGTGAGATCAAGATCTCCTTTTTCTATCAATTGGGACCCAATTGACTGAGTATATATGTAACATTATCAATACCTTTGTATTTGGGTACTCTAATGTTTTGGGTTGAGAAGGTGCATCGGATATGAAACGTGATTATGATGTTTATCTTATTTTGGATGGATGAGGTTACAAAACTACTATAGTTGTTAAATACATGACACGTATCTCTTCTAGACATCACATTGAGACCCTTTAAATTTATAAGGATACTTTTACAAATTCATTGGATTGGGATGCATCCTATTTAGTTCCTAATATATTTACATTCTTATTGTATCGTATACATATCCCCATTAAACTTTTGGGGGGTTATGAATTGTACATTTATACTCACCCTTCATGGGATTTCCCACATGTGTCGTGTCTTATGCAGATGAGAGACAGATTGGTGGTGACTATTGGGGATCTTAGGGATACATAGTACATTGGACCATGTGTGGTGGTTACATATTGTATATTAGGAGATATTATTCCTTAGTATTTTACATTCTTAATTATTTAGGTTGGACATATTTTTGTTTTGAAGTGAAATTTTCACCTTACATTTATGTTTTAAATTCCTTAATAATAAAGTATCTAGATGTTTCACCTGGATGGTTGTTCCTTTATTATTATTATCATATATTTCTTTTCTCCCTCTATACATTTTTATTGATATGGATGTGTGTGCATAAAAGAACACAGGGGAATTCCTCCCACTTAGGATATTTTCTCTGGTTTCAACTTGAGCCACAATTAGTTTTGATTATTTTGTCTCATTTCAAAATGATCGACAATTAGTTTTGACTTGTGACACCCTAACTAGACATGATGTAACATTGTGGTAGGGTTCGAGTAAATAAAAAAAGGGTTTTTGTTTTAATGAGTCTAGTTGAATGATCAAGGAGCTGCAATGCCTCATTTAAAAAATACCTAAATGGATAAATACATTTATGTAGATCGACCAAACATCATTACGGTTATAAGGAGGGTCATAAATATCATTTCCATTAGACTATATTATAAACTATATAATACATTTTCAATGATGATGGTTGGTGAGACTTGATAAAATCATGTAAAAATTGATTAATTTAAATATAATTATTTCATAGTTAATTTTTAATCATTTAAAGTATTAATCCATATTTTTTCTTCATATAGTAAATGGTATGAAAATACTCAAAAAAGTACAATCATTTATTAAATTTATGTACATAAAAAACAAATATTAATATTAATATATGGTACAATAATTTATGTGATTAAATATTCTCATATGGTTTATATTTTGAGATGTAATCCTCAACTACTATTCTACCACCCAAAATGGTGAGTAATGATGAAAAGGATTTCTATAATAGATATAATGTGGACTCATCTCATGTGTGTTGCATTATATTATAAACTATGACCGTAGAATTAATGATAAAATATATACACAGGGATTCCTACAACAAAATATATCATCTTCATTGTCTTTAGGTAGATGAGTAAAGTCATCAAATAAATAAAATTATCAACAGAATATATCAGTTTAAATTGGATGAATAAATTATATCTTCTGATCATTCGTTAAAAATTCTATGGTATATTGGTTAATAAGTGAAATTAGGCTTCCCCATGGATAAGAAAATATATGTTAATATTTTTCTATTATCCTTACCAATATGGTTATTATAATTTTTATATGAATATATAATAAATGTGGCTAAATATCATAGAAAACCTATTTCCATACATCACCATGAAGATAAATATTTGTTAATTTCAATTTATTGACCCCATTTGATTAAAAGTCTTAATGATATATTTTAAAATATCAAAGAATATAATTCCAATATATTCATTATAGAGTCCATTAATGTGAAAAAATTCAAATTCATAAGAATGTATCATAGGCTATTCAATTCTTATGTTGAAATAATATACCATGGAAAAAATTGTAATTAATTGATGAAAGAAGAAGTTGCACCCACTTCATGTAAATTCATAATCTTTATATTCACTTATCAGGCATTAAATATTATCATTACAACTTAAATATATTTAATTAGAAAAAATGAGAAATATTAGAAAGGTTATAGAGTGAACTCAATAGGAGATGATAAAGGGATATTCCTATGTATTCCATGCGGTGATCACTATTCTTCATTTTCAGATTCTTATGATTCATGATTTTAATAAGTGTTATCAAAATATTTATCGTATTATTTTGAATGACATAATGATACATTATTTAATTTTATTAAAAAATGTTGTTGTTGTACATAAATATTAAAATAATGGTTTACCATATCTTAAATAACAAATATCTATTGAAATGAATGATGAATATATAAAGAATCTTACCAAATTGTAACAAAATAATTATTAACCTAATTAAACTAAAATTAATTTACCTTTTTACAAAATTTATAAATTTTTGTTTCAATTGAACTTAGATATAGGGTTTTAGAACAAAATACTTATCATGTTTTAGATGGATAAAACATTTTAAGATAATTGTAGGCCAGAAAACCTTATAATGTTGGTTCAATATGTCTATATGATGCATTCTAAAACTATTATCAACAATATATAATTGTGATAATCCTTAATGAAATTTTACAAATTTTCATTTACGTGCATTAGTGAAAATTATAATAATTTAGGAATGAATAAGCTAGTTTTTTGGAGAACATATTATAATAGTAATAATTGACCATATTTATAGAAAAATTGTTATAAAATCTCACATTTCATTGTATAAATCAATTAAATGGTTTTACTAAAAATGAAGATCTATGATGAGTAATATATATGTTTATATTCATCCAATATTCATTCAAAAACCTATTTTTCAAATAGAATTTCAACCACTCAATATATTCCATCTACATTTTCTAAAGAATATCATATCAGTTGTGATATATAAATTCTTTGTTAAACACTACCACACATGCATATTGAAAACCATTTGTTAAAATAATTCCATAGCTCTAAATGAGAATTAAAAAATTATAGTGAATTTGAGTTAATGATACTATTTACACGAAGGATACTAACGTATTTTGATTATAAAATATCATTCCATACCGAAATCCTTTTTTAAGATAGTGGGATCATACATAACTTTTATGAGTTAAGCCTCTGAATGAACATGACATGTTATAGGAATACTAAAATCCACTAAGCCTAGTGGGAGTAATAGTTCTAGAGACACTTAAAGACTAGGAAATTATTATAAAAGAGGTTTTTTATCTTTACCACAATGGGTGATACATATTTTATTATCTCAGAATAAATATTCTTACAGTGAATTAGTAAATGGTAATATAAAAATTATGAAATGTTTGTATAAATTCATGAAATGGAAACATTGTATAATGATTTAGTGAATCCTTTTTTAATAATTATTTATGAAACATGATAATGATGGTGAGTTTTCAAGATACACTGAGAAATGATCGTATAATAAATTCACAATATAATATGATATATTAGTAAAGAGTATAATCTTTAAAAAAATCACCACTCATGATGAATAAATTCATTTTTGATTTTTACTTGTTGTTGAATATTTATATGATGATCATATTTGGTTATAGATTTTCAAAGACATGTAATTTATTGTCTTACATAAAAAATATATCCATATCATGAAATAAAAAGGAGTTCCTATTTTATATTTCTACTAGGAATTAATTTATGGTATAGTTAGATCATTAAATTAGAATAATAAATATAGATTTCATACATTCAATTATGAATAAATCATTCATAGTAATCATATAATATAATTTTGAAATCCACGAGGAATATGTGCCTCTAAATTGTTAGTGGTGTAAGTATAAATTCTCATGTTAAAAAAGGTGAAACAAATAGAAACCAAATTTCTTTTCATACTAGTTTGTTATGTATTTAAAATGGTGTATCTCCAAGTATGACATATATTAGAAACTGTTTTATGTGTACCATGACATATAAAATGAAAACATGAGTTTACTAAACCTAGTTATAATATATATATTAATATAATATGGAAAATTACAAGATTAAAAAACTCAAAACTAAAAAAATAATGTATATTAATTCTTGTAGAACATGCATTTGAATAAGAATATATTGTTGAATTTGAATGAATTCCACACGATCAATTTCTAGGAATTACCCTCATGTTATATGATATGTATTGAAATTTGATATTATTTATATAGAAATAAATATAGTCGAATTTAAATAAATCTATCATAATCAAATAGACATGTAGTTTGAACTGTCCCACGGTTTAGTACATGTAGAACAAGATGAGTTCTTAGTGTTTGGTGAAAAGGGGTGAATGTTGATGAAGGGAATTGAAAATATTTCTTCACTTATTCAATTTTTATGTATAATCATTAAAAGGGATAATATAAAATGTAATAGAACTTATTATATACAAAATCATACATGTCTACAATATTTGGGTATATTGTGGCATCTAATGTATCATAAGAAGTAGTTTTAGAGACATGTAATTCTGAATTAGGCATATAACAAAAGAACTTGATTTATCATTTTGTGATACGAATTTACTAATGATTTAGATAGGATTTAATGATTTTAACATGGGCTCCCCATTTTGGTAACTCAGTTATATAACTACAATCAGGATTTCACAATACATAAATGTTTAAATAAAAATATTCAACTCACAGACACTTGTATTTACCAAATAATTCCATCGAATTTTGTTATGAATATAAATTATAGACTTACCGATAGAATCAAATTTTTCTTGGGAGAACAAAGGGTTATTTAGTAGTTAGATCTTCTATATGTGGGAGTATATTGGAGTTGATCCCTAGAACAAACAACATTGTACATTGTAGTACATGAATATTAAAATGAGTGAATGTTAATATTAATATCTTATTATATATTGATTGTTTTAATGAATAACATTGATGTGATAATGTCATAAATTATTTTTCCCATTGATAAGGACATATAAATTCATTCAATTATGAGAAATACTATTTTCAATGATGATATTCTTAAAAAACATACAATAGCCAGAAAATTTAATTTGAGTGAGAATATAAGGAATAGATTACCATGTGTGATAACTTGTAAGTAGTTGAGGTATCTTCTCATGAAGTTCACTCTTGGTAATCTGCAAGAAGGAATATTATGATAATAGACCCACTAGTAAGATTTATTCATGATTAGTTATCATCATAATTTCTTATTTAGGATAATATGTATGTGTCCTTATATTTTGTAATTATTATTATTGCGGTTCATGACTGACACACTTATATTTACTAAAAAACATCACACCATACATACCCAAGAAGAAGGGTAAATTGGGTGTGTCCGGAGGGAAATGTTGTTAAATGATGATTTTTGGAATCATTCATCTCTACTATATGTATGTACATTGATATATCGACCCTTTAATTGACATATAATAGTCTTATTAATTCCATGGACAAGGTGTAACATTTTTTATTTAAAATGGTTAAAGAATTATGCATCAAGCGTATTAGTAGATAACACAGATGTACATCCTTATTGACAAAGTATTGACATAATGAAATTACATTACATAATTAATTTTCGTACCTGTGTATCAAAATTATTACATTGTATTATTTATCTTCGGTTACATAACCTATTTCAGGAAAATAATAGTAGACATTATGCATACCCACCTAATGTAATTGAAAAAATATCCTAGTGTTTCATAGACAATGTGTTTCTATTATTATCGAATAAAATCAATTCAATTTAAATTAATTGAATTTATATTATTCTCAATACCTAGGAATATTTTTATTTCTATTTTTTTGAATGAAAAAATTATATATTTATTTTTTCACTATATTGAGAGTAAAATATATATACTTATTTAATAGAATATATAATAATTAAATCTTCATTTTATTGTCAATAAAATATATATTTAACTGAATATAATTATTATCTTAGTATTCAATAAATACATAGTTGTTCCACCGAACCAAGACTACATCCAATGACAAAAATTAATTTATAAGCTAGAAATAAGATATTTTTTATTTCAGAAGTCATTGAATGCAGTATAGATTAATAATATTATTATTTTTTGGAATTGGGTTTTCAAAATATTATAATATCATTTAACTACTTATACATAATTAAA
Organism: Viscum album; assembly: GCA_963277665.1. Taxonomy (NCBI): domain Eukaryota; kingdom Viridiplantae; phylum Streptophyta; class Magnoliopsida; order Santalales; family Viscaceae; genus Viscum; species Viscum album. Next base: position 1,678,809,423 of record OY728143.1, on the reverse strand, counting down.
TAATATATTGTCTTGAAACCAAACTCTATAAACATATGTTTATGTCTATTGGGTAGGGTTAATCAATAATTGATATTAGAGAATCATTTTACAAAATATTCTTCTCTCTCTCACTCTATCTAAAAATTCTTCCTCTCATATTATCAATTATAATATGAACTCTTTGAAGCCCGAAGGATCTTATAGATTTCAAAATGAACGATGCATGAAAATTTATTCACTATAATTAAACCTAGAAATCAATTGGAATTTCTATTATACCATGGTAACATGTTTGGATCACCAATAATGAGACTCCATATGTTAATCCTTACAATATAGGAAATGTAATCTAAAATGTTTTTTGGAAGATCAATAAATTCATTAAAGAAAGGATCCTATGATAATGTTATAACTTCTTATAATAATAAATAAATTAATTATGAATTTAATGTTATAAATATTCTCTATAGGTTAGGGGTTCATTATGTCAATATTTTATTAGGAAAAATTCATTGGGTATAGTGTTGACAACATAGAAAATATTACAAATCTGATTTTAGATCAAAAAAACCTTCATGGTTGTCCACTCACTTCGGTGCTTCCACTATATAAGGAACCATCAATATTTATGTTTATTTTAATAAATTATATGATATTAATAATATAATTATAATTTTATAAATCTAAAATAACACATACCTTTTTTCCATCATAATATTCTAAAAATTGAAATGTTACTCATGTGTTCGTATTGCCTACATGGTCTATAATTGTATCACAATTTAATTATTGTTAAAATATTTCATGTTGGGTTTTAAAAATGTAATTTATTTATGAAACTTATAATTTTATCATGATTACCATTCTGACTATGATTAAATAATTATATATTTTACCTTAGTCAACATACAAAAATGATTTTGGACCAATTAGGGGTTTAAAATTAAAATGTTTGAAGTGAAATTTATGTAGGGGTAATGGCATAAATGGTATAAATTTTATAATGTGTGTTCTTATATTTTTTTCAAATTCATTAAGATATTATTTTAGTCTTATGAGGCATCATATATGGGATTTGGGAGAAAATATAATATATTACGAGGCTTTGATCACCATGTAATATTTTTCTATTAAATATGCCTCAAATTGGGTTTAATTAATGTCATATTTTCTTCCACTCTCATGTGATTCCATGATACTATGATATCATGTAATTTATGTTATACATTCATCTAATTACTCAGGGTCCTCCTCTTTAATAATATAATTTTATACCTTTTACTCACATGATATTCTTCCTTATCATGTTAATTTGCTTACAATTATTTTTAAATCAAACATATCATTCATGTATTCCCCAAAGCACATTCTTCAAATATAGAATCACGAATGAATTTAGGGGAACATTATATAGATAAAAATCGAATATTCTTGTATTCTATTTTGGTACATATTATTCCCAATACATTAGGCCTTTTTATCCTTAGTTAATAATTTGTGTATGTTTTTGTGTAAAAATCATGTAATAATATGTTTAAAAGTAATGGATATATATATAACATAATCACATTTTGTTTCCGTCGTAACAAAACTAGGATTAAACTAGTCAAGCTTTTCTTCACATGTTTCATATATGTAAATAGACTATTTTCAATATCTAACAATCCATTTCTGAGAAATTTATATTTAAATAGTATAAATTTTATGAATGTGTTCAAAGACATGTGATGGTCAACATCATTAATTTTTTGGTTTTATATTTATTATTATAAACTAAAATACATCATATTTTCCATGAAAAATGACAGAAAACATTCAACACCTTCATTAGACTTTTATACTATTGTTTAGTTTATAATTAAAATCATTTCAATATCACCATAATCATTATTTATATAACCTCCCAAGATTAAAAATTACATAATATAGTTTTTTATGTCATTAAATCATTATCATATGTTTGAGGATATTTATAGTTTATATTTTTATAGAATTATTCCATCTCCCCTATGTAGAAAATATATCATCATAATGATAAAACTTCTATTTAATATCCATTTTTCAGAAAAAAAAAACATTGAAAAGGGAAAATATTACATTTTAATTAAATATCATTAAAATATTTATATTTTACTCTTCCTTATCCTCAATATTCCCCAAAACCTTGTGAAAAAAATTATATTATTTGGTATGAATACAAAAGGCTCAATAAGTAAAGTTAAATTAATAAAATAATTTGTCTAATGGAAAACATGATAAACAATAATGTTTTTACCATTAATATAATATTCATTGATAATATGTATTAAACCATATCCACTGGAATAATACAAAATATTTTAAAAATAAATCATAAAACCCCGTATAATGATTATATAAACCTTTTGGAAACATTGTGAATAATATTCATAACTTATGATAAACTAATGTTATAAGTAATTATATTCCCATTCAATCCATTAGAGAAACTACATTGGTTCACTATATTATTCTTTCCTATAAATACATGGTACATCGCTCAATCCCTTGGAGTTCAACAATTGCTCTCAACCATCATTTATGCTATATTGAGATAAACTTTTCCAAATATATAATTATAAAGTACCATATCATGAATAGAAGTTTTATTAATTCATATTTGCATCATAAACACTTGAAAAAATCTGAAAATATCAAAAAAAATAACTTTGGGATATTGAAATTTCATTTCCATTTAAAAACACAATTATTACATAGGGTTATATAAGTTAACATTTCTACTATAAATATTCATTGGAAAGATAAAAATATTTCCTACATCATGATATTTTTTTATAATTTTTAGACATTAAATAAATTAAATGTTTTATCACACCAGGATGATGCAGCGATTACCTCATTAATGAACTTTTTAAATAAAATAAAAAGATAATGTAAACTATAAGACTTAAACTTGTCCAAAACCATTACTTGAGTTTCGGCTTCCTCTACAAGCCATTACTTTTTTCGGAAAATAAAAAATAAATACCAAGTTTTAATTTTATTTTATTTTGGTATTGAAAATGGTTTTCATAATGTTTTTATTATATCAATGTTTTTTTGATATCTTGTGATTGAAATGTGGAATTTTTATGTTTCTTTTATGCATGTTTTATGTAATATGATTATTTTGTGGTTTATGATAAGTTTAAACCTGTTCATATGAGGAATGAATTGGACTTAATAAGTGACGGGTGGAGCCCACTATAGATCCTTGATGCATCGGTTGGTCTCATGAGACAATCTAATGTCTTGGCATGAGTCCTTTACAAAATATTATTTGTAGTCTTGGCACACGTCCTTGGCTACGTGGTTATGATAGTCTGGCATTATTTATTCCAGCATTATGAAAGTGATTATTGATATTGCATGTGATTATTGGACTAGTATAATATCCATGTGAATAAGTAAATGTCATTATTTCATTTTATTTTTTCCAGTTTTTGTTTAAGTTAAATTTTAAAAGCCTTTTGTTTTAGCAATACATTTCCTTAAATGTTTTTTTTATTTATGAATGTTTTCACTGTATTGTTATCCTTACTGAACATCTGAGCTCACCCCTTTCTATGTTTTATTTTCCTAGGATGTGAAGAAGTATTTTATGACTAACCTACAGGGATAGTCTGAAGGGGATAGGAGTGTGGACTACGGAGACTATGTTATTGTGATTTTTCACTTTATTATGTAATGTAACATTTATGATTGTATCTAGTGTTTCCAAGGCTACTAAACTAATCTGTCTTTTGAGACTTGATCTTTTGTGATCATTCCAATGTTACGTAATAAGGAACCAACTATGGGTAGTTGGGGTCGGGGCGTTACAGTATTTCCCCAAATGACAAAGGCTTCTAACTAGTAGCGAGGTTCTATGGTTTGATAGTGGGGAAAATATGCCCTCAAAGGAAGTGTGTAACACAAGTTAATCAATAACAACATTATAGAGGAAATAGTAAATAGAATACAATGGATGTAAATAACTGATGACTAATAAGATAAATAACCAAGAATTATTCCATACAAAATATGATGGAGCATGTTCTTTTCTATGAAAGCAACCAAAACATGTACATTGAAAAAATCAATAACATATCTTCCAAAAGTACAAAGGAAACAAAGGATTATTAGAATCATCCCAAACCTCAACTCGGCCACATTATTTCTTGCTCCTAAATAGAGTATCAAAAACCAAGATAAGGGATCTCTCCTTACTCAACCCCTACAATAATATAATATGATTGGGCCTAAAAGTATGAACCAAATAGGGTTTGAGACTAAATCCATGTTGGCAACCACCCATGATATGTGTCATTCGATTAAAGAATATATATATAATAGGTAGTGTATAGTAGTAAACAAAATAACTGGAAGATACTCAAATGCAAGAAATTCCACAAGTAACCACAATAGATGTCTCAAGACACCATCTAAGAAAGTATTAATAAATACTGAATCTAAGCAAGCGATTTTTATTGGAATACACATCATATATCATTCCAATTCATTATTAATTTAAAAGAGAGAAAAATCCAATCCCATACATCATTACTTTCTCATGACATAGTAAAAATAATTGAACCATCACCCACAGGGGTAGTAAAACCACACCTCAAGCATTAGAAAACATCTCCCCTCAGGACTAGAAAATCCTCTCCCTCTGGCATAGCAAAACCTAGTATACCTGAATTGAAAAACCAAACCAAAGGAATCCAATATAGAAAATATTTTAACAAACCCATAATTATTGACCTTTAAAATACTCACCTGAAATGGATTTATAATAAGAAACATGTATATTAAATTATTACGTGGCTTCCACAATTATAAACTCGTGTGGGTAGAAGTCACAACTAGAAACACATGTAATTTAGACTATTTCATGGTTTACAAGTAAATAAATCACATGTATTGTATAGTATAATAATCATATCAAGTAAAGTAAAAACTTTCGAGGATTCAACATTTATATACTCACTTGGGATGTTAAATAGTTAGTGAAAAAAATCTACTGGTGTTAAACCTGTCAGAGGGATTTCCTAGGTCAAAGGGTATAATAACCATCCTGAGTCCTAAATTAATTCCATTAAAATTAAATAACTTATAATTTACTAATAAAAGCAATTCATTTTAAACAACCCATAAAAATCTAAAATTGTCATGCCCATAGGCATTCTAGGACAAATAGACATTAATGGTCATTCCATGGGAAACACACACATGGGGTGGCACTTAATGAAGTCTAACAATCTCAAAAATGCCTTAAATCGTTTAATAAATTACCTAATAAATACTCAAGAAACAATAATAGACAACTATCTATTAAGAGACTCTATAAATTATGGAATGTGGCACTGTGTTATGCCTTGTACGTGCATTAGAAATTGCATGTTGTTGTGGTAGATTTTGTGATAGTAAGATCATGATGTTGTGATATCTTTTTTGATTAATACCTTCTATTTGACAAGGTAATGTTGTGTGATATTTTGATAGAACGAATGCCATACTTTGGTTCATGGGGAGTATGGGCCCTCATTGACCAGAATTTGGTGAATCATCAACTTTTTTACTTTGATATGACATGTATAAGATTCCAAGCTTTGATTCACATGGTGTATGGGCCCTCAATGATCGTAATTTAGAAATTTGGTGTTGGTTTCAGTGTTTTTTGGGCTCCATAGTAGTTTCTGAGGCTTACTGTCTGGAATAACCAAGAATACATGTCGTATAGTATTGACTACACTCCATGTACTCTTATATTTGAGAAGTAATTAAAATTTCGAAAGTACACGTCGTGTACCGTATATACACATCGTGTAGATCTTACCTATGTCATAGGTCGTGTGGGTAGAAACTCTGGGTAATGAAACGTTGAGAGCACACGCCGTGTACTAATTGTACATGTCGTGTAGTGTAACCTGGGAATCCGGCTGTGTAACTAACAACATAGGTCAGTGTTTTATCCTCCCAAACATGTTGTGTACCTTAGGGACATGCCGTGTAGTCATGCCCGGTGGTAGACCGTGTGAACTCACCCGTGTGGCAGGGGAAATAAGGTGGTGTACACACCATGTAGTGTCAGCTAAGTAGTTGGCCATGTCACTAACAACACAGGCATTTGGAATTTAACCCGTACAATTCATGTCTATCTAGAACATGTCATGTAGTCTGAGCTGTGCACCTGGCCATGTCACAGAAAACATGGGTCGGTGAAGCTTTTCCAGTACATGCCATATTGACATTATAAACGCTATGTAGTATTGTTTAAAGGAGAGCATTGTGGCTAAGCCATGTAGAGGGACTTAGGTAGGAGAGAAAATTCAAGTACAAGTCATGTTTGAGGACAAAAAGCTATGTGATTGGGGTGTTACACGACCATTTTTGGCGTAAGTACACACCCATGTGGAAGACTTGAGGGAACATGTCGTGTAGTTAATATACACACCGTATAGTCTTATTTTGTAAAACATGAATGTTTTATTTCTCCTGATCCCTTATTCCAACCCTTATTTTCAGTCCCTGATAATCTTGATCTAAGGTGTGTTTTTGACCATGTAGAGTCATGACGCCGATATATCCTTGAGTTGTTCTCTAGGAGAGAGGAAATGATTATAATCCCAAGATGGTAGGCCATGGGCTACCATTGAATCCTCCAGCAGAGTCAGATGTGGTGCCAGCCACTATATCAGATGCAGTCATGGATGCATAGTTATGTGAAGGCTTTATGCAGTTCATGCAGACATTCCAGGGGGGAAGCGCCGGCTGCCAAATCTATGGCATAGCTGACTCGTGTATTCCAGTAGTATCATCCACCAACGTTTTCAGGGATGGTGGACCACAGGCTGTAGTGCCATGGCTGGATTCAATGCAGGATATCTTCGAGCATCTTGAGACGCCTCTTGGGAGGAGGGTCAAGCTCACTAAATATATGTGGCGTGATTCTTCCAAGAGTGGGTGGGATGTTACCACCCAGTCTAAGAATCTATGTTACATGTAATGGGAAGAATATCAGGAAGCCTTTTATGAATTCTTCTTCTCGGAGACACTGAGGGTAGATCGAGCTCAAGAGTTCATGAATCCACAGTAGGGCTCCTTGTCCGTAATGGATTATTCTTGCTGCTTCACTGAGATTCAGTGTTTTACACCTGTTATGGTGGGTGATGAGATTTTGAGGTCTAGACACTTTGAGGATGGTCTTTGATATGAAATCTGAGCACTGTTGAATGTCTTCAGGTTGTCTAATATGCATGCTATTGTGAACCAAGCACTGTTTACTGATTGGAACCTGCGGGAAGTTAGTGGTGCCAGCCAGGGCAGTTAGACACCACTTTCTTGTACTATTTCTATAAGTAAGAGGAAGAGACAGATGTATTTCTATCACGGTGGTAGTAAAATCTAGAATTACTCATCAAGTGTCCAAGTGAGTTGCTACCAGTGCGGTAAAGAGAGGCACAAGAGACCTCAGTGTCCACATGACCTAGTGGAGTGTCGAGCGTGTGGCAAGATGGGTCATCTACAGCATTTTGGCAAGGAGTTTCCACCAGTGGCTAGTGAGAGGGGTTCTGTGCAGACTGCTTGTGCGGGAGTAGGTCTAGAAGCTTCTTACCTGTTCCAGAATTGGAATATGTCAGGGCATTCAGGAAGAGGTGGTGGTCATGGTCGTGGTAGTTAGACACTAGGATCTCAGAGACTGTAGGGCGGGTCATCTCAGGGTAGCCAGGTTGTGTCTTAGGGCTACGGCACTGGGCATACATATGCAGTGCAACAGACCCAACAAGAGAAGGATCCCGAACAAACCACTATCATAGGTTATATTCTAGTTGCTTCTATTTTATCATCTATACTTTTTCACTACAGTCGCTACACATAGATTTATATCTGTTCCCATTGTGGAGAGACATGGTCTCTGTGTTTCTTCTTCTTCTGATATTATGGCGCTAGACACTCCGTTGGGGACTAGAATGACTGGTTTTCATCAGTGAAAGGAGTGACCCCTAGAGGTTGGTGGGTGTCACTTTATAAGGGATATCTATTTATTGGAGATGAAAATCTATGATTTCAATCATGAGATGTACTAGTTGGTACCCTATCAAGAATCTGTATATTTCTATCGTCATATGGTGAGTTTTAGGTCACCAGAGTGCAGAGAGATTCTATTCACGGGATAATGGGATGTCCAGGTGAGCCGAGCTGGACCTGAGCATCATGGGTGAGGGGGAATGATAGTCCAGATTGTGAGATTTTATCTGGATGACAAGGGAACTTGTGAGAAGTATTTACCTCTAGTAGTTGATCGTTTTAGGGATGTCTTCCCAGATGATTTTTTAGCTCTAGCTAAGGAGTGAGCGGTCAATTTCTCTATTGATATTTTTCCAGGATTGTCACCAGTGTCCATTCCTACTTATAGGATAGCTAAACTAGAGTTTTAAGAGCTCAAGAGGCAGTTAGAAGAGTTACAACCAATGTTTTTTATCTGACCCAGTACTTCTCCTTGGGTTTCATCGGTCCTTTTTGCGAAGAAGGCAAAAAGTACCCTCGGACTTTGTGTTGATTATCGAAATTTAAACCAGGTGACGGTCAAGAACCGATATCCCTTGCTAAGGATTGATGATCTTTTTTATTATCTTCTAGGAGCATGAGTGTTCTGGAAGATTGACATGGGATCCAGATATCATCAGTTATGCGTTAGACCATCGGACATACTTCTTATAGCTTCACGATGCTGATATGGTCTATACGAGTACTTGGTTATACCGTCTGGGCTCACGAACACTCCAGAAGTTTTCATGGAAATGATGAATCGTGTGTTCCACCCATATCAGGATTCATTTATGGTAGTCTTCGTGAATGATATCTTGGTTTACTCTAACACTCGACACGACCATGCTACCCATCATGAGAATGTTTTGATTACACTGAGAGAGGATCAACTATATGCTAAGCTCTCAAAGTAAAACTTTTGGATGGACCAGATACACTTCCCGGGTCATGTCATCTCAATGGCTAGAGTTTCAGTTGACCAAGACGAAGTGAGAAAAGTAGTTTCCTGGGAGCATCCTAAGAACGTTTTTGAGATACAGAGTTTCATGGGGATATCTGGTTACTACAGACACATTATATCGGACTTCTCCCGCTTAGCAGTTCCATTGATTGGTTTGAGTAAGAAGGGTGTGATGTTTGTTTGGTTGGAAGCTTGCAAGACATCCTTTCAAAAGGTGAAGGGAAAGGTGACATCAACACCAGTCTTGATACTTTCAGAGAAAAGTATGAGCTATACAGTTTATAGTGATGCATCAAGTATTGGCCTGGTAGCAGTGTTGATTCAGGGGGATCGAGTAGTTGCATACTGGTCTCGGCAGTTGAGGCCAGATGTGAGGAATTACCCGATGCATGATCTCAAGTTGGCCGTAGTTGTTCATTCGTTATGTTTTTGGAAACATTATCTTTTTATAGAATATTTTATGGTGTTTACGGACCACAAATGTCTGAGATATATCTGTACCCAGCATGACTAGAATTTGAGACAACGAAGGTGGGTTGAATAACTCCATTCCTTCGACATTGATATTTCCTACACACCTAATAAGGGTAACGCAGTTGCTGATTCACTGAGTAGGAGGAATCATATTTAGGCAGTGCAGTAGGCCAGTGGTGAGTGGCATCTCATGGCTCTGTTCTCTGATATGCATTCATATGTGCACGATAGTCAGGGGAAAGCCAATATTTCTTCATTTTATTTGACTAAAACCCTCCTGTATAGAGTTAAAATGAGACAGCTATCAGATTCTGAAGGCCAAGTTATATGGTAGTTGGTGGAAAGTGAGGACCCTCATTCAGGTAGGACGATAGGTGATGATCAGGTACTGTGTATCCATGGACGAGTGTGGGTTCTAGGGGATATAGGTGAGGAGTTGATGCAGGAGTTTCATGTTTCATCTTGATAAGTGCATCTCTGATCTAGAAAAATGTATCGCAACTTGAGACGTTAGTATTGGTGGCTAGGTATGAATCTTGAAGTAGCTAGTTTTGTTGCTTGTTGTTCCACCTGTCAGCAGGTGAAGGTGGAGAATCAAAGGCCAGTCGGACTGTTACAACAGTTACCCATTCTGGAGTGGAAATGGGATTATTTCAAGATGGACATCGTGACCAGGTTGTTGAGGTCACCTTGAGGAAGTGATGTCATGTGGGTTGTTGTGGGAAAACTTAAAAAAGTTTCTCACTTTTTTCCGATCAAGGAGACCATCAGGGTTGACGATCTCAGAAAGATGTATATCAGAGAGGTAGTATACCTTCATGGGGTCTATCATTATACCATTTCAGATAGGGACTTCTACTTTATGTATCGTTTCAGGAAGACCTTTCAAAGGGAACTGGGTACACAGGTGCTTCTGAGCATAGCTTACCACCCTCAGACCGTTGGACAGTCAGATCATACGATACAGGTCCTTGAGGACATGTTTCTCGCATGAGTCCTAGACTTTGGGGGATATTGGGAGAAGCACATACCCCTAGTCATGTTTCCCTATAATAATATTTTTCAGGGAACTATTGAGATGGTACCGGGCCATGCACAATGTCTTCCATGTATCTCAGCTACGCCATTATTACTCAGACATGTGTCACGTCTTTTCGCTAGAAAAGGTTGAACTTCAGGTCTATGCATTCTTTGAGGAGCATCTGATTCATATTTTTGATAGGATCATGAAGGTTCTCCAAGGATGGTCAGTTCCTCTCATATGGGTGCTATGGCAGTATGGCCGAGTGTAGGACGAAACCTGGTAGTGGGAGAATGATGTACGTGCTCAGTGGCCAGAGTTGTTCACACCTTTATCTTTACTACACTTGGATGGACTATTTTGGGACGAATTGCATTAAGGGGGGAAGTTTGTAAGAACTGGGTTCTTATTCTTAAGGTATATGGTTCTTTTTTTCCTCTCTCATTAGGAGTTTTTGAGAAAATAAAGAAAATGGGGAAAAATCCCATGTTTTGTGGGTACACACCATGAAATTTTCGACACACTGTGTACTTTGATTATGTGGGATGAATAGACAAGTCGTGTAGTCATGTCGGTGATGAAGGGTGTAAAACCTAACTACATTTTGTGTAATCAGTTGCAGGTGAATAGTAAGGTGGTGGAAGAAAACGCCAGCTGAGTGATAGTACACGCCGTGTAATCAGGAATACACGTCGTGTACTCATGTCGACAGATGAACAGTGCCATGGTGGGAAGAAGCTGCCAGAGGAGCAATTAAAAAAATGAAAAGTAAACACCGTGTACATTGGAGTACACTCCGTGTAGTATGTTTTTTTAGCTTAAAATGGGAAGTAGACTCCTCATTTGGTAGAGGATGCGGTGGGTTCGTTTGGAGCACGGGAGAGACGGTTGGACCTTGGAGGATCTCTCGACCCCACACTTGGATCACGATTCCTACGCCGTTGATCTCTTTTGAACCACACGGGTAAGCCCTTCCTTCTCCTTGATTAGATATTACAAATTTTTTCCTGAGGGAATGTTATTTGAGGAAGAATTTGTGTTCGTTTATCCCACATCTATGTAATTCATAGGCGTTTCGGGAGGCGTCGTTCATGTATATCAATTAGGGGAGATCAAGGTAGGTTGTATGATGATTATTACCAACTGTTGAGTTGAATTTGTGTATCATTGTGTTACGAACCCAGGGTCGGGGCATCATATGGCTGAAGCCTTTGCTGAAAGATATATAGAATTGCATAGATAATCTAATGATAAGTTATAACAGTTTTTTGGGATCACCGCTTGGATCCAGGACCACCTTGGGGTGAATTCTTCGGTTTAGCCATTTGTCCAGGATACCCGAGGTTATTTGATGATTATATTGTGCATTGCATTTTCAGGAGATAAAGTTTATATAAATTTCATGTTTATTCTTTGGTCTCAAACTGGTTACTTACTCCTGAGGGAAATGTTCTATTTAGCATGAGGGAAATGTTTTTCTTAGCATGTGGGCAGTGTTGGTTATCCAGAGGGTAACTTTACTAATGTCTGAGGACAGTACTTTCGTGCCAAAGAATATTATCTCATATGACTGAGGGAAATATTGGTTATGCATGGGGCAATCACTTGATTTATTCTATTTTGATTACCTAAGGGTAAGGTTCTGCATGTCTGAAGACTCTATTTACTTTGCAAATTCACTGTGGTGATTTTAAATGTTATACCTTCCAAGTTAAACAACATTAATGGTATGGTTTACCTCGCACTTGTTAGATAGATTGTAGTAGTTCAACTGCGGAACTATTTTATAGATTGTCGGCTGAGGATGTTTCTTGAGAACTTATAATTCAATTATCTTGAATTGGTATGTAATAATTAAATGGAAATGGAAATATAAGGTGTAGCTTCTTTTGAGTACTACATAGTTTACTAATTTTCCATTACTGCACACTGTTGTTGTACATTTTCACTAACAGTTGGGCCTGGTCCTTTTGTGGGAGCCTATTGGGAATTATTTCTCACATCCAGTTTGGTTCATGTCTTCAGCCTAAATAGACAATATTTCTATAGGTGTTGACAGGGGAAAGGGTCCCTATATAGGTACATGGTTGTAGCAGTGGAGTAGGAGAGCATGGGACTGAGCTTAGGATTGGGATGCTTCTTTGTTATATTCACTTTGTTTTGTTCTGTTTTGTTATACCCTGTACTTTGAGTTGTATTTTATTATATTTTTGTTTATCACGTATTGGATGCTTTCATAGAATTAGTGACATGTTGAATATTTATTTAAATAACTGTTGGTTGTCTTTTACGGTAGTTGTTCATTTATGGTTCATATTCTTTACCGCTACCACTTTTTTATAATATATTTATTTTCCGCTGCGCTAAAATTTGACAAATGAGGGCATAGTTTTTCCACTATCAGACATGGGCCCTCGCTGATAGTGAGAAGCCTCTAGCATTTAGGGAAATTCCCATGATGTCATGTGACCAACCAGGTTTGGGGAATACGTTGCATGGCTTTAGGATCTGGGGCGTTACATCCTCAAAGAACACACTCACTAATTATTAAATGAATTCATTGTATTTTTTATGTTCTATCATCTCATATAAAATTTTTCATCATCATGCACTATGATCCACTAATGGAAGGTTTGAGGAGAATCTCTTGAATCCACTTAGGGTTTATGCATCTAACCTTAGAGGATTCACCACATCAGTAGATTTATAAACATTCAAGTGATGTGAAAATAATAAAATAATTAATCTAATTTATTAAATTTACTAACTCAACATACTGCCAATGGGTTAGATATCTTAATACCAAGCATTGAATAATTATAGGTCATGCCTAAGGTAAACAACACATTCTAAACTCAATGTAGGTATCAGATACTGGATCTGATCTTCTATTGAATATTTTCTTAGTTTCATTAATAATAATCACATGCCTAATTTTAAATTATCTCATATTGTTATAAAATCAATTGTGGGAACACTAGGCCTTATAAAAACATGATGTCTCACCACCTTTCTATAGAAATATTTACATAAATACTTCAGTATCATACAAGGAAAAAAATAAGTCCCTATAGGGGGATAGTTAATTTAATGGAAGATGTTTAAGTAAACTCATAAAATTCATAAAAATCCCATTTTAAAAGTAAGTGTCCCAATAAGGGATGTCAAAACACTTATTTATAAATCTTTAATTTCTAATCATTTAATGGGATGCCATGTCTGACATAGTGTTTTTTATATCTATTTTTCAAAAAAAATATTATTCAAAAATATTATCATTTTATTATACTTTATATAACATATAAATATTAATTATATTTTACCTAACTAATTCCCCATATTATTTAAAACAATTATGAATATTCGATTCATCTATATTATTTCATTTTACATTAATTCATTTATTTAAATGATTACTAGTATGCATTGATAAATTAATTATTGAATAGATATAAATAAATAAATGAACTGATCATGAGCATGTGTGATGGTAGATTTATTGACCCGGCAAAAAAACAAAAATATGAACTAGGGTAATAACTCCTTGTGCTGGACATGGAATGAGTTACAACATTCTACCAGTCCACCCATATCACCTAGGTTATCACCATCATCATTAAGTCTTGAATCATCATCACATTTATTGGGATAGTCTACAAAATAATATTTTTAATTACCTACATAATGGTGCGGGAACATAAGGATTAGTACATGTAAACTATGTTAATAACTTTGAACACATAGGACCTACATAGTAATATAGCAAGGGATGACTCCAAGACCATCATATTAAAATTAATAATAAATAATTTCAAAACAATGAAATAAATTAAATTATACATTGTCAACACATACATAGGTCTTCATCACGCTCATGAATGGTCATAAAAATGCAACAAATTGGAAAAAAAATATCCATTTAACATTCATTATTATTGAGAAAAACATGTCGGCATTAATTAATTATTAAATATATTAAATAATTGCTATTTATTATTATTACTATTTGAATTCATTTGGAAATACCAATAATTATTTTAATAAATGGAAGGTAAACTAGAGAAATAATAATCATATATTTGTTACAATAATTTAAATGATCAACTAAAATTATTATAAAAAGTTTTTAAATTTTCAAACACATAATTTTTCAATTAATTAAATTATTTTTTATTTATCAAATTAATAATTCGATATAATGTTAGTTATTTCCATTATTTGAAGAATACATGGTGTGTATTTATGAATTACATATCATGTATCTCGGTTTCTAGGTTCCAATGATAAACAACCATGGATTCTTCATGTACCTCAGATATACTACATAGAATGTGATAACAAGCTACATAGAGTGTGTTCCTCTTCTCAAGTTCATAAGATGCATTCCTAGGTCTCCAGCATGTATCTCTAGTGACTAGACTAGGTATATAATCTATATAAAAACCATGTAGTCTGAATTACATTTTTTTCTTCAAACCATTGAATTATTCTATAAATTTATTTGATGTGAACCACACGAGTCTATTTAATATACACATCGAGTTATCTTTTTTACTCACTAAAGGGGTCATCATGAATATTTTATTTGAAAAATAATGTACCATGTGGCCTGCACAATCCAACTATTTCCCATTTATGTCATTATTACTATGGAATATCAGCCTCACTCCACATTGAAAATGTTAAATACTACATGATATGTGTAAATACATCTACTAAACATTGTAGACTATATGATGTGTTTGATAGATAAATGTCATGTAATATGATAAGATGTGTTCCAAAATGTCTTGGACTACTCATGATGTTCAATAAATTCATAATGTTTAGTTATCATTTGTAATTTCATGTATTCATCATCATATATAGAAATAGTGTACTTTGGTACACAATGTGTACTCTAGAATCATTCCATGTAATGCAGCTTTTCCATCCAAAAATTTGGAACTTCCTTATGATATCTCCAGTCATCCTTGATCCATTATTTAAATAAGAAATTATGAATATTTATTGATGATATTCAAATGTCACATGAATATTAACTAAAAATATAGGTTAACGAAAGAATAATTCATAAATGTAATCCATCCACTATTTCACATGTATCTGAATAATCGAAAAAATAATTATAAACATGAATTGTTACCTATATAATAAAAACTATGGATACACTATAGGTGTGGATAACAATCACTATTTTTTACCTCACGAATAACTTGCAATATTTTCAATAATGTGGAAACCTTGAGAATTGAAAATTTTCCAGTAAGATATTGAAATAAATAACCCAATACATGAAGAAAATTTATTTTAGGTTTTATTTAAAATTATTTATTTATTTAAAGAAGTGATTAAATTTTATTTGGATACTTTATTTGATGAAATAATTTATCTTAACAAATACACTTCTGTATTACCTTTATTTCAGGGTGAGGATTCAATTGACGAATCCATCAACCGATGATCCACATGGGCTCCATTAATATTTTTGTAGTGGAAATTAATTAATGTGAGTTAGAATAGTGAATCAATTTCTATAAATTGTTCATCTTGGGATATTTTATATATATCATGTCTAACAGAGTTATTATCTTTCTGGAGAGGAAGAGAGGTTGGTTTTTAGAGACACTGAGAGTTTTATTTGTTGTGTGAAGTGATTCTCTATTTGAAATTTTCTATTAAGCACACACAATAAAAGAATATCTATTTATATATCCTGGGATTAGGTTAAAACTTCATTTTATTGGGTAAACTCCCTTAAATAATATTTAAATATTTATCAATCCTTATTCCACATATTTGTAATAATATTTTTATAAAAATTATTTTATGGTGTGTGTGCTAACTTGAAGAACAAATAAAATATTTTTTTATTAGATAATAAACTAATATTTCTTTCTGAATGTGTTGCTCATCCATTTTAACTTCTCATATTTTATTTAATACTATAATAGACAAGTTATTTACTCATATAAAAATTTTATTCACAATCCAACAATATAATATCTATTATATATCCAATGAAATATATAAATTCATTTTATTCACAAACTGGTTGATAATTTTTTTTAAATTATCTGATCATTAATACCTATAATAAAATTATTCCTCAATATTTAAAATTAATATTTATTACTTTATTTAAATTAAAATATAATTTCCTCAAGAGAAACATAAAAACATAGTGTTTTATCCTCTATGATTCTTTTTTTTGGCATTAGGCGGGTACGCTAAAAGTCCAAGATCGTCTAAAAATAGATCAGGAACCCTAATAGAAAAAAATAATTTTTAATTTAATGAAACCAAAAATAAATGATTAATGTATAATAAAATACTTTTTAACATTATCATATTCTGTAGGTCGCATATCTGTTTTAACAACTTATATGCATGATACATCTTTCTATGACTATATGAAATAAATGTTATTACACCATGTCTAGGGAATTTAAGTTTCTATTTTATTTAAATCAAAGGGTCCCAGTATCATATTTAATAATTATTTATGGGAAAAATACTTCCTCAACTTACCCACTAATAACATGTTATTCCATATTGACCCAACATGCCATATATCCCGTCAACATATGGTGTGATGGTTTTGGTTAGTAAATTTAAGTGAACAAATCATCATATGAATTAATGAAAATGAAAATTCATAAATAAATTTACAAAAGATCATATAAGAATATTATATGACACTAAAAAAATAAAAAATCATTGGTTTATTCTCACAAATATCCCATCTTAGTGATTACTAATTGTGAACTTCATGAGAGTAAGGATCATCTTGTTATGAGTATTTATTGTTGAGGACCTGTATAATATATTTGATGTCATTGTACTATTTTCATATATAGAACTATTTTAAATAGTATCATAATGGATTTTCATGGTTCTAATAATAGTGGGGAACTACTATGACCTTATTAGTGTGACATAATCTTTATGACATTATCACGTCATTATTATACAAAAGAAATATAAATATGCGATATGATATTTAAAATCATATTAAATAATTTCAATAGTCATGAAATGTAATGTGATTTTTTTGGTTGTTGGGAGTCAACTCTTGCACCAATATCATCATTATAATGCGGTAATAAAAACTAATGAAACTACATCCAGATATAGTTGTCTGTAGAAGACACAAACACCGTTATAATTTTATCAATACATGGTTAGTTAAACAAATAAAATTTTATATTTATTTAGTATAATTATTAATATATCATGAACATAATATTTAAACATAAAATTAATCCTTATTACCTTCTATGTAAAGCATATTTAGAAACTGATTCGCATCTCTAAATAAAGTGGTAGTCATCCACACAACCTAACGACGTTGTCATTTTCCCAACTGAATTAAAATTATAAAGAAATGTATGATATCAAAATAAAAAGAAATAATATTATCATAAATATCATACAAAAATAAATACATCAATTTATGTAGTCATGTAATGTGATGATAAAAAAAGGATTGCATCCATTCCTGAGGCGGTAGTTCCCCATACATAAGATCAACAACTCCATTTCAATGTTGAAAGAGGATGAGTAATATATATGGAATTAACATAACACCAAATAATCTCATTATGTGTAATATATTTTTTATATTACATATCTACATTTTAAAAGTATTATAAATAGGTGAAAGAATAAATAAACCGAATTAATCATTAAAGAACGATAACTTTACTTTAGACCACTTCTCTAGGTTTTTTCCAAAATCCTTACTAGGATGCATTTATGAAAACAAATGTTCAATATAATATTTGGAGGTAATTAAATAAGGTATAACCGGTAGTTATTTTCTAATCCAATGTGTACTTGATGCGTGGAATTGAGAGGAGAGGGGTTTTTCTTTTTTAATTGGGGGAGATGTCACATTTGGAATTTCTAAAAAGAATGAATTAGTATAATGTGTTTCACAAGCCAGAAAGCTTCAAAATGGACCACTTTATAAACTCATAACATATAAGTTTTATATATGATCATAAAATAGGAAATATACATGTATATGGTTATTTTTACAAATACTATTTTATTTTAACCCAGAGTCGATCTATCTTCACATGAACTGTAGTAATTTTTTATTCAATATTTGTTATGGTAAAATAATTTTTTCATGACATAATATAAACTAAATTATGTTATTTTTAAATATGAATTCTATTTTTAAATGTAAATTCAATGATGTGGAATAATTTAATTTATAATTTAATCTAGAGGCATGTCGAACGAATGGGTTTTCAATGAATGCATTTTCATAAACGCTAAGATAATAGTATAAAAACATTATAATAAATTATGATAAAAATTTTATTTTCAATTCATAATTATAGATATATAACATATATATATCAATTAAATAATTCTTAATTATGTATTATTTTAGTTACTTAATATTTATTAAGAATATTCACATTAAAATAGTATCCAGAAATTTTGTTTTTTAGACTGTGAATAAAAATATAATACATTAAAAAATAAATATGATTTAAGTGTAAGTACTTTGATTTAATATAGATATACAATTCTGAATTTAATTTTATATAAAATTAATAGATTAATGTAATAGGACTACAATATTGATTTGTGATCTCCAACCATGACTTGAGGAATTTATTTAATATTTTGATAGATAACAATATAAAATAATATTAACGCATATCGTTTTATTTTATAAACACATTTTCATATTTTTTTGTGCACTAATCCCTTTCACTTCACCTATTACTTTAATAAATGAATATAAAACAATATTTTTATGCCTAAAAATACACATAAACTCTATAAAGATCATATTACACATTGAAGTGTAATAATCTATTTCTCTAATATTTAATAATAGAAATGAATGTTTTCACAAAAATATATAATACCCAATCTAAATATGAATATATTGATCTAAAAAATTCGATAAAGAACCCAATAGTTAAACATTGATCATTTAATAAAAAACCTTTTGTCAGAATTTATCTAAATAACCTCAATAAGAAAGAATGTTTTAATGAATAACATTGTCTCATACATTTTGTGTTAAATTTCAAAAAACATAATATATTTTTTCCAAAATAATCCATTATGTCTAACAACGATGATAAATATATCCAATCCTAGTTAAAAGTTTCACACAATAGCATTAATCAACACTAAATAAAAAATTATTAGATCCTCTAGTATGATTCACAAAATAGAAATAATAAGTATCCAATAATATGTTTATGAATCAAAAATTATACTAACATGAACATCTGGTAAGTAAGTGGAAGATGTAACACCTTTATTACCAATCTATTGTGGGTTGAAGCCCCAAAACCTAGACAGTTGTGATGGGCTGTCACCAAGATTTTAGGTTTTCCTTTTTCTAGAATAGTGGAAAATATTATGTGATATTCAAGTACAAAAATCAACCTTATATATTAAAAAACACATGAATATGATTATAATATATAAAAATTAATTATTATTCCAATAAAAAGTTAAATATTCTATGGTTATCGATAAAGCTCATTCTTTTCCGCAAAATCAACCAATTTAATTTCTTATAATTACCTCAACAACAAGAAATCATCCAATATTCACTATTCCTCAACTACTTTTTCACAAAGAGTATAAAATAGAAGTAAATCATATTTTTATACCATATTTACCATTTAAAATATTCTTCCAAAAACTTAATTAAATTCTAATATATAACTGTTATGAGATATGTCATTATTCATATAACCAAAATACAATTGATAAAAAATATACTACAACAACATAATTCTGTAATTACAATACCAAATCATAAAATTTCACCTATATATATTATTTTGATAACTTATTCCTCTAGAAAATAACCTTTGGATTATGAAATTTAATAAGATAATGACTATGGTCCACATATTTTCGTCATTGAATTGCTTTTTTTCCTTAGGATGAACACTATTTCCAAATATCTTGTTAACTCTAATCTTCATTTTTCTAAAGAAAATAGCTTATTTGGGCTCACCTTCTCGAAACCCATATAATAATTTTAATCATTTGATATGTATTCAATCATAGCACTTCATATTTTTTCATATATGATATTGAATTATCTCCTTTTTTCCATTTTTATTACTTTAACATCCATAGGAATCCATCCTTCTCTTCTTAGATGTATTTTTAAATTAAAATATGTTTCAGTTTTTGACCATGATATCCAAAGGATCGTTTTCTTCATCAAAAGATTTATAAATTTTATTATTACCATGTTTGGGAATTCATTAGGGAAATCATTATATATCCCATCACATTGGTTGTTGGAAATCATTATAATATTTCTATCCGTTAACTAAAATATGAAAACAAGGACGTGAAAATGTTACATAAAAAATGGAACCATAAAAACAATTGTAACATACAAATTATATTTATATCCTAACTTATGATCCTCTTGGATTAAATCTACATTTTATTGGAAATGTTACACATTAGGTTTTAAAAACAATCAATTTTTTCTTTCCTTAATAATGGTTAGTAAAGTGTTTTTGAATTTCTAAAATATATCAAATGGGAGTGCAAAAACAAGTACATATTAAAGCCCATGGAAGTTAAATTGGAATTTATTAATTCAATATTCATGTTTTTATGATTTTATTACACCTAAGAACATTTGTTTGAGAACCACATTCACATATAGAATCGATACATATAAGTAACTACTCGAAAACAACTCAATATATACTGTAGCATGATTTCATAATGTTTTTATACACATAATTTTATATTTATTATTATTTTAGGGGTTGTCACTAAATCATTCTAATCCTAGTCTTAAAAAGATAAATAATCATATTATTTGATACCACCTATAGAAACCCAATACATTTACACATATTTTTACATGGTTTTAATATAAGAAAACTAATTATTTACAATTTTATGATCTAAATAGTCTCGCATAATTGGAAGATTATGAACCAAGAAAATGAAAAAATTAATTTTTTTAATCCACATACAAGTATCTGAAATCCATGTTATCTCTTAAATCCATTTGATATCGAAATACTAGATAGGATATCCTGAGAAGTATATAAAAAATTCGGTGGTTTAAAAATTTAGTAATCGAGTAAACATGTTATGGAATCATTATATGTTAGTCAATGGTATGACATGATATCACAAAAGATGAGGAACATGAGTAACCAAATAAAAGAATAAAATAAAAAATATAGAATCATAATACTATGGAACCATTGTAAAGTGATAGATATATATATGTGATAACATAATCAAGGATAAATACCTAAATAATATCACATGGTGGTTAATGTCTCAAAATTGAATAGAATTACCCCTTAATCCAATATATTATTTCCCATGACACTAAAAATACTACCAGATGAATTATTGTGCTATCTAGGTGAACCAATCATAACATGTTCATGATTTATGTGTTCTAAAAAAAAAATACATAATGATGAATAAATATAAGAATTTTCCCTATGATTATGTGGGTTTCATAAACTTATATCATATCATAATCAAAAGATATTTAAAAAAAATGGAATTTGAAAATTGAAAATAAGGAATTTATTAACCCATTAAAGTTTAAAAAAATAAGATTATTATATATATTTAATATTATAATCTAAAAAATTTATAATCATTTCATAATATAAATGGTTACTATAATTGATTAATAGAAATCCAATAAAAATATTGAAATAATTTGAGAGAAAAATCATTCTACATAGAATCGCATGTTGAAAAAACTAAAAATAAAAAAATATTATAAAAATAATTTTATTTTAAAAATATCTTTCATACATATAATGGATGTTTCAAATTAAAAACATAACATGATGGAGTTCAATTTATTATATTTCTTATAAAAAATATTTCTCTCACACTTGGATGAAAAAGTAAAATAATACCTCATTCGGAAAATGATAGGACGATTTATTTAATGTTTTTAAAAAAATGTGAAATTGTGTAAAAATAAATTTAAACAACCATATTTCAATGAGAAAACATCATTTATATTTTTTTAATAAAAACATTGACCTGTAAGAGAATATGTTTTTCACAGAAGATATGAAATTTCATTGATTTTCCATAAAATTTATTATCTGAGTCATCATTAGTTCCATTGATAGAAAAATGGATTAATTAATTATAATTTTCATGAATACCTATATATAATAAATTTTATGTTTTTTATTCAATGATGATATAATTTCCTTTGATCAAAATTCAACCATAAACAACCCTGATTAAAATGCTATTGTGAAATAAACACTTACCACATTGGGACTTTTTGGATCATATACCCAAAAAAATAATTAAATGAATTATAACATCAAATACCATGAAATTTGATGGATTAATTATGTAAAATTTAAAATGTTTTTATATACACTGTATATATGAAATTATGAATGGAAAAGAACATGTGTCTCAATAAAGGAAGTATTCACATGAAACCCTTACCTTGATCTTAAATCATCACATGTATTCCTTATCATAATGAATCATCTAAATATGATAATTATTTAAATTATTGAGAATATATTTAAATTTTATTATTCTTTTGGATTTATTATTAACTAATTAATATTCAATTCGATATCTAATTAATTTCAGGTAAGATGTCTTATAGAAAAAGAGATTTTACATCAAAAATCAATTCGGTATGTTGACTAAATTCAAATTGTTGTTTATTAATATCTAAAATGGTTATAATAACATAATTATCATTTAAAAAATAAATTATTATTTTAAAACATACTATGATATGTGTTCATGATAAATGATTTATGTTAATATGTTTGAGATGGTAGGTCATACATATGCATGACTACTGTTTCCATTTTTTGATGTTTATGATAGAAAAAAGTTAAATATTATTTATTCATAATAGAATGATAATTATATCATATTTTTCATTTTTTTTCTTTAAATTCACATACATATACTATCCATGTGATGTGTAAAAAAAATGAATCACATCACATCATACTGAAATAGTCTTAAAAACATGAATGATGATATCATTTTTTCAATGGATGTAATGGTAAGAAATAATTTTATGAATTTCATTAAATAATTAATACTACTTCATTGTTATCATATATAAACATAAAATTAATCCAAATTATCATTCATATAAAATGAATGTGAAAAATGAATCACATAACATCGTGACTCGGTTGTCTGTCGTACACATGACCATTTTTGTTGTATTCCCTAAATAATGGAATGTGAAAATTAAATATATGGGATTATTGTTCTAAATTTATAATATTTTCTGAAATATCATATATAAAAATTATTTACATGATTTTATCCATCCATGATAAGCGTTGATAGGAAATGAATAATGTCATTTCGTGAGGTGGTAGAAAAACTTACACATTATATATGGTTTCATTTAAAATTTAAGGGAGTAAAACATTGATATAGATCATTAAAATAAAATAAAAACATCTTATTATATTGAATATATATAATGTACTACATATTTATGTTTTACAAATAATTTAATTGATTAAATAAATAAAAAGAAGAATGCTCGGTTAAGAATGATAATTATTCATTGTAAATTTTATTTAGTGTAACACCAATATTCATCTTAGGATGGAATTATGATTAAAATGGGATAAAATATATTCTGAAGGAATTTAGTAAGATGTTAGGGTGCAAATTTGGAATAGAGATTAGTTATGTATGGGTGTAATGTAGATCAGAGCAGGTGGCCTTTTAGAAGTGGGAAAGAGGACACATTTGGAATTTTTGAAAAGAATGAACTAAACCTACATTTTTCAATTGAAATAGGGAACCAAAATAGACCATTTTCAAAATATAGAAGAAATAATCCAAAATTATAGACATTAAATAATAATTAAAAAAATTTATGGGAGATTTTTGATAGTTATCTTTTTATTTTAATCCGTAGTAAACCCAATTTATGGTTAATAACTATAAATAATATTTATAGTTTTCACTATTTAATAATCTAAAAATTTACTTCCACATTAAAATGTAATAAAATTATTTATTATTCAAAATATGGATATATTTGTTCACAATTAAATTAATATATTTAATGGTATTTAATTTAAAATTAAAATTGTAGACGTGTCAAAAAAATGGGTTTTCAAAAAATGCATTTCTCTCAAGAATAAGATGATCTTAGAATTACTATATAGAAATTAACAATAATTACATGTATTTAAATTAATATATATATATTATATAAATTTCTTTTAAATAATTCCTCGTTAGGGGTTGTTTTATATAAATAAAACATACAATCATTCTTCTCATAAAAACAATTTTTAGAAGAAATTTTTTTAAGAGGATGAATAAACTCATACTAAAATAAAAAAAATAATATTTAAATTTTATTAATTTTATTTAATATAACTAAATAATAAATATTTTTTTTTCATGTATTATTAAAATAATAAAATAGCCTTTAATTAATTTTTTTTAAATAATAAATTTCAATAAAAATATGGGTTTTCATTATTAAATTAGAAATAAATATTTTATGAAAAATAAAAAACAAATTGACCAATGTTAATAAAGATTTTATGTTTCAAAAAATAAAGTTAATTTTATAAAATAACATTCTTGGATGCTCTAAAAAGTGTTATATTATATTCTCACAAAATAAATTTTAATTATGTTTCAAATAAATGTTTTTATTAAAAAATTAATGCTTATTTCCTATGAGATTTAAAATAAATATATTTTTTATAATATTTTTACCTATTTAATAAATTATTAAATCTTATAAATACGAATTAGTTAAACTGATAAGTTAAAATTATTTCATTTATAAAAAAATTATTAATATTGAGTCACGGTTCATTTGATCTCTATATAGCTTATGGAATAAGATCTCAAACATAGTGTTATTTTAATATATATGGGTGATAATTGAAATACCACAATAAATAATGGAATATTGGGTTAAATTTCCTATTGGGCCCGTGATAGAAGATTCAATCTTTATTTTTAACATCGTCATTTATTTCTAGGATATAAGGTAATTGTGTACATCATGCTCATGTGTAGAAGAAAAGTGAATAATATAAAAGGCATCCCAAGGTGTGAGGATAAATTTTAAAACCTGATGGTAATTAGTTAGTTTTTTTAAACCATGGTTAAATTAAGAATTTTTTTGCTTTCCCAAGTATATGGGATCTAGGAATCTTTATGAATCATGTGACTATATGGAATCAATCCCCATATTTTTTTTGAGAAAGGGGGTATTATAATCTTAGTATATGGTTGATATTGTAAACCCATCAAGGATATGGGGAGATACGTTTGAAAAACATACATGAATATGTGAATACCATTGTTAAAATATTTTATAACAAATTTACAAAGTCATGTAGTTTAATGGTCATGAGGTATGTTCTATGAACTATGAAATATAATAGAGATGATGGAAATCTACTCTAATTTTTCCTTGGTTATGAAGAACTAGTAAGAAAATATGGCTTTTAATGTGTCTTTAATTTTCTCCCGCTCATATTGTTTTGTATTTATCAATCTAGTTGATCATCTTCATAAACTTTTGGAGTATCAATCAAAGCATTTATTACTTGTGTATTTAATATATATCTATTTTTTTTATTTTTATCTATATATGTTTGATGTATCTATTCATTTAATATTTTATGTTATTTTAATTTTTAATGAATTAAGATCATATTTTATAGTTGTACACCATTTTCCAATAAGGAACTATTAGTTTAATGTTTTAAATATTTTACAAATGGTGATAAATATTTATGGTCATATATATTTGAATAATATTTCTTATAATGGTGTTGTTCAGGTAGATTATACAGAAGTAATTGTGTTTCGTAGTTTATATTCATTGGGTATGGACAATATTATGATGCTTAATTATTTTTTATATAGTTTTTAATTGAATATTAGATACTTTATTAAATAATTATTGTTCATTTTAACCCATCAAATATACAGCATCATACATTAGTTTGATTACTCGTTATTGGGTATTTATAAAAACATTATTTTTGATATATAGATCAATAAATAATTTAATGGGTTCTTTAGGGATCAAAATTTAGTTTCAAAATATTTACACATACTTTTTTTATATAATATTCTTTGGAGACATATAACGGTGGTCTTAGTGGATAATTTCTTAACAGTTATGTGACCATCCCTTTATGGGAGTTCAATATATTGAGATATATATTTTCTGAATATACTTTATTTTCTTTTTGTCTATATCTATATTGTATACATATAATATGGTCATATATATTTGATTTAATATGTTCTTAACCATTTTATAAGTAGATTTTACAAATTTTGAGATCAAAATTTATGCCCCTGTGACATGAAATGTTCATCAAAGGATAGAAATGGGATTATGTTAATTACAACTCGTGGTGAAGATGAGAAACAATTATCGATATGAATTATTTGAACAAAAATAATTAATATTTTTCATATTTCACATAATGGTGAATGTTTGAGGTATTTGTTTTTCAGATTAATCATTTGGAACATTGAAGAGACAAATATAATCCCAATAAGCCAAAAATGGGCAATGTAATGATGATCAGAAGGAACAGATTGACCATTGGTTATAGGTTAACTATAGACACATTATCATTGACTATCCTATTGAATATAGATAATTATACTCTTTGACCATGAATAATACATTGGAAATTATTTTGTAACTCATATTAACTTCTCTTTCAACTATACCATGGTGGGTAAAATCAATTCGGAATTTGAAAACTCTTCCAAATAAAGTGAATGATTTTTCCATGAATCAATAACTTGAGGCTTAATGTGGGTTGGATATATAATAATATATTTAATAGGGTTTGGAATACATTATAGTAATAATCCTATTAGTTGGGAAATATATGTGGGAAATATTTGAATTATATATAGAGAATTTTTTTAAGGGGAGGATCTAAATTAAATATAGTTTTCTATTTGCAAGATGAAGATCACATAATATGTATTTTTTTTTCATTTTCAAGAAAACAATATAGAATCAAGGATTTAATGTTATTTTAAAGATGTGAATCTTGGAAAAATTATGTTATGATTCTAGGGGATTTATCTCAAATAATTATTTAAGTACCATCATAATATAACATAAACTAAAATATTTCGGGTTTCTAGAAGAATATTATAAACTGAAGGACTTAAGGTTTCTAAAAATAGTTTTATTGGTGGAAAACATGACAAGAATTATTGGGACTATGATTGGGTGAATAAAATAAAAGTTGAAGGTATGGTATTGTTAAATATATAAGATCCACTAATCTGTACATATCAAAAGAGAAATGGAATTAAATTAGATATGGTTCTCATAAAATTTTTCTCTTCACATATCAAAATCATATACAATAGAATATATAATTATTTTTATCATTCAAATGGTATATTTTCGGAGAAATTATTTTATTTTAAATATATATACACTAATAATTATTATGTATCTATGGATATTATGATAGGTAATTAGGTTATATAAAATATATCAGTTTATGTTATTTTTTGTCTTGTATGGTGTATAATATGTAACATGGTTTCCTGTCATTTTATAAGGACATTGTGTCCTGAATTTTAAAACTAGGATATAAAGAACATCATTCAACATACATAGGGACACATGATAAGGACATTAATGTTAGATAGTTTAGAGTCATGGGATGAGGAAATCACATATTTATGATTAATTGTGTTATTAAAAAACATTATTATGATTTTTTTATTTAAAAATATTATAGGGGAGTTTTTCTAAAATATAAATTTGTTTTGAACAAGGAATAATTTTGTATTGTTATTCAAATGGGTTATAGAGGTCCTCATAATTACTCATCCCATACTATGGACAATTCATTGAGGTCTTCTTGAAGATGATTAGATTTTTAAATAGTGTCCACAGAAAAAATAGTAAATTTATTAATTACGGATGCAGCCTAAGAGAAATTTCCAATCTCTCTACAGGACAGTGCTTGGTCATGGTGAGTAAAAAACAACCTGTTATAGAGAACCATGATTTTTATCATCATGTGTATTATTGTAATTATATAGGAAAAACATGTGGTAGCATACTAATTTAATAGAATATTACACTATAGAACTAACAAAATATAGGTGTTGAATCTCACCTACATCAGGGTTAAGAAGTTGAGGGTGTTTTTCCCCATAGTAGATATCAAATGAAGGATGGTAATGTACTAGTAAAACAAGGGTTAAAAATTCTATTGTTATTGGGAATGGTATCATGGATATCCATCGATTAAATATTTTGATCTATTCAATAAACATGGATCATGTCAGGGTGGTGTTGGATTGAATAAAATCAACAATATAGCCATTCCTTAGTGAAACATTCATGGGTGAATTGTATGTCATGTCAAATATCAATTTAGAGTACTAAAGCAGTTAATAAATGTTGCTATTACGGTATCTAAATAAGTTGTAACCATCATTTTCCTCAGTGGTTATTCTTTATTTTCAAGTCCTTAATTATTTCAATTCAACAGAATAGATTAAATGCATATGGGAGACTGGATTTTAAAACTAGGCTATGATTCAATTAAGAAGAATTATGGACAATATAAAACATATTTATAACATAGAATACATACAATATGAATACAAAAATGTGGATGGTGAATGAAAATCACATTTTTAATTAATACATCGTCTGTAGTTCCATTAAAATGTGTAGGTTCTATAAGGAAATCAACTAAAATAAATATATCTATAGATCTTACACAGAAATATAATTTCATATGTTATGTGGAATGAATTAAATGAGTTTCGAGTGAATGAGAATTCATTAGAAGTTTAATATAATTCTATGATGAAACTTGTAATAATAGAAGCATTACAGGGGGAATAAATTTTTCAGATGATTTCCATTATTTCAACTTAAATTAATAGAGGAAAAGGGTTAGTTATGGTTAATCTTAAACATTATTATTTCAAATGTGTAATAGTGATAAATCATATAGAATAATGACCCATTAAATTCATAAAATATTATGATTAAGATATTATATTGGTGAACATCGTTTCAAAAGAAACTATTTCTACCATGGTAAGATTTTCACTCGAATGAATGGAAATTTGAAGAGATCAATGATTTCAAAGATCACAATAATGATTCACTAGTCATTGTTACCCAAGATAATTATAATGATGAAAACTATATTTCTATAGATGAATTGATCTTAAAATATAACTTGTGGAAGATCATGAAGAAAATGATGTTTGGAATGAGAAGACATATTTTTTTTGATGTTTTTCATGACATAAAACTCTATATAAAACAATAAGATTAAGAAATATCCTAGCTAAAAATAAAATGAGAAATGAGAAATATACAAATCATGATGTTTAATTAATGAAGAATAAATGAATTTAAAATATAATGAGAATGACCAAATCAAATATGGGATGGATAATTATTTGAATAGAAAGGATAAGAAAATTGATGAGATCATAGATGACTTGAAATTGTAATTTTTTTGGGAATATAAATAGAGAAATCACTCATAATGTATGATTACAAGTAGCTCAAAAAAATCCCACCCACTATGGCTAGAATATTGTCTATGGAATTTTGTGGGGAATGTATTCTCATCAAACATGTATAGCACTTTAAAAAATGGTTAATATTTTATGGAGAATTATTGAATAACTAGGTCAATTATTATTTGTTCTAACCCTACTATACTAATAATTATAAGGAAAGTGGAACATCATTGAACAGAATAATGATCTTTGGGAGATAAATTTTTTGAGGAAATGATTAAAAGATTCGAATAATATTATTGTTGAAATATGGAATACAAAAAATATATATATATTATAATGAAAAAAAAATATCTATGAGAACATTATTCACAAACAAAATCATAAATTTCAATTTTTTTAATATTATTTTAAAGGGAATTTTATCTATTGTAATTGTACAATAGATAACTTATTGATAGATATTCAATAATGAAAAAAAATTGTTCCTCAAAGAATCACATTATGGAGGAAAACAATAGATAGAATATACATCTCAATATCTACGAGTGCAATAAAATTCTCTAAATTATAATATAGAATGTAATGAATTGATCTAAAATAAAATGATGTATGTCAATCACTAATAGAAGTGTACCCTTAATTATGGTGAGCATAGTAATGTTTGAAAAAGACAATTTAGATGATATTTCATTATGAAATATATTCAAGTATGAATTGTGTATTTTTTCAAGTATATGTACATTTCATATGGATAGATATATAGAATTAATCATGGAAATAAAATATAATAAATATAGTTTCATTTGATTTTGAAAATATATGAAACTCGTTATTATTAAATCATTGAAAGAATATCATTATTTTAAAGATCTAAAGAGATCATAATATCACTTAGTAGAAGAAAATAGTCATAATCCTCCTAGTTTTAGTAAATTATGTTACATTGGTAATATTATTGATTTCAAATGTTATAATTAATGTTATATTTGGAGACAGTTTAGTAATTATACAAGGAATATGACCAAAATGAAGCCATTAATATCTTGTTTAACAGAATTGGTTTATTATTCCAAGGAAGATGGGAAAATACTATGGAATATTTGAAATTTCCATTTTATATGAGAATACTTTGATAATAACGTTAATTATAAAATAGAATTATATATTATAATTTCATGAACTATGATCCACACAAAAGTTCCCTATAATGGCCAGTCATGAACTCAAGTGCGCCACACTACATGCTAGAGGCTACCGACTAGCAACAAGGGCCTAATAAGTCATTCATTGGGAGACTATAACCACTTTCATCGTATTATTTAACTATTGGAACTAAAAAACCATAAAATAAGCATATATAACCATAACTAATTCAAACATCTCATAATTAACCATGTTAGAAATAAAATATCTAACTAAAGAAGAAAACATGTCATGTTAATATATGTTTCTTGTCACTACAATGGAAACTAAAAATAATGAATTAAAAACACCCAAGAGCATACTAAACAACATTAGGTTCCCTCATCCAATATCCATACCCAAATTAGCCATCAAACCTTGGGAATTTTCTCATAAAATGTCTTACAATAATACAATTCTCCCAGGTACTGATCATGAAGCCCAAAATGGGTGTGAGTACAACTCAGTAGGCCACCATGAATAGTGTATCAAAGAATATCTATCTAGATAATAAAGTATATAGTGATATATGTAAATATCTAAAATTCATAAATAAATATTTGTCACATTATCATTTTTTATTACATAAACACATTCACTCTAGTGTTCCTGATGACCCATGTACGTTATGCCTGCTTCGGCTCATGCAAGATCTCGAAGTGTTCATATGTAATATAATATCCTAATATCTACTTCGAATCATTTTAAAATTCCATTTTATTCAAAGGTGATATCATATCCATATACCCACATTAGCTCATGCCTGAGCTCAAATTATTCTCATTTGTGGTAAAATCTCAGAGTTCCTTGGTTATCATTCTTTAATCCATACTTGAATACTCCTGTTAAATTCCATAAATCAGACATTATAATAACCATATTTCCGTTCCATAATTCATTAAATAATTAATGAGTTAGCATTAATAGAAATAAATTAGTTTGATCATGACCCTATTCTATAATTCATACAAGAATTACATTGTTCTCATTCGAAAATTCAAACATGAATGACCATGTTCCCATTCATAAAAACACATTATAATGATCATGTTACCCTTCTATAATTCAAAAATGAATAACCATGTTACCATTCATAAACACACAATTATTTCATCAAACAATTAACCAAATAAATTCCATTATTAATTCAATAATTTGTTTATCACATTTTTTCCCTTAGTAAATTCAGAAATTACATAATTCATCAATACCATTAAATAATTTAACAACTAATTAATCAATATTCATAAACAAAAATTACATAATTAATCCGAAATTCAGTTATCCCATTCTCTATATCAAATAATCATAATTAATTTAAAAATTAATTATATCAATCCATAATATTATTGTCACATAATTTATCTACGAATTAATTACTTTAATTCAAAAAATTTGATATCTAATAATTAATTCCCCAACAAATTTTATAAATAATGATATCTATATATCACAATTAATCCCCCAAATAAAGTATCTAATTGGGTATTCCAAAAATATCATAATTAATTCCTTAATAAATCATTTATTTTAACAATAATTCAATAAATGAATTGGACAATTTATTTGATCATATTTTGGAATTTAAATTTATAAACAACTCTTGAAACTATAAAATAGTTCATACACTTATCAAATTCTCCATTACATGAACTTTAATGTTAGATGACCTTCCT
Organism: Viscum album; assembly: GCA_963277665.1. NCBI lineage: Eukaryota > Viridiplantae > Streptophyta > Magnoliopsida > Santalales > Viscaceae > Viscum > Viscum album. The sequence goes on along the minus strand of OY728143.1, from coordinate 1,678,776,524 downwards.
CAAATCATCAACGAATAATCAAACAATAGAAATCCCCAAAAATTGTCTGGCTTAATGTTATAGATCTAAATAATAGTCTCAAAACCATAAATCATGACTAAAGGAAAAATAATCTCATAATTGTAAATTAATCTCATGATCTAAAGAAATAAAAGATTACTTCCCAACAAAAGGACAAGATAATGAATTTTTCTGAATTCTAATGAAATGTGATAGGATCCACTTATCGAGATTGGAGAAGATATTTGATCTGGGATTTAGATCGAAAATAACATATGTCAAAAAGAAATGGAATTCATCAATAGAGATCAAAATTCATGAATGACTACCTAGGGTTGAATGGGTATTGATTTGGGGTTAATTAGGGGGTCCTATAGTTTTTTATATTAAAATCCTGGGGACTTTATTTCCTATGAACGTTTAATTAGGATTGGGTGAGTGTTTTTTAACAATGCACATAAACAATGTGACTATTATATTCAAGGCTCTTGGTTAATCAAAAGATTCCACATAGTTTGGAAAACTGTGTGCGAATTGTGCAATTTCTCACATTATCGGGTTGCATGGTTTTATCGGTTGGGGAATTTGGTTTTTCATAACTTTTCGCTATCCATACAGATCCTCTTTTTTTGAATTTTCTCAAAAATCTATGCAAACACCCCAAAATTTAAAATCTATAAAAATTAATCAAATTTGGACCCCTGAGTAAAAAAAATTAAGCCTGGTTAAAATCCATTAATGTTATGAATCTTATAATGTCCCTATATTAACATTTCTTATCCTTGATATTCACACTCAAGACTCTCTAAATTTCCAATTCAAAAACATTTGGCACTGGGCCAACATATCTTCTTCACTTTCCCATGCCTTTTCATTCAATTCCTAGGTTTCCAAAATACATGAACTATCCACATTGTCTTTCCCTACAACACTTTCTCACTAAAATACAACACACATATTGGATTATCCATAAAGGAAACATGTATCTTATGTCAGTCATAATCCACATTGATGTCATGAGAAGGATCAGGTTGATACCAGTGTTTTTGTGACATATGGATAAAAACCACGCATAAAAATCTTTTTCTATGTAAGATGCAATCAGAACACTAGTGGCCCAATTCTCTCCACTAACTCAAATAGTCCAACAAATTTGTTATTAACCATCCCTCATTTTTTATACATTGGTGACCCAACTTATGTTGAACATGATGTAATATATGATGACCCTATTTAAAATCTAGGGGTCATCTCCATCTGTCGTCATGATATTTTAACCCCTCTAATACACAAACATATGATTCTAAATCAACTGAACCTACTCTGAAGTCTCAATCAAAATACTTGGTCCCAACAACATTAACTCAATAACCAACATCTAACATTTTCTTGAGATACATTGAATACTATAAAGAACCTATTATGATGTCATCTGAAAAGTTCCCTTATAACTTTTGTAATAGAAAGTTTCCACTAAAGCCAAAAAAAATTATGAAGACCAACTGAAGCTAAGAATACTTTCCCATAACATATCAACATTAACTTATATAGTATTCTCTAAATTACATTATTTATATCAGTGTAAGACCATACATAATAAAAAAAACTAAGTACTTAGCACTTTAGACCTCAACTTTAAGAATCATGAAGTAAAATGTGATCCAAGATCTGAGATAATAGACTGTAGCACCCTATGGGGACAGACTATCTCCCAATAATACGAATATCCTAGCTACCCACTAATAATTTCACTTGTATTGGTCATAATTGGGATACTTTCATCATTCAATCCACAATAACCATGATATTACCATTATTACTTGGAGTCTTTTGGAGACCCACAATAAGGTCCATTATCGCGGGATCTCGCATCCACTATATAAAGGGTAATGACTATTTAAAACCTAATGGTCATTGGTGCTCTGCCTCCACCACCATTCATATGTTGCATCGTGTCACAATACCTAATATATCCTTTTTCATACAAGGACACAAATTGTTTTTTTATTGGCTTTGGTACATTTGTTTCACACCATGATGTACCGCAAATTTTGAGGCATGAAATTCCCACATCAGTTCCTCTCCCATGAGCACTGGAAGAACAATCTGATTTTTAATGTATATGATCACATTCTCATCTATCAGCCATACTGAATGTGTCTCCTCACCCTCAATGATTTTTCGCAAGACCAAACATCCCATATACTTATACATTTGGTCTCATATCTTAAAACACTCTCAAAAGTGTAGACTCTACTAAAACATATACTAGATTAATATGTTCCTAGTTCTCTTAAACAACCACTTGTATCTCATCCTGCAAGGTAGTCATTTTCAACACATCTCTAGTCTCATGACCTTCCTATGTCAAAGACTTCATGAAAAAAGAATCAACAACATTGTTACCTTCCTCGGGCATATGTGCTAGCTTAGAATCAACAAACTACATATACATCACCCATATCCCCTGATGGAAATTCAAATATCACTATGAGAATCTATAAATTAACTTATTGTGATCCGTATAAATAGTGAACTTCTCACCCAAAAGATAGTTCACCCAACACTTCAAATAATATTCCACAAAAACTAACTCAAGGATGTTTATATGGTATTTTTGTTCATGTGGAATTAGCAATTGAGAGTTGTATGGAACAACTCGGTCTCCTTATAGTAACCAAACTCCATAAAATATTCCAGAAGAATCACTATACCCAAAGTAATCCTTACTTGTCTCAAGTAGGATCAATATTGGTGCTGATATCAACCACTTCTTCAACAACCAGAAGGCCTCCTCACAAGATTCCATAAGTTAAATCATTATCCACTTTTTGGATAAGACATAAAGTGGTTCTGCAATAATGTATAATTCCTAGATGAATCTCTGAAAATATCCATCTAACCAAAGAAAGCTTCTGATATCAAATATATTCTTTGGTTGATCATAATAAACCATTTATTGAACCATATCATGGTCCACCGACACACATTCCAATTAGAAGATGTGTCCCAAGAAGTGTACCTAGTCAATCCAAATTTTCCACATAGAGATTTTGACATATAATTGAAGCTCCCTTAGTGTACTCAGAACAATGCCATGATGTTCGGTATGATTATCATGAATCTTGGATTACACCAAGATTTCATCCATGAACACCACAAAAAAACTAATCTAAGTAATAATGAATGATTTTATTCTTCAATTCTCTAAACATTACTTCAGATTTCATTGACCCAAATGGAATTACGACAAACACCTAAAGGAAAAACATTATTTTAAAAGTAGTCCTTATTACATAAAAATTCCAAACACTTGGATAAAGATTCCCTAATATGATGTTGATCAAAAACAAGACATAAGATCCTCTAAACTGGCCAAATAGATCAAAAATACATAGAAGCAGATATATATTAAATAGAGTCACCTTATTCAGCATCCATTAATTGACACCAAAGTGATTACTAAAGTCATCCTTATTTGAAAACAAAAAATGAGAACCCAAAGATGATATAATCAGACACAAAAATCCCCTCAAAGTTCAAATACCATAGCCAAGTCTTATGTTTTTGAAGATCTTTCAGTTCTATTATGTATGCTGGAAAAGATACTTGATCATCCCATAACATTAGATCAAATTTGAATTCCATATCTCTTCGGGTTCGATGACCTGTGAAGTCATCATGAAAAACATTCATGATCCAATTCCACCACATGAAGAATGATATCATGCTTTACATCTCCACCATCTAGTAATAAAATATCATCATGTGTTGTGACATCTACGCTTTGTTATGTAATTGGATCACCTTATCTAGCTTCAATATCCCACTCTCAAGGGTGAATATAATGGTCACCCTTTTGAGATGTAAAATTCAATATATTTTAATAACAGTATCTTTTGTCTCAGAATGAAACAATATAGTCCATACAACTAATTAGGTTGATGAATGACATTTCATGGATAAAGTGATCCAGCAAAAAATTATTCCCCCAAACCTCAAGAGGAAATTCCTTTCACATAAAAATTTCTCTATAATGGACTCCTAACTAAGTGTCTATAGTCCTAACCCCACTAACAAACTCCACCTATAGGCTCAAAACATTAATATGTTTTACTAAAATAATGTAATTAGAGGCACTAATATGAAATAAAGAACTCTATAATGTAGAATCTATAAGAATTTTTCATCTAACTATTTTCAATACATCCCCATTGTAGATTTGTGAAGGATGTAATCCACATAGTTTTCTTACTCACTTCCATGTGATGCAGTCTAACTCTACCGAGTTACACCACTCAAATGATATGAGAACTCATTTCCACAAGAACTACATACAACATCTCTACCACCTCAGTTAGATGAACTAAAACATCCAATATAATAAGTTATATAAGACCACATCCCTAAACTCTGATATTGGATTGACCTAACACACTAATGACATATCACTTCAGTATGATCCTATGAAAATGACCCTCATATATTTCCACTTATAATTTTAAATCCTTCAATGAAGTTATCATAATGGCACTTCATACTCTTAGAAGTATCACCTCATAATCAATATCTAGTAACCACATATCCTTCACTATAATCATTTATTAGGTACCCCTCAGTTATGAGAGCCTGATACACCATGTCAACAATCTTCTTTAACTCAGAATGGTTAGATTGGGATGAATCTCACACTTATGACCATTTTGAAATTGACTGAATATTGTTATGTTATCTCCTACCAACATTAGAAAGGGGAACTGTGGGTCTGTTAATCATGCACCATAGTCCATCAAAAACATTATCCCATTAGTCATCCACATGAACTCTTCTACTCTCTCCTACATCAGTTCCTCTAGGTTGAAGTTATCCAAGAACCTCTAGAAGAATTCATTACATATAATACCATCAATATGACCCATCTGTTCTAGATTTTACCAACATCACATCACTAATCCCCATAGTATATAAGTATCGAAATTGACCATCCCCTCAATATGAGTCATAAAATGGTCAAGAATCATCTCGATGGACTCAATATAGAACTCAGCTACCTATGGTACTCCCTCTATAGTAAAATTATTAGGGTGCTACAATAGTAACTCCCCTTTCTATCTAGGCATGATATTCTCAACCCTCTTTAGGTTCCTTCTAATAAATTTTATAATTAAAAAAATTCTCTCAGAACTTCTCCCCAACTTCTTCATCCAGTACCATTAGTGCCTTAGGTACCACAGCCGGAAGAGCATTACTATCCATAAACTCATATCATTTTATCAACAAGAATCATCGTAGATGAAATCTATACAATTACAAAAACTTTTATAAGGGGTCACTAAACAACATTATAACATATAAGTATTATAAATACACACAAAAAGTCTTTTCCCCAATCATCTCTACATGGTAAAAACATAGGTGTTATTATGACCCTTAACCACCATACTCTTAGGTATTTTATATCTATCGGGATTTTTTGTATTCGTGTTTCTCATTTAGACAAAACTATTTCACATTTAACAAAAAAAAATTAATTATAAATTTCATCTTAGTAATATTTTTCAATTTAATTTCACAAGAAAAGAAAAAATTATTTATTTTCAACATCATTCCCAAAAATCATTTTCCTATGTGTGCCTAAATTTTTAGATGTATTCAAATTTTCTTGAGTGCCTGGAATGATCCTTGAATACTCTATATTCATTCAATTAGGGGCCTTGAGTCAATTCTTAGAAAATATCAGAATCAATTTTCACATCACACAAAAAGTGCGTCACTTGAGGTGAAATAATATTCAATTATAATAGAAAATTTAAATAACAAAAATTCCACTATGAGTGAATTTTTCCCAAAAACATGTGATTAATTCTCCCATGCACGAGATCATGTCAAATCCATGACCCTTTCTATTCTCATTTGTACCATTCCCAAAAAGTTAGATAATATTAAAATAAAATAAATATCGGTTCTAATACCATTTTGTAATATCTTAACCTACGTGGAACACACCGGTGCCCCAAGATGGTCTGTTATATGAACACAATCATGCCTCCACATACACTAGAGGATTATGACTATCAGAGAGGGTCCCTTAATTCATTCATGTGTAGACTATACCATCTAGAATCATATAAAAATAATAATGGAAATAAAAAACCATAGTAGAAGTGTATATAACCACAAACAATTCCAAAATCTCAAAATAAACCAAGAAATAAAAAAACATATTTGACTAAAGAAGGAAACATGGAATGCTAATGCCTTTTTCAGGGGTCAAAAATAAATAATAAAAATAAAGACACAGATAACTCCCAAACTAGTTCTCAACCATGTCTGGTTCCCGAATCCAAAATCCATCACTAAATTATCCATATATGACAGTGCTTTTACCCTAACCTATTTTGTAATAAATAAACCTATTTTATAACCGATCTTGAGTACTAAGTAGGGTGTGATTACAACTCAGTATACCACCACAAACAATGCCTAACACAATATCTATTCATATTATAGTGCATACGGTTCTATAAGGAAATAAGTACGCCATATAAATAAACATTTATCAAATCATCATTTATTCTTTACATAACCGCATTAACTCAATGATTCCCAAGGACTCCCATACCTAGTGAAAAATTTAGATCATTTGAGAGCCTAATATTCAAAGTAGTAATATCATATCATAAAACATGCTTCATATCATACCAGATCCCAATGCATTCAAAGGCAATATCAAATCTCAATACCTATGTCATATCATGTCGAAGCACGATGTATTATCAAGAGATGTCATATCTCCGAGTTCCTTTATTATTCTAATTTAATTCCTACCTGAAACTGCATATTAACATTTATATATCACACATTAGAATGAATATATTCCCATTATCTAATTAATACATGAATTTCATTTTTATATTCATAAATACACATTAGAATGAAAATGATTGCATTCTATAATTCATACATGAATTAATATTTTCCCATTCATTATCACACATTAGAATGATCATGTTACCATTCTATAATTCATACTTTAATGACCATGTTCACACTCCTAAAAACATATTTGACAGACCAAGTTCCAATTCTAAAATTCATTCTTGAATATCCATGTTACCATTCAAAAACACACAATTAATTGAGAAAATAATTATCCAAACAAATTAAATTAATAATTGAACAATTAGTTTATCACATATTTACCCATATTTAATCAACCTATTAATGAGTTCATAAAACCAACTAAATAATTTAATAACATAATATTCAATAATAAAAACTCAAATACCATTTTTAAACCCACAATTAATTACACTATTCTCAATCTCAATTACTCATAACTAATTACATAATTAATTATCTTAATATACATTGTCAATGTCACATAATTGATTCCATAATTAATTATCTTAATTAAACCAGTTAAATATCTAAAAATTAATTAACCAAATAATTATTTATATCATGATCTCTAAATATCATAATTAATCCCCCAAATAAATTATATAATAGGAAAACCCCCATATCTATTAAATAATTCATTAATTAATCATCTATTTCAAAAAAACAATTAATCAATTGGCCAAATAAATTAACCAAGTTTTATTATTTATATTTCAAAAGAAGACTAGAAATTGTATAATTTTTCAAACACATATAAAATTCATGACTATAAAAAATTAATGTTCAGGACAACTACCTAAAATAATTGATGAATAATCTCTTAATGGAAATTTACAAAAATTGACCTTCCCAACGATGTAGATCTTAGTCTTAATCTCAAAACCCTAAATAACGATTTTAAAAAACGTGATCTCTTATTTATATATAAAAATTCATAATAAAATATAGAGATTTACAATATAATTATTTATATCTATCAAAATAGATGATTAATTTCCACCAATAGAACAATATAAGTAAGGAGGATGAATGAGAAAACAATGGGATGTGATCCACCTTTTAGGAGAAGATAATAACTTAAATTCGGGCTTCAGATCATGATGAACAGACATAAATAGATCCTGGAATTCATGTAGAGTGCTCCAAAATAATGAAATACCATATACAGTCGAATGGGGGTTATTTAGGGTTATTTATGGGGTCCATGAGTTTTTAATATAAAATTTCATGGGGCATTGATTATCATGAATAGTTAGTTGGGCTATGTCCCATAGTTTTCCCCAAATTTGTTCCTAAATAGTGCTCCTATTATTTTATGTGTTCTTGGTTACCCCTAAGAGGGATCTCGGTTTGGAGAATAGTATTCCAATTGTGAGACTACCTATTATTAAAGGATTCATGGTTTGTTTGGATGGGTTTTATAGTTTCCCCCAACCATGTTCCATACACGCACACCACATGTTTCATTTATTTTTATCAAAATTACATCCAAACACACCCCTAATAAAAACACAAAAAATTACTCTGATAAGAAAAAAATATTACCTTAAATCATTCCCAATTCAATAGCATAAAATTTCTTGATCCTACAAAAATCACTAGTTTTTTATGTGATCTCAGTCACACATATGATTCTTTTCAAAAGGGTAATCTTATATAAAACACATACAAGATAATGATGTTAAATGCATCATCTATTCTTGATATAATACATATGGATGTATGTAAGCCTATTAGACACAAATCCAAAGATTGAAAAATAATTATGTCATTTTTTGATAATTTTATTATATTGGTATAGATATTTATAATTGATCAAAATATGAATTCCTTAAGTGTATCACATGATATTAGAGTCCGGATGAAAATAAAATTGTGTAAAAATTCATATGTTTCACCCAAAAAATTGTATAGAATTTACAAGAACCAAAGACACATAGTTTTATAAAAATATTGGGATTTAACATTAACTATAACAAGTATGAACTTCATAGTGTGATAAATGTTTTGATTAAATGAATTTTATTATAAACAAAAGATCTCAAACATTTCTTTTTCAAAAATATTATTGGGAAACTATTACAAATATAAAGTAAAAATAGTCGTAAATATTTCAAAAATGGATTAATTATATCCACATGAATATAGAATACCATACTAATATAGGTGCGGACTGATTCCTTCAAATAAAGTCTTCCCGGTTCATAGAAGAAAGTGCTTCAATATCGATAAATAAAATAATACAATGTTTAATGTTTATTTAAGAATTAAAAATTTTCTTCAATATTAAATAAATAATATATCTTATCAGTGCTATAATAAAATTCATGGAATTTTTTTAAGGGTAATATTTTTTTAAGATTTATATAAGCTGATGATAATGGAATTTGAATATAATTTAAATTATAGTGATAGGGTTAAAATAAAAATAATTTTTTATATTGAATGTGATAATGTAATTAAGGACTCGTGTGTAGTAATGTGGTCTATTAAAACTATCAAAATATATATAATTATTATGAAAATTTAAGTATAATAATAGGTTCATGCAGATGATCGAGCATGCCTAGAATCAATGAAAACAAAAATATTATATATTGTTGAACCCATACTCAAAATATAGTGATAAAGGATCAATAGTAAGCATATATCTAATATTTGGTGGAACTAATATCTTCTATAAAAGCGAAAATGTATTTATTTTGGTCAATTATATTCCTATAGAGCTTGAATGAATTGGAAAGAAAATGAAATTGGATGTTGTTTTATGGCCTCCTGATAAGAATATCACTTAGAATTAATGATTTTTCTACAGTAATTTGAATGAATATGGATGTAGGAAAAGGGAAAAATTATAAGTATTATTAAATGGTATTTCCCAACATGGTTTTTTTAGGTGGATGAGACATTCGAACATGTGGTATGACAGAAAAAATAATATTATTTTGAGAAATTGTTGTGATGGTTAGGTTCATGGTTTCCAATTTTATATTAAGTCACCCATTAATTGATGGTTCTAGGTAGAAGAGGTTCACATCAATCACTCTAATTAACTATCAATGATAATAAATAAAATAAATTATAACAGTGGAATAGTTCTTTAAAAAGGTTTTATCCATCCCCACTAGCATGGCACTCAAGGCTGGACCAAATCAAATAATCATATATTTCAATGGGGATATGATTATTAGAACCACCATATTAGGAAAAAAAGGAAACTTGATGATGGTGATTTTATATGTAAATTATAATAACATTAGAGGATCATATAATACCCAATTTTAGATTTTTTTTAGAGCTTATGTGGTGAGAGTTTTAAAAATATCTTATTTTTTACTGTAATTTCTAGTTTGATGATTGTTTATTCAAATATACTATTGGAACCTCATTGCTAAAATTAAAAAATTATAAAAATGATATAATTTTTTTTGATTTATAAATCAAAATCGATAAAATCACAAGTTATACCTGGAAATAATTATCAAATTTTAATGGTGTTAATGTAGTTGATGTCACAATTTATTGGAAAATGATCTATCATTTACTATATTTGATATCCAATATACCATGTATTTGGTATTAAACATATAAAGACACAAAATATCATTATCTTACAAATAATATTCACAAGAAAACAATAATATGGATCATTCGTTTTATAAATTAGGTGGAATAATATTGCATGTTTTACTATATAAATTCATAAAAAAAGTTCTCGGTAAATTTTGATGTGGATTGGGATGGTATGATTAATGTATCAAAATTAATGTGTTATATTGTATTATATCATAATAGTAATTTATATTTATTAATTGATAAGAAAAAAAGAATATATATCACTATCAACTATGTATCATAACTATATTGTAGCTACCCATGATTACACTAGTTTTTTTTGATGAATCAATAGATTAAGATGTTGGAATTGATGTCAGATCATCTATTCCAATCATGTGAAAAAACTCAAATTCTATAAATCATAGATAAAAATAAATTCATCATTTAAGGTAAAATTACATTGAGAATATGTGTCATTTCATTGGGTATATAGTTGAGTGAACTTTCATATAAACAGATTATGTGAAACTTAAGATAATTTTGAAAACATTATGGCAATTGCACTACTTAGTGTAAAATTTAGAATCATTATTTGGATCATGTTGTATAATAAGATCCATTTACAAAGATGGATCAGGAATGTACCCCCACACATATTGGAAATATAATGGTATGAAACCATTTTAAAAATCATTGTTATTTTCTATCACATTAATATATCTATAAAGGGATTTTATAACTTTTTTTTAAAAAAAGGGGGACACATTTCATTTTATCAAGAAGAGGTTGTGACTGTATGCTAGAATAGATAGATTCCTTTGTATTATATAAAGAGAGAAGTAATTTACATAGAGTTTATCATTATCATTTATTTACAATATGTTTTCATGAGAATATATTCATTCAAATATTATTTCAATCATTAATCCTGACTTATAGGGACTTAGATTCAATGAACAGTGAATCATTGATCCTTGACCCTGATTGATGAATGATTACTATGATGTATTTTCTGGGAGTATGTGAGATATATTTTGTTTTGGGGTTGTCAAAATAACAATATTTGAGAATCATACAACAAATCCCCACTTAGTAATTTTTTGGTTGTGAATGTTCTCAAAGATGATTGAGTAAATTTATTGAGAACGTGAATTATTTTGAACAAAGAAGCATTTTGTAGTTTTGTTAAAATTCGTGAAGCGGTTTTCCACCATAGATCACAACCTAATGTGGTGAATTAATCATGTCTGTGTTAATGAATATTTTTACTATAATTGGAGACCACACATATAGATGAAATAATTTGGATCTAGGATTCCTCTTGTAGAAAATGACCATGCTATCTATGGATGCATTGGTGGTCATGGTTAGTGAAAAGGGAATATCATAATGCACCACTCCAATTCCCTAGGCATGTCCCCATATGTTTCTACCTATTAAATGTGGGGATTTTTATCTTGGGTACGGAAAAGGATTTGGTAAATCTAATAGAATTGAGTTTTTGAAAGTACCATACATTTTGTGGAAACTTTTAATGCAGTTATACTTCTTATGAAGGAACTCAAATAAATAATGAAAATTTTATAAGTAATTATATTGTAGACCACATCGTATCATTGTGTGTTATACAAGATATAAATATATGGAACTTGGGGATTCATGATATGTTAACAAGGAAATTCATCATGGTGTTCTGTTTAATAAAATATAGATTTCGACAAAATCATTATGAAAAAATGACTAGGAGTATTCAACACCACATCTATCATTGATTCAACAGTCAATGAGAGTTGCTAGATGTAGTTTTCTATGTATCCAATGAACCTATAACTAATTTTTTTCAAAATGGTTATGATCTATTTTTAGGGAAATAATTTTGAACTATCTTTTGCAAGGGGTAAATTCAAATGTTAGAGTCTATTTCGGAAATGGGAGACCAATTTCATGAATGAATAATAATAAAGAAAGGAAAATAGATTGAGAGTGATGATGTACTTATATATATTTGTCTTTAATTATATAGGGTTATTTTAGATCTATTATGTATTTATAATTTTAATTATTGAGGTGTTATAGGAGTTTCATTTCACATTTTTGTATCTATATATCATTTTTAAAGGAAAATATTATATAAGGTGTATATTTCAATCACCTTTTATAAGAAGAATAACACATGATCATGAGGATTATTGTGTTCTCTGGAGTATGGGAGGGTTGTTATTTGTAATCATTTTTGTTAATTAAGCACATTGGTTAGTGAGACTACTCCAAACATGAAAATGGTGCAGCATTGAGAACATTATATGATTTGTCCATATGCTCATTTTATATCATGCTTGTTGAAGTCAAATTTTCAGTTTAAATATTAAATCACTATAGATATAATAAAGTGAACGACTGAATAATTCCTCCTTGTGATGGAAGAATATATAAATTTAAGGATCACACTAGAATAGCTTGATTCAACTCCACCTTATGGAATATTCTTATAATTGACCGATCATATTCTTATGAAAATGATGTTACTCTATAAGGTATAGAATCCTGAAACAAGGGCTACAATACCATAATTTAATCATCTTACTACAAAATTTTGATTCCATGGAGTTTATAATTATGAAATAATAACAACAAAGAAATTATTTTATAGTAATGTAATAATTAATTTTCTATTAGACGTTTATATCGACGTGACAAGGAAATTAAATAATCTCATTTGAAATTTTATATTAGGGACTATTGAACCTGATAAGAATTGACTATTGTGTTAGATTTCTATAGAATATATAATGATATAAGAACATTTTATTGGAATATTAGTGGTATATAATAATTAAATTCATATATATCATCTACTATATCCATGTCATAAATGTTAAGAATTCCTTGATTGTTATACCCATGATTTTGTGGTAGGGTATGTAATTTAAATTATCCCTCCTTGTAGCCTCCAGGTGGTTCCTAATCCATAGAATATTAAGAATTCTTTATGTAATGGGGATATAATATACATGGTCGCTGAATTAGATCTAAAATAGTAGATCTTTTTATATCATATTTTCATAGATGTCATTGTTTCTAATAACATAAAATTATATTTTCGTAGGGATTTAATTTAGTGGATCCTCATTCATAGTAATACATAACATCATCAATCCCTTATCAATTAACATTTAAATAAAAACCTAAATTCAATAAATTTAATAATAGTATAAAAAAAATAGATTAAAATGGTAGTAATTGTGGTGACTATATTTACCCACATTCTCTAACTTTGGAATATTATATATCATAATCAAGTTATTTATTGAAAAAAATATATATAATAGAGAAATATATTTATATATAAGGATTATAAATCATTTCATTTTAATATAATATTAACCACATTAGTTGTTCATTCACTATATTCCCTAACTATGATATACATATAGTTGAATATTAGGATTAGATAATGGTTCAGTAAAACAAATTGGTCGATTGGATGATCATAAAACTATTGATGTTAAAATTATAAAGGGTGTATCCACTTTCAAAATGATATCTACATGGGGTTGGTTAATTGTATTGATCATATATAATGTGGTTTTCCATGAAATCACTTGTTTACTATGGAGAATATTTAAAAATTTCCCTTACTCGGTGGGCTGGGAAATATCTGTTGGAACCATTGTGTTTCTATGCATGAATTGGTGAATGGATTGTGTTTGTTTTCAATCCTCTGTGGATGATCAGAATGTGTGCCAGTAAAGTTATCATATAGTTAAAGCAGACAGCATTATTGAAGGTGCGTGAAAATAGGAATTGTTGCACGAAAAAGGAGGGTTGTGTGAAAAATAATTGAGTTGGGTGCGAAAAACAGCGTGGTGCACGAAATAGTGGATTGAGGTTTTTTGCGAAAATAATGTTTCAGAATCAGAACATTGAAAAATAGAAAAGGCATGGGCTGCACGAAAAATCTAGTGATGTGCGTGAAAAACAATACCTGCGCAAAATATTACCTGCCAAATGAGAGGTTTTTTGCTCCAAATGGGGTTTCACACGCGAGGGTTGGAGACGACTATATATAAGAGGTGACCCCCCCCCCCACCTAATTACAAATAGTTGAAGGCATATAAGGGATCATATGTGTGATCCGGGTAAAAAATTCATGTAAAGTGAGTGTCACGAAGAATTTTGGGCTTTCATGAAAAACACTGGCTCGCGCAGGAAAAAAATTGAGTTGCACGAAATATTAGGACTTTCGTGAAAAATTCCAAGATGCGAGAAATATGCCAGCTTTCATGAAAAATTATAAGTTGCGTGAAAATTTCGGACTTGCACGAAAAAGGTGAAGTTGCGCCAAAAACTTGAGGTTACGCGTAAAACTTGGCGTTGCACGAATTTTTCAGTGAGACCTTTTTGAGCTTTTCTGATTATCTGGTTCAGTGGTTCTGTACACTCAAGAGCATCTTATCCGGACTTCGATGCAAGTAGAGTCTCGTTCTGAGCATATAAAATGACTTCAATGCAATTATATTGAAGATACCTTCACATCTATATGTTGATAGGGACTTCACCAAAGGCAGTGAGCGATGGGGAGTCAACGGGAGTGACCCGAGGGATGCAATGGGCTATCCCTGGACAATTGTAATGGTAGTGAGCCTGGGACAAAGTGACTGTTCCCAAACCATTTTAATCCACAACTAGTGAAGAATAGTGGAATTTGGTATGACTGCCAACCTGTCCGTATATGCTCCTTGGACGTATCCCTTAGTAGTGAACCAATTAAAAAGTGATGTATCATCTCTTTTAATGTGAATGTTTTGTTGCTTTTCATATCCATTATATAGGTTAAAATAGTTCCTACCAACGTGGGAACAATACCTATCATTTTAAAAGATAAATTTGACACCTTGATTCACCCATCCCCTCGCAGGGTGTCCCGGGGTCCTTCAATATCATCATAGGATGGACACATATGATTGTGGACATATTCAATATATATAAGACCGCTAGGGAGATGAATTGTATTTCCTTATAGTTTTAATATTAATAATGATAATGTAGTTAGATACATAGTTAAAGATGCTTTGTCTTGATGTCTCTAGTATTAAAAGTGGGTTCTACCCTTATTAGTTGGTTTATTTGTTCCTTATATTATATGTTAACTTCTGATCAAGGGGCCTGAAATAAAATTTCATCAACTATAGGAATGAAATAATGAATAAACTCAACAATGATTCATTCATGGTTTTTAATACCCTGTTTAATTGGGAATTCTACTCATTAGTATAAATGATATCAACAAAATTTGGTGGTTGATGGATTATTTATGTAGAAATGAATATTATATGATATTTTATAATGCACACCCATGTATGAATTTATGGTTCACTATGTGGTGTCTGAGTGATTGGTCATTTCTATATCATCCATTATGTACATTGTCTTCAATTATTTTAGCACATTGAAAAATTCATAATAATGAATCATCAATTTTTGGTTGAATATTCAACGTATTTGTTGAAGTTACAATAATTTCACATAAAGGGGACTCTAAAACTAGATATGATTATGAGAACAATTTAGTATATATTTTTATAAAACCAGTATCTTATTAATATTCGGAATTCTCATCAACGAGGTCATTTTTATTGTCTCTATTTTATTACTACTATTAAAGGTAAATAACTTTTCTCCCCTTTGGAATTCCACAATGTAATTTTAGGGATAACTATATGATAAAATTTGGGAGTCTATGTGGTAGCTTATTAGAACTTAATCCTCATGGAAATAAATAGACATTAAGAATAATGTTGATCTTGTTTTTTTGGATATATGTTGGGCTACCCCCAACATTATAAACCTGGATCTCCTTTAATTAGTATTTATAAAACATGAATCCATGTTGACCAGGTTTTTATTTTTTGATGTTCTAGTATGGATAAAACCCCCAAGCCATGTCAGATAGGAGTTCTCTTGGATGTTTCAAAAATATGCATGCCCCATCATTTTCCATGGGATCATACATTAGCCTCCATCAAATATATAGTGTACTTAAACACTAATGTCACATATATCTCATTGTTTGTAATGATTAAACCCATAATTATTATAATATTATCTATTATTAATAATGATATAATCTCAATAATCTACACATTACCCTATCTGATAGGGGTGCAAGAAGTTTTATGATGACTTATTCATAACACGTGAGAAGATATTTTTTATGTTGATGGGTGATTACACTTATTTACAAATCATTGAAATTATTTTTGTCAGTCCCATCAAGGTTATTTTATTACCATTCTTATTTGGACTTCAATGGGTAGTTTTGTCTATTAATGGATATGAACATGTCGGTAGGGACATAGATGAGATTGTGGTAGGTGGTCAGTGACTCTGACCCCTTGTAATATGGGTCTCTACCTATGTCACTATATTTATTGAGAGATATAACATGTGTGTAATTGAATCTATAAAGGGGATGAAATTTCCTTATATAATGGGTATTAATTTATTATACTGTTTCTTTATTCAAGGATCTTTTTTCTTAAATTTTTGCGGTTAGTGAATCATTTATTACCACATGAGAAATTTAGTTTTTGAGGCACTATTGATGACAAAAATAGATGTGATTCCTCTCTATGGATCACTTGAGTTGAAATTAGAAAGTTAGTAGTGAACTTTTTGTACACCTTATTGTTTTGAATATTGTTGTCATCAGATTCTAGAGAATATATTATGAAGTATTTGGATATGATGATGGGGGACTCATACCCCTAGACATCACCTAGTTTTAAATTCACCTACATTTTTTCATCTATGATGTATCAAGGTCTCACTAGACACCAAAAAATTGGGAATTAGAAAAATAAAAGTTATTCTATTAAATGATTAAAATGGTTCTTCTCTTTCTTTTTGAAAAGAAAACATGGATATAAATGTTTACCACAACCAACCACATGATAAATAAAGATGAATTGCACTCTAATATTGCATTGTTAACTTATAAAATGCTGCTATAAAATGAATATATCAATTAATATATTGATATATAGATAAATCAGTACATCACTAGTTTGTGATTATAACATTGGGAGGATCTGACCTCCCTACGAAGGTCTAAAACATATTACACACTTATATTCACTAACTTCAATATGGATTTAAATGATAGAGTTGACAGAGAGGTTATTCCTTCATGATTCCAATAGAAATTTAAACACCATGTAGATTAGATGTTTTAATTGATGATCATCCATTAATAACCATATCATCAAATTTACATCAACCTAATCTCAAATGACTTCTCGTAATCATAAAATCAAGGATATTCATATCATTATAAAAAATAATATTCTCTTATTTATTTCCATTATATTCTAATTTTGATTATTTTCTCTTCCATAACATATTCTCTAGAGAATATATTGTTGGAATTCAAAATTTAAAATTCCAATATCACTTAACTAACACATTTCTTCTACATTAAAACATTATATATACTAATATTATATTCAATACAGAAAATTTAATTTAATTTTATATCTAATATTGTTTAACTGACCACAAGTCCTTGATAAAATATCCATATATGCAAAGTTATTTATATTCTTATTGATTTGTTCCTTACAACACATCCCACCCCTTTGTGGCGTGATAAGACAATTTTTAGCAATCTTCTGTTCATTTGAAAGGGAGGTTGTGGCGTGCTGAAAAGTGTCATGATTAAATGAACTATAATATATGATAATATTTTTGATTATTTTTCTAGTATAAATAGTCCCAAAAAAACTCAATAATCATTTATGGTGTGGAATAATTACTCTTCATCTTGACTATGGTTCAGTTTAAATTTCCATGGTGTAAACTCATGTAGGTTCTGAAAAATATTTGAACATATTGTTTTAAGAATCACAAATTCCATTTCAAAATGAACATGTTATAGAATGAAATTTATTTCTCTATTTGAGGAGTTAACTCTATTTATTCTTATATCCAGTTACCTATTATTGGGTGTAACTACTCACTCTCTAATCCTATGTTGTACTTTTTTCAAGTGTCAAATATATTGTTACAAGGTATACTTCGTTAAATAGATTCAGAATCCTATAGGGCCCTATCAAATCCTAATGGGTATGTACCACCAAAAAATGATATATTTTCCTCAAATTTTTTTTATTTCGGTCCTATATGATTCCTATAAACAACCCTTTCAATGACCTTGAAATTCATTGCACTATTGGACACAAAGGTTGTTCTTTGTGCTACCGCATTATTGTGTCGTAGCAACATGGTTCTATGATTGTGGAATGTTTTTTACACTCAAAACCTGACTACATCATAGCCTAGTATTTGGAAATGAGTCTCCTTAAGACTCCAGATATTAATTCGTATATATCTTTACAAAATTTTGACACACCAATACTATATTCGATGTCATCAATTCCTTTGTGTCATAGTTTATACATGCTTCATCGATAAATAAATATTTTTATATATGAAAAATAACATAGTTAGAAAATAAGACCTGAATATTAATAACATATAAAATCTAAAATAAAAATTGGTTCCAATATTATCCCTCTTTTTATTCTCTTTAAAATATTCAATTCCCCCAAGAATTCATTAAAACCCATTGATTTACACACAACTTATGATAATAATAACCAATGGGTTCTATATTTCCACTACCCTATAGATAAACAAATGTTATTTAAATAATATATCTTAGAGTTAGTGAGATATATCTCGATGAATGAAATAGGAGGATTTAACAGGTACTAAAATGTATATAATGATTTCTTAGTAGAGAAATCTCTTATTGAAAAACCTACACTGATAGTATCTCTATTATATTAATTCATAACAAATTAATATAAACCTTCATATATAAAAAATGAAAAGATATAATATACATCTATAGAAGGATATAAGAAATTTTGGATTTCAATAGTTTGAGGACATTGGTTAAACACCATGGATCAGCATATGAATTTTGATACATGATCCAACAATGAACTATGGAAATTATCATCCACAAAACCTTTCATTCTAATGAATTTTATGTTAACTAAAATTTTCCTCAATTTTCCATTATGAAATGGTATAAGATATCAATTTTATTCATATGAGAGTGTTAATTTTTCTTTAGAAAACAAAATAGAACATTTTTTGTCATATAAAATCATCATTAGTTATTGTATGTCATCAATGATTTCTTCCAGTTTTTTATTTATTTAGACATGTTGTGTATATTCATTATTAATTGAATCATATTCCAAATACTTTATTATAATATAAAATCTATCCTATTTTATAGTTTTATAAACAATATAATTATTTAATATATAATAATCTCTTCAACATGTGGGGTTTCTATCCTTAATATCAAAAGCACAATGAGAATATGAATATTGAAATGAACCCATTGTCTATATAGATTTAAATAAAAAATCATAATCTAACATTCATTGAACATACATAATTATTATTCTCACCATTAAATTATTATTAATATTTATCTAACTTGAATCCCTATTTTCAGTCATGAACTAATGAAAATATAATGTTTTGTTTCACTAATATAGAGTAAAATACCAATTATTATTCTATAAAAATTAGAGAGTACATAAAAACTGTCCGAAAAATTTATAAAAAGTGTACCATGAACTATGAGAGTTAAATTAATTTTTCATTAAACTCATCTCAATTAAATCAATATGTCTTTTTCATACATCACGTATGATATAAGTGTTTTCCCGTAACGTTGATGAACATACAATCCATGATATCATGTCAATTCACCTATTATTTACATTTATAACTTAGAACATATCAATTTTATAACGTTATGAAAATAATTCATCTTATTAACACTGAATATGATGTCATGTACAGACACCAACCCCATAAATTGATATTATTCATAAATTTTTTAAAATGGGTTATGATTAGCCCCTTTACTTTTAAACACATTTTCCTTAGAAATTTAGTCATACATGCATACCTTGTATTAGGTTTCTAGTTTATGTAATACAAATTATATATCAAACAAAAATATATAGATAAAATTATGAAAAAAATAAAACTCTTTTTTTGATATATAATTATTCATTAATAACTCCATTAGATTTTTCTTCGCATCCATATTAACTATATTGGATTTTATTCAGATTATATCTACTATAAAGTATCATGAAGTCTCCAATCTCTCTAGATATGAAAATTTATCTTCGAAAATCATTCCATAAACATAGTTAAATTCCTTGAAATCCAATCATGCATTATTATAGAGTAAATTTAAATTTCCATCCATGTTGTTATTAAAGACACACATTATACCAAATATATTTACATTTTTAAAATTTTAGACACGTATTTTATTCTTGATTTTATCAATTTGAACAAATTAATTATTAATGGATTTATTTAATGATTCCTTTGTTTAACCTTCTTTAAATGAGATGGGTTTAGTCTTGGATAATATATCATTGTTCTCGCATCTCTTCATCCTTTATTTTTGAGTTTCAGAAGTATTGTTAACAAATATATTCATTGGATCAATTTAAACATTTATCCCCCTTTTATTAAAAATATTATATCTCACTAATTAAATATTTTAATATATATAATCAACATTTGAATCTCAATTAGCCAAAACATCATAAAAATTCTCCAAATGTTTTTTCTTCACTATCTCTAAAAGGTTCTTCAACATTAATAGTTTCCGATTATTTTTTTAAATCATTATCAAAAGCATTTATATCACTAAACTAAAAATATTTTTTAATCCTCATGTGGAAACACTTTTAGGTTATAATCCTTTATGATTATAAAAAAAATATAATTTCATCACCTTATCATATTATTTTCCTATATTTCCATATTTAATTTGGGTAAATCTGTTTCTTCCAAGTAGTCAATCATTTTTCAAAGATGTTTTAAAGCTATAATACATTATTCATGTAATCCCCTCTACTTATGATTTATGTAATATTATATTTTGAGTATAGCCATTCTTAATAATGGTTTACTTCTAGTATGGAAGTGATATTCGACTATCAGTTAAAATTGTATTTTTTATATTATTGGCCATCTGATTTCCTCTACCTATTACAAAATAGTTTTTGAGATTATCTCTAAATAAACATAATCAATAATAAAATTATTTTCTTGCTCAATTTAGACCTCCAATTATGTTTAATCTATTATATTATTTGATATAGAATATTCATTGATCTTTTTTTCCATTTTAGTGTTTTATTGAATATTATTTATGAAATATATTATTTCTATTTTTTGATTGTATGAACATAGAAAACCCCATAATTGTATAGTCATCCAAAAATATGATAATTTTAATCTTATAATTGTTTTAAATATAATTTTATTAGCCTAATTTTTTATTCATCTTTAGAGGATATGGATTTTAATACCTCACATGAAATATTCATAATTATTTTATTTACCCCACTCAAAATTTAAAATATCTACTATTTATATGAATATTGATAAGTTATAAATAATTTTAATTGAAATGGTAAAACCTATGATTCCATAATCGATCTTCTTCTTCAATTATAAATATAAAATTATTTTTCTTATCTTTAATGTGATATTTGTTACCCCTAGTATGCAAAATTTTCATTAATGATTATCTTAATTTTAATTTTATGTATGATCCCCTTAGACTAAATACTACCTTAAAAACATGGTTATAATTTTGACTAACCCTTAATAAATTATCTCATAACCCTTTAATATATAATAAATACTTGTTTCCCAGATAATCTTCATCCAATAGTGTAATTAAACATCCCTTTTCTATTTTATTATCATCCAGTTTTGAGGAGAATAGTTCCATCAACATTTCCTTTTATATTATATATCATGTTTATATTTCTTGTAATATGAGACAAACACCCACTATCAAAAATCTATATGCCACTATAAATTTAAATTTTTTTGGATTTATACACCATTATCTCTTTCATAATATTTTATTTTTATTTACATTAAATTCTATGTTTTTTCTACAATTTTGTGGGTTTTATCCAATTATTTTTAGTAGAATCCACAATGTCTATCTCTTCCTATTTATAATTTTAAATAACTATATTCTATGGATCTTAATTATACTACCATTGGTCCATATTACTTTTTTTTCTATATGAAGATCTTACTTTTCCCTACTTAAACCCAACTAATTAATGTCCAATGATTTAACAATTAAAATAGTTACCATATAATTATGTTAATCCATAATATAATGTAATTTCCCCATATCCCGATTGATGGATTTCAATATATTTTAAATTTGCAAATCATTCTAGTTTACTATAATAAGAAATAGTGCGGAAAAGTATAATAATAGAAGTAACTCATTATCACTAGATATATTCAATTTTTTCTCTATATATCTCAAACATTTTTGTAATTCATTGATTGTTTATATGTTCTCATTGGTTGCTTATTTATTCCCAAAAACTACTAAAATGTGATCTTAATTGTTATAACGTATCTATTCTATGTTCCAATGTTATAGACAATACACATTTATTCAATCCTATTTGTTGATTGATTACAATGAATAGAATATTATTCCCAGGTACATTTTTATTATTTATTGATAAAAAAATTATAAAAACATCTTATAAAAATATTCTTCTTTGAACCAATTTTGTTTTAAATTATCCACAATATTTCTCAAAGAAGAATCTTATTTTCATGAAAATCAATCATCTTATCATACTCAGTACTAATCAAATCACAACCATCATTTATCTTAGTATTCTATATTTTTTTAAATTTATAATTCATATCCTATTAATATTTTACATGATTTGTTTCATTATATTCCCAAAAAATTCCAAAAAAATCAACTTCATCTTCATGTTCATCAAAAATAAAATAGTATTCCATTTGAAAACTGGTAATTTTTTTTCTTTCTCTCCATGTTAATATTTTCAAGATATCCTTTCAACTCTATGTTAATTTCAACAACTCATTCCTATTGATATCAATTTTTTTTTGATTTTAAATTTCTCCACCAAATCCATGATAGAATCCTCTATATCAATGAAAAATCTATTTCAATGTCTTATAGAAGTTATTTTTAATCTTCCACTTAATTATTTTTAAAAATCACCTTCATTTGAAACATATTTCCACTTTAATTACCAAAATTTGTGTTCAATATAGATGGAATATTATTCATCTTTTTTCCTGAAAACTCATACCCATAAATTTCTTTATCAATATTCTTTAAAAAAATTGAAATTATGTATATAACCATTCAATGAAATACAGATCTATTGTTATATCTCCTTCAAATCATATATTACATCATTTAAAAATCTGTGATATAATTAACAAGAAATTATCATATATATCATCTTTATTTTCAATATATTTGAATTATTTCATCTATATATCCTTAACCGCTATTTAATTTCAATAATAGTATAATGAGATATCCTATTTTACTCTCATCTAATTAGAAAGTAATTTTTTGAAAAATGTATCATGATATAACTCCCTGATATTCATTTTATCGATATATGATCTTTTTGGAATTTAAAATGGAGGTAATGTTATAATAATATTTTTATCTATGTCAGAATAATTGATTTCAAGACCATATAAATAAATAGAAGAAATAATTTAATATGTTAGTTAATCAATTTATATAATCAGTCACTATAATTATTCTCCAAATCATAAAATGAGTCATGTAAGGCGTACAACTTAAATTACATCACTTTAGTGATACATTCAACGATAATTATACGTTTATCTCGAATAACATTGTTCATTGAGAAATCCCCCACCTTCATATATATTATATTTGAAAACAATAATAGATTAGGAATGATGAGCCCTAGTATCATCATTCTATAACATCATGTTAACATCCATCATTTATCTTTTTATGGGATCACATTATTGAATCTCACATATTATAGTAGATAATAAATTGAGTTTGGGAGAACATAAATGATATCTCATCATATTCATCTATTTTCATTAATACGTAAATAAAAATGGAACCCCATTTTCATTTATAATTTCATCTGTGAATATAGTAATATATACATATATTTATTAAATAATAAAAGGTAGCTATTAATAATCACTATATCTTGATCCCAATATAAATCCTAAGAATGGGATTAATTATGGTGATGAATCTTCTACCAAACATTTACCGAATTAATTCATTTTTAAAATTAGAAAATACAACATGAATTTCATTGTAACTACACAATATTTTATGAATAAAATTACATTTCATTTAATGTCTTATGGATATATAAAATAAATTCACTCATTTTTATTATGTTTAGTTGTTCCTTGCGTATACTTTCTATTGGAAATATAGTTGTTGAACATTGTTCACATGAACAATATAAATATAATGTTTTAAAAAAAACGTTTGCACATAGAAAAAGTAGAGGATGGCCTCATCCAGTAGAATTTGGTCGTACGAAGCTAATTTTTTGATGCTTCAAAAGGTGGTAGAGTCACTAGGCTTTAATATTGACCATACCCAATCCGAGCTTCAACACACTAAGCTTGAATGTAATCGATTATGGGTGAAGTTCATGTTAATAGAGATTACCACCTGAGTGATATTATACAAGTCACACCAAGAGTTGTTTGCCATCACACACCTTATCATTAAGTATTACTAAGGTATTATAAGGGGTTATGTAATAAGATATTAGATACTTATTTTTTAATCCCTTTTTATAAATTAATTTCTTATTCCATCAATTCAATTATGGGAATAGTCTTTCTTAAAAAATTGTGAATTTGATTAATTGTCTCTTCAGGTAAAACTATATCTTTTGATAAATATATACATTATTATATTAAAATAAGGTTTTATTAATAAAATTATAAAAACAATTCTTATAATTGATGATTATATCAATTCCTTGTCTGTAAATGATTATATAATATGTTTTATAAGAGTTATATTTTTTATATGATAAAAAAAGTATATATTTTAATGATTTATTGAATTTTTAAAATAATTAATATTTTATGAAAATAAAACTGTGAAATTAATTTTATGAATAATAAATGATTATATAATTTTTATGAAGTCAAACGTTTTTTTAGTAAGGTTTGAAAACTGATTTTGTCAAAACCCATGAATTATCAATAAATGGCAGTTTTCATTTTAAAAGTGAAAATTCGTATATTAAAAAATTATTTAGATAAAATGAATATTATTTTTAGATTTTGGATTCCTAAACTATCCATTTGTGATTTTTTAAAAATTTTCTATGCCAATTGAATTTATTGGTAAAAATTAAATACCATATAAATAAAATATGTTTTTATGACATCATAATTACCACAAAATGATATAATAAATTATAAAATGTGTATTATCAGCCCAATATATTTTTTCCCATTAAAAAATGAGATTTTAGATTTATTTTACTTATATTATAAATCCTTAGTGAATCCTCCGATGTGTATAAAATATTTTATGATTCTCAATTTAATTCTTTAATTGTGTGACACACATCAACATAATAAAGGATAATATTTTAATATTTTCGACCATAGTCCTTATAAAATAATTATCCCCACTTACCATTGAAAAAAAAACAAGGTAAACCCTAGGGTAATGTTTTTCTGTTTTTAAAATTTAATTATATGGATTCTAAAACCTATGTTTGGGAAATATTAAAGTATTTCCCTCTAATTTACATTACAAAACCAAAAAATCTCCCACTTCTATACACTATAAAAACTTTTATCATGCCCCTACTATTTCTTACCCTTTCTAGAATCCTCCCTAGGTACCCCAAGTTCTCATCATACCACTTATCAAGCTTTTTATGTCACACACTCAAGTAACGGATTCATTCCTTTATCATTTGTATCCATGTTTCTATATATTGTTATACCATTTTGTTTACAATTAAAAAAGTTTGGGTATGATTTAACTCTACCCCATACTACTGTAATTATGTTTTAATGATGAGAAAACCATTTCACTCTCATTAATTCCTTCCCTGTACACATGTTACCTTGCTAAAATTCATTGAGGGATTTATCTCTTCTTATGTTATTCCATGAATTTATTCTATATTATGCATCTAAATTATATTACATATGGTGGGATATTATTTTCTGTTATCCCCATACATTATATTTCATTTATATATTACTAGTTACCCCTTCCTCTATCATAAACATAATTTATGAATTTCAAAATGACATCGTTATGTTACCAAAATTGCACTGTGATTTTCCAAGAAAAATCATCATGTAGTGAATACCGTACCCATTTCACTATCAAGGGTATTCACATTTATGCTCATGTACTTATTTATTATATAAATTCATGTATGTATTTAACATACCTTTATCTTGGAAAAAATTATGATGATGATAGAATCAATGTTATACGATATATGGGGCACACTTAAACATGAGATTAATATGTTCATGAAGGGTGTGCCCTGATATCACTCCACTACATTGGGTAATGTTTAGTATTATGAAATTTCTTGTTCAATGAGGATATAATCATTATAATTCATGTGATTTGAGGGTTTATAATTCTAATCCATGTTCAATGAGCCATGTGTAATGCTAATATCATTTTGTATATTGTTTCCACATTTCCATGTTATGAAAACCACATTATATCTTGACTCTATGTTAATGTTTCTATGGTACTCCATTGATATGACTATTTTATAAAATTTATTGTATTCTTCATGTTATGAATTATTAATCCCCAACTAGTCTTTATAGATCTCCTTTTTCTAAAATATTTACTCAGGTCATCCCATTAATGTTAAGTATGAAAGAACGAGTTTTCTATCCCAAAGATGTTTGAAATAAAGGTGTTGTATCTCATGATTAGAGATTTCATGTAATTTTCTAAATTTACCAAGACACTAGAACTCTTGCTCACTGGAGTTTTATTAAGTGACATTTTATGTAATAAATCATGGTTAAGTTTTTAATAAAGATCAGAGTTGTCGTACTTGGTATTTGAGGATTGGTTACGTTATTTTTGGGATTGGGATTTAAAAACCTCAGTGAAAGCCTTAGGGTTAATACTAATTATAAGAAAAACATCCCTAAATTTTTGTGAGTATAGATTAAGTGGTTTATTAAGACAAAACATCCATGTATCGATATGAACATGTAGATATGGCTCTAGCACAAAATTTATATAGGGGTAAAAAGCAAAAACACTGATTTAAGATAGACTATAATGGGAATTTGTGCATGACAACAGGCCTTGATGCACTCTTTCATCGACACTAATGAGGGATATGTTTGGGTAAATTTATAATCCCAGTATGAAACATTATTTAGGTAATTAAAAATTCCTCTATTAATATATTTTGGGATGTAGATTGTGGATAACATAGATTGATGAAAATAAATTCATAAGTTAAAGAAATCAGTGTAATTTATATTTTATTTTTTTTATCATCGGATTCCCCATTATTTGTTTAATAGTTTAAAATAATTACCCCTAATTATACTTTTATTTTACATAATTTCCAGTAATATGAAGAGTCGAGCTAACAACTGATGTGATGATCAATGTGATATCTATTCTAATGATATTCCCAACCTAATGGGAGATGGAATCACATAATTTGGGAATATACTCTCTCAGGTAACTCCTATTTTGAATATAAACATGGGTAAAGGGGAACTTCTAACCCCCATAATAAATCAAAAGTCAAAATCAATGGCATTATGAGACAATGGCCTCTAAAATTCAATGGATTATCTCATCCCTCAATAATTAAACAATGGATCAACTCCATTGAGAATACATATTCTATATCCTCCAATGTTCCAAACAAGAGATGTTTCTTGTGGATTTTTGTCATATGAAGGGAGAATCTGAACAATTGTGAACCTTGATCAAAAATATGAATCTTGAGTAAGTGATCGAGGTCTTGGAATTGAAGGATTTCAAGAAAATGTTTTTTGATTAATATTTTCCTTACACCCTCGAAATTAAGCTGAAAAGTGACTTTTCTTCCTTCAAGGAAAAAAATGAAAAATTCATTGGAGTGTATGAAGAAAGAATCACAAGTCATGAAGGATACAACTTATTTTTTTTCATTACCCCACAATGCAAGGTTCACTACTTCTTTGGTGGGGTAAAACCTATTCCACCAAAATCCTTTCAATATGTGAATTTTATAGCTATATAGAAATTTTACAATGTTCCCTCAATTTTGAAATGGAGATAGAAGAATATAAAGGTTATCAAGGTGATAAGTGGTCGAATGTAGAATTTAATTTTGGTGGTTTGATAGATAAATCCAATGATACCAAGAAATTCTATCACACCCCATTCAAAATTTATGGAAAGAAGCACCCGAGAGAATTTCAGGAATGAGACGAGGAAATTATTTAGGTGTAGAATCCATGAGCACCTGGCCAATAATTTCTGACAAGAAAAAACCCGATTATAGTAAATAAGAGAGGAATGCCTCATTAGAGACTAAACACATTGTTCATTTCTACAACTAAAAAGAACAGTATAACTTTGTGAACTAGTTCCCTATTCTAAGGGTTTTTAGAGGCAATAAAAAACCTCCAAGGAATCAAGGGAGATATTTTTCCACCACTACTGCCGAAGTGAATCTCGACAATAAAGTGGGCATAAATATTCAATTTATCCATTCAATGATACAAAGTTTAATTTTTGATCTTTGTCTTATTCATTTATTTATATTTTAAATGTATACTAGAACAATCCAAACACCACTACAACACATGGAACTACAGATGTCTATGAGAATGAAAAATGGGGAAATTAATGCATCCCATTAATATAAAACCATTGTGGACTGAATTTCCTATTGAACTACGTCATAATACCTCTAGTAGAATTTGATGAAATTGTTGGCATTGGTTGAATTTTCCTATGTAGATCCAAAAAAAATCTTGTGAGAGAGAAATCACTCTCTATATGGAGAATCAACTCCTGATTTTTTATGAGTGTTAGGTGGAGGATTAATCTTCTTTACCACAATTATCTAAATCATGTATATTATTACCCTATGAGTGCACGTATCATACTCAAGTGATGAATTATATGGAAAGAACTATCCTTGATGACAAGCCTTTGTGAGAGAACTCACTGATGTGTTTCATAAGTAATTTTGTGGTCTTCCTCTAAGAAGATATGATGAATTCGCGATTAATAATGTATCTCGGGAATTTCCAATATCCAAGACTCCATATAGAATGTTTTTTGTGGTGATTGAGGAGATAAAGAAAAAATTATATGAGAATCTAGATAATGTATTTATATGGGCTAGTTCTTTACCATAGTATGAAATAGTCCTCTTTGTCAAGAATAAGGATGGCTTAATGCTGCTTTGCATTGCTTATCGTAAACCAAACAAAATAAAGATAAAGAACATGTATCCTTTCCCTTGAATTAATGAATTGTTTGATTAGCTATGTGGATTTAAATATTCTCTAAGGTGTATCTGTGGTTAATGATATTACCATGTAAGGGTTTAGAGGGAGGATATCTGAAAGACTACTTCTCGCACATGTTACGGTAACAATGAATTCATAGTAATTCATTTCAGACTCACTATTTCTCTAGAAATCTTCATAGACATCATAAATAGTCATTATAGACTACCTTTTCAAATTTGTTGTATTATTTATAGTGGGTATTCGAATATAATCCAAAACCAAGGAGGAGAGTGAGGAGCATGTATGTACTGTACTAGTGAACTTGGGAAGGTAGAAGCTCAATGAAATGTACAACAAGTGAGAGTTCTATTTGAATGAAGTATCATGCATGGGTCATACAATCACCAGAAATGGGATATCTATGGATCCCACTATGACAAATGGAATTGAGGGATGTCTAAATAAAACATTTGTGACAGATATACGTAGCTTCTTTGGGTCAGTAGGATATTATCGTAAATTTGTGAGGAATTTCACACGATTTTCAAACCCACTTACCAAAACAACTCGGAAGGGATTCATGTGTTCTTGAATGATAAATGGAAATATAGCTTCATGGAGTTCAAAAGGAGTCTTATCTCTGCGACCATGCACACACTACCCATAGGTCGAAGAAATATTGTGTTATTTAGTGATTATTTGAAGAAGGGCATGGTCTATGTGTTGATACAAAATCAAAAGGTCATTGTCTATGCTTCAAGGGAATTGAATGTTCTTGAGCAAAGCTATCCAACATATAATCTACAGATGGATTACATAATATTTGATTTGATTTTTTTTTACATTACCTATTTGGGGAGTAGTGTGAAATATATATGGATCACAAAATCAATAAGAATATATTTACACAGAAAGATTTGAATATGCATCGATAAAGATAGTTAGATCTGATCAAGGACTATGACTACTAAATCCATTACAACCTTAGTAAGGAGAACAAGGTTAATTATGCTATACATATAAAAGTCCAAAATATCTATAAATGATGATAACTGAAATGTATCCAATGTTATTATATTTAATGAAGATGGAAATGAGAATCATAAAAAAGGTAACACCATAAATCCTTTCCAAAATTATTACTCAATCGTCTCTTTTGGAAAGATTAATGGATGATTAAAAGGATGATGTTTAAATTCATAAGGAATTAAAATCTATTAGAAAAGGGAAATACGCAGGGTTAAATGTTATTGATGAATGAATTATGAGGTTTTGGTCAAGACTAGGAGCTCCATAAAATCCATAGTTAATGAAAAAACTTTTGGATGATGCACATAGTTTTAATTTATTCATTCACCGTGGATATAAAATGGTGCATCGAGATCATTGAGAGAATTATTGGCAGGATAACATGAAGAATGAGATTGCTAAGAATACATAATTTTTCTAGTATATCAGAATGTGAAGGCTAAGAGGAATAAGTGTAAGGGGATGATGAAGCTATTACCCATTCCAACATGGAAATAGAAAAACATCACCATAGGCGTTGCCACCAAGATTCTTAACACATACAATGGAATCAATGATATATGGGTTATTGTGGAACATTTTACAAATTCTAAACATTTAATTACAATTCGGGATGATTTTTTATTTGATCAATTGGAAATAATATACATTAGATATGTGGTATGGTTGCATGGTGCCCCCACAATCTATTGTATCTGATTATGATCCAAGATTCACCTTTACGTTTTGGAAGAGTATCCAACATGCTCAGAATACTGAGATGAACATTAGTATGGCTTATAATCCTCAAATTTATAGGAAATTTGAGCAGATTATCCAAACACTTAAGGACATGTTGAAATAATTCTCAATGGGCATCATAGGACGGTGGAATCAAAATATAGTTTTGTTTGAGTTCTCTTACAATAACATTTTCCACTCACGAATCCAAATTGCTCCTTATAAATCCCTTTTTATGAAGTGGTGTTGAACACCAAAATGTTGGGATGATCATGGGGAAGAAATACATCTATGTACAAAAATTGTTCATGAAATGTTCGAAAAAGATATGATCATCCATCATCACATCAATGATGCTCAGAGTCGACAGAAGAACTATGCTGACAACCATCGATGAGACCTATTGTATGATGTTGGAGATAGGAAATTCTTCTGCATATCACAATGGATGAGAGTTATCTGATTCAGGAAGAAGGGAAAGCTTATTCCAAGGTACATCATCCATTTTTATATCCCCAATCGCATTAGAGCAGTGGATTATTAACTAAATCTCACACCAAACCTGTCTCAAGTATATAATGTAATCCATGTATCTCTTTTGAGGAGGTACATACCTAACCCATCACATGAACTCAATATCGAAGTGTTACCATTGGATAATGACCACTCTTATGAAGTCAATCCAATGAAGATCATAGATAATAGGTAACAAGTTCTACCAAATAAGGTTACTCCCCTCATCATGTTATTGTGGAGAAACCACATTTTTGAAGAGGCAATGTAGGAACCTGATAAAGCGATGAGGTTTAGTTAGACTCATCCATTTTAGTGTGGTGAATCGAAATTTAAATGGAAAATTTTCATAATGGGGGAATATTTTAATGACATGATATTTTGTGAATAAAATTCCATTTCATTTAATGTCTTATGGATGTACAAAACTCATGAAATCTTTATTTATTAGGTTTAAATGTCTATTAAGTATCATTAACGTTGATAATATAGCCAGTGAAGAGTGATCATATGACTAATATAAATATATGGGTTTAAAGAAAAATATTTTCGACACAGAAAAATGAGTGTATGGCCTTATCTTGTTAAATCAAGTCGTATGAAGATCATTTTTTAGAGCATGGGAAGGAGGTAGCATCACTGGGATTTACTCTAGACCTATCCAAACATGAGATTCAAAATGTTAAGCTCCAATAGACTCACATATGGGGGAATTGAAATTTATTAGAGATTACCACCCAAGTGACGTTATCCAAGCCACCCCAAGAGTTTTTCACCATTACACACCTTTACGTTAGGTCTTATGTGGGTTTTATAAGCGTTTAGATAACAATACAGTTGTTACATATATTGTAATCAAGTTTTATAAATAAAAGAATTATTCAATCAATTCCTTTTTGGGAATAGTATTCATTAAAAAATGATAAATTTTTTAAATAGAATCTTTATTTAAAAATGGTATTTTTGAGAAATATAAACATTGTTATATTAAACAATGATTTTTAGAAATACTATTATCAAAAATATTTTATAAATGATGATTATATCAGTTTATTATCTGTAAATTATTAAGTAATCAATTTGATATGAGTTATATATTTTATAAAATTAAATAAGGAGTGCATATTTTAAAGATTTAATGAATTTATTAATTAATTAATATTTCTATAAAATATTATTTTCAAATTAATTTTATGAATAATAAATATGAATATAATTTTTATGAAGTCAAATGTAATATTTATTAAGGGTTGAAAAATATTTTTGGAAAAACCGATGAATTTTCAATAAATGTATTTTTTTTATTTTAAAATAGAATATTCATATATTAAGAGAATTTTTTAGATAAAATATATAATATTTTTGGAATAGTGATGTTGAAATTAACCAATGATGAATTTTTCATAATTTCATAAGATATTGTAATTTTTGGGGAAAATTAAATACCGAATAAATAAAATATATGTTTTATGAAAACATAAAGTCCCAAAAATGTTGAAATAAATACTATAATGTGTATTATCATCCCAATATATGTTTTCCCATTAATATAATGTAATTTTATATTTATTTTATTTATCTTATAATGCCTTAGTAAATCCGCCAAATTGCTTGATATATTTTATTATTTTAAATTTACTTCCATGATGTTGTGACTCACTTCAAAATAATCGGGGATAATATTATTATATGATCATCCATGGGATTTATATAATAATTTTTTATACTTCAATTTGGAAAAACCATTGGATAAAACTATTGGAAGGTTTTTGGTTTTGAATATTTAAATATATAGATTCCACAACCAATGTTTGTGAAATAATAAAGAATTCACCTTTTATTTCCTATATAAACCCACTAAATATCCCACTTATATTCACTAAAAATAAATGTATAACATTCCTACTCAGTCCTCCACAATCTTGAGTCCTCCCAAGGGGACCCAAGCTATCAAGAATCCACTCTTCATGCTTTTGATGACACACACTCAAGTAATGGATTCTGTCCTTTCTCCTTTTTATCCAATATTCTTTATGTTCTTATATCCTTTTATTTTAAATTAAAAATATTTTTCTAAGATTTAATACCTTCCCCATACTACCCTAGTAATTTTTGAATTATGAGAGACGCCTTTGACTATCATTAATTCCTTCTGTGTACACCTATTATCATTCCAAAATTCATTGAGGGATTTCTCTATTCTTATTTTTATTAAAGAATTTCTTCTATATTATGCTTCTACATTCCATTAAATACGTTGTTATATTATGTTACATGATCCCATTACTGTCATATTTCATATATAAATTCTTAAGGACCCATTACTATCTCATTAACCCAATTTATGAAATTCTTATGTGACGTCGTTATGATGTCGAAATTGCACCGCGATTTTCCTAGCCAAAATCATTGTGTAGTGAATATGATACCCATTTCTCTATCAAGTGTATTAACCATTATTCTCAGGAACTTATTTATTATAAATATTCTTATTTTCCTTATAGATTACATTATCATGGAAGAAATTATGATAACTAATTAATCCTTGTTATTTAATTAATTTGACACACTTAAGCATGGGATTAAAATGTTCAAGAGGGGTGCACCTAGATAGTGCACTAATGTTTGGGTAATATTTAGTATAATAATACTCCCTGCACAATTAGGGTTTAATCATGGTAATTCATGTGAAATTAGGGTTTTCAAATGATAATTCATGTGATATGAGGGATGAATCTTGTTAATCCATTTGCAACGATCTGTGGCTAAATCTAATATAATGTTATATCTTGTTTCCACATTTCCATAATATGATAATCGCGGTATATCATACCTTTATGTTCTTTTTTCTCTTGTTCTACATTGACATTCCTATTTCCTAACATGAATTTTTTTCTTCATGTTATTCCATGATTACTCCCTCCCTATGCGTTACAGCTCAACCATTTCTTATGTATGTCCTCAAGTTATCTGATACAGTGTCACATACAATGGAATGAGTTTGTCCTACAAAATATGTTTGAAATAACGATTTAGTATTTCATGTTTTACATTGTTATCTAATTTTCCTAAATACCCTATACACTAGAGCTCTCAATCCTCAATGTTATCTTTTGTGCATGTTTCTGTAATAAATCAGGGTTATGTGTGTAATAAAGAGTTGGGTTTTTATATTTCTATTTAATCAAAACATATGATAAGAAAGATAATGAACATGAGAACAATAATTTTACATTGTTCGCATTTAAAAGGATATTATAGGGATTATATACAGATGTTATTTTCATGTAACTAATAACAATTATATTACGAGTATGATATTATATCATCCAAAAGATATCACTACTCCATATGGGTACATAACCTCCACCAATCCTTCACTCTATTCTTTTAGTAGGGATTAAAATGTTGTGGTTGAAATATTGGTTGGTCATATATGAATTCTGTATGAAATTGATCATTAAATAGTAAATTTCATTTATATGATTTTATTATCATCGATAATAGATCATAAATTTTACATCAATCAATTTGTGCATCCCTAGTAAATATCAAGCAATCAAGTATGTTCATATCTCTTTAATTGTCATGATTATCCACTTTTTTCTTCATTAGTATGTGTCTAATTCAATTATGATATATAGAAGGCCTTATATACTAGATAATGTATGATTTTTCAATTTTTAAATCAGATATCACATAACAACACTATTTTTTTGATTGAATAACAAACCTTAAATTAATCATCCACCGAATACCCATCCCTAAATTATAATGTTGCGCTCAAAAAAAATTATATGACCACCCATCCATTATAATAAATCAATATCATCAATGTTGTTTGAAATCTATCGAATCTATACCTTAGGATATAAAATATTCATTTATAGAATTATAATAATGTTAAAACATAAATTTTATTTTAATTGTCGGGCATGTCGTAGAATTGAGAATATCTTAATGATGTAATGTACAAAATTATTTGATAACCATATTTGTTATAATGCTTAAAAAATTCACCATCCATTGTGATTTTAAATTATCCACCACAAAACAAATTATCTCTATTATGATTTTGGTTTTATTTTATACCCATAGTCTAATGTTATATGGACACTTAATCATTTAAAACCTTTCATATTTTTAAAACACACTCTCCACATCACAATGAAGAAATTTTTATATCGAACCACTTCAATATTTATAAAAACTATCTATACATGTTCTGCGAAGTGGTCACATTCTGTTCCCTATTATATTCACATATAGATATTACATATTTATATAAATTTTCCTTACCATACACAATCACACACTTGAGGATCATAATGGTTAAGTTCTATTAGAAATTAGGAAAAAATCGCATTCTTTTAGTGAAATATCATTAAAATAGCTAATAAAAATATTCAACTTATTTCTACTCATAAATATATCTTACATAAATTATTTCATCATAACCCAATAAAGGAATCATAGAAATGAGTAACCTCAGAATATTAGTGAGATAAAAAATGGAAATATGTAAACATTAAATGATAATAAGGGTATAAAAACATGAGAATAACATATTAAAACCAAACACTATAAATCAAATATCATAAACACGAGTCGTGGAATATATCTTACATGATAATAAGAAAATAATCATAATGGAAATAAAGAACATGTACCATGAGCATATTACATTGATATAAGAATATGTTTTTGCAACACACATAGTTATAGAGAAATAATTTTTTAGTAGAAAAGGATCATTTCATAAAAACTATCATAGTGGTATGGGTTCACTACCTAACACATCATAGTAGTCATGGATCACTTTCAATACTATTAGAGTGGACATAGTCCCTTACAAAACATAATTCACTCCCATTTTTAATATCATTAATAACATGATATATAAATAAATATCTAATGTGTTATATCTAAATATAGGTCCCACTCATATTGGTTATAATAGAATAAATATCATTGATTTTAATTTAACCACCATCACATAATTAATATTATATGTATGTGTTCTAAAATATAATAAAACATTAATCGTATCAGATCCCATGAAGTGATATGGTATTCATAATCATTTTATAATTTCTTCAAATCATAACCCAT
The DNA here is from genome assembly GCA_963277665.1 of Viscum album. Lineage (NCBI taxonomy): Eukaryota > Viridiplantae > Streptophyta > Magnoliopsida > Santalales > Viscaceae > Viscum > Viscum album. The sequence continues at coordinate 1,678,739,258 of OY728143.1, read as the reverse complement.
GATGAAATTAAAAATTTTCATAAGAATTTTATCATTTTAAGTAATGTACATGATAAATGGATTTTATACTAAACATTTCATCATAATCCTTAACTATTAATAGAAGGAATATTAATGGTCATATATGATCAAATCACCCGTAAAGAATGGTTTACATCATTGTTTTCATCTTGGATGGAAAATAATTTGCAAATATTACATGTATTATTTGTTGAGAAAAATATCTATCCCAATTTGAAAATAACATATGAATACCTATAACATTATCAATGTAATTTTTTTGAAAATAAATTTGGAAATATATAATAGAATAATATAAAATAATATTAATCAATCTATTTTTGGAAATTAATATTTCTTTGAAAATAAATGTTTAAAATTAATAATTCATAAAACATATTTTAAAACATTTTAATTTAAAATAATATTTTAAATTCATAAATTAATATTTTAATATTGAGTGTTAATGATAGAGTAAAATAACATTCATATAATTCATGTAAAAATAATGACCCATTTCACATTTTTGTAAAATCCAAACGTTGCTTGTTTGGAAGAAGACATGAATATTCCTTTAAAAAATTAAAAAAAATTAAAAAAAATATCATTTATAAATAATTTATTTGATTTTTTCAACAATTTTTAGTTTTTTTATAATTAATGGGTTTGGAAGTAAAACTTATTTTCAATAGAATAGAAAAATAATGATGTTTTTTTATATAAACATATTTTGACATATATATTACATAAATAGAGGAAAATAGAGGGATAAAATTTATTCTCATGAAATAAAAATTAGATTATAAAATTCATTTGTTTCTTGAGATATGGTTAATATGACCTTTTAATAAGAATCATGATAGTAACCAATCATAATAAACAATGATTTTGTATCATAAAACCATCACCACATTGGTATCATTTTATTAATAAGAACAATTATAAAAAAAATAAAATGAGTCTTTAAATAAAAATAAAATATTTATATTAATAATATAAAATTTAAAAGGGGTAGTATATACACTTCATTGATAAATATATTTTCATAAAATAATATATGTCCCAAAGAAGTCGATTTTAGGAAAGTAAGTACCTTATTAGTATATCAACTTTTGAATCATAGTCCCTATTTAATATTAACATAAAATGAGGCATTAAATATCCTGAAACTAATGATATTAATTATATATTATGTAAATAGTTCTATATTTACACCTAATATGATAATATTGATGAATAACATAATATATGACTTAAATAAATCAATTTGAGATAAAAATTCCTTTATGATTTGGTAAATTTTGACACATAAACCTCAAGAAAGAGAGATCATAATTTTTTTTAAATAAAATTATTTTGAATTATAAAGTTCATTAAATAAAATATTGGTAATTATATGACTCCAATAGGTTTGTCTCTATACAGGCTGTTGTTTGGGAAATGTTTTCATTTACCTATGGAGTTGCAACATAAGTATTATTGGGTAGTTAAGGATATCAACTTTGATTTTAAGAGTGCTGGTGAGAGGAGATTACTTGAGCTGAGTGAACTTGATGAGATTAGGAGATATAGTATTGATAATTCAAGAATTTATAAAGAGAGGACTAAAATATTTCATGAATATATCATTCAAACCAAAGAATTCAAACCTTTCCAGAAGGTCCTTCTTTTTAATTCAAGACTCAAACTATTTTTTGGGAAGCTAAAGTCCAAGTGGTATGGACCATTTACTGTAGTGAGAGTTCTGAATAATGGATCTATTGAAATTGTAGGTGAAGAAAACAAACCCATATTAGTTAATGGGCAGAGACTAAAACTTTATTTCAAGGGACATCCAAAGTGCTTGGCTCCATTCAATATGCCTAAAAACTATTCTTAAATTAAGTTCGGCTGTGGAATTTACACCTAGTACTGCATGGGAGGGAACCCATGGTTTTTGTTTTGTTAATAAATAAATAAATCATAATTAAATAAAGTCTAACTAAAGACATTAAATCTAGTGCTTCATGGGAGTCAACCCATGTTATTTCTTTTGTGCTAACTTTTATTTATATTCTTGTTTTAATTTAAATAATGTGAAGCTTTTGTTACTTCTTATATGCACTATCTATGCTATTTTTTATTCTGGTTTTCATGCTATGTGTTTTTAGGATGTTGATGTTGTGTAAAAATGTTGTTTAATTCCCATGATCATCATTGGAAAAGAGCTTAGTCAGGGAAGTACTTCAACATTCTGCATTTATTTAGCCTCCTATTTTTGCTAATAAAATTCTGCTGCTTGTGTTTCTACTGAACTAAAAATTCTTCTCACTAAATAAAATTCTACTATATATAAGCTAAAAATCCTCTTAATAAATTGAATATAAAAAAACATTTGTTGCATGTCACTATGTTGTGCTTAAAATTTTTTACATGAGCCTCCTTATTGTAAATTGAAATTGCATTGATATTAAAATAATCTTTCACTCAATGAAATTTAGTGTGGGGGACATGCTGCTAGTCTATTGAATCTGCTTTGGGTTGGGATTTTAGCTTTATCATCATTTTATATGCTGATTACCCAGTTGAGTTAATTCGGATAAACATGCTTTCACCCTAATTCATAGTGTACTTATAATTCACATTTAATTTTGAACTGAATTGAAAATATTTTTTGAACCTTAATTGATTAATTTTTGTTCTCCACTTTAGAATTCATCTTTGGGGACAAAGTTAAGTTTTAAGTGTGTGGGAGGGGGTCAATTCTTGACTGTGTCTAACTGTGTTTAATTGGAAGCCAATAAATTCTCACTGCATCTTCAAATTTCATGTAAAAAATGGTAAATATTTTTCAAAATTCTTGAATAATTTTATTCTTTACACTGTACTCAATTAGTTCCTGCCTTAGAACAGTTCCTTAATTGGATGTTAAGAGCGGCTTTGAGTCTAAAATAAATGATTATTGATGATTGCTGAGTGATCTTATTTAGTGGTTTCTTGGAAATCTGTTCTAGGATTACTATTGAGATTGATTTGGGTGATCTGTTGTGGAATTATGATCATAACCCTCAGAAATGGAAGTTTGATTCTGGTCTTAGGGGCCTCATTCATCTTTTAATTATTAAAATTTAATTCTTTAATAAGCCAATGTAAATGGTTTCTATATTAATCTTCTGAACCCGGATTAATTTGGGCTTCTAGGATCCCCAATGAGTCTCGGAGTCCCTAGATGTTGGGTGTGTTTCTGTTCACTTTAAGCCCTGTATTCACTTTGAATAAGTGCATTGTACAGTTCTTAGCACATGATACGTGGCCTGGGAAAAATTAAATAATGTTTCTAGGGTCAAAAATGAGCTCATTAGGGTGAGGGTAATGATGAACTCCAAATGAAGAAGGGGTCAATTGGTTTATATGCGATTCATTTAGGTTGTATTATTAAGGTGATTCAAAAAAATTAAATTAATTGTTTTTGGAACCTAGGATTCTATCAAAGTACAATGTTCCTTGGTTAATGTCTTAATTTCATTGATATTTTACTTATTCCTATTCTTGGACTTAAGCATGTATTGATGTTAGTCACAAAACAGTACCACATATTAGGCATGACACTTTAATTTCTTGTTGATTCATTACTCTCTGGACTACCTTTGAGAATTTGTTTTAGGAAAGGTTCATATGTGAAATTTATTTTCTAAATACCTATTGACATGTTTTTAAAGTCTTCTGTTGAATGTTCTGGACATGTTATATCTTGAGCAATATAATAAAAGCAATTACCTTTTTCTCAATGATAATAAAACCTAATATTGTTTGAGGACAAACAGTGCTTATGTTTGGGGGAATTTTATGTAGCCTTAAAAACCCATGTTTTTCCACATCTTTTTAATTTATTATTATCATATTAATTATTTAATTTAACACTTTTAAATAATTAATGACACTTATGTAATTATATCACAAAATTAATTAATTTATCAATTTCTACAAATTATTGTTTATTTTAAGCCTTAAGATAATTAATTTATTTCATACTTTAAGTATATAGACTAATAACTATTTATTTAGATTATTGTTTTTGTCTATATAGTTAATAATTTAATAATAATTAGCTAATTAATTAATTTTGCTACTGCACTCAGGTAATGAAGTCTTAACCTAACATTGCTTGTATTAATTATTATTTAATTTTAAGTAACATACTGTTTTAGTCATCTTTTAACAATTCGTTAATTATAATATAATATTATAAGATTGTTTTATTTTTAAGTCTCTTTAAATTATATTTCAATAATTAATATAATGGTTTAATAATATAATAATTATCTGTCTAATTTAAATTAATTAAATGTGTTAAAGTGACTATTTTAAATAATTTTACTTTTTTTTTAATTTTTAATTTTACTTTAATCTTCAATAAGTTAGTTGTGTTTTAATTTTAGTTTTAATTATGTAGCAATTTAACTTTTACTAATTAAATTTATTTAACTTAAGTTAAATTGGATTTAAAAGTTTATTTATGTTTATGAGTAACTTTATTTTCATTGTTTTTCATTATCTTTTAGTTATTATTAGTTATTACATTCAGTTTAAATTATGTTTCAATTTATTTTATTTTATTTTGTCTGTTTAATTTGTAGGTTACCCCTTTCATAGACGTACCGTGTCTCTTATGGTCTCACTGTGTCACTACCCCTCTTTACAGTCTTGCAGTATGCCATTGCATTGTAACCTTTTCCACAGTATTCTTTTAATTATCCCATCGTGATCCTTTACATGGTCTCACTGTTTCCTAGAACTATTTCCCAATTTTTTCATGGTTTCATCCACCGTTTTCTCTCCAGTGTTCCTCAATAATGGTGCTTCAAAAATCTTCTCAGCACCCACCACTCTTCAAACTGTCTTCACCAATCCCACCAAATGGATCCACAAATATTCAAGATCACAGAATCAAAGCAACTCAAAATAACACAAACTGGACCAGAATAATACATCAACTAATTCTAAATCAAACCTTAAATCTGAACTACATCCTGACTCAAAGTGCGAAATCAAATTCAAACTCAAAAATGAAAATATAAATCAACCCAGATGCAAATCAGAAAAATTGGTTATCTGTTGTGAGGGTGTACCCTCATCGCGATCTGAAGGATGACTCCGAGCTAAGGATTGTGCCATCGCCACAAGTCGGCACTGAGCAGTGAGGTAGAGCCGATCCAAAACGTGTTTTCGGATGCTACTCACAGCTGGAGAGCCAAGGTCGACACCACTGAAGCTCGAGTCCATGATCTAAGATGCCACATCATCGACTGAGGAGAAGTTGAAGCTGATGATGCTAGAGAAGGTTGCCGCAAGGAGGAGCCCATAGGTTCGCTATGGTTTCTGCTCCGGAGAAGACGGGCCGAGGGTTCCTCCCTGTAGAGAAGAATTTGAGGAGAGATGGGTTTTATAAAAAAATACAACAACAAATAAAAATAAATAAATATAATAATAAAAATGGTAATAATTAATTAACCAAAATATTAAACAAATTAAATAAACTAATTAAAATAATTTGTAATTTAATTTACCTTTTAAATGTAATTGATATTAGTCTAAATTAAGAATTTAACTATTTATTAATAATACTTATTTTAATAAAATAAATTAATGAATAATAATAAACAAAGAACTTAATAACTTCATTGAAATGATGATTAAATAATAAATCAATAACAATAATTCTAATAATTATTTAATATGTAATAATTATTATCATTATTAGTTAACTTTTAATAAGTTTTATAGAATTAGTCTTTAAAAAAGTAACTATAATTCAAACCTCTTCGTGTTTTATCTTTTTATTTTATTTTAATATTGCAGGTTCATTAAAGGGACTAAAACATGTCCATATTGATCTAACTAACTCAGCCAGAGTTAGTTATGTGAGAAAAGGTAGTGTGATGTGCTTTTCACATAAGAATGCACGTGTGCTGGGCACTACTGAGGGACTTTTGAAGTTGGTTGAATTGTTCAGTGAAAAAAAGCAGATGACGGAGGATACAAAATAGAACCAATAGCAGAATTTGATGAGGACTCTCATTCACTCAAAAAAACAAACCCTTGGAGAGCAGATCAGAGACGCTTAGTCACTGGACGAACACATCCAAACCGAATAGAGAAACTGGAGCACTCTCGAAGAACCATTCCTTGGAGATCTGAGGTCCAGGAGAAGGAATTCATGAGAGAAGATGGAGTTTTATTTCATTATTATCCTTCAATTATCTCTCTCTATATTTGAATCATTTTAGAATATGGAATGGAATCAATTTTAGGATAAATACATACTGTTTGGGGTAAAAATCAAGTCTACTGGTTATCATTATTTTCTTTTCTCACTATCATTTTAATGTGATCAGAATTTATCGGCAAGGTCAGTTCTAATTACATTCAATTGCAACGTACCACCTACTCTTAATCTAAGATTTCCTCATTCATACTGTAAGTTTAAATGTGGGTTAATTTTCGTGAACATTTAAATGGAAATAAAATACTACAAGACATATGAATAGTTAGTTCTGTGATCTTTTCAAACTAGAATTTTTAAATTGATTAACCGTGGAGTGGAGAACTCTAAATTTAGTAATCTTGAGTGATTTATCTCCTGATGAGGGAAATAAATCACTCATTTTCAATGGTATTAGTTGTAATCAATATCACGAGAAAGAATGTTTTTAAAGTCAGTAGAGTTGATATTTAACCTGAATTTATTTCTTTAGATCATTCTCTCTTCATCATTTTAACCCATTGTTACTGTCTTTACATGTTTCTTGTTTTGATACAGTGTTGAACAAAAACATAAAAAATGTGTTGTTTCATTTGTGCTTTATAATTAATATAATGAAAATTAGAAAAAAAAAATTAGAAGCTCAATCCCACTGCTAGAAACTGTGGGGTCTTTTAGTTAGTTTTTAGAAGCCTAGTGGCCAAAATAGCCTTCCTTGTGGGTTTGACCCTTCTTTCCACATATACTGTAGTTAGTGAGAATATAAATATAAACCTTTTATCGGCTTCAATGATGGTTTTGGTTAGTATTATAGGATGATATTTTGGAATTAATAAAGTTATTATGTCATGTATTTTATTATTTAATGATTTTTCAATGTGAGATTAAGAGTGGATATGCGGTGGACTTTTATAAGTGATTTTAATGGAACACTTATATGTTTTTAAAAGAAAAATTTATACCCAAATTATTCCCATGAAAAAGGCTCAAAATGATCCATTGAAGATCCAAGGTGATATTAGTTTGAAATAAGACATGAAAAATGTTGAAGTGCAGGTTTTGTGTCTTTTTTTTCCCATGTCTATCTACTTTAACCCCTCAAGTGAACCAATTTTTACGTTAACAGTCGAAATAAATTTTTGTTTATTTTACTATTCATTATTAAAAGAAATAATTGACCTTATTAAATAATATAAATTATTATGATTCCAAATATTTAATATATTTATATAAAATCCAATCAAATTAATGTAAAATTTGAATTTGAAATTAATCATGAAGATGTGATGAGAAAGTTGATTTATAAGGATATAAGGTTCAAATGTTATGAATGATTTCATATCAGAATTCAGAATGAATTTATTAAAATTAAATAATTTAGATTTATATATATATAACATTACTAATTTTACATTTCATAAAATATAAAATAAATTATTTTCGTAATACAATTAAATATATTGGAATTATTAATAAAACCCATTATTTTACAAAAAATTTAAAAATTTATCTTTTGAATAATTTAAAAAAAATTATATTCTTGATATTTATGAAATTATGATTTCATAAATTAGGTATATTTTATTAGGAAAATATTCAAAAATTTGACAAATTATTTGTAAAATTATTCAACAAAAGTAGACATTACTACTTTTGACAAAAATAAAGTTTTAAGCCTAAAATTGAATTGAATGATTATATATGATCATGAAAATGAATAAACTAAAAGTTTGATTAAGTTCCTAAAATGAAAATCTAAAATATAAAAAAGGAATAAATATCAGAATATGGGTATTACCTTTTGTACAAAAGTAGAGGAACAAAGGCTTGTGGATAATGTGAGCCTCAGAAGGACTCGCGATCACTTGAAAATTTAAAGGTCATGCAAAGGCTCCACAAGAAGCACATAACATGAAGTGAATACCATGGGGACCCCATAAACATACCCTACGTATCTCACAATGTCTCTCTAGATAACCAATAGTTGTATGGTGACAGTTGAATGAATGACCCCAAGTCACATGATTTGTCATTGCCATGTTCCTGACAAACCATAAGACATTCCTCCAAAAATAGGGATGGATACAATCTAATGGAAAACCCCCCATAGTGGTAGTAAAGCTTAGGTTCAATATCATCATTGTGAGTAATAATATTAATCGATGATATCAACAAAAACTCGCAACACCCCAAAACCACTGTAAAATAAATCAATGTATATAAATGGTAAGATGTGAGAGGAACTCACGGTCGCGTAAGGACATGTGTTGTTCCCTCGGTGATCCTCTAAACAATACAAGTCCCTGGAGACATGTCTGCCTCATCCCTAAATCTCCCTTTGACATATCATCCTCTGCACCTGGAAGTCCTTACAAATTTCAATGAAATATGTTTCTTCCCCATTGATTCTCGAAAGAAAAAATATACTGGTTTGACTAAAACATTCTCACACACCCAATATATCATGAATTAGTCACATGAGTCATCATAAAGAAAACTAGTAAATGAACATGAAATTACATAGTAAAATTAAAATACATTCATAAAAATGTTAAAATAATTTTTTTTTTGGAAAAAGTGGAAGGAATCCTGAACATTCGTGTTTGTTGAAAAACATGGGACACACTAAGAAATTCTGCATCATGGTCTCACAAGACCCACTTGAAAACAACACATGCCATGCGATATATCCCATGCATGGAATCACGATATCAAAAAGGAACATTGGAATTTAAATTGTATAAGATGAAATGTGTATTCTAATTCCATCATGATCAAACAAGACATCATTAATTGAAAATAATCTGATAAAGAAAGTGTTGATGGAAGAGAATTGTGAGCAATGAAAATCAGGCAATGCACTCAGACAAGTCCATGATAGAGAATCACGAAGCATTGTGGTGATATATCCATTCACCAACTCCATCTACGACACATGCTAAATATTCCCAAAAATGTTCCAAACAATCGCGTTGGTGATGACTATAAATTCCCCACCTTAACATGAATGATTGTTATGAATCTGGGAGGTTGGATGTGTTAGACTTGGGGCATTTGAAGACTGGATGATTCAAATCTTTACCTCTATGGACTTCTCAGAGTAGAATATATCACGATCGATAATGCATCCATCAGATAATATTCTTGAACAAAACCTTATAAATCACAATACATAAATAAGGTGCATCATGTGATTGTTTAGAGACCACGCAACGGGTTGTTGGTGTGGTATGCAAAGAACGTACCGCATGTCTTCTACATCACGTGACACTAAATATAAATTCATATTGAAAAAATGAATGGAATTTAAAATAAATGGTCTAGATCCAAGATCAAAAGTTGAATACTTAAAATTAAAAACATGCTTTATGGCCTTCATTAGCTTCCAATGAGTCATATAAGGACACATGACAACACCATGACATGTCACCTAGATCTCACAAAATCCTTTCAATAGTTTATTTCGGACACACAAAATCCTCCAGAAATTATGGAAATTTCTTGTGATGAACTCCAGGGATGTTAGCCAAGACATGTGAAAAGCTTCGAACCATGTTACACAAAAACATACGACACCCCCCATATGTGTATGTTAATGGCATGATATAGCTTCCAGGAAAAGAATACCGAGTCACGTGATGCGCCACAGAAAATTCAACTATTTCATGAGACACCCTCTAGACAAGAAGTTAATGTCACAAGGCCATCCATGATTTGATTTTCAATCCTGGCTAAGTGTGTAATCCCATAATAAAATAGAATCCTTATTGTGTTAGAACAAATATTAAAGAAACTATGACAACTCTTATTCTATCTAATTCATGATATGTATTCCACCTCTCAATGAGGTTCGGTCTCCATATTGATTATCTAGGGTGATCCCAGTATCCAAGCCCTTAACTAGATCAATGAAATTTATCAATTTCTAACACTTTTATTTCATAACGAGAATAGTTCATGTGGGATTATGGAGTATCATTGATCATGTCATCTTCACCATACACCTTAGTGTTACAAGGGAAACATCCGTGCATAAGCCCAAACAACCGACATTATATGGTATGTCCCCAATCAATATAGAACCCATCTTGGTATAAGCCCCTAGAATTCCAGAATCCTTGAGGAAGATCATAATGTCTCTGAGTGTGTTCGTCCACACTAGGTGATCATTATGTGAAGGGATAATTGAATTGTGAGAACTCTTATTCCCTCTATAATTGGGATATATTGGATTCCTTTTTAAAGAACCATAAATAAAAAATATACACTTCCATGTAAGTGTCATATCAATGAGTTTCAATGACCGAGACTCGAATATTCCCATGAGATGGTAACTCTATCTCATCCATTAAAGGGATGATAAATTAATAAAAATATATTGAATCTGATTTATTTCATAATTAGTATATGTGGTACAACTTATAAAGTCCCGAACTCTATACCAAACACCAAAAGGACTATCCCAACATACCAGTCCCATATATATATAAATATGTGTCATCAGACTAATTATATATTTCCCCTTTTTCTCACATCGATCATAGCTCACACTGGCTTTGTGAGATGCATTGAACCCCTTAGTGGACATCATGAATCTACTCTCACTAGGGAAATCCCTATTTGTAATCCCCAATGAATGTTATGGTATGAACTCCCCTCATATGACGGAATACACCATGGGGACAATACCAAGGGAATAATTGAACTATTATGACTATGATTTCTAACATAACCATGATATGTAGGATAAATCCTTGAGGATCGATTTTAAAAATTTGGTGTCTCAATAACAAAAAATATGCCCTCTAGGAATGACAGTAAACTGCACACAGGTAATGATCTACATGGGTTTTGATTCATGCAATAACAATAATATGTAGGAAACCTATTGATAGCTCAATACCCTCCTCATAATAGTAGCCACCTCCTCACATGGTAGCAAATTCAGAATCATTTGGTCAGATAGCTTCAGCACATAAATAGATCATTCAACTTTAATGAAATGTATGAAGATCCTCTATTACATATTGCTGGATTAACAAATGTGATTTCACTACCTTTATCTCATCAATGAGACTCACTTTCTTGGCTTAATGATATAATCAACCAAGAAATACTTTTTCTATTGTAACTAGTCTTGTATTTGTATTAAAAAGAGATACATGACCATATCCTAAATCTCTAAGAGAGTCCCAATATAGGCAATAGTTCCGCCATAAAGGGTTCAATGACCCCAAACTCCCATCCTATGGACCAATGTGAGTCCCCAAAAGTCTCTAGGATTGAAGACCAATATGTAATCCATCATTTGGAAACTAGGTCTATACATATATAGATGTGGGGGAATAATTGAGAGTTAACGTGAAAATTGACAATGGTAACCCGATGAGAGAAACCCATTTTATGCTTCAAAACCCCATCAAAAATGGTGAACCCAATGTGAATCTCTCGAATGACATGATGATTGGTTATTATTTTATGGTCCATTGTGTTTTCAATTATATGAAAACAAAATGATAAAACTGAAATGAATTTTTATAACAACATAACAATTGGGATATAATGTGTCAAGCCACTGTGTTTCGAAAGCCCTATATAAATAAATAATAAGGATGATCATGATCTTGTAAATGATCTTTTATAAACATGTTCTAATGAAATAATTCCATCCTAATATTGATATATAAAAACATGTAAAATCTATGATTCGGGGAATGGTAGGAAGTTTTTTAACAATACCAAACAAATAAATAATTCCTACGATTTTTCACTAATTGGTAACTTTGATCCTTATTGTCATCATGACTGTATATATTGAAAACATACTGATTCAAGGAAATTTAATCATCATCCAAAATTCCCTCTCAAAAATCATCCTTAACTACAACATCTCTGGTTCACAAAATGATTTCAGTTGTTCAAAAACTCCAATGATAGCTAACAAACATGATGGTCTAGGAGTGCCACCGACATGGTACAATCCTGAACAAGGAAGATTCTCATGATGTTCCCTAATAATGATGATATGTGTGTCTGCATTTCAAGGGAAATGATTCTTGTACTCTATTGTCCCTCATATCCATGAAAAAATGAATTGAGAGCTTCTACCTAAAGTAGGAGAACCACCATCATCCAGATCTAATGAAGGAGGACCTAAAGAAATAACAAGGCTCTCTTTTGGTTCGGGTGACACTGAGTAGGGATCCTTTTTACCACCATCCATAAAACAATCCTATTGGTACCCATGAATCTTTTACTTAGGGTAACTTCTAATACACAACCATATATGATACCCCTTCATGGGATTTGTGGAAGACTCATAGGTAGAGTAAGGAGTTGAATATCTTTGAGAGGGTTCATTACTACACTCATATCGATGTTGAATACTTGTATTCTTAGGTAGGAACCATTAAGAAGGATCGTATCCCTTCTTGATCAGAACAAGTCTATAAGAATATCCCACAACAAGAATAAGGGAGGATCATACTCATACTACCATGCACAAAACCCATCAGAATATTCCTATGGGACAAATAAAATAGAACAAGATTTTATCCCCAATTAAATTAAAGTTCACTTCCATTTTATAATGGAGATAGAAAATGTGATGGCTCATATCCCTACACATGATTTTCAAAAATTCCATTACATTTTAGAAAAAATTGAAGAAATCCACTGGCATGTTCAGACACAATTTCAGATGTATAGAAAGTTGCATAAACTTATCTCAACAACCATAACATCTCAACACTCTTATCATCATGAAAAAATGGTCATATTGATGTAAGCACATATTTTCTCTCTCGAATGCGAGGATTATCAATATATTCTGATGAAGGGAGAGGCATCACACTAGGCTTATATTCCCATTCCAATTTTCATTAACCAATTGAGAGAAACACATGCCTCAGGGTTGGGACACATGCATGTCTATGATGTTTGACAACATATTCCAAATACCTAGGATTAGGCTCTTATCCTTGTTCTGACCAGTTCTCATCACAAGAGAGTTTCACATGCCTTGGTACATGCTTATATTATTCTCAAATATGTCAAACGGCATACTCCAACAGACTATGATTGGGAACATATCCATGTTATGGTTGGGGATATCCATGTGACAATGGGACAAGCCTTGGTACAGGCTCACATTCTTACCATAGAATCTTCCCTACATATTCAGGAAGATCATGGAATCCATGATCATATTCCTTCTTCTTCGAATTAAAACTTCCATTAGCATCATTCCATGGAATCATTGGGGATGCTCATATTCTTCTCCCATTCTGGAGGTCCATTAGTATATTCCAATGGGGAATAAATATTAATACGGGGCTAATATTATTAATCCATCCAGGGCCCACCAAGTGATCGTGGCACATTCATTAGGGAGGGATCACATTCCTACAAATAATGAACAGTAACATATTCTAAATTCTCTGGATCAGGCTCATATTCCCTTTTAGAACATGGCTCCCCATGTTATATTGAAACACCCCTCAGGATATTCTCACATTCCTGAAAATAATGATATTTCTCATTAAAAAATTCTAGAATATATTCAGCTCCATTCTCATACTCATACATCATCAGGTTGTTATATACATATTCTGAAAACCATAATACAACATGGTCATACCCCAAAACAATACCAAATTATAGTTCATGATATTCCAAACACGATGCATAACAATTTCCTTATTCATAATCTATTTAATGCTAGTGTTTGTTATGATGTTTTAGACACATTTTCAACACCACAAGGGTCTGTCGTCACATTTATAGGAGGAGAAGCAGAAGAAGTTAATTACAATGATAGTCACCTTCATTGTATTTTGTATATGGATCGCAGGGACCTTACTCATGATGTCCACTATGGTCGACCTCTCCTAAATCATATCTTCCATGGGATAGGTAACCCTGTAATTTTCCAGATACCCCCATATAGGGAGGTGGGACAAACCCTGACACCATCATATAGATAGGATCATAAATCATCAAGGTCAACTGTATATGGTTCCCCCATTCACTTCTTTCAACACCCCACTCCCATTAGCAGATGAACATCAAATCCATCTTCTATTGTCTAAATTCAAAGAGGAGTTTAGGTATAAGAAGGTGGAAGCTGACATTGATATATAAATTGAGTTATCCAAACCCCTCCCCATCATGCTCTGGCCCCTTTCCACATATGACAATGAGATCCTATATGACAAAGAAAAGGATTCAATGCCTTAACTACACCAGAATATGTGGGCTACTTATCAGAAAATAAAGGTTTTGTCGTATCACCTATAAATTATGTGAGTTTCACCTTCATAAAATATATATACACTATTTTTAACTAGGGCAAGATGTTATCTTCATGATCTGATATCAAAACCAAGAATAGAACAATGCAAATCTTTAACACGCTTTCACCAATGCATCACTACTCTTGTGCAGCTGATCTCTAAAGCCAAGTCATGCATCCATATTTGAGAATGGGGATAGTATAAAACATTACACTTTTCCACTACATTGTAATATAAAATCCTGTTAGGTGTAGCATATTAAAATTTTATGGCCAAAGTATAAATCATGGGAATAGATAATTCTCAGGCTAGTTGGACACTGCAACATAATTTTCCCACTCCAATAGATCCCAAACACAAGATAAGGGGAGAGAGGATAGCCACCTTGATTTCAAACTAGTCCCCTAAATAAAATAATAAGACATTACAATCATGGATACCTAAATAGACATCAACCCACCAACTTCACATAAATAATTGTGCTCAACATGGTCTTCCAATGCACCTGGTTCCCATGAAAGAGAAACTGAAAATCATTACATAGACCATAGAAGTAGCAACCATAGAAACTACTTAAGAGAAAAATGGCTCTATTGTATATGAGAATATATACCTACACCTTCACCACTCAGAATGTAAATCATTGAGGGTATTCAAAACATATACTTAGTAGCCATTGTTCAACCCCAATCTGCTAGGATAGGGGAATTTATATCTCAATCATGATCTATTAGGACCTGATCTTAAACATTGCATAATATTGATTTAAATGAATAATTCACCTTAAGGATAATTTCAGGTTTATATTTTTAGAGAACAAGGACATAACTATTAAATATCAAAAGATTACAATGTAGACAATTCGACAAAGCTTATATTTTTTGCATAAAATAAAAACTCTTGAAAAAAAAGATTCTTGTCTAGTTCCATTTTTTGGACAAACTATCTTTTCATTGATCCCATCTGAGACCCTATTCATCTTTAAGTATAGTGAAAACATTTCAAAACATAGAATGAGCATAAAAAGATCAATAAGGGATACAAAAAGGAGGAAAATTGTTAGTTTTTCAAAACAACAAGTAAACCATAAATACTTTAACATAAGTAATACATTTCACCTTTATGAATTAGTAAATACTCTTCACTGAATAAAAGATCACCACTTAACCTTTTGTAAAGAAAATATTACCATAAATCCCATATATAGAACACATAACAAATAAAGGTAACTTGGGACATATACATACTGAAATGGAATAACTATACGGTCAACTTCCACACATATCACTAAATGGAATAGCCATATGACCGACTTCCATACCCAATTAATAGGAGGTTATAACGTAACCACACATCCTGGTTTAGCACAACACCACCCGTCATTTGGTTTATCATGTAACCACCCATCAAATGTCCATGTACAATTATAAAATCATAACACATAAAACAAATATAAAGGAAAAAAACATTTCCACATTTCTATCAAAATATATCAATTAAATATATTGAAATAAAAAATCCATTATCAAAACCATTTTCAATACCAAAATACATAAAATATTATATGGTATTTATTTTCCTTGAAAAAAAACATTAATTCTTGTTACGGAAGCCAAAGAAAAAATAACACTCGCGGCACAGAAAGGTCGTTGTCACCACTTACTTTATAAGAAACATTCCTTTTTGTAGTTTTGTAAAAATCTTCATAGAAAAAAAATTCCATTTAAAAAGTCATGGGTGTTTATACAGCGTATAAAAGAAAGTCGTGTATTTAAACAAAATATGACTCAATGAAAGTAGATTGAGACAAATTCCCTTACAAAGATCATTTTGTAAATAAAATTGATCGATTATGTGTATTCAATATAATCTCACATAAAGAAAGTATAATTACATGATAAGATATTAAAATTAATTTCTCACATAATAAAATAATGACAAAAATAAGACATATAAGTTCAACCCAAATAATGGGAATTGGGTTAAGAAGTTCCCTTACCTCATGTCCGACTTGAACCGTTCGTTATTTAATATCCTGAATAATAAACTAAAGATAATTTATACTTTATTAAGAACCTTTTTCAAGATTATTATTCCTTTTATATCACTTATTACCATGTTATAAACATTATGTAATCATTCAAGTTAATAATGTTCGCTTTTTTGGTATTTGGTACTTGAGTCACAAATGAACACCATATATTTACAAGTTGTCCACATGGTCAAAAGTTCATTATATACAAAATGATATTCATGATTTAGATATCATTTATATCATATATATCCAGTATATATATGATAAATAATATCATTAACTCTATATTTTATAAATCCCATATATGGAATTAACGAGTCATATCATTTTGAGGGGGTGGTAGTCCACACTTCCTCAAATGAAATTATCACGTTTACCCATAATGGAAACCATAAAGGTATTCTATAAAAGAAAAATAATGAAGAATAAAGAAAATATAAATATAATATATATCATATATAAGTATAATTTCTTCTTAATGGACACCATGAGAGGAAGTAGGAGATAATCTAACAATCATCGTTTCATGTGATGATATTTTTCCATGCACAAGAAACAGTATGTTCTTCACCAATTAGATGGAGGTGTGTGTATGTTTAGTTCAAATACATCTCATAAAAACATCCTAGTATATTGAGGATACTGGTATTGTTATAAAATAATGGAAGAAAATTACTTTAGGTGTTGGATAATTAAAATAAAATATAACAAAACAAAATAATTTAAGGGAAATTGTTACCTTTAATTTGGGTAACTCACTTTGGTTTGAACCGAAAGCGTTTTCTGAAGTGAAATTTTGCCTACGGTAAGGCTTCTACAAAGAGTATAGGGATTTAGGGCGCTTAATTGGGAAGAGTTTTGGACGAGACAAAATGCTTGAGATGTGTGATGAATTGGATAGAAATGGTCTCCATTTATAAGGGGGAGGAGGGGCTCTTTAGGAAAATGTGAAAATATTATTTTATTATATAATGATATACAGTTTATAGAGGTCCAAAAATCATTAAAGTTTAAGATAAGATGACTCATGGTGTTAATTAATTCAGCCAACAAAAATTGGACAGGTTTTGGTTGTAATTTTAATATTTTTAATCTTATTTAATTAAATGGTTTATTAATGACGTAAACACAGCATCCTTATTGTGTCATAAATAATTTAATTTATTGTATTTTTAAAAACTATAATAAAATTACCATGATGTATAAAAAAGTTATCTTTCCAATTAATATTTATAGTCTAAAAAATAACTTATATAACACCGTCTAAAAATAAATTTACAAGGAGATATTTGTTTATGTAATTTTTGTCTTTACATTAAATTAATTATTATAAAATGTCATTATCATTTCCATGTGGATCTATGGGGTCCCAAAATCGACCCAATGATGAAAATGGTCAGCCATTACACATCAAATAAGGTTTGAATAATTTTTAGGGTAATTTGGAGTTATTATAATATTCATTTTACCTTGAATTAGCATATTTACCTTTGTTCGTGGTAAATAAAAGACCAATGTTACTATTCACCAAAAATTATTTTCATCTTATTGAACCATATTTTACTTTCTAATAACAACCATGTATGTCAGATTTTTGAAATTAAATTCACAGAAGTGGTAAAATTAAATTTAAGTGAAAAATTTAGTTTTTTAACTACTATTGAGTGGTTTCGCTTTTCATCAAAAATTGATGTTTTTTAGAAAAATAAGAATTATTCAGCTTAATATATATTTGATATTACAAATTCAAAAATAGTGTCTATTATACCAAATTATGAACATATAAGTTTCACTAATAATTTAAAATTAATTCTCAATGTTAAATCTAAAAGTGTGTTTTTAAGAAACAATAACTATCAAAAGATTGACACGTGTTTATGTCCAAATTAAAAGTTAAATTAATTCCAATGACCAACATTGGATAAAATTGTAATAATATATTCAAATTAAACTTCAAAACCAATTAAAAAGATAATATTTCCATATAAATAGGTTAGATTAAAAAAAACTTTTGAATTAAAATATAGTATTTGTCACTATTCATTAATAAATGAACTTTATCTGAAAAATTCCAAAAAATTGCCCTAAGTAAATTTTGATGTCCCCATTCTAAAGAAAGATTTTATTTGGTAAAATAGAATTTATTAAAGTTACAAAAACTAGATTTAAATAGGGTTCTCCATTAAAATGTGGTAAATCACCATTTAAATGTAAATTATGATTAAAATTAGATTCATTCACATTTTAAGCCTCTAACTTTTATTGGATAAAAGTAAATACTTTTTAAAAAACATGTATAATAATATTCTAGTTAGTTTTGTGTATTCCTTCCAATAAAATGGCTAGGAGATGACTACCATATAAAATAATAATATTTTATTGTTAGTGTGCAATGTAAGATTTCAAAGAAACAGGTTGTTACGTATTGGGTATGCTATCGAACATATCAACCCTTTTAAATTAAAATTATTATTTAATTCAAAAATATTAATAAGTATAAAAATATCTTATTCTTCATTTACCAGGGATGTTGCAGCATCACCTAGTTCATTATCACCTTAGAGGAAACTAGAGACATTATCGATAATTCTAGACCACCCCATTCCCACTAGGATGGAAGAATTTATATCTTTATGTTTATACCAATAATAATAATGTCCTTGATTAGAGCCATTAGATCCATAAAATAGGAAAAATGATGACAGTTTTTTTCCCAAATGACCTCCACCCCATATGGCTGGAGAATGATTTATCATAGTCACCACCAGAGAGGGAATATGTCTTCTCTAGGTTTGGAGGAATCAATCAATAGTAAGCATTCAACCAACTCTGCCCATCAGAAGACAAACCCAAACTGGTTGGGGCATGTTTGCAAACCTCAATAAGATTCTCTCTTTGATTAACTATTCTTAGAAAAAATTGGGAGGAATGTGCAATTAATATAATTAATCCACGTTGGGTCCACAATACAAAATGGCCCAATATGCACTAGGGATTGAATGATCACCCTAAGGGAGATAGTGTACAATCATCATGTTGTTTCAAAAGTAATAGCACAACTACTATATTCCTATAGAATTTTTGAAAAATTTCGTTGTTAAAATGGAAGATATGGATCAATATTCCACTGTAGAATGTCATGAAATGGAAATTATACCTCCATAGGAGGGTCACTTGGATGTACCAAAGGAGGCGGCAAGCACCATGTTCTAATGACAGCTCCAATACAATGTACTCCAGATTATCTAGAATCCTCCTCCACAATGGAGTAGTACTGATCGGAAGGGTACAACCACATATTGATAGCCACCTAGAAGAGACAGAGATCCTTCCCCATAGGAGTGATTTTCATAAAATTTGGGATAAATAAAACTATCTGAAAATAGATTGAGAAAACAAGAGAGAAGAAATATTCCCATTGGCTATCATCTTCATATATTGATGAATGTTATACCTCCCATGTTCGATCCACCAACAAGAAAATTATATAAGAATCAAGTTGTTTATGGGTATAGTTAAATTCTCAACATAAATGAGGATTTCAAAAATAATCATTACTTCCCTCCACTGCAGCTAGAACATCTCCCTCACTAGGATAAAAATTCAATCATGGGGAGAAAAAAAGATCAGAAGAAGACTAAAGTGGGGAAACAACATCAACCCCCAATTATCCACAAATGATGGGAGAGGTAACATTAAATTTGTCCCTTTAAACTACTCAACCACAATGAATCTTTAGTTATTCTAATAGAATCCATGGAAGGGAGATCTACACCAGTGCAACATGAGGGGATGCAATGTCCTGACTGAGAGGATGACAATTTCTGTCCCACTAATTTTTTAAATCTTACATTCTCTATATTTTATGGAAAGTGAAACCTCAAACAAAATTTCATACAAATGGTATCTTGATGTGGGAAATGATGGGCCCTCTGGGTCAATAACAGGAAAAACGATGATGTGTTTGGTACAGACATTGGCATGGCTAACCTTAGTTTTGTATAACAGTGTTCTATCAGGATCCATGTCAATATGGTAATAGATTCATTGTCAATTCCATTATCAATTTATTTATACACTTAGGATGGCAATGATCATCGACCTAAAAACCAAGAACATTGTACAAATGATTTTTTGATTGACTTCATAGCACAGTTTAAGGGTTTGGCATAGTCACTCAACATCTGTAGAGACCCGAAGCCTGACGTACATGGACATTACATTACTTTTGCGGAATACTTAGTACATAACAAAAACACACACACAAGGACCGTAATAGTTTAGTGTCTTTGGAAACTCGGACTATAATCTTCTAATCGTGGTGAAAGATCTTCAACATCTCCCATAAAGATCTTCCCTTTTTTTTTACCTAAAACCTTTCTTTATATCCTGGGGAAAAGAAGACATAAAAGGGGTGAGCTCAAATGCTCAGTAAGGGTAAACAAAGGAAATATCAATCACATAATTTTCATAAGAACATAACATTTTTGGAAATCTTAACCTGCAAAAGAGAGCATAATTTCATAACATGGGATAAATCATAGTAGTGAAATGAAATCATAACATAAAACATTACTCATTGTGGCATACACACATAATCATAGTGAATCATTTCTTGTTAGTCAAGACTCATTTCCAAGACTATCTTAGTGGACAAAGTCCCTTTCTGAATCGAGTAATCCTCGTTTCAGTCCTGTTTCACTGAACCGGTATAACCTACCATTCCAGCCATTTCTATCTCATGAGATATAAAATCTTTACCCAATGCATTGGAGGGAGATATAGGTCCCACCCATCTCTTAATGAATCCTTTCTTATGCGTGCCACAAAATCATAAATCATACATCATTGCATAACCCATGTAATAAAAATGGGATTCTTAAACAACATGACATCATAAAACCATTCATATAAGATAAAGGAATTCATAAACATAATTCCATCACAACATAGTCAAAAAATATGGATAGAAACAGAACCCTTTATTATCTTAGATGGAAAATAATTTTGATAAAACACTTGAAATGAATTCTTGAGGAAAATATCCTTTCTTCTTCAAAATCAATTTCTTTTCACAAAACATCATACAATTGTAAAAGAAAGAGATTTTATTAAAAATAGTCATGAAATATTTTGGAGGAAGGTTCATGAAAATAAGGCTTTATAAAACCGTAAAAATCCGTTCGTGCCGTATAAGTTAAAAAAAACATTCTTCGTACTTTTGTCGGAAAAGTCAAAAAGTACCTCGTACGAAAAACGACAAAAGATTCCTTTCATACGTATTACTAAAAACTCACCGAAGTTTAAAAATGGATTTAAACAATTGTATGTGGATGGAAATAATATTACATATTGATGAAACATGGATGTGGATGATAAAATACACCCCAGTAAATGCTTACGAATAAACAATCTCGGATAAAAATTAGATTGTGATATTTCCCTTACCTTAGGTCCAATTTGCTTCGTATGTGTCCGAACCTCCTGTATAATGATTTAAATAATGTCATTGACTTATTAAAGAATCATATTCATTGTTATGATATCATATATGGTTCACTTATGACATTATATTACCCGTTCTTTTGTAAATTCCATGTTAAAGAAGCGTTTTGGGTAAAATCGTTTCATTTATCGTAGGTGTTTTGACTTGTTGTTCTTGACATCATTATTACTTATATCATTATTTAGTTACTTCCAGAATATAAAATATGATTTATATATCATATATATTCAATATATATATATATATAATAGGTAGATAAATAAAATGAAAAACACCGTTCATGGAGACGGTAGTCCGTACGTACGCATGAACGCTGTTTTCCTTTCCTTATTGTCTTGAAATGGAAGTAAGTAGATGACATACATATGTATATATATACATAAATCCAGTAGCTTTATAATGTCATATATTTCATTATTATTTCTTATATATACATTATAATCATTCTTAAATGGTTAACATGGAGAATGAATCTCATCGCGTCGTGGAGACGGTATTCCGTACGTACGCACGAGCGATGATATCATTTCTATAAATATTGAATTGAATTGGAGTGGATTATACAATATATCAGAATCAATATGATGTTTTAATAACTATGTATAGTTATTCTTTACACCATTATACCCATCCATGTAAGGTGGTGGTGGAAAATAGATTACACCACGGCGTGGAGACGGTATTCCGTACGTACGCACGCGCGGTGATTTCTTTTTCCGTAGGATGGATAGATGGTGAAATAGGGTTGTTTCATACTTATAATAACATATCAGTATATGAGTGATACTGATGTTATTACTTCATAATGAAACAACCTAAGAAGAAGAAGTGTAAGAAGAAATAAAGATGAAAGAATTGGTAACGGTAATTACCTCTTCTTTGAAGCGCCTTTTGGAGACCTCCTCTTAGGGAACTAAAATTGGTCTTTGAGTAAGACCAGAACCTCTAGGATGTTGCTAGGGAAGTTGAGAAGAGATTTTGGCAGGGGTTGGCCGAGCTTGAGTGCTCAAATTGGTGTGAGGAGGAGGGGGAGGAGGTGTCCTTTTATAAGGGAGGAGAGGGGCACCTTAGGAATACCTCAAAATATTATTTTATATTAAAGTCAAAATCGGTTTATAATGGTTCCAAAGGGTCTTATTTCGAAGCTAAAGTGGGGATGGGTCGAAATCCTATCAACCAATAGGATTTAGACAAGTTTGGGGTATTATTTTAACCTTATCAATTAGATTTAACTCTAAGTTAATTAATTTAACTTTTACCGTGTCTTTTTGTTTTCTTTCACTATATGGTTAATACACTTACTATAACATGCCAAACGAACCCCAAATTGTATATTATTAATACATATATCCTTATCTAAGTCATTTGGCCGAACCTTAGATTTTTAGGAATAAAATAACAATTAATAATATAATATTTGATTTAAAAACTATTTTGTGTCAATTTTGACACTATTTGATATATGATTTTTTGTGAAAGTCATATCAGAATTATATGTTCGAACCAAGTTGATTAAATCAACACTAATATATCATAGTAACCTATAAAATTAGTGGAAGTCTTAAATTACATTTATTTTGGTATTTATATTATCAATTATGTCAATATTTCATTAATAAGATAATTACTACATCATCTTTGTGTCATAAATAAATTATATTATTTGATGTCTAAAAATTACAAATAAAATACCATCATGTAGGAAATCGTTTTAGCTTTCTAATGAATATTTATAGTCGAATTTATCTTATGTATAACCCCATATTAAAAATGATTTACTTATTAAACTTTGATTTTAACTATTTTAACCCTTCTTTAAATAAATTAATAATAAATGTCCTAATCTAATCCAAGTGGGCCTAAATGGTCATATTTTATTCCTAAGTTTGTTTTTGGTCGAATTACACTTGTCCAATAGAATTAGGACATGTGTTAGGGTAATATTAATATCATATTTACCCTTAGTTACCCTATTTACTATTAACCGTGGTAAAAAAAGTAAAAAGTTACTATTCACCAAAAATTATTTTCATCTCATTGAACCACATTTTAGTCCTTGATATTAACCGTGTCTGTCGGATTTTCGAAATTCCATTCACATAAGCGGTAAAATTAAGTTTTATGCAAAATTCAGTTTTTAACCTTCCACTTAGTAGTTTCACTATTCATCAAAAATTGATGTTTTTCAGAACAATGCCAAAATTTCATCCTAAGCTATATTTCATATTACGAATTCAAAAATAAAGTCTATTTTACCAAATTCATAACATAAAAGTTGCATTAATTAATTTTATAATTAAATCCCGCTGTTAAAACAAATAGCGTGTTTTAAGAAACAAAATCTATCAAAAGATTGACACTTGATTATGTCTGGTTTAAATGTGAAATTACATCCAATGACCAATATTGTATTAAACTGTAAAAATATATTCTAAATATACTTTAAAACCACTCAAATTAATGATTTATCACTATTAATTATTTCGATTAAAAAAGTTGTTTTTAATTATAATTTAGTAATTTTCACTATTCATCAGAATATGAAAGTTATCCGAAAAGTACCAAAATTTCACCTTAGGCTAAATTCGATACTCCGAATCCAAAAATGAAGTTCATTTTGAAAAATAAGATTTATAGAATTTTAAAAAGTGGTTATTACTATTCATAACGGCTAGTTTTAATAATATTTTAATAGCATATCGTTGTTTAATGAAACTCAGTATTGCGTATTACACACGCTATCGAGGAAGGTCGCGATTGCGTGTAATGCAAGGAAAGTCAAGGATATGTGTTGTGCAAGCTCATTTTGGTGTAGCGTACAACACAAGACATTAATAAAATTAAAAAGAATATTTCTTTATAAAATCTTGGGCTGTTACATTCTACCCCCCATAAAATGAATTTCGCCCTCGAAATTCGTCGGGGTTATAAATGGTTTACTATTCGAAATTTTCTTTAATAGAAACCCACATCGTAAAAGGGAATACCAAAACATGGCTTTAAAAACTAAAGTATGAAATGTAACGATTACCCAAATAAACTAATCACTGGGTTTCCACATAGGTGAAAATATGGATATGGAAGAGAAATCTAACCATCATGTTCTGATGGAGAGTGGTAGAGAACATGGCTATGGAAAAGCCAGTAATCACAAATCCATAAATTTGTGATGATCTAAGGTACCATCTGATTCATCAGGTATAAGATCACTAGGACAACATTTTTGGTTTTCAAGATCATTTCCCTAAAGTTGAAAATTTGCTTAGAATAAATAATTACTTTATTTTGGTACAATCTCACTGTTGTTCGTGCCTTTAACAATTTCCACTTCATCTCTTAAATAAACTAAGTTGAATTTGTTATTCGTGAAGTGTTAGCAGATCATGTGATAGAATGACGGGTCATTCCATCTGTTTCAAACAAAAGGTTAGCAAAATTATATACATAAGTCGATCTATAGTGAGATTAATCACATATGGTTTCTAAAATGGACTTATACTTCATATATCATACTGCTTAATATGATAAAACTAGTTTCTACTAAACAGGGACTTCCTGTAGGCCAGTGGTAGGCGATAAAGGCCAGTCGCACTTCGGTTGTGGGTTCGATTCCCACAGCCTTGTCCGAAGCGATGGGTTGTCGCCCGTCCTGCAGGTTGTCCTTTTTCTAAAGCTATTTTACTATTACATCCCATCAATAATATCGAAAATCTTCTATCCTTAAACAATACTAACTTATGTCCAACATAATCCATTCTAATCTTTAGGCTTATCCATAATACTGCAGTCCACTCTCATAATATAGTGAAAACGATTACCAGAGATTTAATACCATCGTTGATCCCCATATATCATAAGATACATTCCAAACATTCAAAGGCCTTAATCATGTATACTCTTGAATACCCATTGAACCTTGGTGAAAACATGAATGCAGTTAAATGTTAACACTTTCCACATACCAAAATCCTCAAAATTCTATATACTCAAACCATGATATCACTTAGTCCTTATATCAATCATGAGCTCATGAATACTGTTAAATATCTCAATCACTTTGAATACCACATTAGACCAACACATAAATATTCCAATACTTTATGATACAATATTATTTTGGAATCCCATTACATAAACACTGAATCATTCCACCACATCGTTGTTATATTCAACATCGCCAATAGTGATCGCATGTGACTTCCCTTTATCCTTTGCCTTAAGCAGTTGCTCATGTCGATCATCACTAACCCTTGGATTAGGGCATTTATTGGCATAATGTCCCATCTCCTTGCACTTGAAACATTGAAGTGTTGGTGGTGCGTTCTCTGCAGTCTTTTCTTTATTCACATCATTAGAAACCCTTTTCCCACTACTTCGACACTCAGCTGCTCGATGACCTTCTTTTCCACACTTAAAACATTTTCTAGTCCCTTTAAGACAATCTCCACCATGCTTCTTTCCACACTTTGAGCATAAAGAAACATTCATCTTATTTTCACCATTATTCTGAGATTTCTCCTTGAACTCCATCTTTCGTTTCTTGTCAAAACCCTGAGATGGATATGTAACACCAACTTCCATTTCTACCTTGATAGCACAACGCACAATTTCTTCATAGCTACTGAAGTCTCTTATAGCTAATGCCCTTCGAAGACTTGGTTTTAAGCCACTGAAAAATCGATCAACTTTACTTTCAGGTTGGATGATAATGCCAGATGCATACCTTGCAAGTCTTGTAAAATTCACTTCGTATATTCCAACAGATTCATCATCCTTCTACTTCAGCTCAAGGAACTCCTTTTCCATCTTTGTTCGAAGAATACGAGGGAAGTACTTACAGAAAAACAAGTTCTTGAACTCTTCCCATTCCATGGACTCAATTTCATCTCTTGGCCTCGTATTCTTGATAAGATTCCACCATTGATCAGCTTCACCTTCCAAACGATATACTGCTAAGATGACTTTATCATGCTCAGAACATTGAAGAACTGAAAATATCTTTTTAGTGGTACTGATTCATTGTTCAGCAACAAGTGGATCGGACGACCCATTGAAAGAAGGTGGACGTTGCCTCATGAAGGACTCAATAGAATATTGTTCCCTTCTCTGTTCATTTGGAAGTCCAGAATGATTCATAGCTTGTGTAAGTATAGCAATAAGATTTTTCACTCCATCTCCCATAACATTTGTTTGTTCAGGAGGGAAATCATTGCATTGTCCATTGCATTGATCAACACGGTTCCTTCGGGTTCCAGCCATCGTCTAAAACCCAAAAAGAATAGTGTGAGAGGCAAAAATCATGCTAGGGAAAACAACATAATAAAGGGGGAGTACCTTCAATATCCAACATCTTAGGTTTAATTCTATGATCGTTAGCGTAATTCTATTACTATAACCTATACGTATACTTATCCTTAGGGACATCCCTAGACATACCTTAGAAATATCTCTAGGGATCTCACTAACGTTCTCACATCCTAGTTTCCAAAGGTTGACTAAACCTTTCCTCTGATACCAACTGTAGAGACCCGAAGCCTGACGTACATGGACATTACATTACTTTTGCGGAATACTTAGTACATATCAAAAACACACACACAAGGACCGTAATAGTTTAGTGTCTTTGGAAACTCGGACTATAATATTCTAATCGTGGTGAAAGATCTTCAACATCTCCCATAAAGATATTCCCTTTTTTTACCTAAAACCTTTCTTTATATCCTGGGGAAAAGAAGACATAAAAGGGGTGAGCTCAAATGCTCAGTAAGGGTAAACAAAGGAAATATCAATCACATAATTTTCATAAGAACATAACATTTTTGGAAATCTTAACCTGCAAAAGAGAGCATAATTTCATAACATGGGATAAATCATAGTAGTGAAATGAAATCATAACTTAAAACATTACTCATTGTGGCATACACACATAATCATAGAGAATCATTTCTTGTTAGTCAAGACTCATTGCCAGGACTATCTTAGTGGACAAAGTCCCTTTCTGAATCGAGTAATCCTCGTTTCAGTCCTGTTTCACTGAACCGGTATAACCTACCATTCCAGCCATGTCTATCTCATGAGATATAAAATCTTTACCCAGTGCATTGGAGGGAGATATAGGTCCCACCAATCTCTTAATGAATCCTTTCTTATGCGTGCCACAAAATCATAAATCATACATCATTGCATAACCCATGTAATAAAAATGGGATTCTTAAACAACATGACATCATAAAACCATTCATATAAGATAAAGGAATTCATAAACATAATTCCATCACAACATAGTCAAAAAATATGGATAGAAACAGAACCCTTTATTATCTTAGATGGAAAATAATTTTGATAAAACACTTGAAATGAATTCTTGAGGAAAATATCCTTTCTTCTTCAAAATCAATTTCTTTTCACAAAACATCATACAATTGTAAAAGAAAGAGATTTTATTAAAAATAGTCATGAAATATTTTGGAGGAAGGTTCATGAAAATAAGGCTTTATAAAACCGTAAAAATCTGTTCGTGCCGTATAAGTTAAAAAAAACATTCTTCGTACTTTTGTAGGAAAAGTCAAAAAGTACCTCGTACGAAAAACGACAAAAGATTCCTTTCATACGTATTACTAAAAACTCACCGAAGTTTAAAAATGGATTTAAACAATTGTAGGTGGATGGAAATAATATTACATATTGATGAAACATGGATGTGGATGATAAAATACACCCCAGTAAATGCTTACGAATAAACAATCTCGGATAAAAATGAGATTGTGATATTTCCCTTACCCTAGGTCCAATTTGCTTCGTATGTGTCCGAACCTCCTGTATAATGATTTAAATAATGTCATTGACTTATTACAGAATCATATTCATTGTTATGATATCATATATGGTTCACTTATGACATTATATTACCCGTTCTTTTGTAAATTCCATGTTAAAGAAGCGTTTTGGGTAAAATCGTTTCATTTATCGTAGGTGTTTTGACTTGTTGTTCTTGACATCATTATTACTTATATCATTATTTAGTTACTTCCAGAATATAAAATATGATTTATATATCATATATATTCAATATATATATATATATATATAATAGGTAGATAAATAAAATAAAAAACACCGTTCATGGAGACGGTAGTCCGTACGTACGCATGAACGCTGTTTTCCTTTCCTTATTGTCTTGAAATGGAAGTAAGTAGATGACATACATATGTATATATATACATAAATCCAGTAGATTTATAATGTCATATATTTCATTATTATTTCTTATATATACATTATAATCATTCTTAAATGGTTAACATGGAGAATGAATCTCATCGCGTCGTGGAGACGGTATTCCGTACGTACGCACGAGCGATGATATCATTTCTATAAATATTGAATTGAATTGGAGTGGATTATACAATATATCAGAATCAATATGATGTTTTAATAACTATGTATAGTTATTCTTTACACCATTATACCCATCCATGTAAGGTGGTGGTGGAAAATAGATTACACCACGGCGTGGAGACGGTATTCCGTACGTACGCACGCGCGGTGATTTCTTTTTCCGTAGGATGGATAGATGGTGAAATAGGGTTGTTTCATACTTATAATAACATATCAGTATATGAGTGATACTGATGTTATTACTTCATAATGAAACAACCTAAGAAGAAGAAGTGTAAGAAGAAATAAAGATGAAAGAATTGGTAACGGTAATTACCTCTTCTTTGAAGCGCCTTTTGGAGACCTCCTCTTAGGGAACTAAAATTGGTCTTTGAGTAAGACCAGAACCTCTAGGATGTTGCTAGGGAAGTGGAGAAGAGATTTTGTCAGGGGTTGGCCGAGCTTGAGTGCTCAAATTGGTGTGAGGAGGAGGGGGAGGAGGTGTCCTTTTATAAGGGAGGAGAGGGGCACCTTAGGAATACCTCAAAATATTATTTTATATTAAAGTCAAAATCGGTTTATAATGGTTCCAAAGGGTCTTATTTCGAAGCTAAAGTGGGGATGGGTCGAAATCCTATCAACCAATAGGATTTAGACAAGTTTGGGGTATTATTTTAACCTTATCAATTAGATTTAACTCTAAGTTAATTAATTTAACTTTTACCGTGTCTTTTTGTTTTCTTTCACTATATGGTTAATACACTTACTATAACATGCCAAACGAACCCCAAATTGTATATTATTAATACATATATCCTTATCTAAGTCATTTGGCCGAACCATAGATTTTTAGGAATAAAATAACAATTAATAATATAATATTTGATTTAAAAACTATTTTGTGTCAATTTTGACACTATTTGATATATGATTTTTTGTGAAAGTCATATCAGAATTATATGTTCGAACCAAGTTGATTAAATCAACACTAATATATCATAGTAACCTAGAAAATTAGTGGAAGTCTTAAATTACATTTATTTTGGTATTTATATTATCAATTATGTCAATATTTCATTAATAAGATAATTACTACATCATCTTTGTGTCATAAATAAATTATATTATTTGATGTCTAAAAATTACAAATAAAATACCATCATGTAGGAAATCTTTTTAGCTTTCTAATGAATATTTATAGTCGAATTTATCTTATGTATAACCCCATATTAAAAATAATTTACTTATTAAACTTTGATTTTAACTATTTTAACCCTTCTTTAAATAAATTAATAATAAATGTCCTAATCTAATCCAAGTGGGCCTAAATGGTCATATTTTATTCCTAAGTTTGTTTTTGGTCGAATTAAACTTGTCCAATAGAATTAGGACATGTGTTAGGGTAATATTAATATCATATTTACCCTTAGTTACCCTATTTACTATTAACCGTGGTAAAAAAAGTAAAAAGTTACTATTCACCAAAAATTATTTTCATCTCATTGAACCACATTTTAGTCCTTGATATTAACCGTGTCTGTCGGATTTTCGAAATTCCATTCACAGAAGCGGTAAAATTAAGTTTTATGCAAAATTCAGTTTTTAACCTACCACTTAGTAGTTTCACTATTCATCAAAAATTGATGTTTTTCAGAACAATGCCAAAATTTCATCCTAAGCTATATTTCATATTACGAATTCAAAAATGAAGTCTATTTTACCAAATTCATAACATAAAAGTTGCATTAATTAATTTTATAATTAAATCCCGCTGTTAAAACAAATAGCGTGTTTTAAGAAACAAAATCTATCAAAAGATTGACACTTGATTATGTCTGGTTTAAATGTGAAATTACATCCAATGACCAATATTGTATTAAACTGTAAAAATATATTCTAAATGTACTTTAAAACCACTCAAATTAATGATTTATCACTATTAATTATTTCGATTAAAAAAGTTGTTTTTAATTATAATTTAGTAATTTTCACTATTCTTCAGAATATGAAAGTTATCCGAAAAGTACCAAAATTTCACCTTAGGCTAAATTCGATACTTTGAATCCAAAAATGAAGTTCATTTTGAAAAATAAGATTTATAGAATTTTAAAAAGTGGTTATTACTATTCATAACGGCTAGTTTTAATAATATTTTAATAGCATATCGTTGTTTAATGAAACTCAGTATTGCGTATTACATACGCTATCGAGGAAGGTCGCGATTGCGTGTAATGCAAGGCAAGTCAAGGATATGTGTTGTGCAAGCTCATTTTGGTGTAGCGTACAACACAAGACATTAATAAAATTAAAAAGAATATTTCTTTATAAAATCTTGGGCTGTTACATTCTACCCCCCTTAAAATGAATTTCGCCCTCGAAATTCGTCGGGGTTATAAATGGTTTACTATTCGAAATTTTCTTTAATAGAAACCCACATCGTAAAAGGGAATACCAAAACTTGGCTTTAAAAACTAAAGTATGAAATGTAACGATTACCCAAATAAACTAATCACTGGGTTTCCACATAGGTGAAAATATGGATATGGAAGAGAAATCTAACCATCATGTTCTGATGGAGAGTGGTAGAGAACATGGCTATGGAAAAGCCAGTAATCACAAATCCATAAATTTGTGATGATCTAAGGTACCATCTGATTCATCAGGTATAAGATCACTAGGACAACATTTTTGGTTTTCAAGATCATTTCCCTAAAGTTGAAAATTTGCTTAGAATAAATAATTACTTTATTTTGGTACAATCTCACTGTTGTTCGTGCCTTTAACAATTTCCACTTCATCTCTTAAATAAACTAAGTTGAATTTGTTATTCGTGAAGTGTTAGCAGATCATGTGATAGACTGACGGGTCATTCCATCTGTTTCAAACAAAAGGTTAGCAAAATTATATACATAAGTCGATCTATAGTGAGATTAATCACATATGGTTTCTAAAATGGACTTATACTTCATATATCATACTGCTTAATATGATAAAACTAGTTTCTACTAAACAGGGACTTCCTGTAGGCCAGTGGTAGGCGATAAAGGCCAGTCGCACTTCGGTTGTGGGTTCGATTCCCACAGCCTTGTCCGAAGCGATGGGTTGTCGCCCGTCCTGCAGGTTGTCCTTTTTCTAAAGCTATTTTATTATAACATCCCATCAATAATATCGAAAATCTTCTATCCTTAAACAGTACTAACTTATGTCCAACATAATCCATTCTAATCTTTAGGCTTATCCATAATACTGCAGTCCACTCTCATAATATAGTGAAAACGATTACCAGAGATTTAATACCATCGTTGATCCCCATATATCATAAGATACATTCCAAACATTCAAAGGCCTTAATCATGTATACTCTTGAATACCCATTGAACCTTGGTGAAAACATGAATGCAGTTAAATGTTAACACTTTCCACATACCAAAATCCTCAAAATTCTATATACTCAAACCATGATATCACTTAGTCCTTATATCAATCATGAGCTCATGAATACTGTTAAATATCTCAATCACTTTGAATACCACATTAGACCAACACATAAATATTCCAATACTTTATGATACAATATTATTTTGGAATCCCATTACATAAACACTGAATCATTCCACCACATCGTTGTTATATTCAACATCGCCAATAGTGATCGCATGTGACTTCCCTTTATCCTTTGCCTTAAGCGGTTGCTCATGTCGATCATCACTAACCCTTGGATTAGGGCATTTATTGGCATAATGTCCCATCTCCTTGCACTTGAAACATTGAAGTGTTGGTGGTGCGTTCTCTGCAGTCTTTTCTTTATTCACATCATTAGAAACCCTTTTCCCACTACTTCGACACTCAGCTGCTCGATAACCTTCTTTTCCACACTTAAAACATTTTCTAGTCCCTTTAAGACAATCTCCACCATGCTTCTTTCCACACTTTGAGCATAAAGAAACATTCATCTTATTTTCACCATTATTCTGAGATTTCTCCTTGAACTCCATCTTTTGTTTCTTGTCAAAACCCTGAGATGGATATGTAACACCAACTTCCATTTCTACCTTGATAGCACAACGCACAATTTCTTCATAGCTACTGAAGTCTCTTATAGCTAATGCCCTTCGAAGACTTGGTTTTAAGCCACTGAAAAATCGATCAACTTTACTTTCAGGTTGGATGATAATGCCAGATGCATACCTTGCAAGTCTTGTAAAATTCACTTCGTATATTCCAACAGATTCATCATCCTTCTACTTCAGCTCAAGGAACTCCTTTTCCATCTTTGTTCGAAGAATATGAGGGAAGTACTTACAGAAAAACAAGTTCTTGAACTCTTCCCATTCCATGGACTCAATTTCATCTCTTGGCCTCGTATTCTTGATAAGATTCCACCATTGATCAGCTTCACCTTCCAAACGATATACTGCTAAGATGACTTTATCATGCTCAGAACATTGAAGAACTGAAAATATCTTTTTAGTGGTACTGATTCATTGTTCAGCAACAAGTGGATCGGACGACCCATTGAAAGAAGGTGGACGTTGCCTCATGAAGGACTCAATAGAATATTGTTCCCTTCTCTGTTCATTTGGAAGTCCAGAATGATTCATAGCTTGTGTAAGTATAGCAATAAGATTTTTCACTCCATCTCCCATAACATTTGTTTGTTCAGGAGGGCAATCATTGCATTGTCCATTGCATTGATCAACACGGTTCCTTCGGGTTCCATCCATCGTCTAAAACCCAAAAAGAATAGTGTGAGAGGCAAAAATCATGCTAGGGAAAACAACATAATAAAGGGGGAGTACCTTCAATATCCAACATCTTAGGTTTAATTCTATGATCGTTAGCGTAATTCTATTACTATAACCTATACGTATACTTATCCTTAGGGACATCCCTAGACATACCTTAGAAATATCTCTAGGGATCTCACTAACGTTCTCACATCCTAGTTTCCAAAGGTTGACTAAACCTTTCCTCTGATACCAACTGTAGAGACCCGAAGCCTGACATACATGGACATTACATTACTTTTGCGGAATACTTAGTACATAACAAAAACACACACACAAGGACCGTAATAGTTTAGTGTCTTTGGAAACTCGGACTATAATCTTCTAATCGTGGTGAAAGATCTTCAACATCTCCCATAAAGATCTTCCCTTTTTTTTACCTAAAACCTTTCTTTATATCCTGGGGAAAAGAAGACATAAAAGGGGTGAGCTCAAATGCTCAGTAAGGGTAAACAAAGGAAATATCAATCACATAATTTTCATAAGAACATAACATTTTTGGAAATCTTAACCTGCAAAAGAGAGCATAATTTCATAACATGGGATAAATCATAGTAGTGAAATGAAATCATAAGTTAAAACATTACTAATTGTGGCATACACACATAATCATAGAGAATCATTTCTTGTTAGTCAATACTCATTGCCAAGACTATCTTAGTGGACAAAGTCCCTTTCTGAATCGAGTAATCCTCGTTTCAGTCCTGTTTCACTGAACCGGTATAACCTACCATTCCAGCCATGTCTATCTCATGAGATATAAAATCTTTACCCAATGCATTGGAGGGAGATATAGGTCCCACCAATCTCTTAATGAATCCTTTCTTATGCGTGCCACAAAATCATAAATCATACATCATTGCATAACCCATGTAATAAAAATGGGATTCTTAAACAACATGACATCATAAAACCATTCATATAAGATAAAGGAATTCATAAACATAATTCCATCACAACATAGTCAAAAAATATGGATAGAAACAGAACCCTTTATTATCTTAGATGGAAAATAATTTTGATAAAACACTTGAAATGAATTCTTGAGGAAAATATCCTTTCTTCTTCAAAATCAATTTCTTTACACAAAAAATCATACAATTGTAAAAGAAAGAGATTTTATTAAAAATAGTCATGAAATATTTTGGAGGAAGGTTCATGAAAATAAGGCTTTATAAAACTGTAAAAATCCATTCGTGCCGTATAAGTTAAAAAAAACATTCTTCGTACTTTTGTCGGAAAAGTCAAAAAGTACCTCGTACGAAAAACGACAAAAGATTCCTTTCATACGTATTACTAAAAACTCACCGAAGATTAAAAATGGATTTAAACAATTGTAGGTGGATGGAAATAATATTACATATTGATGAAACATGGATGTGGATGATAAAATACACCCCAGTAAATGCTTACGAATAAACAATCTCGGATAAAAATGAGATTGTGATATTTCCCTTACCTTAGGTCCAATTTGCTTCGTATGTGTCCGAACCTCCTGTATAATGATTTAAATAATGTCATTGACTTATTACAGAATCATATTCATTGTTATGATATCATATATGGTTCACTTATGACATTATATTACCCGTTCTTTTGTAAATTCCATGTTAAAGAAGCGTTTTGGGTAAAATCGTTTCATTTATCGTAGGTGTTTTGACTTGTTGTTCTTGACATCATTATTACGTATATCAGGATTTACTTACTTCCAGAATATAAAATATGATTTATATATCATATATATTCAATATATATATATATAATAGGTAGATAAATAAAATGAAAAACACCGTTCATGGAGACGGTAGTCCGTACGTACGCATGAACGCTGTTTTCCTTTCCTTATTGTCTTGAAATGGAAGTAAGTAGATGACATACATATGTATATATATACATAAATCCAGTAGCTTTATAATGTCATATATTTCATTATTATTTCTTATATATACATTATAATCATTCTTAAATGGTTAACATGGAGAATGAATCTCATCGCGTCGTGGAGACGGTATTCCGTACGTACGCACGAGCGATGATATCATTTCTATAAATATTGAATTGAATTGGAGTGGATTATACAATATATCAGAATAAATATGATGTTTTAATAACTATGTATAGTTATTCTTTACACCATTATACCCATCCATGTAAGGTGGTGGTGGAAAATAGATTACACCACGGCGTGGAGACGGTATTCCGTACGTACGCACGCGCGGTGATTTCTTTTTCCGTAGGATGGATAGATGGTGAAATAGGGTTGTTTCATACTTATAATAACATATCAGTATATGAGTGATACTGATGTTATTACTTCATAATGAAACAACCTAAGAAGAAGAAGTGTCAGAAGAAATAAAGATGAAAGAATTGGTAACGGTAATTACCTCTTCTTTGAAGCGCCTTTTGGAGACCTCCTCTTAGGGAACTAAAATTGGTCTTTGAGTAAGCCCAGAACCTCTAGGATGTTGCTAGGGAAGTGGAGAAGAGATTTTTGCAGGGGTTGGCCGAGCTTGAGTGCTCAAATTGGTGTGAGGAGGAGGGGGAGGAGGTGTCCGTTTATAAGGGAGGAGAGGGGCACCTTAGGAATACCAAAAAATATTATTTTATATTAAAGTCAAAATCGGTTTATAATGGTTCCAAAGGGTCTTATTTCGAAGCTAAAGTGGGGATGGGTCGAAATCCTATCAACCAATAGGATTTAGACAAGTTTGGGGTATTATTTTAACCTTATCAATTAGATTTAACTCTAAGTTAATTAATTTAACGTTTACCGTGTCTTTTTGTTTTCTTTCACTATATGGTTAATACACTTACTATAACATGCCAAACGAACCCCAAATTGTATATTATTAATACATATATCCTTATCTAAGTCATTTTTCCTAACCATAGATTTTTAGGAATAAAATAACAATTAATAATATAATATTTGATTTAAAAACTATTTTGTGTCAATTTTGACACTATTTGATATATGATTTTTTGTGAAAGTCATATCAGAATTATATGTTCGAACCAAGTTGATTAAATCAACACTAATATATCATAGTAACCTAGAAAATTAGTGGAAGTCTTAAATTACATTTATTTTGGTATTTATATTATCAATTATGTCAATATTTCATTAATAAGATAATTACTACATCATCTTTGTGTCATAAATAAATTATATTATTTGATGTCTAAAAATTACAAATAAAATACCATAATTTAGGAAATCTTTTTAGCTTTCTAATGAATATTTATAGTCGAATTTAGCTTATGTATAACCCCATATTAAAAATTATTTACTTATTAAACTTTGATTTTAACTATTTTAACCCTTCTTTAAATAAATTAATAATAAATGTCCTAATCTAATCCAAGTGGGCCTAAATGGTCATATTTTATTCCTAAGTTTGTTTTTGGTCGAATTACACTTGTACAATAGAATTAGGACATGTGTTAGGGTAATATTAATATCATATTTACCCTTAGTTACCCTATTTACTATTAACCGTGGTAAAAAAAGTAAAAAGTTACTATTCACCAAAAATTATTTTCATCTCATTGAACCACATTTTCGTCCTTGATATTAACCGTGTCTGTCGGATTTTCGAAATTCCATTCACAGAAGCGGTAAAATTAAGTTTTATGCAAAATTCAGTTTTTAACCTACCACTTAGTAGTTTCACTATTCATCAAAAATTGATGTTTTTCAGAACAATGCCAAAATTTCATCCTAAGCTATATTTCATATTACGAATTCAAAAATGAAGTCTATTTTACCAAATTCATAACATAAAAGTTGCATTAATTAATTTTATAATTAAATCCCGCTGTTAAAACAAATAGCGTGTTTTAAGAAACAAAATCTATCAAAAGATTGACACTTGATTATGTCTGGTTTAAATGTGAAATTACATCCAATGACCAATATTGTATTAAACTATAAAAATATATTCTAAATATACTTTAAAACCACTCAAATTAATGAATTATCACTATTAATTATTTCGATTAAAAAAGTTGTTTTTAATTATAATTTAGTAATTTTCACTATTCATCAGAATATGAAAGTTATCCGAAAAGTACCAAAATTTCACCTTAGGCTAAATTCGATACTCCGAATCCAAAAATGAAGTTCATTTTGAAAAATAAGATTTATAGAATTTTAAAAAGTGGTTATTACTATTCATAACGGCTAGTTTTAATAATATTTTAATAGCATATCGTTGTTTAATGAAACTCAGTATTGCGTATTACACACGCTATCGAGGAAGGTCGCGATTGCGTGTAATGCAAGGCAAGTCAAGGATGTGTGTTGTGCAAGCTCCTTTTGGTGTAGCGTACAACAAAAGACATTAATAAAATTAAAAAGAATATTTCTTTATAAAATCTTGGGCTGTTACAACATCCCTCTCTTGCAATAAAAATTGTTGTAGCTCCATGATGGAAATCTTAGTGAGGAGTTATAGATTCCTCAAATTCCAATTAAATATCTATGTGGATTCCTTGTTTTTTATTAACCAGGACAATATTTTGTAGACTCCATCCCACATAAAAATTCCAAAACATGACTCATTCATGTATCATAGGAAAAATATGACATCTAGATAAGAAGCTACAATTATAACTCCCATCAATGCAGTAATTCCTTTCCATGTACCGAGGTAGTCCTCTAAACACCAAGCACCTCTTAGTGTGTAGTCACAATAACTGAATCTCCCTTGTCCATAAGCACAAATAAATCATGGTCGTTGTGATTTGAATAAAGGATAAATAAAGAATACTCTTTATTGAATGAACAATTCAGTGATTATTTCATAAAAACCATGAATAATAAAGTTTTTACACTTCCACAACCTATGAATCACGATGAGGTAAACTTCATTGACTATCCCAATTACTAACCTATCCATATATGGTTGGGTCATAATATCCACAACTTCATCGTCCTTAATGACATACCTAAGGGCATGATCTCTTATTTGTTGGTGGTACTGGATAATTACACAATGAAGGAGGCTTTCCAAACTATCATCAAATGAAAGAAGAGTGTGATTAGGAGAAGGTTGTAGGATCGAAATAATGATGTAGATACTCAATATACAAGAGGGGGTGAATTGTATACTTTAAAAATTCCTTTGGAACCTTTAAAGTTAATTATGAATAACTATGGTTTCCTTAAGAAAAGAAAAGGGCTAAGTTTAACAAAGTTAAACTTAAGCAAATTCACAACACCTCTAACACCAAATGAAAACTTGGAAAGAGATTCCAAATGTAGGTTCCGGAAATATGGTTCCGGAAAATGAAACTTAACAAATGATTACAATATGAGATTCTACCATAAAGCGTATAGAATATAAATGAAACAGAGTACAAGTAAGGAAGTATAAGAAAGTTTTAATTTCCTTATAATACGAAATGCAGCGGAAATAAACAAGTAATAAAACTACAAGTAACAAGATATCAGTCTTTTAACCCAAAGAGAAGGGTATCCAACAACCTTGGATAAAGGTCCCATGATTTATACTTTCAAGAAAGTCTGTCTTACCCACACCAGGGTAAGCCCTCGATACAAAGATCGGAGTCTCTGTCTTGCTATCCCCGCAAGCCCTCAACTTCAAGGTAGTTGGCTACCTCTGTCTTCCTTAGTAAGGAAGCCCTCAACTTCAAGGTGTTGGAAACCTCTGTCTTCATATCCCCAGAAGTCCTCGAATGTAATCACCAACATTCGGAGTCGCACAAAGCAAAAACTGAACGAGCGGTTCAGTACGCACAAGGCATGAATAGCTTTATCTCTCTAGAAATCACCATAGCAGCGTGTGGTCTCTAGATTGATCAACTTCATTCTCTCTGAGCTCTTTCAAATGAGCTCCTATTTATAGGCAAATTTCCCACGGTCAGCTCCCTCTTCCAACGGTCATATTTTCCATGAAACTCGGAGGGTCCTGTACACGTGTAACTTAACCAATGGTTAATTAGAAACAAAATAGACTACATCATTTTATAACAATCTATGTATAACTGAATGAACGACATCGTTTTGAAACAAAGAATTTGCGAGTAAAATCTAATTAATAGTTCAGAGTGTAAGTAAGTCAAAAGTTCGGAGTCTAATCAAGATGAAGTTCGGAGTCTATGTTAAGAAATATTCGGATTCTGTTTTATAGGAATTCGGAGTCTGGTTTCACCAGAGATCGGATTCTGAACCTGTATAGTTCAGAGTCGAACTGTTTAAAAGTTTGGAGTCAAACTTCTTAAGAGTTTGGAGTCGAGCTTCTTAAGAGTTTGGAGTCGAACTACAATAGAGTTCGGAGTCGAACTTCTTCAGAGTTCGGAGTCGAACTACAAAAGAGTTCAGAGTCAAACTTCTTTAGAGTTCGGAGTCGAACTGCTTAAGAGTTCGGAGTCGAACTACTTAAGAGTTCAGAGTCAAACTACAAAAGAGTTCGGAGTCGAACTTCTTCAGAGTTCGTAGTCGAACTACAAAAGAGTTCGGAGTCAAACTTCTTTAGAGTTCGGAGTCCAGAATTCGGATTAGAACTACATTACAGATCACATCCAGAATTCGTATCCTAAAAATAGAATACTTCAAATATTTTCAATATATGACTCCAGAAATTTGGTTATGAATCCGGTTTTTGAATTTAAGAATAATATTGCTATTTATAAGAAAATCTAGGTTAAGGTAAATTTCCTTAAAGAAGTAAATTTTATTTACGGCGGTAAAAATAATATTTTCTTAAGTATAAGGTGGTTGTGATTTTCAAAACTAGAAGGAATGGAAAAGTCATAAGGAAAACCTTATTGACTCAACAATCTCCCCCTTTTTGGAAAGCACAAACATCCTTTTGAAAAAGTATATATAGATT
The DNA here is from genome assembly GCA_963277665.1 of Viscum album. NCBI lineage: Eukaryota > Viridiplantae > Streptophyta > Magnoliopsida > Santalales > Viscaceae > Viscum > Viscum album. Next base: position 1,678,698,158 of record OY728143.1, on the reverse strand, counting down.
TTGAAAATTTTCATTAGTCTTTGAAAATTAAAACTTATCTCCCTTGTTCATAGATTGAAGTGAATACAACTAACTCCCCCTTAGGCATTGAAACTCTAAGGATTGTATTCTGGGTTTCCGGATTAGAGTTTTCATTATTTTAATAATGAAAAAAAACTTCGTAGTGGGAAACTCCCCCTTTCTTTAAGGATATTTCTCTTAGAAATTTTTCATTTCTCCTCCTTAGGAATAGATCTTTTTCCTTCTCCCCCTTTGTGATTTTCAAAAAGAATTTAAGGGAATGGAAAACAAAGTATACTACTTGAAACATTAGTATATGACAAGATACAAACAAACCAAATAACCATTTCATTAGAGTTGAGGAAAAAAATTCATGGAAAGACAACTACAACAAAATATCAGAGTGGATTCATTTGTCTTCCTTTTCCTTCGGAATGAGCTGCTTCAACAAGGCTTTGAGTTTCTTCAAGTCTCTTTGATCATCCTCTTGTTGCCTCTCCAAGGATTTTACCTTTTCTTCTTGAGCTTTTAAAGCCTCTGCCTGAGCCTCCAAGGCTTCGTTTTGCAACTTCAACAACTCATCTTGCTTTTCCATATTCTGTTGAAACTCAATCCGGAAATATCTTTCAGTTTTCCAATTTTGAGATACTGAGTTAAGCTTCCCATTCACATCCCTGACCCGTTGATTCTGGAAATTTTGCTCCTGGGTTAACTTCTCAGAAATATCATTAACCTTTTTATCCTCCATTTCAAAGGCATTTTGAACTTCAGCCTGAAAATTCTCAAAGTGAACTAAATCTTCATCAACTCTCTTAGACCACTTCGTTACTTTACTGCAGAACTTCCTATGTACGTCGTAATCAATCAGAAAACTTTTCTGTTCAGCTTCCAACTTCACAAACTTATGCATTACCATGGATAAAGAATCTGATTTTTGATTCATAGATTGTTGTAGCAACTGGAATCTAGAATCTATTGTTGGAATAATCGGAATTGTGTCCACTAACTTTCTCAAAGATTGAACCACAACTTCATGCCCGTGGGATGATGATTCCGAATCAGAAACTTATTTTTGAGATTCCACTTCTTCAACTGGCATCAGCTTCCTTCTGGAGGTACCACCAACCTCTTTCCTTCTGATGATATCTTTAATAGGTGTCTCCATTAAAGTTCGCTTCCCTTTATCAGATTTCAGAATGGATTGCACATTTGGAGATACTTCATCAGATTCAGAAACTTGAACAATTTGATCCTCATCTGGTTTCTGTCTTTCTTGTCCTTCCTCAAGAAAGTTCCTCTCATAGGATTCTTCTTCATCAAATAGCTCATTCTCTTTTTCTTATTCTTCTGGATGTTGCTTTCTAGCTTCCTCATCTCCCTTGCCTGGGGTAAGTATTTTTGCAGATTCAGCCTTATCTTTGTACTCTTGTACTTGATTGATCAAGGTATCCAGATCTTCACTCGCCTCTTCTTCTTCTTCTTCTTCTTCTACTGCTTCAGCGACTTCTTTCTCAGCTTCTTCAACTATTCCATTACCCTTGTCCTTTTCCGGAGTGACATAGTTTTTTGCTGGAGTTTCTGGTAGAGAAGATTCAACACCGAATGTTTCTGAAACTGGAAGCCTTTCGGAAGCTAACTCTGTATATTTTAGCAAAGATTGCACTAGTTAAGCTTTAGACATCTTCTTTCTCAACTTCTTCTCCTTTTCTTGCCTTTCTAGCTCCTCAGCAGATTTTTCTTTTAATGCCTTGGCCTCAGCAGGGTCCAGTCCGAATTGAGGATCCCCTTCCTTCCTCATTTCTTTATCTTTCCACCACTTTGCTACTACTTCATCTGTATAGATTTTATGCTTCTTCGGCTTGGGTGGTGCGGATTCAGTTTCCTTAGGCTGAGGAACTTCTTCATCCGTAACTACTTCCTTAGACTTTCTCTTCTTACTTTGCTTTTTTGAAGGTTCCAGAGATTCTTTTTCAGCTGTTTCATATTCCTACATGGATAGGGGTAAAATTATCCGAATTCACTAGAAAATCCCATCTTCATTCTTTTAAGCGTATCATCACTAACAAGCATGAGCATGAAATTCCGGATCTTTGATTTGCTGGAAACTTTGAAAGATTCTATGCATCAAACAATCAGCTTAGAGAGTAAGTCAGGAAACATCCAAATCTGAGCTCTCAGATTTCCTTCTTTAATATTCTTGATTGTAACCAAGACATGCCATATCAGATTTATCATTCTTAGATTTACCAAAAAATCTAAGACATAGATATCACTCTTCTTCAGATTGTCTTTATCGCCTCTTCTCGGAACCAGAAAACCATTCACCCATAGTTGATGTATTCTATTATTCAGAGTGAGCTGAGCAATCTTAGTTTTTGAATCATCCTTAAGCCCAAGACACTTCAGTGCCTTCTCCTTATTGAAACTTCCTTGCTCATCGGGAAGTTTGTGAGAACCGAATTCAGCTTCTCCCTCATATGCTAAACCAACCAGGCTTACTGCCTTAGTGTAAGAAAGTTTATAAGTCTTCCCATAAGACTTAAAAGAAAACCTTTCTCTTCCATCTTCCACGAGGAAGGAAACAGACTCACAGAACTCTACCAAAAAGTCAGTATAAACCGGATCTTGTTTATCTGACTTAGCTATGCAGATATCTTCCCATCCATTCAGTCTAATATTCTTCGAAATAATAGAATCAAGCTTATAAAAATCTGGATGAACTAACATTTCTCTGTAAACTAACCACTTTGAAATTGGTTTGATAGTTGACATATCTTGAAAGGTTTCTTCAACAGACATTCGGAATGAAATAAACTATAAGATTCGGATTGGATTAATAAGATTCAGAACCGGCCTTAAGAGGATCAGCAGAGCTTCGAGACGCAATAGCTTGGAAAACCGGTGTGGGACGAGTCTTAGGACCCCCTTTTTATAGGCAAAGAATTTGACCGTTGGTCTTCCAAAAGTCATCCAATGGTTGAAAATACTTTGATCTGATCTGACGGTTGAGAATAATTTCAAAAAAAATTAACTCCGATATTTTGAGGTTTTTTTTAAGAAAACATTCAGATTTGAGAAAAAACTAGAATCCGAACTAAACATGGAAGATACCAGTAAGAAAAATTTGATTACAAAACTATAAGTAGGAAAATCATAACTTACGGATTGACAAGAAATATTATTCGAAATTGGTAATATTTTTCTTAAAAAAACTTCATTACGAAAGTTCTACTATGAAAATCCTCATTACAAAAACCCAAGTCTGAAAAATCTTCATTCCGAAAAATTATTAGTACGAAAATTCCATTCCAGAAGTTTTCAGTACGAAAAATTTCCATTCCGGAAATTTCAATTCCGGAAATTTCCATTCCGGAAATCTTAGTTTCGAAACGTTTGTTTGTTTTTTTTAAAAAATGTACTCCCCTTATGAAAATGATTTTATTACTGTTAGGAGAATTGTTCAACAAGAAGTCAATAAAGAATGATTACCTTACTGTGATCATTCCTAACTTTTGTTTAATATATTCAAATCTATCGGAGGGTAAAGATTTTGTGAAGATATCAGCAAGTTGATCTTGTGTTCTGATAAACTGAAGAATAATATCTCCTTTAAGTGTGTGATCCCTAAGAAAGTGATGCCTAATATCTATGTGTTTTTCACAAGAGTGATGTACAGGGTTCTTACTTAAGGCAATAACACTTGTGTTATCACACAAAATTTGAGTTTTAGTAAAGATCAAGCCATAGTCTGTGAGTGTCTGTTGCATCCACAATACTTGATCACAACAACTTCCAGCTGGTACATATTCGACTTCAGCAGTGGAAAGTGCTACAGAATTTTGCTTCTTGCAGGACCAAGAAACTAATGAATCTCCTAATAAATGACAAGTTCCAGATGTACTCTTTCTATCCATTCTATATCCACCAAAGTCAGCATCAGAAAATCTTTTTAGAACAAAATTATTTCTAGAAGTATAAAATAATCCTAGATCCATGGTTCCCTTAAGGTAGAAAAAAATTCTTTTTACTGCCTTTAAGTGAGATTCCTTAGGATTGGATTGATATCTTGCACATAAGCATACTGAGAACATTAAGTCTGGTCGACTAGCTGTTATTTAAAGTAAGCTTCCTATCATACCTCTAAAAGATGTTTGATCTACTGGTTTCCCAGCTTCATCAAGATCTAAAGAGTTTGAGGTACCAATAGGAGTACTTATACTCTTAGTATTGTCAGAACCATACTTTTTGAGAATATATTTAATATACTTATGTTGAGATATGTAGGTTCCTTCTGGTTTTTGAGAAATTTGAAAACCAAGGAAAAATGTTAACTCACCCATCATACTCATTTCAAACTCAGATTTCATTAGACTTGCAAAGGAATCGATTAAAGATTGCTGAGCTGAACCAAATATGATTTCATCAACATAAATTTGAACAATCAAAACATTTTTCTTATCCTTTTTTATAAAAAGGGTTGGATCTGCACTTCCCTTAACATAGTTATTTTGAAGGAAAAATCTAGTAAGTCTATCATACCATGCTCCTGGAGCTTGTTTAAGACCATACAATGCTTTGGTAAGTCTAAAAACATGATCAGGATGTTTTATATCTTCAAATCCAGGAGTTTGTTCAACAAAAACTTCCTCTTGGACATAACCGTGAAGAAAAGAAAATTTCACATCCATTTGGAAAATTTTGAAATTAAAGAATTCTATGAAGACAAGTAGAATATGGATAGATTCAAGTCTAGAAACTGGAGCATAGGTTTCTTCATAGTCTATTCCCTCTTGCTGATTATAGCCTTTAGCAACAAGTCTGGCTTTATTTCTTACTATGACTCCATTTTCATCACATTTGTTTCTGAAAACCCACTTTACTCCAATAACAGAAGTTTCCCTAGGTCTTTCAACTAAAGTCCAGAATTTATTCCTTTCGAATTCATTTAGTTCATCTTGCATGGCTTTGATCCAATCATCATCACCTAATGCTTCATCAGTGCTTTTAGGTTCTAATAGGGAAAGAAATGCTAGATGTTCTACTTCATTTCTTAAGGAACTTCTAGTCCTTACAGGTTGATTTACATCACCAATGATATTATCACTGGGATTATTGTTAAGAAACACCTGATTTGGGTTTTGAAAAGCATGTTCATCAACATAGGGTAGAAAGTCTTTGGGGGTAAATATTTCAGAAGTATCTTCTTGAACATTTTCCTTATCAGAAGGTTCTTCTATCAAAGGTTGATAATCGGTTTTTTAAAACACATCCGAGGATGTAGGTTGGGATGGTTTAAAAACAAAAGTATCTGACTCATCAAATTTTACATGTACTGTTTCTTCAACAGTACAAGTATTTTTATTAAAAACTCTATAAGCCATAGATGTTGTGGAATAACCTAAGAAAATTCCTTCATCAGATTTTGGTGCGAATTTATGTAAGTTATCTTTAGTATTCAGAATAAATACTTTTCAACCAAAAACCTTGAAGTAGGATAGCCTTGGTTTTCTACCATTCCATAACTCATAAGGAGTTTTATTAAGAAAAGGTCTAATCAAAACCCGATTTATAGTATAGCAAGCAGTACTTACAACTTCATCCCAGAAATGTCTAGCTATAGAATATTCACTCAACATGGTTCTAGTTATCTCTTGAAGAATTCTATTTCTTCTCTCAACCACACCATTTTGTTGAGGAGTTCTAAGTGCTGAAAAATTGTGAGTAATACATTTTATACTACAAAAAGTTTCAAAATCAGAATTTTGAAATTCTCCTCCATGATCACTACGAATAGTTTTCAAAGAAAGTTTTTTCTCATTTTTAACTTGAGCTCTAAAACTTTTGAAATAAGAAAAATCTTCAGATTTCTTTGCAAGAAAATAGACCCATGTAAATCTAGTGTAATCATCAACTATAACAAACACATAGTATTTAATTCCAATACTACCAGTTTGTGTTGGACCAAAAAGATCTATGTGCACTAACTGTAATGCATCAGTTGTTGAGACTTCACCGATTGATTTAAAACTAGATTTATGTTTCTTTCCATATTGACAAGGATCATAAACTTTAGAAGAATCAAATCTAAGCTCCAGTAGATCCTTAACTAGTTTCTTCTTAAAGGGTTTACATAGGTTTCTAAGGTTACAGTGACCTAGCCTTCTATGCCATAAATAGGAATGATATTCCATTGCACTTAGGCAAGGTAAATCTTGACTCCTGAGGACTTCTAGGTTCAAAGTGTAAACATTCTCTTGCCTATTAGCTGAGAGAATAAATTTTTCCTTGGATTTGTGAACTAAACACTTATCATTCCTAAAATTCACAAGGTATCCTTCATCACATAACTGACATATGCTAATGAGGTTGTGCTTAAGACCCTTAACGAAAAGAACATTTGAAATCAAAGTTTTACCAAGAAGATCAATATTACCAATACCATCATTTTCTCCCTTAGCATTATCCCTGAAAGTTACCTTTCCTCCTTTCGTTTTGATAATCTTTTCAAAATATCTTTTGTTACCAATCATGTGCCGGGAAAATCCACTATCCATGTACCATGTATTGTTGCTGGTATTATTTTTATTTTCCTGAAAATAAGAATAAAATTAGACTTTCGGAATCCAAACTTGTTTGGATCCGAGATTACTAGATAACTAATAATTTAGGTACCCACATCTTCATTGAGAAATAAGCTTTATGAAAACCTAAGGATTGGTTTTTGTTTAAGGAAAAATTCTTTGCCCAATGACCACCACATTGACACTTGGTACAAAATGGGCCACTTTGAGGAACAAAATAATTGTTACTGAAAATTGGTTTTGCGTGGGTATAACCAAATCCGGATTTATTTCTTAAAGGTCATATTTTGGAATACTTTTTATCAAAATTTTCCTTACCATGGGTAAAGTTTGATAAACACTTCTTTAAGGAAAAAATTTTGGACTTGAGTTTTATAACCAAGTTTTTATCCTCAAAATCATTAGTTTTAGAACTAGAGTTAGGCTCAAAAACATTTTTCTTAGAAATTAATTTTTCTAATTCTTTAGAAAGTTTGTTCTTCTTAGAACTTACTTCCTCAAGATTTTTTGAAATACTTTCAAAATCAGTATTTTTCCTATCAAGATCTTTAGAAAGATCTTATATCTCTTTTGTAAGAATAGAATTCCTAGAGTTTTCATTATCAAGTTTCTTATTGAGTTTGGAATTCTCAATTTCAAGAAGTTCAGCAAACCTAGTGACTTTTTCATAAGTAGGTAAAGTATTTTTTTATCAGAAGAGGATTCTTCATCAGAAGAGTTATAATAATTACTATCATTAGAATTTAAAGAAACATTGGTCAATGATCAGCATTTCGTAACTTAGCCATAAAATAATGATTTTCAATAGCTAATCTGGCTATAAGACCAAGATTCTTCTGTCCTGAAGATTCGTAATCAGAAGATTCATATGAAGAGTCACCACCACTCGCACTCCAGGTGTCATTAGCTTTCAAAACTTTCTTAGCTTTGGCTTTGTAATACATCTTTCTGTTCCTTTCTGAATGCCTTTCTTTCCTTTCTTTTTTTTGAGCAAAGGGAAATCTGGTCTAATATGTCCAGCTCTCTTGCATTCATAACAAGTGACTTCTCCAACTTTCTTATCTTTCCTGTCCTTTTTCTTATACTTGGATTGGAAATTTCTCTGGCCAGCTATCTTGTTCATCATTCGAGCAAGATTAGCTAACTCATTTTCTGATATTTCAATCTCACTAGAATCTGATTGAAAAACTATCTTCCTGGACTTGGATTTGGTTACTCTCTCAGAAGTCCTAGCTTTCATATGATTTGATGTTGTTGTAAAAGCAACAGTACCATTCCCATTCTTCTTTTTTATGTTGTCAGAATCTCTCTTCATTCTTGTTTCGTGTTGGAAAAGATTTCCAAATAACTCATCAAGAGAAATTTTAGTGACCTTCCTGTTCTCATCTATAGCAGTTATTTTAGATTCCCACTCATTGGGAATAATATCAATTATCTTATCCAAAATTGCTTCATTATCTAAACCTTTTTCTCCCATAGACTCTAAGTTGTTGACTATAGTCATAAATCTCTGTTGAACTTTACAGATTGGTTCACCATACAGAAAGTTGAAGCCATGATATTCAGCTCTAAGCATAGCTCTCCTAGTCTCAATTACATTAGAAGTTACAAAGTGTGTAACTTCTAACTTCTTCCAGATACAATTAGCTGCTTCACAAGAAGAAATTTTGCTATATATATTTCTAGTCATTGAACAAAGTAAAGTATTGCGTACCTTATAATTGAGTTGATATTCTTGCTTTTCCTAGTTAGTGAAATTTCTTACTTCCTTATTAGGAATTTTATAATCACCAGTAAGCATAACAGAGTTGTCTACTCCAGTATTGATAACGAAAGTCTTCATTCGATCTCTCCAGTACTCATAGTCATTACCATCAAAGATTGGTGGTCTTGTATGATTTAGATTATCAATAGAACCAACATTGATTCCTGCCATGCTTAAATCAACCCTCGATACACAAACTTGTTAGTAGAAAAGATTCGTAATAACAAATTTCGGAATGATAAGTTGAGAATGGCAAAGTTCAGAATGAATAGTTCTGAATGAAAAATTGAGGAATGAAAAAGTTCAGAATGAATAGTTCGTAATGAATAGATGAGCAAGAAAACTTATACGTGAGTACAAGTATTTCAGAAAACCTGCTCTGATACTAATTGTAGGATCAAAATAATGATGTAGATGCTCAATATACAAGAGGGGGGGTGAATTGTATACTTTAAAAATTCCTTTGGAACCTTTAAAGTTAGTTATGAATAACTATGGTTTCCTTAAGCAAAGAAAGTGGCTAAGTTTAACAAAGTTAAACTTAAGCAAATTCACAAGACCTCTAACACCAAATGAAAACTTGGAAAGAGATTCCGAAAGTAGGTTCCGGAAATATGGTTCTGGAAAATGAAACTTAACAAAAGATTACAATATGAGATTCTACCATAAAGCGTATAGAATCTAAATGAAACAGAGTACAAGTAAGGAAGTATAAAAAGTTATACATTCCTTATAATACGAAATGCAGCGGAAATAAACAAGTAGTAAAACTACAAGTAACAAGATATAAGTCTTTTAACCCAAAGAGAAGGGTATCCAACAACCTTGGATAAAGGTACCTTGATTTATACTTTCAAGCAAGTCTGTCTTACCCACACTAGGGTAATCCCTCGATACAAAGATCGGAGTCTCTGTCTTGCTATCCCCGCAAGCCCTCAACTTCAAGGTAGTTGGAAACCTCTGTCTTCCTCAGCAAGGAATCCCTCAACTTCAAGGTGTTGGAAACCTCTGTCTTCCTATCCCCGGAAGTCCTCGAATGTAATCACCAACATTCAGAGTCGCACAAAGCAAAAACTGAACGAGCGGTTCAGTACACACAAGGCATGAAAAGCTTTCTCTCTCTAGAAATCACATTAGCAGTGTGTGGTCTCTAGATTAATCAACTTCATTCTCTCTGAGCTCTTTCAAATGAGATCCTATTTATAGGAAAATTTCCCACGGTCAGCTCCCTCTTCCAACGGTCATATTTTCCATGAAACTCGGAGGGTCTTGTACACGTGTAACTCAACCAATGGTTAATTAGAAACAGAATAGACGACATCGTTTTATAACAAACTATGTATAACTGAATTCACGAAATTGTTTTGAAACAAATCATTTGCGAGTAAAAGATAATTAATAGTTTGGAGTGTAAGTCAGTCAAAAGTTCTGAGTCTAATCAAGATGAAGTTCGGAGTCTATGTTAAGAAATATTCGGATTCTGTTTTATAGGAATTTGGAGTCTGGTTTCACCGGAGATCAGATTCTGAACCTGTATAGTTCAGAGTCGAACTGTTTAAAAGTTCGGAGTCGAACTTCATAAGAGTTAGGAGTCGAGCTTCTTAAGAGCTCGGAGTTGAACTACAACAGAGTTCGGAGTCGAACTTCTTCAGAGATCGGAGTTGAACTACAAAATAGTTCGGAGTCGAACTTCTTTAGAGTTCGGAGTCGAACTGCTTAAGAGTTTGGAGTAGAACTACATAAGAGTTCAGAGTCAAACTACAAAAGAGTTCGGAGTCGAACTTCTTCAGAATTTTGAGTCGAACTACAAAAGAGTTCGGAGTCGAACTTCTTTAGAGTTTGGAGTCCAGAATTCGGATTAGAACTACATTACAGATCACATCCAGAATTCGGATCCTAAAAATAGAATACTTCAAATCTTTTCAATATATGACTCTAGAAATTTGGTTATGAATCCGGTTTTTGAATTTAAGAATAATATTTCTATGTATAAGAAAATCTAGGTTAAGGTAAATTTCCTTAAAGAAGTAAATTTTCCTTATGGGGGTAAAAATAATTTTTTCTTTAAGTATAAGGTGTTTGTGATTTTCAAAACAAGAAGGAATGGAAAATTCATAAGGAAAACCTTATTGAATCAACAAAGGTCACATCTAGAATTATGGAAAAAAATCATCAACTGGATGACTTGAAAGATGGTTGATCTAGCCAATTCAATGCTTAAAGAACAATTTCATAGAAATGTGATTACTCCACCACCCAATGAGGTAATTTCATATGTTCCTATCAATGGTTGGTGTGACCACTAGAAGTAGGAGGAAAAAGAAGATGAATATTAACATTATCCTCCTATGAGATAATTAACTATCACATACTTCTTCCCAATAGCATCGTAAATATGGGAACCTCCCCATAAAATGAATTGTTATTGGATGAAAAACTCATATTTGTATCTGCCAACATGATACACATGTTATGCCCCTTCTCTAAGGATTTGTTTCCCCGAAATCATGAGTTTTTCGTATATAACCATTGAAAGATAGGCAATATATTCTGAAACTAATGATATATGGGAAAACATAGATATAGTTAGACATGATATTTAGATCATATCCACATGGAGGGAATATCGGTGGCTGAGAGTCATAGGAAAACACTCTAGTTGGAATAATAACAGAAAGGATGTGTCTTAAATCCCTCCAGGATTCATCCACAAATAGTTGAATTGTATGACCACTAAGCTATTGTCCAATTTGATCATCCTAGACAATAAGAAATGTTGGCACATCCTGCACCATAAGAAACATTTACTCCCTCAACCTCTTCACAAACACTAGGTTTGTCCATTGAATATACAATAGATTCTCCCCCGAACATCTAGAAGAATCCCCTTATCAGGGATCACTATCCTATGACACAAAAATAAGTCATTTGGAAATAGCTGGTGATAGTCCCGGCCATGCTATGATTTGTATATGTGATCCATATTTTAAAAGAATGTAGGAAGGCACTTGTTGAAGCCCTCCACATCCCACAAAATTTTGAGACATAAGCCACTACATCTGAGGTCTATCAATTGGAGACCATGACATCCTTATGTCACATCACCATTTCATTCACTGTTCAATATAAGGAAGAAGCCTTTCATTGGAACATAAGACCCCTACATGTCTTGAGTAGAGTTAATAATTTCAGCATCCAAAGGGCTTTGATTGATATGGGTTTAGGGACAAATTGTATCCCTATCCGAACCCTTTGATGTTTGGGAGATGGGGAAGGGAATTTTTCTCCAATTAATCTAACCATCCAAGGGTATGATAAGTGTGAACAAAGAACTCTAGAGAAAATAAATCTTCAATCCCTGTTTGAGGATCTTATATCAGACATTGGGTTTATTGTAATCTAGGAAGTAACCATGTATAACGTCCTATATGGAAGGCCATTTCTCCATTGCCACATGGAAATAACTTCGACATTTCACCAGTGAATTAAATATCCTATTAATGGATAATAAGGCATACTACATAGTGATAATTCTACCCTAATGACTTGTGGGGCTATATATGCTGAAGGATATTTATATAAAATGAGAGGAAAATAATTAATGGTGGATGATGATATATTGGTGTCTGCTCCCAATGGTTTGGAGACCACCCCTATGAATCCCTAGAGTATTCTTGATTGTTACAATGTGATCCCCATAAACCTATTCTATGTCACATATAATCCTAGAGGTCTAAGACCCTCATTTCCATAATGATATAATCGAAGACTAATGGCTCAAACATCCCTTTGCAATTAACCAGTTAATAGGGGAGGATGATGTCTCTTCTCATGGAATCTATCCCCATGATGATGATTGTGGAGCTCCTAGATTTCTTTATTTTTCTGAAAATGCCTCTACTAAATTAAAGATAGAATAAGATTAGGTCGACCTTTGGAACACCCCTCCTACAGTCGAGGAAGGTGAATCCTCCACCATCAATGTACTTAGGTAGATAAATCTTGGAACAAATGATGACCTTAGACCTACACTGATTAGTCCTTCCATGACCCTCAAAGAGATTTTGATGTGCATCAAATTTATTAAGTAGCGCAGATATGTGTTTTCATGGAATTACATAGAAATTCCCACACTAAACCAAGATGTGGCTACACACAATCTCAGGCTAGTATATGAGCACCAAGGAATCAAGAAGGCATCCCAGAGGATGCACCCCTCTTAGGCCTCCAATATAGTTGAAGAGGATGACAGGTTTACTGAATACAATATTTCAAGAGGAATGAAATACCTGAGTTGGCTTGGAATCATCGTCTTTTTCAATAATAAGAATAATCATATTTGGGACTTCATTGATTTCAGATACATTAATAATATTTTCCCAAAGGATGACTTCCCATTATTGACCACATAAATGTTGATCAATGAATCTTCTAGTTTCCAGTACCACTATACATTCGATGGATATTTAGAATATAATCAAATAATGATGGCCCATGAGGATGAATAATCTACTAAATTTAGAGAACCTTTGGGGATCCTTTGATGTCATTTCATTCCCATTTGTCTTGATGAATGTTGGAGCCACATATCAACATGAAACACACCATATCTTGAATCCATTATTGAGAAAGATAGTCGAATTCTAGGTTGATGACCTGGTGGTTACATCCTGATAGCAGTGTGATCCCCTTTCAGACCATAAAATAATCCTTCCACAAGCTATAACAACAAAATTTCAAGATGACTTTTGTGAAATGTGCTTTTATGGAAATGGTAGGGAAATTTGAATTTTTTGTGGTACACCACAATTACATTAAGGTCGACCCAAATAAGACTAGTTTTATCTAGTAAATGTCACTACACCGAAACCATATATAATTGGTGGGTAACTAAGGTTACCTTGGTTACATTAGGTGCTTCACTGCCAACCAGGATGAAAAATCTCTCCAATTCACCATGTTAATGTAGAATGGAATCACCTTCCAATGGATGATGTTATCCAAAATTCCATTGAATGGTTTAAGAAATACCAACTGAACCCACTAGTTGTGATTCCCCTTATTGATGGGTGGCCAATCATGTTATATATTTTCTCCATGGAATTCTCATTAGTCGCCCTCTTCATGCAAAATAATAACACAAGAAGTGAAGATAGCCTCAATTACATCAACTGTATTATTCTGGTACTGATACCTAGTACTCCAATGTCCAGAAGAACTGCTTTGAATTTATCACTGTAGGGAAAAATTTAAGGCATTGATTGCAGCACCATGAAGTCAAATTACTTTATCACATCAATCCTCTCAAGCACATCATTGTTCGTCTTATGCTGACTTAGCGCTTGGCCTGATGGCTAGTAATTCATCAGTAATATGAAATTTAATTATTTTCAAATATATTAAAAAATGTAAACACCCTAGCATATTTCCATGCAAAACATATTGTCCTGGTTAATATATTAGAAGATACCATGATTCCAAATGAAGAGGTATTCTATTCCCATAAAATTCCTCAGACATGGGATATGTATTTTGATGGTGCTTCAAAAAGTCCTATCAGATCAAGCATGAAAACCCCAAATCACAACATGGTTGACCTAGGGATTATATTTGTCTCTCCAAACAAATAAGTATTTCCCTAATATTTCTCAATATCTGAAGGCTGCATAAATAATTGGGAAAAAATTTCAAAGTTGTCATCACTATCTTAGAACTAGACATACAACTAAAAATAGCCTACCTGAAAATCATTGGGGATTCAAAGGTAGTGAGAAAGCAGGTCAATGGTGAATAATCTATCATGAAGGAAGAATGGAACCCTCTAATATTCTATATTAGGGGACTAATTGAAGAGTTCCCATTTGACCCCACATTGCATCATGTTCCGAGATCATAGAATGATCAAACTGACGCCTTTTCCAATGTGACCACCGTCTTGGACGATCCATGTTATGAATAAACAATCTTCCACATCACACATCTGAGAACGGTATTAGTGATAATCATTTTTGATAGGGAATAGATCAATCTGGTCAACACCACTCTAGATCACGATTCACGAATTGTCACCACTATATGGTGGGAACCTGTAATCAATAATATGAGAACTGGGACTCTCCCCATGGATTGAGCTGCAAGGGAATAAATTCAGCCCTATGTAGTGAACATTTCCCTGTATGATGGATAAAATAAGAAGAAAACCCTCTACAAGTGTGGATTCGATGGGATCTTCCTCAGATGCATAGTGGAATGATAGATTTCTACTTCCATAGAAGAAGTACATGTGAGCTCTTTCGATGCCCATAAATCCTAGTGAAGGCTTTCCATTCAGATCAGGAGGATAATATATTACTATCAAACCATGATAGTGGACTATATGGAATTCACAAAAAATATCATTCATTCCAAATCTATGTGGACATCATCCACCAACATCCAGAATTTCTCCATTCAACTAAATATTCTAGAAAATTTTCAATTTTTTGGTATGAATTTCATTTGGATATATATTATGAAAAATATAATTAGTTCACGTACATCCTTACAGCTACTATTTTTTTTCCAAATGGGTGGAGGCCATAGCTCTTAGGGAAGTCAGGATGAGGAACATCATCTACTTCGTAATGTCCCATATCATCACCAAGATCAGGGTCCCTAACACAATATCGATAGACAACAAAACTAATTTATGATCCATAAATTTGAAGAAGATTTTACAATATTACAATATTGAATCAAATCACTCATCTCAGTATTATATATTAGAATATATATGTGTGTGGGTGTGTGTGTGAATTCAATAATACTCTGTCAAATATATTATTGAATATGGTGATCAAGGATAAGAAGTCTTTTCCAAAAAAAATTACATTATTTATGGGCCTATAGTACATCCTTCCTTACCACTACACAAGCAACACCATACTAATTGGAGTATGAGAATGAGGTATTGTTATACATGGATGTCCAGATTCCTTATATCTGAATAGCCATATGAGGGAAAATCTGAGATGATTGGAAATATTAAACGTGAATATATATATTGGAATGGATTGATGAGAAGAGGTTGCACACACTGAACTACCTTGGGGTCCACCGGAATTGGATTTCATGAAAAATAAATAAAAGGGTTCTCCTCTGCTCCTTCTTCTAAGGGTAATTGGTGTTGGTCTTTAGAGCCCCAATGAAACGAGGTAGGAAGCCCCAAAATATGCAGCCAAAATGAGAGGGACCATACATCATACATAAGGTCTTCCACAATAGGTCTTACACATTTGAAAAAATGGATTGGGATCATGTCACACCTCCAACCAATGCGAGGTTTCTGAAGTAATAATTTCCATAGATGTCATCACAGGGCATCCAAAGCACTGTAAGTCCCACCTCTCATCCTACCTATTTGGTTTTAAACATTAAAAATTAATTATAACCACATGATGTTAGAATATAAAAAATTCATATTGACAACATGAAGTTAAACTATACAAAATTCGTTTTTACTGATTGATGTTAAAATGCATTTCCACTATCATTACTACATGACATAAAACTGCATGAATATGTGATATCTATATCTATTCGTGTTTACTCACATGAATATTTACTACATACCATAAACTAAATAGTTTTTCTATAACTATGTATGGATTTATCCTAATATATATGAGATATATAGGAATGTATTGATCCTATATATTGGTCTAGCCACTATATGATATAAAATTCCATTATTGTACCCTCAATTATCTCTACATTGTAAAGAATCCCTTTCAATTTCTTGTTTCTCACACCATGTATAGATTATGTGATTATAAAAATTTCATTAGGGTATCACCATAATAAGAAAGGAATAAAATCACACAATAAGTTCAAAATTCTCATAAATACAAGACCATAAAAGGAATAACATGTGTTCTCTCCATAGGACATTAAAATTAACGGTCAATGTCACTTCCACATGATGTTAATATACACGTTTTTTCAAGAAATACATGTGGTTTGGTTCAAATTCTCATAGGATACATTGTGATGCTCCAAAATTCATCATTTTTTCTTAACCACAACATTTTAATTTATTCACAATAGTTCACGTTCATCCTCACAACATTACATTAGAATACATTGAAACTCAAGAACTATTTATTGCTTGATTCCTATCATCATAAAAATTTTACTGATGCCTGGATCCCCAATCATATGACCCACTATAATGGTGAAAAAAAAAAATTTTCACCTTTATGAATTGGTTAGATCTATGTAGTGAATTTCACGTTCAAGAACTTCATGAGACTTGATTACATATCTCATGGGAGTTATAATGGTATTGAATTTTGAACATTTAGCCCAGTTGAAAAAAACAAATATAAAAGATCCCCTTCCATAAGTATGGGAATAACTTGCATAGGAGAATTCACTCAGAACATCATGTGTCTTGATTAGTATCCTCATGAGATATGTAGTGATTCCCAAGTCTCCATATTTGGGCCCAGCTTCCACATTTCTATACTTTCATGTTGGTTCCAAGATCTTTACTACATGAAATTAAACACTATAGAATTATGACCTTTCCAAATGATATTAAACTACCTAGAAGCACATTCATTCCATGTGATGTAAAATTAAATGGAAGAACACCCATACAACTTGGTGTTAAATGTACATAGAAGAAAGTACGTCCCCACTACATGACATTTAACTAGGAAAAACACCATCCATTTTTTATTCCATATCAATGTACCACAAGAGATTTAACATGGTAAGCTGGAGTATGGGTTGTTTCCCACATTTTTTAAATCACCTCAATCCACAAGCCACACTACATGAAATGAGTGACTGAGATTTCCACATTCATTCATGGTCCTTGGATTTTATGTCCCGCTTTAGGGACCCTTTTCAAGACTATGCATGTATGCCTATGTCTTTGTCATATGATCATATGGTCATCAACCTAATGCGGAAAAATTCAAAACTTACATTCTGATCCTTGTGAGCCATGAAATTATTGTGACGGGACTCAATAACATATTGTATTTGAACTAATCCTCGTATGATTGTCACATATGATGAATCATGACCTATGAACCTTGATACATTTTTTACATCACTTTCACATCTTTTCCATAGAGATTTTGGATTACTCATGACCCTAAGCATCATAATTAGGCTCTTCTATAACATTTACCACATTACGTTCATGTGTGTTATGACCATAAGATTATCGTAAATTGGTAAATGTTATAATACATTATAATATATCCTAAAATGTTCCAAATCATAGGGAATTAAACTTCTAGTGAAATAGAAACAAAACATTCAAATTTGAAAACTCGTGAAAGGAAGACTGATTAAAAGTCATGTCTTCTATTTATATTTTCTTCATCGCCAGAGTTGAGGAAAAAATATTACATTAACATATAAGGAATAATGTTTATAGTGTCTAATATATACCCATAGTAAAAGCCATCCTCTAATCACTGGACCCCCTAGTTTTGGAAAAAAATAGAACAATGATTTTCCACATTTCCTGTTTATTAGAATACATTCATTAGGCGGTGGAACAACATTTATGTTACTCACACCCTCTAATGATTTTACATATTCCATAGATCCCATTTCATGAGTTGGGGTGTCTCAAATCATTACAACCTTCCATGTATATTTTAAAGCATATCTGGCCTCAAGGGACCTTTTCATGACTATGAATATATTTCCATGGCTCTTGCATGTGAGCATGTGGCTATCAAAAAAATGTATCGTTATGAAAAAAGGATATTCCAATACTCGTGATCCCTAAAGTCATTATGGAAGCACTCAAAATGTCATTATTATTGAACTACCCCATGTATCACTGTCCCATATCACTACATGACTCAAGCACTTTGGTTCAGGATTTCAAATCTCCACAGCAAACTATCCAAGAGGATTTGATATCCTTGACATTTCATCACAACCTTTTAATCCATCTGTCGAGGATGGAATTTGATAATTCATTCCAATTAATTTGATAGAACACACCTTGTGATTACAAACCATATGGTATATGTCTTGATATTTATGATGTATGATCTAGTTTCCTTAGGAAGTGAGAAAACATCAAGGATAGCCTTCACACCATACCCAACTTCATCATCTGGATTTTTTAGTCTTCAAAAATCATTCATGGACTATATAGAGGAGTGGATATGATCATTCTATTGGTATAATAATGATTCATAAGGTCCCTAACCCACCAACTAATGTAATATTCTTCTTTAAAGAAAGGATATTCAACTCATTTAAGCCTGAGTAACACCACAGTAAAACCTAGCATCTCCAAATTTCATGGCACATACCTATCATTTCTAATCCATATAATCTTCATGGACTCATATTTTTTTATTATGATTTACATAAACCATTTTCCATATTTCTGGGAAGATATAGCTTCTCTAATATTTCTCCATTAACCAGTACCACCTCTATGAATCTTCCATAGTTATTCGAAAAGATACATGGCATCAGGAGACCATTTTCATGGCTATTCATGCATGCATATGGATCCTTCATAAGTTCCTTTGACCATTTACCAAATGTGTAACACAATAAAAAGGGAATTCAAATCCTCATGATCCTAATGAATTCCATGGTAGAACCCGTCATCCTCGTGAACACCAATAAAACCATGATAGAACATAACACCTCAGAGTGTTCTATGTCATTCCTAGAATGTCTACCCCATATCCCAAGATCATACAGAAGGTCCAGGATATAAGACCTCAAAATAAAACATTATGAGGTCTGATAGAAAAGGTCTTAAACTAATTCATTAAAAGGCCTGAGTTAGATGACAATAAACTGTAGTAATAAATGGTCCAAGTTAAATGACCATAAAATAAAGTTATAGTAGACCCAAGATAAAATAGATTATATAATGAGATATTAGTTATGAGATAAATGAAAATAAGATAATGCAATGTTAGGTTTGGGATAAAAGACATTAAATTAAATTCAATATTGGGTTTGAGCTAAAAAGACCATAAACAGATGAAATATTTGGCCACAGCTAAAATACCCTAAACTAAATCACGTCATCAATATAGATTAACATATATTTAATGACTTTTTATATGGATGTATAAATATTAGTATATTCTCACCAAACCTATCGTAATTGGAAAATATAAGATCACTCTCCATATGTGACCTATATTCTACCAGAAAACTAGAATAGATTGATCTGTGAGGGACACCGTGTTACCTAGGCATTAATCCCCATTCCCTGAAAAAAAATCTAAAAAACTAAAGGCACTCATATTTTATTTCCCATATGAAAAGGTTGGATATTATTGGTGATTATCATAATATACGAACAATGAAATATATTACACATAATGGAAAAATATAAGATGGTTAGAAAAAATGAATATTTAAGAATATCCATTTGTATTAGGTAAAAGGGGGGAGGAATTTCAATATTTTAGAATCTCTCTGAGGCTCCAACCGAAATTGGATACATTATAGGTGTCAAACTATCACAAAATTTGATTTGATGTGCTGACATGGTCAGAATGTCTCTAATGAGATGGTTCAATATAACATTAGAGTGCATCTCTCCCCACTTATTACACTTATTCTCTAGGTTAAAGAGCCTCAAAAAAGGCATTAAACACTTTAAATCTCTTTTAAGCAGCTACCAATGTGGATGAATACGTTGAAATATCAAACATTAAATGTGAAATGATCTCCTCATAGATCTGTGATTATACGGTCTACACATCCATTTGAGTTCACAATTAAAATATCAACTAAAGAACATCCCCCGTGCCTTTTTGTCTCTCTCATCTTCTTAGTAAAGGGAACATCATCCACAAAATCATGCAGACCCCATTAACTTATTTCTAGTTCACCCCATATCAAAACAATTGTCTGTATAATTTCATACATAGGATGCCAGTAAAAACCCTATACCACCAAATCGTGAAATATTTGATAAAGGCATCCCCCTTTCTCATTGAATACCTGCATGGGGGTTTCAGTGATCAAGTAATGAATCCATTTCAAGATCATACAACATCACTCCTAATACCTTATAACCAAAGGATTGGATATAACGGACGGAGGGAAAATTAGCTAAACCATTGAAAAAGTGGGAGTTGATGCCCCATGAGCTCGTCTCATAGTAGGAATACCATCTGTCACAGATAATGGTGGATTAATTTACTCAATATAATCTTATCAACAATCAAAATTACCTCCATAATATTATGGTTTCTTACTTCATTACACACCTAGGTCACCGTTGATTTCCATTGATGCCACAGATAATGGTGTTGGAAATGAAAAAGGACTATCCACATGATGGACCAGCTTTCCTAACACACCATTAAGAAAATTTTTTACTCAATCCAGGAAACAATCATGTATAATGAATAAAAAATATCATTTTCTGGAAGTATGATCATTGACCAGTATCATCACATGATAGTATCTTCCAGAAATGAAGAATCACCAATGGATTTTTCCCCTTGAATGCCGACTAAAGGGATGGGAAAAAGTATTTGAATGAAACTAATATATCAAGTGAATAAATATATTTTTTACAGCTCATAAATGACCATATTTTCCATCCTGATTGTGATAAACCCATCCCAAGGGGAGATCATATAAGATATTACGTCAATAGAACCACTGTCTAATGGAAAATTATGTTTTTTATTATCAAAAACACTTTTATGGAAAAAGTGAGAAACCCCATGTTCATCCAGGACATGCATTAAAGGAAAAAACATAGTTGTTAAAATAAAACTTGACCCTATTAGACTCCTTATCCCTAAAAAGTTTCCAGGAAAGGGAAGTTATCGATGTTGCTGGTGCATCATCAAGCAGGTCTTCAAAGTGAGACACCATCTTGTCCCACACTTGCATGTATTCCTCATGTGTGATATTCTCTTCATTGAAACCTCTTACTAAAATTAGATTCTGTTTGTCTATCCACTAACTCTTCTCACTATTAGTATCCACCAGAATAGGCCTTCCCATCACCTTCTCAACATCCTTTGTGGTGGAATTAATCACCATGGATTCTTCTTCCATATCTTCATCGGAATGCAATATAAATCCCAAAGGAATTTCCACATGCCGGTCCCCCTAAAGGATGGATTCCCCACAACCCCCCTACTCCGAATGAATCATCATTCCATCAGAATTGGAAATGCTCCCCTTCTCCTTTCCTTTTGATTTTTTAGCAGATCGAGTCTCCATAGGTAAAGGTAAATATGAGTAATCCTTTCGTCCTTTCTTACTGCCTTGCTACCCTTCCTCATCTGTTGGATGAAGAGATCTTTGTCATTGAATTCTGGATCACTGTATTTAGTAGCCTGACCAGATGACTATTCATCATAATTCAATAGAACCTATGTCATCATTAATAATTAGACCACCCTGTCAGTAGAATGTAGAAAATTAAAAAATATAAATTTGACATAGGGAACCTTTGACCTCTTTTGGCATTATAGACACAGTCTCAAACCCAATTATTTTCATAAATATAGATAGTATGGGGATTGTGGGATCTTAGAAGAATTGTAGTACTCATTAAAATGGAATTTCTCTCTTACCCTTCAAAACATGAATTAGAGAGGGATTTTGATACTAAAATGTGTGTTACCATTCTGGATATGACCCAAATATTTGGTAGAGGTGTGAAAGGAATAATATTTCAAGGTTATTATGTCGTCCTTCCACAATTCAAGTCATTATAACCAATTTTTTTACATTAATCCCTAAGTGTGCATACCCATCTATGAAGATCCTCTTTTTCCGGAATATAGCTTGAAAGCCTACAAACCTATGTCCTGACAAAACTTCTGGGTTTACCTGATTTCCCCATGCGGTGTAGTCCCCAAATTCTAGAATGGCCTAATATGAGCTAGCACTATATTAGACATGTTTGGAAGGTCATAACTGAGGATGAATAATAATTGGTATATCCCTTATGCCACAAAACAATTCTTGTCCAGTATCTGAATGAAATAATCAATCAAATCATCGGCACTCTCTTCATTTTCACCTTCATGATAACAAGAATCACCCTTACCCAAATTGGGTTCTTTAATGTATTATCATTGTCATCCATTCCATGATTAAATTCACTATACATCTCTCTCAGAAAAGGAATAAATCCCAACTGATTAATATCTTATAATATTATACCCACCTCATCAAGAGGATGATTCAATGTGAAGGTCATTGGACACCAATAGATAATGATTTCCCAAATATGGTTGGTCTAGCAGTAAAAGACAAATTGAAATATATAAATGGATTTATAAAGATGAACCCTTTATAAATGATCAAGAAACACCAAAAAATAATTCCTCACCCAAAAATCCATGTCCATTAATCAGAATTTTTTTTGTGAGGACAGAAGATCCCATTTCAGATATAATAATCTACATGATGTGTGTAGAGAAGATGAGAGTATACTCTCATATCATGGAAAAATAGGTTATTTGGTGAAGTCCTGACCATACTAACTCATACGAGAGTTAGAAAATAGGTAAGATAATCCCTGGTATAGAGCTGTAACCATTTGATCATCCACAATAATATCTATCTAAGCATGGTCAGGAAAAACCACACCCAGTGAGATGGGAGATATATTTCTGATAAAGGTATCGTGGAGTGATCTAGAAACCCAAAATCTTATAGAAGGATTTAATGAGACAAGGATTCATCCTTACTCCCATGTGAAAGGAATCCCTTTAGACGCACATTATCAGTATGCACATAGTAGTGAGGATCAATGTAACAATTTTTGGAAATCAAGGCCCTTCGATTTCCATCCATAAAGGGACCTTGATAAGAATACTAATTCTTGGAAAAAACAAAATTAGATCATGTTAGATGAAAAAAAATAATCTCTATAAAATCATGATGAGGACTGATGACATCAGGTGCATCAAATGACTCAATAAGTGATCTGCAAAGCACATACGAAGTTATCAGATCTCCTGACATCCTGAGGTCTCATAGGGCACGTAACCCACGTAGGGAATCACATGAAATTAATGTTCCCTTGGAGACACATGACCGCGTGAACTGGATATGGTCACTATGCTGTAATGGATCAAATGACCAGGAAAACATATCTAATGAGTTTCTCATGAAAACTAGAACACTCATATACAATATCTAAAAATTACTGATTTATAGTTTTTTATTGAATCAAAAAAGTGTCTGAGAAAGAAAAAATCCTATGAGATAGCTCTAAAAAAAGGACACGAGTGACAAACTCAAAAATGCGGATTATGATCAAGGTTTGCAGCATGATCATATGATGGAGGTATGAGATAGAGTCAAAGGAGAGAGTGCTCTAGAATAAGGGTTACAATTGGAATGAATTTTTCTTCACCTCCCTATATATATGAATTCTTTCAGAATTCTAAACATCACCTAGTAGACAAAAAATCAACAAATATACTAGTTCATTGAACCCCTAATTACTCATATAGGAATTATTTTTCCTGCGAATTGAGTCATTTCCCCCATTGTCTCTACTCCTGAGGGGGGGTATTTTTTTGAATCCCATCAAATGAAAATAAAAAAATAAAAAATGAATAACTAATTGAATATTAGTACTTACTTCCCAATAGAATAAGAGGAATTATGGCATGTGGATCCTGTGATCCTTCAATGGATTTGTGAATGCATGACCATTTAAAGGTCACATGAAAACTCCACATGTAGTGAATAACCTGAAGTAAATATTATAGAGACCCCTTCAATGGATCTTTCTACTCTCAAGAAGGTTATCCAAAAAAATGACAACATGGAGACAACCTAATGAACACACCCTGGTCACATGGATTGTCATTGGAATGTGTATGAAAAACCATCTAACATTCCTCAAAAAATAAGGAGTAATTGTATCCTAAGAGAGAAACCCCCAATAGTCATAAATCCGATGAATAGTATCATCATTGGGAAGATTAATATTTATTGATGATATTAAATAAAACTCTTAATAGCCAAAAAAACATTGAAAAATTAAAAAAATGGAGATATAGGGGGAGAGGTGAGATGTATTTGTGGTCATTGAGAGAAATGTTGTGCACCACCAGTGATCTTGTAGACACCAAAAGTCCCTAGAGACAAGTTTGCCTCATTTAATGAAGTCCATTTTACTTTCAGCCTTACCACATGGAATCCCTAAAGTATTTTCAAGCAAAATTGTGCTTCCCATTCGACACTCTTAGTAATAATGGATAGATTTTCCACCAACATGATTGCACACAACCATATGACCCTATTGGTTATGTGATGTGTTATCAAAATATAATATAAATGACCTTGACAGTATTCAAGAAATTTATCAATAATCTATAAAAATTTTAAGATAAAAGATATGGAAAAATAGGATGCGGGAGAAGAATCACATGATTTCTGGAAGACATGAAATGCACTAATATAATCTATTTCACGGTCTAATAAGACACCTGAAAAAACAACCATTACCTTACAAAAAAACCCTTCCAATGCATCGATATCCCATGAATGAAATTGGTAATGTCAACAGATATAGATGAAAATTCCTCTAAAATTACTACATGGTCAATCAAGTCTTACATAATCAAGAATATTCTGATAAAGGAATGATTGATTGAAGAGACTCACGACTACAGAAAATTAAGAGATGCACCCAAAGCGTTCAATGACCAAGACTAGTGAAGCAAAATCGCACAAAATTCATTTTTTAAATCCAGCCTAGAGTCATGCTAGATACACCACACAAAAAACCGAACAACTAGGTGGATATTCCTATAAATCCAGTACCCCAACATGAAAAATGGTCAGACATTGTGTGGTTGGTGCTTTTGGACACATTAAATTTGTACTAATGACGATATGACTCTCAACATCTATGGACTTTTTGGAGAAATATATATCACAATCGGAATGTATCTTATCAGGTTATGAACCAATAAATATCTAGAGAAATAATTCACCACACGTAAGGTACTTTCTGTCAAATTTTAGAGATCATGAGAATAGGTGAAAGAGAATTATGTGAAGAGTATGTCACATGTCTTCTAGATCACATGAGACTCAAAATAAACTGATAATTAGACAAACCTATAACATTCCAAATTCTAGGGATTGATCCAAGATAAATAGTGGAAGACTTAAATGGATGAAATTCTTGATGGAAATCATGAAATACATTTGATTCCTACAAGGAAACATGATTTCACTATGAAATATCCTCTAGGTCTCATGATATCCTTTCAGAATTCTATTTGGGACACCCTATGTCATCAAGACATGTCAATGAAAGTCACGCATCCCATCATAGGAACCCCAAATTCATATCATTAAAACATCTCGGTCTACCACCTGATCCTTTTGATAACCTTCATACACATTTCCTGATTTATATAACAATGTAATCTCATATATGTAAAACGACACTTTTGAATCTAGGCACGCCATCCACGTTATCGCAACACCAACTAGATATGAAAGCTAAGCCCTGTAACACCCTCCATACATGAAGGAAAGGTCTTGTGATGACCTCCATTGATGTTAGACGAGACAAAAAACATCTGTTGAACCATGTCCCACTAACTCTTGCAATACCCCCAAATGTTTCATGATATGCCATGTGATGGAATTTTGTACAAGACATCTAGGTCAGGTGATGTCCCCCAGATAAATCAACTAGGTTATTTAACACCCTCTAGAAAAGGAGTCTAGGTCACAATGGCATGAAAATATTTTATATATCTACCCATAATTAGTTTATAAGCCCCAAATAAACGGGATTCTTTAGTGTGGAATCCCCAAAATAAAGGTAACCACAATTACTCTAATTCCGACCATATTTAGGAAATGATGGTCACCTATCCTTGAGGTATGAGCTCTATATTTATCATCCATAGTGATACCAGCAACCATGACCTTATCCATAGAAATTAAATTGGTCCCTTTTTATCCATTGTTTCACACAACGAGCATAGATCATTTGAGAATAGGGGTATGTATTGAAAATTACTTCTTGACCATACACCCAAACGATATAAGGGAAATATTAGAAAATAATCCCCAATTACCAACATCATTTTTTATGTCCCTGATCCTTATGGAACCCATCTTGGTAATATACCCTACCATTTTTAGAACATCACATATGGTCATAATGTCTCTGAGTGTAGTCATCCACATTTACCTATCAGTATGTTATGGTCAAAATGATCTATGAGAACTATTATTCCCACCCTAACAAGATACATAGGATACCATTCTACAGAATGAGCTTTAATAATCATGCAATTCAATGAAAGAATCCAATTTCTGATATTTCAACCATAGATAATTCGTTATTCACATGAGTTGATTACTCTACTAATTCTATCAAGGAACTAATAAATAAAACAAATATCGATGAATCTGATTCTTATCATACTCAAAATATGTAGGACACCTTCTCAAGACCCGAGAACTATGCCAAACATTCCAAGGACTGTCCCAGAATATAATTCCCATATATATAAGTCATTAGACTACTCATATTTTCCCCATTGATTCTCAAATCATTCATAGATCACATGGTATTAGTGAGATGGAATGAACACCTCATTGAAAAACATGAATCTCCACTCATTAGAGAGATCCAAGTATCTAATCCCTGATGAGGGGTATGGTATGAACACCACTCTTATAAGGGCATATACATTGGGTCCAATCCCATGTATGTAATTGATCCATGATGACTTTAATTTATTCTAAAAATGGGATACATCGGATGTATTTTTGGGGCACAGTCTTAAATATTTTGTGTCTTAGTACCAACACATATGAATAATCCGCATGAAAGTAAACTGCACAAGGTTAATGAACAATGAAGATTTTTATTCCTATAATAAAAAGGATACATAAGACAACTCATAATAGATTAATCCCCTAATCGGAATATTAACCGCCTCCTCATGGGGTTGGACATTCTTAAACATTTGTTTATAAGACTTTATAACATAACGATCTTATTCAAAATTATGAAGAAGGATTAAGACCCTAAGATTCATACATATGGATTCAATAATTAACCCACCCTCCACTCAATTCATCAATGATACTCCCTTTGTTCATTTAATTATATAACTAACCGATGAATCATTTTTCAGGGTAACCAGTCTCGTATTGGGATTCCTGAGAGATACCCAAATATATATTAAATCTAAAAGATAGTATGATAGTAGGAAACAATCCCCCCCCAAAGGATGCAATGAGCCTAACCACCCAACCTCTCGACCAATTACAGTCCCCAAAATTCATTGGACCTAAAAACCTATAAGATCACTAGGCTTTGGAATAATGATTCATACCCTACTACAGATGGGGGAACCATTGGGAGTTCTTAGTACAAGAGGAAATTGAATACAATGAGAAAAAACCCATTTAAAATAGAAAAACACGATGAAAAAATGATAAAAAAAATTTATTTAATATAGAATATATACATTTAATTAATAATATAGACCAAAAGTTAATTTTTAAAATAAATTTTGGTAAAACATGTTTTTGAACATAAATATAGTTCCTTCGAAAATGATTTCCCTTATTTTCAAATGGTCTTTATTTATATTTCTAATTAATTTTTCACAAATTAATTCAATATATATACATTTTAGACCTTATGTTTTGATTTTTTAGTTAGCACTATTCATACACATAATTCCAATGACTAGTTTATTATTATCATAATTATTAATGGTATTTTAATAGTTTTCCATGTTCTGTATAAACTCAGTGTTGTGTGTAACATGTGCTAAACTCAGTGTTATATGTAATGAAATAAAAACACAATGCTACATTTAATGTATGATAAAATTGATTTCTCATGTAATGAAAAATATTAAAATGAAGAGAAAAAGGGCTCATTTACTGGTGGAGATTGATAGATATCATGGGTATGAGAATTTTAATGAATATAAATCCATAATTATATGATAGGGGAAAAACCACTAATTCGTCATAAATAATGGTAAATTGATAAAATTTTATTTATTAATCATTTTTCATGTTGATAAATTTTCAATATGATAAATTTTTAATTTTATTCCATCTCATAAGCACAATATCATCAATTAGTTAATGCTTCATCAATTTCTAGATTATCTTTTAATTTAAGAGATGAATTATTCATTATTGGAGAAGTAATAAATAAAAATATCCATAAAAGATTTATATTTTAATTCCTTATATGTCTAGATATTATAAAAAAATTTAATTTTTATCATTGGATCTCTAATAACAACTAATTTTAATCTTAGTTCATTACATTCATTTTTAACCGTAAGGCTCCTCTATGTATGAAAAAAATTGAAATATAAAGATTTATAAAGAAGGAAACTAAATTTCAAAAAAAAAATTATAATTAATCCAGCAACAGACATGATATGTCTTTAATATCTCATATTATATATGGGAATATATTAATCATACACTCTATTAAAACATTATAATATCGTAAATCAACATGAAAACATATTTAAAACATATATTCATGCAAAAAATAAATCATTCATCATTCCTTAAATAAAATCAAATATTATTGAATATGATACTTAATTTAAAAAATTTATTCATATCCAAAAATGATAACATAAACCGTGTTTCATAAAATCATTAATCACTTCACTGGTAATCAATAATGTCGAATTTAATTTATCAATATCAATCATCTCATAATTAAAAAAACACCATTTTCTCAACATCAGTAACGGATTAAGGGTTATCTTCCATTAATAAAAATACTGCATTTTTAACAAATAACATTTCCAGGCCATTCTTACCATTTCATATATTCTATAAACCCCTTAATGAAAAAATATTGTGGAACAATCCATTGATGTTTCATTATTCTATTAACAAAAATACTACTGATAAAAGTATAATTCATTTATTATCAATACATAAATGCATTATTAATTGTATTTTATTAATTCACCATTAATAGGTCTTGAAAATCTTATTACATAACACTTTATTACATTAATATGTTTTTTTAGTCTCTTCATCATCAACAATATGACCACTACTCATACAATAATGATAATTCTCATGATGAGCATTCCCTTAAGGACAATGATTTGTATAATTTATATAAATTCTACATTTGAATCATTAAACTATAGACAATATCATAGGTATAACATTATTCTCATCCATTTCTTTAATCAAACATGTCATTTTCCCTATGTAATTACATTATTTGGGTACATCTTTTCCACCTTCAAAACATTTTGTTGTTTCTTTGAGAAATTCAATTGGTCTCTTTATCACACAGTCATGATATATTGGAAATTGGATCATTTTTCCTCAACGGTCTCCATAACCAAAACACTCAATGAAGTCTATCTTTGAGTAAAAGAGTTATATAAAGCGCAATTTATTTGTCATATGTCTTGATGACTAATTAGGCGCAATAAAAATATCATTTAATCTTATCATCATACCAAATGGTTTCTCAAACTCAAATTTTATATCAATTTACATACTAATCATGTTATATATACTTCCCTCCATTGAATTAAACCAAAACGTATAGTTTGAGTAACAATATTTTGAGGGGGAAACAACATAATCATTGAAAATAAATTATAGGATGTTTAAATCATTGAACTTTATTTTAAAATAAAATACATTATGGGATTAGACATGGTTATTCAAGTTCATTATTTTAATAATTCATAATGGTTTGTAATTGATCTTTTTATTTCATAAAGCATATCCCATAATATTATCAAACCATGTGTGAACAGGGATCATTTTCATACATTAGAAGATGATTACATCCATCTCAATGTCCCAATTTTTGTCTTATTACCTCTGGGTACCTATACTCCATATCCACATCCATTTTAGTAAGAAGACATAGATTTTTTTTCATGTAAATAACTTTCTATATCCTTTATCTAAATGTTCATATACCTTCTAATATAGTTATTTATCCTTATAATTCTCCCTAAGAATATCCTTATAAATATCTACATGGATTTCATTGTTGAATTCTCATCCTAGTATCAAAATTTTATATGAACCTAACCATTAAATCAAACTATAGAGACCCCAAATTTTCTATCAAATATATTACATATTTTATATTAATTTTCATTACATTACATAGGCACACTCCTAAGTATCATAAAACTATAGTGAATTTGGAGAAAAGTTATTCAATATTCTTATTTATTTAATATTCTTCAAAATCACTCATAAAAATCACCCCTATAGGTAATTTTAATAACCATTCCATAAATAAAAACATTATTCATAAAAATTAATGGAAACATAGGAAGGGGATATCTCATATGATCTATAATGGTAAACAATAAACGTACAGAAACATATCATGGGAATAATTTTATGAAACATGATAATAAAAATTGAAAAGTATACCATCTATATCGTATATCATAACCATGTTTCATGTTATAAATCATGGATGTTTATAAGAAAATATTCATAATGGAAACAAATAACAAGATCCATGAGAACATAACATTAGAATAATTCAAGGATTTTTAGAAAACACATAAATAAATTGAATCACATCCTTAGTAGTCAAGGATCATTTACATAAACATCAATGTTGAATGGTTTTACTCCCCAAACTATCATAGTGGTAAAGGATAAGTCCAGTTACTATCATAATGGATATAGTCCCTTACAAAATTGGTTTTACTAATAATTATAGTCTTATTAATCTCATGAGATATCAATATTTAACAAATGAATTGGTGGGATACATAGTTCATATGTATCACAGATATAACATATCAATTGTCCATGATTATGATATTACTACTATAAAATAATGGATATCATTCATATATGTTTCATAAGATCAGAAGGCACACATCATATCATAAACCATGATAGAAAAAGGTTTTCATTAACGATTAGTCATAAAATAACCAATATAAAAGAAGAGGTTTCATAATAATTTTTAAATTTCATCAAGGTTAACTCTTCAAAAAACATGTGGGATTCGTAAACATTTATCATGATCTAACCTATAGAAGAGAAATAGGTTTCATAAACATTTGTTCATCATAGTCAGTTATAGAAAGAAGAATAATGGTTTCCTTGTGTCGTATCCCTAGTAAATCATAGGTTACATCAATGGATTTCAAAAAATATGGAACATTATTTTGAATGATTTCATGTAAATTTTTTGAGTAAAATAGAATTTTAACTTTGGAAAAATAATCTTTATGATATAATTCATTTTCAAAAACATTTTCTTTGAAATATACACTAGAATCTTATAATGTATTCATTAAAAAACATTTAAAACATTTAGTTAGGAAAATGTCCTTTTATTAAAAACAAATTTTTATACCATAAAATCATTTAAATATTTTGGAAATACATTTATTTAAAAATATTAATTATATCATATAATGTATGATTTATAATATTGAGTGTTTCTGAGAGTATAAAATAATGTATGCACTATAAAAATTAAAATAATGATTCCTTTAACAATTTCATTAATTAAAAAATGTGATTTTCTGTGTCAATAAATTAATATTACTTTTAAAAAAATTAAATAAGGCAAAAATGGGTAAATATGTATTAAATAAATTATTTTTAGAAATTTATAATGAATTTTTAAAAACGTTTTAGAAAAATTGTTCTGAAAAAATATTTTGTACCAGAGATAGAAATCAATGGGCTTTTTCTTGAAACAATTATTTGGGATTCCATAGTATGTAATGAAAATATAATTAAGGGAGAATTTTATTATAAATTAATAACTATATGATGATAAATTTAATTGGTTTCTTAATATATTTATCATATAAAATATTCACTAGAAACAAATCCATAAATAATCCCACTAAATGTTGTGATTGTCCTAAAATATCCTTATTAATTTAGTAACTTTTAGTCTATAGGCCCATTAAATTATACCATTAAAAATACTTAATAGAAAAAAAAATTGATTCAAGATATAAAAGGTCAAATGGGTTGTTTATATACCTCATATAAGAATATGGGTGCAAATTTTATCTTATTTTCTAAAGAAGGTAACATTGGAAAAATTTATTACGGGTCTGGTAACATTTCATTAAAATGTCACACTAATGAATAAAATAAAATCAAACATTTAATGTAATTAAAATAGAAATATAAATGATATAAAATTAAAATGGTCTATAAATACACTTCAAAATATAATACATGTGCTTAATATAACATATGTCAGAAAGAGGGAAAATTGGGACAAAACCCCTTACCACATTGGGAAATTATGAATCACAAAACCCCCTAAATGATAGATTCTAAAATTTATATATATATCCCCGTAATTTTATTTCATAATAAAAAAATGGAATTATATAAATCATAATAACTAAATAGTTGTTCTATATGACATTTTTTATATAGAAGTAAATAAGAGACCAAAATATCATACCTTATGTCTTGACATCATTCATATATCATCAAAACTCATGTATTATAAATATATATTTATGTTAAATAGTTTACTAAACCATAATTGTATACTTCATACCATATATGACTTATTTATATCCTTTTATTACCCATTTTTTTATAATTCATTTTAAAAATTAAATTTGGGTTAACAACGGATTTGTTATTCCTGATTGTTTTGATTTTAAATTTTCTGTGATAATGCACAAATAATAGTTCCCCATCTCCATAATATAAACAATTGAATATAAATATATATATTATTTATTATTTATAATTATATATAAAATTTAGTGAAAGGAAATAAAATAATCCATTCATTGAGATGATATATCATATGTACATGTGAAAAATGTTACCATTTTCTCAGTGGATTAATAATAGTAAATAATATATTATAATTAATAATTTATTTTATTTTTATATGTATATGTTAAAAATATTAACTAAACACATCCTTATTTCATACCTTGTAAAGCATTAATGACTCACAGTTCTTCGCAAGATAATAGTCTGTCATACACAAAAATGATGTTATCGTATCCCCCAAAGAATGGAATCATAGATGAGATATGAGACGCAGTATGTTCTGAACTATAATAATGGTAAAATATATTATATATTCATTTTATCTATCCCAATTAACATTTCTGTAAATCATAAATCAAAAAATGTATCACATCGTTTCATGAGGACGTCGTCCTCCACAAAAACAAGCGACGTTATTATTTTCCCCAATAGATTCATGTCTAAATTTGGATGTGGTATTATAAAAGAACGGGTAAACAATATTAATAATATCATATTAAATCATTAAATAAATAACTATAACCATTCATAAGAGGTGGTGATTTCAAATAGTAACATTTTTTTATGAGGAGTTAGTCTATTGTACATAAGAATGAGGATTTTGTATCTCATTTGATAGAAGAAGAGATGTATATAGTTAATTAACATTATATAAAAACATATAATTATATTTAATTTACTGTTGTTTTTATATATTAGTGGTTTAATAATAATTGATGCAACTATAAGAATTACTATAACTAAATCTAGATTAGGGAGGATATATCTTCTATGGAAATTTCATTTTGGTTTTCACTAATAAGATACTTAGTTTGGATTTTTGAACAATCTATGATTTCTAGGATGAGTTGAGTGAATTAAATAAGTAATTTGAGAAATTATTGGATGAAGTAAGGTTTTTTTTTTTAATTTTTAATAGAAGGTGAGAGTGGGTTTCAATTAATATGTGTGGTTATTGGTACACATGGGCGGCCTTTTACAACTATGGTTAGTGGAACACTATTGATTTTTTAAATTAAAAAGGTATTAAATCGTTTTTCATATAATACATGGAATAATTGTTTTCCATTATTGATGAAATAAGAAATATCTTCTATATTTGGACATCCAATGGGTATTTTATATGTTTTGCATCATTTTTAACCTTATCGTTTTTGTTTAACCATTGGTAAGCGGATTTTTTACCTTCACGACATTAAATAATATTTACTATTATTATAATTAATAATGATCAAATATTATTTTATCCTTATTAGATAATATAATTTTTTCTAATTCTAAATATTTCATTAATTTCTCCAAATTCCACATACATAAGTAGTACAATTTAGTGTAAAATTAATACTACAGCTGTGATGAGAAAGTGGTTTCAAATAAAAAATGTTGAAATGTTTAGAATGATTGTATATCAAAATTAAATATAAAATAAATTTAAATGAACTAAATTTTACTAATTGATATAGAATTGTACTACATATCATTTTGAAACCATATTAAAACAATTGGGATGTTTTTAAAGGTATTAAAAGATATGACAATGATTAATTTAACCCATTATTTTTCACTAGTCATAGAAAACATTATCTTTTCAAAAAATTCACATGACTCCCTCCATGATAAAATTTCAAATATTATATCATTAATTACGTTTATATTTTCTTATAAATATAAAATTATTGGAAAAAAATTTTCTAACTAGTTAACTAAAGGTTAAATAATAACTTTTTTGAAAAACACGGTTTCAACGTAAATTTTTTTTTATTATAATTTATTATCTAAAAGACACCTGAGATGAATTATAAAAAATTGATCAAAAATATACCATATAAATTTCAGTATAATGAATCAAAAATAATAATTTTTGTAAATTTATTAAGGCAAAACACAATTTTGTGCATAAAAATAGTTTTTCAAAAAAATATTTCCTTTATTTTCAAAAGGATTATTAAAGTAATTAATGAAATCATTATATATATAGGTGTAAAATTATATTTTTATTAGATAATTAATAGCATTAATACCTAGATATCCATCCATTTTTTGATAAATATCATACTTAATGTTTATATTTTAATGGTTTGAATTTTTTATATAAAGTCAGTTTTTCATGAAACACAAGATAATCATAGTGTTGTGGGTAATACAAGACAAACATAGTGTTGTGGGTAAAACGTGATAATCTTGGTATTTCATATAACATCAAATATGGAAAATATTTAATATAATTGATGAAATATTCACAAAATTTCATGCTTTTGCATCACATATCTTAAGGCATTAGCCTCTAACTCATAGATCCATCAATAAAAATTTGTTCAAATGTTGTCCAATTTATTACTATAGTCTCACAATAAATTCACCATAAATTC
Organism: Viscum album; assembly: GCA_963277665.1. Taxonomy (NCBI): domain Eukaryota; kingdom Viridiplantae; phylum Streptophyta; class Magnoliopsida; order Santalales; family Viscaceae; genus Viscum; species Viscum album. Next base: position 1,678,662,651 of record OY728143.1, on the reverse strand, counting down.
ACAAGGTCTATACCAATACTATAAAGTCTATTTCACTCTACAAAGTTCCAATATCCATTGTTTAATCATACATTTTGGCCCTTTCTATTATAAAACAATAACCCATGACAGACCCTACTTCTTTATTGGCTTTTTATGTGCAATAGGTAAGAAATATTCTTCCTCATGTTGGGACATCATGGTTGTGACATTTTAGGGTTTACCCCCTTCATGAAAAACAAAAATAACTATATTTTATGCATGTATTGGGTTATGTTACCTTTATAGAATCAAGATATGACATGGTATCTGGCCATTACAATGGTGTAGACATATAACTTATCCATGGAGTTTTTCAATACCTTACACTATATATTTATCATTCCTATTCAAAAAATATATATTATTCTACTATAAAATTAACATATATAGAAGAAAATTCCAAAAAATCCAAGACATCCAACAACTAAGAACCGTTCATTATAACAATCTATTCATGTTTCTCTACATTTGTTGAGATAATCAAAACCAAAAAAACCTATGAGTACTTTTTTGAATGTCCATTAACCATATAATGATAGAGCCACAATATAAGTGTAAGTTCTTATCTAAATCTAAGGTGTCTATTATATTGAAATTTTTACATGATGGGGATGTAACTATAGTATACATGGGTCATATAAGAAACTACATAAATTATGTTACACATATTATATTTCAGAAAAACACCTCATTGAAAATCAAAAGATAAATCTTTTTCTAGAGTGTAGGGGTCATAAAAAATAACCACCCTTCAGTTTAGTATCAAATGTATTTAATAAAATGTTTTCCACCTATTTTACAATTAATGGGTTCCACTCTAGGTTCATACATTTTATTAATCATTTCTTTGTGTGCTTATGAATGGATCCATATTGAATACGAATTGAGACTTTTTAATTTTCTAATTACACGGGGACTATCATACACTAAAACACATAGGATGGGTGGTTGGATCACCTCATTGTGAACTGTATTATCCAATTTTGGAATATATTAAAAAAATAATAAATATTTATGAAATAAATTACTATAACAATAATTCTTTTTTACATCATGTGATAGATCATTGGGGTAAACACTAGTGATAAAAAAGATTGTTGGAATTTAAAGAATTTATATAATAAAAATTGAAATTAAAATAATCATATTTTTGGCTAATGGGGGATATCATGATCAATTAAGTGGTTATTTATTTTTGTTGTTATCTTGTTTAATGTAATATATGAATGAACTCTTGAGTTTCATTCCATACATGAAGCTGTAATGGTTCATGGTTTTATGATCTCCTAGGATGACTTAATAGTCTTATGTTGTGTTTTATGGTCTCCCAATAGGAAATAATGGGTATTCTATATTTTTTCAATCCAAGATAGAGTATTTAGTTTAATTGTTGAAATATGTGTTGATTTTGTGATTTTTACCATTATAAGGGCAACCTACATATTCCAATTAATGGAATAAAAAACATAGTTATGTTCTATTTAATGAGGTACGTTAAACATTTTATGTTTGGGTGATAACGACCTTGGTGGTGAATTTTAATTTAACACATACATGACTAATTGCATTCCTTTTAATGTTATGAACCCATTGAAAATATATCTTTAGATTATAGTAATATGACTAGGACCATTTAAAAGTAGTATTCTATTTTTGAGGAATCTGTTACTAGGTGAAATGAATTGAAAATGTATTGGTGTGGGACTTATTTATTATCGAAAGAATTTTCATTGGATATAAAGAAACATTAAATGGGTTTTAACTGGTTCATCAAGGCATATGAAATCAATTTTATTTAGAATTTATGTAACTATCTAGGTGATGGATGAACATAATATGAATGGTAGTTCTACTAAAATATAACCATATGTTTAGGGGGTATATATAATCTCTTAGAAACATATGTGGGTTCGATGAAGGACAAATATAATTCTCAAAAATTAAATATGATGCCTAAGGGGTGTATCAAATCCATTGAAGAGTAGATATCCCAACATTAATAATACATGAATGGGTGTGTGTTATTTATATTTATGGTATGTAGTATTGGCATTCCATTTATAAAGGTCTATGAAAAGTGAGTGAACAATTGGTTCCATAATATAGGTGATATTCATCCCATTAGTAAAAGGGAATGAAAAAATGTGTGAAATATTATATTATTGGTATGTAGGGTATAAATCCCTTTAGCGAAGGCGCATGACTAAAATTCATGATGGTATTAATTATTTATGTGAACATTTGAAAATAAACTCAAAAAATTTCATTTATATTCAAAATCAACACACGTGGTTCATATAAATAATAGGAAATTTTTTTCAAGTCAATGTTATCCTCAATTAGTAGGTGTTAGGCATGGTTTTCATGAAGCATTCTCAGGGATATCTATTTATTAGAACATGTATATATGTATGGGGTGAATAATTACCTTGGTCACATCAATGAGAATATATTAAATGGAGACTTAGTAGTATTAATGAACCAATATAATGTAAAAGATTGCACTAGGATCAAATCACTATGTTCTAGGTAATATTGTGTTAGTTGGATGAGGTTGAACCTGAGAGAGACACATTGAAATGTTGATAATGCAGAAATGTTGGTCACACTAACATAATAAGATTCATAAAGTGAGGGTGGACAATATTTTGTGGTTTCTTGGAATGTGTGAGGTCCCAAAGCATTGGTTCTATACCATAGAGAGCCTTTATTGTTTATTAAAGATTCTCAATTTCATTATATCCCCACTTTTGTTTGTCAAGAATATTTATAAGATATATGGTGTCTATCAAGCCAAATAATTAATGTGTGAACCATAATCTCCATGAATACGAATATAATGGTGAAGGGTTAATGGTAAAATGGTATTAATAGAGGTAATTATAACCTAATTATGTGCACAAATTGATGTTGTCATATGATGGAAGAACATATCCTGACATTGGCATAATAATGATTTATTAGTGCCTCATCTATGTGGTTGTATTCTTGATTCATTGGTGTAGGTGGGCTTCTCAAAAACTGAAATTAAATTTTTTGAGCATATTAACTTCAGCCAAGATATGTTAGTGCTTTGAAATATTAGTGTTTACTAAGATATTATATATTTACTTGTTTCCATATAAAATTTATTTGGAAATTATTCCAACTTCAAATGATCAAAATGATATATTCAGGTGTTTATTTTAGCCCTATAAGATATAAAATTGAATGATTATAAATGATTATTAAAACTAACTACATATTTTACATGTAGTAGTAGTTTATTGGGGAAAAATGTATTTATAATTTCTATAATTTGGGATTAATAATTCAACAAAATGTTATTCACTAATAGATTAAATATGTATCCCACTTATTATGGGAATCAACCAATATCATGCAATATAATGTGGTAAAATTTTTCATGGATCTCCACCAATTTTTGAGGGAGACATTATATAACACATGTACTATACTTATATGTTCTTTTTAGGGACTATGTAACTCATTTAAAATTATTTCATTTATATAAGGATTCAATTATGCTCATTTTGGAGATAAGAATAGTATATTTTTTCATACCTATACCTCCGATATATTTTCATTTCCAAATAAATAATCAAAAAAATTTAAGGTTCACCAGTGGGTGAAAAACGTTATCCTATATGATGTGTGGAATATCTAAAAAATACATACATAGTGTTTGTTATAGTTCCCTTCAACCAACTGCATTACAGATTATATTTCTTTTTTTTTCACAGTCCTGAATGTTAAAAAAATATTATTACATATTGATTTTTAATCTATATAATATTTATTTGTCAATTTCCATAGATTTGTTTCTTATTAATGGGTTTTAGAAGTTCCACATAATGATGAGAACCATGAAGTGATAAAATTGTATTAGTGAACATATTATCTATGGTCATAGTTCCATATTTTTTTTTGGTATACATAGAATGTTTTATTATTAGGTGGTTGATGATTATAAGAGAATGACACTTCATCTCATGATTTTTACACATTACAATCTCAATGACTTAAGAATATAAGGATATTCCAATAAGTAAGAAATATACATGTTTACAGTTCATTGGATTTTCCTACATGAGAACATGTGTAATGATCCGCTTAATTAGGATTATTATTAATGCAGATCATGACTCATGTATATTGATGTGTTTCCAAGATAATAATGATATATGTTAACAGTGAATGGATGAATTGAGTGTTTCATGAGAGATATGTAATCAATGAATATGTAAATAAATGATATTTCACATATGAAAATAAGTAGATGATATATTAGGCCCAGTGATTAGAATAGAATATCTAAAATAAAAATCATGGAAATGGTGGTTCCTATATTAATATTTGTAATTAAAACATTGATATATCAAATACATCTGTTGATTAAAGGGGTATGAAACCTACTGGAATAGAGATGTTTACATAAAAGTAGTATATCACTTAAATATAATTAATGTGTTGTTGTTTTCTTTATGAAATTTACTTCATTCTCTATAGATGCATTGGTATGTTTCTATATGTTGATCTTGGACATTTGGGATGCTCACCTAATGCCAATAAGGAAGAATACAAAATTATTACTAACTTATTATATCTATCAATCAAAATTAAATATATTAGTATTTTTTGTATGGAATAATTATAATACAAATTTTTATTAAATAATAACTAGTTAGGATTTAATGATCACAATTATTCAGTTACTAAATGAACCGTGAGTCTAATATTTATGAATATAATAATTAGAAATACCATATAATAAAAATTTTAATCTACTCTTTTAACATATTCATGGTAATAAATAATTTTTATTATCAAATTAATATTTAATGAGTTTTTTAATTCATAAAAATATATTATTTCTCAAGAAAGTGAATATATTATTTATTTATTTATTTATGGAATGAAAAAAATTACTTATTTTAGACTATTGTTGAATATTGGGTAAGGTATATATTCTATTCTATAAAACCAATTAAATAAAATAATATTTATTTTTCATTCTCAAATAATTCCATATTATATTATATTAATTATTATTATCATGGGTAATATATTAGAATTAATATTTTATAAATTGTATTTGTTCAATTATCAATAATTAACCTATTTCAATATATTAAAACTTATATAATTTTAGAAAATGAGTGTGATCATTTTTTTTTTGAAAAATGATTTCTTTCCCTAGTTAACTATAATTATAAAAAAAATATCGACTGTATCTATTAAAAATGATATAATTTTCCAACCTCCTTCCTTCCTCTATTAAATAACAAAACAATAGAGGCAATCCTTAAATACTAAAGAAGTGTTTTTCTTTTAAAATGATCTATATGTGGTAATTAGATAATCCATGCTAGAACTCAGAGTGACATTGACATTGTTTTCCGATCATTATGAATATGTGTATAAAACTATAGGTATTAAAAATTGGATCCTCTTGGTGAATGGGAAATACAAATCAAATGGGCTAAGGGAAATTTTCATCTATATCGATAAACGATCTCATGACTATGGTATTTTATTATAATTAAATAATGGTAAAATTTAATGTGACTAGTATAATATTTTTTGTATTATGATTCATTTTTAAGATTATTTCAGTTTATTAATGTTTCATGATAGTTACTCACAATGTTCTAGAAAAATATTGATTAAATACATAAAAGGAAATTTGGGTTTGGGAATGTATAATACTTCCACTATATCTATAACCATCTATTCATATCAATTTATTCTTATTAATTTATTTAATTATTTATTTTTATCAATAAGAATATTCTTTGGTAATTTTTTAATTTTAGATTTTTTTAATATATTGAGTTGAAATAATGACATTGTTCATTGTAATATATTTATAGAAATTCAATAAATAAGGGAAGAACATATAGAGATACCATCCTGAGGTATCCATGATCAAGGATATATGTCCCAATTACTTGTCGAGTGACCAATTTATACACCATGTCATTAGGTTATCCATATGATGATGTTTTTGTGTCAATCACATAATTTTTTTGGGGGTTTTATGAGGTACCCAATTACATAGTGTATGGACCGTAAGGGTGGGACATTGTTTGGAATTTTATATTTCATATAATAGCCATTCACACTATGTAATATCAAATGACTTAATTTTCATGTTCTCAACATACAATGTGTTAAAATAATTGCATCTTGTTTGAAGTAATACACATGTCATGTTTTGAATGATAGTTAAGAAAAACCAATAAATTGTTGTTACATTTCATGAAACTACAATTAAAACCATTTAACATTCCATATTCCTAACGTATTACACATCTTGTTCATAGGATGGTATTTTTGATATTATATAAAATTAAATATGATGGGTATTAGGCTATATATTTCATATAAAATGTAACAATTTAGTTTAAGTATAGGATCAATTAGGTTTTACATAATATTAATTAATTATGCAGGATATAAATTAATTATAGAATAAAACCAAACTATATATAATGTCGTAGTGTGCACACTGCTTGGTAGGGTTTCAAATAATAAGAAAAATTCAATCAATTTCAATGAAAATTTTATTCTACATGACATATATATGCCCTGCACAAACTATTTATATAACATCAGCCTTTGTGGGGATCCAAAATTTATATATTAATCCTTTAAAATTATCATATTAAAAATGTTGACTATTTTTCATAACACATGTAACTATATGCCTTTCAAAAAAACTAACATGTTAGCTATGCTACATGCCTCGTTATTGAATTGTAAATGGATTTGAAATAATAAGAAATCATGTAGTTTAGCACAGTACATGTCATCTTCTCTCCAGTACAGTATTTATATAGGGGTAATTAAAATAAAAATAATATATTTTATTTCAATTAAGATTAAATAGTATAGAAATCTTAAGTGTATTTAGGACTGAATGGACTACTAATTAAGGGAAATAAATAATAAATTAAGAGAACCATTAATTATTAATTAAAGGTAAACTATTCTAATTTATTGATACATTTTAAATTATATCAAGAAGTAATGAATGAGGTGTTATTGAATGTATGTTATTAATCTTGAGATTGGATGTCCAATGTATGTGTTGGGTTTCTATTTAATTAAATATTATTCAATGGGTTTCTTCATTTAAAATTTTTATATTTAATGTAATATGATAAATGTGAGTCATACCTTCAAATGGTATTATGTAGTGCTTGAATATATATGTTTTATTTTATATATCCCATAAACACGATTATCCCCATATGCATGTTGGTATAAAAACATTTACAAGAAATATCTCATAGGATGGGATACCATTCAAAAATTGATCATATGTGTATCCAAAAAAGAAAATACAAAGGACGGTGGCTGAATGATGTAACATTATCCAAGACATAGTGATGGAGTTTTTGCCAAGGGTCATAGGTTGATTTATCATATTCTATATAACGGATCCATTATAAATCTCATGATCATGTCACATTATTTATTTTATTTTATCATATGCATGAATTTCTATTTTAGGTTATTAATAATTATATGATATTAAATTGGATCACAAAAACAAAATAAGATAACATGACATGAAAGATAATGTAACATAAATTTATTATGCCTAAATTATTTTTTAATAACATGTTTTATTAATATAATATTAAATCTCTATAATATTAATAGGACATGTAAAGGTTAAAGTAATGAAATTTTCAAATTAATAAATAAAATCCACTAAGAAAATATTTTCTCAAAATATTTACACTATATATTTAATATTGGAACCTTTTTTACTGTTTTGGTCATTCCATAGTTAAGGAAACCTTGATGTATCAATGATTATTTTAATGAATAATTAATATAGTTAACAAATCATTTATTGAAAAAAGAAATAATATATTCAACAGATATCTTGATTCGTTTTTTGAAACAATTAGGGATATATGTATTGTGATTGATGTTATCATATATGTTTGATGAAATATATAAGTAGTATAGTAACATAGAATTTTATATCACGCTCAAACATCTATATTATCACTATCATGAGAGAGATTAATATGTGTTTTTTAAAATCTCAAAAAATTCTCTTAAAAAGAATTATTGGAGATAGTTCTCCCACTCAAGCATATATATTCATGCTGATAGACTATAATGGGCATCTATACATTATATGGTATAATATGACTGATGAATTTCGAATATGTGTCATACTTGCTCCACTACCATAATGATTATATATAATTGATGTGTATTTTAACATGAAATATATTTATATTTTGATCCCATGACTTTTCACTCTAGTTCTATGTGTAGATATGTACAAGAATCATGAGAATACTTATATTTTTTTTAAAATAATAGGTAGTGAAATAGTGAAACTCCCTATGATTAACACAATGTCTCGGGCTTCTTCACAATGTCCAAAAAATGAGGTAAGAGATCAATTGGATACCAAAAGAGTTGGATTCCATTTTTATTACATATTGATAGAGGAGACACTATATAAAGAACAACACCATATAAAATAAGAAAGTAGATATAAAACATATGTTTCCTATTTTGTGAAATCCTTTAATTTCTAAAAAAATGTATTATATAAATAATATAATTCTAAAAAATTTATTCAATTATAGTATACATGTAAATTTATGACATCAACATAAGGTGAGTTTGGTATATAAATTATTAATAGAGTAATATGTTTTATTTTAATTATTATAGATTACCACCTCAAACTCACAATAAGATTTATATTACTTTTAAATGAATATGTTTTATATTCTAATTGATACTAAAAACATTATTTATGAATCATATCATAATATGCATGTTTGTATTTTTCATTCTCATAATGAAATTTAAAATTTTTACAAGATAGAATATTTTATCATATGGATCATCTAAATAATTGTTATTAAGTGTGGGAATGTGAAATAATTATATTTTAAAAGTATAATTAATATATTTTTCATGTATCATTTCACACCAATGTGTGGAATCAATAGGTAGTTCATATAATATAATATAATATAATATATATTCTTAAAATTGTTTCTAGATGTGATTTTTGTTTCATTGAATCTGAAACTAACTTTCATTTATTTATTTTTTTGTCTAAAAATAAAAATGATAAAATATCCATTTAATAGGAAGGGTGAAAGGGTCATATATCTACTTGAACTAGTATATATAGATGTGTGGGGACTATTTCATGTTGAAGAATGGGGTGAATTATTACATTATATATCAATTACTTATTAATTTTGTACATATAGGCATGGATACTTAATTTGGTATATGTTAGAAAAAATAAAAAATCCCATGAATAAATGATTGAATTAGAGAACCTGCTTGGTAAGAATAAGAACTAAGCTCGCCTCAGACCATGGTAGTGAATATATTAACCATTATTTCATTGAAAATATATAGAACAATGGAGTATTATCCCAACTCACTCATACTTATTCACCATTATGAAATTGTTAATTTGTTTAGATAGATTGGAAATTGTGCTACATGGTGTGATCAATTATGATTCATTTAGGTCTTCCATTATCATTTTCAGGAAAGAAATTATAGAAAAATACACACATTTTAAACCGGATTAAAAATAATGGGAAAAAGGTTTTTTATATGATATATAGTATGGGATTAAAATGGTCTTGTTTAAAAAATCATTGTTCGGTTGAAAATGGTCTTTTTGGGTCATCACTATAAACAAATGTTCACCAAAATAAACTAAGTGTAACTTCATATTATAGTTAATTGAATATAAATGATGTTTCCTATTGACTCCATAAGATAAAATAATTGTATTTAATTGATGTATGGTCTTTCCTTAGATTCAGTGTATCAATAATTTAGATATTGGGATAAGAAATACAATGATGAAGTGAAATCTCAATATATATAAGACATTAAAAAATAATCTATTCCAAAAATTAATTTTAAATTATATCTATAGTGAAATAAGAACTATGTAGGAGTCATCTAGATAATTCAAAACTAGATATATGTGGCTATATAGTTATTCAAGATGTCGTGTAATTATTAATTGATAATAATTAACATATTTCTTATATGGGATCAATAAATATCATATATGTTTCCTGATGGTGTGAATAAATTAATTATTATTTGTATTCCATATTCACAACCCTATTATCGATTATGGTATATCATACAATAGTTGTAACTCCCTTTTGTTTCAAATGGGTATTCAAAAATAAAGTAGACATGGATGGTAGATTCAATTGATATAAGGTAGATTTGTTTAAAAAGGTTTATTATAATGTCATAAACTATGGTTAAACATTTTAATGAGGTTCAATGCTAAAATAATTCATCATTATACCTTAATTAGATGCATACAATTACTATGATATTTGAAAAATAAAATCCAAAATATCACTCTTGAAAAAGAATGATGCGAAATATGCCTACATATAATAACCAGAATAGGTTGTGACTCCAAAAATTATAAAAAGGTCTTTCTAGTAGAATGATAATTTTATGGGTTAATTAATGAATCAAATCTAGGAATAATAATCATGATGAAACCATAATATAATTTGGTTTCATAACCAATAAATATGATCCTTTTGTCTATAAGTTTTTTAATCGGAGTGAGACAATTTTCCATATAGTATATTTTGATTACATAATTATAATATGAAATAATATTAATGACATAAAGCCTATTATTAAATGGTTTAACAAATTCTACTCCATGAATGACATAGGTGAAGCAACATATATTCATGAGATAAAGATCCATCAATGTGGAATGAATTGATATAAGGAATATTTCCATATAGATATATTGAAATGTTTTTGAAGATATTATTTATTGAAGAACCTATTATAATATTTCATCCAAATTTCACATGGAATATATATCAATAAGAAAATATGACCACAACATGAAGATTATCCATTCCTTCCTTGGTAATTATTTTCCCCAAAGCTGTTAGGGTTTTGAAATGGAGCCACGTCGCTTCTAGTATCCACTTAAAAATTCTCATAAGTTTCTTCCTTACCGAAACACACCATGGTTTCTTGCTTTAGTAGCTGAAGGAAATATGATGATATTTTCAACAGAATCGTCATAACATAGTGGGTTCTCCATCAATGAGTTGTTGACGACTTACTTGATTCTTGAAAAATGATGATTTCATTCTCCTCAGACGAAGTCCTATCTATGGGGTGGTCTAATAGATCACGCTCCATGAATATCATTCATTTTACCCTTCTGAGAAGGTCCTTTTATTTTTACATGTATAATGATCTAGAAACCATGATGATTTTTATTCTTCTTTCTTGTTTTCCTCTTTATTTCTAGAACCCCATATATTTTTAGATGTCAGGTAATATTTTTGGTCATTTTGTGGTTCCAGATCTTCGAACCCAAGTGGTCTTCCATTCCATTAATCCCTAATTTTTTTAGGAATAAATATTAAAACCTCTTATAGATTTCAAATGAATTATAAATGAGGGAGATTACATGCATAAAAAATTAATAATTTATGAGTTATGGACCCACTATTTATTCTCCTTCTTCCTTTAATGGAATACAGAACAGATATGTCGGTGTAGGTGAGATTGCCTGATTAAATTTATCCTAAAGGTTTAGGATGTATCACTCCAAAAATTTTCTTATATGGGAAAGGGAATTGTTTATTAATAGAGTCTAGAGCCTATAGTAGATGGTTGAATGGATGTAAACTGACCTTCTTATGCAAAAATGGAGAACTACTCGCTCCCATCAACAATGTGTTTTAGATCCTATTTAGGTGATATCAAACCTGAAAGGATGATATTAATTCCACTAGTCATTTTCTTATGTTTTTATTATTGTAAAGAAATTGGAAATGAGGGTTTTTGAAACATGATGATTTTAGGATCGAAATGGGAGAGTAAACAAGTAAAATTAAGGGAACCTCCACTAGAATTTAAACCATGAATGTGTCTGCGGTGATGGGTGATGGTGAGATAGTTTCATTTTAAAGAGGGACTACTGAGGTTACAAGTCATAAAAGGGATACTAATTAGGTAGGGAGCACATATGATTTCAATAATGATTTGGATTATAAAACTGATACACAGTCTATAGAGAGCACAAATGTTGAACAAGAAGATGACATCATTCAGTACTCAATCAAGAAGGGAATAATTCCCTTATAGACTCAAAGGGATTCATCAATAAAATGAGGAGGTCAAGGATCTAGAAGGACAACTCTCAATTTCCCAGTCCTCCAATTACAATATATTCTTATAAATTATATATTATTCAAATAAATCTCTCAATTTTATTATAAAATCTGTGGAATGTGGATTTGGGAAGGACCATTATGTATGAAAGAGGAATAAAAAATATCTACTTGTGAAGAGTTTTTGGGGTCTCTGCCTCGTATAGAAGCTATTTCTAATCAGAAACTACATTATCTTGTTGGAGTCTTAAAGGGTGATGTTGAGGAAGAATCTCATGTACCTCCAGACCAAATGTGTTCTAAGAGGAAATTTTTCCCCTATTCATCTTACATTACTCATGAACTTGGGATCAACGACACATGTGATAATGTATAAAGAACATGACTCAACTCCCCATGAACTGTCCTATTTGATGGTCTTGGTGGAGGTTGATAAATAGGTCCTGGTGGCCCCTGATAATCCATATCTATACCTCTTCTCCCTCCCCCCAAAACTTCTCAAAAATATATAAGGATATTATTAACCATGATCTATCATGGAAAAAACATCATACATCATTAGGACAAAGATTGGTTGTTTCTTATGTGGTGAAAATGAATCAAAGCATGTGAATGTATCTTTTTTGTTATAAATTTATTTTGGGTTCCACTCATTAACTGGTTTTTTGTTTGGTGTCATATTTGCATTATAGCATTCTTAAATGGTTCCCACTCAACCAAAAAGTTACTTTTTAATATTTAAAAATATATATTTGTAAGAGGATATGTATTCATCCTCACTGGAAGATAAGTGTTCTAGAAGAGATAAAATAAATTGTTGTTCTACAAATTATTTAGTAGATCTTGAATATACTTTTCCCTATGATGCATCTTATAATTATGTGTGAATATGTATCATCATATATGATCATAATTAAGTTCCTAGAAAAATAATAACAACCTCGTTGTACTGCAATGATTCTATAACCGTTTCTCTTTCCAAGAAGTCAATGTTTAATCAGTTGAAAACATATTTTCTATAAAATTATCATATTTTAATGTATTTTTCTTAGAGAGGTGAATTAAATGTATATATATTTTCCATTCAATATATCATGGTTTACATTTAGACTAAATTATTATAATCTAGTAATAATTAATATCAAGTGAGATTTTGAAAACTAAAGATCATTTGAAGATGACTCTAGCACATGTGGGATTCTGTTTGATACGGTTACATCGAGATTAAAAAAATGATTTTTTCTATATATTCAGAGACCTAACCATTATATTAATGACTAAAACATATTAATTTTACTTTAACCAAATATTAATGTGATATTTTACGTATTGTATTTTTCATACTGGTATGCCATATAACTCCCACAATTATGAGAACCATGATGTTCTATAATGACATTTTTAACATTATTTTCCATGGACAGAAAAAATCAACGATGATACACTCTTATTTAAATGATAATAATTAATAAATGAGACCTTGTATCTTGAATATTATACTAAAAAATATCAGTTATGGTTGATTATGAGAAAAACTCACAAGTCGGTAATACAAATGTTTACTTGTCAATGAATAATATTATATGTGAACATGTCAAATGATCATTATACATGATATTATTATATATGGGTTTCATGTGTAAGGCAATCAAATTTCTCACCCAAAACACTAACTAGGTATGCTTGTGGAGAATTTTGTTATGTTCAATGTTTCAAAACTAATTTGTAATAAATTATTAAGTCAACCAAAATGTTATCCTTTCAAGAAATAAAAGGATGGTATATAAGTATCATTGGTTGAACTGGAATAGCCAATAAAATTTATGGGGTCTCTATTATTATAATTTTCATTTCATGGATTCAAATATAGTTATTTTGATAATATCATTTGATGACATAAGTATATATCTTATTTTAAAATATATAATTAGACAAAGAGGATTATATTTTACAATTGTATGTAGTTGGTTTCATTGTGAAAATATCACCTTCTTATAATCACCCTTCCCTTCCTTATTCATTAATAAATAATTTAATATAAAAAATTTCACATGATTCAACCTAAAATATTGATATGTCCACTCAATTTGGTAATTAGAAACATGGAATAACATCATGACCATTGGAAAAAACAGAATTATTAAAACATCTTTATCATGCTTCTAAAATTATATGGATTTTAACAATTCATGGGAAAAACTGCAGACAATCATAAGAAGGTAGAGAGGGATAAATCCCAGTAAGGGAATAAAAATTAAAAATGGATATACATGTTAGAAAATATTAATACGATTCTTGGAAAAAATTAGTATTTTTCATGAACATGAACAATGATACCTAATATAGCATGATAATCATGATTTCCGCATGGGGGATATAGAAACAATGTAAAACACAACATCATAAACATATGTCAAGGAAAAAAATTCAAAGTCATCACGGTGTAAAAAATTCCCATAGAATAATTAGGTTTACTCCCTATCCCAATTGACATATCCTGATACTAAACATTACCCAATGCATTAGAGCTCTATCTGGTCACACCCACAATATTCATTTCATTCTCATGCTCATGTGTGACATATAGATCATTTAACATTGATACATTCATCTTCATAATTTATTTCAGGATTATGGATTGTAGAGTATGTATATTTTTATGTCCCAAAAAAATATTTTCAAAAATCTTAATACCCTTGATAAGAAATAGGTATGGTATTCATCACATAAATTTTTTTTGGTGTAGAGAATCACGGTGATATTTGGGTTTCATAATGGCATCACATAATGATTCATAAAAATTGGTTTATGAGAGATTAAGGGTTATCTAATCAAATATAAATAATAATATTAGTAATAGGGACATGTGAAATCATATCCCAATATTACAAATATAGATATAAAAGGAATTAGGTAATTAAGAAACCCGATTAAGGAAAAGGACCATACCTATATTTCTGCATGGTAACGAGAGTATATAAAAGGTCATGAGAGGAATAATGCAAGTTAAAGGGGAAATATCATCATTTATAAATTAGATTTATAGTAAGGGGAATATTCAAGATCATATCCCCATATAATAAAATGTAATATAAGATACATTCCGAAAAATAAGTTATTGAATGAAAATGATAAAGGAGAAATCCATTACGAATATTTTGGACGGTGACTTGTGTACATAATGGTTCATGGGAGGGATTAATGAGAGTTATTTAGGTCTATTATAATTTATAATTTAAATGTTTAATAAGGGTAATTTTGAACAACATATCTCAACAGTAAAAAATGGAAATTAAAAAGAATAAAATAGAAGATGTTCATGATTGAAATTGATATAGGGAGATCCCTTACATGAGTTTGTGATTCATCATGTTTTATGGGGCTTATTGAGAGATTGTGAGAAACATTTGAGTACTCTATAGTGTTAAAAGAAGATGATGGATGTTCTCTATAGAATTTTATTGAAGAGAAATGGGATCATGGGTGAGATTATATGGTGAAATAGTTGTATTTCTTTTTTATTTTGGTTTTGGACAGTATAAAATAATATATCAAAACAAAAAAACCATCCCATGGGTTTTCCCGTGATTTCTACTAAAGGGGATTGATTTTCATTATTTTATTTGTTGAATTTCCTAACATAATAAAATAGTATCCTTGATCATGTGGAAGTGACTCATAGTTCTATAGAAATTATTTTAAAACCATAAAATATTTTCCCAGTTTTGGAGGGGTTATAAAGACATTATAAAATAAGTAATATAAATAAAGAATCGAATATTTTAAAATTAAAAACATATATTTGTTCATGAAAACCCTTTATAGTATTAATTACATATCATTTTTGTGATTATGATGTCATAAAAAATAGATTATAATTATATGATATTTAATTTTTCATTATTAATTTGACTACTTTTAAAAATTATTAAAAATTTAAATCTTGGATATTTTTGACATTCTGATTACAGGAAAAATTGTTATTTTTATCTAAATAATTTTCCGAATATTTAGATATTTTTTAAAATAAAATCAAAATTAATAAAGAAATTATGGGTTTTTCATAATAACAATTTTTGAACTGTTATAAAAATTACATTTCACATTATAAAAATAATATGATAATTTATTTTTAGAAAAAAAGTTTATTTCATAATAATATATTATTAATATATTAATTATTTAAAATATCAATTAATTTAACAAAAATAAATTTTTTATTCACATTTGAATATTAACTAAACATGTTTTTATGGAATCAAGATAAAAATCATTTAAAATTTAACAATTATAGGAAGAAAATATATTCATTATTCTACAATGAAATAATATAAACACTCATATTTATATTGTCTTGATACATATCCCTATAATATTCAATAAAATTCCATATGTGTAAGGTATGTGATGGTGGAACATTCATGGGGCAGTTCAGTGAAGATTGTTTGTACTGTGATCTTGGTGAGATTGAACATTTTCCATAAACAGTCTCACTCAGGCTTATTTTTTTAGATCTCATGTTGGCCTTGGTCAAGGTAAAATCCCAGAAATTCTATTCTACCTTGTAATATATGATATGTTGTATTCATAGGGTACATTCCTACTTTTTGTGGCCATTACTTATTTTGTGTATGTCAATCAAATTTGTTAAAACCCTATATTTATACTGATCACATGATCACAATTAAAAAACTATATTATCAAATATTATTTGTAATTAATAAAAATTAAATATTATAGGATATAAAATACCATATAAGTGTTGTTATTTCTATAACCATATTATTTAGAAGTGTTTTAAAAAAATAGCAAGGGGAATTAAATTTATAATTGTTCAGGTCATCACAATTTTCCCCCATTAAGAAATTTCACATTCAAAATTTTCTTTTCCCCCACTAATATAGATTTGGGTAACTATATTTTATCACCTTATCTAGTTCCAATGTTGCTTCTCCAAACATATGGTTTCTCCAGAACACATTTACAAGGGCAATTGTCTTATTTCATTGAACTTTATCTTTACTATCTAAGATCAATAGTGAATGCTTTTCATAGTAAAGATCATTACCTAATAGTAAGACCACTAGATTGAGTACATGTGACGGTTCTATTGTGTACTTCCTCAATACGGATTCATGGAATTCATCATTACCTTGAGATAGGTTCTGTTGAAGTACTAGTTGACATGCCACTACTCTAATGCGATTAGGGGTATCAAAGGGGTTGATGTATATTATACCAAGGTTTAACTTATTAAGCAATCTCATCACATTCGTCAATGGATATTTTTGGAGGAATATGATGTATCTTACATCGATCTATATGCCTCATTAATGATTGTCAACATAGTTCTTCAGTTGGCTCTGAGATTCCATGATGTGATGCTGCATGATCTTAACTGTCTCTACCATTTCACCTATCATTTCAAGGCCTATGATTTTGGGATCCCAATTACATCCTGGTATTTAGGTGTTATACACCTCTACTTATAAAGATATTCATAGGGATATATTTAGATGATCGAGTGGAATCAATCATTGTAAAATTACTAGAATGTAAGAATACATTATTACCATCATCCTTTGATGCCAATTGGGAATGATATCAACATTTCCTCAACTATCTGGATAGTCCATTATGATTGGCCATCTGTTTGAGGGTGATAAGACATTATGAAGTTCAACTTAGTATTCATAGCATATTTTAGGTTATTCAAGAATGTAAATGTGAATATTTTAACTCAATCAGATAAAATAGACAATGGTACTCAATAAAAAATTGGCACCTCATTAATCTATATCCTTGAATGTTGAGCTCATAAAAAATCATCTCATATCATAATAATTTTTTATTTATTTTTATGATGATCTATCGCATACAATATAGAATCATTCTCTCATGATATCTTTAGAATACCAATGACAATGAACATGGGGATGTATTCCCTTTTCTATGAATTTATGGGTAATGGTTTCCCCATAACCTGGGTTTTTTCTATTCTTATTCCACTTGTTGACTTATACGAAATTTTCATGTATATTTCATCACCTCCTTAGTCAAATTATCCCACTAATAGTGTTCTCAAAGTTCATTATACATCTCTTTTCTTCATTGGTTGATAGATAATGATGAGTTATTTGAATCATTCATCAACTCCTTCATTAACTCAGGTTTTGATGGTAGACATAGTCTTGACCCAAATATCACATCTACTTCCTCATTGACAATGAACTCTAAGGATTTACCATTTATTAAAGTTCCTAGTTTATTTTCAATTCAAACATCATCCAATTGAGAATATTTTAACCTCTCAAGAATGTATGGTTGAGAATTTATTTTCTAAAGGATAAATGATTTTCATTCCTTTTTTATTCCCATCTTCAGCTTTCTTAAATCAGTGATGATCAGATTCCTCTCAATTTTCAGAAATGGTAGAATAGATGAATGATTTATAATCATAGAATTTTTCACCATATTTTCATTACTATGATGGTCGTGGATTTAGAATTCATTGTATTTTATTTGATCAATCCATCATCATTCATGGATATTATGATCTTTATTCATGAAAATATATTTGAGAATCCTGTGATCTGTATATATCTAACACATCCGTCCACAGAGATAATATTGTATGATTTTCAACACAAAGATCACAACTACTAACTACAAATCATGCATGGGATATTTTTTATAATTAATATTAAATTACATTGAGTTTTAGGCTATCACTTTATCATTTTTCATCAGTATACATCCTAGTCATGTCTTTGAATCATCGTTATATGCCACAAAAGTTCCCCAGTTGTAGGTAGTGTGAGTACGAGTGGAGTGATAAGCCTTTCTTTAGGTCCTTAATGCATTACTCTCATTATTTCATCCATAAAAACATCACTCATTTTCCTGTTATCTTGGTAATAGGGTTTTACAATAGTGAAAATTTTCTCACAGAAAAATGATAATACTGATCTAACAAAAAAACTACATATATATGTCCCGTATATTGTCCTCGACCGTCATTAAATTTCATGTGTCTTTGAAGGGTCCATAAATATCAAATTTCTTATATTTATATGCCCCAATAATGATATGTATTTCAAATATAAATCATATTTTTTGTACATTACATAAATATTTTTCCTTAGAATAGTCATTAACATAAGTACTCATGTGATCCTCATTCACCACTTTGGTTTTTGAGTATATTAAACTATCATACCAAGAGTATACCAAAATTTAATCATGGTAATTTCAAGGTAATCAATTCATCATGCCAATGAATATTTCAGGAGAATTATTTAGTCTGAATAGAATTACAATAAACTCATAGTTCTAATACATTGTATGAATAGTGGTATTACTGATTTATTTTATCTTCACCCTTACATGATAATATCTAAACCTAAGATACTCCTTGAAAATTATTGTTCTCTACATAGTTTAACAACAAAGTTATCAATCTGAGGCAGATGGTGCTTTATCATGATCTTGTTGAGTTCATGATTATCAATTAAATTGTTCATTGACCCATAATACATCCTAAGTAATAGAACTAGTATACCCCATGTGTAAGAACATAATCTTATGAACCCTTTTTCCAGATTATACTATAGTTGTTAAATTAGCTAATCAAATTCCACAAAATACATTCTATATGGATTCATGTATATATTTAATTACCCAAGTTTAATATTAATAGAAAATACAACCTATCGGCTATGAGAAAGGCTAATAAATTTCTCATGAAACACATCAACGTATTCCCTTCCAATAGTTATGTCTTAGAGAATAGATCTTTCATAGACTCAATCATTTGAGCTATATATACTTACTTGTATCAAAATAATATTCATGCTTGAGATGTTGGACCCAATTAACTTTCATCGTCCACCTTTAGATTTTAGAGAATTGGGGTTCTTTTCACTATATTTAGAGAAACATCCTTCTCACATTATTTTATGGCACTCTGTATAAGGAAATCCATAACATACACAAAATTGTATAAAATTACTCCAAATTGAGTATCATATGTTTTGTCTGGAAGTTCATCCCAAAAATTGTGATAGGGGAGGAGTTGTATATTTGGGTTGTAATAATTTCCCCATTTTTCATTTTCATTGACAGATCTATATTCATGATGTGTGGTAGTGTTTTATAGTTATACTAAACATTTATGATATGAAGGGATGCCTAGAGTTAGAATCAAACAATATGTTTTCTATTATTTAATCAATAACAATAATACATATCAACACTTCCTAGTTGGGATCCCCATCACTAGTTATGATGAAAAAAATATCATCCTCACTACCTTGGTGGTTGTTGGTTGTCTCTTAAAACCCATCACTTAGTGTATGGATTTTTAAAGTGCCCATATTCCTTGCTATTGATGTAATGAAAAATGCAATGAAGGTTGAAAGGATCATTCCTGTCCGTGTTCGTATGAGCATGTTTCTCATATAGGTAGTTGTTAACTCGGTTCTCGTACTTTTTACAACTAAATAATTTCTTTATTCACCTAATTTAGTATTTAGGGTTCTTCTTCCCACACCTCTTACATGTGGGACACTAAAATAACATTACACTATTAAATTTCACCATTAGACATCCAAAATAAAACTCTAATTTTAACTTCTTAACCTCATGATACCCTTGATATTTACTAATAATCATGTAGACATTGAGGACACATCATATACTTTCTTCATACTAATAAAATCCATGGATCTCCAGGGCTTTTCAGATACTGGGTTCTAGCCCACCAAATAAGCTGTCAAACATGCATTTGGTGGGTAACAAAAAATACAAAGCCATTTCATGCAAGTATTGTGAATTTTTCCTCATATACCCTGATATATTCTTCATCTATTTCTTGATGAAAAAGGAATATCTTCCCAATATTATCCAGATAGTGTGAGGAAAATATTTATCGAAACAAATTCATTGGAATTACTTTGATGACATCACATCAATTTCATATTAAGGATTTTTATTCATGATTAGTATCCAAAACAGATTAACTTCTACATCCATATGATGTACTTCTAGTAGAACCTTATGTTGTTCAGAATTTTTTTGTATGGATATGATCTCCTCAATGGAGTTGATCCATTGTTCTTTGATTAATGGATCTGATGATCTATTGAAAGTCACATGCCTTTGTTGAATAAAGGTATCAACCACATATTACTCACTCTTACAGGGATTTGGGGGCTCCTAATAATGTAGGTTTCTATTCAGAACCATATTTACCATAGATTTTATCATTATAATATTCATGATCCCTAATCCCATCAGGCATGGCATCTCATTGGGGAAGAAAATGCATGGTACATCACATTAATTATTTACCTAATTCCACTTTATTTTTATCCATTGGATAGAATCAAGGATAAAATTTGTATAAGTATTATTAAAAAATTAATTACATAAATGGGGAAATCTAATTAAATTCAATGAATAACATAAAAAATTACATTTATTTCCTTAACATAGGAATTTCTAGGGTTCAATCTATGGGACTCAGGATTTATCCTTTAACATATACTGTTATGGATATTTGTTTATTACTATAATAATGGTTTCTAAAAAGACTGGGAATTAAATATAAAATATTCCTAAGGAGTGTTAGACTGTGTGCATAGTAAGGACAGTTTTTGTGTATCTGGATACCTTGAGAAAAGCATGAAAAACCACGTCGAAGCTATTACCCCTATGTACATATGTCTCAAAACTACATTCAATTGTACAATACAGACATGGATGTACTTTATTGATAATGATATTACTTAATAATTACCAAATATTAGATATGTTTTCATATACGTAGTCTTATCCCAATGCCTTTATCTATATTTTTCTAATCATAAACATAGAAAAATAACAAAACGTTTTCTTTAACACCAACTAGGACCACATGTTTTTTAATAACATATTAATAATTGATTTATTACAGAAATGAACACATAATAAAACCCAGTAGATAAATATTTAAAGAGTATTATTTAATTAGGTATTTAAAATATCATCTTGAACATGTGATATAACAACATTACTAAAAACTCTTTAACATTCATCTAAAATTTCCTTAGTATTAAAAATTCCATGAGATATCTTGGGGAAAAACATAATAAGTGGGTGAGATATAAAGCCTTGTAAGGGAATAAACATGTGTAATGAGATATATGGTAGATAATGATCATATCAATGCGGTATAAAAAGATTATAACTCACGAACATTATCAATGATTCATGATATATCATGATAATCAAAAAGAAAACATGGGAAATGTTACACCAACATAAAACATTGTATCATAAATATAAGTTCTAGATAAACCATACAAGACATCATATAAAAAAATATACCATAATGAAATAATGTTCATTCCCTATCCTAACATGATGTATCATGATACTATACAATAAAAAATACTTTGGAACGCTACCCATAGTATTTATTTCATATGCATGCTTAAGTGTTCCACATAAGTCATAAAAAATAGATTAATTAATAATTATAATATATTCCACGATTAAGTAATGTGAAATAAATATATGTACATCCATAATAAAAACTTATATGATAATAAAATTGAACACCCATGATTGGAAATGTGTTTGGTTTCAATACATAATTGTTTCTTCATGGAAAATTATGATGAAATTTTAGTTGCATAACTGCTTCACATAATTACTCAAAAAAAATGGGTTCATGAGAGAGAAAGGGGACTTTAATAACATTGAAATACAGTAGGAATTAATAGGGACTTGGAAAATAAAATCCCAACATTATAATTGTTGAAATGGAAGGCATAATAAAATAGAGAAACTCTACGATATAAAATAATATTTATTATTTAGACATGTTATTTGGTGTACATAAAGGATATTGGGAGGATACATGAGAGTGAAAGCGGTTTATCCCAATTTATAAATTAAATGGATAATAAGAGGAATATGCAAGAATATATCCAAAATATATAAAATGGAATTTAAGAAAAATAATATACAAGAATTTGTTGAATGGAAATGAAAAAAGAGAAATCCATTATGAAATTTCATCCTGGTAATAGGTGTACATAAACATTCATGGGAGGGATTAATGAGATTGAAAGGAGGTTATCATAATTTATAAATTAAATGGAAAATAATGTTAATATCTAATTATATTTCTCAATATTAACAAATGTTAATAAAAATAATAGAATAAAAGTTGTTCTTGAATAAAAAGGATCAAGGTATATTCTTTACTCGAGTGTGTAATTCCAAATTCCTGGGAGGGTATTATTTAAGGATTGCGGAAACCTTTTTAGGACTATAGTGACTGGAGGGTAGAGTATGGAAGTTCTTCAAGGTATTTTTTTGAAAATATTGGAGATACTAGGTGGGTTATATATGAAAAGAGGGGGTTTAATTATTATTTAGGTTTTGTAATCAACATAATAGAATTTCCCAAACCAAAAACCATAACATGGGGTTTTCTCATAGTTTCTTCCGAATTATATTTTATCATTATTAAATTAAGAAATGATATTAAATATTAAAATAATACCCTTAATTATTTATAGGAGTTTAAAACTCTTGATGAAATGGTTTTAATACCTTAAAATGTATTAATGGTTTTGGAGGATTAATAAAAGAAACCTAAAATTAATAAAATAAACATAAAATAAAAATATTTTGAATGGGAAACATATATCTGTTAATTTATAAAATTTATTGAATTTATTACATCACTTTTATGCCATTATGATGTCATAATACACAAAGTATATTCAATTTTTTTAATTTTTACCTGAAAATAAAATATCTTAGAAAAATATGAAAAACTCACCATTAGGTAATTTAAATATTCTAATTAAAAAAATAATATGCATTTTATCTAAGTAAATTTCTATATATTTTAATTTTATATGTTAATATAAAGTCATTATTTATTATAAAATTCTCAATTTCTTCGACAACAATTGTTTTCTAACCCTTATTATAATTTAATTTGACATCATAATAATTATATGATCAATTATATTTAATAGAAATTTTTTAATAATAATATTTTATAAAGTAAAATTTACTTCAAAATCATTAATTCATGAAAATAAATTCTCTAATAAATTTTCAAAATTAACCAAAATTACTATTTTGTTTTATTAAATCAAATTTAAAATAATTTATAAAGTAATAATATTGGGATGAAGGTATTTTCATTATTATATAAAAAATAATATACATACTCATATTTATAGGTTCTTGATACATATATCATTAATATTCTAGAAAACACGATAAGGGAAAGGTGCATGATGGTTGGAATTTCATAGGGTAGTTTAGTGAACATTTTTTTGGTTCTGATCACGATGAGCATGATGTTCTCCCAAAAAATATTTCACTCATGAATAAGTTTTTGGTTCAAAAATTAGTCATCATCAAGGGAAAATAGAGAAACTAGTATTTCCCTTAGGAGATCTAATAATTAGTCTTTATAGGGCACAATCCAATTGGTTAATTCCATCAAAACCATTGTATGTGTCAATTGTATTTGTAAAAAACCTATATTTACTCTAATCAGATGATCAATATTTATCGGATATATTATCAATAGTAATAATTCTTAATGATCAGTTAAATCTAATAGGATATAATAAAATAAAATAAGTTCATGTGTTTTATATAACCATATTACATAGAATGATAATAAAATACCATACATGGGGAATTTTCATTATAATAGTTCAATTCGTTACACATCCTTTATGGGTTTAATAAATTCTTGCTAGATGATGACCATAGAAATTATGAAAGCATTAAAAATTCTCCTAAGGATGTTTTATATATGATCACACACATAGTGTATCAATCAATCATATTGAAATACAATTTGTAATTAAATATTTTAATTACTATAATTCTCATGATCTAGAAATAATATTTAGTAAATATTCTCTAATAAATATTACGGTGTCTCTTTATTTAAAATTATTTAAATAAATATGTTTTATAAAAACCAATGAATACAATACTTATTTGACACATATCATAATTTAATGTTTATAAAAAATGATTTCTGTCAAATATATTTTAATTTAGTCATATTAATTTAATATAAATATTTATTCTCAATACCATGAATATTATATTTATTTAAATATCAAATAAAAAATATTTATTTATTATTTATGGTTCAGTAAAAAATGAGAAAAGTGGACTGGTCAAATTAAAAACAGAGTAAATAATATGATATTCGTTTCGAAAAGTTAGTGCATGTCATAATATATTATTATTATAATAATTATTTTTAAGTGGAATAAATTAGGCTTAATATTTTATAAAGGGCCATTTTAAAATTTATAATAACAAAGACTAGCTCTATATATTACTAGTTATATCACGTAATAGAATTAATGAGATGATTTGGTGTTGTGCCGAATGCATCCTTTTTAAGATAATCATATAAACCAAGAACATCTCTAGGGATTATCTCAAGATTTAGATATTTATTATACCTCCTTCAACTATCTATAGAATGAAAAAACAAGAGGGGAAATCCTTCAAATAATAATAATTATATTGTGATCAAAACAAAAAATCCAAGGATATTGGTATATTTATGCTAAAACAGAGAGTTCTTTCCTTGAATTCTTTTCCATGAGTGTATGTATTTATATATCTATATGGATTACAATTTAGATTCTCATGGTGAAAAGTTATTACAATTTCAATGGGGTTCAAATGATAAACATCTACATTGAAGAATGATCTCAATACAAAGGCATATTATTAATATTTTGTGTTTAGTAATATAATATGAATGATCCTCTGTTCTTTTTTCTTTATATTCTTTATCATGATTCATTGAGTATATTATTTTTTATATATCATTCTTTGTCATATTGAATAAAGGATCTCAATGAAAATAATATGACTTGGATACTTTTGTTAGTAAACTATATATGATTGTATTTTATTTAAAAAAGTGTCTCTAATTGATATTCTATTTTTACTCATCAACCCGTTAAATTTAATTATATTTAAAATTACTCCATTTAATTTACAAGAATATAAAAGTGTTTTTGGGGTTCATTACCCTTTAGATACTTTTTGAAAATAAGGGGCTATCAATTATTCAACAGACATGTTTTCTAATTATGTCAATGTTTTACATTTTAATAATGATTGAGTAAAACCTAGGATCACTATTATCAAGTTTAGTAATACCAAAATATTTGTAGTTCTTCATACTATATTCAAGGATAATGATAAATGTTTATTGTATAATGAGTTGAAAATGTTTTATTATAAATAAAACATTAAATCCAACAACATTTTTCACTATCATGAATAACTAAATGGATAAGTAGAGGAATTTTGTAAAGCTCATTCAGATACCCTGCAAAATATTGTGGATATGTATTGTAATTATATTCCTACAAATAACTAAATTATTTCTTCTGCTCCATGAAAGTGACCATGTATTCAATGTCATAAGGAATCAATCTTTTATTACATACTAGTAATCAATTACGCTTTCTTTTAATGAACATTTACAAACAATTCAATAAGAATGGATAATTACAAATTTGAAAAAAAAATCAAGGGAAAAATAATGAAACGTGGTAATAATAACCAAAATCATATATGATTTTAAAATTAGTAAAAAGGTATTTCTCAACAAATTTTTTCATAAAGATGTGATTTTACCCATGAGGATAGATATGATACCATGGAAAAACCTCTTAAATTAAAACTCATTATGGAAGGTTCTTAAATAATAAACATGATATACTTATTTGGATCGTATATTATGAATATCTAATAAAATGAATGTATTACCTCTCCCAATAACATGATATTCCACAACAAATACATCACATGATGATTCCACATAAATTTATATGTACTTTTCTATGTGAACCTTTGTAGTGTGTTATATAAAGCATATTATATATTGATAAAATACATGGTATGTTTCCCTTATATGTTATATTAATCATAAAAATAGACTCAATTATATAATAATACTCAACAAGATATAATTTCACTATTTATAAGACCATAAAAAATATGGAATGAGTTCTATCATAAAATATTCTAATATTATTAGAGTTATCTATCAAAAAAGGCCGAAAAATTCTTGGATTTGTTTATCCAACATGATATAAATGGAATGGAGTTTTCTATAGTGTATGATGTTGAAATATTCAAAAACATTAATCCTATAATATAGGTTAATCTATGTATAGATGAAAAATAATACTATTTTTCAATATCGAATTCTAATATTTCTATATACTTTTCCTATATGTTAGTTTTTTGATAAAAAAATGTATATTTAAAGCTATGTTTTCTTAGATACATATTTTTATAATAAATATAGTGATATAGGAACATATTATATAGGTATTTAAAATAATATATATTTCAATCACACTACATATACCATATCAAAATAATACTTTCACCCATTCAAGTTATGTATATACCTCTACATCCCTATAAGAACACTCATTTGTTTCTTGATAAAACCACTAAAATGAACTATATGTGGATTAAATAAAATACTTATAAGGAACATTTCAACACATTGATCTAATATTTATGTACCCACTAAATTATTATACTTTATTCCATTCTACCATTTGGTCACAATGTTTCAAACCCCAATAATAAACATCAGGTTCAAGTCATCCACTTACAATAGATTGTATTCAATTTCCAGAACTACATGTGGATTGATTTTTATCATTATAAGAAAAATAAAGATTCCTATATCTTCTATATTTAGACTACCTAAAAATTTTATTCAACAATATAATTTTCTAAATAAAAATTAAATTAATATGTCAAATTTTATGATCATATTTCATAACATATGATCGTATAAATCTATTATATTTTTAAAAAACATTTAAACCAAAATATTTTTATCCAACAAACCTAATTATTCAAATTATTTCATTATCCAAAATCATGTATTTCAATTTTGATTGAATTCATATAATATAATAGGACCCCATTAATCACAGTGATGACACATATGTTAATAATATAGCATGGGGAGACATATCTAATAGCATATATTTTTCTTAAGATGTATTTGCATCTTATAATACATTAATAATACCCTAGTGGAACCCATCATTATAATGTGGTTAATTTTCAAACTTAGTACACTTGTATAAATACTTGGTAATGAACCCACCGATTAAATGTGACATATGGTAATCAAATCCTATTCATTTTCACAATATTAAATTCAGAAATTTAATGTTATGAATTATGAAATCAATTTATCAAATGTTTATATTAATTGATTTTTTTATATTTTTCTGACATATTATTTTTTCACTATTTCCAAAAATTACATTTGACTCACATAGTGATATCTTCACCCCTTGTTACTGAGACTGGTATTACTCTATATTCCAATATATTCATTATTATATTCATTAAATGGATACAAATACCGTTGAAACATAAATTATTTCATAATAGAAAAATATTTATCATATTTTTGTACATCGTATGATCTTAAACATCAAGAACCAAAAATTTTAATAAATATACAAATATAATCCCAAGAAAAAAAAATTTCTGAACAATATTTCATTAACCATTAGGAATCTACTTTCATAAAATTTATATGCCATTAAACATTAGAAACAAAATTTCTATCTAAACCATATGTCCTTAAACATAATACCACCATTTCAGTTTAATCTATATACCTTCAGACATAATGATCCCACTTTATTATATGATGTAATTTCATAAACATCAAGAATATTCTTGGATAAAATTTAAATAAAAAAAGATACATAAAATGTACTCTAGATATTTTAGATTTAAAATGATTCATAATAAAAAAAATTCTAATGAATAATCACTTGGATCTATTTCATAGTGAAATAACCAGATATGTGGATAAAGCTAACTATATATTTAAGGTATAATTATTAAATATAAATAAACCTGATTTTTTATAGTACTATATAAAGAATTATTGAATATACTGCTCACAAAATCTATACTTCTGATAGGTGGGGGTCACATGTGGTGTTGAATATCATAGTGGAGTTACAAAACAATTAAAAAAATTCCATTTAAATTATATGAACAAAAAATACACCCTTCCATTTTGTTATGTGGTAAAATCTTCTATAGAAATATACATTCTCAAAAAGGTATACAAGTACAAAAAACCCGATTTTTCGGAAAAGCATAAACCAATTACAATGTTATTATACAAAGGAATAAATGGTGGTATTCAAACATAATCATAGTGTAAATATATTTGGAAAATTTATTCCTAATAAATTATTTCAACATGGTCACACTCTCATTTATTACTCTTTATAAAATCTTAATACACGAAAATTCTAAAGTAAGGAAACATTATTTTGATAGAATGTGTGGCACATAGTACCAAGCCTGTAAAGGAATATAAAACCCCAAAAAATTATTATATATTTAATTATAAATAAAAGGAATATATCCAATATAATTCATTATAATCAAATATGATTTATCTTGCATTACACAAAAAATGAGTTTTTCGATAGCTTGTGTTATGCGCAATAACATGTTTACCAAACAATAATATACTACTAATATTATTATTTTATTTAATATTTATCACATAGACGTTTGAATAATGGTTATTAATAAGATTATATAACATTATAGAATAGTGATTTTCCACATATTAATTATTTTTCTAATGATTTTTAATGAAACGTGAATCATCTAAAAGAAAATGATGTAATTTCTTAAATACAATTTTTTTTCTAAAATGAAGATCAGTTATTATTTGCACACATAATCAAAAAATTATTACTACCAATTTAACCAAATTTATATGAAAAAAAATTAAGTAATTTTTTGAAATTTTAATATTTAATTTATATTGTGGTATATCGTTTGATTTTTCCAAAGTGTTTCTTATTGAATAGTGAAACATAATGAATTTTAATTTAAAATATCAGTTAATTTAATCAATTTAAAAAGTTAAATTATATTTTTAACTGATTTTAAATTATACTAAGATAAATTTAATGGAAATTATATCAATTTAGATAATTTTAAATTTTTTAATTATTAATGTATAGATAAAAACATTGCAACTTTTATTTATTTTAACATCAAAAACATGTTTTACCATCACATCTTTGGGATTAATTTTAAATTAATGGTTTCTCAGTTTTTTCAATTGAAATTTGAATCATTTTTTCCTATATTGTATAATAATTATTTATAATTTTTAAAAATTTCAAAAAAAAAATTTCCAAGATAAGTATTGAAAATAGTAAAAATTCATTACAGAACTTAAGGTAAACATTGATTTAAATTGTTGTTAATCTAAAAAGATAGGTGATAAATTTACCTAAATAGTTTATGGAAAATTATTTAATTTAAATATTTATACCATTAAACATCTATGTATCCATAATTTATTATTTTAGACTCTCTTCCTTTGAAAATAATATTGGATCACTCAAACCTATTCAAAAATACCAAGTGTCTCCTCTACCTCACTTATAAAAGGCCACCCCCTATCATTAATTATTCACACCATACACCCTATTTCGATAATCCTACACTGTTATAAAAATTCCATTAGTTACATCCTATAATCCTATAATATTTACTGTTTTTATATATCCAACATTTGCAATCATTAGTGAAACCCTATGGCAGATACCCAAAGTATTGGTAATGTTATTCTAAAAGCATTTTTTTATTTCCTTCTCCACATCCATTAATTATTATTATTCGGTTTTTAGATAATAAACTCACTATATTCTATATAAAAATATTTTTTAATGATATGTTTATGACCTATAACAACACACACTTTTATTAAAAGTGTTACGAAATATTATTTTGTTTGTACCAAGGAATATCACCTTGTGAGCTGATGTTGTTTGTTAATTGGTTTAAACCTTTAATGGTTTGTAGTAATTATCGATTTATAGTTTAAATTTGATTTATATTATATTTATGATATTATAATTAATCAAAAAATATTATGTGACACATAACTTCATGCTTCCCAATTTTTTGGAATATAATAATGTCGTTGGTCTGTACGATGGAATACTGCCTTAGAAAGTAATGTGATTCTTTCACAATTTACACAGATTTTTTTAAGTTTGTTTTAATATTAATATGTCATGTATGTGTAATTAAAATGAATCATTAATTAATATATATATATATATATTCATATATTCGTTCTTTCAATATGATAAGAAAATGGGAATAGTGTAGATTCATACGTATGAACTACCGTTTCAATGAATGGTGTATTTCATAATCCATAACTAAATATTATATATTAATATAAAATAATATATACTGAATATATATGATATATATATATATAATGTTTTAATTATGGATATTTATACAACATTTCCTTAATAATATGAACAAAGAATTATTATTCAAATCGCACTTGAAAAACAAAGCAGTTATTACCAGAAACAATGAAAATAATGAGAAATTGTTTATGATTGGATGATTAGATGTTAAAAAAATATATTCTACGATGAATATTAATTTCATAGTATTATATGTTAAAAAAATTCTTAGAACCATTATAGTGTAGGTTGAAGGAAGCTCACAAAAATATAAATGCATGTTAAGGGATTCCATCTCAATTTATTTTCCCTTGGTTATTAATTATAACTATGCACCCATTCACGTTATGTTTTTTATATATTGGCCATTTGATATGTAATATCATTATTATTTTTTATTTATGGTATTTTAATATTCCAATTGAATTGGTTAAAAAAATATATTTCGACATAACTATTACCATGTGGTAATAATTATTTTATAATTTCTCGTTAATTTTTCATTATTAACATTCTCTTGAAACAATAAATTTCATGTTATAATTGTTAATTGGAAATTATATTTCTATTGAATAACTATATTATTTATTAATATATGTTAATATTTCATAAACCATGAGTAACATTTACATAAAAATAATATTTTTAATTTTATTGAATTAATTGAGAAAATATACTTAAATTTGTATCCTTTAATAAATATTGATATTTGATATGAAATGTTGAGTAAAAATTTATTTCAATTATATATATATACATATATGTAAATAATTGGACTTGAAGTGATATGTGGGGGCCGGGATTATATTTCCCCTTAATGCATCAGTATGTCTCATATGAAAAATCAAATAAGGTATCATTAAAAAGGTTTTTACCTTTAGATTGAACCTTATTTTCAAAGGTCTCGACGGTAGTTGTAACATGCCAGGTAAATAAATAATATGACATATTTATATTTATCAATATTTGTGAATGAAATGTTAATATTACTTTAAAGGGAATTCTAGGCTCGATGGCGTACCCAATACGCAACAACGAGTTTCATTGAAATCTTATGTTGCACACTAATAATAAAATAATATTATTTTAAATGGTAGTTATTGCCAAGCCATTGTATTGGAGGGAATGAACATAACTAACTAAAAAATGATTATATATGTTTGTTAAATATTTTTACATTTATCCAATAAATGTTAGAGGCTTAAAATGCGAATGAATCCAATTTTATGTGTAAATATTCTAATATTCTTTAAAAGGGCGATTAACCACCTTTTGATGGAGAACACTTTTCAAATCCACTTTTTGAAAATTTAATATATTATATTGGACAAAATAAAATCCTTCTTTAGAATCGGGACATAAAAATTTACTTTCTGTATGTTTTTGGTATTTTTCCGATAAAGTTCATTTTTTAATGAATAGTGAATGCTGTTGTATTTTAATTCCAACCCTATTTTTAATCTAATTTATTTATATGGTTATATATTTTTTTTAATTGGGTTTAAAATGTAATTAAAATATTTTTTCACCACTTAATCCAATGGTGGTCATTTTAATTTATTTCACTTTGAAATTGGTGATTTTTTTGGTATTTTTCAAAAAAACATCAATTTTTGATGAATAGTGAAACCACTAAGTGGTAGTTAAAACATTGATTTTTCCTTTAAACAGAACATTACCACTTCTATGAATTGAATTTCAAAAATCCAACCTACATGGTTGTCATTATTATGTAAAATGTGGTTCAATGGGATGAAAATAATTTTTGGTGAATAGAAAAGTTTCAGTTTTATTAAACGCGATTAAGGGTAATTAGTGTAATTAATGGTAAAAATAATGTTATAATAATATGAAATTACCTTAACACTTTTCTTACACTTATTTAATGAGTCATGGCCGACCAAAAAAATCCATGGGTCAATTTGTGGGGCCTCATGGAGCCTCATGGGTAAGATAATGATTTGAATACCTTTTATTTAATGTTAAAATAAAAATATCACAAACATGTATTGTTTTACTAAAACAATTTTTACATATGGTTATATAAATTATAGTTTTGACTATAAATATTCATTATAAATATAACAATATTTCCTAAATCATGAGAATGGTTTTATAATTTTTATACATCAAATAAATAAAATTATTTATGACACAATGATGATGCAGCGATTACCTCATTAATGAATGATTTAAATATAATGAAACGATAAGGTAAAATATAGGACATAAACTTGTATAAAACCTATTGTATGGGTGTATTTAGATCTCTTATCACCTTGTCTTAGAAATATATCATTGTGGGACCTTTAAAATCTGAAAAGAATTTCATAATAAAATAACATTTCATGACATTCCAAGAATGCCCCTCCTCCCTCTTATAAAAGGCCCCCACCTCTACTCCCTTACCCACACCTCTCAAGCCCTTGGATCATCCAAACCCTACACTTATTATCTCTATACATCCCTATATTCATCCTATAATCCTTACCATAGGTATAAAGCTCTTCAAGAAAACCTTTTGATTCAAAGCAAGGGGAGTTACCCGATTTAAAGGTAATGTCTTCTCTTATGTTCTTTTGTTTTATTTTGCTTCTCCAACCCCATAAACTCTCTTTATTCATTTCATTGGTAACAAAATAAGTATTGTAACTATACTACTATGATTTTATAAGAATTATTATATCTACACTTACACACACCGCCATCTAATGGGTGAAGAAGATATTGTTTCTGTGGATGGAGAATTACTGCCTCACAAAACAATGATTATTCAATCTTCTTTTAACACCTCTCATAGTGGCCATTAAGATGTAACTGTATTTATATATGATATATATAATGTTTATGTTTTCCTTATGCATCTGTATCTTTCATTTATTTCATACTATTATGGTTTCCATAATGGGTAAACGTGATAATTTCATTTTAGGAAGTGCGGACGACCGCCCCCTCAAAGTGATATGAATCATCAATGACATATGTGGGATGTATAAAGGATGGAGTTAATTATATTATATATGAAATTATAATGTATTTATAATATAACTATGTATCATTATGTTTTAATTCAATTTAATCATGAAATAGAAATTAAAGTAGTGTTCATGCATACGTACGGCTTACCGTCTCCATGAACGGTGCATTTCATTTCTTATCTCCAAATGTTATTTACTATTATAAGTACATATATATAATGGATATATATGATATATATTACATATAAATGATTAATATCATTCTGGAATTATAATATATATATCTCTGTCATTTAGTTTTAATTCATTAATATGACAAAGAAATGAATGTAGCGTTCATGCGTACGTACGGCCTACCGTCTCCATGAACGGTGCATTTCATTTTTTTTATCTCCATGTGTTATGGAATAGTATACAATGAAAATATACTGGGTATATATGATATTTAAATCATTAATACTATTCTGGAGATGACTTACTTATAACTACATGGACATTTCTTTTCAAAGAAGTTCATTTTTGACTCATGTACCGAACATCGACAAAAACGTCTGATATGAACTCACATAATTAACTAATTATTATAACAGTATAATATGTGATATGAATTTAATAATATTCTTTAAATGAGGTACTTAAGAAATTATAAATTGTAAAAGGTTTATTATTAAGTAATATAATGAAACGAGCAAGACAAGTCGGACCTGAGGTAAGGGATCTTACCTCTCTCATTCTTTTTAAGTACTCTCTTTTATGTCATTTATTTTATGCTATAATTTCTTATGTTAGGGGATTTTATTTTATATTCCTATTACTATACTTTTAATTTTTTATGATGAGAGACACTATTTGATCTCATCAATCCATTTTTGGATGTTTTATGTGGCTCCGTTAGGCTGCCGAATTTTCATAAGGGATTTCATATCTCACTTTTAATTATATGAGATTTCCATTGTTCACAACTTATTTATTGCATGTGGTGTATTTTGTACTCCCATTTGATATATATTATCATGATTCTATTTATATTCATGGTATTCTATGATTCATATGGTTCTTATTATCTTTTTTTCATACGGCTTGATTGATTACAACGAGGTAAGGGGTTTTAATCTCACTTTTTATTCCCATGAGATTCATGGTACATTTTACATATTTCTTTTTGTGGGGTTCATGTACTACCCATTATTTAACTATTTGTGTAATATACTCTCGTTTATGGGTATTTAAATCTTCATTGTATGACCCTTCTTTCATGGTGTGTACGTTTCAAAAGTTACCCAAATCGGTAAGAGAACCTTTCACCCTCCTCTTTTTAAAAGACTTCTTTTTGTTAGGTCTTTTAATTTACTACTTATTATATTGGGATATGTTCTTATATATCAATATTTATGTAAATTATATGTCCAAGTGATGAGATACCCTTTTTTATCTCTCACGGTCTCATTTTTTGAATTTTAAAATGACGTTGTTTGGCTGTCAAATTTCTATAAGAGAACTTCTTAACCCAATTTCAATTCATTGGGTTAAACCTCTACTTCATGATTATTTCGTACTGTGAATATGTGTGGATGAACTATAATTGTTTTACACATAATATTCTCTTATATTGGGTGTATTTATATTTGTCACACTTAACTATGTAATTGATTTATCCTTAATCTAAGGATACCGACTTTGTAAGGGATTTCGTCTCAATATCCTTTCATTTAGGCATATTTTTGTTCTAATACAAGACTTTATTTTATACGTTGTATTAACACCATTGAATTTTCATTTATTTCAAAGGGAATATTTTTCTATGAAGCTTTTTACTAAACAACAAAAAGGAGTGTTTCTTTTAACGTACGCGGTGACAACTACCTTTTCCACCACCGCGAGTACTATTTTACCTTTGGCTTCCATAACAAGCCATAATGTTTTTAAAAGAAAATAAATACCATATACGCTTTTATGTATTTTGGTATTGAAAATGGTTTTTATAATGGATTTGTTTTTTCAATATATTTAAGTTATATATTATGATTGAAATGTGGAATTGTTTTCTTTCCTTTATATTTGATGTATGTGTTATGATTTTATAATGGTACTGTTGACGCTCCTTTCGTCACAGAATCTAAAGATCGGAAAAGGGGGAATATCTGAGCTCAAAGTGATTCATCCTTTGAAGAAACATCAAAAATCGACAAAGGGATAAACAAGGAGAACATTTCCCATAGGTCGCGCAAGTTCCCTCATGGTCACGCAAGTACACTTGCGCGCCGCCTAGTGGTTGCGCAAGCACTTGCACGCCGCCTAGTGGTCGTGCAAGTACTTGTGCGCTGCCTAGTGGTCGTGCAGGTCTACTTGCGCGACGCCTTATGGTCGTGCAAGTGACTTGCGCGACCTAAGTGATAACCGCTCGGTAACCGCCCAGGGCCTTCTTTTGCCTATAAATAGACCCTGTGGGCCCCCCATTCGAGAAGATCTTTTTCCAGAAACTCGAATTGAAGCTCCCAACGCCCAAGTCTCTTCTCAAAGCTTCCGGAACACTTCTAAGGTAATTTCTTACCTAGAACGGAAGATTTAAAGAGATGAAGGAAGGCCTAAGTGTTGAAACTCATCAACACTTGCACGCCGCCTTATTACTTCAATAGAACTTGCGCGTCCCTTTTTTGGATGAACCTCAAGAGGATTCTAAAGGGATTTATAAAGAGTCGCTCAAATATTCTAATGGTATTTGAGAATCGCGCAAGTACCCCTCATGTCGCGCAAGTATACTTGCACGACCAATACCTGCGCGCCGCACCAATACTTGCGTGCCGCCGCAAGATTTGCGCGCCTTTCAAGACTTGTGCGCCCCTCTTTTTTTTTGGGTGCCTATCTTGCCCATTTTACCCCTCTTAAGCCATCACACCTTTCCTTTTCAAGATTCAGTCTTCAAGACACTCTTCAAAGCCATTTATGGCATGATTTCTTGATTTGACTTCCTTATCTAAAAGGAATTCTATGGAATATCTCTCAAAGTCTAGTGATTTAAATATCCTTATGTCACTAAATATGGAGAGTTCATTCATTCAACCTCATCCTTTAAAATGAGAGAATCCTAACCTGGGCCTCCTTTTCAGGAATAATCCCCAGTTATAAATCCTTTAATCTTGGGCATCTTCCTTAGGAGTAAGCCCCAATCTCAAATGTGGGCATCCTTCTTAGGAGTAAGCCCCAATCTCAAATGTGGGCATCCTTCTCAGGAGTAAGCCCCAAACCTTAATCCCTAACCTGGGTATCCTTTTCAGGAATAAGACTCAGTCATAATCTTGGGCATCCTTCTTAGGAGTAAGCCTCAATATCAAACATGGGCATCCTTCTCAGGAGTAAGCCCCAAACCTTAATCCCTAACTTGGGTCTCCTTTTCAGGAATAAGACTCAGTCATAATCTTGGGCATCCTTCTTAGGAGTAAGACCCAATCTCAAACATGGGCATCCTTCTCAGGAGTAATCCCCAAACCTTAATCCCTAACCTGGGTCTCCTTTTCAGGAATAAGACTCAGTCATAATCTTGGGATTCTTTTTCAGGAGTAAACCCCAATCTCAAATGTGGGCATCCTCCTTAGGAGTAAGCCCCAAACCTTAATCCCTAACCTGGGTCTCCTTTTCAGGAATAAGACTCAGTCATAATCTTGGGATTCCTTTTCAGGAGTAAGCCCCAAGTCCCCTAACCTGGGTCTCCTTTTCAAGAATAAGACTCAGTCATAATATTGGGCTTCCTTTTCAGGAGTAAGCCCCAAGCCCCCCCTTAAATTTCTCTTAACTATTACTAATTTTCCCTTGATTTGGGTTTCCTTCTCAAGAGTAAAACCCAATCATAAATCCCCTCCTAACTTGGCCATCCTCCTTAGGAGCAAGCCCCAAGATTAGAGTATTCAAAATATCTATAAAGCACATATACCTTTATGGACCATGTTCCTGGATTTTCTCCCTAAAAGTAAATCCTAAATCTTCATCTATTTGGGCAGTCATACATACGTAAGCCCCAAACAATTTCTTATGATTGCATCTTTCATGGCACAATTGTCTAATTTTTACCAATACCTCTTGTTTCTCACACCGAGCATGACTCACGTGAGCTTAGAGTGTAAAAGTAATTATGACATTTCTTCTTTGAGCCATCAATCATAAACATCATACTCCATTTCTCGAACTATGTGGGTTCTGATTCCTTTTCCAAAACAAAGGATACGTAGGTAGCCCATTTATGGGTTCGATCCCAACTTTGAAATAATCCATGTCCTTCTGAACGACGATAAACTTCAAGTGCCTCACTGAGTGGCTTTAAAACCAGCCCGGTCATCATAATGACCAAGAGACTTTTATAAATGTTTCGAAGGATACCATTGACCAAAGAATCTCTAAATAGATACAGATGATTCTCTATTGATGAAGAACCTCGAATACATATAAAAGATTATCTAAATTTCTTGCATATTTAATCATTGATTGTTAAAACTTAAGGAAAGCTCATTTTATACTTGGTAATGTAATAAGGATTCACGAACATAACTTAAATCTATAAAGAGAGTCTCGGAGTAGACAATAATTCCCCTCAAAAAGGTGTGATGAGTCCGACCTCCCATCCTCTCGACCAATGAAAATTCCTAAGCCTCATTAGTCCACAAACTAATGAGCTCCTACCTTTGGAAAGTAGGTCCAAACGGATGTGGAATCATTGGATGTTTCCGGTTCTACGAACAAACCCGTTAGAAACCGATCGGAACGTTTGAATCTCTCGTCCAGGAGGTCATCCCCGAAATCCGTGCGAAACAAAAAATGGTGAACCCGACGTGAATCCTTAACCAAGTTAAAATGATGTTTTTCTTATTTGTTAGGCCCCTTGGGCCAACAAATCAATCATTGACATGTGCTCATCCAAAATATGTAGTGGCCGGATTCATCTTGATTATGTCTGTTATATGGAACAGGCACTCTTTTCTCAAGATATTCGGCAAAATGGCTTTCCTTAAATTCACCCCTGTGAATACTGCTGCTGTGAACACATCTACTGTGAGGTCTGCTGCTGTGAAAACCAATGCTGCTACTCCTGCTGAAACTTTGTCTGCTCTGAGGATGACATCACCAACTCAGTGTCTTCAACGCTAGGTTTCTAATGCACTGGTTAAGGAGTACCATCACAATGATACTATCCCAACTCAGGAGGCCGCTCGTCAAGCCCTCCAAGTTAACAACTCTACCTGGTCATCTGGACAACGGCGACCAGGGATCAAGAAGCAGGCGGTGCTGACTACCGTCTCCAACCGTTTCGGGTCGTTATCCCCGGAACGCAATTTCCATTCACTCCCTTACTCTGAGGAAGTGAATGAGCAGGTCCCGCAGGGCCTTAATTCAAAAAGACAGGAGTCCTTCTCGAGGGCTCCCATCAACAATCGCCGCCAGACTCGTGCGGTAGTGCGCCCTAAACATGATGAGGGTACCGACTCCAGGCATTCAGCTCAGGTTCCTCGAACCCGAGCAGGCAAGATGAACCGCCAGAGACGGAATCCGGTTAACAATAGGTAGGTTGTCATCCCTGCCATCTCCGGAGAAGTCCACCAACCTAACTTGGTGGCAAATAATGAGCAGGCATACACACCTGCCCATTTTAATTCCGCTGTCCAGCAGACTCGTCTGGCAGCATCAAGCCAATCCCGCCAGGCAATTCCGGCAGAGTACTATAGGCAGGAACATGCACCTGCTTATACATCACTAGTTAGTCAGTAGGCTCGTCTGACTACATATGATGGATCTCGTCAACCGCGTTTGGCGAAGTGTAATCAGCAGGCACATACACCTGCTAATACTAATCAAGCCTACCAACAGTCTCGCTTGGTAGCACATGGAGAAGTCAGTCGGAAAGTCCGGACGACAAACAGGAGGAAGACTCAACTCTTTGCCTCCACACTTGAGTACTGTCAGGATCCACTGACAGGAAAAGGAGGACAGGAGCAGGCACATACACCTACTCCAAGCCCGGAATGGACGTATATCCCCGTTCCGGCGGCTGAAGTCACCAAACATATTTTGTCAATGGTGAAAGAGCAGAAGCAAATTCCTGCTCATATTCTGGATGCTTGCCAGGATATCATAACAGCTTCAGCATCATCACAGGGACAGACACATAAATCTATCCCTAGCAGTGGAGTGACACATCAACGATTCACTCCGGAACAGACACACATACCTGTTCCAGTCCAAGAGGGTTATGGGGCATACTCCCCCATATCATACGGACAACCAAGTCAGGCACATACACCTGATTTGAGTGGAGATCGTCAGCCTAACCTGACCATCTTTCCTGATCAGGCACATACACCTGCTCAGAGCAATCACTTTCGTCATCAAGTGGTTTCTAAAGCGAGTAAGAAGGCATCTAAGAAAAAGATCCGCCCAGCACAGTCAGGAGATCAAAGGCCAATCTGTAACCAAGCCTTGCTCGATGCTGGAGTTCTTGAAGCCCTCAGACATTTATCTGTCGGAATTCAAGATTTTACTCCCTCAGTTCCCAATAACGGGAACATTAATTCTGAAGGTCTTCAACAGACACTTCCTCATGAAGACTTTCTTCATGAAAGTTCGGTCAATCTCGAAGTTTCTTCTTCAGATGAGAGCCACAGGAACCCTCTGTGTGGTCAGAAGACCAAGGAGCAAGAGATTTCATCTTTTTCTGTAACCCATCATGACGGTCCTCCTCATGGTGATGAACTTCGCTGCGAAAGTCCTCTCCGCAGTAGTGATTCACGTTGTCTCGAAAATTCTTCAGAAGGCAATGTAGTGACGAGAAAGCCCTCCTATCTCGAGGCACTTGCAAAGGTAAAACCAGTCATGTCTGATGCTTTACTATCGGCAGGTGAAACTCTTTCTCCATCAGAAGATAGCCTGGGGTTCAGGTTATTCCTCGAACCATCCCTGGGTCATTCATCTTCCATCATGAATAGTGATTTCTCTACCAATCTTGTTGAATCCGATGAAGCAACAAGGAAACACCAACTCTAGTCCAAACAGGTAGAAGAATATTCATTTAATGATAAAGAAGAAATGTTGAACATGAGGAAAAAACTGGAAAAAGGTGAAGTACCAGTCATGTTTTGGCCTTTGGCTGACTCCCAGTACTACATTCCAAAGATGTTGACGGATGATGGAATCCCTGATATTCGTCTCAACATATGGAAGACTCTTTGTCAATTGAAGAAGAAAGTATTATCTTATGGTGATTATGAAAATCATATTAAGATA
The DNA here is from genome assembly GCA_963277665.1 of Viscum album. NCBI lineage: Eukaryota > Viridiplantae > Streptophyta > Magnoliopsida > Santalales > Viscaceae > Viscum > Viscum album. The sequence continues at coordinate 1,678,620,825 of OY728143.1, read as the reverse complement.
ATAGAAGGGTTACAATGCCAGATTGATTTGGCATCTCTATCAGTCTCTCGGTATCCGAAGGCTGAAAAGCAAACCCTTCAACGTCCATGCCTTGGCGCACTAAGAAAATTGCGTCAGTTAATTGCCAATGCTCCATCTGATGTTCATATAAGAGGATGGGGTGTTCATGGAGCACTACATTTCACAGTGCTTTCCGGTCAGCAAAGCCCGCCGAAAATGGTCTCATGCAATGTTATTGCCCATGGCCGGCCACAGTCAATGGGCTTTGTTCATAATCAAAATCTTGCTCAAAAACAGGCTTCAACTAGTTCCTCTCAAAATCAAGTATATAGAGAACAAGTTGTTGAATTGCTCCTACATCAAGCAGGCGAGAATATTGCACAAGCCTCTCGTCTGGAGCAAACACGTCATCAAATGACAGAAGTTTCGGAAATCATCCAACGGTCTGTTAAACCAGGTGATAAAAGTGGATACAGGTTAATGCATCCAGCTAATTTCCGAACTAAGATTCGCAAGATCAAGAGAGATTTTAAGAAGATCTCAGACATAGCATGTCAAGAGACACCCCAGCTTGTCAGACTGGGGACTTCTCTAACCCAACCCTCAGAGTCAACAAATGGGATTCGAGGAGTTGAGCGGAAGCAGCAGGAGCATCCCCAGTCCACCAGACTGGGGACTTTTTCAAATCCTCAATCCCTCCCTTAGAGAAAGTCAGTATTCTCTCGATTAGGGAATAATCCGCAAGAGGAACGAAGAGCCAAGATATCAGGAGATTCTCTCCAAGTGACGGTTCTCCAAGAAGTTCCTGAGGGATCAAGTCAACGGAATGCCATGTCTCATCATGGACATGGAAGAAGACAATATCACAGAAATGCTGATAGAAAGGATTCCATGCAATATACATCCATTAATGTCATCAATGCCGTTGCTGCTAATTCACCAGATGAGGCTCAATCAGAGGGATCAGACGAAGAGGTTCCTGCTCAAGAAGTTGCGCACAAAGACCTAAATGAAGAAGGTGTGCGCACACGTAATCAAAGGCTTACCCAAAATCTGGGTATTCCTTCAAGTAACCCACTTCCCCCTCTCCGAAAAGGATCCAATAAGGGGAAAGGAAAGAATCAGGTTACTTCTCACCCTTCCTCTGAATGAGGTCAATCGCTCTCATTAGAGCAAAGGTTTGCACAACAGGAGGAAGAAATGAAAGAATTAAGAAGGTTGAATGCAGAACTACTTCAGAGTAGTCTTCTTCTTAAGAATGCTGAAGTCCGACAGCCAAAGGAATTTGTTGTAACTACTGAGATGGATCAGGAATATCCTCCTTTATCAGTACACCCTCAGAGGTATAATCCTACGGGTCAAACGCAACAACGGTTGGCAGCACTACCATCAGTTGCAGCACCAACCACCACGTCTGTCTAAGCTCCATTCATTGCACCTACCCAAAACCAAGTTCAACCTGATGTTTCTCAAAAGTTAATAACTACTATTGAGTCATTAACAGCTCGGTTAGAAACTATGGAAGGGAAACGGGCGCAAATTCAACCTGAAAAGAAAGTTTACCCTGAATGGGTAGATTCAATTTCTCCTCCATCCAGTTTTGGAAACCCTATTTTCCCTACTTTCAATGGATCAGGCGACCCTGAACAACATTTGATGCATTACGTGTCTTGTTGTGATCCTATGATGGGAACTCCAGAGCAGCAAGAAGCAGTAAAACTCAGATGCTTCGTGCGAACCTTGCAAGGACCAGCTTTTGTCTGGTATACAAGCTTGCAATCCCGATCAGTCATCGGATGGGAGGATCTTCGTCAAAAATTCCTTCTTCAGTTTAGCTCAACTTTGCCAAAAACGACAGTTTTCGATCTTACAAACTGCAAGCAAAGGGAGAATGAAAGAGTCTCTGATTTCATTGCTCGTTGGAAGGGATTAACGTATTCCTTGAGTTTAGCACTACCTCAGGAGGAATTGTTGCCAATCTGTGTGGCAAATTTGCATGACGAATTACGCACGCCATTGATCCCTGTGAAATACATAGGAGGGTTTCGAGACCTTACTTCAATCGCTCAACAAATTGAATATTCCCTTATACAGGCTAATGTTAAATCTCGTGTAATTCCATCAGCTCCAGGAAGAATAATGGGTAAAGAAGAAACTGCTACAGTTATGCTTAAACAAGCACCTGTACCTATATCTACTTCAAAACCTTCATCTTCTCGAAGGAATCCACCTCCAGAACGCCAATCACAAAGTTCGTTTCATCCAAATGATCAAATAGATCAACGACGAAAAAAATTTGAGGATATGAAGAGTAAAACATACTCTTTCCGAAATGAGCAAGTTCCTGGTTACTTCATTGCAGCTCTGGAAAATAATTTGGTTCAATTACCAGTGTCCAAGAGGCCAAACAAGGAAGGAGATGAAGACCGTCCCAATTATTGTCCCTTTCATCAAATGTTGGGGCATCCCATCCAGTAGTGTTTTGTCTTTAAAGACCCCCTGCAAAAGATGGTCGACTTGGGACAAGTCAAATTGAAGGGTTCTTCAGCTCATGTAGCGTGTATTACAGCTACAGATCCAGAGGAAGGAGGCGAGTGGCAGGAAGTCAAAAGCAAAACTGCGAAAAAATATGATGATTGGATGGTCAGAAAGACAATCAATCGGACCCATTCCATTTTGCGAACACAATTGAAGAAGCCAATTGTGTCTCCTACAAAAGCTGCAGTAAAGCCTCCATCAAAAGACAAATCCTCAAAAGGGCAGCACAATTCAATGAAGAAAGAGGAATCAAGAGAAGATGAGTATGTATCAAAGCATAAATTGTCTTTGACTCTGGCAGATTTCATGCCATCTACTTCAAAGCCACAGGCACCGCCCCATCAAACGGCACAGCCTAAACAGGCTAACCAGGCAGAGTCTTTATCAGACAAAGAGTTAATCTTTGGTTCTGTTAATATGATTCAATTAACAGATCCATATTCCAGTCTTGATGAGCCTGAATTCCCTGTATCAAATAAGGGAATCTGAAGAGGTTCTAGAGGTTCAGGATATAGGGGAATACGTGGATCTTTCCGAAGCCACTACTCTAATTTTACCCCTGCTAGCACTGTATATGCAGCAGAAACTCGTGGTAGAGCCCTTCAGCGAGCTCAAAAAGAACAAGCAAGTTCTTCTGCCAATGGCCAACTCAGTTTTGGCACAGTTATTTTGGAAGACCGATTAAAGGTTCCATCTTCTTTATCTCAGTAAGTAAATGGATCTAATCAGTCTAATCTTCCAAAACCAAGGATGTTGCTAACTTCAATACAAGATGCATCAGCTTCCAAAGCATCTGCTTCCAAGGTGCCTGCTAAACCGCATATTCCTATTGGGAAAAGCATACCTCTAGATCAAAAATATGATATATTGAAACACTTGGCCCAAGTACCAGCCAAGTTATCAATTTTGGATGCTTTGAATCTATCAAAATATCTTCGGGAAGCACTCATCGAAGCTTTGTCAAGTCCTCGGGAGTTTGAAACTGAAATTGCTGCAGCTGAAATCTATCACATAGAGAATAATCCTACAGAATGCCATGCAGTGATATCTTTTACTGATAAAGATGAAGATGATGTTGTGCATGGGCACATAAAACCTTTGTACTTATCTGGAAAAGTCAATGGTGTAGATGTTCGAAGAGCTTTCATTGACAATGGTTCAGGAGTCAACCTCATGCCCATTCATACACTTCATCGATTGGGCCTCACGGAATCTGATTTATCGTCTTCTACCATGATGTTACAAGGATATGATAAAAATGAACAAGAACCACTGGGAGAAGTTACACTCAGAACTCAGTTTGGAGATCTTGTTTCCAATTCGGATTTCATGATTGTTGATCAAGACTCAACTTTCAATATCTTGCTTGGAAGACCCTGGCTACATCAGCATGCAGCTATTCCGTCATCATACCATCAATGTCTCAAATACTGTTTCGATGGTCAAGTTGGAACATTGTATGGTGATAAGGCCCCATTCAAGACATGTGAGTCTCAATACATTGAGGCGGAATTTTATCACATGAAGGGAAGAGAAAAATCTACAATGAAGGAAATTACCAAAGTTAATGCTCCATATGGTTTGGAAAAAATTCCAATAAATCCATTTTCACATGTGAGTACAGATTATGTGTTACCTATTAGTCAAATTGACAAAATAGGCCCAAATCAAAATACTCTTATGGAAAGATCCATAATGTCAATTACGGCAATCGAGCCAGACAACATGGGAGAAATTGGTAACTTACCAAGCAACGATGAAAGCATAAGTGGGGACGTTTTCATTTCGTCTGCTGAAATCCAACAAGTCTATACTTCGCTAATCAGGCCAGAAGAAGTTATAGCAACACCAGAGGTGAATAATGATGTCGATTCTCGATCCATCATCTCCTCTTTGATTCCCAAATAAGACCCTTTATCATCAATAGGGTCGGAAATGGAAGCTTCTTCTTCAAAATGTGAAAATTTTGACATTTCTTATGATCATGAGAATTTAGTTTTTTCATCTACTTTGCAAGTAGAAACGGAAGAAATAACACATGATGAAGAGGAAGAGGAAGATCTTAGAGATGCTCCTCCAGCATTTGAAGAGGGTATCTCTACCACTGTGGATGAACTCAGAGAAGTAAATCTGGGTACAGAGAAAGATCCACTCCCCACTTTAATTAGTGCGGCCATGACCCTTGAAGAGCAAGATATGTATTTTTCTTTTCTAAATAAAAATAAAGATATTTTTGCTTGGAATTATACAGAAATGCCTGGGCTTGATCCTGATGTTGCTACTCATCATTTGGGTTTACCAAAAGAACATCGAGGATTCAAGCAAGCCGCGAGAAGAACACACCCAACCTATGCTTCCAAAATTGAAGCTGAAGTGGATAAGCTGATCAAAGCCAACTTCGTCAGAGAAGTTCAATATCCCAAGTGGTTGGCTAATATTGTCCCTGTAAAGAAGAAAAACGGACAAATTAGGGTTTGCATCGATTTCAGAGATCTTAATCGGTATTGTCCTAAAGATGATTTCCCAGTTCCGATTACAGAACTCTTAATTGATGCGACGGCTGGCTATGATGTACTTTCTTTCATGGATGGATATTCTGGATATAATCAGATCCGAATGGCCCCAGAAGATGAGGAATATACAGCCTTCAGAGCTCCTCAAGGTGTGTTTTGTTACCGGGTGATGCCCTTTGGTTTAAAGAATGCAGGTGCAACATATCAACGCGCCATGCATCGTATCTTCAAACCTCTTTTAGGGAAGTTTGTTGAATGCTATATAGATGATTTGGTGGTTAAATCCAAACAACGTTCTAATCACTTGGCTGATTTGAAAGTCATATTCCACAATCTTAGACAACATAATTTGAAGATGAACCCCTTAAAATGTGCTTTTGGGGTAACCTCAGGAAAATTCCTTGGCTTTGTTGTACGCCATCGTGGTATTGAAGTCGATCCTGAGAAAACCAAATCAATCCTTGGTATGTCACCTCCTCAGAATTTGAAAGAATTAAGAGGACTTCAAGGACACTTAGCCTATATTCAGTGTTTCATCGCCAATTTGGCAGGCAAAAGTTTACCCTTTACCAAATTATTGAAGAAAGGAGTCACTTACCAGTGGACTGAAGAATGTCAAGAAGCATTTGATGTTCTCAATAAATACCTCTTGAGTCCACCAGTACTCATGCCACCTATTGAGGGTAGACCGCTTATCCTCTATGTGACAACTTTAGAGCGATCATTGGGTGCCTTTCTCGCTCAAAAGAATGATGCTGGGAATGAAAATAGTCTCTACTATCTCAGTAGAACTATGCTTGAAGCAAAAACCCGGTATTCAAGTATTGAAAAGTGCTGCCTAGCATTAATCTTTGCAGTTCAGAAACTGAGACACTACCTGCAACATCATGAGGTCCAATTGGTATCTCATAATAATCCGCTCAAATTCATCCTTAGTCGTCCAATGCTTACAGGACGTCTGGCAAGGTGGGCGGTTATTCTACAGCAGTTTGACATTCAGTATGTGTCTCAAAAGGCAATTAAGGGCCAAGCTCTGGCTGATTTCCTGGCTGAACATCCTTCAGTGGAAGACACGTATTCAGATATCGAACTCCCTGATGAGGAAGTTTTCTTTATTCAAGAGAGTCCTCAAACATGGGAAATGTATTTTGATGGTGCTTCTAGAAGTCCAACAGGGAAGAAAATGGAAAATCCTAAATTCAACAAAGTTGTTTTAGGAATTGTGCTCATTTCTCCAGATAAGGCAGTGTTACCTTATTCCTTTTTGTTGTGGGAAGGTGGTACCAATAATGAATCTGAATACCAAGCTCTCATTACAGGCTTGGAGTTAGCACTTCAAGCCCAAGTGAATCACTTAAAGGTGAAAGGTGATTCAGACCTGGTAATCAAACAAGTCAATGGGGATTATGCCATCAGAAAAGAAGAATTAATCCCTTTGTATGATTACGTCAGAGAGTTAATGTCAGAATTCCCTTCAGAACCGACATTTTCTTATGTCCCAAGATCACAAAATGATCAAGCTGATGCACTGGCTAATATAGCTACAGCTTTAGCAGATCCAAATCGGGACGAGACAACCATCTGTATTGCCCACCGTCGTGCAATTTCACCTTATGTTCAAGTCAGAACAGAGGAAATTAATGAAATTAGTCCCATTCCTGAATCGTATGGTCATACTACAGGATGGATGTCACCTATCAGGGAATACCTTCAAAATGGAACACTTCCACCTGATAGAGCCGAGAAAGAACAAATTCAGCGACATGTGGTCAATTTTACTCTTTATGATAGCCCAAACCACCTCGAGAAAATTCTCTACAAACGTGGTTTTGATGGAGTTCTCTTCAGATGTATTGATGGTGAAGATACAATGGCTGTCATAAAAGAAGTGCATGCAGGAGTCTGTGGTGGCCACCAGTCTGGACATAGACTATCTGATAAAATTCGAAGGCTTGGATACTTTTGGACTTCAATGATACAAGATTGTGTTAATTTTACAAAGAAGTGTCATTCATGCCATGTATATGACAACTTCATTCATAAACCTCCAGAGTTGCTTCATACAGCTAAATACTCATGGCCATTTTCCACATGGGGAATGGATGTGGTGGGACCTTACCTTTCAGCTATGGCCAAGCAGTTTAAGTACATTCTTACTGCTACTGGTTTATTTTCCAAATGGGCAGAGGAATTACCTCTCAAAGAAGTCAGTTCTAAATGCATTGTTAGCTTCATCAAGTCTAACATCATTACTAGATTTGGTGTCCCTCGTACCATATTGATAGACAACGGCACCAACTTCTGTTCTTCTGAGGTAAAGAAATTGTATCAAGAATACAACATTAAGTCCAACCATTCATCTCGATATCATGCAGTGGCTAATGGCCAGATAGAAGCCTTCAACAAGACTCTTTCAAATATACTGCAAAAGATGGTGGATAAAGATAAGAGGTCATGGTCTGATAAACTCTTTCATGCTTTATGGGCTTATCGGACTACCACTCGCAATGCAACGCGGTCAACTCCATATTCATTGGTATATGGAACAGAAGCAGTCTTGCCAATTGAAGTTCAATTGCCCTCGCTCAGAATATCCATTTATGATCAGTTATCTACAGATGAGCAATCCCAAAAGCGTTTGAATGAATTGGAACAATTATATGAGAAAAGATTGTGCACTTTGCACCACTTGGAAATCTATCAGAATCGAATAGCACGAGCTTTTAACAAAAAAGTTCGTATTCGTTCATTTATTCAGGGAGAATTGGTATTGGTTCTCAGAGAACTAATGATACCAGGAAAGAAGCCTCCCAAGCTTGAACCAAAATGGGAAGGACCTTATTCAATACATAAGGTCTACTCCAATGGAGCGTATTCTCTAATCTCAATGGATGGAGAACACATCACGACTCCAACTAATGCCATATTTCTGAAGAAGTATTTTGTATAAACATAAAATATTGTTCCCAGATCCAAAACAATCACATTGGTTCATGTTTATATGTCCTACATGACATTAAACTGTATTATGTCTGAGATGACATTAAACTATATTTTTTCCTATCTACATGACATTATACTGTGTGGCACTTCAAACGTCCAGCATGACGATAAACTGTAAAAAGTCCCCAGAACTGATATCCTCGTATTGGTTCACCTTAGTCCTAGCTACATGACTTTAAACTGTACAGCACCAGTTCGTCCTTGCTATATGACGTTAAAACTATACAACAATGGTCCAATATGACTTTAAACTGCAACTTCGTCCCACATGACATTAAACTGTGAAAAAGTTCCATGAACCGTCCAGCATGACCTTAAACTGCATCATCCCTGGTCCATGTATATGACCATAAACTATTTTCAAATCCCCTATGTCCAGCAAGACGTTAAACTGTGACGTCCTAAACTACATGACGCTAAACTGTATAAAAGTCCCTCACGTCCGAAAAGATGTTAAACTATATAATCATCAAAGGTCCAGCATGACATTAAACCGCACCATCCACGGTCAATGAATATGACATTAAACTATTCTCACTTTCGTCCAATATGACGTTAAACTGTATTGTCCCCCTCGTCCTAACTACATGATGCTAAACTGTACAGAAAGTCCTTAATATGTCCTACATGACATTAAACTGTTATTTTGTCCTTGATACATGACACTAAACTGTGCATCACCAATAGTCCTAACTGCAAGACTTTAAATTGCATAGTCCCTTTGTTATGTCCTACATGACATTAAACTGTGCATCGTTAAGGTTGTTATTACCTCTTGTTTCTCACATCGAGTATGACTCACATGATCTTAGAGCGAACATCAACCATAACACTCCCTTTGGGCCACTAACCATGTGTAAGTCCCAACAACATTTTAATTAGATCGTTGTCCCCAAGAACAACTTGATCATTAATTCATTCTTTAATTGAACTACACGGACTTTGATCCTTTCCCTCCAGGCTGGGTATGTAGGCAACCTCCCAGGGTTCAAGCCCAAAAACAATCTCTTCACATCGGTTCACCACCATCTCATATGATGTTGATTCGTGAAACCGCCCCTGGAATCAATATCTTTACATTGATTCACTTTCATCCTTGTTATATGACGTTAAACTATACAACACTTTTGTCCGGTACGACAATAAACTACAATATTCTTTGATTTCCTCATTTGAGAAGGAACCATTATTGACATTGATTTTTTCAATAATGTTTCATTCCAAAAGACTACGTGCATACATGGTAATGCCTAAACTTTTTATCTTAGGTTAAACCATCATTGCACTAAAGTCCCCTTTCACCCTTCACATATCCGAACCAAATATGTACAAAGGGTAGTTCTAGAACTACGTGGACTTGATTCCCATCCTTATGGGATACGTAGGAACATTCGAGTGTCCCTCGAATCCAGTCCCAAGTCTTTTGGGCCTGACCCCAAATTTCACTTTCAGTCCCTTGGCTGAGAAGTCCTCATGAAAACACAAACTGTGTATTCATTATTATGGTCCGAATTCTATGACCCTAAACTAAGATTTCTCATACTTTCGTCCTGTATGACGTTAAACTGCATTTCAAGAACAACGTATGGCTTGATTCTCATTCTTATGAGATACGTAGTGAAGTCCAAAATTTCAATTCAGGACCCAGCCACAACATGATTATGGTTATCATTGACCTATGTATCTCTATATACATTGGACAATACCCATATTTATGTGTTATAATCCTAACCTTAAATATTTTCAAATCTTCATAACCCTTTTCATGACTTTTAATCACAAAAATGTCAAACTTCTGAGAATTCTTTTGCCTGACTATGCAGCACGTGCCCATAGGTGGCCTTGCATAAACAGTCCACATAACAGACTTGTCAGCCAAAAGATGCTATTTATTTGACCATGCAGCCAATGCCCTTAGGTGGCCCTGCATATTTCAACACCCTAACAAGTTTTGTTAAATAATAGTAACTTCATTCTTGGGAAGAATGCCTCTTTTGTCCTTATTTGTCTTAAACGACAGTATGTTGGGATCCGCAAAAAATAGCCATCATTAACATATTTGTCCCATATCCTTTTTCATGATCTGAAAGTATTCAAGTCTATGGTTTATTTTTCTTCCCTACGTTTGGGTCAGACCTTCGTAGGAGTGATGTTCTTCCAGTTCTTAGATATTCTTGTTCGGAAATATCTTCTCCATATTCAAGTACCTCTTTCCATACAACAAACTCTATACTTTAGAAAATTTGAATCTCCATAAACTTTCACTGGCTTTTTAGCACTAGGAAAGTAAATTTCTGGGAGTTCTTTTTCCTGACTATGCAGCACGTGCCCATAGGTGGCCTTGCATAAACAGTCCACATAACAGACTTGTTAGCCGAAAGATGCTATTTATTTAACCATGCAGCCAATGCCCTTAGGTGGCCCTGCATATTTCAACCCCCTAACGGGTTTTGTTAAATGATAGTAACTTCATTCTTGGAAACTACTTCTTCTAATGACTTTTAGCTCTTTTTCATATCATTTCTCAGATTCAAATATTCTTAAGCCATAGTTTACATATCTTCTCTCATACTTGAGTATGGTAATTTGTTTTCAGATAAATTACCAAGGAATTGAATCCATTTTTAATCCATTTTTGGTCAAAGCTATTTCGACCTTAAACATTAGCCCCTTTATGTCCGGCATGCAAGACTTTAAACTTCCCACAAAAGACAAAGGAACTCTGAATAAAAGTCAAGTTCCAGCACACTTGCGCGCTGCCCTCTATGCACTGAAGACTTGCGCGCCCCCCTTTTCCTTTGGATGGATTCAATTTCCTCAGAGTCAAATCCTCATTTCTTTCCGAATCCAACTCTGAGGGGGGACTTTTGTTGATGCTCCTTTCGTCACAGAATCTAAAGATCGGAAAAGGGGGAATATCTGAGCTCAAAGTGATTCATCCTTTGAAGAAACATCAAAAATCGACAAAGGGATGAACAAGGAGAACATTTCACATAGGTCGCGCAAGTTCCCTCATGGTCGCGCAAGTACACTTGCGCGCCTCCTAGTGGTTGTGCAAGTACTTGTGCGCCGCCTAGTGGTCGTGCAAGTGCTTGCGCGCTGCCTAGTGGTCATGCAGGTCTACTTGCGCGACGCCTTATGGTCGTGCAAGTGACTTGCGCGACCTAAGTGATAACCGCTCGGTAACCACCCAGGGCCTTCTTTTGCCTATAAATAGACCCTGCGGGCCCCCCATTCGAGAATATCTTTTTCCAGAAACTCGAATTGAAGCTCCCGACGCCCAAGTCTCTTCTCAAAGCTTCCGGAACACTTCTAAAGTAATTTCTTACCTAGAACGGAAGATTTAAAGAGAAGAAGGAAGGCCTAAGTGTTGAAACTCATCAACACTTGCGCGCCGCCTTATTCCTTCAATAGAACTTGCGCGTCCCTTTTTTGGATGAACCTCAAGAGGATTCTAAAGGGATTTATAAAGAGTCGCTCAAATATTCTAAAGGTATTTGAGAATCGCGCAAGTACCCCTCATGTCGCGCATGTATACTTGCGCGACCAATACCTGCGCGCCGCACCAATACTTGCGCGTCGCCGCAAGACATGCGCGCCTTTCAAGACTTGCGCGCCCCTCTTTTTTTTGGGTGCCTATCTTGCCCATTTTACCCCTCTTAAGCCATCACACCTTTCCTTTTCAAGATTCAGTCTTCAAGACACTCTTCAAAGCCATTTATGGCATGATTTCTTGATTTGACTTCCTTATCTAAAAGGAATTCTATGGAATATCTCTCAAAGTCTAATGATTTAAATATCCTTATGTCACTAAATATGGAGAGTTCATTCATTCAACCTCATCCTTTAAAATGAGAGAATCCTAACCTGGGCCTCCTTTTCAGGAATAATCCCCAGTTATAAATCCTTTAATCTTGGGAATCTTCCTTAGGAGTAAGCCCCAATCTCAAATGTGGGCATCCTTCTTAGGAGTAAGCCCCAATCTCAAATGTGGGCATCCTTCTCAGGAGTAAGCCCCAAACCTTAATCCCTAACCTGGGTCTCTTTTTCAGGAATAAGACTCAGTCACAATCTTGGGCATCCTTATTAGGAGTAAGCCCCAATCTCAAACATGGGCATCCTTCTCAGGAGTAATCCCCAAACCTTAATCCCTAACCTGGGACTCCTTTTCAGGAATAAGACTCAGTCATAATCTTGGGCATCCTTCTTAGGAGTAAGCCCCAATATCAAACATGGGCATCCTTCTCAGGAGTAAGCCCCAAACCTTAATCCCTAACCTGGGTCTCCTTTTTAGGAATAAGACTCAATCATAATCTTGGGCTTCTTTTTCAGGAGTAAACCCCAATCTCAAATGTGGGAATCCTTCTTAGGAGTAAGCCCCAAACCTTAATCCCTAACCTGGGTCTCCTTTTCAGGAATAAGACTCAGTCATAATCTTGGGCTTCCTTTTCAAGAGTAAGCCCCAAGTCCCCTAACCTGGGTCTCCTTTTCAGGAATAAGACTCAGTCATAATCTTGGGCTTCCTTTTCAGGAGTAAGCCCCAATCCCCCCCTTAAATTTCTCTTAACTAGTTCTAATTTTCCCTTGATTTGGGTTTCCTTCTCAGGAGTAAAACCCAATCATAAATCCCCTCCTAACTTGGCCATCCTCTTTAGGAGCAAGCCCCAAGATTAGAGTATTCAAAATCTCCATAAAGCACATATACCTTTATGGACCCTGTTCCTGGATTTTCTCCCTAAAAGTAAATCCTAAATCTTCATCTATTTGGGCAGTCATACATATGTAAGCCCCAAACAATTTCTTATGATTGCATCTTTCATGGCACAATTGTCTAATTTTTACCAATACCTCTTGTTTCTCACACCGAGCATGACTCACGTGATCTTAGAGTGTAAAAGTAATTATAAAATTTCTTCTTTGAGCCATCAATCATAAACATCATACTCCATTTCTCGAACTACGTGGGTTCTGATTCCTTTTCCAAAACAAAGGATACGTAGGTATCCCATTTATGGGTTCGATCCCAACTTTGAAATAATCCATGTCCTTCTGAAGGACGATAAACTTCATGTGCCTCACTGAGTGGCTTTAAAACTAGCCCGATCATCATAATGACCAAGAGACTTTTATAAATGTTTCGAAGGATACCATTGACCAAAGAATCTCTAAATAGATACAGGTGATTCTCTATTGATGAAGAACCTCGAATACATATAAAAGATTCTCTAAATTTCTTGCATATTTAATCATTGATTGTTAAAACTTAAGGAAAGCTCATTTTATACTTGGTAATGTAATAAGGATTCACGAACATAACTTAAATCAATAAAGAGAGTCCCGGAGTAGACAATAATTCCCCTCAAAAAGGTGTGATGAGTCCGACCTCCCATCCTCTCGACCAATGCAAATTCCTAAGCCTCATTAGTCCACAAACTAATGAGCGCCTACCTTTGGAAAGTAGGTCCAAACGGATGTAGAATCATTGGATGTTTCCGGTTCTACGAACCAACCCGTTAGAAACCAATCGGAACGTTTGAATCTCCCGTCCAGGAGGTCATCCCCGAAATCCGTGCGAAACAGGTACATAGACATTTGTCAGGTGGTTACTTGAAAAAACAAATTATGGGTGGTGCCGTGAATACTAGGATGGTTGATTATGTTATAACATCCAATTTATCGGGTATGGAAGTTGACCGTTTGGCTATTCCATTTAGTTATATGTGTGGAAGTTGACCATATGGTTATTCCATTTAAGTATGTTTATGTCCCAAGTTACCTTTATATATTATGTCTTCTTTATATAGGTTTTATTGTAATATTTTGGTTACAAATGAGGTAAGTAATGATCTTTTATTCATGGAAGAGTTTTAACCACTTCATAAAGGTGAGAGGTATTACTTATGATAAATTATTCATGATTTACAAATTTGTTTTGAAAAAACTATTAGTTTTCCTTATTTATGTATCCATTACTATGATTTTTATGCTCATCCGATGTTTTTGAAATGTTTTCCACAGGCTTAATGATTAATAGGGTCCAGGATGGGATCAAAGAAATGTCATGCTGCTTAAAACATGGAACTGTACCTTACTCTTTTGTTCAATAGTTATTATTTTCTGAAAAATGGAAACTGATTAGATGTATGTACTTAGTAATCATTGAGATGTAATAATTATGTCCTAATTCTCTAAAACTATAAACCTGAAAGGATCCGTAATGATAATTATTCATTTAATTCAATATTATATAATGTTTTAGGGGTGAGGTCTTTATAGTGGTATCAACGGTCGGTTTAGATAACTTTAGAGGTTAGGGTATTCTTTAAGAACAAGTGACATTATAATAATGGTTAGGATTTCCGAAAGAGTCATAGTTTTTGATAAAGTGAATGAGTTTCAGATAACATGAATAATTATATCATAGTATTTACCCTCCTCATAAGATATTATATTATTATTCTAATGATATAATCTATTTAACATTTTTGGTTTTAGCAAATAGCTGGATCTACCAGGCACCAAAGTAATAGTGGATGTGAAGAAAACTGTGACGGTTTTCCTAATGAAGAACTGAATGATATTGGAGATACAATGAGAACTCTCATGGTTATTCTCAACCAACTATCAGGAGTCATGATTAACCACTTGAACCTTGGTGAGTTCTCTAATTCATCATGTATGAGAGAACCAACTCAATGTGGAAGTTCAGGTAATAATTATAAAGGTAACAATTAGGGTTTATATGATATTTACTTTTGGGGTAATTATGGGTTACTATATGTTATGATGGAAAATGAAAGGCAAGATATAAACTTGACGTTAATTATGTTATGGTTATTTTTTAAGATTTTATCTCTTTTTCGGGTTTGTTTTAAGAATTATATAGTTATGGAAAAAGGACAACATCCAGACCGTGTGACAACCCATCGTGTTGGACGATGCTGCAGGAATCGAACCCACAACCAAAGTGCGGCTAGTATTTATCTCATACCACTGGGCTATGTGAAGACCCTTGTTAGTACGACTAATTAGTTTTAGTGATATGATCTTACTAATCAGGAATAAGTTGATTTTCGGTTCTCTATGGAAATGATTAACCTATCATGGAGGATATGTGATTTGGTTAATTTCTTTTCAATATGCGACTTTAAGAGTAGCTGATGTTATTTAGAGATAAATGTTAAGATTTACCTCAGAAGACTATGTGATTAAATCATTCAGAGATTTGGGTTTCAATCTTAGTTTGGAATAATTTGAATAATTTTATGGATAACTAATTTTCTAATGGTCCTTGATGAACTTTTGGTTTTGTTTGAAAAAATTTGTAGATTAAGAGTAGTTTTTCTTTTTGTAAAAGATTATCTTTTTTTGGGATTATCTGGTCATATACTAACAATTTTTTTTTGGTTAAGGTCTAAAGACATGAAAAATATATAGTTCTCTTTTTGGGATTAGGTTATTATCTAAAAGTTGATTATAGCTCTCTTAATGTGAACAAGTCATCCTAAATACTCATCTTTTGGAGAAAATATGGGTTTGTGTAAGAAATCTTGTAATAGATGAAAGTATACACGATAAGTAAGTTTCTTTCTTTATGTTTTAGTTAAGCTCATAAATAAATTCCTCATTGAAAATTAACCTAAAATAAAAATGTTGTCTGTTAACTTTTCCTACTAGGGAATCAAAGAATGTTTAACCCATCACAAGTTTGTGATTTTCTGGTGGTTAACATTCTCCTAATAATGTTTTCAATGACTCTCTATCAGACCTTTATGGTTTTGTTTTTTCCCTCCATATCCATGTTTTCATGGAATCCAAGAATCTATTGTCTCGAGTGACCTTTTTTCTTCTCTTTATCTCTTTTAAAGTGATAGTTTAATTGACTCCTTTTCCGATGAGGGGATTTCAATTAAGTTTCCAAGCCCAATTTTAAAATTGCGAGGATGAAATATCCAAAAGGGGGGAACGATGTAACATCCCAGGTAAATATAGAATATAAAATTTTCATATTTATCAATATTTGTGAATAAAATGTTAATATTACTTTAAAGGTAATGCTCTGCTCGATGGCGTACCCAATACGCATCAATGAATTTCTTTGAAATCTTACGTTACACACTAATAATAAAATAATATTATTTTAAATGGTAGTTAACGTCTAGCCGTTGTATTGGCAGGAATGAACAGAACTAACTAAAAAATGATTATATATGTTTGTTAAATATTTTTACCTTTATCCAATAAATGTAAGAGGGTTAAAATTTGAATGAATCTAATTTTAAATGTAAATATTCTAATATTCTTTAAAAGGTCAATTAACCACCTTTTGATAGTGACCCCTTTTTAAATCCACTTTTTGACAATTTTATATGTTAGATTTGACAAAATATAATCTTTCATTAGAATCGGGACATCAAAAATTACTTTCTTTATGTTTTTTCTATTTTTCCAATAAAGTTCAATTTTTAATGAATAGTGAATGATGTTGTATTTTAATTCAAAACCTCCTTTTAATCTAATTATTTTTTATGGTTATATTATGTTTTTAATTAAGATTAAAGTTTAATTAAAATATATTTTTACCATTTAATTCAATGATGGTCATTGGAATTAATTTCACTTTGAAATTGGACATAAACAAGTGTTAATCTTTTGATAGATATTATTTCTTAAAAACACGCTATTTGTTTTGATAGTGGCAATTAATTATAAAATTAATTAATGAAACTTCTATGTTATGGATTTGGTAAAATGGAAATCATTTTTGAATTTGGAATATTAAATATAACTTTGGGTGAAGTTTTGGTATTTTTCTGAAACAATTCAATTTTTGATGAATAGTGAAACCACTTTGTGGTAGTTAAAAAACTAATTTTTCCTTTAAAAGGAACATTACTGCTTATTTGAATTGAATTACAAAAATCCGACATACATGGTTGTCATTAGTAAGTAAAATGTTGTTCATTGGGATGAAAATAATATTTGTCAATAGTAACTTTTCAGTTTTATTAACCGTGATTAAGGGTAATTAGTTTAATTAAAGGTAAAAATAATGTTATAATAATATGAAATTACCTTTACATTTGTCATACCCTTATTGTATGAGTCATGGACAACCAAAGAAATCCATGGGTCAATTTTTGGGACCTCATGGAGCCACTTGGGTAAAATAATGATATTAATACCTTTTATATAAAGTTAAAATAAAAATGTCACAAACATGTATTGTTTTACTAAAAACAATTTACATGGGGTTAAATGAATTATCTTTTTGACTATAAATTTTCATTATAAAGATAAATAGATTTCCTGTATCATGGTAATTTTTTGATAATTTTTAGACATCAAATAAATAAAATTATTTATTACACAATGATGAAGCAGTGATTACCTCATTAATGAACGATTTAAATAAAATGAAAATATAAGAAAAATAATAATACATACACGAGTATAAAACCTATTGTATGGGTGTATTTATAACCCTTATCACATTATCTTAGAAATATTTCATTGTGGGTCCTTTAAATTAAGAAAATTATTTCATAATAAAGTAACATTTCATGACCTTCCAAGAGTGCCCCCCCTCCTTCTTATAAAAGGCCCCCACCTCTACTCCATTACCCACGCCTTTCAATCCCTTGTCTCATCAAAACACTGCTCCTATTATCTATCAACATCCCTCTATTCAACCTATAATCCTTACCTTAGGCTGAAATCTCTTCAAAAAAACTTTTTGGTTCAAACCAAGGGGAATTACTCGATTTAAAGGTAATGTCTTCTCTTATGTTATTTTGTTTTATTTTTCTTTTCCAACCACCTAAACACTTTTTATTCCTTTATTTTTTAACAACACCAGTATCTTAAATATACTAGGATGATCTTATAATAAGTTTTAGAGCTACACCTACACACACCACCATCTAAGGGGTGAAGAATATACTGTTTCTGTGAACAGCGAATTACTACCTCACGAAACGATGATTATTCAATATTCTTTTAACACCTCTCATGGTGGCCATTGAGATATCCCTGTTTTTATATATGATATATATTATTTTTATTTTTTCCTTAGTCTTATGTATCTTTCATTTATTTTATATGTTTATGGTTTCCATAATGGGTAAACGCGATAATTTCATTTTAGGAAGTGCGGACTACCGCCCCCTCAAAGTGATTTGAATAGTTAATGCCATATGTGGGATTTATAAAGAATGGAGTTAATTACATTATATATGATATTATAACGTAATTATAATATAACTATTTATCATTATGGTTTCATTCCATTAAAGTATTAAATAGAAATGAAAGTAGCGTTCTTGCGTACGTACGGCTTATCGTCTCTGTGAACGGTGCATTTCATTTCTTATCTCCACATGTTATGTTCTATTATAAGTACATATATATAATGGATATATATGATATATATTACATAAAAATTATTAATATAATTCTTGATTTATAATATATATACATATCTCTCTCATTTAGTTTTAATTCCATTAATATGACAAAGAAAATAAAGTAGCGTCTATGCGTATGTACGACCTACCATCTCCATGAACAGTGCATTTCATTTTTTATCTCTAAATGTTATGGAATACTATAAATTTAATATATACTAGATATATATTATATTTAAATAATTAATTCTATTCTGTAGATTTTTTACTTATAACTACATGGACAATTATTTTCAAACAATTTCATTTTTGACTCATGTACCGAACATCGACAAAAACGTTTGATATGAACTCACATAATTAACTAATTATTATAACAGTATAATATGAGATATGTATTTAATAATAAACTTTAAAGTATGTCCTTATTCAATTATAAATTGACCAAAGTTTATTATTCTGGAATATAAAGAAAAGATCCAAACAAGTCGGACCTGAGGCAAGGGATCCTACCACTCTCTTTCTTTTTAAGTATTCTCTTTTATGTCATTTCTTTTATGCTCAAATTTAATATGTTAGGGGATGTTATTTTATATTCCTATTACTGTAATTCTTATGTTCTTATGACGATAGACCTTATTTGATCTTATCAATCCATTTTTGGATGTTTTATGTGGGGCTGTTAGGTTGCCGAATTTTCGTAAGGGATTTCTTATCTCACTTTTAATTACGTGAGATTTCCATTGTTCGCCACTTATTTATTGCATTTGGTGTATTGTGTACAGCCATTTGATATATATTATCATGATTCTATTTATATTCATGGTATTCTATGATTAATTTGGTTCTTATTATCTTTTTGTCATACCACTTGATTTATTACAATGAGGTAAGGGGTTTTATCTCACTGTTTATTACTGTGAGATTCATGCTACATTTGCCACTATTTCTTTTTTTTGTGGTGTATATACTGCCCATTATTATACTATTTATGTAATATAATCTCATTTATGGGTATTTACATCTTAATTGTATGACCCTTCTTTCATGGGGTGTACACTTTGAAAGTTACCCAAATCGGTAAGGTAAACTTTCACCCTCCTCTTTTTATAAGACTTATTTTTGTTAGGTCTTTTAATTTACATCTTCTTGTGTTGGTATATGTTCTTATATATCCTTATTTCTGTAAATGATATGTCCAAGAGATGAGATCCCCTTTTTTATCTCTCGTTGTCTCATTTTCTGAATTTTAAAATGACGTCATTAGGCTGTCGAATTTTTGTAAGGGAACTTCTTAACCCAATTTCAATTCATTGGGTTAAACCTCTACTTCGTGAGTATGTCGTACTGTAAATATTTGTATATGACCTCTAATTTTTTTACACTTAATATCCTCTTATATTGTGTGTTTTTATATTTGTCACACATAACAATGTAATTGACATATCCTTAATATAAGGATACCGACTTTGTAAGGGACTTCGTCTCAATCATCTTTCATTTAGGCATATTTTTGTTCTAATACAAGACTTTCTTTTATATGCTACATAAACACCTTTGAATTTTCATTTCATTCAAAGGGAATATTTTTCTACAATGCATTTTACAAATGACAAAAAGGAATGTTTCTTTTAACGTACGCGGTGACAAAGACCTTTTATGCCACTGCAATTACTATTTGACCTTTGGCTTCCTTAACAAGCCGTAATGTTTTTAAAAGAAAATAAATACCATATACACTTTTATGTATTTTTTTATTGAATTTTTTTTTGATAATGGATTTGTTATGTCAATATATTTAAGTGATACATTGTTATTTAAATGTTGAAATGTTTTCATTACTTTATATTTGTAGTGTGTGTTATGATTTTATAATGGTACTTGGACATTTGACCGGTGGTTAGGTGATAAACCTAATGATGGGTGGTGTTGTGAATACCAGGACGGGTGGTTACGTTATAACCTCCAATTCATTGGGTGTGGAAGTTGTCCTTATAGCTATTCCATTTAGTGATATGTGCAGAAGTTGACCATATGGTTATTCCATTTTAGTATGTTTATGTCCCATGTTACCTTTATATGTTATGTGTTAATTATATGGGTTGTATGGTAATATTTTGGATACAAAAGGGGTAAGTAATGATCTTTTATTCAGTGATGAGTATTTACTATTTTATAAAGGTGAAAGATATTACTTATGATAAAGTATTAATGATTTAACTATTGTTTTAAAAAAACTAACTTTTTTCCTTATTTGTGTATCCTTTAGTGGGATTTTTATACTCATACCAAGTATTTGAAATGTTTTCCACCAGACTTAAAGATGAATAGGGTCAAGGATGAGATCAAAGAAATGCCATGCTATCTAAAACATGGAACTAGACCTGACTCTTTTGTTCAAGAGTTTTTATTTTGTCAAAAAATGGAAACTGAGTAGATGTGTCTACTTTGTAATCATTGAGATGTAATAGTTATGTCTTAATTCTCTAAAACTATAAAGCTGAAATGATTCTCAATGTGAATTATTCATTTAATTCAATATTATGTAATGTTTTAAGGTCGTGGTACTTATAGTAGTGGTATCATGTGATAGATACAAGAAATCCAATAATTAATCATTTATTTTATTTAGTATCCATTTTTTTCTTATTATCCATGATATTATCATTCTGATATTTTCTATAAATTCATTTTTTTAGTTACTAATTAAATGGTACATTTTTCAGCTATTTACTATTCCATAATGATTTTGAATTATCTAATTATGATAACTATGTTATTGATTAAATGGAGTGTGCTCTTAGTAATTTACCATTATATATTGAATATTATTCATTATATTTTCATATTGATATAATATTTTTATTCCCACACTTCTTAGTTTATTGATTTAATCACATGTTTGTTAAGTTATTTACCATTCGATTCATATTCTGATTAATGGTCTCATTGTACCAAACCATTACTAACCTTTTTAGATGACCCTTATTTTTTCACTTAATATGATTCCATAATTAGGGATATAAAATTATACACTAGAGGTAACAATGATATTCTCTAAATAATAGTAAATAAATTATGTTTTAATTTTTGTATTTAATCGTAATGTAATTTTAAAGTATGTATCATGATTATAAAGTCTAATAAACTAATCAGTCCTATAGGATTTCATTTATTTTATCATATGCCAATTTAATGGTAGTAGGCACTGAATGCAGGGTACTAGGATCGGTTCACTATAGTTAGTATCAGATTATTTTTAGTAGACTTCTTAATAACTGGATTTTGAAAAACCAATGATTATAGAACATAACATTATAATATCCTTATTTGGATAAATATATAAGAAAACTATTAATGTTTCAAAAGGAATATATTTTGTGGTTTTTTGTATCATGAAATCCAAGTATGTATAACATAAGTTGATGGGGTTATGACATGGCTGTGACTAGGGGTAATAACCATGAAAATTTCACATTAGGATAGTCCCAATCGTCACCTAGTCATGATAATGGACATTACTATGAACCTAGAATGACACCCTCATGAGATATTATTAGGATAATTTACATTTTAATTATATAAAATTATGGATTATTTGAATAAAAATTGAAGATGACCTATGTTAAAACATATACCAAGGATGTGCCTATGTTTAAATTAAACAAAATACTTATTTTTGTGATATGATTCGCGAATTTTGTTTTATAATAAATTTAATAATGGTTTCTTGAATAAACAGATCATGAAACATCTAAGGACTATGTTAAACATTATAATAACATGTTCTAGTGGAAATGATAATTTATAAATGAAGCTTTAATAATTTATTGACATATTATTAATGGTAGTGATATACTTTCTAGTTATTAGGATCATTATTAACATTTACATAATAATCAAATAATAGTAGTATACTTTATAAAATAATACTATATCAAAAAAATAGAAAAAATATTTTTTAACAATTAATCTTATTTCTTAGATTTTCATTATATTATTTGGAAACCATATTGTGATTAAATAATATTATTTTATAAAAAAGGAAACATTCATGCTATGTGAACACCCATCACATACACTAAAGTTTGTGGTGCTTGAAACCATCACTAAAGTATGTCCTCATTAATATGTCATTGTTTTTGGTTAATGAATTTAACGAATAAATATTAACCATGGACCAATATTGTTACAACTGAGGTTTAGATATTATTTTAAAAATATTTTTTATGTTGTTCAAACCATATTTTTATTTTGAAATAGATATACAAATATGAAAAAACATTTCACTCTTTTGTGGATCTAAGGATCTATTAAATGTAAATTTTAATCATTTAGGTATAAACAATTCCTCTTTGGATATTCCATTTTCATGGAGTATAAGATGAATTGAAATTTTTTAAAGCACAAAAAACGTTTAAAATTGTTTTAGGAAAATATCAAGAATGTATATTTCCTTATATTCGTAGAGACTATATTTTTCCATAAATTTATGAAATGATCTTGAAACAAAATTGTTATCACACTGCAATAATCTCTGATGAATCAAACAGACAATTAAATAATCATATATTTTTAATTTGGAGTACATTAACATTCCATTCCACTTTCAATTTCTTTTAATCAATGACCTAAATTACTCTCTATAATTTCATTTGCTTTTATCCATTTTAACCATTGTTCTCCTACAAATAAATCCAATTTTGAATTATTTTATATATACTTTTTATTTTTTATTCCCTCTAATTAAAGTGATATTTTATCAATCCTACTCATGACGTGATATTTTAATAATGATATTTTCATGTATCAATCGATTGACATCCAAGATGATGTTTCAAATGAGACAATTAAATTTATTTAATTTGTGGAGATGCAACATGATGAAATTCTAAAATGACAACATTATATTTGATAGCATCTATGACACGACACACCAAGTGTCTAAGGGACTATAACACCCCTAGACAATATGAAATAATTATTTTCTAATAAAATAAATTTATTCAATATCAGTCATTATACACAACTATGAGTTATCTAACATTACAATAAATAATAATTTTCTTTGATAGCTGGCATTACCTGAAAGATGATGTTTTTCCAAACCAGAATATCTGATTAATAATACTATTTAATATAATAGTTATTACATAACCATTGTAGTGGAATGTATTAATATTATTGAATAATATAAAAAAATTTCAAACACATTTATTAGTAATATTGTTATTATTAGTTAAATAATAAACATTTAAAATAAAAATAAATATATTATTAAAAAACGTATAATAAAAAACAAGGATTAATAATTATTTTTCAACATAATGTAATATTTATTTATAAAAAATAACGAAAATTTAATTGAAAAAATAATCAGCAATTTTGAATTTGGAATATTGATATTATCTTAGGGTGAATATTAGTATTTTTTTGAAAATAATCATATTCTGGTGAATAAATAAAAAACTAGAATTTTAATTCAAAAGTGAATTATGTTTAATTAATTTATAACGATATATTATGTTTTTAATTTTTTCAATTATCATTATATCAATTTTATATCACTGTGTATGATTTAGTTCAATTTCACCATTTTCATTTTGTATTTATGTATACAAAATTTCTATAGTTTTTAACATTTTCATTTTAAAACACCATTTTCCCATCATGCCTTCGGGTTTAAAATTAATTTAAAACATTAAAATTACATGGATTAAATTTTTAAAAATTTATTCCATATTTGGAGTCATTGAAATTTAAAATGTATAATAATTTAAACTAATCTTTTTAATAAATTAATAGTGAAGAATTAAAATAAATAGTTAACATAGTTAGGATAAATATTTGTTTATCATGGGTTAAACTAAAAAGATAAAGGATATGAATACATATATACTTGTGTAAAAAGTATTTTATTTCCATTTATATATCATTACACCTCATGGATACTATAATGGTTCATTTTGGAATTCTTATTTGGATAAAATAATGGGATAACTAAACCATTTTCTAAAATACCATGTGTGTCCTCTCACCCACATGTGAATGAACACTTTCTCTCCTCACTTTTTAGCAACATAAACCATATTTTGTTCATTCAATACCTTCCCAAACACCTTTACCAATTCTATATCCTCTTCATAGAATCATAAATATGAGAATAAATTCATTCTTTAAAGGATTTAGTGTATCCTTATACACTATATCTAAAAAATAAGTGATGTACTTCTAAAACATTTATGTTTTATTTCCTTCTACATGACTTTCAAAAATTCATATAAAATTATTATTTAGTAACCTATGCTTCATCCATATATATATATATATCATTATTTGTATTTTATACCACCACATTCACATCTATCAAATGTGTTATGAAATAATCATTCGTGTGTATGATGGATTACCACCTCACAAGCTGATGACGTTCATTTATCAGTTACCACCATTCATGGTTTGGTATAATGATGGATTTATTGTTTATATATGATATATATAATATTAATTAAGTTATTATTATTATTTAATTATTAAATAACATATACCTTCATTCTTTTTAATTTTTAGGAAATTGGTTATGTCTCTCGTCTGTATGGTGGACTACCACCGCACGAAGCGTTGTGATTAGTTCACACTTTATAAAAAATTAATTAATAATTGTATTAATATAAATATGTTATATATATATCATAAAAATGATAATACAATTATAATAAACATATAATTTTTTTTATTTCTTTAAAAACATTTGGAAAATGGAAATAATTATCATGTTTACGTGCGTCCCACCATCTCGATGAATGGTTTATTTCATTTTACATAAATTAATTATTGGGATTACACTAAATAAATTTATAATTAATTTATATGATACATATAACATGTTTTACATTTTATAAATAATTAAATCATGATCTATGTGTGGTAAAAAAATAATTTTAATAATAATCGAAGACCGAAGTAGTTATTACCTGAAACAATGAAGATAATGTAGAATTACTAATGATTGGGTGAAAAGATTTTATCAAAACCTATATGATATTATAAATACAAATTTGGTTTTGTTAAATGTTATTAACCTGATTAATACCATTATACAAGATTTTAAATTTCATTCAATCCAATTAAAATATAATGTGAGGGATTTCATCTCAATTTACGTTCCACTTAGAGTTAATTATTATAATAAACAAATTCAGTTTTTTCAGTGTATATTATCTTTAAATGATATGACATTTAATTATTCATATGTAATTATTGGTATTTCTAGATTCAATTTTAATCATTTTAATAAACATTATTTTACTTAAAAATTACCAAGTGGTAAATGTTATTGAATAATCTCAACTTATTTTGTGATTGAAAACATTATATGGAAGAAATCACTTTATTGTAAAAAAAATCATTTGACATTTCATTTCTATTATATATATATTTCATATCATGATGGTTATTTTTATATCCGAAACTGTATAATATTTTTTCATATGTTTTTAATTATAAATTTATTTTATTAACTAAGGAATAATTATTAATTTTTTATCCATTAGTGAATATGGAATGTTGATAAGGCATATTGATTCATTAATTGAATTGTTTATTTAATATATGATGATTTTTTCTACCTGAAATAATGGGTGGGTCTGGGAATTATATTCATCCATGATTAATCGGTGGTTATAATGAGAAAAATCATATAATATTACATTAAATGAGGTTTTACCTTTAGATTAAACTATATTATGAAATGTCGTGACAATAGCGGTATAATTTTCTTGATTCATGACATGAAATATTTAATCATTTCTAGTATTCATTATTCAGTTATTATTATCTAGGATATTTTCACTAGGATATTTTCTCTCGTTGCATTTAATTTTATGTTTTTGATTAAATAGAATTTGTCCTTAATTATTTACCATTCCATTTTTATTACTTGTTAACTAATTAGACAGTCAAGTTATTGATTAAATGTCACTTGTTATTGGTTATTTACATTCCCATATTGATAATTTTCCAGGATATTTCCATATTGATATTATCTCTAGATGAAAATAATTATCATTTTTTTATTACAAGGAATGTATGTTTTTTTATTTATCTTGCTGAATTTATTATTCTTATATATTTTAATATACCTTACCCTTGATGAGCACATAACGACGCATAAATTAATCAATGAAATTTATCCCTTCTTGTAGTAATGTCATAAACATATATAACCACAATTGGAAACACAATTTTACATCATGCTTAAATAAACTACTTTGTGACCATTAAACATAAATTTTCTAATTTTAACTTTTGAATTTCAAAAATCCGACATAAACGGTTTTGAAGAGTAAATTTTTTGGAGTTTTATATGACAAACATAATTTTTTTTGTGAATAATAACATACCCTTATAAATAGTAGAATACCCTTATTAA
Source organism: Viscum album (assembly GCA_963277665.1). NCBI lineage: Eukaryota > Viridiplantae > Streptophyta > Magnoliopsida > Santalales > Viscaceae > Viscum > Viscum album. The sequence goes on along the minus strand of OY728143.1, from coordinate 1,678,593,934 downwards.
TAGTAATATGAACATAATGATTAGTAAATCTTTTAAAAGAATAGAAACCTCACACATGAATGTAAAAATAATGATTAAGAATATTATAAATTACAATATAAACATATTAAATGTATTTTTATTTCTTTAATTCATAAATAAATTATTATAATTAATTTATTAAATTGAAAGAAAAATTATTTTCAAAAAATCTGTTCATAAATTTAAACTTCTATGACTTTTGGTTTTAGGATAACTTTTTAAGACCATATAAAATTTTGGAAGGCATTATAAAATATGTTTTAATTTTAAAACATGTATTTTTTAAGTAAATAATTATTTTAATTAAAAATTAAATTAATAATATTTATAAAATTATTTTCAAAAATTTGGAGTTCATTTTTTGGCTTCCACGTATTGAAAAAATGGTTCGTGTTTTTTTTTAATATTTTTCTGAAATACCTGAATTTTTTGGTGATTATTAATGTACATTAATTTACCTTATAAATACATTATAATTTTAATATAATATTCCTGACCTATTGTTACACCCCCATATTTCATAGTACATTATTTCTTCAAAGTAATTCAATAAATTTCACTATATGCAACACCGTGTTCAAACGCACCATGACTTACCAAACTAGCCGTTCAAAAGAGTTTATGAATATAATTAAATACAATTTAAACATTATATAATAATTATAATTTTTTAATCCAAATTATTAGTTTCTTAGACATAATGAAAACAAAAAAAATTCATTTTTCTGATAAAAGAAGTATTTTTTTAAAAAAATGCAATTTTACCGCCATTTAATGGCGAACCCTTTTTAAATCCAATATTTGAAACTTTTATATATATAATTTGACAAAATAAACCTCTTATTTAGAATCGGGGCATAATAATTTTTTTTGTAATAAATGTTTGGTGTTTTTATGATAACTTTAATATTTGGGTGAATAGTGAAAAATTCTATATTCTAACTAAAAACAACATTTTTAATCATAATAATTTTAGCGTTAAATTATACATTTTAATGGTTTAGAAGTATAAATAGATTATATTTTTACAATTTAATCCAATGTTATTCATTGGAAATAATTTCACTTTGAAATTTAACATAAACAATTATCAATCTTTTGTTGGTAATTATTTCATAAAAACATGCTTTTTGGTTTTGAAAATGGGAATTAATTTTAAACTGATAAATGAAACTTCTATGTTTTGAATATGTTAAAAAAGACTTAATTTTTGAATTCATAATATCATAATTATCTTGGGGTAAAATTTTGGTAATTTTCTGAAAACATTCATTTTTTCATGAATAGTGAAAAACACTAAGTTATTGGTTAAAAGCGACTTATTATTTAAATAATTATTTATTTTATTTACATTTATTTTAGGTCAAAATATATATATAATATATATATATAAGTTCAATATAATTCATTGGAAGCATTTTATAATAAGTTTAGATATATAAAAATTTTATTGAACTTTTTACCGTCTTTTACCCACCTCATAAGAGAATTTACAAATTTATTTAAAACATAATTTTACTGCTTCTGAGATTTAAATTTTGAAAATAGATGAGACACGGTTGATATCAGTAAGTAAAATGTAGCTCAATGAGATGAAAATAATTTTTGGTGAATAGTAACCTTTTACTTTTATTTACCATGGTTAAAAGTATATAGGGTACTTTAGGGTAAAAAGTATATTATGATTACCCTAACACATGTTATAATTCTATTAGACAGGTTTAATTTGAAAAAAATAACCATATTAAAAAAATATGATACGTTAGGTCAACATGGATTAGATTATGACATTTATTACTATTTAATTCAAAGAAGAGTTAAAAGTGTTAAATTCAAAGATTAATAACCAAAACATTTTTAATATAGGGATACACATAAGATAAATAAAACTATAAATATTCATTGGACAGATAAAATCATTTCCAAAATAATGGTATTTTATTTATATTTTATAGACATTAAATAATTATATTCTTTTATGACACATTGATGATGTAGTAATTACCATATTAATGAAATATTAAAATAATTGATATGATAAATATCCAAATAAAAGTAATTTGAGATTTTTTTATGAATTACACTAATTTTATAGGTTCATATGACATATTATGGTTGGTTAGATGAATTATTTTTTATGTAATAATGTTATTACGAATTTAGCAAAAACAAAATAACAAATAGTGTCAAAATTGACATAAAATAGTTTTTAAAAAAATATTATATTATTAAATGATATTCTATTCCTAAAAATATATGGTTTGGCTAAAAGAAATATATAATGATAATTGTATCATTTAGGAACCACTTGGGGTTCGCTTGGATGTATATAGTATGTTTATTAAACATATAATATAAAAATACAAAGAGACATGGTAAATGTCCAACTATTTAACGAATAGTTAAATTAAAAAGATAAGGTTAATATAGTGACCCAAACCAGTCTAAAACCTATTGGTTGAGTGGTTTTCGACCCATAACCACCTTATCCTATAAATAATTCATTTTGGATCCATCATAAACTGAAAATGATTTTATTATAAAATAATATTTCTTTCTTTTCGTAAGGGGCCCCTCACCACTCTTATAAAAGGGCACTATCTTCCCTCGAATGCACACCATCAAAGCCTTTTGGCTTTGCCGAAATCTTCCAAAATAACTTCTAAACATTCCTCCATTCATCCTAGAGTCCTTCCTTTAGTCATAAAGCCAAGAAATGTATCTCTTTTGATAAAATCCATATGAAGAACACAAAGAAGAGGTAAAATATTTCATCACATCTTTCAAGTTCCCATCTTCTTCCACTTCCTCTTTCTTTGTTTTTTCCATTATATAATAACAACTCATGTATCTTCTATACAAGGTGATGTTATTATAAATATGGTACAACCATATTCATTATTCTATCCATCCTTTGAATGACATGTACCCATACGTGCATACGTATGACTTACCATCACCACGTCGTGGTGTAATTGTTATTCAACACATTATTATTTGGATGGGTATAATAATGATGTGTAATTGATTTAAATAATAAATATAACATGATAATTATTATTTATATATGATATACCATAAAATTATATATTATTTTAATATCAAAAGAATGATATTGTCACTCGTGCGTACGTACAGATTACTGTCTCGATGAACGCATTGAGATTCATCCCCCATCGTAATCCATTTAAGAATAATTTTCATTAGATGATAAAAAATAATGATTAAATTCTTAAAATAATTATGAATATGAATATGATACATCATATACATAACAAACATTACATACATAACAAATCCTATAAAAAATGAATCAATTAACACACGAAACGACGATAATACTAAGATATTATTAACAATGCAATGATAAAAGATCATATATGATATCATATTAATGCATATTTATTCTAGTATATTTTAATAACAATTATTTCACCCTTATACAAGAGTTAAACCTACCATAGACCAAGGAAAAGTACAAGGAAAGGGTTAATTTCATAATCTCTTTATTGTCCGAGGTCGTTTTTATGTAAGTATGTACTAGGACATAATTATTATCCATGTCCATTTTTCATAAAAGTTGATTCAAAGGGATTATTTTTAAGGGTCGTTTTTACTAAAACATCATTTTAAATGCTTTTAAAATTTATTCTTCTTTGCCTTTCTCAATAATGTACATGTTTTTAGAATGGTTTTAAGGATTTATTTATATGGACATGGATGTTTTAAAATGTAAATTCCTTTTGAAAAGTTTAAAAGTGGTAATGGAAACTTTGATTAAAAAATGTCTTCAAATGTTTTCTTTTATAAATTGTGTGACTTTTAAATGTTTTCATGGAAAAGGGATATTTCTCTCAAACAGTTTTACAAATCATTTTTACCTATGTCAATATACTTTGATGCATTTTATTATTATTTGAAGTTAATTTATTATGATACAAAACATCCATATTGTATTGATGTTTATGTGATATTTTTGGTTGTGGATGTGTTATTTTTATACCATTCATGGATTATGGATAATGTATTGATATTTTATATTCTAGTTTTAATATGAATGTTTATATCATGTTTAAACTTTTCATATGAGTAATGCATTGGACTTAGTAAGTTATAGGTGGAGCCCGCTATAGCTCCTAGATGCATCAGTAGTTCTCATGAGATGGACTAGTGTCTTGGCACAAGGCCATGAAAAAAATTTATTTGTAGTACTGGCACAAGGCCTTCTCTACGTGGTTATGAATGTCTGGCATTATGCATTCCATAATTATGAAAGTGGCTATTGATTTTACATGTGATTATTAGACTAGTAGAATATCCATGTAAATAAGTAAATGGAATTATTTGATTTTATCTTTGCCATATTATGTTGAAGTTCATGTTTAAAAGGATTTTTGAGTCCTATATATTGCCTTAAATGTTTATGCTTATTTATGAAAGTTTTTTCAATATTGTTGTCCATACTGAGCATCTGAGCTCACCCCTTTCTATGTTTTATTTTTCCCAAGATGCGAAGAAGTATATTATGACTGAACTGAAGGGATAGTCTCTGGGATCTCATTGTTGTCTTTGGGAAAATGTTGTTCTAGTTTTGCATTTTATGAGGTAATTTAAATTTTATAAATGTATCTAGTAATTCCTAAGCTACTAAACTAGTCGGTCTTTCGAGACTTTATCTATTTTGATCATGCCAATGATACGTTATAATGCACCGACTCTGGGCTTCTTTGGTCGGGGAGTTACATTTGGTATCAGAGGATGTTTAGTACAAACCTTGGAAACTAGATTTAGATAAACCTTGATCAGTGCACATTTTACTAAGATAGATATTTAAAATTAGTATATAAGAACATCCTAAATTTTTTTTACTGTAGTGATTTTGTGAGTTTTCCAAACAATACATCCCTGTCTGGATACGAGCAGGTAGAGGCATCTCTGGCATAGATGTACCTAGGGTTAAACCCCAAAAACACTACATTGATCTAGACTCAAATGAGAATTGGTCCACAATAATGGGTCTTGCTGCACTGTTGGTTAAGATACTCCCGAGGGATATTCTTAAGTTAATTCACAATTTCATTAGAGGCCATTATGAAGGATTTAGGAGTAAATATATCCTCAAATAAAACATTTTTTTCATTATGGATTATATCTATAAATTTTTCAAATTACATTAGGTATTTTACAAGTTTGAAATTATTCATTGTGACTCATAAACTGACTTAGTGTATGACATTGTTTAGAAATGGAACCCAGTAGAAGGAATAAGAAATCCAACAATATGTATGATCCAAAGAGTAAGAAGGATCAAATATTTCATGGTATTAAGAAAACATTTATAAGGGAAATAGTCTCCCACATATTCTCAAAATATGAATAAATAATATCATGTGTTAATAAGATAAGTAGAGAATTATCTGAGTCTTACGGATTTGAAGGGAAGCAAGAGACAAATAGGATGGTAGAGAGAAAGAAGAATAAATGGAACAAGGGAATGAAGGATTTTCCTATATGTGATAGCTTTGGAAATAATCACCTTGGTAAATGATTAAAGGGGATTGTAATTTTTTATAAGTGTGGAGAAAAAGGACACCAAGTACGTGATTGCAAGGGTGAGAAAAAGGTTTCAAATGTATAATGCTTTATCTACAAGGAGGTGGGAAACTACACGAATCAATGTCCAAATCAGAAGAGTATACCCCAAATGCTGCTATTGGATAAGAATCATGTTATGATACTACTGAATATGAAGGGGAATCATTAAGAGTTATTATGATGTTATTAAAGTATTGTGTCATTTGAGTGTTGTGTCAATGATGTACTCGTTATTTGAATTATGGAAAAAAATAAGGATTGTACTACAGTACTACTTCAATGGAAATTTGACATTATATGGTATTGATACTAAGGTAGTAATTTTTGAATAAGAGATGGTTTATTTGGATAAATTATATTTTATATTCATGACTTCTTTGGAATTGATTAAAAGTTTATTTATTTCATAATTGTTGGAATATTCAATATTTTCAGATATAAGGAATATATCTAGTATTATATAATGGATAAGTTAGCATGAATTTAATCAATAAGTTTTTTTGGTAATTCAGGTTATTATCATGTTTTAAAATAATACATGATTAAGGTGTTTACATGTTGTTACGTATCCAAAATGATCTTCATTGTGTTTAAATTCCTTATAAATTTTGGACTGTGAGTTTGGATAAGAGTATTTTGGAGAAGTCTAAAGGTTGGAATGGATTAAGTTTGAAATTTGATTCTATTGTTAAGTTTAGTTTTGTATTTTTATAAAAAGGACAACACACAAACTGTGTGACAACCTGTAGCATCGGAAAAAGCTGTGGGAATCGAACCCACTACCATAGTGCGACTGGGATTTATTTCCTACCACTGGACAACGTGATGTCCCCAGATTATATAATGTAGTTTCTTTTTTTAAAGGGTCTGATAGGTGAATCATAAATTCTTTTTTATGGAACCCTATATGAATAGGATAAATTAAACATTTTTTAAGTTCTATTATCTTTTAGAGTGAAATATGAGTTTGTGGTAGAAATTAGATAAATGATGGAACTATACTTGTCGTGTATATTATTTTTTCCCTCTTATTCTATGAATAAATTAATTCTTAAACTTTTGGTAAAGTATATTAAAACTAAAAATGTGTTATGTTTATACCTTATGTTTTGTTGAACCGATGATATTTTAAATAATCATAGATTGATGGCTTTGAGGACCTCAATTCTAAAATTGTTTGTGACTAAGGACCTCATTCACTCCCAATAAATATTTATGTTTTTCTTCCAATTATGTGTCTATAATTTCCACCAATGTTCTCCTAATAGTGATCATAATTTTGTGGTGACTTTTTTATTCCCCTTTTTTCTCATATTAAGATTAAATTTTATTAACCTGATTTTTGATTTGGGTTTTCTGACAAAAGAAATTTATATATTCATCCTTTTATTTTCAAATAAAAATTTAAATTGTGAGGATGCAATTTGTTTAAATAGGGAATAATGTAACACTCCAAGATTTCATAGTAAGTTATTTCTTCAAAGTAATTCAATAAATTGCACTACACGCAACACTGTGTTCAAGCGCACCACGACATACCAAACTAGCCAGTCAAAAAGGTTATAAATGGTATTAACTAAATTTTGAACATTATATAATCCTTATAATTTTATAATCCATATTATGAATTTCTTAGACATAATAAAAAAAAATTCCTGATAAAAGAAGTATTTTTTTAATAAATGCAATTTTACCACCATTTAATGGCAAACCCTTTCTAAATCCAATATTTGAAACATTTATATATTCAATTTGACAAAATAAACTTCTTATTTAGAATGTGTACATAATAATTTAGTTTCAATAATTTTTTGGTGTTTTTCTCATAACTTTTATATTTGGGTGAATAGTGAGAATATTATATTCTTACTAAAAACAACTTTTTTAATCAAAATAATGTGTAGTGTTAAATTATAAATTTTAATTATTTTTAAGTGTAAATGAATTATAATTTTATAATTTAATCCAATGATATTCATTGGAAATAATTTCAATTTGAAATTTAACATAAACAAGTACCAATATTTTGTTAATTATAATTTCTTAAAAACATGCTTTTTAGTTTTGACAATGGGAATTAATTTTAAATTAACAAATGAAAATTCTATGTTTTGAATTTGGTAAAATAGTATTAATTTTTGAATTCAAAATATCAAAATTATCTTAGGGTGAAATTTTGGTATTTTTCTGAAAACTTTCAATTTTTTATGAATAGTGAAAAACACTAAGTTATTGGTTAAAACATAATTTTTATTTAAATAATTATTAATAATATTTAAATTTATTTTATGTAAAAATAGATATATAATAGCTATATAAGTTCAATATAATTAATTGGAATTATTTTATAATATGTTTAGATATATAAAACTTTTATTGAACTTTTTACCGTCTTTTACCCACCTCATAGGAGAATTTTAAAATTTACATAAAACATAATTTTAATAGTTCTTTGAGTTGAATTTTGAAAATACGAGAGACCCGGTTGATATCAGTAAGTAAAATTTGGTCCAATGAGATGAATATAATTTTTGGTGAATAGTAACTTTTAAATTTTATTTACCACGGTAAAAATTAAATAGGATAATTAAGGGTAAAAATTATATTATTATTATCCTAAAACATGTCCTATCATTGTGGATGAAATGATGAAAAATATGTTTATATATGATATATATGATATTTATTATTTCTTAATTCTTTTTTAATCCTTTTATAAAACATACATTAAATAGTTTCCATTTTCTGTTATTTCATTGACATTGTTTGAGAAAGTGTAGACAACCGCCCCCACGATGCAACGTGATCGATTCATAGTATACATTTAATGTATTATGGATGATTTTAATGAAAATATATAAATTATACCACATAAATATGTGAATTTAATTATAATATAATTTTATAAACATATCATTTAATTTTAATTCTTTTAAAATATGAAAATGAATTAAATGTAGCTTTCATGTGTACGTATGGACTACCATCTCCAAGAACGATGCAATTAGTTTTTATCTCCAAACATTATATATTATTAAAAATATATTTATACTTGTTATATATGATATTAAAACCACAGTTACCATTTTTTTATATTGTGAAAACATGATATATTTGTATACAACAACAAATAAAAAGGAACATCTTACTCGAAAAACTAGGCAATTAACACCCGAAATAGATAAAATGATGTTAAAATATTTAAAATAAATTTTATAATATTTTATAAGATTATAATATAAGATACCATATCTTTAAATATGTTTTTTTAATAATTTTTTTACATTTATAAAACTATTATATTGGAGGTTAAATATGTATACCTAAAAGGAAACATGGGGTAAGGGATTATTGTCTCATTTTAATTCCATGAGGCATTCTTACATTTTTAATAGATAATTTCTTTCATAAAATGTATAAACTTCCCATTTTGACATGTAATAACATTAAAAAATCAATTTCATTGGTATTTTGATTTTTTAATTGAATTACTTCTTTTAAGGGGATTTGAATGAAAATATACAATGTGGAATATAATTTCCTAACTCAACTTCATTTTATAGAATTATATTACGTACTCATTGTCATTAATTTTATATTAATATGTGTGTAATCACTATTTAATATTTATTTATTTAATTTCACTTACTATATGTTTATTTATAGTTGATACTGTTAATACAGACATTGATTGATTCTAACTTCAATGATATATCATTTTCAAGGGTTTATTTTACATTATCATTTTATTCGAGATTGATTGTACTTGAATTTCCATTTAAGGATTTTAATGTATATTTATTCAGTAAACCATTACATATTAATCTACTCTAGTTATTAATTACATTTAAAAATTATTAGTAACATTTTTTCAATCTTTGGTACAAAAATGTTTCGATACTGTTTTTAGGAAAACGCGACTTCATTTCTCTATTTAGGAAGAGAATGAATTTTCCTCTAAAAACAATCTATTATAAAAAGGTTATAAATATCATTAAAATATCAAAATGATTTTCTAAATAAATTTTTACCCCTCTTCTCATTTATAAATTTTTTTAATGGAATATTCATGTCGCATTCTGAACATGTGATTTTTTCAACCCTTTATACCATGAAAATTCAATGTTTCATTTTAACTCGTACAACATATACAAATTTCTCCACTGTCATTTAATTAATGATTCTAGTTCTTGTTTAAAAGGATAATTTATTAATTTCTTTTTTAAAAATTTATATTAATGTAAAAATATTTTCAAATTTTTTTCAATGTAAAGGATATTTTCCTCAAGAATATTTTTTTATGCTATTTTTTTATTTCATCAATGACATCAAACCTAATTTTTTACTCCAAATTAGATAATTTTTATTCATACCATACATATACTTTCTATAGATGGGTTTCTATTTATTTGGCCATGTAAAGTATTTATATTCACATCCTTGTGAGTCCTCTTGAAATATTCAATTTCATATGAATATTTACCCTTGAATTTCCGCAAATTATCGATAATAATTATCATGAATATTAATTTTTCCTAAACCATATACCATTTTACATATAGTGTATATTTAGAAATTTATTATATTACCTGGAGAATTATTGATAATCTATATTTTTCATTCAATATGTTTATTTCATAAGGAAGGTTATTTATTTGGATTATTCAATATGAAGAATACTTTGGATAGGAAATAGAGAGTGGGGTTCAGACTTTATGTATCCTCTCGATGCATCCCAAAATTCCCATGAAATAAATAATATTCAAAAATTTATTGGGTTTCTATCAATAAATTAAAATGTCTTGTGAAATGTCATGATGGTATAGGTTTTCATGTTCATGTGACACGACCTAAAATAATTAAGCATTTCTCTCCTTTAGAATCAGTTATTTTTATCGATTAGGGTTTGTGTTGACGTATCTAGGGTTTTATTTCACTAATATTTTATTGAATAATAGAATATGTTTTATTTTCTCAAATTTCCATATTTACTTTTCTTTATCTAGATATTTTAACGGAATGAATTTTTATATATTATCATGTAATATTATTTATCATTTCAGTTTATTGGATACATGGTATGTGTTTTTTGTTATTTTCATTACCATATAGGTTATTGTCATTGATTTTTTATTTCTTCTTTAATTATTTCAATAACCATACAGATCATTTTAGATCACCCTTTTTTCCTTTCCCTATAAATCAAAGAAATCTACTATGAAAGTCACAGAAGGATATATGATATAAATAATGTTTTTTTCATAGAAAGAAGTAGAAAAAATTATTTTAGTGTATTATTTTTGTAATAAAAAGTGCATGTATGTATTTGGTTTACCAAGATTACTAATATATTCATTATTAAGGGGATTTATTACTTTTAAACACGACAATGTAATTACTAGAATACACCAGCTTTGGGATTTTTCGGTAAGGTCTGTGAAGTTGGTTTCAAAGGGAGGGTTAACATCAACCTTGGGAAATAGTTATAGAAATATAAATATTAACAAAAATAAATATAAGGTATAATATGAATATAAGAATAGAATTAAAACCTTTAATTTTGTTAAAGTAGTGATAATGTGAGTCTTACAATAAATACACTCCTCTCTATATACTATAAGAGGGTATTGTTTTAAGACAATTGTACATTGGAGTAACAACTCTGATATGGTGTGAATGACCTAATTCAGGAAAACCTAGTACACAAATACGGTCCATACTACACACCTAGCATGACATGCACAAGGGATATTCTTTAGATAATCCAAATTTTCTTTACAAACCATTATGGTAAATTTGAATGGAAGATGAAAATGAATGTTTAGTGTTTTTCAAAAGGTGTTTTAGATGTAAAAATAAGGTGTCATGATTTAAAAATCCAACAAATGATGTTATGGATAAACCACAGAATAAATAAGGACCAATTTTGATGATGTATTTTTGGGATTCTATAATTAAATTTTATAATTTTATTTCTCGTGGTATTTTGGATATAAGAATAATGAAATGCCCAAACAATATACTTGATTTTATAAGAATATGTTTTATAGGAAAATGTAATTTTTCGAATAATGCCTTTATATTTATATAGATATAATTTTTTTGTTATTGATAACCTTAAGGTTTCATATGATCAGTAATGAAAATATAATAATTGTAAAATATGATTACAATACTTGATAAAAAATGGATGTATTTAAAACCATAATTAAGTTCATATATAATGATTATATTTCAAGGATGTCTATTAGATTTTTTTTAGAAATTATATTAATATAGTTTTAGATATGGAAAACCTATATAATGGTTGACAACCTTTCATGCCTGGTAAGGATACATGTCTTGAACCCATACTCAGCAGATGATATGGTTTCTACACCAACTATCGACCTACGCAATGACTTTGATAATTTTTTATTGTTTTTATTTTAACAATTTGATTAATAAATTTCAATGAGTAACTAGTTTTATCACTTACAAGGATTAGAAAGTAATCTACTAACCATATTGGTTTTGGTAAATAGTTAAGGAAAAATAGTTTGAATTGTCACAATTTTATAGGCCTTATTGTAACAACCTGAGATTTTGAAAAGATATATTCATTTTAATTTATTTCATATCTTCTGTTGTACAATACACCAATATTATCTTGTACTATACACAACACCTTATTATCTTGCAGTATACGCAACACTATTCTTAGATTGTGTTGCACACAATTTCATGTTCGTTTCATAATAGTCATTCTAAGAAACATTGAGTATATATATATATATATATATTCAATGTATAAATGAAAAATGGTTGGATTCTGTTATAACGAAACAAAAAAGGAGTCCTTCACAGCACGCAACCCTGACTTGGCTTTCATTACACGCAATCGCGACCTTCCTCGATAGCGTGTGTTGTACGCAATACCGGGTTTTACTAAACAACGATATATTATTAAAATATTATTAGAACTAGAAGTTATGAATAGTAATAACCACTTTTTGAAATTTTGTAAATTTTATTTTTCAAAATGGACTTCATTTTTGGATTTGGAATATTGAAATTATCCTAGGGTGAAATTTTGGTATTTTTCTGAAAACTTTCAATTTTTGATGAATAGTGACAACATTGGGTTACTATTTAAAATCCGAATTTTTATTTAAATAGTTATTTATTTAATTTCATTTAATTTTAGGTAAAAATTGATACATAATACCTATATAAGTTCAAAGTAATTCATTGGATTCATTTTATAATAATTTAGATATATAAAACTTTTATTGAACTTTTCACCATCTTTAACCCACCTCCTAGGAGAATTTGCAAATTTACATAAATCTTAATTTTACCGCTTCTGTGAATGTAATTTTAAAAATTAGAGAGAAATAGTTGATGTTAATAAGTAAAATGTGGTTCAATGAGATGAAAATAATTTTTGGTGAAGAGTATCTTTTTACTTTTTTTACCATGGTTAAAAGTAAATAGGGTAATTAAGGGTAAAAATGATATTATTATTACCCTAACACATGTCCTAATTCTATTGGATAAGTGTAATTAGACCAAAAACAACCTTAGGAATAAAATATGACCATTTAGGCCCACTTGGATTAGATTAGGACATTTATTATTAATTTATTTATTGAGGGGTTAAAATATTTAAAATCAAAGTTTAATAACTAAATCGTTTTTAATATAGGGTTATACATAAGATAAATTAGACTATAAATATTCATTATAAAGATAAAACTATTTCCTATATAATGATATTTTATTTTTAATTTTTAGACATTAAATAATTTAACTTATTTATGACACAATGATGAAGCAGTAATTATCTTATTAATGAAATATTGACATAATTGATGTTATAAATACCCAAATAAATGTAATTTGAGACTTTTTATGAATTAAACTAATTTTATAGGTTAATAAGACATGTTAGTATTGATTTTATTAACATTTTTCGAAATAATCTTTCTGTTATGCATTTCACAAAAATCAATTACCAAATAGTGTCAAAATTCACATAAAATAGTTTTTAAAACAAATATTATATTATTAATTGTTATTTTATTCCTAAAAATATAAGGTTCGGCCAAATGACTTAGATAAGGTTATATATATTAATAATAAACAACTTGGGATTAGTTTGGCCTGTTATAGTAAGTTTATTAACCTTATAATGTAAGAAAACAAGAAGACATGGTAAAAGTTAAATTATCTAACTTAAAGTTAAATCTAAATGATAAGGTGAAAATAGATATCTAAACTTGTCTAAATTCTATTTGATGAGATGATTTTGACCTATCCCCACCTTATATTTGAAATAAATCATTTTTGAGCTATTAAAAACCTAATATGACTTTATAATAAAGCAATATTTTTAGTTTTTCCAAAGGTGTCCCTCTCCTCCCTTATAAAAAGGCACCTCCTCCCTCTCCTACTCACACCAATTTGAGCCTTCAATTTCGTCCAACCCCTGCCCATTTCACTTAACCACTTCCCTAGAAACATCCTAGAGGTCATGGTCTTCTTCAAAGGCCAATTGTAGTGCCGTAAGAGGAGGTCTCAAAGAGGCGCTTCAAAGAAGAGGTAATGTCCTTTACCGATTCTTTCAACTTCATTTCTTATTCTACTTCTTCTTCATTAGTTGTTTCATTATGAAGTAATAACATCAGTATCAATCATATACTGATATGTTATTATAAGTATGAAACAACCCTATTTCACCATCTATCCATCCTACGGAAAACAAAATCATCGCGTGTGCGTACGTACGGAATATCGTCTCCACGCCGTGGTGTAAACTATTTTCCACCACCACCTTACATGGATGGGTATAATGGTGTAAATAATGACTATATATGATTATTTTAAAGTGATATTGATTCTGAAATAGTATACATACACTCCAATACCATCCCATTGGAACGATATCATCGCTCGTGCGTAGGTATGGATTACCGTCTCCACGACGTGATGAGATTCATTTTTCAAGTTAACAATTAAAGAATGATTATAAACTATATATAATAAGTGATCATGAAATATATGACATAATAATTCAACTGGATTTATGTATATTTATATATGTATGTCATATACTTAATTCCATTCAATTGAATAAGGAAACGAAAACAGCGTTCATGCGTACGTACGGCATACCGTCTCCATGAATGGTATATTTCTTTCCATTTATCGATCTATTATATATATGTATATTATGAATATATATTATATATAAATCATGTTTTACGTTATGGATGTATGTAATCATGATATAAGTAATCATATGAATAATTACAAGTTAAAAACACGAATGACAAATGAAATGATTTTACCCAAAATGCTACTTTAACATGAATTTACAAAAGAACGGGTAATATAAAGTCATAATTGAACCATATATGATATAATAACAATGAATATCATTCTGTAATAAGTCAATGACATTATTTAAATCATTATACAAGAGTTTTGGATATGTACTAAGCATATCAGACCCAAGGTAAGGGATAACTTTTCCAATATCGTTCTTATCCGAGATTGTTTATTCATAAGTATTTACTGGGGATATTGTTCTCATCCATGTCCATGTTTCCTAAAAATGATTTCATGTATGTTTAATGTCTTTTTTACCCATTTTTTACTTTTAATACATGGTATTTATGTAATCTTTCTTTTATGTGGCACAAGTAAGAATGATTTCATTATGAGATGGTTGGGACCTATATCTCCCTCCAATGCACTGGGTAAAGATTTATATCTCATGAGATAGACATTTCCAGAATGGTAAGTTAATCTGGTTCAGTGTTATAGGACTGAAACGAGGAGTGAACTCGATTCAGAAAGGGACTTTTTCCACTAAGATGGTCTTGGCAGAAATTTCTTGGCTACTATGGAAATCATTACATGTGCTTAATGGTTGCCAAAATTACATGTTTTATTCCCATTATATTTTATCATGATTGATGTTCCATTATGATATATACCTTATTTACTTCAACTATTTATGTCTTTTCTCAAGATTTTGATGTTTAAATTTCCTGTTGAAGTTTTTGTTTTCAAATGTTTATGGATTGTTTTATGTTCACTATGTTTTCCCTTACTGTGCATTTGAGCTCACCCTTTTTATATTTTCTTTTCCCCAGGATATAAGGAAAGGTTTTAGGTAAAAAAAGGATAAGATCTTTGTGGGATATGTTGAGGATCTTTCACCAAGATTAGATGATTATGTTCCAAGTTTCCAAAGGCACTAAACTATTACTGTCCTTTGGTGTCTGTTTTTGTTATGTATTAAGTATTTCCCAAAAGTAATGTAATGTCCATTTACGTCAAGCTACGAGTCTCTACAGTTGGTATTGGAGGAAATATTTAGTCAAACTTTGGAATCTAGGATGCGAAAACATTAGTGAGATCCCTAGAGATTTTTCTAAGGTATGTCTGGGGATGTCCCTAAGGACAAGTGTACGTATAAGATATAGTCCTAGAACTACGGTAACGATATTAGAATTTAACCTAAGTTGTTAGATATTAACGGTACTACCCCTTTACTATGTTGTTTTCCCTAGCATGATTTTTGCCTCTCACACTATCCTTTTTGGGTTTTAGAAAAGGGATGGAAACAGGAAGATTCGCGATAATGGAGGATATGACAGACAATGGAATGACATTCTTCATGAGCAACCAAATGAAACGGGATTTGGAAGTCCAAAAATCGTTATTATGCCTAATCAGAAATCTCATAATATGATCAATAATCTCAACTTTGGTAAGTTTCCCAACTCAGATAATAAGAGAAATATGGAGTTTCATGATGATCATAGAGGAAAGAAAGTTCAATTTCCCTCATGTAAATCATGTGGGAAGAGGTGTCAGGGAGATTGTTTCAATGGAACTGGAAGATGCTTTAGGTGTGGAAAAGAAGGACACAAATCCAGTAAGTGCAAAGGAAAAGGTTCAGTTAACACCATGAACAAGGATAATGGTATTTCTATGACATCAACAATTATTAGATGTTTTAAATGTGGAATGTACGGGCAATATTCAAAAAAATGCCCTAAGGGAAAATCTCATGAAGAGAATCAGAATGGTCATAAGGGTAGTATTTATGAGGATGATGATGAGGAGACTACAAATGATATATGAGATGAAAGAAGTGTTGAAGCTCAGTCAGTTTTTTAAGAAGGTAGTGGAATGATTGTATGTTTATCAAGAGTTATGTTGTATAGTTAATGGTACTATGGAATAAATAATCATCTAAGGATTGTTACACTATTGTTTTTCCTAAAGTATTTGAAAGTATATTTTGAATGGTACTAGTAACCATGGAAGGTTATTCAGATATTTTTGTAGTGTAGATGATATGTGCATATTGAAGGGATAAGAAGATAATGAGATGTTTTATTGTATTCATGAGTTCATGATTGATATAAGGACTAAGTGATATCATGGTTTGAGTATATAGAATTTTGAGGATTTTGGTATGTGGAAAGTGTTAACTTTTAACTGTATTCATGTTTCCACTAAGGTTCAATGGGTATTCATTCTTCAAGAGAATACATGATTAAAGTATTCACATGTTTTTAATTTGACCAACAAGATATATCTTATGATATATGGGGGATAAATGATGGCATTCGCGTGATTGTTATGTGAAATTTCAAGTAATCATTTTCTTTATACTATGAGCTTGGACCGAAGTATTTTAGATAATCCTAAATATTGGAATGGATTATGTTGGACATAAGTTATTATTGTTTAAGGATAGAACTTTTTTTGATATTATTTATTGGATGTTATATTAATGTAGTTTTAGTAAAAGGAAAACCTGTAGGATGGGCGAAAACCCATCGCGTCGGACAAGTCTGTGGGAATCGAACCCACAACTGAAGTGTGACTGGCCTTTATCGCCTACCACTGGCCTACAGGAAGTCCCTGGTTAGTATAAACTAGTTTTATTTTATTAAGTAGTATGATAGATGAAGTATAAGTCCATTTCGGGAATGATATACAATAGATGGACTTATGTATATAACTATTTCTAACCTTTTGATTAAGACAGATGGAATGACCCATCATTCTATCACATGATCTGCTAACACTTCACAAATGAAAAATTCAACTTCATTTCTTTAAGATATGAAGTGGAAATTGTTCAAGTCACGAACAACCGTGAGATTATATCAAAATAAAGTAAGTATTTCTTCTAATTAAAATTCCTAGAGAAATGATCTTGAAAACCAAAAATGTTGTCATAGTGCCCTTATATCTGATGAATCAGATTCTACCTTAGATCATCACAAATTTATGGCTTTGTGATTGTTGGTGTTTTCATAGCCATGTTCTCTACCACTCTCCATCAGAACTTGATGGTTATATTTCTCTTCCATATCCATATTTTCACCTATGTTCTCCTACGTGGAAACCCAGTGATGAGTTAATTTGGGTAACCTTTACATTTCATACTTTAGTTTTTAAAGTTAAGTTTTGGTATTTCATTTTATGATGTGGGTTTCTATGAATAGTAAACGATTTATAACCCTGACGAATTTCGAGGGCGAAATTCATTTTAAGGGGGGTAGAATGTAACAACCCGAGATTTTATAAGATATATTCATTTTAATTTCTTTCATATCTTTTGTAGTACGATACACCAAGATTATCTTGTTCTATACGCAACACCGTATTATCTTGAAGTATACGCAACACTATTCTTAGATTGTGTTACACACAATTTCAAATTCGTTTGATAATAGTCATTCTACGCAACATTGAGTATATATATATATATGTATATTCAATGTATAAATGAAAATTGGTTGGATTATGTTAAAACAAAAAAACAAAAGAGTCTTGCACAACACGCAACCCTGACTTGGCTTGCATTACACGCAATCGCGACCTTCCTCGATAGTGTGTGTTGTACGCAATACCGGGTTTTACTAAACAACGATATATTATTAAAATATTTTTAGAACTAGCCGTTACGAATAGTAATACCCACTTTTTGAAATTTTGTAAATTTTATTTTTCAATATGGACTTCATTTTTGGATTCGGAATATCAAAATTATCCTAGGGTGAAATTTTTGTATTTTTCTAAAAACTTTCAATTTTTGATGAATAGTGAAAACACTGAGTTACTATTTAAAAACTAACTTTTTATTTAAATAATTATTTATTTTATTTAATTTAATTTTAGGTCAAAATTGATACATAATACCTATATAAGTTCAAAGTAATTCATTGGAGTCATTTTATAATAATTTTAGATATATAAAAATTTTATTGAACTTTTCACCGTCTTTTACCCACCTCCTAGGAGAATTTGCAAATTTACATAAAACTTAACATTACCACTTCTGTGAATGGAATTTCAAAAATCCGAGAGACACAGTTGATGTTAGTAAGTAAAATGTGGTTCAATGAGATGAAAATTATTTTTTCTGAATAGTAACTTTTTACTTTTTTACCACAGTTAAAAGTAAATATGGTAATTAAGGGTAAAAATGATATTATTATTACCCTAAAACATGTCCTAATACAATTTTATAAGTGTAATTCGACCAAAAAAAACCATATAAATAAAATATGACCATTTACGCCCACTTGGATTAGATTAGGACATTTATTATTAATTTATTTAATGAAGGGTTAAAATAATTAAAATCAAAGTTTAATAACTAAGTCATTTTTAATATAGGCTTATACATAAGCTAAATTCGACTATAAATATTAATTAGAAATATAAAAATATTTCCTACATAATTATATTTTATTTGTAATTTTTATACATAAAATAATTTAATTTATTTATGACATAATGATGATGTAGTAATTATCTTATTAATGAAATATTGACATAATTGATGTTATAAATACCCAAATAAATGTACTTTGAGCCTTTATATGAGTTAAAATAATTTTATAGGTTAATATGTCATGTTATTATTGATTTTATTAACTTTTTTTGAACTAATATTTCTTTTATGATTTTCACAAAAATCAATTACCAAATAGTGTCAAAATTGACATAAAATAGTTTTTAAAACAAATATTATATTATTAATTGTTATTTTATTACTAAAAATATAAGTTTCGGAAACATGACTTATATAAGGTTATATATATTAATAATAAAAAACTTGGGGTTCGTTTGGCTTGTTATAATAAGTTTATTAACCTTATAGTGTAAGAAAACAAGAAGACACAATAAAAGTTAAATTATCTAACATAAAGTTAAATCTAAATGATAAGGTTAAAATAGATACCTAAACATCTCTAAATTATATTGGATTAGAGTTTTTCTACCCATACCCACATTAGCTTTGAAATAAACCAATTTGGAGCTTTTAAAAACTGAATATGACTTCATAATAAAATAATATTTTTAGTTTTTCTAATGGTGCCCCTCTCTTCCCTTATCAAAGGGCACCTCCTCCCTCTCCTCCTCATACCAATTTGAGCCTTCAAGCCCGACCGACCCCATCCCATTTCGCTTCCTCACTTCAATAGAAACATCCTAGAGGTCCTGGTCTTCTTCAAAGGCCAATGTTAGTGCCCTAAGAGGAGGTCTCAAAGAGGCGCTTCAAAGAAGAGGTAATGTCCATTACCGATTCTTTCAACTTTATTTCTTCTTCTACTTATTCTTATTTAGTTGTTTCATTATGAAGTAATAACATCAGTATCACTCATATATGGATATGTTATTATAATTATGAAACAAACCTATTTAACCATCTATCCATCCTACAGAAAACGAAATCACCGCCCGTGCGTACGTACGAAATACCGTATCCACGCCGTGGTGTAATCTATTTTCCACCACCACCTTACTTGGATGGGTATAATGGTGTAAATAATGACTATATAGGATTATTGTAAAGTTATATTGATTATGAAATAGTATACATACACTCAAAAACAATTCCATGGGAATGATATCATCGCTCATGCGTACGTATGGATTACCGTCTCCAAGATGCGATGAGATTCATTTTCCATGTTAACAATTCAATAATGATTATAAAGTATATATAATAAGTAATCATGAAATATATGACATAATAATGATACTGTATTTATTTTTATATATATGTATGTCATATACTTAACTCCATTCAATCTAATAAGGAAACGAAAACAGCGTTCATGTGTACGTACGGCCTACCGTCTCCATGAATGGTGTATTTATTTCCATTTATCGATATATTATATATATTTTTATTATGAATATATATAATATATAAATCATGTTTTACATTCTGTATGTAAGTAATCATGATATATGTTATCATATGAATAATTACAAGTTAAAAACACGAACGACAAATGAAACGATTTTACCCAAAAATGCTACTTTAACATGAATTTACAAAAGAACGGGTAATATAAAGTCATAAGTGAACCATATATGATATAATAACAATGAATATGATTCTTTAATAATTAAATGACATTATTTAAATCATTATTCAGGATGTTTGGATACGTACGAAGCATATCGGACCCAAGGTAAGTGATAACTTTTCCAATCTTGTTCTTATCTGAGATTGTTTATTCGTAAGTATTTACTGGGGATATTGTTCTCATCCATGTCCATGTTTCCTAAAAATGGTTTCATGTATGTTTAATGTCCTTTTTACCCATTTTTGACTTTTACTACATGGTATGTATGGATTCATTGTTTTACGAGGTACTTTTTAACTTTTCTGGCAAAAGTACGAGAAGAATGTTTTTTAACTTATACGGCATGAAAGGATTTTTACGGTTTTATAAAGCCTTATTTTCATGAAGATTCCTCCAAAATATTTCATGAATATTTTCAACAAAATCCATTTCTTTTAAAATTGATTGACATTTTGTGAAAAGAAAATGATTTTGAATAAGAAATGATATTTTCCTCAAGAATTCTTTTCAAGTGTTTTATCAAAAACATTTTTCATCTAAGATGAAATTATTTCATGTGTGTATGTTTCAAGTATCATGTATCTATGATTTACATGGTTTCACTTTTATTATTATGAAATGATATCTATTTATTTTATATGGATTATGTGATGATGGGATGATGTTTATAAAACCCATTTTATTTATTGGGTTATTATGAATGATGTATGTTTATTTTGTGGCACAAGTAAGAATGATTTCATTATGAGATGGGTGGGACCTATATCTCCCTCCAATTCATTGGGTAAAGATTTATATCTCATGAGATAGAAATTTTTGGAATGGTAAGTTAATCCGGTTCAGTGTTATAGGACTGAAACGAGGAGTGAACTCGATTCAGAATGGGACTTTGTCCACTAAGATGGTCTTGGCCACAATGCCTTGGCTACTATGGAAATCATGACATGTGTTGAATGGTTTCCACAATTACATGTTTTATTCCCATTATATTTTATCATGATTGATGTTCCATTATGATATATGCCTTACGTACTTCTACTATTTATGTCTTTGCTCAAGATTTTGATGTTTAAATTTCATGTTCATGTTTTTTCTATCAAATGTTTATGAATTGTTTTATGTTTACTATGTTTTCCCTTACTGAGCATTTGACCTCACCCTTTTTATGTTTTCTTTTCCTTAGAATATAAGGAAAGGTTTTAGGTAAAAAAGAGGAAGATCTTTGTGGGAGATGTTGAGGATCTTTCACCAATATCAGAAGATTATGTTCCAAGTTTCCAAAGGCACTAAACTATTATGGTACTTTGGTGTCTATTTTTGTTATTTATTAAGTATTCTAAAAAAGTAATTTAATATCAATGTACATCAAGCTACGATTATCTACACTTATGATCCTTTAAATGTTTCTTTTAGCTCTTCAGGAATAAAAAATGAATATTGGTAATTAATTTATAGGAGTAGAGGGATTATATTTAATTTGATAAAAGAATAGCTGAATGTTAGGATTGTTTAAATGAACGTGAAACCAATAATGTAATAATATTTCATTATATTATTTTTAGTAAAAAAATTAACCAATATTTTGATAATGACTTCAACAAAAAATTTGGTCCTAATACCATAATTATTTTTGAAATAATGGTCTCATAAATCATCAAATATTTGTGGATTTTGAGACCTCAATAAAATATTTATCATTTACATGTTTTTCATTGTTTACGCCATTAACATCCAATAGATATTTTCGATTTTCTTATAAGAACATATTTTCAATTTCCAATAATGTTCTCGTACATAGGGACCTAGATACGTGGTTGTCCATGTAACCTTTGTACTTCCCACTATATTATTTCTAGAAGATGTTTTACAAAACCATATCATGATGTGGGATTTCAATATATGAAATATATAAAAATATATTACCAAGATCAAGTAAAAATTTTGAATAGGTAATTTAATTCATGTGGGGATAATTTAACACTCTATAATTCTAATATAAAACACTATATTCAATACTGTTTTTGACAAAAAACAACAAGTGAAAAAAGGGGATATATATACCCCATAAATTAAAATATAAAATAATTATAATATTTTATATATATTTTAATACATGAAAAAATAATTTATCATGCATCACATTCAAGATATAACTTTCTTTATATCTTTTTTTTCACACAAAAGTGACCTTTATTGATAGCTTTCATTACACCCAAAACCGAGTTTCAACAAAAAATAATGTATTATTAAAATATTGTTATTTTATATAATATGATTTAACATTACAGTTGTGTTATACATTATGAATATTACTAATTATCTTATTATAATTTATCATTTATATGAATCTAAAATTAATTAATTTATAACCAGTTAATGTGAAATGAAAACAAGAAAAAAATTGATTTAAAAAAAGAAACATTTTTATTTTTATGCGTCTAACAGAGTTTTATCTTAATAAACATAATTAATTATAATTAGTGAATTATTTTAATGAAATATAATTATTATATATCAAATATATCATTTCTTATAGTCATCCATTTGGTTTGATAAGAATATGATAAGAACAAACCCAATTTTACACATAAAAACATATATTTTTTAAATGTAATTTTACCACAATTTAATGGAGATCTCATTTTAAATATGAATTTAGACACATTAATTGATTTAATATTTTAAAATAATCATTATATTTGAAAAATAGTCAATTTTAGAAATTTTTCAGAAACAATTGTATTTAATGAATAGTTAAAATACTAAATTTTAAATCAAAACTGTTATTTCATTTAACTTATTTATAATGATAAATTATAGTTTTAATTGTTTTTAATGTTTAATTAGATTTTATTTTTTATAAATTAATAAAACTTATTTTATTGATGTTAATTTAAATAAGAAATTTATTATAAATGACCAAAACGACTTGTACACTTTTACAAGATATATTTTCCATAATTATTTAAAACATAGAATATATTGGATCCAAATTTTACCATAATTGGATTTAAATGAATCTTAAAAAATGTGGTAGGAATTGATTTTTCAAAATGGCACAAGAGTACCACTTGTTCTCCACTATAAAAGGCCACCATTTCTCCCCATTAATCACTAACATAAAAGAATATAGGATTGGAAAGTATATTAATATATAGACTCCCAACAGATCACCTGATACCTTCAATCCACCCTTTTGGAAAAATTTCTTACTTGGAAGACCTTTGGTATAAACAAAAGGAGTTACCCGATTTTTAAGGTAACAATTTCCAACTATCTCTTTTATCTCATTTACTCCACCAATTAAATTAATTTTAAATATTTATTCTATGTTGAAAATAGTATCCTAAAAATAATTTTAAATTTTTTATTAAGTGTTCTACCTACACTAACATATACTTACATCTAATGGACAATGGATATACTGTTTATATATACGTTGAACTGCCGCCTCCCAAAACAATGATTGTTCATTTTTCTTATTACCACCATTCTTATTTTCCAATATGATTTAAAATATATTCATACATTATATATATGATATTAATTTTGTATTTATTTTTTTTAATCCTTTTACAACACTTCACATTTAAATCTTTCAATTTTTCACTAATATGATAACATCATTTGAGGAAGTGTAGACTACAGCCCCCTCGAAGCGATATGATTCATTCAAAATATACATGGAATTTATTAAGGATACTTTTAATAAAAATATATGATATATATTTTAAAAAAATAGGGGAAAATAATTATAATATTCATGTATATGCATACCATTTTCTTTTCATTCTATTAAAATGATACAATTAAATTGATGTCGTGTTTATGCGTACTTATAGACTACTGTCTCTAGGAACATTAATTTAATTTAATATATTCAAAAAATAAAGATTGTTATAATTGAATATATAATGGATATATATGATATTATAATCATGGATTTAATTATAAATATGATTAAAACATGATATTTTTAATAAATCAAAAAATAAAAACATAAGTCATACATGACAAACTAGGACATTTACACCTGAAATATTTAAAATAATGAATAGTTATTTACAAACAGGTAATAAGATAATATAATAGGATCATATAAGATATCTCAACTATTAATATACTTCTGTAATTAGTCAGTAACCTGTTTAAAACTATTATAAAAGAGGTTAAATGACTTCTACACTGATGCAAACACAAGGTAAGGGTTTGCTATCTCATTTTCTTTTCATGAGGCATACTTAATTTTTATAAACCAAATTAAATTTATGTGGTGTCTACACTATCCATTTTTACATGTAATATCCTAAAAAATTCTATCTATGTAAAATTTTTAGTTTCAAATAGAATTACTTCTTTTAGGGTGATTTGAGATAAAAGTTCCCAAGTTGAATAGAATTTCATAAATCAATTTATTTTCATTGAGTTGTATTACTTACTCTTGGTCATTAATATTGTAAGATTATTTTTGTAATGACATTTTAATATATGTTAGTGTATTTACACTTCCCTTATGTGGATTTATAGTTGATACACATAATTTACTCAATGATTGATTCTCACTTAGACGTTATGTCGTATTTAAGGGTAAATTAAAAAATATCATTTTATTCACGATTATTTGTACATAAATATATAGTCGATGAAATTATTGTAAAATTAATAAACAAACCCTTTACTATTAATCTCATATGATTATTAATGACCTTCATCAATTTTGATTACCAATTTTACACTATTTAGGACACAATTTTTTAGTGATTGTTTTATGAAAACCCGACATCAATTTTCTATT
Source organism: Viscum album (assembly GCA_963277665.1). Lineage (NCBI taxonomy): Eukaryota > Viridiplantae > Streptophyta > Magnoliopsida > Santalales > Viscaceae > Viscum > Viscum album. The sequence continues at coordinate 1,678,568,122 of OY728143.1, read as the reverse complement.
TAGTTGGAGAACCTATTTTATTATAAAACGCATGTCTTCTAAAAATATTATTTCATAAAATGCGTTTAAACATTAAAAAAAAATTCAAAAATAAATATTTACCCCTTTTTAGTATATAAATGTTTTTAAAGGAATATTCTTGTCACTTTCTGAACAATGTATTTTTCTATCATTTTTTACCATCAAAAGGAATGTTTTTTATACCTCATACAACATGTATGGATTTTTTTACACATTTCATTTAATTATCTTTTTCATGTTCAAAGGAAATAATTTTAATGATATTTTATTTAAAACGGATTATCAACTATATATATTTTCAACTATTTTTTAAAAGAAAATGATAATTTCCCTATGAATAGTTTACTAAGATATTATTTTAATTCATAAATGAAAACAAACTTCTATTTTTACCCAACATGGTATATTTTGTATTTATAGCATCCATATCCATTCCCTATATGGTTTTTCTAGTTAAATTTTCCACGTAATTATTCATATTCACTTCCTTGACATCTTTATTAGTCCCCTTGAAATATTTAATTTCATATGATCATTGAGAATTGAATTACCCTAACTATCCATAACATTTTTCAGGAATGTTAATATTTCTTAAAGAATATTCCATTTTAGATACTGTGTTTACTTAGACAGTTATTTTCTTTATTAGAGAATTATTGATAAATCCTTACATCTCAATACATATGTTTATTTTGTAGTGAATATTATATATTTTGATTATTAAATATGAGGAATAACTATGAATGGAAATAATAGGTGGGTCCGGGACATTATATATCCCCACGATGAATTGATAATTTCCCATGTTATAAATAAATTACAAAAAATTGATTGTGTTTCAACCCTTACTTAATATCATCATGTGAAGGGTCTTGATAGTTTATGTTTTCAGGTTCCTAATATTTGACGTCAAATAATTAAGTATTTCCCCTATTTTGATTATTTTATTATTATTATATGATTCTTTATCAACATATCTATGGAAGCATTTCATTCCATGTTTGTTGATTAATGGAATTTATTTCAGTTTCTCACATTTACATTTTTTATTTCACTTATCTTGTTGTTTGAATAGAATTTTTTTCAACTTATTATCTAACCTCATTATTTTCCATTTCAGATTATTGATTACATTCCATTTGGTTCATTTATTTACCTTTCCACATTAATTATTCTCATTGATTTAATATTTCTTCTATTATGATTTACATAACATCACAAAGCATTTGAGCTCACACTTATTTTGTTTCCACTCCCCAGGAATCAAATAACTGTACTAAGGGAGTATTTCAATGATATTCTAGATGAATATTGTTTTTATCCATAATGATGTTTGAAAAAATTATAATGTAATTGATATATTCATTTGTAATAAAATACTCATCTATGTATTTGATGTTCCAAGACTACTAAGAAATTCGGTACATCAGGGCTTGATTTCACTATAATTATTTCAATGTAATTAGTAATAGACACTAAATACATGAATCAAGGGTAAGGTTACTACATCCCCTACCTTTTTACTATTTTCTAAAACTGTGTTTTATACTCATTAGGCTGCCGATTTTACTTCTCATGATTTCTCTCATCTCTTCATAAAATTACCTTTTATTTTCATTATGTGACTACCAAAACCTATTTCTTTTCCAGGGTTATGAAAAAATATGTATAAATAATTTATTTTATTTTGTTATTAATATACCTAAAATATTCATTCCCTTTATGAGGGTTATAAATAACATAAGGATCCTTTTTTAAACACATTGTAACCGCCAACATTTTTATAAGAAACGCAAGAAATTTAATATAGATTGATTATTTATAAAATTTTTCATTATGATATATAAAGATCACATTAATTAATACATATTAAGTGTTTTCCCAAATAGAAGCCTAATACATTTTTTAACTAATTAAAACTCACAAGACGACAAGTTTTATGATACCTTTTTAATTTTTATGAAACCTCTGCTAAAAACCATAGTGATATTCTTTCAAATGTCAAAACAAAATGTTGTAACCACATTTAAAATTTATGATTAATATTATTTTCATTATGATATGAAAATTTTTCTATTTTCTCATGACTTTATGTTATTACTTGAATTCTTATTGATATTTCTCAAGAAGATATGTAATTTGTTTCCCTTTTATCCCCTTGCTTGGACATAAGCTCACGCATTCCTCTTATCTACGTTCGTTGGTTATGAGTTTCAACAAATATACTTTTGATCAACCTATGAATAATAATTTCTAGTATGTTAAAAGAATTTTTTAGGTTTTCAAGTATTATGTAGAATATTTTGGAGAAACTATACATCAAATTTTTATATATGTTGTACCAAGTAATGATAATATTATGTAATTAAAATACGGGATGCCACGAAACAATTCCTACAATTTTTTAAATTCTTTTCAACCTTGTCCAGTTGTATTTTGAAAAATATCATATTGGTTTTTTTAAACCTAATATTTAACCTTTCTAACATCATCCATATTGAATAATGGTTAGTATGGGTGTTTCTTCATTTAATTATTTCTAAAATTCCATACATTGGACTTGAATATCCTATATAAATTTCAATATTGATGAAATTCCTACTTTCACTCATCAAATATATCATTTTCTCATGGCTCATAAATTGTAATTTCATTTTGATTTTGATCCTATCAAGGGTAGTATAGATATATTAACTATTTGAAACATTAAATATACATGTTAGTAAAGAGTAAAACTATTCTATGAATTAAAATGTGTAGGATAATATTTTATCTCACTGATCCTTTAATCAAAATAGTTATTTCATTTTACATTTTTTGCAACATGAAGAAAATTATTTTTATTTTTAATAATGGATTCTTCCTGGGGAGGAGTTAATGAATATAACCGAACTAGTCCTTGAGAATGACCAAAGTGAATTCTGGTAATATTCAAATTTAGGTGACTCTATGATAAATTCTCGATTTTATCCTATAAAAACCCTGGATTTAATAATATGTTCATTGTTCTATAGATAAAAAGTTATTTTCATGTCACATATATATCTATAATGTATCATGTATGTAGAAGTTAATGTTCATGTGAGATCACTGATCAACCATGTATATCTACACTTTGTTGAGTATTTTGTGTCTTGGTGTCCGCTGGTAATCAAGTATTAAAAGATGTCATTGTCTTCAGTTTGATAATCTATAGTAGGATGAAACCCACAATGTGATGTACTGAATCACAACATATTAAAGGGGTTGCATTATATATGTGTAGGAAGAAGGCCACATCGTAGACATGGGGAAATTATACATGAAGGATAGGATGTTGTATAGATACATTCATAATATATGGTTAAGTATTCACTAATAATGGTCCATATGTGTAACATCACTCTAACATAAGGGTATATCCAGAATCTCATATATGTGAAAATTTTTAATTTATTGAGACACATTGTGTAACACCATATGATTTTGTCAACTATTTTTATTTCAAATTATTTAAATCATTTTAATATTTTCTACTTCACAAAAAATATAATATAGATTTTTTATTCTCAATCACTAATTTTGGAATGTGTCCTATATAACACAATGTTAGGATTACACTAAAAATAAAACATAGACTAGATTCTGATACCTTAAATGCTATGATAGGCTTGTCTTAAAACACAATGATGAGCTTATTTGATACCTGGTATTACAAGAAATGATGAGTTTTATAGAACTAAAATTTACAGTTAATAATTTTATTAAAAAATTATTATAATATTAGCTTATAAATTTTAATGGAATTTATAAATAATTTTAAATAAATTGTGAAAATAAGATTTACAATTCTATAAAAAATTGAAACCATTTTTTATAAATTTTTTATATTTTAAAGTATGAACAATTTGAAAATAATGGAAACTCATTTATAAAAAAAACTATTTTTCAATGTACAATGGAGATTTTATGTTATAAAATCAAAAAAACCATTTATTGATTTCTTAATAAATTTTTCATATTATATATTAAACTAATATTTTTTGACAGTCATCCAAAATATTCCATATGTATTAGAGAAGAATACACCAAATTTTATGAAAAGAGATTTATTTTTCAAAAAACAAGTGTTGCCACATTTAAATGGAGCAATAATTTTTAATATATTTTTGGAATGTTTATACATTATTTAGAAAAATAATTTTCTTTAGTGAATGGGTTATATCATAATTTAGTTTCGTTGGATGATTGGTTTTTTCTGAGTTATTTCTTTTTTTTATGAATAGTTACTGCCATTGATTATTAAATGAAAAATTATTTTCATCTAATTTATTTATACTGTAAAATACTAATATAATGTGGTTCTAAATTATAATTATTTCAATAGTACAAATATTAATCCAATTTCGGTATTTGTAACAAATTTCACATTGAAATTTAAAAAAATCAATATTTTTATCCATTCCACTATAAAATCCCTTCATCTCATCCTATCTGAGGTATTAATTATTAATATAATTTGTGCCATATATGTTGTATGATCTCGGAACAAAAGATTCCAAATTTTTAATAAAAATAGTTTATAACTAATAATAATGTAAACAATATTTTTTTCCAAAATCATTTATGAATGTAATGAAAATGATTTATGATGATTTCGGTATAAACGAGTTTAATTAGTTGTTAGAAATTAAATTAATGGAAAAAATATCCTATAAACATTTCCAAAACCCACTAGATGGAAATATAACATCACCAATATAGGATATACTTGTATGATTTAGTGGGATATTATTTAGTAAAGGTGACTTATATAATAAGATATATAAAGAAAAAAGGTACCTTATTTACCTTTAATATTTATTAACCATTGAGATATGGAAAACCCCCACATTAGTTCCGTTATACTCATTAAATTGAAATTTAAATAGGTTTTGTTTCATATTAAATGATATTTAATATTTAGAAATAAATTATTTACATTAAATACATAACAAATTCCAAATAGAGTAATTATTTTAATAATAATTAAATAGAATTAGTGACATTAAAAAAATTAAAGGTGAAGTAAATTAACTGAAATATTATATTTTATTATTATTTTTATAAATATCACTTTTTATAAAGGATTTAACTTAATATATAAAAATTAATTCTTGAAATTGATTTTTAATATTTAAATTCTATAAATAATGTAAAAATAAATATTAGTGTAATTTTATAACAAATGATCTATTATTAAAATATTTAAAATTTACTAAAAAAAATATTCTAAAAATTGATTTGTTAATGATAATGAATATAAAATATGGTATAGTAATGGAAAATTTTATCTTTTATAATGATGATATTTACATTACAATAGTATAAACATTGATATCACTATTCAAGTTTATGTTGTGTTAGTTCTCGTTACGTGAACTTGTTTTAAAATAAATTTCCAAAATATCTGAGATTGATTTTATTGTAAATTATATATAATATTTATAATTAATTGGGTCTATAATTTCTAATAAATATATCTCTAATTATGTAATAATTATTAAATTACATATTCTAGGAAACTAGTTACAATAATAAAAAAAATTATAAAATTGGGGAAACATAGATGTTCTGGAAACAAATTCACAAATACACTTATTTTCATGTGGAGGAGGTTTGTTTAGAAACTATTTAAGCCTTAATACTTTATTTTTTTCATTTTTTAAGCACATTATGTAATGATACCTATCAATGATGCTTACCTTTTGGTATTTATATTAATACCACTCTACCTCCTCTAAAAAATACAACCACACATCCCCTTCATCAAACCTCTCAATCCTATTTGTCTCATACAATACCTACCCAAATAAGAACAAAAAATTCATACCATATTATTAGAGGTTTATCTTTATGTAGAAATACAGACTATGAAGCTTTTTGGTGAAAACCAAAAGGATTTACTGATGAAGTTAATATTTTCAATATTATTAATATGTTTTCAATGATTTAATCCCACTCAATTATTCAATTTGAGTGTATTTGCATAATTTATGTGTTTTTTGTGTATTTTGGGCTTAAATTTTAAAATGGGGTAATTCTTTAAAATTGACAGTTTTATATAGCTTCTCTTTTTCCAACATAACATTTAAAATATTGGTCCAATTGAAGTGAATCATTTTTTTAGGGTTCATATGCTCGTGGGATTCAAATTTGTCTTCTGGACCAAGACCCAATTCGAAACCCAATGGTACAGAAAAATCAATCAAGTACAGAACTCGGTCTGGATGGCAGAATGTACCCCACCACATTAAATCAATAATATCTCATTCATCCAACCTTAGAATTAGGTTTTTCCAGCTGGTGTTGCCATAGAACATTCCAAGGATGGTTCAAAATTTATTTGATAAAATATGAAGCTCGTTATGGCCTTTTTTTGGTGCGTCCTAGTGGAGTGGGTGAAAAATATTTTGGCATCCTGAAAAGTAATGGTCATTGATTCGGAAATAACTTTCTTTACACCTCTCCAATAACTCTCACATTTTTAGGATCGATATCCAACATCATTTACAACATTTTAGAAGTAGGTACCTCAGTGTGTTTCGGCCAGATGGTGGGCAGAACAGATGAAATCCTCTGGAAAACAGATTCTGAAGGATCAAAGTTTTTTTCATTATTTTCATTGTTTTACACTTCTTATTCTGGTAATGTCTTCTTCTTTCCACTTATTCACAATTATCCTTACCATGGTGGGGTAAAATTCAATGTGATTGGGGAAGGAGTGGTTTTCCATTTCGTATTTCATGAGTTCTTTCTATTAATGTTATAAAATCCTCTTTGTTATTCCGTGAATCAGTTTCAATTTCTAATAACAGTTTTTATTATCATGTATGATTGTATCATATTTTAGATTCAATTTTTTATTTATATTTGGTCAATGATCAATATCTCCCTCCACTAGGTTCTGGTATATAAACGATGAAATAGACTGGGACTTAGTGGTGAAGTACTAGGTCATCACCAGTACGTGTGTGAGGAGCAGTGAATGTTCTTGATTACTTGGGATAAACAAGAACTGATTGGGAATTGTATAACATAATTGGGGGTATTTGCTACAACTATATTACACATTGGATAGATAGTAGACTAACCTGAGATTTTATTAAGGTTTATTCTCACATTTTTATTCGACCAAGGGAGTGAGAAGAAATGATTGTGGATTTTAACTCTTAATGATTTAGTATAAGAGAATTTGGTAAATTGAACTGTGATAGAATTACAATTGGAAAACCAACCCTAATCGGATCACCATTTCATGTCACTGATTTAAATCACATCATTGGTCAATTTTTTTAAAAAATTTCACTTAATTTATTTACATTATTTATTTTCATTCTAGTATTTTCCAAATCAAACAATTTCGAAAACCACACCATTTATTTCTCGTATTTAAAGTGACAAACAATATTGTTGAGCACTCCTCTCGGGAGACAACCTAGGAAACCCACTATAATACATTTTAACTTAGGTTATATTTGTTTTTTTCACACCCCATGATAGGCACGTGTCAAAACATGGCGTCGTTCCCAGGGAGGTAGCGCCAACATTTATTTTATTTTCTTTTCTCTCTTCTAATTTGTTCTCTTCAAAATTGCATGAATAAAACATCAAAAATTGAACCTCTATACATAGATCATGAAATTGAAGGAAAATTGTTGAATAGACATAGAAAAAGTAATTTTCAATCTTAATTTGATGAAAATCCCCTTGCAGACTCAAGTGAAACTTCTTGTGTTCACTCTGAGTATGTCATCATGGCTGAAAATCAAAACCTAACTCTTAGAGACCTCTGTGCACCACAATTACTTAATCAAAACTGTAACACCCCGAGATTTTATGAAAAATATTCTTTTTAATTTCACTAATGTCTTGTGTTGAACGCTACACCAAAAGGAGTGTGCACAACACGCATCCTTGATTTGCCTTGCATTACACGCAATCGTGACCTTCCTCGATAGCGTGTGTAGTACGCAATAACGAGTTTCACTAAACAACAATATGCTATTAAAATATTATTAAAACTAGCCGTTATGAATAGTAATAACCACTTTTTGAAATTTTGTAATTTTATTTTTCAAAATGGAATTCATTTTTGGATTCGTAATATCGAAATTAGCTTAGGGTGAAATTTTGGTGATTTTCGGATAACTTTCATATTTTGATGAATAGTGAAAATTACTAAATTTTAATTAAAAACAACTTTTTCAATTGAAATAATTAATAGTGATAAATTATTAATTTGAGTGGTTTTAGAGTATATTTAGAATATATTTTTACAATTTAATACAATGATGGTCATTGGATGTAATTTCACATTTAAACCAGACATAAACAAGTGTCAATCTTTTGATAGTTATTATCTCTTAAGAACACGTTATTTGTTTTGACGACGGGAATTAATTTTTAAATTAATTAATGCACCTGATATGTTTTGAATTTGGTAAAATAGAAATCATTTTTGAGTTCATAATATCAAATATAGATTAGGCCTAATGTTTGGTATTTTTATAAAAACTTTCAATTTTTGATGAATAGTGAAACCACTAAGTGGTAGTTAAAAAAACTGAATTGTTCATAAAACTTAATTTTTCCGCTTATGTGAGTGGAATTTCAAAAAACCGAGAGACACGGTTGATGTCAGTAAGTAAAATGTGGTTCAATGAGATGAAAATAATTTTTTGGTGAATAGTAACTTTTTATTTTTTTTACCACGGTTAAAAGTAAATATGGTAATTATGGGTAGAAATGATATTATTATTACCCTAACACATGTCCTAATTCTATTGGACAAGTGTAATTCGACCAAAAACAAACTTAGGAATAAAATATGACCATTTAGGCCCACTTGGATTAGATTAGGACATTTATTATTAATTTATTTAAAGAAGGGTTAAAAGAGTTAAAATCAAAGTTTATTTACTAAAAAAAATTTAATATGGGGTTATACATAAGATAAATTAGACTATAAATATTCATTAGAAAGATAAAAAGATTTCCTACATAATTGTATTTTATTTGTAATTTTTAGACATTAAATACATTAATTTATTTATGACACAACGATGATGCAGTAATTATCTTATTAATAAAATATTGACATAATTGATGTTATAAATACCCAAATAAATATAATTTGAGACTTTTTATGAATTACACTAATTTTATAGGTTAATATGACATGTTAGTAGTTATTTAATTAACTTTTTTTGAACTTATCATTCTGTTATGATTTTCAAAAAAATCAATTACTAAATAGTGTCAAAATTGACATAAAATATTTTTTAAAACAAATATTATATTATTAATTGTTATTTTATTCCTAAAAATATAAGGGTCAGCAAAATGACTTAGATAAGGTTATATATGTTAATAATAAACAATTTGGGGTTCGTTTGGATTCTTATAGTAAGTTTATTAACCTTATAGTGTAAGAACACAAGAAGACACGGTAAAAGTAAAATTATTTAACTTAATGTTAAATCTAAATGATAAGGTTAAAATAGGAACCTAAACTTGTCTAAATTCTATTGGATAAGAGTATTTCGACCCATCCCCACCTTAGCCTCGAAATAAATCAATTTGGAGCTATTTAAAACTGAACTTGACTTTATAATAAAATAATATTTTTAGTTATTCCAAAGGTGCCCCTCTCCTCCCTTATAAAAGGGCACCTCCTCCCTCTCTTCCTCGCACTACTTTGAGCCTTCAAGCTCGGAAAACCCCTGCCTAATTATCCTCTCCACTTCCATAGAAACATCCTAGAGGTTCTGGTCTTCCTCAAAGACCAATTTTAGTTCCTTAAAAGAAGGTCTCAAAGAAGCACTTCAAAGAAGATGTAATATCCGTTACCGATTCTTTCATCTTTATTTCTTCTTCCACTTCGTCTTCTTTAGTTGTTTCATTATGAAGTAATAACATCAGTATCACTCATATACTGATATGTTATTATAAGTATGAAACAACCCTATTTCACCATCTATCCATCCTACGGAAAAATAAATCACCGCGCGTGCGTACGTACGGAATATCGTCTCCACGCCGTGGTGTAATCTGTTTTCCACCACCACCTTACTTGGATGAGTATAATGGTGTAAATAATGACTATATATGACTATTATAAAGTGATATTGATTCTGAAATAGTATACATATAATCCAATACAATTCCACAATCATAGGAACGATATCATCACTCGTGCGTACGTACGGAATACCGTCTCCACGAAGTGATGTAACTCGTTCTACATGATCTTCATTTCATAATGATTATATAAATGAATTGAATTGAATGAATATGATATATATTACACTAATAACATTCTAGAAATGAGGTATCTATAACATAAATAAAAGAATAAGAATTTATTCGACAAAACACGCATAAGAACAAAAAGTTATAAACACCCGAATAACAAGTAACAATCAAATATTACTACTGAGAAGCTAAGAATATGACCATATATGATATCATAAAAATAATTATGATTATGGAATAAGTCAATAACATTATTTAAATCATTATACAGGAGGTTCGGACACTTACAAAGCAAGTCGGACCTAAGTTAAGGGAAATATCACAATCTCATTTTTATCCGAGATTGTTTATACTTTGGAATTTACTGGGGTGTATTTTATCATCCACATCCATGTTTCTTAAATATGTAATATTTATATCCTTCTACAATATTTTATATCCAATTTTACCCTTCGGTGAGTTTTTTTTAAAAGATATGAAAGGAATCTTTTGTCGTTTTTTGTACGAGGTACTTTTTGACTTTTCCGACAAAAGTACGAGAAGAATGTTTTTTTTAACTTATACGGCATGAATGGATTTTTAAAACATTATTTACAAGAAGATTCATTTAAAAGTTTTCAATTTTATTTTTAATCAACTTCTTTTAGTTTAAAGTTGTATGACATGTTAAGAAAAGAAAAATGTTTTTGAAGAAAATAGGATATTTTCCTCAAGAATGGAGTTCAAGTGTTTTATCAAAATTATTTTCCATCTAAGATAATAAAGGGTTCTGTTTTTATCCCTATTATTAAATTGATTTGATTATGTTGTGATGGAATTATTTTTATGAATTCCTTTATCTTATATGAATTGTTTTATGATGTCACGATGTTTAAGAATTCCATTTTTATTACATGGGTTATTCTATGATGTATGGTTTATGATTTTGTGGCACACATAAGAATGGTATCATTATGAGATGGGTGGGACCTATATCTCCCTCCAATTCATTGGGTAAAGATTTTATATCTCATGAGATAGACATGGCTGGAACGGTAGGTTATACCGGTTCAGTGAAACAGGACTGAAACGAGGGTGACTCGGTTCAGAAAGGGACTTTGTCCACTAAGATAGTCTTGGAAATGAGTCTTGACTAACAAGAAATGATTCTCTATGATTATGTGTGAATGCCACAAAGTTTCTTGTTTTAAGTTATGATTATTGTGATTACATTTCACTGCCATGATTTACCCCATGTTATGCAATTATGATCTCTTTTGCAGGTTAAGATTTCCAAAAGTTATGTGCTTATGTATATGATGTGATTGATATTTCTTTTGTTTACCCTTACTGAGCATTTGAGCTCACCCTTTTATGTTTTCTTTTCCCCAGGATATAAAGAAAGGTTTTAGGTAAAATAAAAGAAGATCTTTATGGGATATGTTGAAGATCTTTCACCAGGATTAGAAGATTATATTCCGAGTTTCCAAAGACACTAAACTATTACGATCCTTGTGTGTGTGTTTTTGTTATGTACTAAGTATTCCGCAAATATAATGTAATGTCAATGTACGTCAAGCTTCGGGTCTCTAAAGTTGGTATTAGAGGAAAGTTTTAGTCAACCTTTGGAAACTAGGATGCGAAAACGTTAGTGAGATCCCTAGAGATATTTCTAAGGTATGTCTAGGGATGTCCCTAAGGGTAAGTATACGTATAGGTTATAGTACTAGAATTACGCTAACGATCATAGAATTAAACCTAAGATGTTAGATATTGAAGGTACTCCCCCTTTATTATGTTGTTTTCCCTAGCATGATTTTTGCCTCTCACACTATTCTTTTTGGGTTTTAGATGATGGCTGGAACCTGAAGGAACCGTGTTGATCAATGCAGTGGACAATGCAATGATTGTCCTCCTAAACAAACAAATTTTATGGGAGATGGAGTGAAAAATCTTATTGCTATACTTACACAAGCTATGATTCATTCTGGACTTCCAGATGAGCAGAGAAGGGAACAATATTCTATTGAGTCCTTCATGAGGCAACGTCCACCTTCTTTCAGTGGGTCTTCTGATCCACTTGTTGCTGAACAATGGATTAGTACCACTGAAAAGATATTTTGAGTTCTTCAATATTCTGAACATGATAAAGTCATCTTAGCAGTATATCATTTGGAAGGTGAAGTTGATCAATGGTGGAATCTTATCAAGAATACGAGGCCAAGAGATGAAATTGAGTCCATGGAATGGGACGAGTTCAAGAACTTGTTTTTCAGTAAGTACTTCCCTCGTATTCTTCGAACGAAGATGGAAAAGGAGTTTCTTGAGCTGAAGCAAAAGGATGATGAATCTGTTGGTATATACGAAGCAAATTTTACAAGACTTGCAAGTTATGCATCTGGCATTATCATCCAACCTGAAAGTAAAGTTGATCGATTTTTCAGTGGCTTAAAACCAAGTCTTCAAAGGGCATTAGCTATAAGAGACTTCAGTAGCTATGAAGAAATTGTGCGTTGTGCTATGAAGGTAGAAATGGAAGTTGGTGTTACATATCCATCTCATGGCTTTGAAAAGAAATGAAAGATGGAGTTCAAGGAGAAATCTCAGAATAATGGTGAAAAGAAGATGAATGTTTACTTATGCTCAAAGTGTGGAAAGAAGCATGGTGGAGATTGTCTTAAAGGGACTAGAAAATGTTTTAAGTGTGGAAAAGAAGGTCATCGAGCAGCTGAGTGTCGAAGTAATGGAAAAAGGGTTTCTAATGATGTGAACAAAGCAAACACTGCAGAGAACTCACCACCAACACTTCAATGCTTCAGTGCAAGGAAATGGGGCATTATGCTAATAAATGCCCTAATCCAAGGGTTAGTGATGATCAACATGAGCAACCACTTAAGGCAAAGGACAAAGGGAAGTCACATGCGATCACTATTGGCGATGTTGAATATGACGATGATGTGGTGGAATGATTAAGTGTTTATTCCAAAATAATTTTGTATATAGTATCGTGGAATATTGGAATATTTATGTTTTGGTCTATTGTGGTTTTCAATAATTTTATGGTGCCAGTAACCATGGAAAGTGATTGAGATATTTGTGGAAAAAGAATGATATGCGCATAATGAAAGGAAACGAGAAAATGAAATATTTGACAGTATTCATGAGCTCAGGATTGATATAAGGACTAAGTGATATCATGGTTTGAGTATATAGAATTTTGAGGATTTTGGTATGTGGAAAGTGTTAACTTTTAACTACATTCATGTTTTCACTAAGGCTCAATGGGTATTCAAGAGAATACATGATTAATGACTTTGGATGTTTGGAATGTGACCAAAAAAACATATCTTATGATATATGGGAATCAACGATGGTATTAAATCTCTGGTAATCGTTTTCACTATGTTATGAGAGTGGACTGCAGTATTATGGATAAGCCTAAAGATTGGAATGGATTATGTTGGACATAAGTTATTATTGTTTAAGGATAGAATTTTTTTCGATATTATTGATGGGATGTTATAGTTTTCGAAAAAGGACAACCTGCTGGACGGGCGACAGCCCATCGCGTCGGACAAGGTTGTGGGAATCGAACCCACAACCGAAGTGCGACTGGCCTTTATTGCCTACCACTGACCTACAGGAAGTCCCTGTTTAGTAGAAACTAGTTATATTATATTAAGCAGTATGATATATGAAGTATAAGTCCATTTTAGGAACCATATATGATTAATCTCACTATAGAATGACTTATGTACATTTAATAACTTTTTCTAACCTTTTGTTTGAGACAGATGGAACGACCCGTCATTCTATCACATGATCTGCTAACACTTCACGAATAACAAATTCAACTTCATTTATTTAAGAGATGAAGTGGAAATTGTTCAAGGCACAAACAACAGTGAGATTGTACCAAAATAAAGTAAGTATTTATTCTAATTCAAATTCTTCAACTTTAGGGAAACGATCTTGAAAACCAAAAATGTTGTCCTAGTGCTCTTATATCTGATTAATCGGATGGTACCTTAGATCGTCACAAATTTATGGATTTGTGATTGTTGGCTTTTACATAGCCATGTTCTCTACCACTCTCCATCAGAACATGATGGTTAGAGTTTCCTTCCATATCCATATTTTCACCTATGTGGAAACCCAGTGATTAGTTAATTTGGTTAACTGTTACGTTTCATACTTTCATTTTTAAAGATTGGTTTTGGTATTCCTTTTTACGATGTGGGTTTCTATTAAAGAAACTTTCGAATAGTAAACCATTTATAACCCCGATGAATTTCGAGGGCGAAATTCATTTTAAGGGGGGTAGAATGTAACACCCCGAGATTTTATGAAAAATATTCTTTTTAATTTCACTAATGTCTTGTGTTGTACGCTACACCAAAAGGAGTTTTCACAACACGCATCCTTGATTTTTCTTGCATTACACGCAATCGCGACCTTCCTCGATAGCGTGTGTAGTACGCAATAACGAGTTTCACTAAACAACAATATGCTATTAAAATATTATTAAAACTAGCTGTTATGAATAGTAATAACCACTTTTTGAAATTTTGTAATTTTATTTTTCAAAATGGAATTCATTTTTGGATTCGTAATATCGAAATTAGCTTAGGGTGAAATTTTGGTGATTTTCGGATAACTTTCATATTTTGATGAATAGTGAAAATTACTAAATTTTAATTAAAAACAACTTTTTAAATCGAAATAATTAATAGTGATAAATTATTAATTTGAGTGGTTTTAAAGTATATTTAGTATATATTTTTACCATTTAATACAATGATGGTCATTGGATGTAATTTCACATTTAAACCAGACATAAACAAGTGTCAATCTTTTGATAGTTATTATCTCTCAAGAACACGCTATTTGTTTTGATAACGGGAATTAATTTTTAAATTAATTAATGCACCTGATATGTTTTGAATTTGGTAAAATAGAAATCATTTTTGAGTTCATAATATCAAATATACCTTAGGCCTAATTTTTGGTATTTTTCTGAAAACTTTCAATTTTTCATGAATAGTGAAACCACTAAGTGGTAGTTAAAAAAACTGAATTGTTCATAAAACATAATTTTACCGCTTCTGTGAGTGGAATTTTAAAAATCCGAGAGACACGGTTGATGTCAGTATGTAAAATGTGGTTCAATGAGATGAAAATAATTTTTTGGTGAATAGTAACTTTTTATTTTTTTTACCACGGTTAAAAGTAAATAGGGTAATTATGGGTAGAAATGATATTATTATTACCCTAACACATGTCCTAATTCTATTAGACAAGTGTAATTCGACCATAAACAAACTTAGGAATAAAATATGACCATTTAGGCCCACTTTGATTAGATTAGGACATTTATTATTAATTTATTTAAAGAAGGGTTAAAAGAGTTAAAATCAAAGATTATTTACTAAAACATTTTTAATATGGGGTTATACATAAGATAAATTCGACTATAAATATTAATTAGAAATATAAAAAGATTTCCTACATAATTGTATTTTATTTGTAATTTTTAGAAATTAAATCCATTAATTTATTTATGACACAACGATGATGTAGTAATTATCTTCTTAATAAAATATTGACATAATTGATGTTATAAATACCCAAATAAATATAATTTGAGACTTTTTATGAATTCCACTAATTTTCTAGGTTAATATGACATGTTATCGTTGATGTAATTAACGTTTTTAGAACTTATCATTCTGTTATGATTTTCACAAAAATCAATTACTAAATAGTGTCAAAATTGACATAAAATAGTTTTTAAAACAAATATTATATTATTAATTGATATTTTATTCCTAAAAATCTATGGTTCATCAAAATGTCTTAGATAAGGTTATATATGTTAATAATAAACAATTTTGGGTTCGTTTGGATTCTTATAGTAAGTTTATTAACCTTATAGTGTAAGAACACAAGAAGACACGGTAAAAGTAAAATTATTTAACTTAATGTTAAATCTAAATGATAAGGTTAAAATAGGAACCTAAAGTTGTCTAAATTCTATTGGATAATAGGATTTCGACCCACCCCCACCTTAGCCTCGAAATAAATCAATTTGGAGCTATTTAAAACCAAACTTGACTTTATAATAAAATAATATTGTTTGTTATTCCAAAGGTGCCCCTCTCCTCCCTTATAAAAGGGCACCTCATCCCTCTCTTCCTCACACAACTTTGAGCCTTCAAGCTCGGCCAACCCCTGCCCAATTCTCCTCTTCACTTCCATAGCAACATCCTAGAGGTTCTAGTCTTCCTCAAAGACCAATTTTAGTGCCCTAAAAGAAGGTCTCAAAGAAGCACTTCAAAGAAGAGGTAATGTCTGTTACCGATTCTTTCATCTTTATTTCTTCTTCCACTTATTCTTCTTTATTTGTTTCATTATGAAGTAATAACATCAGTATCACTCATATACTGATATGTTATTATAAGTATGAAACAACCCTATTTTCTCATCTATCCATCCTACGGAAAAATAAATCACCGCGCGTGCGTACGTACGGAATACCGTCTCCACGCCGTGGTGTAATCGGTTTTCCACCACCACATTACTTGGATGGGTATAATGGTGTAAATAATGACTATATATGACTATTGTAAAGTGATATTGATTCTGAAATAGTATACATATACTCCAATACAATTCCACGATCATAGGAATGATATCATCACTCGTGCGTACGTACGGAATACCGTCTCCACGATGTGATGCGACTCGTTCTACATGATCTTCATTTCATAATGATTATATAAATGAATTGAATTGAATGAATATGATATATATTACACTAATACCATTTTGGAAATGATTTATCTATAACCTAAAGAAAAGAATAAGAATTTATTCGACAAAACATGCATAAGAACAAAAAGTTATAAACACCCGAATAACAAGTAACAATGATATATTACTACTAAGAAGCTAAGAATATGACCATATATGATATCATAAAAATAAGTATGATTCTGGAATAAGTCAATAACCTTATTTAAATCATTATACAGGAGGTTCGGACACTTACAAAGCAAGTCGGACCAAAGGTAAGGGAAATATCACAATCTCATTTTTATCCGAGATTGTTTATACTTTGGAATTTACTGGGGTGTATTTTATCATCCACATCCATGTTTCTTAAATATGTAATATTTATATCCTTCTACAATAGTTTATATCCAATTTTACCCTTCGGTGAGTTTTTTGTAAAAGATATGAAAGGAATCTTTTGTCGTTTTTCGTACGAGGTACTTTTTGACTTTTCCGACAAAAGTACGAGAAGAATTTTTTTTAACTTATACGACATGAATGGATTTTTAAAACATTATTTCCAAGAAGCTTCCTTTAAAAGTTTTCAAGTTTATTTTTAATCAACTTCTTTTAGTTTAAAGTTGTATGACATGTTAAGAAAGGAAAAATGTTTTTGAAGAAAATAGGATATTTTCCTCAAGAATGGAGTTCAAGTGTTTTATCAAAATTATTTTCCATCTAAGATAATAAAGGGTTCTGTTTTTATCCCTATTATTAAAATGATTTGATTATGTTGTGATGGAATTATTTTTATGAATTCCATTATCTTATATGAATTGTTTTATGATGTCATGATTTTTAAGAATTCCATTTTTATTACATGGGTTATTCTATGATGTATGGTTTATGATTTTGTGGCACACATAAGAATGGTATCATTATGAGATGGGTGGGACCTATATCTCCCTCCAATGCATTGGGTAAAGATTTTATATCTCATGAGATAGACATGTCTGGAACGATAGGTTATACCAGTTCAGTGAAACAGGACTGAAACGAGGGTGACTCGGTTCAGAAAGGGACTTTGTCCACTAAGATAGTCTTGGAAATGAGTCTTGACTAACAAGAAATGATTCTCTATGATTATGTGTGAATTCCACAAAGATTCATGTTTTAAGTTATGATTATTGTGATTACATTTCACTGCCATGATTTACCCTATGTTATGAAATTATGATCTCTTTTGCAGGTTAAGATTTCCAAAAGTTATGTGCTTATGTATATGATGTGATTGATATTTCTTTTGTTTACCCTTACTGAGCATTTGAGCTCACCCTTTTATGTTTTCTTTTCCCCAGGATATAAAGAAAGGTTTTAGGTAAAAAAAGGAAGATCTTTATGGGAGATGTTGAAGATATTTCACCAGGATTAGAAGATTATATTCTGAGTTTCCAAAGACACTAAACTATTACGATCCTTGTTTGTCTGTTTTTGTTATGTACTAAGTATTCCGCAAATATAATGTAATGTCAATGTACGTCAAGCTTCGGGTCTCTACAAAAACAATCAACATATCATTCCAGTGTTAGAAATTGATTTTGAAATGAAACCTAATATGATTCCTTTGCTTCCAAATTTTCATGGTTTGGTAGGTGAATATCCCAAAAAACACATTAAAGTGTTCACACACGTCTGCTCAACTTTCAGACCCCGTGGAGTTGCTGAGGAGCGGGTTAAGTGGAAGTCATTTACATTTTCATTGGATGGGGATACAAAATAATGGTTGTACGGCCTACAACCAGTAGATTTACCTGACTGAAATGACCTGGTGATATGTTTTATTAAAATAGTTTTCCCCACCTCTATAATCACAGCCATTCGAAAGGAAATCTACGCCACAAGACAATCATTTGGAGGAACCTTTTACGAGTACTGGGAGAGATTTAAGAAGTTATGTGCCAACTGTACACATCAAGCCATTGAGGCACATCACTTTCTTGAATTCTTCTATCAATGAATACTGGATAATGATAGAAACCTTCTTAATGCATCATCTGTAGGTGCATTGATTTAAAAGTCACTAGAAGAAGCCAAGGGCTTAATTGAGATGATTTCCCAGAACTCGCAGCATTTTGGAACAATATGAATTGGAACAAGAGGTATTAATGAGGTACACACTTCTCATCTATCACCCTTACTAGAAACTAATATTGAAGAGTAGACTAGTATGGTGAGGCAGATGGCCTTGAAGAAAGTTAGTGACCAACAAGCACTAGCTAAAGTCAATGGTTTATGCTCATCACCTGATCATTTTACTGACCAGTGTTCTAAAATACAGGGAATGGATACATGTGCGGTACCCTTTCAACCAAGTTAGTTCCAACAAAATCTAGGATGTGGATATCCTAACAGAGTTCAATATGGGTTTAGAAATCATCAGAATCAAGGTAGATCTCGTACCACAACCAACTTCAAAACCAACCACCATTCCAGAATCAATTCCAGAGCCCACCACCACTTCAACAAATGTATTCTTATAGTGAGCCTTCATACCAAAAACCACCCACTATCCAAAGAACCTATGAGCATCCATCCACCAGTGTACAACCTCCAATTCAAAGATAGTAACAAAAATCTGAGTTTGAGGGATTGAAGGACACCATTAATGATTTTCCAATAAGTTTGAAATTATCATTGAATTTATGACCAAAAATCTAGGTAAACACCCTTCTCAAACAATCCCAAACTCAAAATAGAATTTTGGTATTATAACTACAAGAAGTATAAAATAAATACAACCACCATCCACCATTGAACATGAAATAAGAAAACCTGATGTGGGAGAGAATGAAGTTCAAAATGATGAGAAAACTATGAAAATGCATCCGGAAAAAGATAATAAAAAAGAGGTTGATAAGGATAGGACAAGGAATAAGAAAGAAGAAACACCATTTCAAAGGATAAAAAGAGAGAAAAAAGATATAATCCCACCATTTCCATCAAGGATGATTGAATCAACGAGGTTGCAAGAAGAAACACTGAAAAAAGAAATTCTGGACAGCTTCCAGAATGTGGATATCAACATACCTATGCATGAAGCACTCCAACAAATTCCAAAGTATGATAAAATTTTGAAGGATCACTGCACTAAGAAGAGGAGACTTCAAGGGAATGAGAGGATCAGTTTGGGAAGAAGTGTCTTATCCCTTATCAAACCACAATTTCTAACCAAATGTCAAGATCTATGGCAGTTTTCTATTCCATGCACTATTGGTTCATTAAATTTATCTAATGATTTTTGTGATTTAGGTGTATAAATTTATGTATTTCCTCACTCAGTATATTCTTCTTTGTAGATGGGAGACTTGAATCCCACAAGAGGGGTGGTCCTGCTTGCAAACATATCAATAGTGTTCCTGGAAGGAGTTCTGAAGGATGTCCTGGTAAAAGTCAAAGATCTTTTATTCCCTGTTGACTTCTATGTGTTGAATAAGGAAGATGATAGGATCCCATCACATACACCAATCATTTTGGAAAGACATTTCCTAAAGACCGCCAAAACCATAATCAATGTCCTTGAAGGGACACTTACAATGGATTTTTGAAACATCATTTTCCACTTTAATATTTTCGAATCCATGAGGCACCCATAAGTTGATCATTCACTCTTCGCACTCTCCTATGAAGATGGTACAGAACCAATGGAAGAATCAGGTATGTTTCACGAATTCTTATCATTAGGAGAGTATTTTTCCATTAAAGATATCATTGAACATATGGATGCCCAAACACCTTGAGATTCTGATTTCCTGTTTGAAGAAGAGGTAAAATCTGGTTTCATTGATAATTTGTTGAATGATGATGAAGATGATATGATTTCTTGTGTACAGGATTTCAAACAATTGGATGTGGGGAACCTAAATTTAATTTTATTCCTTAACCATCCCCCTGATATATAATTAAATCAACTCCCCACTGATTTAAAATATGATTACCTTTTGGAGGGAGATAAATTACCATTATTAATTGATAATAGTCTATCTAAAACTCAAGAAAATAATTTATTGATCTTTTGAGAGAGAATTTCCAAGCAATAGGGTGGAGATTAGGTGATATCCCAGTAATAAACACAATAATTTGCTCAAATAGAATTTTTCAGGAGGAAGATTCCAAACCTATCAGACAACCCCAAAGTAGGCTGAACCCCACCCTGATAGAGGTTGTGAAAAAAGAGATTGAGAAGCTATTAAAAGTTGGGATCATCTATCCAATATCTGAGTGACAATGGATTAGCCCCATCCATGTATTCCCAAATAAAAATTTCCTAACCATTTTGGGGAATGAAAATAATTAATTAATCCCTGTGAGATTTTAGAATAGCTAGAGAGTATGAAAGATTTTAGGAAGTTGAACCATGTCACTAGAAAAGATCATTTCCCTATCCCTTTCGTTGACCAGATGTTAGAGTGGTTGGCATGTAGAACTCGTTATTTCTTTTTGTATGGATTTTCAGGTTATTTTAAAGTACCCATTTCTCCCGAGGATCAAGAGAATACTACCTTTACTTGTCATTTCAGTACTTTTTCATACAAAAGGATGCCATTTGTATTGTGTAATGCTCCAGGCACATTTCAGAGGTGTATGGTAAGAATATTTTCTGATCATAATGATGATTTCTTGGAGTTTTTTTGGGTTGATTTCACAGTTTTTGGAAATACTTTTGACCATTTATTGAAAAATCCGGAAAAAGTTTTGAAAATATGCATTGAAAAAAAAAATCTTGTTTTGAATTTTATAAAATTTCATTTTATGGTTTAGAGTGGAACTGTCCTTGGGCATGTCATTTCTCAGAAAGGTACTGAATTTGATAAATCAAAAATTTAAGTGATAATTTTTTTTCCTTACCCAACTTGTGTGAAACATGTTAGATCATTTTTAGGGAATGCAGGTTCTACAGAAGGTTTATCCACGATTTCAATAAGATTTCTATCCCTCTCTCTAGATTACTTTTGAATGATTCTGATTTTGATTTCAATGCTTCATGTAGGGAATCTTTTGATGAGTTTAAAAGTATATTGATTATACCACCAGTAATGCAACCACCCAATTGGGAAGAACCATTCGAGCTACTTTGTGATTATTCAAACCAAGATGTTGGAGCATTAATTTCTCAGATAATTTAGGGCAGGCCACAAGTCATGGAATATTCCTCAAAAACCTTAGATGATTCCCAATTCAACTACACACCAACAAAAAAAGAGTTTTTGGCAGATATTTTTGCTTTAGAATGATTTAGATCAAATCTCCTTGTAACTTGAAGTTCCCAGTCAGGATCAAAGTAACAATGAGAGGGGAAGGGGTGAGTCAGTTATATCTATTTCTATTTATGTTTCCTTCTTTTTGAAACAACATTTGCCTCCTATTAAAGAGTTTCTTCCCTACTGAACACACACAATCATAGGAACACAAGATTTACAAGGTTCACTACTCAACAAGAGTAGCTACATCCTTGGTATGGTATAGAAATAATCGAGTACTACACAATCCACCGTAATACAATCCTTTGATGTGGAATATAACGAGTATGATATACCCTTTCGATCGTGTAGCACATGGAAAACAATCCTCATGCACGTGTGCACCTCATTAGCACAAATAGGGAACTACAATATTTCAATGCATCTTTACAATTGAACTGTTGTATTCTCTAAAGTATAGATCTTCACTTTCCTACCCAGAAGCTGGTAAGAACCTTCGGGAGAAAACATCTTGCGCGCCACTTACTGCTTGCATGCCTCCATACATGTACGCCTACTCAATACTTGTGTTCCACCTACTAGAGCGCCTCATTACTTGCACGCCTACTCAATACTTGTGCGACACCTGCTTGCGCGCCTCCCTGCTTGCGCGCCTCTGCCAACTTGCACAGAAAAACTTGTGTGGAAACACTTGCGCCACAACACTTTCATGACAACACTTGTGTGGAAACACTTGCGTGGCAACACTGGCGTGGCAACACTTTCCCGACAACACTTGCAAGGCAACACTTGCACGACAACACTTGCGCAGAAGAGAAACCTCTACTACTTGTGTTCTCAGAGCTCAAATTTTCTCTTAAGTGTTGAGAATTAAAAAATGAGGAGGAAAGTTGTCTATTTATAGGAATTTTGGTGAATTGAGCATCACATAGACTTGCGCGGATATACTTACACACCACTCCATCACTTGCACGCCCTTCCATCACTAGGGCGCCACTTTCTTTCCTTTGTCATTTTTGATATGATGACATTGGAATCTCACTTGTGTGCAACATACACATGCGCACCACTTATACTTGCGCGCCACTTATACTTGCATGGCACTTTTTGACTTGTGAACCAATCATTAACTTGCACGTCATTTTATTCCCTTTGTCAAATTTCGATGTGATGATCCTGAATTATTCCTTGAGCACCACATATACTTGTGCTCCAATACTTGCGCGCCACTTTGACTGGCGCGCCACTCTTGAATTGCGCGCCACTTTATTTACTTTTCCAAAAACACTTCTTTACTCCCCCTATCCTTCATAAGGCTTCCATCACAAGTTCTCTAAACTTATGATATTTTTGAAATACAAATCAGCAATGCATCTTCATAGTGTACAGGTCCTTTACAAAGTGAATTGATTTAGATTCTTTGACAACAAAAGACAACACTCTGTAAAAGCAAACCTTTCTTACTTCCTTATCCATCAAACTTGATCCCAACAATATACCCCTTTTTATTTTGTTTTCAACCAAGATTCATAAATCAATGAAAATTTTAACTTTAATAAATGGATTACGTATCAACAATTCTATTCCTACGTGAGCTAACTCATTGTAGGAAACAAGAATTATTAACAGTCAAAACCATGCTGTCCAAAAGCAGTGACTATGAAATCACATGATCATATCTCCTCAGCCTTCTTCAGAACATCTTTCAATCTTTTACTTTAGCATTTATCAATTCATAAAATTTCGTTTAAAGAAAAATTTTTTCCTACAACCAATCCAACAAATAGTTATAATTGTTCACACACATACATGATGGATTCACAACTTTCCCTTAACTCCCCCTTTATGAAAGCATCTATAAGGACAGATTTATGAAAAAATTCTCCCCCTTGACAACACTATCCAATGGAAAGATGAGAGTGGGGATAGAAACACGTACCTTAACCATGATGAGAATGAGTTTGGACACCCATCTTCATCCTCAATTTTGCAAATGGTTCCTTCGGTAATGGTTTTGTGAATATATATCATCAACCTGTTCAGATGTTGGAACATATTCTAGCTTCAATTAATTATTATCCACCTTCTCTTTGATGAAGTGGTACTTTATATTAATGTTTTTAGAATGAGAATGGTGTAATAGATTTCATGTATGATTGACTACACTCTAATTATCACAACACAAGAGTAATGTTAGCATTACTTCAACAAGTAGATCTTCCAGGTGAGTCTTCATCGACTTTAGTTGAGTTACAGCTTGAGTAGAAGCAACATAATCAAGTTCAGCTCTTCTAAGAGTTATTGAATTCTATTTCTTGGTATGCCAACTAACACAACTTTTCCCCAGAAATAAAACTCCACTAGATGTGGATCTTCGATCATCAACATTTCCTGCCCATTTAGCATCAAAATACTTGAATAGATCAATATTTCCTGATCCATCAAACCTGATTCCAAAATTTTTTGTGCCTTTGATTTATCTAAGAATTATTTTTCCAGCAATCAAATGTGATTATTTAGGAGAACTCTAAAATCATGCACATAAAGTGACAACATAGACGATGTTGGGTCTTGAGGCAGTCAAATACAATAGACATTCATCACCTTTTGAAACACTTTCTGATCAACTTCCTTGCCTTCTCCATCTTTAGACAACGTGGCTACCATTGAAATTGGTGTGGAAACTAGTTTCGAATTTTCCATGCCAAATATATTCAGAAGTTCCTTAGCATACTTTTCTTGAGATAGAAAAAAATGATTCTTCTTCTGTAAAATTTGTAGCCCAAGAAAGAAATTCATTTCTCCCAAAATGGACATCTCAAATAACTTCTTCATCTCCTCATTAAAATTTTCACATGATCTTTCATCATTTCCAAAAAATACAATATCATCGACATAAATAATTACGATCAGTGAAAACTCTTGACATTCCTCGATGTAGAGATTGTTGTCAACTCTCCATTTCTTAATGTTCAACTTCTTTAAGAAAGTATCTAATTTAGAATACCATGCTCTCGGAGACTATTTTAGCCCACACAAATCCTTCTTCAACCTGGACACATAACATTCATCCTTTCCAATAACACATCCACAATGTTGATCAATATAAACTTCCTCTTCATGGTCACCATTTAAGAATGCAGATTTTATATCCATTTGAACGATTTTGTAACCTCGTTGTGCAGCAATAACAAGAATGATTCTAGTTGTTTCTAATCATTCCATTGGAGCAAAGGTTTCATCAAAATCAATGCCTTAAATTTTTTAATACCCTTTGCAAACCAATATTGCTTTGTTTCTTATTACTTTACCTTCTTCATTCTGCTTGATCCGGAAAACCCACATTGCACCAATAATGTACTTGTTTTCCGGCTTAGGTACAAGTTACAAAGTATCATTATTCTCTATTTGATCAAGCTCCTCATTCATTTCATGAACCTATTCAGGATGCTCAAATTCTTCATTTACATCATTCTGTTCAACTTTCAAATAGATATATGTATGTGATATAGCATTCGTTTTTCTTCTTCTTTGAACCCTCTGATTTTTATCTCCAATAATGTTCTGAGCCTACACTTTCTTCCTAAACCTAGGATGAGTTGTTTGAACTCCATCATCGTCAATTGAGATTTCTGAGTCAGATTCATCTTCTTGATTAAGATTCTCACTGTCTGCAACATTATCATAATTGTTAACAAAATATTCTCTATCCTTCTCAACATCCACATCAACATATGATTTCTTTTCTTTCTCAATATTTTAAACAACTTTTACATATAACGAATCAATAATTCTTCATGTTTCTATGTTGATACATCTATATTCTCTTCCTTCTAGATCATAGCCAAGAAATATTCCATCATTTCCTCTTTGCGCAAACTTTTCAAGGTTTCCACCTTTCTTATTTATAATGCATGGACTCCCAAAAACTCTTAAGTGTTTCAGACTTGGATTTTTTCAATAGAACATTTCATAAAGAGTCATGTCTGAGTTTGGTCTAAAGAAACATCAGTTATGAATATACACAGTAGTGCTCATGGCTTGCCTCTAATAATAATGATAAAGACTATGCTCAAGTAGAATAATTCTCCCCATTTCCAACAAACATCGAGTCTTTCTTTCAGCAACCCCATTTTTCTGAGGTGTGTATGGTGAAGTGGACTCATACCGAATTCCATGCTTCTCAAGATAAAATTAAAACTCTTCATTCGTATACTCACCACCATTATTATTTCTCAACTTCCTCACTGAATACTCTCATTTCTTTTTTCCTTTCCTCCTAAAACTCTTCAATATTTTCAGTGCATCTTACTTATGTCTCATGAACATAACACAAGTAATGCAAGTAAAGTCATCAATGAAATTAATGAAGTACTTATCTCCATTTTTTGATTTCTTGCTCATCTGTACACATATATTAGAATGTATAAGTTCCAAGGGTTGTTTTGAATGAATTTCAACTCTCTTATGAAAAGAGTTTGTAATATTCCCTTTTTCATAAAGAGTGCAGCACCAATCTCTTCTTCTTGGTAAATCAGGCATATCTCGGACACTGTCTTGCATTGATAACTTACACATATTTCTCTGACACATGTGTTCTAGCCTTTTATGTTGTAACTTATTTTCATCAACTACACCCATGTTACAAGAGTTATGCACTTCACCAACACTAGTGCAGAAATCATTTTTTACGTCACCATTTTTTACGTCGGTTATATATTACTGACGTTACAAATCGTGCCTGTTGGGTTTTTATGTCGGTTATCTTATAACAGACGTAAAAAACCAATGCGCGGGGGGTTTTTTACGTCGGTTTCCAAATAACCGACGTAAAAAATCCACCCGGGCTTTGGTTTTTTACGTCGGTTATTTGGAAACCGAAGTAAAAAACCCCCCGCGCATTGGTTTTTTACGTCGGTTATCTTATAACCGACGAAAAAAACCAAAGCCCCGGGGGGGGTTTACGTCGTTTATAAAATAACCGACGTAAAAAACCCGTAGATATCTCGTTTTTTATGTCGGTTATACAATAACCGACATTATAAAACATTTAAAAAAATTAAAGCCCGTGGACTGTCATTTACGATTTTTCGATTGACAGTCTGCCGGCGCGTCTCTCTCTCACGCGGTAAACCCTAATCGGCTCGTCGATCAACCTACGTTAAACTCATTTTGGCTTCATTGTTTATCTTCTTCACTCCTCTCGGATCTATCATCTCAACTCGCAACATTCAAGTAAGCCTTCCACGAATTTATTTCGTTCGTTTTTGTTTCGATTCTTGATGTGCTTTTCGTTCATTTTTGAATCTCGTGGAATTTTTTGTTATTGCAAATGGTTATTATGTCCATTCAACTCGCAACATTAAACTCGCAACATTCAAATGGTGTAGTGGTAAAATTCATTGTTTTATCGACATCGTTTACTAAAATCTTCTTATAACACTTATCACTCATCATAAAATTTGTATAAATTATTTCTCCATTCTATATAGAAAAAGTATTTTAATTCCATTTATTTGGGCTATTTTGCCTTGGAATTTAAGTGTTTTTATCTTATAAGCCTTCTTAGCATTTGAATGAATTTTTGAGTGAAGAGGTGCAGTGGTTTTTCATTTTTTCCCCATTGAAGCTAGGAGAAACATGCATTATCTTTATGGGTTAAAAAACTCTACATGTACGACAATTATTTATATATCTGCAATACATGTCTCATATATGAAGGTTTCTTTTTCAAACCATCATGTAAAATATATGACTGTTAGTAAAAAAAGACATCATATATACTCCTTTTTTATGAATTGATGAAAAAAAATAATATTTTTTGAAATATAGGAAGAGGCTAAGTGTGGATGGGATGTCCTTATAGTTGGGTCCTTCTAGAAACATTGTGGGGCCCTCCGCAACACCAAGTCAAACCTCATGACTTGACCCACCCCACCTCCGCCCCTTCCAGCGACAGCCCTATAATTAACTGCCAGCTTTGAAAACCATCATCTGTTTTCATCTGCATTCATAAAAATATCAATTCATACCTATTACAATCAAATATTTCATTCTGGACTCATGGTGAGTCTGATAATACATTTCTTCTTTCAGTCATCTCCTAAAAATGATGGACCTTTTCCTGCAAAGTGTATCTGATTTCTTGAATACGATGGTATGTCCGATTTTCAACAAAACCAAGTGAGGTGATTTCTTTTATTATTAATAATTCATAAAAAAATTATAATACCTAAATATTATTATCATCCTTTTCAGATTTTGCATTATAAAAAAGCTAAAGGGTACTTTCTTTTCATTCTCAAGTTAAATTATATTTTTTATAAAGGTCTTTTCTATCTAGGTAGAAATAATTTAACGATAATTAGATTGAATTAGGTATATTATCTTATCTTACCATCCAAACACATTTTTATGTATTAATAATTATTATGTTTTGTAAAAACAATTATGACCCCCATTTCATTTTTGTTAGTTAATTGATCTACGAAAGTGTTATAGATGATTTGATGATAACGATTCACCCATATATATGGTTAGTCATTATGTGACATTTGGGTCCATAATATCCTTCTAATGCATTCGACAATGCATTATATATCATAGATCAATATGGGATACAAATGGTTATACCATGTCCAATGTGTTATGTGATGTGTCTCGTAAGAAATATTATAATAAGTTATAGGAAAGGTGATTAACATATCCCAATATGAGGTGAATGAAACTATGTTTTCCCTTGAAATATGTTATGACTTATATGATTATGTTTGTGCCACACTCTTATGTTATTCCACATACCAATGTTGTGATCTTGTGAATAAGGTTTTTTAAATCATGTTCCCACTATCATATAAATCATGTCTTATGTTATGCTAAAATTGTAATACTTGGACTCAGGTTTTATGATCTATGATTATATAGAACTTTTTCACTTATATTTTTGATCATGTGCTTTGTGTATGCTCTTATACCCCCATGGATATCTTTTTATGAGATTATATATTATATTTATATATATCATGTTTACCCATAATGAGTATCGTAAATCAAAACTTTTATTATTTTCATTCCCTAAGTTATAAAAATAAGTATTATGTAGGATGATTCAAAAATTTAATCTGTGAGATGAGTTGTTTTATGTGTGAAACCCAGGCCAAACACATATGTATTTTTTTATTGGTATTACATATATATAGTTCGACATATACTTTTTTTTACATTACCATGATATTAACATTACTTTTTCTAAAGAAATATTAATGTCCTGAGATTATATATCGGATCAAAAGGATATAGTAATTCTAATATATAATCAGAATGATCAGATAATATGACAATATTATTAAACATAAAACAAATGGCCTATATTCATATTTCTAACATGACACTTATGATGTATAGCTATTTGGTGTTGGGTACTTATGAAAACTACTACTACTTTCAAGATTTTGGCACTTGAAAGTGTTGAGTACTTTAGATCATAATGATTGAACAACAAGCATGAATAACACATGTTATATGCTCCATTAGGTATTCCTATATTTTAACATGTTTATTAGTATATTGGCATGAGATTATTATAAATGTGTATCATCTGATCATATTCACTTATTCCAGATAAAAATCATTTTGTTTATGTTTTATTGATGTATATTTTATTTGGAGAATCATTAGGCGTCATGGTTTTCTTTGATTCAATGAAATTAAAAACTGTTATATCTAACTATATTTTGTTTTAAAAATAATATTCAAGCATATTTTTTTAAATACCTATAGATTTGTTTTATATTTTAAATTGTTTTACATTGAAATTATGATTTTTTTCATATAAACATGTATTTGTCTTATCTTAAAAATATATATTTTTTGTTGATATTTGTTATAGGTAATAATGAGTCGAATTTGGATTACGGCACATCAAATGAGCAATGAATTTGAGGAAGGTGTTGATGCCTTTTTGGAATTCGCAAAACGAAATGTTCCAAGTAGTGACATTTTTTTCTGTCCATGCCTGAAATGTTTGAATATGAAGAAGTTGAAAAGTAGAGAGATAAAAGATCATCTGATATGTCATGGTTATAATCAGAGTTACAGCCCTTGGATTTGGCATGGTGAAACTGGACGGAATGTCACTGATGATGATGATTCGCAAGATGGTAAATCCGATGGAATTGAAGAAATGATTCGTGATATTGTAGCAGAACAAATTGAGATAGAACCGACAGTTGCACGTCTATATGGTGATGCTGAAAAACCATTATATCTCGGTTGTACAGATTTTACGGTTTTGTCGGCGGTGTTAAGATTGATTAACCTGAAGGCGAAGCATGGATGGAGTGAAAGAAGTTTTACAGAGCTGCTACAATTGATGAAAGAGATTCTTCCAAAAGATAACGATCTTCCAGATTCACATTACAAAGCCAAGAAAATATTATGCCTGATGGGATTGGGATACAAGAAAATACATGCCTGTCCGAATGACTGCATTATATATAGGAAGGAATATGAATTTCTGTCAGAGTGTCCAAAATGTGGGACATCACAGTATAAGGTGAAAGAAAAATCACAGGGTGATGTAGAGATTACAAAGCTCCCTTCAAAGGTATTTTGGTATCTTCCTATAATTAATCATTTCAAACGTTTATTTGCTAATTCACATGATGAAAAAAGGTTAAGATGGCATGCTGAAGAGCGGGTATGTGATGGAAAAATACATCATCCAGCTGATTGTCCACAATGGAAGAAAATTGATGCGGAGTATTCTAAATTTGGAAATGAAATAAGAAATCTCAGACTAGGGTTGTGCACAGATGGAATGAATCCATACCGAACACTCAGTAGCACACATAGTTCATGGCCTGTTTTATTGGTAATTTACAACCTCTCTCCTAAAGATTGTATGAAGCGCAAATATGTCATGTTGAGTACAATGATCTCTGGTCCAAAGCAACCCGGTAATGATATTGATGTTTACTTGTCACCGTTGATTGATGATTTGAAACTGTTATGGGCTGATGGTATTAAGGTGTATGATTCTTATAAAATTGAATATTTTCAACAGCATGCAATGCTTCTGTTCACTATAAATGACTTCCCAGCGTATGGAAATTTGTCTGGATACAGTGTTAAAGGGCATAAAGAATGTCCAATTTACGAACAACAGACGTCCTATTGTCAATTGCATCATGGGAGGAAAACAGTGTACATGGGTCATTGAAAGTTTTTGCCTATGGAACACCCTTATAGAAGACTAAAAAATGCATTTAATGGCTCACAAGAATTTGATACTGCTCCAAAAACTTTATCCCCTGATCTGTATTTTGAGAGGGTGAAAAACCTTGACGTGACCTTGGGAAAGACATAGAAATCTGGTAATGATATACATATTTGGAAGAAAAGGTCAATTTTTTTTGAGCTACCATATTGGAGGTATCATGAAGTTAAACATAATATTGATGTCATGCACGTGGAGAAGAATATATATGATTCTTTGATTGGAACATTGTTAGATATTAAAGGAAAGACTAATGATGGGTTGAATGCAAGATTAGACTTACTATCAATGGGAATACGTTTGGAGTTAGCTCCCACTCCTAAAGGAAGACGAACATTTCTTCCCTCGTCTTGTCATACATTATCGAAGAGGGAGAAAATTAGCTTCTGTCAGTGTCTTCATGATACCAAAGTGCCTCAAGGTTATTCTTCTAATGTAAAAAATTTTGTCTCATTGAAGGACTTGAAGTTGATAGGTATGAAATCACATGATTTTCACGTCATGATGCATCAAATTCTACCAGTTGCATTGTGTGTAATATTTCCCATTCGTGTCAGAAAGACTATAATGAAGTTGTGTTATTTTTTCAATTCAATTTGTAACAAGGCGATTGATGTGAATGCTTTGAACATTTTGGAAAAGGATGCAATTTTTATACTTTGTCAATTGGAAATGTATTTTCCTCCAACTTTTTTTGATATAATGGTGCATTTAATGATTCATCTTGTTCGAGAAATAAAGCTTTGTGGACCTGTATATCTTCGTTGGATGTATCCTTTTGAAAGGTATATGAAAATATTAAAGGGGTATGTTAAAAATCTATATCAACCTGAAGCCTCCATTATTGAAAAGTATATTTCTGAGGAGGGAGCAGAGTTTTGTACGAGCTACTTGGCTGCGGCGCAACACATAGGTTTGCCTCCATATCCCCATGAACGAGTTAATAATGAGGGAAAGGGGATTCACGGCTTGAAAGTCAAATCATTGTCAGCTGATCAGATGAAGAAGTTAGAATCATACATCTTGAATAACATAGCTGATGCTCAACCGTATATCACATTGCATATTAATGAGTTGAAACAATGTCATCCAAAGAAGAAAGAAATGTGGATTTTGAATGAGCACAACAAAACTTTTTTGTCATGGATTAAAAAGACTTTTATTGGTAGATCAGATGTATCAGAGACATTAAAATGGATAGTGGGTGGTCCATGTTTAAATGTGATAACATGGTCTGGTTATGATATTAATGGTTATACATTCCATACAAAAGCTCAGGACAACAGAAGCGCAGTTCAGAATAGTGGTGTATTGGTGTTTGCAGAAGCAATGCATTTTTTCGAGTGGTAAGGACAAAAACCCAATTTCTGCATCAAATGCATATTATGAAGTGATTGAAGACATATGGGAGGTTGATTACTTTAAAATTAAAGTTCCCGTTTTTAACTGTAAATGGTTTAACGGTAAAAACAGTATCAGACACGATGAATTTGGAATGACACTTGTTAATCTGAATAGATTGGAAGACACAGCTGATTCTTTTAAAATGGCAACACATGCAAAACAAATTTTTTATGTGGTAGATCAATCAGATATGCAGTGGGCTATTGTTTTACAATGGAAAAAACAATATGTTGGTGAGGATGAACTTGATGAATATGCTGATTTATGTAAGATCCCTACTTCCATGGAAATATTAACAGAACATAATGACGATCATGTTGAAGACATAGTTTGTGCCATAAGGAACGATCACGACGAAGGAATTTGGGAAAACATCCATCTGTACATTCCTAAAAATACAGGTAACATATGTTTATTTCTTTTTTACATTTATTTTTTCCATCAATGTTAGATATTGTAAGTTTTTTATTTATTAAAACATGCTTTAAAATAAAATAAGTATATGTTTTTGTTTGTTTTAAGTTTGTTTAGTTTACTTTATCATGTTTATAACCATTACATGAATTTGAAAATGCTTATTTTTGTTCACTGACAATTACTTTACCATGTTTACAATGTTTACCAGGTTTACCATTTTTACCATTTTTACCATCTTGACCATCTTGACCTTCTTTGCCATCTTTACCATTGTTTAACATGCTTACCATATTACCAATGTTTACTATTATGTAACTTAGTACACTTTTCTATTTTCTAATTACAGTAGTATTAAAATATTTGAATTTGTATATTTGTTCACTGACAATTACTTTACCATGTTTACAATGTTTACCAGGTTTACCATTTTTTCCATTTTTTACCATCTTGACCATCTTGACCATATTGACCATCTTTTCCATCTTTACCATTGTTTAACATGCTTACCATATTACTAATGTTTACTATTATGTAACCTAGTACACTTTTCTATTTTCTGATTACAGTAGTATTAATATATTTGAATTTGTATATTTGTGAACTGACGTTTGTTTTTTTGATTTTAAGGATAATGACAGATCATTCAGATGATCAACCACATGATTCTGGAGAGGAGCATATTACTGGTCATACCTATGGGGATGAACATTCACATGCTCCAATTACGACAAAGAGTTCAAAGGTTGGTAAACGTGGGTGCACACGTTTACCAAAATTATCACTTGCTCGTACGCAGGATCAGAGGATAGTAGTTGAGTTTGATGATGATGATATTCCTAGAGGTCCGAATGCCAAAGATTTTAAGAGTTTTGTTGCAAATCAGGCTAAGACCAAAGTAAGCATTCTGTATGATGATTGGAGAGGTGTGGATAAAGCGATTATCTCTCAGTTGTGGGAGACGATTTTGGTAAGATCTTTTGTCATTGTTTGACCATTCTTTTAATGTTTCTAGTATATATAATATGTTTAACCTCTTCTTTATCAGATGACATTTGATATTCCTGACACTGGAGGAGTCAGGAAGAAATGCTTATCGTTGGCTGCCAAGAGATGGAGGGATTTCAAATCAACCCTCTCATCTGATTTCATTTATGGTCATAGGAGTCATGACAATCCATGTCGTATATATCCTTTTATAGATGAAGACACATGGAGACAGTTTTTTGAAAGTAGAAAAAAATAGTCATTTGTGGTAAGGGCAATGTAAACTTTTATAAACGTTCTTATATAAATGATTTTATTAATGTTTTGTTAATGATTTCTTATTCTTAAATTATAGCAAACAAGGAAAGATCATCAGGAGATCCAATCTAAAAATTTATACCCTCATAGTTTATCTCAGGGAGGGTATACATTATTGGAAGAAAAAATGATAGCGGAAAAATTTCAACAACTAAGAGCTGAGTATTCAAGCTCTGGAGAGGTGGCCCCTCCATCCCCTCCATCTAGACATGAAAAATAGAAGAGAGCTCGGAAGGGAAAAAAGGGCAATATCTTTCAGAAGAATCGAGAATCGTAGCTGAGAGGATTGTAAGATATCTATTTAATTTATTTAAGTTAACTTTTTTCTTCATATAAGTTTCAATCATTACAGAAATGTTCAATTAATTAATACAGGACTCTCTTGAGGAGCAGAGTTCAGAGGGGACATTTACAGCTACTGGGAGGGAAGATATTTTATTTGCAGCATTGGGAAGGCCCGAACATCCTGGTCGTGTAAGAGGATATCCGGAAGGTGTATCAGTAAGAAAAGTGTTTCCACGTTCTTCAACTTCTAACATTGAGGGGGTTTATAAAAAATAGAATCCTTGGAGGCTGAAGTTCAAAATATTAATGCGACGATGGAAGACAAGATTAGAGAGTCGGTGCAGTCTATGTTTGCAGAAATGCAAAGACAATTTCAGACTGCAGCTCCCACTCCTCCACCTCCCCCTGCAGACCCCATTATTTATCCTCCACCTCCGCCAGTAGCTCCCACTCCCCCACCTCATACGGCGGACCCCATTCTTTATCCTACGCCTCCGCCGCAGCTTCCTACATATTGCGAGTTGTATGTTGATGATTCTCAACATCATATAGTAGCATACGGGTTGGTATATTGTATAGGAGATACAGTTCATCATCAACAATTAGAGTTAGAGAATCAGAGGGTCACTGTACAGGATATTATAGATATATTAGCTAGGGTAACAATACCTACAGATGAGGTGGCGACAGTTGGACAGAGTATCGGCCATTTTTTAGTTTGGCCATCCATACTTCTTCGACTCATTACCATAGAGGTATGAATCTTATATCTTTTATTTTATTTTTTTATTAAAGTTGTTTTATCATTTGAAAACTACTATAATTCTCAAAAAAAAATTCACAGGAATACTTCAAAGGTAAAGAAATACTGTATAGACAACAACAAAGACAACATGCTATGACATCATATACAGATTCCAGTGGTCTTGGAAGATTGTCAAGATATTCACATTTTTTGTTGGGTTTTTATGAGTTTCCAATGGAATCTCATGTTTGTGGACGTGAAATAAGTGTGGGGATTACAAAATCTGATATCATGGAGCTTGTTACTGGAGATAAGTTGGGCATCAACGTGGTGAAAACATTTTCCATGTAAGTCTTAACACCTTTTCCCTGTGTTATATTTATTAAAAATGTATACTTATATATGTTTTTTATTAGGTATCTTTATAAAATTTTTGAGAGGAATGAACTGAAAGAAGTATATGGATTCATGGACCCGCAATTGATTTCCCCTGAAGCATGTTCATTGACTGAGGAACAAAGAATGGTTTATATTGCTGAAAGATTTGAAAAGAATATAATCCAACAATGTTGGATGATGCCTTTTTGTGAGAGGTATGAAACACATTTCTCTCAAAGAGTTAATTATCTTTTAACATAAAAAACCACTAACGTTAAATTTCCTTTTATCAGTAATCATTGGATGTTAGGGATTTTTTTCCCAAGGGAGAAAGCTCTTTATTGGATATGCTCTGTTCATGGTGATGTGCGGGCAAGTTTTAAGAATATATTGGAAAAGTAAGTTTCAATTTCTCAATAGTTTTATATATTATAATGAAATTTAAATTTACCTCATTCGTATTATTTTCTAATAGTGCATGGGTCTACTTTCGAAAAAACACAAAGAAAAGAAATGCAAAGATCAAATATGTAAATGCGAAGGTAAATTTCCATTTATAATTTGTACTTTTTGATTTATTACATAAAAATAATATATTGAATTTACACTCATTCAAAACAGAATTGTCATGAACAACAAGGCCTCATCGAATGCGGATATTATATGTTAAGATTTATGTATGAAATAATAACAACTGGGACAGTTATGAATTTTGACCTGGTACGATTTCCTCTTAAACTTTGCCATAATATTTCAATTTGAATTATTCATTATACATGTTAACTATCTTATTTTTCATTTGTAGCTTTTTGATGACCCTCAACCCTATACTGCTGAAGAAATCAAACACGTACAAGTGGAGTGGTCAAATTATTTTACAGGTTTGATTGAATTTTAGTTGTTTGTAATGTAAAATCTAATTTTGAATATTGTTGTTTTAATTGTGTATTTGGTAGTTGTTTAGGTTTGATTTAGTTTTTTTTGAAGTTGACAGTGTAAGTTTTGAATGTTATATAAGTGAATGTTTAATTTTGATCTACTTCTTATTTTGGTCTACTTTTGATGGTTCTTCTGGTATGGATGTGGGTCTGTGGGGGAGGGGTTCCAAGGGTGTGGGGGTGTGTTCAGTGGGGTTGGGGGTGTCCAGCGGTCTGGGAGGGTTGTCCGGTGGGGTGGGGGACAGTCCTGGGGGGTGGCAGGGATGTCCAGGGGTGTGGGAAGCCGGTCCAGGGGTGTGGGAGTGCTGTCCAGGGGTGGGGGGGTTGTCCAGGGGTGTGGTGGGGGCTGTCAAGTGGGGTTAGGGGATGAGGAGGTGTTGTTCAGGTGGGTGGGGGGTTGTCGAGGGGTGTTTGGGGGTGTCCGGGGGTCGGGGGGCAGTCCAGGAGTGTGGTGGGGGCTCCAATGGGGTGGGGGAGGGTTGTCCAAGGGGTATACATGAGGGTGGGAGCTCCAATGGGGTGGGGGAGGGCTGTCCAGGGGGTATACATGAGGGTGAGGGCTCCAATGGGGTGGGGGAGGGCTGTCCATGGGGTATAAATGAGGGTGGATGCTGTCTAGTGGGTAAGTTTTATATGTTATCTATGTACATGCTTAATTTCGATGTACTTCTGTTTTTGTGGTACGATTTCTTGATTTGTTTTCTGGTTTATTCTGGTGGAGAGAAGATTACTGCATTCTGTTTAAAAAAAATTGGGTTTATCACGTCGGTTATTTAGTAACCGACGTGATAAAATGCCTGGAAAATAGTTTATCACGTCGGTTATTTAATAACCGATGTGATAAAAGGTCTACAGAATGGTTTATCATGTCGGTTATTTAATAACCAACGTGATAAAGTGCCTGGAGAATGGTTTATCATGTCGGTTATTGAATAACCGACGTGCTAAACGGCCTGGACAATGGTTTATCACGTCGGTTATTCAATAACCGACGTGATAAACTGCCTCCCTCCGGTTTATCACGGCGGTTATACAATAACCGACGTGATAAACCCCCCTCCCCCGGTTTTTCACGTCGGTTTTATATGAACCGACGTGATAAACCATGCTCAGCCTGGTTTATCACGTCGGTTCTTATAGAACGGACATGATAAACCCCCTCGCCCCTGTTTATCACGTCGGTTGTTTAAGAACAGATGTGATAAACCATTGTCCAGGCCGTTTATCACGTCGGTTCTTCAATAACCGACGTGATAAACCATTCTCCAGGCCCTTTATCACGTCGGTTCTAAAATAACTGACGTGATAAACATCGCAATTTTATGTTTTTGACGTCGGTTTTTAAATAACCGACGTCAAAAACCTTATTTATAACGTCGCACCTATTAACGTTGGCTAGAAACCGACATAAAAAATTAAAAATAACCGCCGTAAAAAACTTTTTCTGCACTAGTGCAACTTGGAACAAATTCCATTTAGTACGTTGGCCCCTTGTAACAATATTTCCATCATTTTCACTTTTCACAACAAATCTATCTTTACTGAAGATAGCTTTGTTTCCCTCATCACAGAGTTGTGAAATACAAAGCAGATTATGTTTCAGCCCATCAACATATAGTGTTTTCCAGGATTTCATCTTTTCTTTTCCAATGATGGATGATCCAACACCTTTGATCTTTAGAGATTCATCATTTACAAATGGAATTGTTCCTTATTTGAAGTCTTTCACATTCTTCAGTAGATTTAAGTATCATGTCATATGAGATGAACATCCACTATCAATAATCCATGGACATTATCCTTTTTTAGCTTTCAAAGTAGTTTTGACAACAAGAAATTTTTGTTCTTCCTTTTCCTTCACATCCTGTTGTGCTTCCTCCAACTTCCTAGCCAAGTCAATGTGTTTTATCCAAACAACCATGCACTCTTTCTTTTCAGACTTATCAAAACTGTCCCTTTTTTCTTTTAAAAACTCTGGATTTGGAGAGTTATTAATAATCTTTAGTTGCTCTGGTAACACAATAAGAAATCCCTTGGCAAGATGTCCAGGTCGATCACATCTTTTACAAATAGTTTCCAGTGGTTGGAACCTATTCTCAACTATCACAACAGTCTTCTCAGATATCTTCTGAAATTTATTTGGAGAATTTTTATTTTGAATGGGTTGACCCCTCCTCAATCAATGTCTTTCAAATCTTTTGGAATAGTGGTAATGTCGTTGGATGAACCAACACATATTTTCCATGCGCCTGAACCCACTCAAATACTAGCAGTAACCATAGAAGAATATTTTCCTTTGAAACTTCTATGCTGATTGGAGTTGTGAACACGCTTCTCAATAACCTTCTTAATAGAACTCTAATGATCATGAACATTTATGTTTAAATTTGTAACTCTCTTCTTTGGATTACATTTATTAGTACCAGTGGTATTAGATGAATTATTTGACTCATGATTATTATGCACTTCTGATTTTTCAGTGTAGATGAATTTGGCCACAAACATGATCTTTCCAGCCTTGTTCATATCAGAAATAGTTCCATAATTTCATTAAACCTTTGAAGATAACTTTTGTAGATCCTCATTTGGTTTATTCTTACTGGAACATTTATCAACTTCAGAGACAGAGTGTTTGAAACTGACAATCGTTTCTTTAGCTATATAATGTTTTTGTTGGACAAGTTCCAGCTCTTCTTTTTTCCTTCAGCTTTACTTCAATATGATCATTGTGATTCTTTTCATTCTCAATAGAATTCTTCGGATCATCAATCACATTTTCCATATTTATTTTCTCATCATGAGAAATTTCATCATTGTTTGATGTTGAATTTTCTTTTATCAACTTCTTGTTTTCTTTCTCAAGCATTCTGATATTTATCAAACATTCCTTCAACTCTTATTTTTGATACTATTCAAGTTGAGTTTCTTCTTCTTCAGTAATACAACTCTCATAATCATCATTATTCACTGTTTCAAAAAAATTACTCTCTCTAGATTTCTCAACAATAGATTTTTTAGATCCAATCTCACTATCATCATATTATTCACTTTTTTAAAACAAGCTTCTTATTTTTGATTTGATGAAATTTTTATCTTTACCTCATCCAGAATATTTATCTTTTCCACCCTGTTTCTTCCATGACCATCTTGGTCTTCTGTCTTCTTCATCACTATCTTCATCTTTCTATTTTTGAGGACAATTAGCCAAAAATTGTCCAACAGCTCCACATTCAAAACATTTCAAAGGGAGTTTCCCTTTGTATTTCCCTATTCCTATTTTCACATTTTTAGAAAACAAAGAATTTACTTCATCAAAATTTTTACATGCCTTGTTTTCAAAGTCTGATTCACCAGTTTTATCTTCAATAAGAATTTTCATTGACATCTCTTTCTTTATAGCCTTGAAAGACTTTTCTCTATCGGATTTATATTTTCTCTTCATAGTTTTCTCCCTTATCATTTCATAAGTTATGATAGTGCTATGAATATCATCCAGAGATAATGTTTAAGTATCTCTGTCCTCCTGTGATGAAACTTTAACATCAAATTTTTTGGGAATAATTCTTAATATCTTTTCAACAACTGTAGAATCTTCCAACGTTTCACCAAGACATCTGACTGTACTGACAATATCATTTATCATGGTAATGAAATCCTCAACAGATTCAGATTCTTCCATTTTTTAGTCTTCATAATTCATTCTCCAGATTTATAGTTTAGC
Organism: Viscum album; assembly: GCA_963277665.1. Classification (NCBI taxonomy): domain Eukaryota; kingdom Viridiplantae; phylum Streptophyta; class Magnoliopsida; order Santalales; family Viscaceae; genus Viscum; species Viscum album. The sequence continues at coordinate 1,678,527,348 of OY728143.1, read as the reverse complement.
CTTCTTTACATTTGTATTTCCTTCATAGATGTTCTTTAGTTTGTCATAGATTCCTTTGGCTATAGAAACACCTTTCACTCATAAAAATTCACTCTCCGAAAGAGATGAGACTAACCTATTTTTAGCTCTTCCATCATTCTCATGATTCTTCTTATCGGCAGGAGTAAGGGTAACCTTGTCATCTATAGCAGGAAATCCATCTATTTTAGTTTCAAGAACATTATATCCAAGAGACATATAATAAGGAATCATTCTATCCTTCTAGATGTGATAGTTCTTTCTATAAAAAATCAGAATCCTCTTACTGTTCACACAATTTAGATTCTCCATCACAGCTTCTCTTCAACCACTTCAGCAAAGAATAATCGAAGGGAACCTGTCCCTCTGATACCAATTGATGTTCCCAGTCAAGATCCAAGTATCATTAAAAGGTGGAGGGGGTGAATCAGTGTTATCTATTTATTTTTATGTTTCCTTCTTTTTGTAATAACCTTCACCTCCTATTAAAGAGTTTCTTACCTGCTGAACACACACAATCACAAGAACACAATATTTACAAGGTTCACTACTAAAAAACAGTATCTATATCCTTGGTATGGTATAGAAATAATCTAGTAGCACACAATCCATTAGAAAACAATCATTTTATGTTGAATAAAACAAGTAGGATAAACCCTTACACTCGTGTAGCACATGGAAAACAATCCACAAGAGTGTGTTCACCCTCTTAGAACAAATAAAGAATTAAAATATTTAAGTGCTTCTTTACAATTGAATAGTTATATTCTCTAAATTACATATCTTTACTTTACTACCTAGAAGCTAGTAAGAACCTCCTGGAGAAAACAGCTTTTTCCCCACTTACTTCTTGCACGCCTCCAAACTTGCGCGCCTACTCAATACTTCCATGCCACCTGCTTGCGCGCCTCCCTACTTGCGCGCCTACTCAATACATGGGCACCACCTTATTGCATGCCTCCCTGTTGTGTGCCTTTGGAAACATGCATGGAAAAACTTGCACGGAAACACTTGTGCGGCAACACTTGCGCGACAAAACTTGCACCGAAACACATGCGTGACAACACTTGCGCATTAACACTTGTGCGGAAAAGCACCCTCTACTACTTGCATTCTCAGAGCTCAAATTTTATCTTAAGTGTTGAGCATTAAAAAATGATGAATCAAGTCGTCTATTTATAGGCATTTTAGTGTCTTGCGAATCACATAGACTTGTACGCCAATACTTGCGCGCATCTCCATCACTTGCGTGCCCTTCCATCACTAGCACACCACTTTCTTTCCTTTTTCATTTTTGATATGATGACGTTGGAATCTAACTTGCGTGCAACATACACTTGGGTGCCACACTTACGTGCCACTTATACTTTTGTATCACTTTTTGACTTGTGCTCCAATATTTATCTTGCACGACATTTTATTTTTTTTGTCAAATTTTTATGTGATGATCCTGAGTTATGCCTTGCGTGCCACATATACTTGTGCGAAAATACTTGTGCACCAATAATTGCGCGCCACTTTTGACTTGTGCACCACTCTTGACTTGTGGGACACTTTCTTTCCTTTTCCAAAAACACTTTTTTACTCCTCATATCCTTCATAAGGATTGCATCAAAAGTTCTCCAAAATTATGATATTTGTGAAATAAAAATCAGGAAAGCATCGTCATAGTTTAAAAGTCCTTTACAAAGTGAATTAATTTAGCTTCTTTGACAACAAAAGACAACACTTTGTAACAGAAAAATTTTCTTACTTCCTTATCCATCCAACTTGGTCCCAACAGAACTAAACTCATTGTGTTTTCTGATCATGCAGCTCTTAGGTACTTAATGAAGATGGCTGAAGCAAAACCTAGGCTAGTGAGATGGATTCTACCACAATATTAGTTGAACATAGAAATCAAATATAAGAATGGATCTGAGAACCAAGTGGTCGATCACTTATATAGACTACCCAACACCGTTGAAGTTGAAATTCCAGACATTGAACCACTAAATGAGCGCCTTCCAAGAGAGAAGTTGTACTTGATTGAAGGATAAGTAAATTGGTATACTGACATGGTAAATTATCTGGTAAGATCTCAGGTCGCATTTCATTTAAATTCTCACCAAATTCACAAATTGAAATCTGAATCTAAATATTACATCTCGGATGATGCATTTTTTTTGAAAGATTTTCAATGACCAAATGATCAGAAGTTGTTTTCCTAAAAATGAAATTGAATCAGTCTTTATGTTTTTTCACAAATTAGCTTGTAGAGGCCACATTGGACTTCAAAGGATAGCACATAAGGTTTTATAATATAGAATTTATTGGCCAACACTTTTTAGTGATTCTCATGAATTTTTCGAATGGTGTGAAAAATATCAGTTTACAGGAAATATTTCAAAGAGACAAGAAATTTCCCAAAATCCACTTAATTTTTGTGAAATTTTTGATGTTTGGGGATAGATTTTATGGTCCCTTTCCCAATTTCATTTCAAAATTCTTATAATCTACTTCCTATTGATTATGTTTCCAAATGGGTGGAAGCAAAAGCCACTAGGACTGATGATGCTAAAGATGTTTGTGATTTTTCCTAGACTACCATATTTTATATGTTTTGGAGTTCCTAGATCCATCATAAGTGATCCAGGTACTCACTTTTGCAATAATATAATAAGGGATTTGTTGAAAAAGTATTGGGTGGATCATAAAACATCAACTCACTATCATACACAGACTAATGGGCAAGGTAAAGTGTCCAATAGATAAATTAAAGGAATTTTGGAAAAGAATGTTAATATAAATATGATGGATTGGACCAATGGTTGGAAGACACATTATGGGATTATAGGACAGCCTAAAAACCCCAATTGTAATGTGTCCATATAGGTTGATTTATGGGAAAAGTTGTCACCTACCTGTGGAATTGGAACACAAGGTATATTGGGCTATAAGGAAGATGAATCTAGATCTTGAAAGTGCTGGGAAAGAGATAAGATTGCAGTTACACGAGCTTGAAGAAATTAGAAGGGAGGAATTTGAAAAATATAGGATTTATAAAGAGAGAACAAGAGTGGTTCATGAAAAACCAATCCAACTAAAAGACTTTCATCCTAGAGATAAAGTGTTGTTATTCAATTCAAGACTTAAGATGATGCCAGGTAAAATTCGTTCCAGGTTGGAAGGTCTATTTATAGTTTACTCATGTATATCCTTTTGGTGATGTTCAGATTGTGATGTATGGAGAAACGGATCCATTAAATGTTAATGGGCACAGGTTGAAGAAATTACTTGGGACCATGCCATCTGAGCCAATGGAGAAGATCACACACCTCCAACCTGTTTATCAATAATTTCAATTAGGTCGTACCTCTCCTTTATATTTTCTTTATTGTTGTGATTCAATTTCAAATATTCTTATATGTTAAATCCATTTGAATTCATTGTGGGCACTGCATCATTTAAGTGTGGGGGAGGGAACCTTTGTAGTTTAGGATTTTTATGTGTTGTTTGTTTTCCTATTTTTTTTTTAAAAACATGTGTTTCTTTCAAATATTGAGTGTTTATTTTTAAATTTGTGTGTGTTTTTTGAATCTTTTGTGATGAAATGATTATCTTTGAAATTTAGGAAACCCATGTCCATGGGAGAAAAAAATTTATTCCAGGAAACTGAGCTTAAATGAATGCTGAAAATTACATTGTTTCAAGTTTAATTCTTTGATAATTTCATGAAAAATACACTTTTTTTAATCCCATGCCACATATCACTGTCTTAATATTATAAATCACATTCCTATGAGGGTTATGAACCTATTATTTTCATATTATTTACATTCTCCTCACTTCTTGAGAAAACCAATCTATGCTTATTTTAACTAGAATTTGATTTCTTCCATTCAAAACATGAGGGTTTGTGGTACATGTGTTTTAAATGATTGAGGCATTTCTTTGGATTGAAATCCCCCATTTCAAGATAATACCTTTCATTTTGGCCTACCTTGTAAATTTTATCCTTGTAGCCCATATAAGCCATGAACATCATGTTAGGTTAGCCATATTACTAGCCAATTTTCCCTATCCAACCTACTATTGAAGTCAAATTGCATGATCTAGTAGAACATAAGTGTATGGAATGATGTCTTCTATTGTGATAGCTAGTTTTCTAGAACATTGGGTGGAGAATAAAATTCTGAATATATGTTATTTATACAAAAAATTCATTCTGGTAAAAGCTGTTCCTTTTTTGGAGCTTTCAAGAAATTTTATATTTGAGAAGATTTAATTTTTTGATACTAAAATGATGAAATTTGTGAACATTCCTTGATATTCCATGAAGAAGGAGCTTATTTTCAAGTAAGGGGAGGGAAGAGGAGACCAAACTTGTGTAAAAATTAGAGTAATGAAATTTTGCTTCAAAAAGAGCCAATCCCTATTCATTCAGTCTCATAATTATCACATTAAAATCCCACCAACCTAAAGCCACAGAAAAACTTGACAAGTCATCATTATAAACATATGTCTTTGACTCACATTGAGTGGAGATGTAGGAATTCATGAAGCCAATAGTGACCCTTGTATGAGTTTGGATGAAAAATACATTACATAAAAAATTAAAATTTGTGTGATAAGAGATAATGAAAGTTAGGTAAGTGTTTTTTGTTCATGGGATGAGAAATAAAGAGTAAATATATTGAATGATCTTAAATTAAGAACATTAAATAATAGAGTTTGAGGAGGCATGATATATTTTGTTTCTTGTTTTCAAATTGGTTTATTCCATGGATATGTGTTTTGAATTTACTTTGATTTTATTTTGATTCAAACTTGTCCACGAGTCCAAGTGATAAGTGTGTGGGAATTTATAAAGTTAATATTTTCAATATTATTAATATGTTTTCAATTATTTAATCCCTTTCAATTATTCAATTTGAGTGTATTTTCAACATTTATGTGTTTTTTGGTGAATTTTGGGCTTAAAAGTGAAAATGGGGTAATACTGTAAAATTGACAGATTTATATAACATCTGGTTTTCGGGCATAACATATAAAATATTGGTCCAATTGAAGTGAATCCTTTTTTTAGGCTTCTTATTCTTGTGGGATTCAAATTTTTCTTCTGTAACAAGACCCAATTTGATACCCAATGGTACAGAAAAATCAATCAAGTAGAGAACTCAGTCTGGCTGGCAGAATGAACCCCACCACATTAAATCAACAATATCTCATTCATCCAACCCAAGAATGATTTTATTCCATCTTTTGTCGATAGAGGACATTCAAAGGACGACTCAAAAAAAATTTATAAAATATAAAGCTTGTCAGGGCATTTTGTTTGTGCATCTAAGTGGAGTGGGTGAAATAGTTTTTGGAGGCCAGAAAAGTAATGGACATTGATTCTGCCATATATTTCTTTAAAATATTCCAATGACTATAAAATATTGATTGTCTATATATAAATTCATTTAACACATTATATAAGAAGGTACATTAGTGTGTTTCGGATGACTGGTGGGAAGAACAAATGCAAACTTATGGAGTACAGATTCTGGAGGATCAATTTTCTATTCATTATTTTAATTGTTTTACAATTATTAGTCTTGTAATGTGTTATTCTTTCCCCTTATTCACAATTAACCTCACCATGGTGAGGTAAACTTCTATGTTATTGGGGATGTAGAGGTTTTCCATTTTGTATTTCATGAGTTTTTGTTATTAATGTTTTAAAATTCTTTTTGCTCTTCTGTGAATCAGTTTCAATTACTTATAACAGTTTTTATTATCATATAATATTGTATCTGATTTTAGTTTCTATTGTTTATTTATATTTGAAAAATTATCAATATCACCCCCTACTAGGTTTTGGATTTTAAATGATGGAATAGACCAGGACATAGTGGTGAAGTACTCAGTGATCACTAGTACGTGTGTGCGGAGTAGTGAATGTTCTTGATTACTTGGGATAAACAAGACCCGATTGGGATTTGCCTAAGATAATTGGGGGTATTTTCTACAACTCTATTATTCATTGGAAGGAGAGTAGACCAACCTGAGAGTTTACTAAGGTTTATTCTCACATTTTTATTTGACCAAGGGAGTGAGTCGAAACGATTTTGGATTCTCACTCTTAATGATTTAGTAGAAGAGAATTGGGTAAACTGATCTATGATTGAATTACAATTGGAAGAACGACCCTAAAATGATCCCCATTTCATGTCAATGATTTAAATCACATCATTTGTCAATTTGTTTTAGAAGTTTCACTTAATTGCTTTACATTATTTAGTCTCTTGTATTTTCCAAATCAAACAATTCCAAAAACAACATCATTTATTTCTATTATTTAGAGTGACAAACAATATTGTTGAGCACTCCTCTCTAGAGACAACTTTTGAAACTGACTATAATACATTTTAACATAGGTAAAAAAAAAATTCAGACCCCATGACAGGCACATTTCAGTTACCCGAAGAATACATAACATCCTTCAATAAGAACTTTTGTTTAATTTTTTTCTCCACCAACTAAATTTTTATTATTTAATTATAATATAATAACCTTAATATATTTAATATATTTTATTGTTTTTATTTTATGAATTTTAATTACACCTACACACACATCTATTAAATGGGATTTGAAATCATCATTCTTGATTATGGTAGACTACCACCTCATGAACTGGTCTTGTTTGTTCTTCAATATCCACCATTCATGATTGACAAAATTGATGTAAATTATATTTTTATATGATAAATGTTATTTTTATGATTTATTAATTATTATTTTATTATATTATCAATCATAACTTTTTGATTTCTATTTTCTGTATGTATGATAACATCGTTTACAGATATGTGGACTAGAGCCTCCTTAAAACAATGTTCTTTATTCCCACAATATATGGAATATATTTAGGTTTGATTTAGTAAATTTATATGATATGTAATAAATAATAATTATACTATACTGATAATATATATATATATATATCTTCTTTTAATATGATAAGAAAAAAACAATGTTTATGCCTACGTACCTCCTACAATCTCAAAGAATGATGCATTCCATATCATAATTATATATTATTATATAAAATTAGACACTAAATATATATTATTTATAAATAATGTTTTAAATTAGTTAAATTACTAAATCATAATATATATAAGTGTATCGTGTATAACAAGAGAAAACATATATGAAAAACATAGTTGATATTATCTGAACCCAAACTGTATCATGAAATTGTTAATAAATAGGTTATATAAAGTCATAATCATATCATATATGGTATGATATATACGAATATGTTCATGTGATAGATTAATAATATTATTATACATATTATATAGTATTTTTTTAATGTGTATTAGGAATGTAAGGACTTAAGTTAAGGGTTTTCTATTCTCACTTTTATTTCTATGAGACATATGCCATATTCACCACATGTTTATATTGTGTGGTGTATACACTATCAATACATTTATTCCATTACTATACTCAATATATTTATGTTTGTTTACAGGTACCATTTATGAACTAACATTCACGGTGTCTATAGTTCGAATGTTACCAACTCGGTAAGGTAATTTTATCCCTATTTAACTTCTTTGAGACATATATTATGATATATACCAATATTATTTTATAATGTGTATAAAATTAACATATATATTTTGAATCATGAATATAATTATTTTTTTTATAATGTAAGATTCATATAATTTTATTCTACATTGGTAATTATGATTTAAATCTAGTAATGTACTATCAAATTGCTTCAACAATAATATCATTTACCATAATTTTATTGATCATGATTCCATTGGTGAAATATTATGATCAATATCTCAATATCTATTTTAAAATTTCTTATCCTCTATTTATTAATCACATATTCATAAAATTTAACCATTTCCACTATTTTTTTAAATAATAAAATTTAATTTTTTTTAAAAACAAATATGACATTATTTATATCATATGTTGGAAAATAGTATTCCATAAAAAATATGTTTTATAAAAAAAATTTCTAAAAAACTTAATCTATTATACTTTTATTTTTAAAATATTTATTTCTCCTTTTTTACATTCTTAAAAAATATTTTAAAAAATTTATTATTGTTTTTTATGATCAAGAACTTTTAAATATATTTTATGGTGAAAACGGATGTTTTTACAACTTTAGATTTACTCGTCGCAAGGACCGTCATTTCTTTGAAGCATCAATTTTTCTGATTGAAAGGTTTTTTAATAGAAATTTCATTCCTTTATATTTTGAAAAAACATTATTTTTATATATTTTTTAATGAAAAAATGTTTACAACATATTTTTGAAAATGTTTTATAATTTTTCAAAGTATTTTCAAATAAAAGGGTTTTCAAAAGGTTATCATGATTTATTTACAAACAATAAAAGATATTTTGAAAGAAATATGTTTTGAAAATACATTAATGATTTCACTATTTTTTTCAATTATATTTATCATTAAAATGTTTCAAATTTTTTATTTAAACATCATTTATATGTTCTCATAGATATTTTCATATAAAAGGATTTCAATAAAATTTTATGAATCAATTATATGATTTCAGGGTTATTTTCAAAGAATTTTCTTTTCAAAATAATTTTTTTATAATGAATTTTTAAAATTGGGAAATAATATTTTCCTTGAGAAATGATTTAAATGATATTTAAATGTTACTTTATATGTTTTCAATTTTTTTCAAATAAAAGGGTTATGAAAATGATTTATTTTACTTAAAATGATTCAATATCTTTCAAAATAATTTCTCCAACTAATATAACAACCCTTGATATAGTTTATATATTACTAGGGATATGATCCAAGGATTCCATTATTATTATTTGTTTTAATTAATTACATTTATATTGAAATGTTGTTTTTGAATTTTTTTCTTTAATGGGTTTTAACATGATAAAATGAAAATGAAACATGCTTCCCATCATGGGTTATTCTATAATTAAATGATTATTAAAATTTTATCTTTTACATATGTTATGATATGGTAAAATTTTTATGATACCCATTCCAATATATATGATATAATATGATGTTTATTAAACCCATATCTTTTTATGGATTAGGATATATCGAAATTTTTACAATGTTGTGGCACATGTAAGTAAAATGTTATTATGTGAAGGGTGGTACCTATATTGCTCATATATACATTGGGTAAATATTTATATATAATGAGATAGTAATTGATAGGATTAGGAGTGAAATTTGGAGAACTTGATTTCCTCAAATGACATTGAAAAAATTCTATATGTATTTCCATGATGTGGTGGTTGGTCGACATGTGATTCCAGCACCCAAGGTTCTCATAATTGATTTTATAAAAATATTAAATATATTTTATATTATATTTCCATGATACCTCAATGAAAATGGGATAAATCTTAATGGTTTAATTGGATAAGAAATTCAAGACTATAGATGAGTCCGGAATGTGGCTTTTACCCTATGTGTGATATAATGTTTGTTAGTGTTGGATGTTTAGACCCATCTCTCATGGGTGGCGCGTTTATGGGTATTAATTAATTCATTTTCACTATTGATATGTTTATAATTATATCACTATATAGGTTATTCATGGGTTGGATTGTAATTTTTCTTTGTCGGTGATCTCTCTCCTACCATCAATGTTGAAAAATCCTTTGGGGGATGATGATGAATCCTCAAAGAAACATGAATACTATATTAAAGAAGAAAAAAGACTCCATTCAATGATGGAACATGTTTGATTCATCGGTGAGTGATCTAAACTGATGTCAGACTTGTCAATTGGTGTTTTTATGGACATGGTTAAATTTTTGAGGGGATCAATTGTTTTTCATCTATCTATGCCCCGATTTCAAACCCTTTATTGCACCCAATAACTGAAATATTACATTGTTTCAATTATTTTTTAATATAATATTCCATTTATAGATTGATTGGGACAAAACATTTGGTATTAATAATTTGATCATTTTTGTTGTTCATTTTCTCCCATATTTCTTCACGTTCTTCACTGGTTGGATCCCTGAGATTCTAGTTTGAAATTGTTGAGGGGTAATGAGCGTAATAAGACAGTTGAATACTTGGAGGATCGATGAAATAATAACAGTTTAAAAATATTATCATAGACATGGAATAATTGTAGTACATTGATGTTCAATTTGATGATTTGAGGATTGATATTTAAGCATTGAAGCTTAGGGTGAATATAGAATGTGAGACAAAACCCTTTTCATTGATCAGATCAATTTCAAGGTGAGAAATGGATAATATCTAAAATTCACAACGATGATCTCGGAGTATAGGACTGGTTCAAGTTGGAATCGAATACAGTAGGGACACATTCAAACCTCAAATTTCAGATCTAGAAAACAGGTAAAATCCATGCTACAAACTGTATAGTATGGAGAGAATATAACGTGTATCCCCCTCAAAGGTGGAACTAGGGTTTTGGATAATTTAATGGGAACATAAAATTTAAGCCTCCATCAGACGTCATGTACACTTCCCTTGTTGGAAATCCTATGTGACTGGTCACAGGGATGGGAAGTTGTGTGGAAATAAACAAAATAGACCATGACATGTACTTATGTACATGGAAATGGGGTCTAGTACACAAACACTACCCAGTCCCAGTTCGCATGGGCACATTGTGTAGTCCACCTACAGAAGATTTATTTCTATATAGACAAGAACCAATGTTCCAATTAGAGATACAAATAAACTGTGATGTGGAGAAACATTCCATGTGGGTCCCCTCACACATCATTTAATCCATTATCTCTTCTAAATGAACTTAGAACATATATTTCTCTCATGGTTGTCCTCTAATTTTGACCAATTATTAGCATATATATATTATTATTTTTATAAAATGGTGTTGTTCACTAGGTGGAATCTTTAGAGATATTCTAAAATAATTTATACACTTACTACACACTAAGGAGACACTTTATTATGACAGAAAACATGCATGTTCACTACATCATTTTGGGTTTGAGCCTCTAGTAGGGTCTGGTAGTGGAGTTCCTCGAAGGCTTCTTCTGGGAATTTCCCTCTAGCGTGTCTGGATAATGGAGTTCCCTGATGAATTTTTCTGCGTGTTACCCTTATGCAATGCTGGGTAGTGGAGTTCCCTGCTGTATTTTTCTTACTGTTACCATCTAATAGGGTTGGGAAATGGAGTTCTCCAATGGATTCTTTTGGTAATTACCCTTTAATAAGGCTAGGCAGTGGAATTCTCCAATGGATTCTTCTATCCATTACCCACTAGCAGGGTTGGGTAGTGGAGTTCTTCAATTACCTTTATCTAGGAATTTATCTCTAATAGGAATGGGTAGTGGGGTTTTCTATGTTATTTTCCAGTCCTTACCATCTACTAGGGCACGACAATGGAGTTTCTTGATGACATTTTTGAGTGTTACCCTCAAAAAGGAATGGGAGTGGAGTTCCTTAGTGACTAATAGAGTAGGACCCTCCCCATGTAGTATATAATGGTATCCATACATGGACTTGACCCCCATTGACTATGAAAAATAGTTATGAGATATGGATTCATGTAGCTTTGTACTCACAATAAAGAGGGAAGCTTTTCCCTATGAGACTATGTTTTGTGACGTGTCCTAAAACTGTGTGGGCTAGTCAGTTCCAACCAAAGTAGATCACATCAATAGAGACCCATACATTAAATACATTAATATTAATTCAAAATTGAGGTATATTCATAATAACATATTACAAAATATAGTACAAGACCATATATGTATAGTGTCTTTAGAAACTGGGAAACTTAAATAATTGGCTCATAAAACATATACATTATCTCTCATTTATTTCTTCATAACTAGAAACGTTTTTGTAATATCATACATAATACCCTTATTCATTACTTGGGGAAAATAAAAATATTAAATATGGGATCTAAAATGCTTATTAAGGGTAAAAAAATGATAATATCAATCATCTCACAATCATAATTCATAAGAACACAACATTTGGAAGTCTTATCATTCATAAGAAAGATTTTGATATCATTTCATGGGATAAATGTTCATAAAAATAAACTTACATAATCCAAAAAGTAAAAACCATAAGGCATGAGGTTTTGTGGCATACATATAATAATAGAAAATCATTTCATAGTAGTCAAGGCTTGTATCCAATATCATCATAATAGACAATGTACATTAATTAACTAGCATTATATGTCGTTCCAACCATGAATTATTAAACAATATTTTCTTGATGTTAAATTCATGTATATATCATGGTATATAAATCATTACCCAATGCATTTCAGGGAGATATAAGTTCCACCCATATCATAATGAAATCATTCTTACATGTTCCACCAAAACATAAATCATTTATCATTGCTTAACACAAGAAATAAAATGGTCCTCTTAAACCTCATTCAATCATAACATAATCAATATACAATATTATTCCATCATCAACACAATAAAATTATAGTAATAACTGGGATATGAAGCTAACACTATTTAAAGAGAGTCATCTTAGATGAAAAGTTATTTTGATAAAACACTTGAACATAAATCTTGAGGAAAATATCCTTTCTTCTTAAAAAGTGTTTACATTTCCCAAAATGCCACACAATTTTAATTAAAAATAATTTATTTGAAAATAAATTTTAAAGAGTTTAGTGACTGATTAATGGAAATAATTCATCGTGAAACCATAAAAATCCATTCATTCCGTACAAGTTAAAAAAACATTATCCTTGTTCTTTATTTGGAAAAGTAAAAAAATAAACTCCTATGGTAAATGAAAGAAATATTCCTTCTAACCTATGAAGTAAATGTATAAAATGTTTAAAATAAATTTAAACATACATATATGAATAAAAAACATTTTATGAAAAAAATAATTAGAATACATGTATATGGATGGTATATATACCCCAAAATAAAAGATACATATAAACAATATTTGATAAAAATGAGATTTCAAAGTTATCCCTTACATTATGTCTGATATCATTCATATATATCCCAACCATCAGAATAATTATTTAAATAATGTTATTGAACTGTTATAGAATCAAAATCATTTTATTGATATCATTTATCATTATATCATCATTTGTTTATTAGTAATATTGAATTGTCACTTGTTATTCGTATATTAACCGTTTTATGTTCTTATGAATGATTTGTCAGATAAGATAATTTTACAATTCTTAGGATATAGTTAAATCATTTAAAATGATGATATTATTATAATATAAATCATATTTATTCATTCAATTCATGTATATAGTCTTGTTTTAATGAAGATCATGTAGAACGAATCAAATCTAATATTGGAGACGGTGGGCCATACGTACGGAAAAGCGATGATATCATTAACAAAATTATTGAATGGTATTGAAGATGATAGTGTATAATATTTAATAATTAGTATCACATTATAATAATCATATATAGTTATTATTTCTATCATTATACCCATCCATGTAAGGTGGTGGTTAAAAACAGATTACACCACGGGGTGGAGACGGTAAGTCATACGTAAGCACGCGTAGTTATTTTGTTTTTCATAGGATGGATAGAAAGTGAAATATGGTTGTTTCAAATTTATTATAACATATTTGTATATGATTTATACTAATTTAATAAATTATAATGAAACTAATAAAGAAGATAAAGTTGAATAAGAAAGATGTTTGAATGAATCGATAGAAGAGATTACCTCTTCCTCAACCTACTTCTTATAAATATCTTCTAAGAGCACTAGTGTTTCCCTTTTAAGATTAACAGAAACTCTATATTTAAAATAGTGAAGTTGATAAGGAAATATGGTAGGGTACGGTGCAAATTGAAGCATAAAAATGGAGTGAAGAGGTGAGGGATGAGGTTCTATTTTATAATTGAGGTGACATAAACTTTTTGAAACTCTATAAATAATAATTTATAATAAATTAAAAACCTAAAAATCTTAAAAAAATGTCCTTGTTTAGAAGATGATAAGATAAAAGGTAGTAGTATCATAAAAAAATAAATTTTTGACAATTTATTTTTTCAATTTAAACCATATCTTTTAATTGACACATAATATCTCTATTTAATTTTTATTGTGGTAATAACATTCTAAACATTTAATGGTTATAAATATTTTCTTATATGGTATTAACGGACACTAAATAGATATTTTATAAAATTTTAGACCTTATAGTTTAAACTTTTTAATTATTAAATATATTTATGATTTTTAAATAATTTAATAAAATTTTATTTTTATAAAATATAAATAGTGTCAATTTTGTAACTATTATTTTATTTGTCATTAAATAAAATCCATACCGAATATAAATTCGAACCAGATTATTCAAAAACTCCTATCATGTCATAGTTAGCTATAAAATTAGTTTTTTTCATTAATTAGTTCATATGTTATTTCTTATACTATTTTTAAAACCATTAATTTGATATTTATATTAATCAAATAATTTCTATATCACTATTGTGTAATCTTTAATAGTAATTATATAATCTCTAAAAATTATAAATAAATTTCTATGATTTTTTTAATTATCTTGTAATTCTATAGACTATATTTAGTAGATATTATCTACTAGTTATCCATATTTTAAAATTAATATACTTATATAAAATGAGATTGTTTCATTTTGTCACATTTGTTTGTTTTTATTATATTCATGTTATATTCATATATTAGTAGACATTAAGTGATTACATTTTATAAAATAAATGTTAAGGGTCTAATTTAGTCATAAAATAGGATTTTTAAATGGTTTAATGTAATTTTATAATAATATTTAGGCCATTAATTACCTGATTTCCCTTCACCCATGGTAATAACAATAATTACCAAAGTTACTATTCATAACCTCAAAAAATGAAATAATATTATTAACATAATTTGGAACTACTAATTCCAAATATAGAGTCTATTTTTAAAAACATGAAACACAGAAGTTTCAGTAAATAATTTAATATCAATCACATTGTCGGAAGGAGAGAACAATATTTTTTAAACAAAATTACACCAGGGTGTTATATTATATCCCCATTTAACTAAATTTTACCCTCTAAATTTTTCACCAGAAACCAAAATAGATGAGGATGCATCTCTCTCATTATATCCTCATTTTTCTATGTATTTTCTTCAAATTTATGGTTCCTCTAAAAAAAATTAACTAATAGAGTGGTCTTGTTTCATAGGATTTTTTTTTCGCTACGATCCAGAATCATTTTTGATTGTTCTTTATAAGAAAGTTCTTGATCCAATGTTATAACATCTAAGTTTAGTATATTTGAAGGATCAGGTATGTGTTATCTCAAGAAATATAAATGGAACATGTTATGAACATGAGAGAGATTCGGTTGAAGCACAAATCAGTAAGAAACCTTCCCAACATGACCCAAAATTTGAAAAGGACTGATATACATATGGCTCAACATTCACTTCTTTAGAAATATCAGTTCTCTTTTCCAGAGATATATTCTGTAAGAACCCGGTTTTTTCTGCAAAAGACTTTGGAATATTCTTGATATTATTCCAGAGCAGCGCCCTCAGACGGCATGCGATTCTGTGCCCCTGTGTGGCAGGAATTAAATTTTCAGGGTGTTCACACTAGAAACACCAAATAAATTGGATAACTCCTAAATGGTACTTCTAATCAGATATCTGAGTGTACAGATGGGTTCAGAATGGGGTTTTTACCCTAGGAACGATATAAAACATGTCGTCGCGGGATGTTTGGACCCCTCGCTCACTTTCGGAACATTAAACAAATAAATAAATTAATTAATTAATTCTTTTAATGGTGAAACTCAAATATCTCTTAAACGGTGTCTTGGATTGGAAACCTGAGGGCACCGTTGAATTCGAAGCGTGTCGTTTACCCTAGGAGGGGTATAATTTTCATGGGCGCAGCCCGTCTGTGAAAAATGGCCCCAGGGGCATTTTCGTTATTTGGCAGCCTTGGGCGCTAAGTTTAATAACTTTTGAATGAGGTCTCGGATTAAAATTATGTGACCACTGTTGTTCTCGGGAGGTGGTGTTTGGCCTAGGGGAGGCTTAACCTCGACTCTGTCGAAGGTTTCAGATGCGGGTTAAATTATGGGTTTAAATTAATTAAATTTTTTAATTTTATTTAAACCCTTCTCCCATTCCCCTCCCCTGTTCACCCCGTGAATCCCTCTCACCCTCAACCTCTCCTCCTCACCTCCACATCTCAGGCGAGGTGGCTCCGGCGAGGTAGCTCCGATGGGTCGCGGCGAAGCTTCGGGCGAAGCCCATCGAGGTAGGATTTGTTGCGGTTTCAATTTTTATTCCCGCACCTACTTTGAGTTCAATTATATGCATAAATTTGTTTTTTGATCCTCAAAAAAAATCCCTTAATATTTCAGTAGACTTTATGCTCTTTCCAGCGCATCTATCGGATTTCAATTCCGAGTCCCGAGCTGCCCGCAGCTGTCCGGCGAAGGTTGTGGAAAATTCAGGAGTTTCTGGGGGTTTTCGGCGGTCCGGCAAGGCCAGGTGGCGATGCGGCGTTTCCGGGATGGTGGTCGGAGAGGCGGGGTCCCTCGGAAGTGGAGGCCGTTGCGGCTGGCTTCAGCGAAAGGCGGCGGGGTCAGTCGGGCCTTAGGCGGACGGCGAACGGTGCCAGGTGGAGGCGCTCCGCGGCGGAGCGAAGACAGGGATGGCGTTGTGCGACCCGTCGGCTGGACAGAGACCCGTGTGACGCGAGTCTCAGCATGGAAGGACCGGCCATGTTGGCTGGTCGGTGGCAGTGGGCCGCGGCTAGCTGGCCGCGGCGGAGTGGACCGGACCCGCGGCTGGGCCGCGGGCCGGCCCAAGGGGTTTTCCCCTCCAAATTCGGACACCCGTATCTTGATCTACGGTCGTCCGTTTTGAGTGCCGTTAGCGGAAGCGTGGAACTCACGTCGAGGGGAATGATTTGATATGGTTTTGGGAATTTTTAATTCCCGAAACGTGGGGCCACGGAGGCGCGACGTGTCTTTAAGCGATTTGACGTTTTTTCCGAGGATTCTTGTTTTGGACGGCGCGGACATGTCTGATTTCTGTTTTGAGCACTGTCAGAGGCGTTGGGACCCTGGCTCCAGGGCGAAGCTTTCCAGTGTGGTTTCGGGTGTTGCAGCCAGTGTTGAGGTGTAGGCCCCATGGCCCGTCTTTCGAGTTGCGTGCAGCGTTTCATGACTTTTTCATCAGACGTCCGTTCGGGGCGTGCGAGCAGTCATTTCTGGATGTTTTTCCAAGGGGATTACAATGGTGCGATCCGCCCGCTCTAATTCCACATGCTGGCGTGGGCCCTACGAGGGCCGTTTCGGGAGTTGACGGTGGTTTTCAGCATTATCACCGGGTGTCCATTTTGGACATGTGATTAGTCCATCCTGTGTGCTTTTTCGAGAGGATCACAATGGTGCGATCCATTCGTTGTGTTCCATGACCGAGATGTGGGTCCCACGAAGCGCTGCTCGTGTGCGATGCGCCATAATACATATTTTTCTCTGGATATCCGCTGCGCTCAACTGAGAAGTCTTCTTGACGTGTTTTCCCAAGTGGATCGCAATGGTGCGATGCGCCCGACTGTTTTCGGGGCCGAGGCTCGGGATCACAGGAAGCCATTTGGGCGTGAGGTGGGGTTCGTGATTCTTTCGTAGGATATCCATTTGAGGTGAGTAAGTAGTCGATCTCGCATGTTTTTCCACAAGGATTACAATGGTGCGATCCGTTTGGTTGTGCGGAGCCTCTTGCGCGATCTTGTTAAATGTGGAATGTGAAGGTGCCCCAGTGGTGGTTCTTCCTGCGGTGTTTGCAGAGAACCCTTGGCGTGTGATCGCATGCACTCCTGTGTGAGTGATGTAAGTGCTTGAAGAAATGTGGTTGGCTGTGCCTCAGCCATTGAGGTGGCAAGTTGGAGTTGTTACGTTATGCCTTCGCGTTGGCGTTGGGTGTTGTGTGCACGATAGCCTTTGGGATGGAACGAGGTATACTCTGGGAATATACGGGAGCGCTTGGAGGTAGGTGTGGTTCATACCTGAGAAATTTTGTGTTCTTGGTCAGGGTTGATATGGGGCCACACGTCATTTGGTCCCCACGTGCATGTCGTGTTATGCTTCACATACTTTGACCTCTCGCGACATAGAGGGTCCCTCTGTGCTCGTTTGTTTGACCAGTGGGGTTGACTATTCCCCTAGTGTTGTTCTCTTTTGGCCGACAGAGACTATTTGGTTCCTCTTTTTCATCAGCTATGGGGGGTTTCAGTACCGTTCCCTTTCATTGGACTGTGACACTGTTTGCGACTACGTGTGCTCGTACAGTGTGGGTTTTTTCCCCACTTTCTGGGATGAGTTGTCTCCGTCCGCTTCGACAGTGACTTAGCGGATTGGAGTATTATTGCCTTGTGAGGCCTGGGGAGATTATCCCGGAACTCTGTGTCCCATGTTAGAGTTCTTGTGGATTCGGTGTGACAAACACTTTATGCGGGCACCGATCCTCTACCCAGGAGGTGGTTTCCAGCAGGGATGAGGTTGTTACCAGTAGGGTTGAGGTTGTTTCTTTCAGGGATGAGGTTGTTTCCAACAGGGTTGAGGTTGTTTCTAGCTGGGCTAAGGTTGTTACCAGTAGGACTGAGGTTGTTTCGAGCAAAGCTCGCAAGTGTACCATCCAGCAGGTATGGCTAGTACAGTGGTGTTCACCAAGGAGTACCATCTAGCAGGGATGACCAAAGCAGTTCCGGGTTTACCTCCAGCGGGGCTGGGCAGTGGTCCCTGATGTCGGGCTAACCTCCAGCGGGGCTGGGCAGTGGTCCCCGATGCCGGGCTTACCTCCATCTGGGCTGGGAAGTGGTCCCCGATGTCAGGCTTACCTCCAGCTGGGCTGGGCAGTGGTCCCTGATGCCGGGTTACCTCTAGTTGGGCTGGGCAGTGGACCCATCGCAGACTTTATCCAGGTCGCCCTCCATTGGATTACCCTGTTACAGGACTGGGCAGTGTGGGAACCTGTTGACTTCGAGGGACCCTCTAGTGGGGCTGGACAGGGGGTCGCCTATCGACTTTGAGGAGACCTCTCGACTGTGGGGAAGTGACGATTTATGGTTTGACGTTCCCCCAGAATGCTCAAGTATGAGGAGCATTTCCCCCACCAAGACGTGTCCTTTTGACGAGACCTAATACCATGCAGGAGAGTCAGTGTCGCCCAAACCGGATAGTGTCGAGGTGCGGTGGTTTGTGCCCCTTGACTTGTAGTTCGGGGGAGACGTGCGGGATGCTGGGCATCGATGGGTTTACTTCTAGGACTGTTGGATACTCACATTTCTTGGGCTGAGCTACGGGATGGAGATACCCTTACGACCTTGTTCGGGCTTCTTGTTGTGCATATGTATATGTATAAACCTTGTTCCAGTACCCACTCCTTGGGTTTTGGCTAATCTCCTTCAAAGAGAGGTGAGGACGCGTGGGGTATGACACATGCTTTCCGTGTCTAGATCTCGTGGTTGGATGAGTCTACTCTCCTGCTTTAGGTAACGAAGACTCGACAAGAAGTTCATCTTCTCACTGTTTCCATCTCCTTGTGTCTGGACGAGTCTACCTTCTTTCTATTATTGGGTTGATTTGGACTCTCTACTATTACTCTTTACTACACTCTCGATTGTACTCCTTTACTTTTCATGTTCGCTCTACTTCTCACCCTTTGGTACCTCCTTTGTTGCTCCCTAGAGCCTTCGGATTATCCTACTGAGTATTTTTATACTCACCCCTTCTTGGGATTTTCCCGCACCTGGTGTGCCCTTGTAGACGACGGACAGGTTGGTCGTGACTTCAGTAGAGATTAGGAGTTCATGAGCGTGGACCACGTGCGGTGGTCAGAGTCAGGTTCCTGGTGGGGGACCCTTCCAGCTATTTTCCTTTTTGTTTACCTGTTTCTAGGTTGTGGCACTTTTTGGTTGGGTGTGTGTGTTTCCCCTTTTCTTTTTCAGTTTACGTTCAGCTTGATTTGTACTGTTTGAGGTCGGTGCACTTTGTGGTTTATATATAGAAGTTTCCCTTTTCATTACTTTTATATTCTCTTTTACTCTGCACTTTTTCATTAAGTGTGTTGCGTGCGTGTGTATAGGTACTTAGGAAAAGGCCTCCCCGAGTTTTTGTGCCTTCGGCGCTGGTCGCCAGCCCCTGTCCTATGGAGGCGGGCTTGGGGTAGTTACGGCTCGAGCCTGGGTAGGGTCGGGTCGTGAAAAAGTGGTATCAGAGGTGGTTCGTTCCTTGGGACGCTGTTCGGACGTCCCTAAAATAAAAGGAATTGGTTGCGATATAGGGAAACAGTGTTAATCTGTCTCGAGAGCGGCTCTTAGGCCAGGGAGTTCACTGATGGTGCGGCAGCTGACGTATCCATTCACCAGGACCCTGATAACCCAATTGTCGACTCGGCATGCTGAGAAACTTGTTGCAGGTAAAATTGGTTTGTGCATCAAATAGGATTGAGTCTTTGACTATCCTTCTTGAGTCAGCTCCCCATTGTTGTTGTTACTGTTATATACATATATGCTCATCTGACCGCAGCACTCCTTGATAATATTCAGGATGTCTCCGTGAAGACAACTAGCCAAGATACCAGCTTTGGTGCATGAAGAAGACCTTGTGAGCTACGAGTCCATAGTCAAGGACCCATCATGTGATACCCTTTCTCCGGGTGGGCTGGTAGCAGCACCCCCACCTGTTGAGCAGCAGACAGTTTCAGTAGAGCAGGATGATCTTGACCACAGGTTGAGCGCGCTCCGTGAGTTCCAGCGGCATAGACCGCTGAGGTTCAGTGGTGAGCCAGACCCTCAGGCAGCAGAGGTTTGGCTTGAGGTAGTGGTTTTCCATTTCAGGCTTGTGCAGACACCGACAGATCAGAGAGTGGCTTTGGAAGCAATCCTTTTTCATGTAGCAGCTCTGCATTGGTTGAGTCTGGTGACTCAGTTTCTTGATGAGTCGTCACTTTCGTGGGGTTCCTTATAGTTGTTGTTCTATGAAGAGTTTTTCCCCTCCTTCTTGCACTCCATTCTAATGCAGGAGCTCTTGCAGTTTTAGCAGGGAGGGATGAAAGTGGCCAAGTAGGCAGCTAGTTTCGCAGACCGTGCACACTTTTACCTGGACTTGGTTCATGACGACAACATCCATGTGTAGAAGTTTGATCAGGGTCTCTGCCGTGAGATTCATGTTGTCATAGTACCCTTTGGCATTTCCATATATGTCGGGGTGCTAGAGCATGTGCTAGTGACAGAGAGATTCCTGTCACATTCTAGAGTTGGTGGTGGTAGCAGGCACGTCGGAGCCGAGATGTTTGTCGCAGCTAGTGGGCATCGGTAAGCAGGACCTCGACATAGGTGGCTTTCTGATAACCGGACTCAGGGTCCTGGTCGTAAACCAAAGAGGATACGGAGGGCAGTAGTGCAGCCTGAAGAGAGTCGGTGCTATGCTTGCGATGGGCGAGGTCACCTGGTACGGGACTGCCCGACCAGGCATGCAGAGAGCTTCGGGCAGGTAGCACGTGCACCACCACGATGGAGGCAGCTCCATGATCAGAGTAGTACCCAGAGAGGTGGTACTAACAGAGGAGCAGGGGGAGCTAGTAGTGGGGGACAGCTTTACGAGGTCTTCTCATCACCACTAGGCGGTCCACGATAGGCTCCGGGAGATGACAGTTGGGATCACGGACAGCCGCGAGCTTTGGATGTCTATGATCTTGCAGAGCATGATGTGATAAGAGGTACGCTCTACATCTCTTCTACTTCTTGCAGATGAATTGTTAGACTCTGTGTGCGGAAAGGTTTCCTCCCTACTCCTTGCTTAAGGTGTTACTACGGTGACGCAGGGCATCGGGTGTAACCCTGTGTTGGTAGAATAGAAGGTGTGTAACCTTCCTCTTTAGTCGATGGAATCGACTCCATCACTCTCCGAGCATGTGAGAGAGTCTTGGTTGAGAGACATAGACTGTGGAATCTTGCATGACCAGATATCCTTGGGTGTTCCACCATATTTATGTTCTGAAGGAGGGAATCACCAGGTCTTGTTCTAGGTGCGGGCGGTGACTCCAGTCACGGCATGCGACGTAGGGGTTTGGTCAGGGAGGTGAGCTACCCCCGAGATCCTTGGGGCCGTTTGAGACCGTGTAAAGGGGTGGCGAGGTTCCCTACCACCTTTCCCTATCCCCAAGGTCTGAGGTGGGTGCGCGACGTCTCTCGTGTGGTTTACTTGAAGTGATGTGTGCGTGCTCTTATGCACTTCATCGGTGAGGGCAGATCTCGCGTGAACAGATCAAATCCTTTGGTCTGTGTGCGGTGGTGCAGAGCTGTGCGAGATTTATTCTGGGTACGGGAGAGCCAGTTGTGGGCATAGTACCCTGAATTGTTCCCTGTTTTTGCTTTTCGGGGATGAAAATCTTGAATGAGGGAATTATGTAAGAACCTGGTTTTTGCTGCAAAAGACTTTGGAATATTCTTGATATTATTCCAGAGCAGCGCCCTCAAATGAGGGGCGATTCCAAGCCCCGATGTGGCTGGAATTAAATTTTCAGTGAGTTCATACTGGAAATGCCAAATAAATGGGATAACTCCTAAACGGTACTTCGAATAAGAGATCTGAGCATATGGATGGGTCCGGAATGGGTTTTTTACCCTAGGAATGACATAAAACATGTCGTCAGGGGATGTTTGGACCCCTCGCTCGCTTTCGGAACATTAAACAGATAAATAAATTAATTAATTTATTCGTTTAAGGGTAAAACTCAAGTATCTCTTAAACGGTGGCTCAGATTGGAAAATCGAGGGCACCGTTGAATTCGGAGCATGCCTTTTACCCTAGGAGGGGTATAATTTTCGTAGGTGCGGCCCGTCTGTGAAAAATGGCCCCAGGGGTATTTTCATAATTTGGTGGCCTCAGGTGCTAAGTTTAATAAATTTTAAATGGTGTCACAAATTAAAATTATGAGACCGTCGTTGGGCTCGTGAGGTGGTGTTTGTCCTAGGGGAGGCTTATCCTCGACTCTGTCGAAGGTTTCAGATGCGGGTTAAATTATGGGTTTAAATTAATTAAAAATTTTAATTTTATTTAAACCCTTCTCCCCTTCCCCATCCATTGTTCACCCCCTGGAGAAGCCCTCTCACCCTCAACCTCTCCTCCTCTCCTCCACATATCCAGCGTGGCGGCTCTGGGAACACAGCTCTGACGGGTCGTTGTGATGCTTCGGGCGAAGCCCATCGAGGTAGGATTTGTTGCGGTTTCAATTTTTATTATCACACCTACATTGAGTTCGATTAAATGCATAAATTTGTTGTTTTATCCTCAAACAAAGCTCGTAATATTTTAGTAGACTTTATGCTCTTTCCGACGCATCTTTCAGATTTCAATTCTGAGTCCCGAGCTGCCCGCAACGGTCCGGCGAAGGTTGCGGGAAATTCAGGAGTTTCTGGGGGTTTTCCGGCGGTCCGGCAAGGCCAGGCGGCGGTGCGGCGTTTTCGGGACGGTGGTCACGGCGGTGGGGTCCCTCGGCAGCGGAGGCCGGTGCGGATGGCTTCAGCGGAAGGCGGCGGGGTCGGTCGGGCCTCAGGACGATGGCGAACTGGGGCTTCGGGCGGTGTCGGTCGGGTCTCGCGGACGGCGAGCGGCGCCAGGCGAAGGTGCTCCGCGGCGGAGCGAAGACTGGGGTCACGTTGTGCGACCCCATGGCTGGATAGAGACCCGCGTGACGCGGGTCTCCACGTGGAAGGACTGGCCCTGTCGGCTGGTCGGTGGCAGTGGGCGGCAGCCAGCCGTCCGCGACGGAGTGGACCGGACCCGCGGCTGGGCGGACCGGCCGGACCGGGCCGGTCCGGCCCAAGGGGTTTTCCCCTACAACTTCGGATGCCCGTATCTTGAGCTACATGCGTCCATTTTGTGTGCCGCCAGTGGAAGAGTGGACCTCGCATCTCAGGGAACAATTTGATATGGGTTCGGAAATTTTTAATTCCCAAAACGAGGGGTCGCGGAGGCGTGACGAGTCTTTAAGCGATTTGATGTTTTTCCGGGGATTCTTGTTTTGGATGGAACAGACGCATTTGACGTCCATTTTGAGTGCCGTCAGTGGCGTTGCAACCCTGGCACCGGGGCGATGCTTTCCTGGGTGGTTTCGGGCGTTGATACTGGAGTTGAGGCACGAGCCCCACGGCTCGTCCTTCGAGCTGCGTGCAGCGTTTCACGACTTTTTCATCGGACATCCGTTCGAGGCATGCGAGAAGTCATTTTTGGATGTTTTTACAAGGGGATTACAATGGTATGATCTGCCCGCTCAAATTCTGCACGCTGGTGCGGGCCCCGCGAGGGTCGTTTCGGGAGTTGACGGTGGTTTTCAGCATTATCACTGGGTGTCCGTTTTGGACAAGTGATTAGTCCATCCTGTGTGCTTTTTCGAGAGGATCGAAATGGTGTGATCCGTTCATTGTGTTTCAGGACCGGTATGCGGGTCCCACAAATCCCCGCTCGTGTCCGGTGTACCAAAATGCATCTTTTTCTTCGGATATCCTTTGCGCTCAAGTGAGTAGTTGTTTTAACGTGTTTTCCCAAGAGGATCGCAATGGTGTAATGCGCCCGACTGTTTTCAGGGCTGAGGCTCGGGATCACAGGACGTCATTCGGTCTTGAGTTGGGGTTGGTGACTCTTTCGTCAGATATCTGTTTTAGGCGAGTAAGTAGTCGATATCGCGTGTTTTTCTGCAATGATTACAATGGTGCGATCTGTTTGGTTATGCGGAGCTTCTTGCACGATCTTGTTAAATATGGAATGTGAAGGTGACCCGGTGGTGGTTCTTCCTACGGTGTTTTCAGAGAACCCTTGGTGTGTGATCGCATGCACTCCTGTGTGAGTGATGTAAGTGCTTGAAAAGATGTCGTTGGATGTGCCTCATCCGTGGAGGTGGCGAGTTGGATTTGTTACGTTACGCCTTCGCGTTGATGCTGGGTGCCGTATGCATGATAGCCTTTGGGCTGGAACGAGGTATACTCTAGGAGTATACGGGAGCGATTGGGGGTACGTGTGGTTCATACCTGAGAATGTTTGTTCGCTTGGTCGGGGTTGATATGGGGCCACCTGTCGTGTGGGCTCCACGTGCGTGTTGTGTTCTGCTTTCCGTACTTTGACCTCTCATGACGTAGAGGGTCCCTCTGTGCTCATTTGTTTGACCAGCATGGTTGATTTTTCCCTTGGTACTATTCTCGTTTTTCCAATAGAGACGGTTTGGTTCCTCTGTTTCTTCAACTGTGAGGGGTTTTAGTTCCGTGCCCTTTCACCGGACTTCAGCACTGTTTGCGACTACGTGTGCTCGTACAGTGTGGGTGTTTCCCCTGCTTTCTAGGATGATTTGTCTCTGTCCGCTTCGACAGTGACTCAGTGGATTGGAGCTTGATCGCCTAGTGAGGCATGGGGAGATTCTCCCGACACTCGGTGTCCCCTGGTAGAGTTCTTGTGGATTCGGTGTGACCAAAACTTTGCGCGGGCACCGATACTCTACTCAGGAGGTGGTTTCCAGTAGGGTTGTGGTTGTTACCAGCGGGTCTGAGGTTGTTTCCAATAGGTATGAGGTTGTTTCCAGCAGGGATGAGGTTGTTTCCCGTAGGGTGGAGGTTGCTACCAGCAGGTCTGAGGTTGTTTCGAGTAGAGCTCGCTAGTGTACCATCCAACAGGGAAGGCCAGTACAACGGTGTTCACCGAGCAGTACCATCTAGTAGGGATGACCAGAGCAGTTCCGGGTTTAACTCTAGCGGGGCTGGGAAGTGGTCCCCAATGTCGGTCTTACCTCTTGTGGGGCTGTGCAGTGGTCCCCGATGCTAGGTTTACATCCAGCGGGGCTGGCCAGTGGTCCCTGATGCCGGGCTTACCCCCAGCTGGGCTGGGTAGTGGTCCCCGATGCCGAGTTACCTCCAGCTAGGCTGGGCAGTGGTCCTGTCGCCGACTTTAGCCGGGTCGCCCACTATTGGATTACCATGTTACGGGACTGGGCAGTGTGGGAACCCGTCGACTTCCAGGGACCCTCCAGCGGGGCTGGGCAGGGGGTTGCCTGTCGACATTGAGGAGACCTCTTGACTGCGGGGTAGTGACGAGTTGTGGTTTGACGTTCCTCCAAAACTCTCAAGTACGAGGAGATTTTCCCCCACCGAGACGCATCCTTGTGACGCGACCTAAAACTGTGTGGGTGAGTCAGTGCCGCCCAAAGCGGATAGTGTCGAGGTGCGGTGGTTTGATCCCCTTGACTTGTAGTTTGTGGCAGACGTGCGGGATGTTGTGCATCGATGGGTTTACTTCTGGGACTGTTGGCTAATCCCATTTCTTGGGATGAGCTGCGGGAGGTAGATCAACATACGAACATGTTCGAGCTTCTTATTGTGCATATATATATGTGTATACCTTGTTCCAGTACCCACTCCTTGGGTTTGGATACTCTCCTTCCAGGAGAGGCGAAGACGCACGGGGTATGCCACGTGCTTTCCATGTCTAGATTCTCGTGGTTGGACGAGTCTACTCTCCTGCTATAGGTAGCGAAGAATCGATGAAATGTTCATATTCTCACCATTTCCAGCTCCTTGTGTCTGGATGAGTCTACCTTCTTTCTCTTGTTGAGTTGAGCTGGACTCTCTACTATTACTCTTTACTGCACTCTTGGTTGTACTCCTTTAATTTTCCTATTCTCTTTGATGCTCAACCTTCAGTGCCTCCTTTTTTTATTTCTCAAGCCTTCGAGGTATCCTACTGAGTATTTTTATACTCACCCCTGTTTGGGATTTTCCTGCACTTGGTGTGCCCTTGCAGACGACAGACAGGTTGGTCCTGACATCAGTAGAGCTTAGGAGTTCAGGACTGTGGACCGCGTGCGGTGGTCAGAGTCGGGTTCTAGATGGGGGCCCCTTCTAGCTGTTTTCCTTTTTGTTTACCTATTGCCGGGTTGTGGCACTTTTTGGTTGGGTGCGTGGTTTGCCCCTTTTCTTTTCAATTTACCTTCATCTTGCTTTGTATTGTTAGAGGTTGATGCACTTTGTGGTTTATATATAGCAGTTTCCCTTTTCTTTACTTGTCTTTTCTCTTTTACTTTGTACTTTTTCATTGACTGTGTTGCGCGTGTGTGTACAGGTACATAGACAAAGGCCTCCCTGAGTTATTGTGCCTTCGGCACTCATCACCAGTACCTGGCCTATGGAGGCGGGCTTGGGGTAGTTGCGGCTCGAGCCCGGGTAGGGTTGGGTCATGACATATTCAAAGAATCATCTTATTTTCCACTTCAAACTATAGGAATTTTCTTTAGTTATTAACATTAAAAATTCGACTCTGATCTTCTCTTATGTTTTGTTTAATAGATCTGACCTTTTCAACCATTTCATCAACAAGATCAGTTCATAATTGCTTTCTTTCGCTAACTTCGTCCCATTAATTTGGAGTTTTTCACTTCATTCAATTGAGGGATTCATAATTATCCATTTAAATAATTGATTAAAATATATTACTGTAACTTACACCAATGGTAGGTTTTGATCCCAAACTCCTTTGAAGTCCATAGAGCAAGCACTCAAAATGTCGTCTAGAGATTGAATTGTCCTCTAAAACTAACTTCCTATATGCGGATGATAAGAAGTGATGAAATATAAATCTGTATCAAGATCATACTGAAGACTATCCCAAATCATAGATGTAAACGTCGGATCCATATTGGATATAATGGAATGTGGTACTCCATAAAATCTTACCACTTCCTTTATTTATATCATGGAAAATTGACCAAGAGAGAAATCCTCTCAAATTACAATGATGTGTGCAAAATTCTTAAGGTGATCAACTATAACCCAGATTTAATTATGTCCTTTGAAAGTGTTTGGAAAGTCTGATAACAATCACTATAGTGATTTTTTTTTATTTCCATTATGATATGGTTAATGATTGTATCATCCCATGTGAATTTTATCTCTCATCCATAACATGTGAAAAACCATGCATCGAATAACATATTTGGTGACATCTCTTTTCATTCCATTCCACCCGAAGTAATCCTTCAGGTCCCTATATGCCTTTGAGCTTCCATGGTGAATATATAATGAAGAACTATGAGCCTCATACAATATCTCCTTCTTTAATTATAGTATGGGAGGAATCAAAACCCGATTTCTAAACCTTATTATTTATGATAATCAATGTTTATTTTAAGAAAATTTCTCACCATCTTTTGTTTCTCTACATCATTCTTCTTCACCTCCATAATCATCACATGTATTAATGGTTGAAAATTAATTTTAGAAAGATAAGATTTCCCCCCTTCCTTTAAAATTTCATGATCTATCCTTTGAATATCCATAAATATTTGATCTTTTGTGATCCTCATCATGAATAGTCTTATGTGGTATTGTTGACTTAATTCATCGGCCACCTTGTATACATTCATAGGGTCGTAATGTATTGAGAAGTTGTAATATTTAATAAATATATTCCATATTCTTTGACACATATTCTACTCCTTTTGTCTGAAAATATACATTAAACTTTTATGATCAATATAAATTTCACATCGTTCACCATAAAGATAATTCCCCCAAATCATCAATTCAATGATTACATCAGCTAACTCCTAATCACGAGTTGTTTAATTTTTTCATGGATTTTCAACTGTGGTGAGGAATAAGTTATCACCATATTATTTTCCATGAGAACACACCCTGACCCCTTCTTAGATTCATCACTATAGATCAAAAAACATTCTCCAGTACAAGGCAGTATGACCACAAGTGCACTGACTAACCTTCTTTTTAGAACATTGAAATTCGCTTCACATTATCCCATCCATACAAACATAACTACTTTTTATTTAAATGTGGTTAGTGGATTAGATAATAATGAATTTCTATTCACAAAACATCGATAATATCAAGCCAAACCAAGAAAACTTCTGATATCAGTTACTATTGTTGGTCTCTGCGAACATCTAACAACATCTATTTTGATAGATCGACATATATCCCAACATATGATATTTTCTGACCCAAAAGTGAAACCTTATTAAGGAAAAATTCATACTTCGTAAATTTTTCATAATAAATATCTTTTATCAGGGTCTTCAGTAAAATTATCAATAGGTATTCATGTTCTTCCTTACACATTGAATAGACAAGAATATCATCTACAATGACTACCAAAAACTGATCAAGATAGGCTCTAAATACTCAATTAATTAGATCCATGAAAATATAAGAGGCATTAGTAAGACAATAAGGCATCATTATAAAGGCATAGTGTCCATACATTGTATGGAATGCCATATTTGGTATATCCTCCTTTTTGAACCTTAATTGATGATAAATCTTAGAATAATATTCAACTCCATATAATTGGTTGAATAAGTCATCAATTTAAGGAAGAGTATATTTAGTGATCTTGTTATGTTATCAATAATTGATGTAGACTCTTATTAAATCATCTTCATTTATTAAAATCTAAATAGGTCCCCACATGGTGACACACTAGGGCATGTGAATCCCTTAGGAAGATTCTCTTGGAGTTTCTTATTCAATTCCTACAACTCAATTGGGGACATTCTATAAGGTGTCTTTGAAATAGGTATAATGCCTGGTAATGAGTTCTATTAAATACTCAACTTCACGATTTGGGGGAAGACCTTGTAATTCCCTTGAAAAGACATCAGAAAACTCTCATACAATGGGCGTATTATTAATCATGAGTTTCTGTGAAACCATTTGAGATAAATAACCTTCATTTATAGGAATAAAACCTCATAAGATGGAAGAAATTTCTATTAGAAGGTTATATTCACCCTTCCATAGATAGATGATCATAGATTGATATGGAATATGAAATTTGACTTCCTATCCTTGAAAATTGATATCAGCTCCATATAGAGAAATACAATCCCTGACAAGAATCAAATAAAATTTACTATAGGAAGGATCAAAAAATAGCTATAAAGTATATTCCCACAAACATCAATTGAAGTAAAATTATAAATTTGTGATGCAACTATTGTTCCATTAGGAGTCATCACAGATAACTCACAATCTAATTGTTGAGGTAATAAAACAATACCCTTAGATATTTCATCAGAACAAAAATATTGGGTGGATTTAGTATCAAATAAAACATTTTCTACATTAGAGTGGATGGTGAGTGTACCTTTCACTACTTCATTATCATAATCAACATCAGAGATAGTGATTTAATGTGAATTTCATTTCTCTTTATCCTTAAGAGTTTATTGACATCGATAATCATCAATAACCATTTAATTACAAAATTTATTGGCAATATTCCCAATTTCGTTGCACTTGTAGTATTGAAGTGCAGGAGGATCAGTCTGTATAGCCTTTTATTTTTTTCACATCATTAGAAATCATTTTCCCATCACTTCTTAATTCTGCTGCCTAGTTAACATATTTTCCACACTAAAAACATTTACTAGTCGGCTTAAGTCAATTTAATCTATATTTAATTCCAAACATTGAGAATAGTTGAAGCATTATCTTCTATTATGTTTTATATTTAGATTTTTCATTTGACTTCCATTTTTCTCTTCTTATCAGACCCATATGAATTATGGGTTACTCTAATCTACACATAAACCTTGAGAGCACATCAAATGATTTCCACGTAGCTATTAAAGTCCCTTATGAGTAATTCTATTCAAATACTTCGATTTAATACATTATAGAATAAATACTTTTCAATATTAGGTTGGATAATAATACTGGAATCATAATTTTCATGTCCTGTAAAATTTTCCTTGTAGGTTCAAACAGATTAATCATCCCTTTTCATAAGCTCAAGGAACTACTTATCAATATTTGTTCGAATAATAAAAGGAATGTACTTAATGAAAAATAATTTGTTGAACTCATCCCAATCCATGGACTCAATTTCGTCTATTTTCCTTGTATTCTTGATAATTTTCCACTATTGATCAACTTCACTATCCAAATGATAGACTTATAAGATGGAATTATCATGTTCAGAACATTGTAGAACTAAATATATCAATCTAGTGGTACTGATCCATTGTTCATCCACTAATGAATCAGAAGACACATTGAATTAAGGTGGACATTTCTTCTTAAAGGACTCAATATAATGTCGGTCCCTCCTATGCTCATTTGGAATTCATGCATGATTCACAGCTTGTGAAAGTTGTGTGAGCATGGCTATAAGATTTTTTATTCTAGCTCCCATAACATTTGGTTTCTCAAGGGGACAATAATTTCATTTCCCATCACATTTAGCATTAACGTAGTTGCTTTAGGTTCCAACCATTAACTAAAACCAAGAAGAAGAGTGTGAGAAACACTAATCATAACAATAAAAACACATAATCAAGAATAAAATTTAAATTAAAGAAACATTATGTTTTATCCTTTATTATTTAGGGTCATTTCTAAAACAATAGGATTGTATCATATACGTAGAAAAAACATTAGGGTTCTTAATAAGGCTTTCTCATCCTAGTTTCCAATGGTTAACTATACTTCTACCAAATACTAACAATAACGACCCATATATTACATACATTAGTATTAATTTAAAATTTATGTATATTAATTATAGCATATAACAATTCCAATACAAGACTATATAGGTATAGTGTCTTTTGAAGCTTGGAAACATAAACGAATTGTTCATGAATCATCTACAATGTCTCATGTTTTTTTATTTATAAATAAACTCTTTTTTTATATCATATTTAATACCATATTTCATGACATGGGGGAAAGAATAATATGATACAGGTGAGGTAAAATGATCATTAAGGGTAAACAAAATATTATATCAATAATTTCACAGTCATAAGACATAAGAACATGACATTTTTAAGTTACATCCTGCTTATGAAAGAACGTGATATCATCTCATGGGATAAAAGATAATTAATTTTAATGGACATAATAATAAATTTAAAAATGTAATACATGAAGGTTTTGGAATGTAAATAATCATTGAAAATTATTTCATAGTAGTCAAGGCTCATTTCCAAGTCCATCAGAGCAGACATTTTCTGTTACTAAATCGAAATTAATTGTCATTCCAGCTCTACATTACTGAACAAGATTTACATATCGATCTAGCCATGTCTATCTCATGAGATATAAATCATTACCCAATACATTAGAGTGATACATAGGTCCCACTAATATCATAATTAAATCATTCTTACATGTTCCTCAAATACATAAATCATTATTCATAGCATAACCCAAGAAATAAAATGGGTTTCATAAACATCATTCCCTCATAACATAATCCATATAAAATATCATTCTGTTATTAAAAAAATCAAGTCATAGGAAGAATAGAGAGAGTAACATAACCATATTTGAAGAGTGTCATCTTAGATGGAAAATAATTTTGATAAAAAACTTCAACATAATTCATTAGGAAAATATACATTCGTCTTCGAGAATGTTTTCATTTATCATAATGGAACCCAATATTAAATGAAACAAAATTAGTTCAAAATATACTTGAAATAGTGTAGAGGAAGCTTCAAGGAAATAAGGTGTTATGAAACTGTAAAAATACTTTCATGTTGCATATGTTTAAAAAATAACACTCTCCTCATACTTTTGTCGGAAAAGTCAAAACGTAACTCATATGGTAAATGAATGTAATATTCTTTTCAAACTATGTAGTAAAAGTAAATAATGGGGGAAAATTGACTTTAAACATACATAAAATAATATTTAACATTTTATGAAAACATTTTTAGAAAACATAGACATGGATTATTAATATACTCCCCGTAAATACACTCATATAAATAATCTCGAATAAAAATGTTACTGAAATATTTTCCCTTAGCTTAGGTCTGATATTAATCATATATATTTGAACATATTATATAATGGATAAATAATTTTATTGACTTATTACATAATCTTAATCATTTTTATGTTATCAAATATGACTATACTCTCATCCATTTTTTTGTAACATTTCATTTTCACTCATTATTAGTATAATAAATAAGTTTTGTTCTTATGCAAGATATGTCTGATACGTTCATGTTAAACTTCTTAGGATATAGTAAAATCAATTACATAATGATATTAGTTTAATATATATTGAAATTATTCATTATATTCATGTATATAATCTTGTTTTTATGAAGATCGTGTAGAATGAATCATATCGCATCGTGGAGATGGTATGTCTTACGTACGCACGGGTGATGATATCATTCCCAAAATTGTTGAATGGTATAAAACTGGATGGTGTATAATATTTCATAATTAGTATCATGATATAATTTATAATATAGATATTATTTCCATCATTATACCCATCCATGTAAGGTGGTGCTGAAAAAAAGATTACACCATTGTGTGGAGACAGTAAGCTTTAAGTACACACGAGCGTTGATGTTGTTTTTCAAAGGATGAATTGAAGTTGAAATAAGGTTTCTTAATATTTATAATAACATATCAATATATGAGTGATACTAATGTAATAATTTTATAATGAAAAAATAATGAAGATAATGTTAAAGAATAAATAAGTTTTAAAGAATCGGTAAAAGAGATTACATATTTCTTGACGTGCTTCCTCTAAATATCCTCATTGAATAGTAAATATGGTCATTGGAGATTACCAAAACCTCTAGAATAAAAATAGGGAATTTTAGAAGAAATAAGGGTAGGGTATGGATGTAACACCCCATCCTTACACCATATTTTTCCCCTATGAATAATATAATAGCTTTCAATGTACGCAACTTCGAGTTCTAGCACACCCCAACAAATCAAACTAGAAGTTTTAAAAGTAGTTATGAATAGTAATAGCCACTTTTTTAAATTTTATAAATTATATTTTTTAAAATCAATATCATTTTTCGATTCATAGTATAAAAATTACCTTATATTGAATTTATTATTTTTTCTGAAAACATTCAATTTTTTATGAATAGTGAAAAGCACTACATTATTGTTTTAAACTGACTTTTTATTTAAATAATTATTTATATTTTTTAAATTTATTTTAAGTAAAAATTGATACATAATACCAATATTATTTAAATGTAATTAATTGGAATCCTTTTATAAAAATTTTTGACGTTTAAAAGTTTATTTAACTTTTTGCCATCTTTTACCCACCTAATAGGCACATTTTAAAATTTTCATAAGACGTGATTTTACCACTTCTATGAATTTAATTTAAAAATCTGAGTGACATGGATGATATCAGTAACTAAAATGTGGGTCAATAATATGAAAAAAATATTTTTTTGAATAAAAACATTTCACTTTTATTTACCACTGTTAAAATAAAATAGTGTAATTAAAGGTAAAAATTATGTTATTATTACAATGACATATGTTCTAATTATATTGGATAAGTGTATTTTCAAAAATATAATATTTATTAATAAAATATTTTCATTTTGGTCCACTTGGATTAGATTAAGTCATTTATTATTATTTTATTTAAAGAAGAGTTAAAAGTGTAAAATTCAATGTTTAATAACCAAACCTTTTTTAATATAGGGTAATAAAAAAGATAAATTCAACTATAAATATTAATTAGAAATATAAAAATATTTATTAAACAATAGTATTTTATTTATAATTTTTAGATATTAAATAATTTAATTTATTTATGAAATAATGATGATGTAGTAATTAAATTATTAATGAATAATTAAAATAATTGATATTATAATTATTAAAATAATTGTAAATTGAAACTTCTGATGAATTACATAATTTTTTCTCAATTAATATGTCATGTTATGGTTGATTCAATTTATTTTGTTTGATGTAATCATGCTTTTATGATTGTCACAAAAAAACCAAATACTAAATAGTGTAAAAACTTTTATAAATGAGTTTTTAAAACAAATACTCTATTATTAAATGGTATAACATCCCTAAAAATCTATGTTTCATAAAAAGGACATATATAATGATAAATATTTCATTAAATAACCAATTGGGGATCTCTTATCATTTTATAGTACGTTTATATACCATGTTATATGACAATACAAGAAGACATTGTAAAAGTTAAACTATATAACTAAGAGTTAAATCTAAAAGATATGGTTAATATGGAAACCTAACCCTATATAAAACCTACTTGTTGAGATTTTTTCGACCCATACCCACATTATACTTGAAATAAATCTTTTTGATCCATTATTAACTGAATATTTTTGTATAATAAAATAATATTTCAAGCTTTTCCAAAAATGACCCTCACCTCTATCATAAAAAGGTACTTCTCATTATCTAAAAATCACACCTCCAAATCCATTTGTCTCAGCCAAAACCTACTCAAATATCCTCCCAACTACCCAAAATATAACCTATAGGCCATACTTTGATCAGAAAGCCATCCTATGGATCCATTTTGATCAAATCAAAAGGGAGTACCTGAAGAAGAGGTAATAATTTCTTCACCTCTTTCAAAGTTCTTTTGTTCTTCAACATTATCTTTTTATGTTATTCCCATAACAAAATAATAAATCAAGTATCTTATATTGACTCTAATTTTATTATAAATATGGAAAAACCATATTCATTATTCTATCTATATTATTAATGACAAAGTCACTATACCTGCGTACGTACAGATTACCGTCTCCACGTCATGGTATAGTTTGTTATTCAACACTTCATTATTTCAATGGGTATAATTATGAGTATAATTGATCTAAATAATAAATATAACATGTTAATGATTATGTATTTATGATATACCATCCAGTTACATGCGATTTCACCCTCAATAGAATGATATTTTCGCTCGTGCATACGTACAAGTTATTTTCTCCACGAATGCGATTAGATTCGTTCCCCATCATACTCATTCAAGAATAATTTTCATTTTATGATTAAAAAATAATGTTTAAGAACTTCATATAATTTTTCATATGAATCAAATACATCCTTTCCCTAAATAATATGACTTACGTGACAAAATGTATAATAGAAAATGAATCAGTTAACATCCAAAATGATGATACTGCTAAAATATTATTTACAAAGCGGTATTAAGAGATAATATATGATATCATATTTATGAATTTATTTGTCTTATAATTTAATAACGGTGATTTAAATATTATATAGGAGGTTAGAGCACCATCGACCAAGGAAAAGTAAAAGGAAAGTGTTAATTTTACAATCACTTTATTTTCCGAGGTTTTTTATATTTAAGTATCTGCGGGGACTTCATTATCATCAACATCCATGTTTTTTAAAAATGTATTTCAAAAAAATTACTATTTCATAGACTATGGGTTGAATTCATTTATACCCTTATTTTACTTTTTATAAATTTTATTGAAAGGAATCATACTCTTTTTTCTAAACACATGTAGTTTATGACATTTTTAACAAAATTATGGTAAGAATGTTTTTTTAACTTATACGGGGGTGAAACTATTTTATTCCATTATAACACCTTTGATGGTTCCATAAAAATATTAAAATAATATTTTAAAAATAGTTGTTCTATTTTATAATTATGTTTATTTTAAAAGATTTTAAAATAGAAAGATATATTTCTCTCGAATAGTTTTGATTTCATCTATGTTGACATCCGTTGATGGATTTAATGCTTGTTTGAAATTGATTTATTATAATACAATCTTCCATGTTGTATTGAAGGGATTGTGTTATGTTTGACTATAGATGTGTTATTTTAATACCATTAATGGTTTATGGTTAAATTATTAACATTTCGTATGATAGTTTCAATACAAATGTTTATGTTATGTTTCAACATTATCATACGAGGAATGCATTGGACTTAGTAAGTGATAGGTAGAGACCGCTATATCTCCTTGATGAATCAGTAGGTCTCATTATAAAAACTAGTTTCTTGACACACGGCCTTGAAAATATCTTATTTTTAGTATTGGTATGATGCCTTGACTATGTGGTTATGATGACCAAAATTCTGCATTCCATCATTATTAAATTGGCTATTGATATTGCATGTGATTCTTTGACAAGTAGAATATCCGTCTGGATAAGTAAATGAAATTTTTTGATTTATATTTTACATAGTATGCTGAAGATTATGTTTAAAAGGATTTTGTTTTAATATTATAAATTTCTTAAATTTTAATGCGTATTTATGAAATTTTTTGATTTATTATTATCCTTAATGAGTATCTGAGCTTACCCCTTTCATTGTTTTATTTTTCCCAGGATGTGAAGAAGTATTTTATAGTTGACCTGTACGGATAGGATGAGGGATATAAGTGTGTTCAAAGGGGAAAAATGTTGTTGTTGTTTTCATTTCATGATGTAATGTAAAACTTATGAATGTATCTAGTGCTTCCAAGGCTACTAAACTAATCATCCTTTCGAGACATGATCTCTTATGATCATGCCAATGTTATTTAATAATGAAACAACTCTAGAGTACCATATCAATTGTTTCTAATCGTGATCCCCATTTTACATCAGGATTCTAGAAATGATTTCAAAATGCCCTGGATAATAAACTTCGTTTGAGCACTGCCTACCACCCTCAAACTGATGGACAATCTGAATAGACTATTCAAACCTGAGAAGACATATTTATATCTTGCACACATGAATTTGAAGGTATGTGGGATTAGTCTTTACATTGGGTAGAATTTTACTATACCAATAGAATCCATTCATGTATTAATATGGATCCATATAAAGTGATATATAGAAAGAGATATCACACACCAACTTGTTGGGATGATGTTGGTGAAAAAAAACTATTTGGTTCAGAACTTATTGAGGAAGAAAAGGAAAAGGTGAACATTATCCAAACCCACATCTAAGTAGCTCAATGTAGGTAAATGAACTATGCCGATAACTAAAATAAGGATTTGGAATTTCAAGTAGGTGATCTTGTTTTCTTGAATGTATCTCCATGGAAGAGTTTTATAGGATTCAGAAAGAAGCATAAATTAATTCCCATATACCTCAGAAATTTTAAAATTATAAAATGAATTAGAGTTTTAGCACATAGTTTGGAAATACCGCCAAGTCTCTTCAAGGTTCATGATGTGTTCCACGTATCACTGTTTAGAAAATACATGCCTGACCCAACGCATGTAATTGACTATGAAGAAATATAACTAGAATGAAATCTATATTATTGTGAAGATACTTTCATGATTATAGATACTAGAGATTATGTGATGAAAAATTAGACTACTCATCTGGTAAAATTTCTATGGAGAATCTACAAGATGTAAGAGGCAGTGTGAGAACATGAGAAACGTTGAATGAAGAACCTCCTGAATATTTTAATGTATTAGTATTCTATAAATTTTGAGGATGAAATTATTTGAATTAGGAGAGAATTTAACACCCCAGGATTCCACAATACATTTCCCGTTTGAATAATACAATAGCTTGCACTTTAGACAACTTTGAGTTTTAGCACACCAAGACAAATCAATCTAGCCGTTTTAAAGCAGAATGAATAGTAATACCTAATTTTTGAAATTTTATGAATTTTATTTTTCAATGTGGACTTCATTTTTGGATTTGAAATATCAAAATTATCTTAGGAGGAATTTGTTTTTATTTTTATGAAAACATTAAATTTTTTATGAATAGTGAAAAACACAGCGTTATTGTTTAAAACTGAATTTTTATTTAAATTTATATATATATTATTTAAATTAATTTTACAAAAAAATAGATATATAAAACCTATATTATGTAAATATAATTCATTGGAGTCATTTTATATTAAAATTAGATGTATAAAATATTATTGATGTTTTTTACCGTCTTTTACCCACCTACTAGGCACATTTGCAAATTTGTATAAAATATAATTTTAACGCTTATGTGAATTGATTTTAAAAAATCTGAGAGACATGGTTGATATCAGAAAGTGAAATTTGGTTCAATAATATGAAAATAATTTTTTTGTGAATAGTAACTTTTGACTTTTATTTACCACGATTAAAAGTAAATATGGTAATTAAAGTTAAAAATGATATTATTATTACCCTAAAACATGTCCTGATTCTATTGGATAAGTTTATTTCAAACAAAAAAAAATATTAGGAATAAAATATGATACTTTTTGTTCACATGGAATAGATTATGATATTTATTATTTTTTAAAAGAATATTTTAAAGTGTTAAATTGAATGTTTAATAACTAAACTATTTTAAATATAGGGTTATACATAAGATATAATCGACTATGAATATTAATTAGAATGAAAAAATGATTTCCTACATATTGGTAATTTATTTATAATTTTTATAAATTAAATAATTAAATTCATTTATAACATAATGATGGTGCAGTAATTACCTTATTAGTGAATGATTAAAATATTTGACATTATAAATATCAAAATAAATGCAAATTGATACTTTACCTATATTCCAAGAATTATATAGACCAATATGACATTTTAGGGTTTATTCAATTAATTGTTTTGAAGTAATCAGGTTGTTATGACATTCACATAAAAAATTTCAAAATAGTGTAAAAATTGACATAAATGTGTTTTCAAAAAAAATACTATTTTATTAAGTGATATCATATTCGGAAAAATCTAAGGCTTGACCAGAAAACTTATTTAATGATAAATATATCATTAAGTAACCACTTGGGATTCTATTGGAATTTTACAGAATGTTTATTAACCATGTAATATAATGATACAAGAAGACATTGTAAAAGTTAAACTCTTTAAGTAAGAGTTAAATCTAAAATATAAGGTCAATATGGTACCCTAAACCTTACTAAAACCTATTGGTTGAGATGTTTTTGACCCATAACCTACTTATTCTCCAAATAAGTACTTTTGGAGCCATTATAAACCTAATATGATTGTATAACAAAATAATATTTCAAGATTTTCATAAAGTTACCCTAACCTCTCTTATAAAAGGGTATGTCCCATTATCTCAAAATCACACATCCAAAGCCATATTTCTCAGCCAAACCCAACTCAAATATCCTCCCAACTACCCTCTTGTCAAACTAAATCCAAAACATTGATCTGAAAGCCAACCTATAAAGCTTGTTTTATTAAATCAAAAGGAGTCATCCAAACAAGAGGTAATAATTTCACCACCTCTTTCAATGTTCTTTTCTTCTTACACATCATATTTCATTTTTATTTCCATACCAAAATAATAAATCCTATACCTTCTAAATACTGTAATGTTATTATAAATGTGGAAAAACAATATTCATTATTTTATCCATCCTATGCTTGTCAAAGTTACCATAGGTGCGTACGTACGACTTACAGTCTTCACATCGTGGTGTAGTTTGTTATTCCACACTTCAATATTTGGATGGGAATAACAATTAGTATAATATATTTAAATAATAAAGATAAAATGTTAATGATTATGTATATATGATAAAACATCTAGTTACATATGTTTTCACCATCAATAGAATGATATTTTGACTCATGTGTACGTGCGGATTACCATCTCCATGAACGCGAAGATATTCATTCCCCATCGTAAACATTGAAGAATAATTTTCATTTTATGATTAAAAAATAATGTTTATGAAAATAATATCTTTCTGGATATGAATAAAATACATCATATTCATAAAAAACATGACGTATGTGACAAAACATATAATGTAAAATCAATCAGTTAAATCCAAAAATGATGATACTACATCAAAAATTATTAACAATGCAATATTAGGAGATCATATATGATATCATATTTATGTATGTGATTCATTTATAAATTAATAAAATTATTTAACTATTATAAAGGTGGTTAACAAACCCTCAACCATGTAAAAGTACACGGTAAGGGTTAAATTTAGTATTTTGTTATTTTCCAAAGTTGTTTATAATTAAGTATCTACTAGGACTTCTTTATCATCCACGTCCATGTTTCTTAAATATTTATTTCAAAACATTTTAAATACTTCGTAGACTATGCGTTAAATTCATTTATACCATTTTTTTGACTTTTTATAATTTTTTTTGAAATGAATATTTCCATCGTTTTCTGAAGAAGGTTCTTTATAACCTTTTGGAAAAAATTATGGTAACAATGTTTTTTTAACTTATATAGCAGGCGAGACTATTTTCCTCCATTATAACAACTTAGAAGAATCCCTCAAAACCTAAAAATAATATTTTCAAAATAATTGTATTATTTTATAATTATGTGTCTTTTAAATGATTTAAAAATAGAAAGAGATATTTCTATCCAATAGTTTTGATTTCATCTATGTCAACATCCTTATATTTATTTAAAAAAAATTTGTTGTTGATTAATTATGATTCAATCTTCCATATTGTGTTGAATATTTTGTGAATTGTTTTATTATGGATGTGTTATTTTTATAACATTCATGGTTTATGGTTAATGTATTAACATTTTGTATGCTAGTTTTAATTTGAATGATTATGTTATGTTTTGACCTTTTTATATGAGGAATGAATTGGACATAGTAACTGACGAGTGGATCTCGCAATAGCTCCTTAATGCATCGGTAGCCCTCAAGAGACAAACTAGTGTCTTGGAATAAGGACTTAACAAAATATTATTTGTAGTCTTGGCACAAGGCCTTGACATTGTGGTAATGTTGTATGGCTCTATGCATTCCATCATTAGGAAATTGGCTATTGATATTTCATGTGATTATTATACTTGTAGAATATCCTTGTTAATAAGTAAATGTCATTATTTAATTTATATTTTAAATATTATTATGCTGTTTATGTTTAAAAGGCTTTTGTTTTAGTTTTTTACATTTACAAAAAAAAATTGCATATTTTTGAATGTTTTCGCTTTATTGTTATCCTTACCGAGCATCTGAGATTACCCATTTATATGTTTTATTTTTTCCAGGATGTGGAGAAGTATTTACTGGTTGAATTGTAGGGATAAGCTAAGGGATATAAGTTTGTTTAAAGGGAATAAAATTTTGTTGTTGTGTTTATTTCATGATGTAATGTAAAACATATATATTTTTCTAGTACTTCTAAGGATACAAAACTAATCATTATTTCGGGAGTTGATCTCTTATGATCATTAAAATTTTATGTAATAATTCACCGAATCTGGGTAACTAGGTTTGGGGTATTTTAATGTCTGTGATTTAAGGCTCATAATGAAGTGAATATGTGATGGAGGAGGTACTATTTTATAATTGAGGTGAGGGGCACTTTTAGAAAGTTGATAAATAATAATTTATAATATAATAAAAACCTACAAAAAAACCTCAAAAATGTCCTAATTTCTAAGATTAGATGATATAGGGTTGCAATATCAACAACCAATAAATTTTGGATTAGTTATTCTTCCAATTTAAACCATATCATTTTAAATTTTTTTAATAAAAGGTAATTCCTTGGTCAAAGACCAAAGCACAAAAGATGTGATAAAGATCAAAAGGATTAAAAAAGTTTAAATGATGGAACTTTACTACAATCTCTGTCAAAAAAAGGTAGTAAATCAGTTGGAAATGCATCCAGCCAAGTCAAGCTCTGCTGCACTCCTTTATTTGTGAGGGCATCAGCAACTACATTCGCTTCATGGAAGGTGTGAGTGGCAATAAAATCAATCCCAAAAAGCGAATTCAGGAAGCTCATCCAGCGATTGGTAAGTGGCCAAGCGAGATGAATAACACAATTCCAGATGGCATGAATGATATTGGTAGAGTCGCTTTCAATCCAAAGCTTTCTCCATCCTTTCTGTAGAGCAAGGTCCACAGCATGAATGACCCCTAACATTTTGGCTTCCAGAGATGAGGCAAGACCACATCCACTGTAGAAGCACCCTTTGCATTGGCCATCCAAGTCTCTAAAAATAGCTCCACAGCTGGCAGGGTCAGGGTTGCCCTTAGAGGAA
The DNA here is from genome assembly GCA_963277665.1 of Viscum album. Taxonomy (NCBI): domain Eukaryota; kingdom Viridiplantae; phylum Streptophyta; class Magnoliopsida; order Santalales; family Viscaceae; genus Viscum; species Viscum album. The sequence goes on along the minus strand of OY728143.1, from coordinate 1,678,484,454 downwards.
CTATCCACATTTACTTTAATCCAACCTAGTATCGGGCCTTCCAGAAGACTTCAAAGGAACTCTTGGGATTCAGAATGATACCTGGAACGCAGATGCATCGAAGGATTTCAAAATCACCAATAGAGTTACTGCAACAGTCCTTTTGAATAGAAGCGGCTTCTTGAATTGCAATGAGGATACGGGTTTTTCCTGTAATTATACTGAATGAGTGTTTATTATGAAAAATATCATTTCTAACATACCAGATATCGTGAATAAGCTCTGCCACCACCGCAAGAAATAAATTTTTAACCTCCAAAAAGGCATCATATCTAACACATTTTTTAAGCATCTGACAAATTGAGTCAGGGATGGTCCATCTGCAATCAAATAAATCAAAAACATAATTCCATAAATTAGTGGTTGTGGCACAGGATAAGAAGAGATGATCAGCATCCTCCCTATGTTGGTTACATAATTTTCATTTGAAGCATAGTTGTATGCCAAATGTTTGCAGACCAATATCAGTGGGCAATCTGTTGTGAGCAAGATGCCAAATCAGAGTGAGTCTAGAGGGTTTGATCCAAGAGTTGTTAAAAGAATTCATCCATTGAAAAATGGAATCATTACCCGAAAAATAGTGCTTATAGAAGTTTTTAAAAGTAAGAATACCATTGGAGGTAGGTTCCCAAGCTAGATAATCCCCAGTAGTAGAGAAGTGATAATTGTTAGTGATCTGAGCTATACTGCTAGGGAGGTCATTCCTATGAGACTAAAGAATATCTATGATGGAAAGTCTAATATCATCAGGTGTATTATCAAGGGGAAGCAAATATATCAAAGGATTACCATACCAGTTGTCACACCAGAAATTTATACAGGAATCAGCACTAACCATCCATCAAGTATTTTCCATTATCTTTTGATAAGAGTTCTTAATGGAAGGCCAGATTGAGGAGTTAATGAAATTCAAATTCCTTTTTAAAACTTTATCAAAGAATTTCCTATTTAAGAAATCAGAAGATTTAGAAGTACAATTAATAATCCGCAAAGTATGTTTGTCTTGGAGATCGTCATTGAACAATATTAAGTTTTTAAGGCCAATCCCGCATTTGTTAAGGGGCTTGCAGCAAGTCTTCCATGGGACGGTGACAAGTTTCTTATCAAGAATACTCCCCGTCCATATGAAATTTTTTATATAGTTATTAATTTTCTTGAAGGTACCGGTTGGACATTTGTATATCATGAGGGAGTAAACCATTTTAGAAACAATGGTCAATTTAAAAAGGCAAATTCTCCCAGCCATGGAGAGGGATTTCCCTTTCCATGAAGAGAGTTGGCTAGTTATTTGATTAATAATATTCGAGAAATAGTAGGCTTTCGGTCATCCCCAAAATAGTGGGAGACCCAAATAGTTGAAAGGAAAAATACCTTCATTAATACCCAGATTATTGATGATGATATTCTTTCTTCTGACAGGGTTGTTTTTTCCAAAGAAGATTTGGGATTTATTCCAGGAGATAGCTTGCCCTGAAATGTCCTCATAATGAGCAATGGCTTTCTTGAGCACTTGAATGTTTCTTTTATCTCCTTTAATAAACAAGATTATATCGTCTTCATAAATATGATGAGTAGGCACATTTAAGTTTCTGGCAGCTTGAATGGGTTTAAGATTATTTTGTTCAACCATATTATTTAGGAATCTGATGAGGTAATCTTCGGCAATAACAAAAAGGATCACCGAAAGAGGATCACCTTTCCTGACACCCTTAGTAAAATTGAAGAAACCATGAGGAGTACCATTGATCAAGATAGAAATAAGAGAGGATTGAAAAAGAACTTTAATTCTCCTGATAAAATTTTCTTGAAAGCCAAAGATTTTAAGCCCTTTGAAGATGGAGGCCCAATCAATGGTATCAAAAGATTTTATAATATCTAGTTTAATGGAAACACTACCCCCTCTGATATTTTATTTTAAACTATTGGTAAATTTGGAGGAAAGGAAAATAAAATCTTGAATGGATCTTACTTTGATGAAACCAAACTGATTCCATGAAACTATTTTGTTACAAATGGGAACAAGTCTGTTGGCAATAATTTTAGTGATAATCTTATAAATAATATTTATTAAGGCAATGGGTCTAAATTGATGAATTTCAGAATCATTGTCAACTTTAGGTGTCAAATTAATTAATTGAGAATTAAAACCATGAGGAAGAATTCCATTATAAATAAAATACTTAACCAGCTTACAAACATCAGAATGAATGATGTCCCAATACTTTTGGATGAATCCATTGTTGAATCCATCAGGACCAGGTGCGCTATCCGAATTTAAACTAAACACCGTGTCTTTAATTTCATGGTCAAAATGAATGGAGAGGAGAAATTTATTATCATTGTCATCCACAAGTGAAGGGATTATGCCAGACCTAAGATTTGTGTTCACGTCAGGACCATTGAAAATGTTAGGAAAGTAAGAGACCACATGGTCCGAGATGGCCTCTTCAGTATCAAAAATAAAATCATTGTGAATGAGTTTAGAGAGAGGATGATCGACCATTCTGATTCATTGCAATGAATTATAAAATTTGGTATTTCGATCACCATAATTAATCCATTTAGTCCTAAACATTTGTTTACACATATTATCTTTGAAATTGAGCAGATAGTTGAGTTTAAGGGAAATATTAACCTCAGGTTGAAGATCCCCATTAAAATCATAGTTGGTATTGAGGCTTTGAATTTTATTAAGCTCTTTCTCAAGCAAAGAGATATCTAAATTCATTTGGGTGATTTTCTTTTTACACCAATCTTGAAGAGCATACTTTAAAGTTTTCAACTTGAACCTGCACGCAAAAGAGTCCTGGTGATGTTTCATAGAATCCCAAGTGTTTTTAATAAACGAGACACAATCCGGGTCCATAGGCCAAGTGTTGTTAAATTTAAAAGGAGGGGTGATCCTACGTTCATTAATGAGGAAACTAAGTAAAATGGTATGGTGATCAGAGTTAAGTCTTGGGAGGGTAATACTAGAGACATTATCCCAAGTGTCAAGAGATTTCATATTGACGAAATCCCTATCAGTCTTACTTGAAACGGTTTTATTATGATGCCTTCTATACCAAGTGTACTTGGCACCAGTAAGAGTAACCTCAAAGAGGTTACAATTCTCAATAGGAGGACCTAAACTCTCTTGAAGAGATGGAGAGATGTGAGGGACCCAGCTTTTCACAAGAGTTGATAATGGAATTAAAATCTCCCAAAACAACCCAGGGGACTTGAATTTGATTGGCCATCTCTAAAAGGCCAAGCCAAAGGGGCCTCATTTCCTGATATCTATTGTTATCATAGACCATTGTGCAAAAGATATGTTGTCCATTCGATAAGAACTCACAGGTGAATTTTTGTTCCATGATTTTAAAAATGTTAATACTTTGTAGATAATTGTGATAGAAGACCCACAAAGAATTAGTTAGAGTTCCTCTCTTACAGGAGCCAAGGAAGTGATAATTAAAGGAGACAAACCTCAAAAGATTCAAACTAAAGTTAACCTTAGGTTCAGAGATAGAAAACAAGAGTGGTTTCTGAGTGGTTAAGAACCTCCCAAGAGTAGTGGAGGTATCCTGAGTAGATATACCTTGACAATTCCAGAAAAGAAAATTCATTTTAATTTGTGTTTTGGGTTAGAACCCTTTTTTTGGATTTCCCTGAATTTTTTTTTCTCTGTGGTATCCTAGTCAAAAGAGGGGGCAGGAGTTGTATTTTTTTCTTTAGATTGAAGATTGGATAAGGAGAATCAACATTAGCCCTATCACTATCCATAGGAGGAACAGAAATAGATGTGGTTATAGGATAAGGGATCAGGGTACTACTGGTCTGGTGGCAATCCAAAGCGGCTTCCTGAACAGGATGAAGATAATTTGGATTCTGGGTGGGGCTCATAGCCTTAACTGCGGTGGAATGACACATAGTTATTCAATTTAATTTTAATTGTGGTAATAACATTATAAATATTTAATTCTTATAAATATTTACTTATTTGGTGTTAATTGACCCGAAATGGATATTTTATTACATGTTATATTTTATAATTATCACTTTGTAATTTTTAAAAAAATTAACGATTTCTAAATAATTTAATAAATAATTATGTTTATAAAATATCAGTATTGTCAATTTTGACACTATTCTTATATTTGAAATTATATGAAATCCATAGAGATGATAAATTCAAACCAAAATATTTAAAACTCTCATAACATGTCATAATCACATATAAAATTTATAAATGAAATTAATTACTTTATATGAGAAATCAATTAATATTTTAATGCTATTTATTTAATATTAGTATAAATAAAATAATTTATATATCACTATTGTGTCATCATTAATAGTAATTATTTAATCATTAAAAATTATAAGTAAATATCTATGACGTAGGTAATTGTTTAATATTCTCATATACTATCTATAGTCTATATTATCTCCTAGTTATCAATATATTATAAGTATGATACTTATATAAATTGAGATTGTGACATTTTTTACCATTCATTAGTTTTTATTATATTCATGTCATATTCATAGGTATGTAATAATTAAGTTATTAAATTTCTAACAATATATTATAATGGTCAAATTTAGTCATCCAATAGTATTTTTGTATGTGTTATGGTATTTTTAAAATATTATTTTAACCATTAATTACCAAATTTACCATCAACTATGGTAATAAAAATAATATCCTTATAACTACTCATAATGTTCAAAAATAAAAGAATCATATTAAAATAATTTAGAACTGCTTATTCTAAATATTGGGTCAATTTTAAAAAATTCCAAACATAGAATTTGAAGTAATTAATTTAAAATCATTCCTGTTTTCGGAATAAGAGAATGAGTTTTTTGAAGTTAAAACACTGCAAAAGATTGAAATGTTTTACTTGTTAATTCAATGTAAAATTATTGGTAATGAAATAAATTATATAGAATGAAAACAACATATTTCATTTCTACTTCAAAACCACTATATATTATAATTTAACAATATATATTATCTCGATGAAAAATGTTGTTTTCACATAGAATTTCGTGTATTTTTACTATTCATCAATCATGAATTTTATCTAAAAATATTATAAATTCAACCAAATATTGTTTTATATTCCACTATAAAAGAACATCTTTATGTTTTTATTTAAAATTTATTAATGTGACAAAATATTAATTTAAAAGGGGTAATCCATTCAATGGTGTAACATTACCCTTTAAAAAAATGTAGGTTTTTATATAACAAATAGGATTATTCAAACCTTATGATTAAAATATCTATTTGGTAAATATGTAAAATATTTTCTTTATTATGTAAAAATTATATCTAATTAATTTAATTAATAATTGGAATTCAAAAAAATTACTAATATCAAATTTATTTATTTTCATCAATAATTGACATCAAAAGAATTCTCAAATCATTTTCATAAGTTAGTTAAAATTATTCCTGTTAACCTAACAGCTAGAATATAATTGTAATTTTATTTTAAAAGATTCTTGTGGTTCATTTAAACTCATTATTTCATGAAACACAAGATACTGAAGAATAACAAATATAAAACATATAGTTGTTACAGTATCATGGTGGGGTGATTGAGTTCCTTAGATCTGTGTCTTCATAACAGACATGTGGGATGTTGGGAAACATTATTGGACTTTTGAAATGGTTTGCTAGTCTTCTTCATATGTTGAGCAGTGATATAGATATCCCTTTACTCTTTGATTCAGAATTCATTGATGAAGCATATCTATATATCCTTCTTATGTATCTACTTCAGGGATTTGAAAAGTATTCATCTATGATAGGAGAAGACATGCGAGGTATACCACATTCTTTCTATGATTAAATTATCATGATTGGATGATTATAATATCTCTCTATAGGTGGTGAATAGATTATGGGTACCACATACGGTCACCATGTTTATCCACTTGTTCTTGGATGATATTACTTTCAATTTTTTGGGTTGATATATAATCATTCAATGTAACATTTTTATCTACTATCATTATCTTCTGTTGTATCTATTATTGTTACCCTTTCAGAATTATGATAATCCTACTAGGTATGTTTCTACTCACCCCTGCAAGTTATTTGAATGCATGTTTCATGTCTTATGCAGATGATATATAGTTTGACTGTGACTTCATAGGAGCAATGAGATACAGGGTCCTTGGACCGTGTATATTGGTCATATCATTTTATTTTAGATCTTGACCATATTATCTGTTCTATTTTTTGTGTTCTCTATAATTTTTTGAACATTTTTAGTTTGTAAAGTAGCTTTAATCTATTAATTTTTTAGTATAACTTCAATAAATTGGTATTGTTTAGAGATTCATGCATGCTTTGTTTACGTTTTATGAGTTTTTCATATTTTATTCATTTCCCTTTAATCCATTACATGAATTGGATATGTGTGTTAGAATAGTAAATTATAAAAATTCCACAATGACTTAGTCATTCCTTCAACACATGTCAGCACTCCTATCCTATTTAGGTAGGCTTATGGTAGTTGTGGATCTAGCCCCGTCATGGGTCGAATTGTGGTATCAGAGAATGTTAATTCATTGTGAGATTGTTCGGATATATCACTATAAAAGGATTTCCTTGGTTTTATGGGATAATTTTCAAGGTGTGTCTTGTGTAGATCATAGGCCATGTATTCTAGTTATGTAACAATAGTCTACGTATCCATTCACTAGGACCTTGACTAAAATCATGTCCACTAAACATGTCGTGAAATATATAACATGGATTTATCATAAATGCATTATATCGTATTAACTCATTGACTATAAATATGGATTTGGATCCCCATTTTTGTCATTATATATTTAATCTCATATAAACATGGTATTCCTTGATAAAACTTAGGATTCCTTCATGAATATAACGTGCCAGGATACAAGCTTCAGTTTATCACAATGACCCAACGAGCGACAAGGCCACAGTTCAGGGTCCATCACATGACCCCATTCCTCTAGGTGGGTAGGTAGATGCACCTCCACCATTTGACCAGTAGACAGTCCCATCAAATTTGTCTTAGGATGTTCATATATTAGATTCAATCCATGAGTTCTATCATCAGAGACCTCTAAGTTTCCACAATTATCATGATCCTCAAGCAGTAGAGGATTGTCTTGAGTTGTTGGTATATATCATTAGTCTCATTCAGAACCCAATGGATCAGGAGTTGGAATTATCATATATCCTTTCTAGTAGACTAGTTGGTAATTGGTGGATCCTCATTGCATAGATAAATAATGATTCAATGGTATTGTGGGATAAAATCTAGTGAATCTTCTGTGAGGAGTACTACCACTCTTACATACCCTTAGTCCAAATCTAGATTATTTTATAGCTTTAGTAGGGATGGATGGTTTTGTATATTTTAGAAATGAGTTTCATTTAACTTATAAATTACTCTCAGGACATGATCCAAGGTGGATACATTTTAGAATGGATGTTTGAGAACAGAATATGCCTAGAGATTTGAGCCTGCGTAGTTCCCTTGTGCATCCCCACCTATGTTTGGGTGTTAGAGTGGAAAATAATGACATAGATATTTCTTCTATAGGGAAAATAGGATACCTAGAAATTCTACATTTTACAATATTAATGAGTCATTTTCAGCATGTAGATGGTGCTATTATGAGAGATATCAGAATAAAAGACCCTTTCATGACTACTCTCAGACACATGTTCATATGGGTTCAGGTAATTATTGAGTGGTCGGGATTCCAAATGTAGTGAATTGTTTTATATGTGATGGGTGAGGTAAAATTGAAAAATATAGCATGAACATGTGTACTAAGTAGCCTGAGAAGATAGGTGATGGACAACCTAGTTTGAGGAAGCCCTCTGATCAGGAACTACGAAAGTGACGATAGGGTGGTTCCCATGTAGGTAGATCTGAAAGGAGATCATGAAGAAATATGGGTGGTAGATGTTAGTATGATATCCTTCCCCAACCACCACCAGGACGCTCATTCCAGGCTCAAGGAGCTTACAGCTGGGGCTGCAGATAGCTTCATGCTTTGGATTTCTAAGATCCCACAGAGCATGAGATGGTTTGAGATGTGATATTTTTTTATTATAATATTGCATCAGTATTAGTTCTAAAGGGTCATTGGGGTTGTTTTGTGTATGAAATATAATCTTATATAATGGGGTTTCATAGATGATTACCTCAGATTATGATTCATCATTTCCATCATGACAGTGGAGATGATAGAGGTGAAATTCAAAACCAAATTTTGGATGAATATATTCTTTTCCCCCCAGACTGATGGGAAGAACTAGCACACTATCTAGGTGTTTGAGGATATGATAAGGGCTTAAATATTGGACTTTAGTCAAATTTGGGAGGATAATATACCCTTTTTAGAGTTTTCATAATTTAATTTTTACCAATATTCCATCAACATGGAACTGTTTTAGGTTCTATATGGAATAGCTTGTAGGTCACCCTAATGTAGGAGAGAGGTTGGAGGGTCATCTCTTGTTGTCCCGGAGATTGTGTAAGAGAAACCTCATAATGTGTAGGTCAACCATGAGTGGATGGGGATGACCAAAATTAGAAATAAATCTTATGCAGATTAGAGTCATAGTCCCTTGGAGTTTGAGTAGAGAGACCACATTTTTGTGTGATTCTTTCCATGATAAAGAAAGGAGAGGATTAACTAGGGAGGAAATTTATCCCCAAGGTTCATTAGTCCATTTTAGATCCTTCAGAGGGATGGTTAGGTTTCCAACCACCTCACCCTACCCCCACAACTAGAGAACATTCACGACATCTTCCACATTCCTTGGTTGAGGAGATATATACATTCCCATAAGAATGACATCGACTAGAATGAGCTAGACATCATGGAAATATACACCTTTGTGTAGCACCCAATGGTGATCAAGGACTTGAAGGAGCAAACAAAATGTGGATGGACCATCTTGTTGGTTCACATGTTATTCAAGCACAATAATAGTGCAAGATAATCCATTTTAGTTGGAGATCCATGTGATAATTCAATATCTCATGTTGTTTTCATAGATTCTCTTTTCTAGGATGAAATTTATGAAGGAGGGAATGTTATATATACCTTGTTTTTTACTTGTAAGACATTGAAATATTTCAATATATATTTTCAAAGCTAGGTGCTAAGACGGTGTCCAATTCAAAGGACAGGGGTTCCTGAACCTATTTATTAAAAATTATAAAATATATTTTATATTTTGAGGGATTTTTACCTCAAATAAAACATGATAACTCTAATATAGTAAATTGGAATAAAAACCTGAGATTACTGTTAGGTTTATGAACATGGTTTGTTCAATAGTCATGTTTTCACAGGCATGATCTATCGTCCTGTATATATTGATGAAACCATTAGTGAATTATGAAGAATCCTTGGATTAAATAAAATCAATGCATGATAAATGCAACAGATCTCCCTAATACATTGGCCAAAATGTTCTTCAGTAGTGAGTAAATTAATATGAGGTAGGACTCATCCATTTCTTTTATTACACCCTCAATTAAATTTGGGAGTGGATTGATAATTATTAATCGATCTAAAACAGTGTTAAAAACTATTCATATCCCAAAGAATAGAAATATTACATTATTTCAATTTAGTTCTAATATGAACTTCCAATCCAAGATCAATTGGATATGAATGCTTGACATGGATCAATTGAACATTGTTCATATGCCTTTTTTCGCTCCATTAATCATTTTATTCACCGGTTGGTTCAAAGTGGTCCCGGTATGTAATTTTTAGGAGGCACATGGCTTGATCGGTCCCCCAGATACATAGAAGATCGATCAAATGACAATGGTTTTAAAAACTGAGAATATATTTTAAATCATTATTGTACAGGGATTCTTGATTCAGTGATTTGGAGTCCATATCACCATGAATTTAATATTAAAGTGCATGTAAAAAATGAAATTAAACCCTTATTAGTTATTGGAGTGGATTTGTGTTGAGAAACAACTGAGATCTGAAATTCAGGTCCAAATCCTATAGTTTCGGACTTATTCTAGGAGAAATCAAGGGCATCATAGGCTGGTTTCTTCCACAAAGATCACATCAATAATACTACCAAAATCCTGAATACACGATATGTATTATGAATAAAACATGATGTGTAGCCCCATATATAGAGGATCTAGGGTTTAGTAAAATAAAAGGGGAACACTACATGTAACCCACTCCCATCAACGGTGTACCCTTTTAAAATTAGAAAACCCATGTGATCGGTCACACGAAGCAGAATACATGTGTAGGTAAAATCCCTATCGAATTCCATGTACTAAAGTACATGAATATTGGGTCTCGTACACATACACATCCAGGAGACATGACCTAGGCCCTAGATATCCTAGACACAACGTGCAGTCCACCTTCATAGTTTACACTACTAAACAGATATGAAATTAGATGCTTACTAAAGTCATGGCTAGGATGTGAAGTGGGTCCACATACCATGCGGATCCCAACCATGCAATGTACTCCATGATCTATTCAGATGGAACATATACCTTTTGTATCCTCTTCTCTAGAACTTATATTTTTTCCATGAGTAGACTATCCTAGGTTTTTTAATTCAAAAAATGTGATGGATCCCTTGGTGAAATATTTTGAGATATGATATAAATTTTTTTAGGTTTGGAACACACAAGGAAGAACCTGATGATAGTAGAAATAGTGATGGATCACCAGAGATTTTTTTGGCGCTACCCTCTAGTAGTGTTAAGAAGTGGAGTTCCCTAATGAATATTTTGATTTTACACTCTATCAAGACTGGGTAGTGGAGTTCCTCAGATAGCTTCTTCTAGTTTTTACCTTCTAATAGGGATAGGAAGTGGAGTTCCCCTATTTCTACTTCTAGGAATTACCCTCTATGAGTGATGGTTAATGGAGCTCCCTGATGGCTTTTTCGAGGCATTACCTTCTAGTAGGGTTGGTCATTAGAATTCCCCAATGGATTCTTCTCTATTTTACACTATAGCATGGTATGGAAATAGAGTTTCTATAAGGCTTAAATCTAGAAATTACATTAGATTAGGGTTATGAAGTGGAGTTCCCCATGTACCTTTTCGGGTGTTACCCTCCAGCAGGGTTGGGCAGCAAGGTTCCCAGAGGAACATCCAAAGCATTACCCTTCGCTGGTTCTATGATGTGATATTCCTTATTTACTGACAAATAATGACATCCATATCGTACCATGTTATGGGAGCATTAATTAGAGTTTTACCATATTGACTATGAACCACAACAATGATAAATGGATTGAAGTTGCTTTAGACTCTAAAGGAAGTATGATGCTTTCTCCAAGGAGAAACATTCTTATGATGTGACTGAAAACCATGCGAGTGAGTTAGTGCTGCCCAAAGTTGAAAGTATAAAGGTATGGTGATTTAGTTCCTTAAATATGTTTGTTTATAGAAGACATGTGCAATTTTGGGTATCATTGATATATATTCGGATTTTTTGGCGGGTCTTCTTATTGGGATGAGATATGTGATGGCGATCCCCATACCTTCTCAATTATAATTCTTTGACTGATCTTATATATATATATATATCATTATCATTATTTTTTATCCCCACATTGGATTTTGATGCTCTCCTTCAATAAGAGGTGAAGATGTGTGGGTTATTCAAGATTCCTTCCGTGTATAGATTCTAATTCTTTGAAAAGTTTACTCTTCAACTATAAGTGGAGAAGGCTTTGCAGGTAGATCATATACTCACTGTGTTTATCCGCTTCATCTTGGATGAAATTACTTTCACTTATATTGGGCCGAGATATACTCCTTGACTATACTATGTGGATATGCTATCTTTATACTTTATTATATATCCTACTAACCCCTTTATCTTTCGATGTGTCACACTGGGTCTGTTTATAATCACCCCTCTATGGAATTTTCTCACATGTGTTTTTTCTTATATATATGACAACTATGATGATTGTGACTTTAATGGAGCATTAGGATAACGAGTTCTTAGACCACATATGGTGGTCATTGCTTGGGATTTATGATATGGGATCCATCATCTGTTTATGGTTTCTAGTTTTTTGTTAGGCTAGGAAACATTTCTATTTGGGTGAGTATTTTTTCCACTTTTTCTTTTTAGTATACACTAACATACTTTTGTATGTTCTAGAGGATCATGCTTGCACTTGTTAAATTTTTAACAGTGTATTATCTTTTATTCTTTTTCTCCACACCTTTTCATTATTGGGTTGTGTTAGTTTTTATAGATAGTTAGTAAAATGCCACCATGGGTTTTTTATTACATCAGTTCTTATCTCCACCGCTAGCCTATAGAGACGGGCTTAGGGCTAGTTGTGGATCATGACCCAGCATGGGTCTGTTCATGACATGAAATCAGTTCAGAAAAAGACATAGTCCCCTGTGATGGTATTAAGATTATTCAATTACTACTAATATGGCCTTGGTAATTAACCATGTCTACTAATACGGTTTGGGGAGTGATCCTATTCCACTATAATGAAATAGATGCGACATGGGAAGGTGGTGTGTCCCACCTAGTAGGTGTATCCCCCAGGAAGGTCCCATATAAGTTTTGAAATGAGTGAAAAATTATATTTAATGATTATATATGTTCATGTGTATACAAATAATTCTATTCATTCTTTGTGTGTGAGGATTTCATTGCATATTATATTGATTCCCTTATGATTTATATATTATGAATTGTTGATCATTATGATAAGATTTATGATTATGTTAATTGGTATAAAGGGTAAGATTTTTCAATGCTATTATGAAGTTCTCATACACTTATTATTATGTTATTCTAATATATCTATTTTATTTACCATTATTGGGAATTTGATATCACATTTTCTTATGTTTCCATTCAACATTTTATAAAAAATTGATTTAAGCTAGAGTACTATATATGAATATATTTGTGGGAATCATTCCTGATTGTTCACCAAGTTAGAAGATTGTGTTCCCTATTTTCAAAGACACTAAACTATTATTATCCTCACTAATGTATGTTTTTAATGTTATAAATATTATTGTAATATTATCAAATATTGATGTATGCTATGAATGGGAAGTTATTTTTTGTATCTAAGGAAAATTTTAGTCAATGTTTGGAAAAGAGGAAGGATACTATTTAGTGATATCCCTAATGGTATTTTTAAGGATATTTATAGGGATTCATTTAAGGATAAGACTAAATTTTCAAAAATTTAAATGTAGGTGTCATGATTTTGACATCCTATAAGTGATATTTCATGATTATGACATTTTCTACTATGGCATGTTTTACTAACACAATGGATTTAGGTTTCACCCAATGTTGGTAACTAGAAGGAACTGGGATAATGATTAATGTGAGAAAAAATGTAGAGTTTTGCTGTCAAATGGTATTATCATTGGTGTAAAGTATATTGGGATGCTTCCTAATTAGTTTTCATAAAATATTATTAAAAACATATATCATAATCAAATCATTTCCTGAGGAATGACGATAAAGAAAGAGTTTGTGGGGATTTAAGGTAATGAAGACCATAGAGGAATATAGATTCAGTTTCATCTTTGTTGATAATGTGGAAGGAATAACCAAAGAGAATGTATTATAGGAATAGGATTATGTTCCCCTATATAAGATGATGACATAATGCAAGTAACAACAAAGGAAAAACTAAATGTTTAATTAGTGAAATTAATGATAATAATGGCCTCCCTAAGATATCATCAATGGTCGAATGAATTAAATTTTGAATTAATTTTCATTATGAAAATCAGTTTAATAAGTGGAATGCTCCTAAAGAGAATCTGCAAGGTGGTACGAATAATGGCTATATTGCGGATAATGATCATAGTACATGTGAAATATGAAAGGTAATAGGTATTAATTAATATGATAAGGAATCCTTATTACTTTATTAAGGATGAAATATAATAATCAATGTTCTTATGTATTTGGATTTGAGAATTAGAAATTGTGAAATATTTTTGGATTGATCAATTTAAATTTTTCACTAAGTATTTACATGAATATGATGAATGTTTCTGATGAACTAAGAAAGGGATTTCATAGAATGGTTAAATTCATGGGAATCAATAGATTATGTGAAATATAAAACTTAATATAATATTAATGTCGATATAATGATATTTGGATAATAATATGTTGTATATGTATATGTAAATTGGATGATACTAATTATCATAGAATTTATTAAGGATTTATTGACAACATAGTTAATTCTATCAAATAAGTTGTTTTTGAAATTTATGGACATAATTATTTTATCAAAGAATAATTGGAGTGTGAAAGAATTCATTTTTGAAATAACAATATATGTTAATTACCATGTTTCATAAGAATACATGATAAAGGTACTCACTTATTTTTTATGGGAAAAATAAGATTTACTTTATTATATAGGGTTAATCATTTTTAAGAAATGATAGAGATGTTAAGTGACCTTATTTCTAAATTTTTATATTATCATCATTCTTAAGGGTTATAAGGTTATCAATTTATGGAATTGTTTATGTTAAACACTAGATGAGGTTCTCTAGATTAATGTATTATCTCCCCATAGGGTAATTTTTTCCAATTGGTTTACTTGTGATAAACTATTTTTTATGATGATGAAATATAAAATGAACTATCATTTTGTTTAGGGATATCATGATATAGAAATGCATCAAGAATGAAAATATTAACTGCATTTCATGGAATAACATATGAAGTGAAAATTTTTCATGTTCTAAAAGGGAATGATTTTTCTAAAGTAGTGTAAGTATATTGTCTTATGAAAATTCTTCAGTATTAGCAAAAAGGTTCTTTAAATATAAGTGTATTCTTTTGTCCTCATTTTTTATGTTATCAATGAGATTTTCCAATCCTTTTTAGGTTATGGATTTCTAATAATAAATATTCATTTAACCATGATCACTAACACACTAAATCAAATATTTATAGTTATATGTTTAGTCCAATTCCATTTTATCACTCTCACCCTATGTTCTAACATGTGTAAACCCAGTGGTGAGATACATTTTTCATGGTAATGTTCCAAATTTCCTTTTTTAAAATAAAATATTAGTATTCATTTTTATGATGTGGATTTATATGAAAGGAAATTTTAATTATAAAAAAATTAATAACATATTATAATTTCATGTTAGAAATTCATTTTAATGGGGGTGAAATTTATCAAATTAATATTTTGTTAATTTTTTTGAATTAATTTAATCTCTTTCAGTAGTTTTACTTTAACAGAACACTGAATAGATATTTTTTCTATGAAAAAACTAATTTTATCTTTTATTTTATGCTACAAAAACCTTTTCTTATAATACACATGAAAATTTGATTGGCCTTCGGTACACAATACACTATGTTAGGATTGTTTTACACAAAATGCTGATTTTTTTAATCCCCTGCATTACAATATATGCCTTGTTTTTCTGAACTATAATATAAGAATAAAAAATATTATTAATATATTATAATAGATATCACCTATCTGTTGGAGTTGAAGTTAAAAATAAGATTAATTACATTGTGAAAACATGATTTACAATTTTATAGAAAAAATAATCCTTTGATTATCAATTAGTTGGAAATAAACATAAGAGCTATTTGAAAATAATGGTATTCTTTTTCAAAGAGACCTATTTTTCAATTTATATGCACAATTTTTTCTCAATAAATAAATGAGAAAATATGTCATAAATTCTTTAAAATATAATTATATATAGATTATTAATTATATTTTACAATCATAAAATAGATTTTATAAGCATAATATTAGAATTAATCCAATTTTATGAATAAAAATATTTATTTTCAAAAAAGCATTTTTAACACCTTCTATTTGCAAATAATTTTTAAATATAATTTTTGAAACATTTAAAATATCAATTTTAAAAAATAATATTAATTTTTGAAAGTGTAATATAATAATTTACATTGTGTGAATTTATGGTATTTTTATGAGCTGTTTATTATTTAGTGAATAGTTAAAAACATTGAATTTTATGTGAAAATTGAATTTTTATCTAATTTTTTTGATTAATAATTTATTATTTTATTTTTATATATAATTTGTATAATTTTTAATAAAAAAATCCAATTTCATTCATTGAAACCAATTTAAAATTGAAATTGGACATAAAAACATTCCAATCTATTGAGTTTTTACATTTTAATAACATGTGGTGACATCCCCTCAGTGGGATTAAATATTAAATTAATTCTACCACATATGTGAATATAATTTGGAAAAAAATGGTTTCAATCTTTGGAATCATCATTATTTACAATGACTAATATGGTTAAATTAATTTTTTTTTCTAAAACAACTGGTGAATGTAATTAAAATTAATTACTGCAATTAAGGTTAAAACGAATTAACATAGTGTTTAAACATTATCTCAAGGGGGTAAAATGACCTAAACCCTTATAGGACACTAATTAACTATAAATATCTCAATACTAACCACCTTATCCTATATTTTTATAAATTATTAGGATATTATTCCATGAATGTAAACTATATAATAAGTTATATAAGGAGAAATATAAAAAAGTATCCATTCATACCTTTAACATTTATCAATCCTTAAGATGTGGGAAAAAACATTAGTATGGTTGCACATATTATTTTGAAAATTAATTTCTTTTTTTAACAAGTTAAATTATATATAAATTTATGAAATTATGTACTTTGATTAACTGCTTACGGAATTCCAAAAACAGAAACTGGTTTTTTATTAATTGACTGAATGAAATGATACTAAAAAAATTAAAAGTGAAGAAAATAGAATGAATTATTGGAATTCATTGTTTTTATGAATACATAATTTTACATAGCTGTAAAATTTATTATTTAAAATACCATATTTTTCATTTTCTTTTAAATTATATATTTAATAAATAATATCAAATTTTATAATAATTTTATTTTTTAATAATGGATACTTTATTAAAAAGATTAAAATTGACTAAAAATAATATATCACTGAAAAAAAATTTAAAATATTTAATAAATATAATATATCATATATCAATGAAAAAAAATTCTTTTATAATAATCATATTGACCTTCAAATAGAAAAAACATTTTAGTGTGATTCTCTCTAAAGTAGTGTTTTTCTCTTTACATGGAGTTAATTTGAAATTAAATAAAAAAATGGGATTTATATTATAAAAATTATAAATAATGTTTACAATTATTTGCCTATGTATTTTATAATAAATTTCGCTTAAAAGTTTTATTATAGGCTGAATTAAAAAAGGTATAAACTTGTTGACTTAATAAAAACAAAAGTGATAAAGTAAATAAACATATAATTTAAGGATACAAATAATAAAAATGAACTTTTTTGTCTGGTAGTGGTATTGATATACCATAATTCCCCTTTCATCATCTATTAATCTATTTTTGAAGCACATGAGGTGTGGGAGACATCTCAATAGTGTTTTCCTTTGGGTATTTATAAGAATGCTAGTTCTCCTTCTCTATAAAATGGTATTCACTCATCCTGTTCATCAGACCCCTCGAGCCACATTCACATGTACAAATAATTCCCAAATAAAATCCAAAGATATATTGATTCGTCCTAGTTCACCCACATTTGTATAATATCCATCTATTTAATCTCTTTATTGCAACCCAATTGTAGTTACCCAAAAATGATTTCCATTCCCCGCCCCCACCTAGTATACTTATATCATTTTTATTTAATACCATCAGTATAATAAATTTGTGAATGTTTTTTAGTGTTATTATTTAGTCCTAATCATACACACAATTTAAACAAATGTGGTACAAATTCAACATTCTTGTGAAATCCAGAATACTGTCTCACATACAAATGTCGTTCATTCTTCCATTTATATATTTTGTGTTTGGGAAAAATGTTGCAATTTATGTATATATCTGATATATATGATTTATATGATTTATTTATACTTATTTATTTCTTATATAACACAAAAATTTATGATTTTCATTATTTGTAAATATGATAACATCATTTGGGGATGTGTGGACTTCCGCAACCTCGAAACAATGTGACTCATTCACACATTACTTGAATTGAAATGTGGGTGGGTTTTGTAAAATTATATAATATATATGAAATACTAATTCTTATGTATTGATAATATATATACATATATATTTTATTTACTTTATTTCTCTCAATACAACATGAAAACAAAAACAACATTTATGCGTATATATGTCATATCATGTCAATGAACGGAGGTATTCCATATCAAAATTCTAACATCTATTTAATATTATATATAGTTATATTATTAATATATATGATATTTATAACATTTTTTACAGTATGGAAATAAGTTCATTATATTCTATGTAATAGGATCAAGAATAACATGTCAAAACATATACAAATAATAATTTAAATATTACATGAAATGTACCTTTAAATTAATTTTTTAATAAAATGTTAATATAAAGAAATATAATAAAATAATATATGGTATAAAATATAATAATATGATTCTATGGTTGAATTAAAATATACATATACTTATTATAGAGGATTTTCTTAACATGTATGAAAATATTCATTAATTATGTTAAGTTTTTTGCAGTCTCACTTTTATTTCTATGAGACATACTCCATAGGCACAACTCGTTTCATTTTTATGGTGTATATAAGTGTCATGAATGTGTTTTATGATTGATATCTTTGAATTTTTGGGTAATTAAATATCCCTTTTATGATCTATATTTCATGGGGCGTATTGTTCTATAGTTACAAAATCTGTAATGTAATTTACTCTCAGTTTACCTTCTTTGAGTCACATGATATGTTATGAACCAATATTATTTTATAATCTGTATATACTACCCTTTGACATTTTTTATCATGAATTTCATTATTATTATTATAATTTATTATTAATGCAATATTATTGAATCATGGTAATAATGATTCAAACTTCACATATTAGTAACTTTTTATTAAAACAAATTAATTATTCATCAGGTTTTTTATGATTATGATTCCATTAATGAAACATTATGATACATTTATTAGGAACCTCAATGAGTTTTATAATCTTATGGTAATGTATGACATTATCAGTTAATGGTACTATTTTACACTATTTAGTTCATATTATAATTAAAACAATTTAATGAAAATTCAACTTTACTTGCTTCCTCTTTAAGAAATCCATTTTCCTTAAAAAACATGTTTTTATAGATTTTTTATTTAGTGTTATAATATTCTCCTAAAACTTTTAAAATTCATTTTACCCCTATTTTATTTTTTTAAAAATGGGTTTAAATGGAATATTCTTGTTGTTTTCCAATCAAGTCACTTTTCTTATCATTTACGGTAAAATGGAATTTTCAGCATATATAGATTTACACGTGATCATGTTCTTAATTTCCTTGATACAATCTTTTCATGATTATTAAGAAATTATTAAGAAAATTTTTTCTCTTAATAATCTATAAATTCATTTTTCTAAAGTTTTTATCATAGAAAATATATTTTTAAATTATTTTAAAGATTTATTTATGTGTTTTCTAAGTACATTAAAACATAATGGTTTTCAATATATAAATTTTTGGTGTCAATGCCATTTTCAATGAAAAGGGATTTAAAAATTCTTTCAAGATTCATTTAATGACTTTTAAAGATATTATCAAATAAAATATTTTAACCTTCTTTAAGTATTTCTTTTTCAGTTATGAAGGATATTTTCTAGGAAATGGTTTTCAAAATGTTATGAAGCCTCCTTTATATTTTTCGAAGGAAATATTCCAATATTTTATTTTCAAAATTATTTTCAGTTTTAAAAATTTTATTCAAGTAAAAAAAGATAATTTATGTCTCAAATTTTTTAAAATTTTTATAAATTATTTCACATAATATCAATGTGATTTTCAAATAAATGAAATTTGGAAAATACTTCATTTTTTGTAAGAAATTATCCAAGTGATATTTTAAAGTCATTCTCTATATACAATGATATCCCTTGATAAAGTTTAATCTTTAATGGGGATATTATCCAAAGACACCATTCTTATTCTTTCTTTGAATAGTTTTTTATTATATTGACATGTTTTCTTTAAATCAATTTCACATCCATGTGTTATACCATGATAAATCTCTTTTCAAGAAAACCTCATCCATTCATGTATTATTCAATTACTAAATGATTTTGAATCATATCTCATTTCCATTGGTTATGATATGGATTTTTTTTGTGAAAAATATCTCATTTAGTATGTTATGGTATGATACTTATGAAAGCCAAATCTTTATATAGGTCCTGATATGATGAGTGATTAAATATATTTGGAAAAAACAAATGTATGATTTTATTATGTGATAGGTGGGAGCTATATTTCTATCGAATTAATTGGGTATATATTTATATCTCATGATATAGACATGGCCGGAACGGTGAGTGAACTCAGTTTAGTACGTGACATTGTATATTAAGATGGTATTTGGAGAGAACATTAACTACTAAGATGGACTTCAAGGGGATCCTCGGCCACTATGATGGAATGGGGAGTGAACTAATTATACTAAAAAGAATGGTATATGACTAGGGATTGTGGTGTGTCCTTCTCAGTATGTGTATCCCCATGATGATCCATGATTGTTTTTTTAGTGAACCTTGAATTATGGGGAATGATTTTAAATTCTCACATATATGCCACATATTCTATGTGTCATTCCTATATTATTATTTAATGATGTATTCTATTGATTTCTATATGATTTATGTCTTATAAACTGCCAATGTTTACTCTATGATTCATGATAATGTTATTTAATATTTAGGGTATGATTTTATAATGTTATGCATATATTCTCATACCCTTATGATTCTGTCACACTTACATATTTCCTTTATTTACACTTTCAAGGAATATGAGCTCATGTTTTCTTCTATTTACTTTTCCTTGTTTATGATTAAATTTTTTAAGTAGAATTACTAAATGGGAATATCATTATGGTAAATAATGAATATCATTCAACAAATTATAATATTTTGTAACAAGTATCTAAATACAGTAAATTATTTTGACAACCAATCATTTCTTTTTGTAATTTGATTTATATTAATTTAGAATGAGGTATTTTCCATGTATGATAATCCATGGTCTCTATACACAGTGTTTCATTAGAGTGTCAGGGTGATATGTAAGAGTATTTTTGTATTTTTATAGAGTACATAAGTATTTCCTTATAGTATAGGTAATAAATAAGTGTAAAATCAATGCTACCTGGAATATATAAGGTTTCCCTGAGTTAGTCCTAAAATTGTAAATAATTAATATATAAGGGTTTATTGATAATGGTTAGTCTAATTTTTAGAAGTTAAATTTTTTTATAGTATCTAATATATAAGTGTTAGTTTGGATGGTATAAAAGGGTTCATACATTGAAAAATATTGAACCGTGTGACACATAATAATGTTATATATAAGATTATATTAGGGGGATATTTAATGTTTGGATGACTATTTAACTAGAATTCGAAAAAAATTGTTGCCACAGTGTTGGGAGAAAATATTATCATGCGTGTGGGGTCACAACATGATGCACCTTATTTTTAGTTTTTTCAATCATAATTAATTAATTTGTTATTTTATTTATTTAAAGGGGGGTTAGTGATTTTTGATTGAAGTATAATTGGTTCACCCTAAATCTACTCTAACTATCCCTTTCTCTTATTATTCCACCCATCATGTTTTATATTTACTAATATTTATCCATTATATATATAATTAAATGAATAGTGTAAATTTGGGTAAGGATAGATATATTTATGTTTCTATCCATGCTTTATTTCATATTTTCCCTTTTTTCTATCGGTATTTCTAAAAATATGACATTTTACTGTTTATCTGCTTTTATTTCGCCAGATAGTGATGGACAATATTTAATCTTTGAGTGTAGTATTTATTAGTCTAGGTAGGAAATGGAATGATATTTATTATGTTATTTTATTTCAATTGTGTCATGTGATTAATTTAATTTTATAGGGACATTAAAATATAAATTAAGGGAATTAATTGTTGTTTTTATTGACCATAAGAAATACCAAGGGGTAGTATCAACTTTAAAAGTGTGGGTGTGGACTCATTAAGATTACATGGATTCATGATGAGATTTTAGTGTTTGATGGGGAATATATTTCAATCCATATATATTTTGTTTATGAAATAGTTATTAATGTGTTTCCATGTGAACATAGTTGGTGTAACCCATGTGAAAATGAGTGATTTTGTTCAATGGATATGGGTAGATGTGATCTCTATTTAGATATGATTGGTGTTGACCATTATCATGGGTCATGATGGAGGTTTATAAAATTCTGTATGTTGTTTTTTATTGATGCCCAGTCAGCATAGGGGTGATATATTTAGGGTTTTGTGTACAAATTGTAAGGCCCATGCAATGGTTTCAACCTTTAGTTTTTGTAGTATACATTATAGATTTATCGTGTAGGGGTGATCTTATGGCCATGTTTTCAAGAGGAGGGATACATAGTGAGTGGCCAGTGAATCCTGGGGTGTTTGTGATCTCAATTTAGTAGTGGGGTGCATCCCATATACGAAGAATATATATGGGAAATTTCTTCTTCCATGAAAACTTATTGGTTTTACAATAATTTCTATATCATTAGGATATTAAAATTGTGGTATATGAATGGTTAAAATGGTGATTGGTGTAATGATTTGGTTGTTCACTCTGTCGTTGGGGGCATGGTGGTTGAACAATTATAAGGACCCAGCACTAAAAAATCTTTTTATTGTATTTTTGACCAATAATTCACATTTCAGGAAATTTTAAGTTTATAGTTTTATATAAGTTTGAAAAACTCTTACATAATAAACTCATACATTACAAGTGGAGACTTTTACTTAGTATCCATTTCTTTCACAAAAGGAAACCCACTTAAAAACATAACTTATTTTTAAGACACATCTTCAATACATTCATCATATCATATTATTTTTCCTTAACAATATTAAGACCTATGAAAAACATTTCATCACATAGGATGAGAACAAAATTATTTTTAAGGGATACACCAATAAGGAAAACTTTCAGTCTTGTGAAAACAAGAAAACAATGAATACATTATCATAAAGTATTACTTTTCACATTTAATAAGTTGTAAATATAGTTCATTGAATATAATCTCATTTCTCCCTCTTTTTTAGCCAAAATATATCCATGAAGCCTGTAGAAAGAAAAATATAACATATGAAGTTAACTTGGGAGATAGACATACTTAATTGGAATAACCATACAATCTACTTCCACACATATCCCTAAATAGAATAGTCATACCTATGAATTTCATAAACAATTCATGAGAGTAAATAATGTAACCACCCATATTTAGTTTATCACAAACCCACCCATCTTTGGTATATCACGTAACCACCTATCTTTGGTTTATCACGTAACCACCTATCAAATGTCTAAGTACCATTATATAATAATATCACATACAATATTGTAATTAACAACATTTCACTCATAAAATTTCATTTTCAATCACAAAGAATAATGTAACGATATTGAAATTTTAAATCCTATTTCAAAACCATTTTCAATAAGAAAACACCAAAAAGGGTATAAGGGATTTCTTTTCCTGTTAAAAACATTATGGCTTATAGAGGATTCCAAATATAAAATAACGGTTATAGCAGCAGAGGAGTTGTCTTCACCACATATGTTAAAACATTCATTTTTATCATTTATTATTACTATTCATAGGAAAATCACTCCCATTTAATGAAATTAAATTTAAAAATAGTTTATTAAGCTCTATGTAAAAGAAGGTGGTTTATAACATTAAAATATGGCTAAATGAAAGCATATTGAGACGAAATCGCTTACCATGAGCCCAACTCATCTCGTACGTTCTTTAATTTTCTAAGTAATATTGATTGGTTAATTTATACATTATTTATAACCTTTTTAAATTTTATTATCCATTTAATATCACTTATTACCATGTTATTTCAATTATTTAATTATTTGTGTTCATATAGTACATTTGTCGATGTTTGGTTTATGAGTAAAAAATGAATTCGTTTGGATGGAAATTATCCATGTAGCCATACTTCCATGATATTAAGAATATTATTCACAACATAAATATTATATAAATCTAGTATATGTGTATTTAGTATAGTTCACAACATTTGGAGATAAGAAATGAAATGTATCGCTCATGGGGATGGTAGGTCATACGAATGTTGAACACTACATTCATTTCCTAGTTATCTTAATGGAATGAAAAATAAATGATACATATGTATATTATAATTACAATATAATACCTATGTTATACAAGTTACATATGTTAATTAACATCTTCTTTTAAACATTCCATGTATGACATGGATGAGTCATATCACATTGAGGGGCGGTAGTCCACACTTTATCAAATGAAATTATTATATTTACATATTATATAATGTATAAAGTTATTTTTTAAATAAAATTTATATACTAATAGATATAATATAAATATAATATTTGTCATATATAAACACAGTTCTATCATAATGTCCACCTTAAGAGGTTGTTGGAGAAAATTAAATAATCATTGTTTCGTGAGGCAATAGTTTGTCGTACATAGAAATAGTATGTTCGTATACATTAGATGGATGTGTGTGTAATTGTAGTTAGAATACTTATCATAAAAACATAATAGTATATTTTGGATTCTGGTGCTGTTATGTAATCATATAGTTATAATGGAATTGGGAGTGATGAAGGAATATAAAAGAAAGGAGCTTGAGAGAAGAAGCTTACTCAAAATCAAGTGACTCTGTTTTATTTGAGACAAAAAGCATTCTAGAATTTCCTAATGCCAATGTTGTGACTTCTTTAAAGAATTAAGGGATGTTGGTTGGTTAGTCATGCATAATTTTGATGTTCCAAAGGGATTCATATGTATGAGTAAGTAAGTAGATGTGGTGGCCTTTCATAAGAGGGTGGAGGGGTACTTTTGGAAGGACTTGAAATATTATATTATTATAATGTAATATTAGAATTATGATAGTTAAAAAGTGATAAATTTCAAGTATATGATTACTGGGGATTGAAAATATCTCAACCAATAGGTTTTGACAAGTTTCGGTCCTAAAATTAATATTATTTTTTAGATTTAACCCATAGTTAAAAACATTATCTCTTACCATGTCTTCATATATTTTCATAATATATGGTTATTTTAGTTACCATAAATTTACAATAGAACCACAAATGGATAATTAATTTGATTTATAACATTATATAACTCATTTTACCAGATATTATCCTTTTAGGACTATTATATCCTTTAAAAATATAGTATTTGTTTTAAAAACTCTTATATGTCAATTTTAACACTATTTATTAATTCATTTTTATGTAATAAAAATAATATTATATTTAACCAAAGAAAATAAATAATCCCTCATAGATACAAGTCATCAAAAAAAATTTAGATTGAATAAAAATGTACAAATTACATATATTTAAATATTTATAATATCATTTAACTCAATAATTCATTAATAAGGTAATCAATACCTCATAATTGTGTCATAAGTAAATTTATTTATATAATGTTCAAAATGTATTAATAAAATACCATGATGTAGGTATTGTTTTTATCATTATATTTTTTATTTATAGTCAAAAATATCATTTATATAAACCAAATTAAAACTGTATAAGTTAAGAGATATATATTTTTGTTATATTTCCCATTTCATTAAAATAAATATTATAAAAGGCCTTTATCACACCCATGTGGATCTATGATGGCCTAAATTCGACCCAAGTGTGATAATGGTCAGACATATCTCATAAAATAGTATTTGTATACATTTTAAGGTAGTTTTATATTATTATAATACTATTTTTACCATTATTTAAATGATTTACACTTTAACCATGGTAAATTAAAAATAATTAATAACGTTATTATTAATAATATCAAAAAATAAAAATACTTATCAAAACAAATTACACACATTTAATCCAAATGTTAAATCCTTTTTTCCAAATTCAAAATAAATAATTTTTAGTAATTAATTTAAAATTAATTTCTATTTTCAAAACCATTTAATGGGTTTCTAAGTTGTAAATACTATCAAAAGATTGACATGTGTTTATTTTCAATTTAAAAGTGAATTTACATTAAATTTCCATAATTGGATTAATTGATAAAAACATAATAAAATTACACTTTTCAACCTTTTAAACATATAATATAACAATATAAATAAATTATATTAAAATGAAGTATTGAATTAAAATGATGTATTTTTTACAATTCATAAAAATTTGGATTTTATCATAAAAAAACAAAAAATTCCACTGATGTAAATTTTGATATCCAACTTATAAAGAATAAGTTTATTTTAAAATGTAAGACATATAAATGTGATAATATTTATTTAAATATTTCCCCAAAAAAAAGGTTGTAAAGAGACCATTTAAAAATATTATAGTATTTTCTGAATAAATTTGGTTTCATTCTCATTATATGCTTCTAAAATTCATTGGATAAATGTAAAAACAATTTATAAATATTTAAAATAACAATATAGTTATATATGTTCATTCCTTCTCATACAAAAGCTAGGAATTAACTTCAATTTAAAATAGTAATTTTGTTGTTGTATTATTTTTAGATATAACTTTGCATTGTGTACAACATAAGATTTCAGGGTAACCCATTGTTGTGTATCTGGTACACAAACATACATAGTTTAACATTAAACTATAATTAATATTAAATTCACAAATATTAATTGATATGAAAATGTATTATTATGTAAATACCTAGGATGTTACTTCGTGCCCCCTTTTAAAAATTACATTCTCATAATATTAAAATTGGGGTTGGAAACTTCATTGAAAATACTAAATTGAAAAAATAGTCAATAAAACAATCACTTTAAATGAACAAAATGTATGTAAAAAGTTCATCTAAGATAAAACATACTAGGATCCCATATAGTAATATCTGAATATAGAATAAAAACTATCCATCTTGTTCTGATTGTGAGTGACAGAAAACATGATCAATAGAAAGGTAACAACCAAAAAGCCATAAACATGTGATGAGTTAAACAGTCTTTGATTTCCCAATAGGATAAGTAAATGGAAATTATTTTCGTTTTAATATAATTTTCATAATGTTGAGGAATTTATTTATGATCTTGAATAATAACATGGGTGAATATACTTACATATCTAGTAGAGTTACAACCTTTAACAAATATCTTCTACAAACTCATCTTTTATCCAAATGATGAGTATTCAATATGACATGGTCCTACCTAAAGCGTTATAATCAACTTATAGAGAATAAATAATCCACAAATGATGAACTATATATTTCCCCTATATTTTGACATTAACTAAAACCAAAATGGTCACTACAAGATCTGATAATTCCCTAAGAATAATAATCCTTTATAAGGAGAGGGACTAATCTTAATCTCCAAAATTAAACATACAACACCGAATGTTCAACAAAGATGATTCAATTAACATTTTTTCATAAAATTATTCAAAATAATATAAACATAGATTTAATCTCAAAACTCAGAAGGATTTGATCACATAGTCTTGTACGATAAATCTTAACATTTATCTCTAAACAACATCAATTACTCTTAAAGACTCATATATTATTTAAAAAACCTTATAGAATATTCTCCATGATAGGTTAATCATTTCCATATATAACCCAAATATCTATATGTACATAATAAAAACATAGATCCTTCCTAAATAAAAATCATCCATTATATATCAAATGAAATTCCATAGTATTCTAATTTCTTTAGGCATATAGTGTTCCCAAAAAAATGAATTTTTTCAAAATAAAATTTATAACCTATTCACCAAATTACTTTCCTTTTCTAATTATATCCATTTAATAAAATATAAGTTCTCAAAATCAACTTATTATTTATACATAAAATCATTTAACTAAAAGGAATACTTCATACTAACCAGGGAATTCATGTAGGCCAGTAGTAGGTGATAAAACCTAATATAACTTCAGTTGTGGGTTTGATTCATACAGTATTGTCTGATGCGTTGGGTTATCACATGACCTATGTGTTGTACTTTTTCAAAAATAGTATAATTTTTTAAAATTACCTAAAATTAGATAAAATCTTAATAAATAATTATACCATGTTTTAATCTCAAAGGTTATCTCTTACCTCGCATTTTACATCCCACATATTAATAAATCATAATTTCATCAAAGGGGAATGTCTCCAAAAATACAATTAGTCACCATAATATTTCAAATAATAAAGGCTCCAAATGGTGTTTCTATGACAATGATCATACGATATACATTAAAATTAATAATCCATGATGGTATACCTAACTCTTAAGGAAACATCTTAATCTCCAAAAATATCTAAACCATACTTTGTTATCAACGAAAAGGACTCAGCCTTAAACATATATTATTCTACTATTTTTTAACTAGAATTCACATTCAAGGGTCTTTTATGTTTATAGTTTTAGATGAATAGTACAAACTCTTACATAGAAAACTCATACGTTACATGTGGACACTTATACTCAGTATCTAGTTTTTTCACAAAAGGAAACCCATTTAACAATCTCAACTTCTTTTTAAGACACTTCATCAAAAATATTAGCATATCATTTTATTTTTCCTTAATAATATTCAGACCTATGAAAAACATTTCCAAACATGGTATTATAACAAAAATATTAGTAATGGATAACTAATGAAGGAAAACTATTAGTCTTGTGAAAACATCAAAATCATGAATACTTTATCAAAATGTTATACTTTTCAGCTTTAAGAAGTAGTAAATATACATAACTGA
This sequence comes from Viscum album, assembly GCA_963277665.1. NCBI lineage: Eukaryota > Viridiplantae > Streptophyta > Magnoliopsida > Santalales > Viscaceae > Viscum > Viscum album. Next base: position 1,678,455,491 of record OY728143.1, on the reverse strand, counting down.
ATATAAGATCATTTCATACCCTTTTTCTAACCAAAATATTACCATAAAGCCCATATAAAGAAACATATGACTTATTAAGGTAACATGGTACATAAAAATACTTTAATGGAATAACCATAATGTTGACTGCCACACATATCACTAAATGGAATAGCCATACAACCTACTCCCATACCCAATGAAATAGAGGTTATAACATAACCACCCATCCACGGTTTATCATAGAACAACCCATCTTTACTTTTCATGTAACCACCCATCTTTTCATTATATTGTAACCACCCAGAAAATGTCCATGTACCATTATATAATAATAACTGGTAAAAGATTTCAATTATCATCATTTCACTCATAAAATTTCATTTTCTATCAAAATAGATCATTCAAGATATTGAAATAGTAAATCCACTTTAAACCCCATTTTCATTACCAAAAATTACAACAAAGGGGATATGTTATTTCGTTACCTTTTAAAAACATTAAGGCTTATAGAGGAATCACAATATCAAATATCATTTTTGGCGATAGAGGAGTTGTTGATGCTAAATATTTCAAAACCATTCCTTCATGTCATTTATTAAAACTCTTCATAGAAACAATATTTCATTTGAATGATGTTAAAATATAAAGGGTTTTATTATGCAATGTATAAAAGAATGTGGTGCATAACATTGAAATATTACTCAATGATATGAGATTGAGATGAAGTCCCTTACCTTTAACCTGAATCGTCTTCGTCTTTCTTTAATTTTTTGAATAATAAAATTATATTAATAGATAATTTTATTAGAACCTTTTTAAATATTATTATACATTTTATATCACTTATTACCATTTTATAGTAATGAGTTAATTATTTGAGTTCATATCAGATGTCTTGTTGATGTTCGGCATTTAAGACAAAAATGAACTTGTTTTGATGCAAATTATCCATGTGGTCATATTTTTATTAACTCCAAAATATTATTTATAATTTTAATATCATATATATCATGTATATATGTATTTAAAATAGTCTATAACATTTGGAGATAAGAAATGAAATGCACTGTTCATGGAGACGATATGCCATACGTGCGCATGAACACTACATTCATTTCATGGTCATATTAAAGGAATGAAAAATAAATGATACATGGGTATATTATAATTCCAGTATAATACATATTTTATATATGTTAAAAGGGTTCATTAAATCCATTCTATGTATGTTTCATATATGGAATGAATGAGTCATATCCCTTCGAGGGGTAGTAATCCACACTTGCTCAAATGAAATTATCATATATACACATTATGGAATGTATAAAGGTATTCTTTAAAAAAATTATCAACCAATATATATAATATAAATAACATATATATTTTATATAAATGAATTTCCAAAATATGTCTACCATGAGAGGTTGTAAAAGGAAATTAAACATTCATCGTTTCGTGAGGCAGTAGTCTACCATACACAGAAACTGTATGATTATATCCATTAGATGTAGGTGTGTGTAAGTTTAGTTAGAATATTTCTCTTATAAACATACTAATATTTCTATGATACTGGTTTTTTATGCAATAGGATCATAATAAAATCATATTGAGAGGAAATTAAATATAAAGCAAAGGATCTTGAGAGAAGAGGCTACCTCTAAATTGGGTGACTAATTTTGATATGAGCCAAAAGGATTTCATGAATTTAATTATGTACGAGGTACGGATTCAAGGAGTAATTAATGTAAATTATGAGCTTATTAGAATCATAAATGTTTTAAGGCAAGGGGATTGATGGGTTTGAGTATGGGGGTAGAGATAGTGGCCTTTTATAAGAGGGAGGAGGGGCCCTTTAGGAAAGTCTTAAATATTATTTTATTATAAATTTATTTTAGAATAATAATAGTTTTAATGTGATATATTTTGAGGATAATATGTGGATGGGTCGAAATAATCTCAAAAAATTATTTTTATAAATGTTTAGATCACAAAATTATCCTTATCTATTAACTTTAACAATTTGTAAAAAAACATTAACACTTAACAAGTCTTATTGTATTTTCCAAATATATGGTTGTTATTGTACCTATAAAACGCCAATTGAACCAAAATTGGATTAATAATGAAATTTATTGTATTATATAAGATATTTTTGGAATATAATATTTTTAGGACTATTATATCATTTAATAAAATAGTATTTGTTTTAAAACTGAATTATGTCAATTTTGACACTATTTAGTAATTTTTTTAGACATTAAAACTTGATTCATTGGAAAAAAACCATTAAATCAAATTTTACATGTAAATTTAATCCAAAAAATCATGGGTGGCATAAAAATAATTAAATTACATTTATTTTAATATTTATAATATATTTCGGTAGAATCATTCATTGATATGTTAATCACTCCAACATCATTGTGCAATAAATAAATTTAGTTATATAATTTATAAAAATTATAAATAAACTAACATGTTTTTTTGGAATTATTTTTAAATTTATAATGAATATTTATAGTCTAAGAGATCATTTATATAAAATATGTTAAAATTATTTTAGTTAGGAGATGCATGTTTATGTTATATTTTCAATTTCATTAAAATAAATATTATAAAAGGTCATTGTCACACCGAAGTGAATCCATGGGGTCCTAAATTCGACCAAATTTTGGTCATGGATGGAAAGATCTCATAAAGTAGTATTATGGCACGTTTTTTTGGAAATTTTATATTATTATAATATTATATTTTACCTTTATTTACATGATAAACCCTTAAACCATGGTAAGTAAAAATAATTACTAAAGTTACATTTCATAATGTCAAAATATATCATGTACCTATTTACTTAATTGGGACCTTCAAATTAAAAATATGGATTCCATTTTTCCAAATTTAAAACACATATGTTGCAATAATTAATTTAAAATAAATTCTGGTTGTCAAAACTAGAAAGAGGGTTTTTAAGAAGTGAAAATAATTAAATGATTGACATATTTTTATGTACAACATAAATTTTAAATTACTTACAATGAACATAATTGGATTAAATTATAAACACATAATAAAATTATACATTAGAACCATTAAAATTGAAAATCTAACTATATAAATAAATTATATGAAATGGGAGATTTTAATTAAAATGCATTACTTTTAATTATTCATAAAAATGGATTTTATCAAAAAATTATAAAAATTTAATTAAAAGTAAGTTTTTATGTCCCGCTTCTAAATATGAAGGTTATATTATTAAATTTAACATCTAAAGGTTACAAAAAAATTTAAATTTTTTTTACAAATGGTAGTAAATTGAAAATTTAAAATTATTAGTGTATTTTATGCTTAAAATTCAATTCATTCTCATAATAGGCCTCTAAAATTCATTTTATAAATGTAAATAAATAAAAAAAATAAAAAAAAATAATATAGTTAATTATATTAAATAATTACAATACAATGACTAGGAATTAACTAGCATTAAGAAAATAATATTATTGTGGTATTATTTTTGGTATAACTCTTTGTTTTGTGTAGTGTAATATTTCCATGAAACCTATTGTTGTGAATTGATAAAACTTTCACATATAGTTCCCCCTTTAAACTAAAATTATAATTAAATTTTGAAATATCAATTGATATGAAAATTTATTTTCCTATAAATACCTAGGATGTTACACCATGGATGGTTATTTAGTATTGGGTTAGCATGTGAAACCATGTGACGTGAAAATGGTTGGAAGGTTTTGGATGTATCCTATATGATAGAGTATGGATGCATAATTCTACTATAGAACTCAATGATTGTTGTAAAGTATCACTAAGGCCTTGTTTATCATGGGTGATATAGGATGAGTGGTTTATTTGGTTTTTGTTTTTTACACTATTGATCTACTAGTATACATTTGTGTATTATATAGGGACCCCATTGGTGGTGGCATACTAAGTTATAACTCACATCATATATGCCCTCCATAACATTTGAAGTGTTTATGTCTCATTGCATAGATAAGGTTAAGATCTATTTGTTAGGATTTTGGTGGAGAAAAATATATAGGTGATGAATGATATGGGTTTTGTGGTTTTGAAAAAGGTAAAGTAATTCAATTTAAACATGACTACTAGTTTTATTGATGATTTGTTTTCCTATGTGAATGACCAATAAAAGATTTTATTTACCATTATAGGACTATAATGGAATGGAATTTGATTACTTTTCCACTCACAAACATAATTTTTTTCTAGCATTTATAGTTTCTTATACTCTCTTTGCGTTGTTATTATTATTTATCGTTACATTATATGGTCATCCCATTATCACCCTGTATACCCTCACAACATTTAAAAAGCATCAGGTTAATGGGCCGCTTTACCTAATTTCTAGTGGTCCTCTAATCCCATTTCTATAGAGTGTGTTATATTGTGGATTAAAAGTGGTACTAGGGTGGGTTCAATTATTATTATAATTTATATGAAATTAGATTCCCATTAAATTATAGTTTATATTTCCAAAAATAAAACATGGGAGATAGGTTATGATGTGTTCTTGGGTATCACATGTACATAATGATGTATATGTTTCTTGTGAAAATGGTATTGTCATTTTTTCAGTTTTATAAAGGATTTATTTAGTTTGATCTTTTTTATTTGATGTTATTATTTTTTTGGACTCTTGTCCCGGAATGTCAAGATTGTTATACTGATCCATAATTATAGGAATTACAGGGATCACCATACATTTTTGATTTTGTGATGTTGTTTATATCAATATTGGTCAGTGAATGAATGGTGGTTTGGTAGTTAAAAGTTTCAGAAAAAACCTATATGGTATTTTCACATATAACTTCATTTTATAATTATACTTATTGTGACAAAGGATTTTATTCCCAGTGTGATTAGATAGTTAAATTATATGTGTATATAGTGTGTGTGTGTGTGGTACCAAAATCTGACATGGGTAGTTAGGTTATATAGTCTATGTTGTATGTCATATGGGATCATTTGGGATGATTAATTTCTAGTGAGTTATGGTTAATTTTATATTAATAATTATTCATGAAATATGTAATAATATATATATTTCGTTTTTAATTTAGTTCAACCAAATATAGAAAATAGATGGTTTTGATTTGAGTATTTACAGAGTATAGATATGGTACCGCCGATGCAAGCATTGAATGCAAACACTAGAGGATGGTGGGTTCCTGATTTGTAAATAATGTTTCTATAGTAGGATAGTATAAATGATGTGATAACACAATGTTAATTTTATGTAATATTCTTTGATAACTTATTATTTGATGTATTGAGGGATAATGATGTCCATGAGTTTATACACTTAGTGTAGCAAGACACTATACTGATAAATAATAATCCATGTAAAATTATTTCACCTATGTTCATAGAAGATGAAAATTTCATTGGGATTAAGTTTGAGGATATTTTATAAAATACTAGTAGGTTTCACATAAATAATTCTATTTTAATAAACATTTCAAAGGTGGTGAATGAATAACTTATAGAATATTATGATTTAAGAATTGGAGTATAATTTGATGGATTATTGGTTCATTTATAACTATTAGTGGTGCTATATAAATTTTTATGCTGAGGTAATCCTCAAATACCTAATAGGTAATTCAATAGAGGATATTGTTTATTACTTTATTGAGTAGGTCATCAACAAGGTGTTCCCAGTCTCGGTATACTATGCATGTTTATGCTGAGTTTCATTGACCAATGAATGGATGTTAGGGGTGAAGAAATATATGACATATGGATAAGTTCATTAGGATGACCTTTCAATAATCTAGGGGCTATGGAATAGGTTAGAGAACTATTTTTATGGTTGGATTGAGAGTCATATTTAGAGAAAGTACTTAGGATTCATTTCAATATTCATTTTGAAGGAGTGGATATAATTACCAATAGTTACAGTACTTTAAAATAATGAATGTAACTATATAGGATGGAAAGGTAACATATTATCATACCTTAGGTCATCTAAATAGGATAAATCTTATTTCATTCAGGTAGGATACGTAATGGTGGGGTGTGTAAAGACCCATAATTTCTATGAATTGTTTTTAATTAAATGGGAATTTTATGAGTCCGGGAAAATTGACGGCGTGTGATTCTGAGGCCTGCAGTTCCTGGAATTAATTTCTAATGTTTTGTTTGGGTATGTTCACTAAATTGAAGAGGTGGTTTTATAACTTTTGAACTGGTTCTCCGAATTGAAATCTAAGGGCATCGTTGAACTCTTAACGCCTGTATTCGCTTAAGGTGACTTTCACCTTGACGGCAGATGGATGAGGGTGAACGTTAGTTTTTGGGTTTTTTGTGGAAATAATAAAATTAAATAAGCATCATTTCATTTTATTTTGATCTTCCATTTGGATATTTCTGGTGGGGTCCTCTGGAAACAAACCTCCATGTGGAAGTTGGATGTGGGGAACACCAGACCTTAACCTCCCATGAGAGGTTAAGGTGGTGGGAATCACCTGAACCATAACCTTCCATGAGAGGTTGTGGTGGTGGGAACCACCCAGGATTAAACCACATGAACCCCCCCCCCCCCTTACTGGGAGAAAACACTCATATACCAAAATTAATTAGGGATAGCCTCTTGACCTCCACAACCATAATTGTGCCAACGCACATACCATTAATCTTGCCAACGCACCACTTAATTGAGATAATTTAATTTAATCCAATTTGAATTGTGCCTATGATTAAATTGGGGAAACACTTTTATTTTGGTTATCTCTTTTATTTGGTAGAATTGGGGTGAGGAGGTGCTCTTGGGGGAAAGCATCTCCAACAAAGAACACTTCCTCCATGAATAACGCCAATGACATCGATTCCTTTCTTGGAACTTCCTCCAACGTAGGACGTAATCATCTAAAACGAATCGATGTGAACTTTATCACACTAACTTCAACCAACATTAAACAAGGTAGGGTTTTTAATTAAGTATGATTTTATTCCATTTATGATTTTTTTCTAAAAAAAATAACACAGATCAACTTATTCTCAAGTTGATCCGCAGATGTTTTCCTTGAGGGTTGGGAATAAATTGTTGCAGAAAGTTGTAGGGGTTTATTAATTATTTGATTAAAACATCTCAAGTTCTCCCCTTTTTTTCCTCTGCCGTGTTGGGAATAGAAATTATCGAGGGATTATGGGAATTGATGTTTCAAAATATCACCCATTATAGTTATTTGTTTATGTTCTTGATGAACCGCTTGATATCACTCTAAACACAGACGATGCGGGCCAAACCAACATGGCCCAACCGCCCACCCTTCTTCTTTTTGGTGTTCTTCGAAACGAAGGAAGGAGACAACAGAGTCAAAGGTGACAATAGTGTCGAAGGAGATGAAGGCAACAACCACACCGCCCGTGGCCTCCATAACCCGTGTCTCCACCACGTTGTGCCGGTGCCCCGGCCGAACCGGCTCCGCCGCCCCTGGCCGAACCGTGTTGCCCCAATCGCACCATCCTGTCGGCCTCTCTAGTTTCCTCTGCTACGATAGCCCGCTGGCATCTCGATCCACCCCGGCCGCGCCCGCCCACTGGCCATCTGAGCCGCCCCGTACCCTCGCAGTGCCCCGGCCGAACCAGCCCGCACACTCATGGCTCCCCCGCAGAATCGGCCCATGCCCCTGCAGCGCCTTGGATGAAACGGGCATGCGCCGCCGGCCAATCCACCCTCGCAGCGCCCTCCGGGCCAACCCTCCGACTCAGCGCCCTCCGGGACGAACCACCCTCGCACCGACCAGCGGTCGGTCCGGGCCCTGGCGGCCTGCTGGGTGCGGCCCAGGGGGCCGGGTCGAACCCAACGAGTAAGCCCGCCCAAAGGGCCGGGCCTAACCCAACGAGTCGGGACGGGTCAACCTAAACCGGTTCGGCCCAGACATGGTCTGGCTAGGTCGTTCCAACTAGGTAAGATTGGACTGAGGCCCACTATGACCCATTATGCTCCTTCGACCATATCATTGGCATTGTATGTCCGTTTGATGAAGCGTCAACAGCACTGGAATTCTTGAAACATGACGGTCCCTTTGAGTATACCCCACTAAAGTTTGGGGTATAGTTGAGATATGGTCAGGTTGGATCATGCATGAATCCCACCGGCCCCCCGAGACTAAAAGTCTAATCATTCACGGACCGGGCATCTGAATGACGTGTTGTCTGTTTCGTTGAGACCCCTATGATGTGGCTGAACATTGAGACACATCTTCGTCGGGATTCGTGAATGTTGAAGTATCGACCAGTAAAGTGTGGAGTCGATCCTTCCAAAACCAGGAGATCTTAGTGTGGAGACCTAGTAGCTAGCTGAGACCTGACGACTACTGACTGTTTAACTCAGAGTGACTCTTCTAGCTTAGTGGGGAGCACCTCGGTGTCACGGAAGACCCATGGTGGAGGAGCGCACTTGGTGATGCGGCATACCGACGGTACTCTACAGGAGGGGTACCTCAGTAGGCTACGAGGGGGAGCGCACTGGGTAATGTGGCAGACCCACGGTGGGGAGCACATATATTTGACATGGCAGACCCACGGTACTCGACATTCTGGAGTACCTCAGCAGTCCAAGTTTAGTGGGATTCATTCTTGGTGTCACGGCAGGCCCACTATACTCGATTGAGTATGAGATCTCCAGCATTTGAGGTTTCGATATTGTGACTGTAGAAGTTATGTGATAATACCCCAAAAATAAAATCCTAGTTGAGCTGAGTCAGTACTTTTGTGTTTTCGTCATGATAGAAATATATTTCTTGATAACATAGGTATATGTATGGGAATATACCTAAGTATGGTTATATGTTGATTTCATACTTTGTGGTTTATCCTTTATGGATTTTGTGAGACCTTGAGGGTCTCGGGGTCCTTACTGAGTATCATTATTCTCATACCTACACGGTAGATGCCCGCACCATGTTGTGTTGGATGCAGACGATGGACAATAAAGACTGAGGCTGAGAGTACTAGGACTGGATGATACCCAGAGGTGGACCATATGGCTTGTCGGTACATGGACAACACGGACAGATGTGGAGTTCTGAGGACATGATCTATACCAACCTTTCTGGTAGGAACCTCAGAGGATGATCCTACCACTGTCTTTTCTTTTTCTTTAGTTGTATTAAATTTTAGTTGTACTTGTTCTTTCCAGTTGGGCTTGTATTCTGGTCCCTTTTTACTTTCAACACTCTTTTGTTATATAGTATACATGGTGTTTCGTCCAGTTTTGTGCTTGCTTGTGTGTGTGTTGCAGGTTATAAAGGCAACACCTTCACTGTTTTAGGGAATTACGCCTTTGGTTCTAGTCAACAACCCCTGTCCTAGAGAAGAAGGGTTTGGGGTAGTCACAGCACCGGCCCCGAGGGACGGGTCGTGAAAAATTAGTATCAGAGGGAGGATCTACCATAGATCTAAGGACTCTGATATTTATTTTCTACGAAGAAATACTTTTAAGGGTAGTGAGTGTGGTTCTCTGTTCAGGGAGTCCAGTGTTGGGGCAGCGGCTGACATATCCATACACCAGGACACTGACTTCTAATTTATGACTCAGTGCTCGAAAACACTAATTTCATGGGTGGTATAAAAATATTTCATTAAGTCAACTCAACTAGGTCAGATCACCAGGTATAACTTTTGACTTTGTCGCATCTAATTCTTTTTAGGATTCCCCCACACACACAACCGGCTAGAGTTCCAAGAGTTATATGACCAAATATCCTACCGACCGATGAGGCCTCGGTGCATGGCCCTTTTTCAGTGGAGGCACTAGAGATACCACTCATCATTGGTCCACCAATTCCACCAGCCCTAGTAGGAGATGGTGCAAGCCTCTTGGGAGCGTTTCACGAGTTCCAGTAGCAGAGGCCACCCAGGTTCAGGGAAGAGACGAACCCACGGGAAGATGAGGATTTTCTTGAGGATTAGTGAATGTTTTGTTGACTAGTAGGGACACCAACAGACCTCATAGTGATCCTTTCCAACAAACATCTATAGGAAGCAATGAGTAGATAGTGCAACTTGATGCTCAAAGTCCAAGACGAGGTGATGCTTCTCATTGCAGACTTCGAGTGCATGTTTCAGGCTGATTTTGTTCTAGGGACACTTTGCGTAGTGCGCATAAAGGAGATGATTCGTCTACAGTAGGGTATCATGACAGTAGCTTAGTACTCAATGAGGTTTACTGACCTCTCACGTTACTCCACCGATATGGTGAGAGATGTATTCATTAGGGCCCAGACCATAGAGTAGGGACTCAGGAAGGAGATCAGGGCTTCAGTGATCTCACTCAGCATCCTGATGCAGGTGGGGGTGTTGGAGAGAGCCCTCCTAGTGGATAGTTCCCATGCTGAGCAGTCTCCACCAGTGAGATCAACCACCAGTCGACACGTATTGGATTCTTCTACAGCTGGCAGTAGACAGATATCGTAGAGGTTCAAGAGGACCATCCAGATAGGTCGATGACTACATGACTCAGGATCAGTTTTGTGGGGCACCCGAGGCGGAGACATACCTTCAAAGATCAGGCTTTGTTACTCATGGGTTGGGCAGGGTCACATGGCTCGTGACTATCCGACACGCATTTCAGATGATCTGTAGATGGTCAAAGGACCTCCCATGCAGAGACAGAGATTCGATCGAGGTGGTATGCAGGGAGCAGGTGGATGTGGCAGGGGTGCTAGCCGTGAAGCCGGTGGTGGACGATGATTTGAGATGGTACCACCACCACCACCATGAGGTCCACCCCAACCGTAGGGATCAATTAGACAGGGGAGAGCTAAGCACAAGGTAGCTGATTCCTATGACCATGACGCTCTGGAGATGATACGAGGTATGATCTGTGTCTATCCACCATAGCTGCAGTTCTTATAGACACAGGTTCTAGTCATTCGTTCATTTCCACTACCCTTTCTCGGAGCATGGAGATTCTAATGGAGCCTTTGCCTCGATCCTTATGGCCATAGAATCTTACGGGAGCATATTGGACGATTATTCACTGGTGTCAGCATTGCGAGCTTACTCTAGGAGGTGAGGGCTTCAGCTGGGATCTCCTAGTACTGGTGTTGAGGCCTTACGAAGTGAACATTGGTATGGAATGGTTATCTACATTCCATGCTCAGGATGACTGTTATAGGCACAATGTTTGGTGTCTCTACATGGATGGGACCAGGTTTAACTTCACTAGTGAGAAGGGAGACTTTGTAGCACTGGATGTACTTTCAAAGAGGAGAGTACAGTCGATCACTCATCAGTTGGCTACCCTTACCCATAGAGTGGTGGAAGTGGAGAGTACAAGTTATCTTGTAAAGGTGGAAAAGTACGCAGATGTTTTCCCTGATTATGTCCCAGGTCTACCTCCTTATAGAGAGGTGGAATTTTACATTGAAATCTACCCTGGTACGACACCAATATATATACCAGCATATAGGATGGCTCCCGTAGAGATTCATGAGATTAAGGTATAGTTGGAGGACATTCAAGGGAAGGGATTCATCCGGACTAGTGTTTCACCTTGGGCAGCCCCGATTCTGTTCAAAAATAAAGTGGATGGGAGCTTGAGGATTTGTGTCAACTACTGTCGCCTGAACCAGGTGACCGTGAAAAAAAAACTACCCACTCCCATGGATTGAAAACTTCTTCAATCAACTAAACATGGCATGATGGTTCTCGAAGATATACCTGAGATCAAGTTATCACCATCTTAGAGTATGAGACAAGTATGTGCAGAAGACAACCTTCAAGTGTGTTTATGGCCAATATGAGTTTTTGGTTATTCCATTCATCATAACCAATGCTCCAAAATTGATCATGGGACTCATGAACATGATCTTTAATCCATACCTTGATCGTTTTTTTAGTCTTTATCAAAGACATTATGATCTACTCGAATACTGAAGAGGTGCATGCCTATAATTTTCAGGTAGTATTGTACACACTCAAAGAGCACCATCTTTATGATAAGCTCTCAAAGTTCCAATTCTAGATCTGAAAGGTTCAATTTCTGGGACATGTCATCTTGGAGGATGGAGTTGTAGTGGATCTAGCAACAATTGAAGCGGTACTTGATTGGGTGCCACTTAGGAGTGTGATGGAGGTAAAATGTTTCCCAGGTTTGGCTAGACACTACCAGAGATTTTTTCCAGATTTCTCCAGAGTTGCAACACCTCTATCAGCCTTGACGAAGAACGGTAAACCCTTTGTGTGTTCGTAGAGATGCCAGTAGAGTTTTCAAGAGATGAGGAAGAGGCAGACTAGTGCCCCCATATTGAGGCTTCAGAGGGAGGCGTAGGGTACACAGTCTACTATGGCGCATTAGGGACCAGACTCACATGTGTCCTGATACAGGAGTGAGATGTGATCGTATATTTTTCTCGATAGTTGAGACACCATGATCAGAACTACACTACCAATGACCTGGTGTTAGCAGTAGTGGTCTTCACCCTGAAGATGTGGCAAATGTTATGCGCCAACCCCAGTTACCCAGAGTGGGTGCTTTATTTTAATAAATTGGATTGAGTACAAGGAATCATATCCTGAAAGACTGATCAGTTTAGCATCCTTGGAAAATAGATTACATACAGGAACGTTACATTACAAATTTGAAAATAAAACACAACTTAAATGATCCTTTGAGAATGCCATTAATCCCTAATATTAACCCTTCTTATCAATCATAATACAATTCTCAGAATCCTGGGAAAATAAAACATAAGAAAAGGGTGATCTCAGATGGTCAGTAAGGGTAAATAATTTAGCGGAAGCAATAAACATTTAAGGAAAGATGTTTGATAAAAACAACATCCTTTTTAAACATAAACATGAACATAATATATAAAAAATAAATCAAACATTACAATATAAACATGCACATGGATATTCTACTTGTCGAATAATCACATGTGATAACTAATTTCATAATGAGGGAATTCCTAACGCCGGACATCACTACCACATAGTCAAAGCCTCATGCCAAGACTACAGATAAAATTTTTGCCTTTGGCCTTGTTCCAAGACACTAGTTTGTTTAATGAGACCTACCGATGCATCAAGGAGCTATAGCAGGCTCCACCTGTCACTTACTAAGTCTACTGCATTCCTCATATGAATAGTTGAAAAATAACATAAACATTCATATTAAAACTAGCATAAGAAATGTCAGTACATTACTCATAAACCATGAATGGTGTACAAATAGAAAATCCAGAGTCAAAAATATCATAACTCATTCAATACAATATAGAAGATTGTATTATAATAAATCAACCTCAATCAAAATTACTATCCAATAAAGGATGCTGACATAGTTGAAAATGATGAGTAAAACTTTTTGAGAGAAATATCCTTTTTGTAAAATCATTTAAAAGTCACACATTTAAAAAGGTAGTAATTTAAAAGAGATTTTTGAATCGAGGTGTCCAATACCACTTTGAATATTTTGAAAAGAATTATCATTTCAAAACATTCATGTCTATATAAATAAATCATTAAAATCATTTTTAAATCATGGACATTAATTAAAAATATTTAGAAAGATAAATCTTTAAAATATTTAAAATTTTGATCTTGATAAAGAATACCTTTCAAAAATCCTCAAAATATTCATTTTGAAATCATTTTTATCAAAAATGGTCATGGATGATAAAAATTTCCCACCAAATACTTACACATAAACATGATCGGATAATAATGAGATTGGAGAATTAACCCTTACCTTGAACATTCCTTTAGTCGAGGGTACGTTTAACCTCCCATATGAAGATCATAGTATGTTATGAAATTATTCCAAAATAATATTAATATTTATGATATCATACATGATTAATTTGTGACTTTATACTTCCCATTTAAGAATAATTACCATGTTAAATTAACATTTTGGGTAATAATATCCTTCTTTATCGTAAGTGTTTTAAATTGTTACTCTTGATTGTATCACTTAGATCAAGATTTAAATACTTACATAATATAAAACATTATTTATATATCATATATTTTAAAAATATAAATATGTATAATAGACATATATATGAAATGAAAAGCAACGTTTATGGACACGGTAGTCCGTACGTACGCATAAAAGATGATTCCATTTTCATATCGTATTGAAGAGAACTAAGTGAATAAGATATATGTAAGTACACACACACACACACACACACACACATATATATATATCTCTCTCAAGAAAAATTATTATGTCATATATTACATATTTATTAGTAATATATATTTTTATAATCGTCAATGAATGGTGAATGTGGAAATGAATCTAATTACGTCGTGGAGACAGTAATAAGTACATACGCATGACTGACAATATCATTTCCTTAAAGGTGTGGAATTGGATGGTATATTAATTTTACAGAGACATTATCATGTTATTTTTATAATTTATATACATATTACTCATCAAAATATGCATCCAAATAACATAGTGTTGAATAACAAATTACACCACGGCATGGAGACGGTAAGTCGTACGTACGCACGCATGGTGACATTATCATTCATAAGATGGATATAAAAATGAATACAGTTGTTCCATATTTAAAATAAAATCATAGTATATATAATATACTATATTTATTAATTTATAATGGAAACTACAAAGAAAGAGTAAGTGGAAGAATAATAGAACGTGTAAGAGGGTGGTGAAATCATTACCTCTTCTTCGGGTTCTTTTTTTAGATTTGATCAAAAGGGCTCTTTAGGTTGACTTTATGACCAAAGAAAGGCCTATAGGATAAATTTACGATGGTTGGGAGGATATTTTGGAAGAGTTTGGCCGATCCAAATGGCTTTGGAGGTGTGAATTTGAGAGAAGGGGAAGTGCCCTTTTATAAGAGGGGTGAGGGGCATGTTTGGAAAAACTTAAAATATTTTTTTATAATAAATTCATATTTGGTTTATAATGGCTCCATAGGGACTTATTTAAAGGATAGGGTGGGGATGGGTCGAAATCCTCTCAACCAATAGGTTTTAGGCAAGTTTAGTTTACCATTTTAACCTTGTCATTTATATTTAACTCTGAGTTAAATAATTTAACTTTTACTATGTCTTCTTATATTCTTAAACTATATGGTTAATAAACATATTATATACTACCAATTGAACCCCAATTGGTTCATTAATGTCATATATATTATTATATAAGTCTTTTTTATGAACCTTATATTTTTAAGACCATTCTTTCAAATAATATTATAATATTTGTTTTAAAAACTATTTTATGCCAATTTTGACAATATTTGGTATTTGTTTTTTTAAAATAATAACAGCATGATTACATCAAAAAATTACATTGAATCAATCCTAAAATTTCATATTCACCTATACAATTCTTTTTTGTCATAAAAACATTGAAATTATATTTATTTTAATATTTATAATACCATTTATTTGATTCTTTCATTAATAAGGTAATTACCACATCATCACTATGTCATTAATAAATTTTATTATTTAAACTATAAAAATTATAAACAAAATACTATTATGTAAGAAATATTTTTTTATTTCTAAGTAGTATTTATAGTCGAATTTATCTTATGTATAACACAATATCAAAAATGGTTTAGTTATTAAACAATGATTTTAACTCTTTTAACTCTTTTTTAAATAAAATAATAATTAATGTCTTAATCTGATCCAATTGGACCTAAAGGGTCATATTTTATTCATAAGGTTCTTTTTGGTCGAATTACACTTATCCAATAGAATTAGGACATGTGTTTGGGTAATAATAATATCATTTTTACCCTTAATTACCCTATATACTTTTGACCATGGAAAATAAAAGTAAAAAGATACTATTCACCAAATGATGTTTTTATCTTATTGAACCAAATTTTACATACTGATATTAGCCGTGTCTCTAATTTTTTTGAAATTTTACTCACAGAAGTGGTAAAATTATGTTTTATGTGAATTCGAAAATTCTCCTAAGAGGTGGGTAATAGAAGGCGAAAAGTTCTATAATTTTTTTAATATATCAAAAAAAATTATAAATTAACTCCAATTAATTATATTGAACATATATAGATATTAAGTAACTATTTTTACCTAAAATAAATTTAAATAAATTATATAATTATTTAAATAAAAATTTGGTTTTAAACGATAACTTAGTGTTTTTCCACTATTCATCAAAAATTGAACATTTTCCAAAAAATATCAACAAATAACCCTAGGATAATTTTGATATTCCAGTTCCAAAAATGAATTCTATTTTACCAAATTCAAAACATAGAAGTTGAATTTATTAATTTAAAAATAATTATTATTGTCAAAACAAATAGCGTGTTTTTATAAAATAATAACTATCAAAAGATTTACGCTTGTTTATGTATAATTTAAATGTGAAATTAATTCCAATGAAAAAATTTGGATTAAAGGGTAAAAATATAATCTAATTATAATTCCAAAACATTAAAATGGATAAATTAACTCTATAAATTATATTGATTAACAAATTTTTTTCATTTTAAATATAGTATTTTTCACTATTCGCCCAAATATGAAAGTTATCAGAAAACACCAAAAATTAATTGAAACTAAATTCTTATGTCCTGATTATAAAGAAGAATTTTATTTTGTAAAAATGAATATATAAAAGTTTCAAATATTACATTTAAAAGGGTTCTCCATTAAAAGGGGGTAAATTTTCATTTTTTGAAAATTAATTATTTTATCTGAAAAAATGAATTTGTTCATACATTATGTCTAAGAAACTCATAATATAGATTCTAAAATTATAAGGATTATATAATGTTTAAAATTCAGTTAATACTATTTATAACCTCTTTTGAACGGTTAGGTTGGTAAGTCGTGATGCGCTTGAACACAATGTTGCATGTAGTGCAAGTTATTGCATTACATTTAAGAAATAACGTACTATAAAATATTAGGGTGTTACAGAAACACTATCTGAGGGGCGATCATTTTACCATGTACTCAGATCACAATATTCTTAGCTATATCTTCTCCCTGAAGGATCTGAACATGAGACAATGGCATTGGATTGAGTTCCTCCATGACTATGACTTTGAGATATTCTATACTCCAGTGAAGGGGTACGTTGTAGTAGATGAACTTAGTAGGAGATCTGGTATACAACTTCTAGGCGAGGCGATGAAGCAGTTGGCCTATTTACAGATATCATTTGTGGATATAGATGGAGCAGCTTTTCTTCAGTCTCTTAGAGTCACTCCTCAACTCCTTCAGCGAGTCAGGGAGGCGCATCATGGGAACGCAGACTACGAGACACGACGTGCTCAGATATCCATAGGACATGCACCTGATGGATTATTTGAAGGTGGGTAGAAGGTCATCTACATAAGGGGATGTACCATGGTACCGGTGTCACTTTAGGAGAAAGTGTTCAGGGAGTTCCACACATCCCCTCTTGTGATAAATCCTGTAGTGGCGAAGATGTACCAAGACCTTCGATGACAGCATTGGTGGTCAGGAATGAAGAAAGCTATTTTAGAGTTGTTTCTTGATTCCATACTTATTAGCAAGTAAAGGTGGAACATCAGGTACCAGCAGGCTTAGATCAGCCTTTAGAGGTCCTATAGTGGAAGTGGGATGGGATATCCATGGACTTCGTGATAGGAATTCCATGTACATCTAGGGGACATGACACTATGTGGGTGATCGTCGACTGACTCACCATGTCAGCCCACTTCTTAACGATCAGAGGGCAGGGTTCAGAGAGAGTTTGGGATGCCTCTATGTGCAAGAGATTGTGCGGATACATCGAGAAACGACGACGATTGTCTCTGATCATGATACACATTTTAATTACCAGACATTGAATGGGTTGCAAGAGGCTTTCGAGACACAGCTTTGTTTGAACACTGCCTTCCATCCTCAGATGGATGGTCAGAATGGGCGACCATTATGACCCTCGAGGACATACTATTTTTTTGTTTCCTTGACTTCAGTCGCAGCTGGGAGGATAAATTTCCTTTGGAGGAGTTTGCGTACAACAATATCTATCACTATACCATTGGGATGGAACATTTTGAGGAGTTGTATTGGTGAACTTGCATATCACCTTTTACTGGACTGACCTAGGGGAGTCAACACTTTTGGGACTAGAGATGGTACGGGCTACCACAAAGAAGGTGTAGGTCATCCAGGAGCAGCTAAAAACTGCACAATGTTGGCAGAAGTCATATACCGACAAGAGACAGAGACCTCTACAGTTCGAGGATGGTGACCATGTCTTTCTACGGGTCTCACCTCGACGATGTTTGCGGAAATTTGGCTAATGTGGCAAGTTATCTCTGAGGATCATCAGATCTTTTTAGGTCCTTAGTAGAGTTAGCGAGGTGGCATACCAATTAGATCTTCCACCTCAATTTCACTGGGTGCACGGTATCTTCCACATATCCTAGATGAGGGGATACGTGCACAACCCTTCTCAAATCATTGACCATGGCGAGCTGGATGTCGAAGATGAGGTGAATTTTATGGAGGTTTCAGTAGAGATTGAGGATCGACAAGAGTGGGCCCTTCGTAGATGATTGATACCTCTGGTGTGTGTTCGCTGGCAGCATGTGAACATCCAAGATAGTTCATGGGAGTATGATACTTAGATATATGCTCAGTACCCTCACTTCTTCCCTTAGTTCGAGTTGTGGCTTACTGGGATGTAATGGCTAAGGATGGGAGAATCTAAAGACCTTGGATTTCCATGTAATTTTTTAATTAAATGGGAATTTTACGAGTCCTCAAAAATTGACGGCGCATTATTCCGTGGCCTGGAGTTCCCAGAATGAATTTCTGATGTTTTGTTTGGGTACATTTAATAAACATACGAGCAGGTTTTTATATCTTTTGGACCGATGCTTGGAATTGAAATCCGAGGGCACTGTTGAACTCGCAGCCCCAGTACTCACTAAAGGAGACTTTCACCTCGACAACTGATGGACGGTGGAGAATGTTAGTTTTTATGTTTTTCGTGGAAATAATAAAGTAAAATAAACATCATTTTATTTTATTTTGTGCTTCCATGTGGATATTTTAGGTGGGGTCCTTCGGAACCAATCATCCATGTAGAAGTTTGAAGTGGGGAACAACAGAACGTAACCTCCCATGAGAGGTTAAGGTTGTGGGGACCACCCAAACCATAACCTCCCATGAGAGGTTATTATGGTGGGGACCCCCATGATTAAACCCCCTTGAATCCCCCCTTTAATTGGGAGAAAACCCTCAAATCCCAGAATTAATGAGGGAGAGCCTCTTGACCTCCCCCACCTTAATTGTGCCAACACACATACCATTAAACCTTCCGTCACAACACTTAATTGATCCATGTTAACTTAATCTAAGTTGATTTGTGCCTATGATTAAATTGGGGAAACAGTTTTATTTTGGATATCTCTTTTATTTGGTGGAATTTGAGTGAGGATGAGCTCTTGGGAGAAAGCTTCTCCAATGAAGAACAATTTCTCCAAGAAGAACGTCGAATACTTCGACTTCCTTTCTCAGAACATCCTCTGACGCAGGACGTAATCATCTAAAAAAAATCTACGTCCTCCTTCTCATTCTAATACCAACCAACATCGAACAAGGTAGGTTTTTTAATTAAGTTTGATTTTATTCCATTGATTCTTTCCTTTTAAAAACAAAGAACGTGAATCAACATATTATCAAGTTGATCGGTGGATGTTTTCCTTGTGGGTTGGGAATAAATTTTTGTGGAAACTTGTAGGGGTTTATTCATTATTTGATTAACACTTCCCATGTTATCCCCGCTTTTTCATTTGTGGGGTTGGGAATAGAAATTATCGAGGGATTATGGGAATTGATGTTTTAAAATATATTCCATGCTAGTTTTTTTTTATGTTCTTGATGAACCGATTGCTATCACTCTAAATGTGGAGGGTGCGGGACAAAAAATCATGGCCTAAACCCCCCCCCCCCCCCCGGCGTTCTTTTTTGTGGTGTTCATCGAAATGAAGGAAGGAGACAACAACGTCAAAGGAGATGAAGGAAACGGTCGCGCCACCCGTGGCCTCCATGACCAGCACCGCCCCTGCGATGCTCTTGCGCCCCAGCCTAACCAGCTCCGCCACCCCGGGCCGAACCTCACCACCCCGGCCGTGCCACACCACCGCCCTCCTGTGTTTCCATAGCTGTGTCTGCCCGCCGGGCTCCCGAGCCTCCTGTTCGTGCCAGCCCGCAGGCCTTCCAAGATGCCCCGGCCGAACCGGCACACTCCGTCGCGGCGCCCCAGCTGAACCAGCCCGTTCCCCGGGTCATGCCGCCCTGGCGGCGCACTACAGGTCGAGCCACCCACGTGCACCCTCTGGGCCGAACCGCCCTCGTGTTGACACGTGGCAGGTTCGTGCCCTCGGGGCCTGTATGCGCCCTCAGGGCCCTCTGCGGCCCCTCGCGGCCCGCTTGGCTGGTCCCAGCAAGCCGAGCCGAACCCAACGGGAAGGCCCGCTCAACGGGTCAGGCCAAACCCACTGGGTCAAGCAGATTCGACCCAAACCAGGTCGGTATGGGTTGGGTCTGACCTGGTCGGTCCGACCAGGTCCGATCGGACCTGGGCCCCCTACGACCCATTATGCTCCTTCGGCCATATCTTTGGAACCTAACGTCCATTTGATGAACCGTAAGCAATTCTAGAAATCCTGGATCATGATAGTCTATTTGATTATACCCCATTGATGTTTGGGGTATAGTTGAGATATGGTCTGGTTGGATCATGCAAAAATCCAACCCGACCCCATGGACTAAAAGAATAATAACTCCCAGACCGGGTGTCCAATTGACGTACTGTCTATTGAGTTGAGACCCCTATGACATGGTGGATCTTTGAGATACATCTTAGTGAGACTTCGTTATAGATGGAGTATCAACCAATAGCTCATGGAGAAGATCCTTTTTGAGATGAGAAAGCATAGTGCGGAGACCTATTAGCTAGCTCATACCCGATGACTGCTGACCATTGACTCGGAGTGACTCTACTATCCTAGTGGGGAGCGCCATGGCATTGTGGAAAACCCATAGTGGAGGAGCGGGCTGGGTGACAAGGCAGAAATGTAGTACTCGATAGGAGGAGTATCTCAGCAGGCTATGAGGGGGTGCACTCTTGGTGATGTGAAATACCCACAGTGGGGAGCGCCTCTATGTGACACAACAGACCCACTATACATGACAAGAAGAGTATCTCAGCAATCCACGTTTAGTGGTAAGCACGCATGGTGTCATGACAGGGCCACTATACTCGATTGAGATGGAGTTCTCCAGCAGCCGATATTTTGATAATGTGACTGGGAATATTACTTGATACATCCCCCAAAATAAAATCATGGTTGAGCTGAGTCATTACTTTTGTGTTTTCCTCTTGATAGAGATGGGTTACATGAAAAATTAGGTATATGTATGGTAATATACCTAATTAAGTTTATTTCTTGATTTTATACATTATTTTTTATTCTTGTTGAATTTTGTGAGACCTTGAGGGTCCTGGGGTCCCTATTGAGTATCGTTATACTCCCCCCTACATGGGATATTCCCTCACCTTGTTGTGTTGGATGCAAACTAAGGACAATGCTAACTGAGGATGAGACTACCAGGACTGGACGATACCCAGAGGTGGACCATACGGCTTGTCGGTACACAGAGAAGATAGACAGACGTGGTGTGTTGAGGATATTTTCTGTACCTACCCTTTAGGTAGGAACCTTGGAGGATGATCCATCAGCTATCTTTTCTTTTCCTTCAGTTTTATTGAATTTCAGTTGTGCTAGTACTTTCATGTTGGGCTTGTATTCCTACCCCTTTTTTACTTTTAGTACTATTTTTTTATACATTTTACTTGGTGTTTCGTCCAGCTATGTACTTTCTTGTGTGTGTGTTACAAGTTATAAAGGCAATGACTACTAAGTATTAGGGAATTACGCTTTTGGTGCTAGACATCTGCCCCTGGACTATGGATGGTGGGTTTGGGGTAGTCACGACACGGGCACTAGGGGACGAGTCATGGTAGGGTGTCATAAGGATTTGAGGAGTATATTATTTTCTTATGATGGATACTAGTTCATGATGAACATATATGGTTAATAGAGCAGTGATGTAATAGATGAGGTCTATAAATAATAATAGATTTAAGATATATATTATTTGTATTGGAATCGGATAATATTTATAGAATAAAGTATGATATTATATAATTGTGATTATTAGTTATGATATAGAATAAAAGTGGGAACTATTGTTATGTTGTATAGTATTAGAAAATTGTTAGATATGACAAGATATTGGACATGGTGTATGATATAGAATGATAGTGGGAATCTCTATGATGTGTAAAAATTATGTGAAATGGTTTGAACATTTTTTTATGATGAAGGATGGCTATAATACCATTATCTTAATGTGAAGTGTGTTTGTCATGTGACATAATAATTTATTCATATTGTTGGGAGATCCCACAAAAAAAATAATTACATTAGGTTTAATACTATGATATTTTAAATAAAAAAGATTTTTTCTCCATATTCAATGTAAATGTAGAATATGAATAGTGATACTGATGGGTTTTATAAAATAATTTATGGTTTTATTCTTGAGATAGCCCGGTATTTGTTATTAAATAGTGTGAGGTTGTAATGGAATAGGTATTTAAAATTGAAAATTAGTGTGGGGTCTTAGATAAACCATGTTTTTCAAGACCCCTAACAGTTTCAATGGTTTAAATGTAGGATTGAAAATGTGTATCAAGACTTATTTCATTCTTGAATATTTAGTTTTTTGGAATATACAAAAACCAAACTCGGAAATATCGAATCATGATATAGTGAAGGGGTTGCATCTGTTAGGCATGGTCCTAAGATCACTTTGAATAAAAGGCACTCCACATCATGATTTCTAAAATGATGTATATAAAAATTAATTAAATATTGTTATTTACTCATGTTTAATTCTCCTTCAGTATAACCATATTATTTTTTATGTATAAATGAAATATTTTAGAAGGAAAAAATTAGTATTGTTATAGTAATAATTGTGATATGTATGTCTCTAGGTGATATATAATAGTCACTCAAAAGAGGGATTTCCATGGGTGATACCTAAGGATTGGATGATACATAGGTAATGGCATATATATTTCCAAAAAATTGTAGTGGTCTCCAGGGTAATTCAGGTCATGTTCCAGGGGATAACACAATGATGTTCCTTATTTTCAGTAATTTTTATATAATTAATAATTTACTTTAATTATAAATTTATAGGGGTTCACCCATTTTTCTAATATTATAGTGGGTTTGAACTAATTCTCCTCTCTCTCCCCCATTATTTCTTCCCAATTATGAGATATTTTCTAATTTTTTTTGTTATTTAGGATAATTATTTATAGGTATTTTTTTGGGTAAGTTTAGATTACCATGATTTTTTATCTGGGTGTTTTATTTATTTTATTATCTTCTTTTTTTATTCCTTGAAGTAGTTATTTTTCAATAGTATCTTATTAATTTCAATCAGAACCAAATTTTACATAGCATCTTAGTGAGTAGAGTCCTACTCATACTGAAAAGGTGGTTCCTAGATATTTTCTTTGATAAATATGTGTTTGTGGGTCATCTGATAAATAAGAATGGGTAGGGTCATAGGGGTAAAAATTAATTGAACTAATTGTAGTTTCCATTGAGAGTGCGGTGCTCACTATAAATTTCAGATATATTGGGGTTCATGGTATAGGTATGTTAAAGGATTGGTGTCATCGTGACATTGGTGTGGTCAACCTATTATTTCAGTGGTAGGTAAAGGGTTCATAATACCATGCGAGATAGGATATTTTTTGTGAACATGACATTAGGGAATTGTGTTTGAATTAAGATATTTATTTATTTACAGTTCCAAATTTTTTTCCATGTGACATGAAATTGGTTGGAATGAAGAGGTAACATATAATATGAGATATTATGAGTTCAACAATATTCACAGGTACATTTTGGTGTAGGTAATTTCTTTCTCTATAGTTGTTAGAAATGAGTGGATAATGTTTGGGGATTGATTCTTTCATTTATTCCATAATTAACACACTGTTATATATAAGGAAATTACCTATTTTCCCAATTATTTCTATAATATGGAGTTCAATGTCAATGAAAAAATCATAACCTATAGGGTTCATGAAAAATTTATTAGTCATATAATACCTAAGGATAAATGACCACCATCATATTCCTAGTGGGCACGAAGGTGAATATAGTTCTTGAACTAGATCTTACAGTTTTTCATACATTCCAGATGGATCCTCAATGGCAGACTGTTACTATGTCCATGTTATTTTTGTGCTTGTAAACATGTGGGTTAGCTTATAAGTAATTACTTTTACCATCGTATGAATATAATATAATTTTAGTTGTGTAAATTTTTTTCATTTGAATTATCTACAATGTGGTTTCTTATTATTTACATTTTCTTCTCTTACTATTGTGTTATTATTATTATTATTATTCTTTAGAGGATATAGTATCCACACTATAACCCTTTATACCCTTACCAATAGTAATCATAATATATTTTATATGGATTCATGTTTGAGGTATATAATATCTCTTATCAAATTAATAAACATTTACTTGGGTAGGGATGTTTCACTATAGCTCACCAATTTAGCGGTCATCCAATATAATCTTACTTATAATTTAATCTATATAATTTTCATACACATTAACAACCTAAAAATATACTTAACATATGTTTTGAAATTATAAGATCTTATATTATTATAATCATTGGCATTAATAAATCCTAACATCATGGTACCATAGTTAGTTGAATGATTTCCTCAATTTATTCATATCCAAAATTTAAATGACATATCCCATGCCTCTAAAATCAATATTGAACAAATATTAATTTCTATGTATCCTCTACAATATAATATATCCATGAATAAATTAATTAGATCATATCCTAATATTTTTCTTTCTAATCTATTATAAACATATTTTCAACTTCAAATGATGCCGAAATAATATCAACTCTTTTTTCCTTCAATGGATTATTTCTCAGTATATTATGTCAATATTTATAAAAATACATAAATATTAACTTCCTAATCATGGACCAAATCTATATAAGTTAATATAAATACTTTTCACCACATATAATACCATATAATAACATAAAATATAAAATTTTATTCAATAATTTATTCCATGTTAATAATATATCAAAAATATAATTATTCTTCTGATATTTATCGACAATCTCTTGTATTACAATATAATAAATAAATTTTAAATTTTATAATATTTTTTTATTATATTTCTATCATTCTATAATTGTCTATAATATATTAGAATATATATGCTTATCGATTCGTATGTATCATGTCTGTTAGTTGAGCTATTAGTAAAACAATCTATAGATTTATGCATCTATTCAACACATGGAATCACTTGAAATGGTATCTAGAAAAAATATAATTATCATGTTAATGTTATATTTGAATAATTCAAATAAAAATGACTAATAAATTTCACATAATTTAAAAATTATATCATGATAAATCCAAAATTAATTAAATGCAATCCTTATCTAATGATTATGAGAAAAAAAATAAAATTTATTATATACCATGCTTCAAAAGTATATATTTAAACCAACTATTAATTCATTTAAATATATGATTATAGTGAAACATTAAGAAAATAGTTTTTTTCAGTCTTGCAACATGAAAGTTTTTAATTTTAAAAACTCAAAATTCAAATTAATTTCTCATGGGGTAAAAATACCTCTGATTAATGTTCATTTTAAAAAATATAATATTTCATAATATAGGGGTCAGATGACATTAATTCTGTTTGTTTTTTGAAAATATACAGATATAAATAAACAATAATGAAATGATTATTGCTTATTATTAAATGTAGAAGAATTCTTATCTATACTCTAAAATGGTTGTAATCAACTAATAAACAATTTTTGATCTCTAATATTTTTTTCAAAGTGTATCTACATTAAAATAAAGTAAATATAATCATAAATTTTCTAAGGTGATTAATTTAGGCCATATGGGGCCTCAGGGAAAATATAAATATTATATGGATTTTAATCATTCATAAATCTATGGGATTTCTATCAAATAAATTTTTTATATTTAATTTCGTTTAGAAAAGTTCTCTTTAAATCCATTTGGTACAAAATTATTCCATTATGAGTAGCATATTCCAAAAGTGTCATTATCAATTCAAATATTTCTATATGTGAAAATAAAACTCAATCATTTACCCCTTTTTCCTTGAGTACAAAATTGACAGATTATTTTTCCTTTATACCACACTAACAATCTTGTATAATCTAGATTTTTCTAAAAATAAATTTTCTTCAAATGACTATTTGATCTTTTGGGGGATTTACTAACACTCATACCATGTTCTAATTTTGGTATTTAGACACCACATGCATTACTAGAAACAAAAATAGGTCCTTAAATGAATCTCAAACATCATTAGGATCATTCTATTATATAAATATGGAACGGTAATAATGGTTCTTCAAAAAATTTATTTTCATAATTACCAATTACAATATCAATAGTATGGACCATTTAAGTCTTATATATTCAGGGTTTAAAAGTCTGATTCTACCCCTTAATTATCTAATTGTCACTTTGAATATTCAATTATCATGTCATAACACATCTATATAGAAAACCCCATTTATTTTATCAAATTATCCCTTATTAGAGTTTTTATCTAAAGGAAACTTTTCAATAAAATTAAAATGAATAGATTCATCCACCACTATAGATCTATTGTTATAAAAATTTGTAATATTTATTCTAAGAATAGTATCAAAAAATGAAACCATCATAAAAATTAACATTAATCATATATATATATATATATATCATTTTATATCTCGGTTGAATACCATATATTTGAATACTCTATCTCAATCAAATTTCAAATTCAATTATTTTTAAATATCATATGTGGTCTTTATTAATAATTAGGATGGATTGAATAATATCCCAATAATAATAAGATATGTATATATGTTCTTACCACATATATTCTTTATATATTCATTATACATTATACTCAATATTTCATGGATGGTTGTATTTAATACTTCTTTTGATACATTTTTCTATAAATATCTGGATGTTTAGAAAATTTGAGAGTATGAATTCACCTCAAAGAATATTTTGAACTCCTAGTTATGTATTTCCCTTCTTAGGCCCCTTATAACTCAAACTAAATTAAAATATATTCTATTATAATGTAAATTTTAGTAGGTATTGATCAATGAAATATTATCCGCCATTTGATCTTATATGTGTACCAATAAAAATCAAGTATTTTAATATACTATTAATAATATGTACTTAATAAAACAAAAATTTATCATTTATATTAGATTGCAGATATCATGGTGTAGAAAATATAGTTTTATGCTTGAGTAAACCATCTTGATTATATTTAATGATTTATTTTTATACATTCCATTTTGTCAAGGATCACATAAAAAAAATTTGGCCACTATAAAATATTATAATTCTATAACAATCTGATGACTAGTTCTCTTTTGTAGTATTATCAAATTGATATTCTAAATAATCTTATTCTCTAAATAATTTTTGATTCTACATAATTAAAAAAATTACATTTCTCACTCTTATATCATCATAAAAAATTGTATACATGTTATATTTGTTGTTACTAATAAATAGTATTGTGTAATCATGGAAGAAAATATTTATTATTGTTAAATATAAAAGAGATGACATCATCATGTAATAGATATATGATAAATAAGTTATGATTTTACCATTAATATATAGTATTTTACTAATAATTTTATAATATAAAAATTTTATCCTCCCTCAAACTGTTTACCATTCCAATGATATTTTCATCAAAAGTGATAGTTTTTCTGATATATATTTTTATGGATTCATAATTTGATATATCATATTTCATGTGACTAGAAAACCCCTTATTGGTATACCATATATTCTTTCTATTATGTCCAAGGAACTTCTCCTAGAATTATCAAAAAAAATGTTTTATATGCCATTCTTATCTAGGTATAATGGTATTATTCATAGTTTTTTTGACCTAAACATATTTCAAAGTTGAATACATTGAGAAACTACTAGAAAGTGATTTAAATTTTATGTTTTAGGTATAAAAAAATGTCTACGGTTTCCTTAAAGGGAATACACAGGGATATGGAACTTGAATTTGAAGTCCAAAATAATTTATAATTGAAGAAAATATTTTATAAAATTTTAATGATAATTACTTGAAGATAAAATTTAAAATAAAACTAAATACAATTACATTTCTCATTTTTGAAATTATTTTTAATGGAATAATTATGATATAACTATATATTCCTTAAAAACATTTGTTCTGCTTCATTTAATCTATCAATATTAGCTTTATATATATTTACCTACCCATAATTTGTGTTTTAACTAGTGTAACAAGGGGAATAATACCCATTTAATATCAATTTTTATAAATTTTAACATCAGTTTTGGTCAAATATGTCTATAAGAATGTTTAAAATTATATTTTTATCATATGTTATAATAATTGATATAGAAAAAATGATTCAACCTCAGTTATAAAAAAAATATAGAATGTTTTAAAACAATTTTAAAGTGTCTCTAAAATTATAACCTTAATTTGAAATGAAAATTATTATGAATTATACAATTTAATAATTCCATTGATTATTATAAATAAATACATATTAAATTTTATTTTATTAATTTTCAATTGATGTTAACTTTAAATTAATGAAAAAATTGTTATATTCATTATCTTTTCAAGGAAATATTAATTTACTATTTTTAAAATTATACTTAAAACTCATATGTAATTTCAATTTTTTGATCTGTATTTAATTAATAGAACATCATAAAAAATATCTATAAGTCATTTTTTGGGTAAAATAAATCATTAAAAATTATATTAGTTATAGATTGCAAATATATAATGCGATACAAAATTAATGGATCAATAAAAATGAAATAACTCCAATATAGTGATGTAGTTTTGAAATAAAAGAAGAAAGTTATATTGGTAGTGGGTTAAAAATGAAAATAATGATAAAAATAAGTTAATTAGACATTGATGGTGTAAATTTTTTGTATGCAAGTTGCTTGAAATAGAAATGGTTCAATGTTAAAAAGAAAAAAAATAGAAACATAACTAGAAGAAAATGTGATGTTTTTATTTTAATGTTTTTTTAAATAACCAAAATCAAAATAATTTTCAGAAAAAAAATTAAAATCATTTATATAAATGATTTCAAAAAATGTGTTTGAATTTTATTTTACTAATATCCCAATGCGAATAAATTTTTTTACATGTGATACTAAATAACCAAGGATAGAATCTTGATTTTTATTATATTTATATCATTTCTAGGGAAGTTACAATTCCTAAATTTTTAACATGTTAAGAAATATTATTATTCTCATTATGAAATTTTATTAGATTCACCTCTATATTCATAAAAAATATAATAATTTTTCAAATATATGTTGAGTCAATAAGGTTTTCCTTATGACTTTTCCATTCCTTCTTGTTTTGAAAATCACAAACACCTTATCTTTAAGGAAAATTGCTTTCTTAAG
Organism: Viscum album; assembly: GCA_963277665.1. NCBI lineage: Eukaryota > Viridiplantae > Streptophyta > Magnoliopsida > Santalales > Viscaceae > Viscum > Viscum album. The sequence goes on along the minus strand of OY728143.1, from coordinate 1,678,425,847 downwards.
GAAAATTGCTTTTATAAGGAAAATTTCTTTCTTAAGGAAAATCGCTTTTATAAGAAAAATTATCCTTATCATATTTTCATCCATATTTTTCTTAAGTATAAGTTTCGGATTCATTTTCTTGGAATCATTGAAACTTTGATATAAAGCATTCTGTTTTAGGGTTCGGATTCTGGACAAGAACTATAAGGAAGTTTCATTCCGAATTCCGGATATGAACTCTGACTAAGTTCTATTCCAGATTCAGGATATGAATTCTGAAGAAGAATTATCATTACGAATTCTAATGAAGAAATCCCATTCCGAATTCTCATTACGAATTCCAATGAAGAATTTCCATTAAGAATTCTAATGAAGAAATCTCATTCCGAATTCTCATTACGAATTCTGATAAAGAAATCTCATTACGAATTCTGATGACGAATTCTCATTACGAATTCTGATGACAAATTCTCATTACGAATTCTGATAATGAATTCTCATTACGATTTCTGATGACGAATTCCTATTCCGAATTCTCATTCCGAATTCACCTATTAAACAGAATCTGATTATCATTTTTTTATACACTCTGAATTTATTCACTCCGAACCTTCACTCTGAAGTTTTCATTCCGAACCTTTATGTTAGAGTTTAAAACGATGTCGTAAATTTTTTTACTCTTGTTTTGTTATAAAACGATGTCGTCTGTTTTGTTATAAACTAACCGTTGTCTACGTGACACGGGTACAGGTCCCTCCGATCTATAAGGAAAATATGACCGTTGGAGAAGGAGCCGACCTTACCTATAAATAGGAGCTCATTTGAAAGAGCTCGTAGATGTTGGAAAAACGACTGAGTTTTGTGCCTACATGCTATTGAAGTGATTCTTAGAGAGAGAGTCTCTTATTAACTCTCAAAGCTTCGTGCGACTCCGAATGTTGGTGATTACATTCGAGGGCTTCCGGGGATAGGAAGACAGAGGTGCCAACTTCCTTAAAGTTCGAGGGCTTCCTTGCTGAGGAGGACAGAGGTTGCCGACTACCTTAAAGTCCGAGGGCTTCCTTGCTGAGGAGGACAGAGGTTGCCAACTACCTTGAAGTTGAGGGCTTGCGGGGATAGCAAGACAGAGACACCGATCTTCGTATCGAGGGCTTACCCTGGTGTGGGTAAGACAGACTTGCTTGAAAGTATAAATCAGGGGACCTTTATCCAAGGTTGTTGGATACCCTTCTCTTTGGGTTAAAAAACTTATACCTTGTTACTAGTAGTTTTACTACTTGTTTTTATTCCGCTGCAATTTGTATCTTAAGGAAAGTATAACTTTCTTATACTTCCTTACTTACTCTGATTCATTTAGATTCTATACGCTTTAAGGTAGAATCTCATATTGTAACTTTTGTTAAGTTTCAACTTCCGGAACCATATTTCCGGAACCTACTTTTGGAATCTCTTTCCAAGTTTAGTTCGGTGTTAGAGGTGTTGTGAATTTACTTAGTTTAACATTGTTAAACTTAGCCCTTTCCTTTTCTTAAGGAAACATTAGTTATTCATAACTAACTTTAAAGGTTCCAAAGGAATTTTTAAAGTATACAATTCACCCCCCCTCTTGTATATTGAGCATCTCATATTATATTTTGATCCTACAATTGGTATCAGAGGTTGGAAACCTCTTACTCTATACCAATCTTACATTTGGTATCAGAGCAGGTTCTGAAATACTTGTACTCACATACAAGTTTTTCTTGCTCACTTTTCCATTCCGAACTTTGTCATTCCGATTTATCCATTCCGAACTTTTCTCATTCCGAACTTTGTTATTACGAATCTTTTCTACTAACAAGTTTGTGTGCAAAGTTATTTTTAGTATGGCAGGAATTAATGTTGGATCTATTGACAATCTAAATCCTACAAGGCCACCAATCTTCGATGGTAATGATTATGAATACTGGAGAGATCGTATGAAGACTTTTGTTATCAATACTGGAGTAGAAAACTTTTTCATGCTTACTGGTGATAATAAAATTCCTGACAAGGAAGTCAGAACCTTTACTAACCAGGAAAAGCAAGAATATCAACTCAACTATAAGGTACGCAATACTTTACTATGTTCAATGACCAGAAATATATATAGCCAAATTTCTTCTTGTGAAGCAGCTAATTGTATATGGAAGAAGTTAGAGGTTACACACTTTGGGACTTCTAATGTGATTGAGACTAGAAGAGCTATGCTTAGAGCTGAATATCATGGCTTCAATTTTCCTTATGGAGAACCTATCTGTAAAGTACAACAAAGATTTATGACTATTGTCAACAGTCTACAATCTATGGGAGAAAAAGGTTTAGATGATGAAGCTCTTGTGGACAAGATAATTGACATTATGCCCAATGAGTGGGAATCCAAGAGAACAGCTATAGATGAGAACAGGAAGGTTACTCAAATTACTCTTGATGAATTATTTGGAACTCTTCTACAATATGAAACTAGAATGAAGAGAGATGCTGACAACATCAAGAAGAAGAATGGAAATGGTACTGTTGCTTTTACTACAACTTCAAATCAGATGAAAGCTAAGACTCCTGAGAGAGTAACCAGATCTAAGTCTAAGTAAGTTATTTTCCAATCCGAATCTAGTGAGAGCGAAGTCTCAGAAAATGAATTAGCCAATCTTGCTCGAAGGATGAACAAGATAGATGGACAGAGAAACTTTCAATCCAAGTATAAGAAGAAGGACAGGAAAGACAAGAAAGATGGAGAAGTTACTTGTTATGAATGTAAAAGAGCTGGACATATTAGACCAGATTTCCCTATGCTCAAAAAGAAAGAAAGAAAGGAAAGGCATTCAGACAGGAATAGGAAGAAGTATTATAAATCCAAAGATAAGAATGTTCTGAAAGCTAATGACACCTGGAGTGCCAGTGGTGGTGACTCTTCATATGAATCTTCTGATTATGAATCTTCAGGACAGAAGAATCTTGGTCTTATAGCCAGATTACCTATTGACAATCATTGTCTTATGGCTAAGGTAAGAAATGCTGAATCATCGACCATTGTTTCTTTAAATCCTAATGATAGTAAGTATTATAACTCTTCTGATTAAGAATCATCTTCTGATGAGGAAAATACTTTACCTACTTATGAAGAAGTCTCTAGGTTTTCTGAACTTCTTGAGATTGAGAATTCCAAACTCAATAAGAAACTTGATAAGGCAAACTCTAGGAATTCTATTCTTACTAAAGAAATATCAGATCTTTCTAAAGATCTTGATAAGAAAAATGCTGATTTTGAAAATATTTCAAAAAATCTTGAGGAAGTAAGTTCTGAGAAGAACAAACATTCTAAAGAATTAGAAAACGTAATTTCTAATAAAAATATTTTCGAGTCTAACTCTAGTTCTAAAACCAATAATTTTGAGGATAAAAACTTGGTTGTAAAACTCAAGTCTGAAATTTTTTCCTTAAAGAGGTGTTTATCAAACTTTACTCATGGTAAAGAAAATTTTGATAAGATGTATTCTCAAATACGACCTTTAAGAAATAAATCCGGATTTGGTTATACCCATGCAAAACCAGTTTTCAGTAACAATTATTTTGTTCCTCAAAGTGCCCCATTTTGTACCAAGTGTCAATGTGGTGGTCACTGGGCAAAGAATTGTTCCTTAAATAAAACCCAATCTCTAGGATTTCATAAATCTTATTTTTCTAAGAAGATGTGGGTACCTAAAATTTTGTTGTCTGGAAATCTCAGATCCAAGCAGGTTTGGATTCCGAAAAACTAACTTTGTTCTTAATTTCAGGAAAATAAAGAAAGTTCCAGCAACAATATATGGTACATGGATAGTGGTTGTTCCCAGCACATGACTGGTAACAAAAGTTTTTTTGAAAAGATTATCAAAACGAAAGGAGGAAAGGTAACTTTCGGAGACAATGCTAAGGGAGAGATTGTTGGTATTGGTAATATTGTTCTTTTGGGTAAAACTTTGATTTCAAATGTTCTTTTTGTTAAAGGTCTTAAGCACAACCTCATTAGCATAAGTCAGTTATGTGATGAAGGTTACCTTGTGAATTTTAGGAATGATAAGTGCTTAGTTCACAATTCCAAGGAAGAATTTATTCTCTCAGCCAACAGGCAAGAGAATGTTTACACCTTAAACTTAGAAGACCTAAGAAGCCAAGATTTACCTTGCCTAAGTGCAATGGAAGATCACTCTTGGTTATGGCATAGAAGACTAGGACACTGTAATATAAGAAACCTATGTAAACTCTCTAAGAAGAAACTTGTTAAGGATCTACCGGATCTTAGATTTGATTCTTCTAAAGTTTGTGATCCTTGTCAATATGGCAAGCAACATAAATCTAGTTTTAAGTCAATCGGTGAAGTCTCAACAACCGATGCATTACAGTTAGTGCACATGGATCTTTTTGGTCCAACACAAACTGGATGTATTGGAGGCAAATATTATGTGTTTGTTCTAGTTGATGATTACACTAGATTTACTTGGGTCTATTTTCTAGCAAAGAAATCTGAAGCTTTTTCTTATTTCAAAAGTTTTAGAGCTCAAGTTAAAAATGAGAAAAACCTTCCATTGAAAACTATTCATAGTGATCATGGAGGAGAATTTCAAAATTCAGATTTTGAAACTTTTTGTAGTAAGAAAGGTATTACTCACAATTTTTCAGCACCTAGAACTCCTCAACAGAATGGTGTAGTTGAAAGAAGAAATAGAATTATTCAAGAGATAACTAGAACCATGTTGAGTGAATATTCTATTGCTAGACATTTCTGGGCTGAAGCTATAAGTACTTCTTGTTATACTATAAATCGAGTTTTAATAAGACCTTTTCTTAATAAAACTCCTTATGAGTTATGGAATGGTAGAAAACCAAGACTTTCCTACTTCAAGGTTTTTGGTTGCAAAGTATTCATTTTGAATACTAAAGATCACTTACATAAATTCGCACCAAAATCAGATGAAGGGATTTTCTTAGGTTATTCCACAACTTCTAAGGCTTATAGAGTTTTTAATAAAAATACTTGTACTGTTGAAGAAACAGTACATGTAAAATTTGATGAATCAGATCCTTTTGTTTTTAAATCATCTCATCTTACATCTTCGGATGTGTTTTCAAAAACTGATTATCAACCTTTGATAGAAGAACCTTCTGATAAGGAAATTGTTCTAGAAGATACTTCTGAGACATTTACCCCAGAAGACTTTCTACCCTATGTTGATGAACAGGTTTTACAAAATCCAAATCAGGTGTTTCTTAAGAATCATCCCAGTGATAGTATCATTGGCGATGTAAATCAACCTTTAAGGACTAGAAGTTCCTTAAGAAATGAAGTAGAACATCTAGCATTTCTTTCTCAATTAGAGCCTAAAAGCACTGATGAAGCTTTAGGTGATGATGATTTGATCAAAGCAATGCAAGATGAACTAAATGAATTCGAAAGGAATAAAGTCTGGACCTTGGTTGAAAGACCTAAGGAAACTTCTGTTATTGGAGTAAAATGGGTTTTCAGAAATAAATGTGATGAAAATGGAGTCATTGTTAGAAATAAAGCTAGACTTGTTGCTAAAGGATATAATCAACAAGAAGGAATAGACTATGAAGAAACCTATGCTCCAGTAGCTAGACTTGAATCTATCCGTATTCTACTTGCTTTTTCAGCATTCTTTAATTTCAAACTTTTCCAAATGGATGTGAAATGTGCTTTTCTTAACGGTTATGTTCAAGAGGAAGTTTTTGTTGAACAACCTCCTGGCTTTGAAGATAAAAAACATCCAGATCATGTTTTTAGACTTACCAAAGCTTTGTATGGCCTTAAACAAGCCCCACGAGCATGGTATGATAGACTTACTAGTTTTTTGCTTCAAAATAAATATGTTAAGGGAAATGCATATCCAACCCTTTTTATAAAGAAAGATAAGAAAAATGTTTTGATTGTTCAAATTTATGTTGATGACATTATATTCGGTTCAACTCAGCAATCTATGACTGACTCTTTTGCTAGTCTAATGAAATCTGAGTTTGAAATGAGTATGATGGGTGAGTTAACTTTTTTCCTTGGTTTTAAAATTTCTCAAAAACCAGAAGGAACTTACATATCTCAACATAAGTATATTAAAGATCTTCTTAAAAAGTATGGTTATGACAACACTAAGAGTATAAGTACTCCCATTGGTACCTCAAACTCTTTAGATCTTGATGATGCTGGGAAACCAGTAGATCAAACATCTTTTAGAGGTATGATAGGAAGTCTACTTTACTTAACAGCTAGTCGACCAGACTTAATATTTTCAGTATGCTTATGTGCAAGATATCAATCCAATCCTAAGGAATCTCACTTAAAGGCAGTAAAAAGAATTTTTCGCTACCTTAAGGGAACCATGGATCTAGGATTATTTTATACTTCTGGAAATGATTTTGTTCTAAAAAGCTTTTCTGATGCTGACATTGGTGGATGTAGAATGGATAGAAAGAGTACATCCGGAACTTGTCATTTCTTAGGAGATTCATTAGTTTCTTGGTCCTGCAAGAAGCAACATTCTGTAGCACTCTCCACTGCTGAAGCTGAATATGTAGCAGCTGGAAGTTGTTGTGCACAAGTGTTGTGGATGCAACACACACTCACAGACTATGGCTTGAGTTTTACTAAAACTCAAATTTTGTGTGATAACACAAGTGCCATTGCCCTAAGTAAGAACCCTGCACATCACTCCCGTGCAAAACACATAGATATTAGGCATCACTTTCTTAGGGATCACACACTTAAAGGAGATATTATTCTTCAATTTATCGGAACACAAGATCAACTTGCTGATATATTCACAAAATCTTTGCCTTCTGATAGATTTGAATATATTAAACAGAAGTTAGGAATGATAATCGTAAGGTAATATTTTTTAATTAACTTTCTATTGAAAAAGTCTCCTTACAGTAATAAACTCCTTTTCATAGGGGGAGTACATTTGATTGTTTGTTTGTTTCAAAGTTTTTCAAAATTTGTTTTCAAACTTTTCGGAACGAAGATTTCCGGAATGAAACTTCCGGAACTACCATTTTCCAGAATGGATATTTTCTTACAGAATACTTCTGGAATGGAAGTGTTCGTATTGAAATTTCTGGAATGGAAAATTTCATACTGGTACTTTCATAACCTGATTTTTTTTCGTACCAAGTTTTTTTTCTTTTTCGTATTGAGTTTTTCGTATTGCGTTTTTTTTAGTTTTTCGTAGTCATCCTTATATTACCCATTACGAATAACTTTCCTAAGATAATCCGAAAGGTATGATTTCCTTACTCAAGTTTTCGTAATCATATTTTACTTGCTGGCATTTTCTTATATTATGTTTTCGGATTATAGTTTTCTTAAATTTTAGTTTTAATAAAACCTCAAAAAGATCGGATTCAAGCTCTCAACCGTCAGATCTGATCGCAGCTCATTCTAAACCGTTAGATCAACCGTGGAAGGTGAACTGTCATCCCATTGCCTATATAAAGGGGACCATAAATTCTAGTCCCACATCGGTTTCAAGCTTTCGTGTGCTGAAGCTCTGCCCCTCTGTTTTTAAGGCCATTCCGAACCATAGTTTACTCCGTTCCGAATTTCTCAGAGGACTTCAGATCCGAATGTCTGTAGAGTTAGCTTCTCAAGAAATGTCTTCAACCAAGACTATTTCTCAGTGGTTAGTATACAGAGAAAGATTACTCCATCCAGATTTCTTCAACAATTATGATTCTCTTATCTCAAAGAACATCAAGTTGAATGGCTGGGAGGATGTTGCGGTATCTAAAACTGGGAATCAAGATGAAGTATATTCTGATTTACTTGTCGAATCTTATGAATCGGTTTCTTTCTTTAAGGAAGATGATAGAGAGAAGTTTTCTTTCAAATCGTATGGCAAGACATATAAGCTTTCTTACACCAAGGCTGCAAGCTTGGTAGGGTTAACTTATGAAGGTGAAGCTGAGTTTATTTCTCATGTATTGCCGGACTCTAAGGGTAGTTTCAACAAAGAGAAAGCCTTAGAAACTCTCGGACTTGATGATGACAAGGCTCCTAAAATTGCAAGCCTATCTACAAACTTCCGGATTCTGGAGTTATGGGTGCAAGGGCTTATCGTACCGAGAAAAGGTGATAAGGATAGCTTGAAGAAGAGTGAGATATATATCTTAGATTTCCTCATAAATCTAAGAAAGTTTAACTTGATGAAGCATATTCTTCTTAATATTGAAAATTTGAAGAAGGGGAATCTGAGAGCTCAGATCGTAATGTACCCAGCAATATTATCAAAGCTCATAGTTCGGTGCCTAGAATCTTTCAAGGTAGCTTGCAGTTCTAAACCAAGGGTGTGTAAGATCATGCTGGTCAGCGATGGCACTCTTAAAAGGAAGAATGTAGCTTTTGACAAGAAGTCTGGTATGTTTATTGATCTACCTTCTCAAGAAGAAGTGGCTCCGAAAGTTGCTGATCCGGAATCATCCAAGCCGGTAAGGAAGAGAAAGCTGAAAGAAGTGGTAGTCGAAGCCGAGGAACCCAAGTCTAAGGAAGTCCACTCCGCACCACCAAAGCCTAAGAAGAAGAAGACCTATCCTGATGAGGTCGTTGCAAAGTGGAGAGCTGATAAAGAGAAGAGGAAAGAAGGGGATCCGCAGTTCGGATTGGACCCTGCGGAGGCTAAGGATCTGAAAGAGAAGGCTGCTGATGAGCTCGAGAAACAAGCTAAGGAAAAGAAACTTAAGAAGAAAATGTCAGAAGCCGAGGCTGTTCAAGCGTTGTTGAAGTTCAACGAAATGGTTTCAGCAACTATCCCAGTTCCGAGATCTTTCTCTCTGGAATCTCTACCTGAGACTCCAGGAAGAAATCTTGCTGCTCCGGAAGAGGCTGTTGCTACGAATACTGAGGAAGAAGAGAAAGTGGAACAAGTTGAAGAGGCTGCTGAAGGAAGTGGTGAGACAGGAGATGTGCTAAAACAAGTAGATGAGTACAAGGGAACTCCTTCGGAACACTTATCGCTCCAGACTTCAGAAGCTGAATCTTCGAAGCTTGTCACTCCTGCAATGGAAGAAGAGAAAGGGGAAGAAGAAGTTGCCTATCATGCAGAAGAAGAACAACTTTTACATGATATTGCTCAGATGGAAAATGTAGAGGATACTGTTCAGAAAGATGCTGATGAGGAAGATAATATTGTACATGTTTCTGATAGTGAGAAGAAAACTCCGGAACAGGATTCTATTCCGAAAAAAGATAAGGGGAAGCAAATTCTTGCTGATACTCCGAGTTCAGAAAAGAGGATGAGAAAGGAAGCTGGTAGTTCTTCTAAGAGAAAGTTGGAGCTTATTGAGGAAGAAAACTCTCTGAGCAAGATTTCAGATTCGGAGTCATCTTCTTTGGGGCATGATTTTGTTGTTCAGTCTTTGAAGAAGTTGGTGGGAACCATTCCGACCTTCTCAAGTATTGATTCACGGTGCCAGATGCTCTAACATGCGTTGAATCTGAAAACAGACTCCGTATCCATGGTTATGGATAAGTGTGTTGAGATTGAAGCCTAGTTCAAAAACTTCTTTATTGGTTACGAAGCTCATAAACGATCTTGTAAGAGGATGACAAGCTGGTCGAAGAAGACTGTGGAAGAAATGAGGCTTTTCGATGAGTTTCAAGATAATGTTAAGGATGCCTTTGAAACCGAGGACAAGAAGTTCAATGAGCTGACTGCATCCTTTGAAGAAAAGTTGACAGAGGAAAAGAACTTTCGGATTCAGGAAGTGAGAGATCTGAATGGGAAGATCAATTCTGTTTCTCAGAATTGGAAATTTGAAAGGGATCATCGGATCGATTTTGAAAAGAGGATGAAGGCTCAGGAAGAGAAAATCCAAGCTCAGGAAGAAAAACTGAAGGCTCAGGAAGAAAAGATTGAAGCCCAATCCGATAGAATAGTCGTCTTAGAGAAGCAAGCAGAATAAGATCACAAAGACTTGAAGAAGATCAAGACGATTCTTAAGGGGCTCATGTCGAAGGAGAAAGTTCCGAAATGACCAATCCGATCTTTTTGTTGTAACTCTTTTGTTGCTGATATTTCAAATCTAATGAGAATTGTGGTTGTTGTTTCGTTTGTTATTATTAAAAATGTCTCAGGTACTTTGTTAAGTTTTATTTCCATTCCTTCCGATTATTTTTGAAAATCACAAAGGGGGAGAAGGAAAAGATCCTTAAGAAAAAGAGGAACTCTAATAAGAGTTTATCAAAGGGGGAGAAAGAAAAAATACCCAAGGAAAAAGAACTCTAATAAGAGTTTGTTTAAGGGGGGGTTTTTCTTAAAGAAGACCTTCTTATGAAACATCACTCCGGAAATATGAATACGATCCTTAGAGTTTCAAAGCCTAAGGGGGAGTTAGTCGTATTCATCTATATCCTTAAACCAAGGGTGATAAGCTTTAATGTGTTTCTTTCTTCTTAGAATAGCTTTTTCGTAAGGATGTTTATGCTTTCCAAAAAGGGGGAGATTGTTGAGTAAATAAGGTTTTCCTTATGACTTTTCCATTCCTTCTTGTTTTGAAAATCACAAACACCTTATCTTTAAGGAAAATTGCTTTCTTAAGGAATATTGCTTTTATAAGGAAAATTTCTTTCTTAAGGAAAATCGCTTTTATAAGAAAAATTATCCTTATCATATTTTCATCCATATTTTTCTTAAGTATAAATTTCGGATTCATTTTCTCGGAATCATTGAAACTTTGATATAAATCATTCTGTTTTAGGGTTCGGATTCTGGACAAGAACTATAAGGAAGTTTCATTCCGAATTCCGGATATGAACTCTGACTAAGTTCTATTCCAGATTCAGGATACGAATTCTGAAGTAGAATTCTCATTACGAATTCTAATGAAGAAATCCCATTCCGAATTCTCATTACGAATTCCAATGAAGAATTTCCATTACGAATTCTAATGAAGAAATCTCATTCCGAATTCTCATTACGAATTCTGATAAAGAATTCTCATTACGAATTCTGATGACGAATTCTCATTACGAATTCTGATGACAAATTCTCATTACGAATTCTGATAATGAATTCTCATTACGATTTCTGATGACGAATTCCTATTCCGAATTCTCATTCCGAATTCACCTATTAAACAGAATCTGATTATCATTGTTTTATACACTCTGAATTTATTCACTCTGAACCTTCACTCCGAAGTTTTCATTCCGAACCTTTATGTTAGATTTTAAAACGATGTTGTACATTTTGTTACTCTTGTTTTGTTATAAAACGATGTCGTCTGTTTTGTTATAAACTAACCGTTGTCTAAGTCACACGTGTACAGGTCCCTCCGATCTTTATGGAAAATATGACCATTGGTGAAGGAGCCGACCTTACCTATAAATAGGAGCTCATTTGAAAGAGCTCGTAGCTGTTGGAAAAACGACTGAGTTTTGTGCCTACATGCTGTTGAAGTGATTCTTAGAGAGAGAGTCTCTTATTAACTCTCAAAGCTTCGTGCGACTCCGAATGTTTGTGATTACATTCGAGGGCTTCCGGGGATAGGAAGACAGAGGTGCCAACTTCCTTAAAGTTCGAGGGCTTCCTTGCTGAGGAGGACAGAGGTTGCCGACTACCTTAAAGTCCGAGGGCTTCCTTGATGAGGAGGACAGAGGTTGCCAACTACCTTGAAGTTGAGGGCTTGCGGGGATAGCAAGACAGAGACACTGATCTTCGTATCGAGGGCTTACCCTAGTGTGGGTAAGACAGACTTGCTTGAAAGTATAAATCAAGGGACCTTTATCCAAGGTTGTTGGATACCCTTCTCTTTGGGTTAAAAGACTTATATCTTGTTACTAGTAGTTTTACTACTTGTTTTTATTCCGCTGCAATTTGTATCTTAAGGAAAGTATAACTTTCTTATACTTCCTTACTTACTCTGATTCATTTAGATTCTATACGCTTTAAGGTAGAATCTCATATTGTAACTTTTGTTAAGTTTCAAATTCCGGAACCATATTTCCGGAACCTAATTTTGGAATCTCTTTCCAAGTTTAGTTCGGTGTTAGAGGTGTTGTGAATTTACTTAGTTTAACGTTGTTAAACATAGCCCTTTCCTTTTCTTAAGGAAACTTTAGTTATTCATAACTAACTTTAAAGGTTCCAAAGGAATTTTTAAAGTATACAATTCACCCCCCCCCCCCTCTTATATATTGAGCATCTCATATTATATTTCGATCCTACAATATAAACCTCCAAATGAATGGATATTTAATTTATGATGACCACACCAGGATTCCCACTTATGATTCGAAATTTGAATCATAATTAATATCACACACCCATTTTACACATTCCATCAAGCATAGATTAATGAACTCATTTTTAGGTTTTCATTAATCAAATGAATAAATTTCCTCATTATAGCTCGTTGATACCATCATTTTATTTTCCTATATTTTTTGAAGTAATTATTTATTATTTCAGATCATAATATTGTCCCATACAATGTAATAAAATAATTCTTTATATGATCAAGTCATGTGAAATATATATATATATAATTAAATCATGTTTTCCTTGTTTTAGTTATTCTAGGAAGTTTATGGTTGTTGACCTATAATAAAAAACCATATAGTTTCACTCTTCTGTTGATTGGGGAGAAAATTAAGGATGAATTTTAAGGTAAATTCATTTCATTGATAAATCAAAAAAAATTATTCAGTCATGGATTATCAAACTTTATGTGTAATTGAAATCTTGAAAAGGATTATCATGGATCCTTATATTATATGGATTAAACGGAGGTATATTAAAGAATATATGAAAATATTAGAGAATTTAGTACCTTGAAATACTCAATATTCTACATAATTTACTCTTCATGTCCAAAACTCTGATATCAGGTGGTCTTTATAAAGAAAAAAATAAATATAAAAATACAGATAAATACTACTCTAAGGACAATTAATATGATTTATCATAAAAAAACTATAGAATATATTGAAAACAAAATTGTGAATATCTTATCCAGTTATAAAAATATAAAATCTTAAAAATGGAGTGACATGGATAATTATGTGTTTAAAAATGAAAACTTTCTAATTAAGGAAAATTATTATCTACGTTTTTATGAAAGCCAATAATTTAAATTAAGAAACATTTATCCTTTCAGTTCAGATTGTTTCTCATGAAAATTATGGTATAGTTATTGGTAATCAACCCTTCATAGAGTGAATTTATAATCATTTAATATATAATTTCACTTCCCCAAGAGTCATGTATTCCCCAATTAGGACTAATTTTTCAAATTTGATATAAAATGATGTTTTGAAAAAAAGTCATAAAAAATATGATTTTAAAATAAAAATTAATTGGATCATAGAGAGTCTCTAATAAGGATTTTCTACCAATTCTGATTCCTATCCCTTATTTAATGATTTTTCCTCAAATGATACTATTATTGAACATTTAGAATGGACTATTATGCATGTCACTTTGAAAAAGAAACAAAATAAAAATTTCCCTTTGGATAATGAATCTGAAAGTATAAATATTTCTTCTCTTGCCTAGTATATAGTGAATTAGGGTGGGTTGAAGTTATCAACATGTTAAAAAGTAAAATTTTTGGGGGCTGAATGTCCAAATATCAACATTATAAGAGATGAGTTCTTTTTTTTGAATTTTTAATGTCTGGTTTACTGTCTCTATATTAGTACCATTTAATATCTTTTATAGAAACACATTCCTCAGATGTTTGGGACTTTTGATTCATTAATACGTACTGATTAATTTATGGAATTAGATATATTTTATATAAATTTGGGATTATTAAATATCAAACTCAATGTTCTTATCACCAAATTATAGATATAAAATTATTTATAAAAATTTTTGAGAAAAAACAGGATCTATAATATTCTATTTCCAAGAATAAATTCTATTAATGTATTGTCTATCATGAAATTTCTATAATTTTATTTTATGGGGATTAAATAATTGTATGGAAAATATTTTAAATTAGTGGTCATTATCATGTTTTATGGGATATTTATAATTTTTCACACCATCATGGAATGGGATGAATATTCTCTAAATATATCTATAGAAAATTAATTCATATTAGTAATTGACCTATAAAACATGTTATAAAGAGAATGATATTGATTTTCTACATTACATATTTAATCATGCACAAATTAAATAGTGTAAATATAGAATAATTTTTTTGGGGTGTGATTCCTAGATCCATTAGTTCGAGGGTAAGAGTTTTGAGTAATGAAAATTTTAGTATCATTAAAAAAAATTGAGATCCAGGAAAATTATCACGAGTTGATAAATAATTTTATGCTAATTGATTTTAAATTTATTCCACCCCTAAATAATTTTATGTGGATTCCATATTAATTTATAAAATTTCTATCAATATGAGAATATTTAATATTAGATAGTTCCATTAATTCTATAGAAACAAAAAAATTCATTATTGTTAAATAAAATTATAAATTCTAACAATACTCTTTCTTCGAGGAAGAATGGAAATGATCACATTCCTAAAAATATTCGTATCAAGGAATATAATTAGGATTTATTTCAATGAATTATTCAAAATTAAATTTTATCTACACATTAGTGATATAAAATATATCATCCCACTGGTTTTCATACTTTTAATAAAAGAAGTCTTATAAAAATTCATCATTTAGAAGAGTTCAATGATTATATTTTACCTTACCCCTCTAATGCTCATGGCCTAGCTGTATTTATTAAGATGTTAATTTTGGAATATGGCGAAATTGGGTACTAATATATCATTATGATTTTGTAAATATTCTTTCTAAATGGAATATTCCATGGAAATTGATGTTCAAGTCCTTGTTATCCTGACCAAGGTTTAATATATTTACATTAGTCATTTTTAATACCAATATAAATTTTCAATTGAATATAACAAAATTATTTATAAAATTAATGCTACTATAAATTCATCATTTACTTGAAAGTGTATCTCTTTAAAAAAATTACATTTCTCTAATGTTAGGATAATCCAAGAGTGCGTGATCATTTGTTCGCAATTTAATAACCAAGCCTGAAAATATATTATGATTAGTAAAATTTCACAAAATAAGGATGTTTAAGAAGTATTTTATGGAATTATTATAGAAATTACATGTGAATTAATTAATAAATTTTGTTTAAATAAAAACTTTATTGTATTTAATGGAGTCTTCTTTAATACTACCTGATAATATTTTTTTAATGGAATTCTGAATAGTTATTTATACTTCTCTTATAGTTCAATTCAAGTATATTATCTTTATATTATCCACTTATTCATTTTATAGGATTTCATATGTGGGTTTTCCCGCCTACTAGATAAGTAGGGCCTTTTAAATCCCATCTAAGATGGTAGGGATCTAATAGATCTTATTCACCTATTCAATATTGAAGATGTAATTATCCTTTGTCTAGGTAATTATAGAAATATTAAATCTCTCAAGTACCCACTAGACCATTATGTGGACTTTTCGATGTCTACAAATTGGACTTAATTTTAAAATATTATTATCAATGACTTCATCATCCCGAAGAATCCCCTAATTAGAATCTATCATGGTATAAGAGAGGGAATTATTCTATTTTACGATTTTATCACAACTATTGTTGTATTAGAACATATATTCCTTATTTTAAGGATCCCAAAAAATTATTTTTATATTAATTTGTAATTTATTATTATTTTAGAGATATCCTTTTAATGTATATAATGGTAAGTATTAATCATTCTTGTAATGAAAAATATTTATCACATGACTACCAATCAACCACAATTATAAGTGTGAAGTATGTTTTTGAATGAATGATGTGATCATAGGGAAATTTTCTTAACTATTAGATCGACACCATGATGAATCCCAAAATTATACATAATAGGAGATCAAAAATGAATAAGGCACTATGAAATTTTCTATGTAAGGACCTACAACATGAATTCTACATTAACATAATAATATTGACTGCAAGAAACATTTAAACAAACAATGAAGATAATAACCATTTATCTAACTATAAGATGAACCTCAAATTGATCTTTAATAAAAAATTCATTGTATCTTCCCAAAATTGATTTATCTAAAAACTATATAAGAATGGTCAGTTAAGTCCCCAACCATCTACAAATTAAAGACTACTAACCACATGAAGAATATAACTATTTACTGAATGTGTTGTTCTATACCAAGATTATCAACTACACTACATGTATCATAAGTAATTAACTTTGCATGGAAGATCTACTATTTCTAATTATAGAATTACAATGGATGTTTTTTAATTAAATGAGATATGTCAAAGATATTAATGTGGGATGGTTTATCAAACCAATAATGATTATGAACAATCCTCTAGATGAATCTTGGAAATAAAGGATTCTTTTTATTAGATAATTGTGATACTATTTTTTATGATACTTAATATTAATGCCAATGAAAATACAACATTCTATTTTTGGGAATTTTTAAAAACATAGAAAAAGGGTAAACATAATATAACTCTCACTGCTATGTGTTATGGAAATTTATTTGAGCACCAGAACTATACTTAGAATCGATGTTAGATAGTTATTATTCTACTTCAAACTTCTTAAAATTTTCATTTCACTCTATATTGCTTTTAAATTTTTATGTTTACTTGTTTTATTTGATATTTATATGTACATATACTATACAATAAAGACTATTACATAATACCTCTACTATTTCATTATATTTTTTCTTCCATGTCTTATTATGGAACAATCTTGGGTTTGTTTTTACTTACATGTGTTTCGTTGTGTTTTTAAAAAATTATGTTAGTTTTGGATGAATTCATTCGATTTAGTAAATATATATGGTTGTGGATTAATTTCAATAGTTTTTGATTAGTTTAGATTTTTTAACTGACGCCCTTTAATTATTTATGTCTTGTAATTAAAATTATTCTTTAACAAATTATTTAAAAATATTATGATAACCTCTATATTTTCGTTGAGTTTTTTTAAATGGTGTATTTCAAAATATAATTTGATTTGAAATTTTTTAGTTATATAAATATTTTCTTTACTGTTATTCTAAAATGATAAATTAATTTTGGTATTTTTATAACGATTCTGATTAATCATTTATTTGTATATTTTGAAATAAAAATTATATATACCTATATGAATTTTTATGTTATAAATGTTTTAAATTTTGGGATTCAAAAAATATTCAAAAATATTTATTTTTATATTGGAATATCAATTCACCCCTAAAGAATTCCACTTAGAAAAACATTTTGTATCAGAGTAAAAAAATTATTTTTAGGCTCTCTATTTTTATAAATAAATTAACCAAATATACATTGTAAATTGATCATGTAATGAGTAAAATATCATTAATTTAAGTCTAAATATTACTATTAAATTATGTTTAACACCCCAAAATATAATAAATAAAATTCCCCTTTTTATTTAATTTAATGTCTTATTTGTATTATGGTGAGAGAAAACACATGCACCTCATTGTATATTTTATATATTGTTATATTTAATTTACTATTATTTTTTATTCATGGTAATATTGTCATGGAACAGTGATCACATGAATAGTATGAATATTGTGTATTAATAAATCCAATTGACAATGAAAAAATATGTGATGGACTCACCCATTAGGATCATAGAATATGAGTCCCATTAATCATAGATTTTGAGGGTGATATTATCACCATGAATTTCCCAAAACAAATCCCAATATTAGATCAATAAAATTAAGCATGAGAAAAATTGTTTACATGATAAGATCAATCTCATAGAGATCATGACCCGATCCATGTATACTGAACAACACAATGAATGTCTCACCGTTAAACAACTGAATGTTAGTGAGTTTTATGGTGTATGAAATGGATATGTATCATAACCATGGAAACATGACAATTTAGATTATTTTTTTGATAATATTGAATACATTTTCATCATATTATCATTACCTTATAAAAGATTTTTATTTTTATAAAATAAAACAAAATTTGTAATTTTGGATAACATTCCATTTCATTAAAGAAATTTATTTTGATGAATTGGCTAATTTTTAATATATATAATATATCAATAAAATATTATTATTAAATAATTTTAATCAAATATAAATGATCATATAATTTTTATGAAGTCAAAAGTAAATTGTATTGGGGTTTAAAAAAATATTGTAAAAAATCGCAGTATTTCTCAATAAATAATGAGTTTTATTTTAAAAGTGAAAATATAAATATTTATAAAGTAATATAGGAAAAATGAATATTATTTATGGAATAATAATGTAAAAAATATCCAATTGTGATTTTTTAATAATTTTATGAGATATAAAAATGTTCGGGTAAAAAATAAATATAGTATCAACATACGGTATGTATTATGACATCATAATGACCCAATAGTGTCTTAATAAATTATATGAATGTTATAAAAAATAAATTATATGTTTTACATTAAAAATAATGTGATTTAATTTTTATTTTCTAAATTTTATAAAATCATTAAGTATCCTACAAAAAAATCATATATCTTTGTGTTTTAAAATCATTTCATTGAGAGTATAACTCACTTACACATAAGAAATTTTATTATTTAATTATGTTCTACCCTTTTCTTTATTATATAATTTTAATTAAACCCATTTGGTAGAATCCATCGGAATAACCATTAGATGTTTTATTGTTCTTGTTATTTTATTATATAGATCCCAAATCCAATGTTTGAGAACTAATAAAGAAATACCCACTCATTTCTTATATAAACCCAACCATGCTCTTATTTATCATCACTTAAAATTAATAGGAAACATGATTATTTTGATAACCTCTATGTAAAGTCCTCTAAGGGTTCCCCCATGCTATCAAAAAGATCCTTATAATAATTAAGAGTCAGACACTAATGCAATGGTGCATCACATTTTCTTCTCTTTTAATGTTTCATTATTCACTTATTCATTATATTTGAAATTACAAATGTTGGGATATATCTTTACATGTCACTATTACTATAAATTTTTTTAAAAATGATGAGATACCCATTTCTCTCTCATCAATACATTTTATGAATTTTTATGTGAGGTTGTTATGTGGCTAATATTTCATCACGATTTTCCATGCCCAAACAAATGTGTAGTGAATACTATAACCATTTTATATCATGGGAGTTTATCTTTATAAACCTATAATTATTTAAAATGGTACATACTTTTATGTATTCCACACACTATGATCATGAAATAAAATAGGAGGATGTATTAATCTATGTTTTAGGATCTATGTGGTACATATATGAATTAGAATGAATTGAAATAGACAGCTGCCCATTTAATTATATACTTCTCTAATGAATTTGGTAATTTTTAGTATCTCGAGACATCATTTTGGGATATATATTACACCCGATTATATTATGGGATAGTTTCCATCATGATTTCTTGGCAGTTAACCATTTCATATGTTTATGATTATTTTTTTTATATCAATGCCTCATTTCCCATGTTTTCTTTATGTTATGATGATATATCATGTCTCATTGTTCATGTTTCTGATTTATATACATTTTATGCCCCTTTGATATTCCATTGCCTAACATGTAATATATTATTCATTTTATTACATGTTTATTACCATACTGAGATTTTTGGATCACCTGTTTCTTATGTATGTACCTAGTTTATCTTATAAGGTTTTATGGGAAACCATGTTAGGGGTGATTTGAATAAAGATGTCGTCTTCCCTTTTTAAAATTGATATTTAACGTACAAAATTCCCAAATTCACTAGACATATAAATAATTTCAGTTGTATAATGATTTTACTTAGGTAAAAAAAACATTTATTAATGTAAAATAATGATCAGGTTTCTTATAGTTGGAATCAATGGAAATGGTTAGTTATTTTTCAGATTTTGATTAGAAAACAATATAAAAACCATAGCGATAAGAATATGTATTATAAATCATCCCTGAATTTGGTAATCATGGGTAAGTGGTTTATAATTAAACAATTCCTTATCCGGTTACTATGAGTGGAGGTGGATATGGAATAGAAACACAGAGGGGTAAATTCTGAGATGACCACGTTGATCTAGAATCGGTCGTGAACAGGTACATGAATGAAAGCCATACTGCACACCTAGTGTAATTCACATATTGGTTATGGTTTGGTATATTCATAATCTCATTACAATAAATTATTAATGAGACATAAAAATTACCATTTGAACATATATTAGTAAATTTATCATAAATAACATAGTTTTAATCCTATAAATTCATAAGAAATTAATTAAATATAATTTATAAGTTATCCCTCTAATTCAATTGAATTACCATCTATGCGATTAATTTTTCAAAAATAATCACCATAATTTTTTCCATTAGTCTACTAAATGTCCTTAAATATGAGGAATTAGGTAAAAAATCAATGTGACATGCAATGTGATGACTTTTACCAACAACATACACAATCCAATGGGAGTGGGAAACATGATCGTTCAAATGATACTCTCTCAGATGAATTGGATTTTTAATAGATTCTTGGATTTGGAGGAAAGCTGAAAACCCCTTAAAAACAATTGAAAATGGAGTTCTTTGCGTGAAAATATCTCTCAACATTTAATTGATCATTCAATCCTTTATACAAGGATAAATGGATCAAATCCATTATAAATATCTTCTCCATACTTTATTTTTATGAGAAAGATATGGTTCGACATGATGTTTGTCATATGCTGTTGGAAACTGATATGTCATGGATATTGATCAATAGTTAAAATCCAAAGGAAGATATAATATTTTATAGTGGATGGAATTATGGAAAAAAATGATAAATGTTTTCTTTGGAGTATCTATCTCAAAATAGAAATGGATTTCTTTTATATCATAGAAAACGTGATTAACAATCAAAGGTATATAAATAAATCATCACTAGAAAATCATAATAAACATCTAGCTTAGTTTTATCCATGAATTCATTATTTATTGATTTATTGGTGTGATAAAACATGGTCTATGAAAATCTAAGTTGACATAACACTTTGATTGTTCTGAGGAAATTTTCTGATATGACCTTAAAGTCATAATGGTTATCGGAAAATCTCAAGAGTATCTCATGGATAATAATTATGAATTTCAATTTAATTTTAGTGGTCTAATGGAGAAATCAAATAGTGTGAATAAATATAAACATACCACTTGTCAATGGTGCAGAACAAAGCACCCAAAAAACTGGCTATGGGGTAAAAGAAAATCATGTAGTTGTAGGAAGGAATGAAACTTATATAACTATTACAGATTGGAGAAACCCATTAATTTGTTGGAGTGAATGAATTATTCAATCAAATTAATCACATTATTCATTACATAAAATTCAAGGATCAATGAAAATTTGAAAACCAATTCACTAAGTCGGGGGTTTTTTTAGGCCACTAATATCCTCTAAGGTAAAAAGGGAGAGATTTTTATCTCACAACCACTATGGTGGATCTCATAAATGAAGCGGTGATAGGTAAGCTACTTATTCATTAAATAAAATTGAATTTATTTTTTGATTTTTGTTGTATGCTTTTCTTTATATCATGAATGTTTAATATAACTATTCAAAAGCAACCACAAATCATGGATGTAAAGTTTTTTGTGAAAAAATGTGGAAATTATAAAATCCCCAATATTAACTCATCGCCTATAAGAATTTGTGGGTGGAACAACCTAGGGACCCTTTTCATAATCCCTATAGTGTAATTTGATACAATTTCTAGAATTCATTGGATTTCAATATATAAATCCAATATAAATTGTCATGATAAAGAAATCACTCACTGTATTAAAAATCCACCCCAGATTATTTATAAGTGAATGGAGGAGGATGTATGTTCTTTAACATAAACATCTCATGCATGAATATTATTTCACTATAAAAAATCAGATCTTAATGAAATTATTGAGTCTAAATAATGTATCATCTTTGAAGACATGACCATTATGAGGAAATATGATGATCTGTTTCCCAAGTAATTTCTTGTCATCTTTATGGAATATATGTTGAATTTTAAATTGAGTTTATAAATGTAGTTTTAACACTATCCAAGACTCTGGTTAGAATGGTTTTTTTTGGAACATGAGGAGTTTAAGAATCAACTTCAATAGAATCGGTATAAGGGGTTCATAGGCCCAAGGGATTCACCTTGGGGGTGAATAATTCCTCTTTAATAAGATGAATGATGGGTAAATGGTCCATTTCATTGATTATTGTGATAGTAATAAGATAAAAATAAATAACAAGTATCATCATCCATTGATTTATAAATTCTTTGATCAGCAATATAGAGTAAAACACTTCTTATAGGTGGATATGTCATTGAGAAATTACCAAATTATGGTGAAGAAGTATGATATCCCCATGAATGATTGATGTACAAGTTATGGGTGTTATCAGTTCCTAGAAATTATATTCAAAATCATTAATGATTCATAAATATTTATGGATATGATGAATAGTGTCTATAGAGATTTACCTGAAATTTTTTGGTAGTATTTATTTATGATATTATAATATTATCCAAAACAAAAAAATAAACATGAGGAGAATCTATCCATTATTATAAAGACCTTTCAAAAGGATAATTGTTATGTGAATTATAGAAAATGTGTGTTTTAGTTAAAGGAATACATATTTTTGGGTAATATCATCATAAAAAAGGGATATCACTGTAACCTTCAATGAATGAATAAATTAAAGGATTCCCAGCCCAACATATTTGATAGATATCAATATTTCTCTTAGATTATCCCGGTACTATCATTAAGTGGTGAGAAATTTGTCATGATTTTCAAACCCTCTAAACAATATGACATAGAAGGGAGTCATGTTTTCATGTAATGATGAATGTGATATTCTCATCAAGGAGTAGAAAATGAGGCTTATCACTACCCATGTGATCACATCACTAACATGTGGATAACATTTATTAGTATATAGATATTATTCAAATAAGACAAATGGTCTGTGTGTTAATTTAGAAAAACTATTTCATAGACTATGATTCAAGGTAGTTTAATGTTAATGAAAATAACTACCCAACATAAGAATTGGAGAAGGATATAGTTATCTTCACTTTGAAAATATGGAAGAATAGTATTTTGTGGGAGAAGTGTGAAATATATACAGATCATGAAGGCCTATTGTATATATTCACATAGAAATAGTGGAATGTTCACTAATGGAGATTGTTATATTTGATCAATGACTATGATTGTTCGATTCACTTTTATTCATGGAAAGGTAATAATGTAATAGACTCTATTAATAGAAATGTACCAAAAATTATATCATTGATCAGAATTGACTAGAATCTGATATTATTTTATTTAGAATCGATGGACATGGGAATCATAACTGATGGAAGACTATAATTCTCTCACTAGTGATTACTCAACCATCTCTTCTAGAGAATTTAGAGGATTCCCAAAGAGATGATGTGGGAATTAATAATAAAGTTGAAACAATATGAAAAGGTAAATCTCCATTGTATAATGATAATGTAGAATAGGTCATAATACTTAGGTCACAATTATGACTACCATGAAAACAAAATATAAAGGAGTTGGTGAATTGTTCCCATAGTTCTACTGTCTTTAGATATACGGGATGCACAAAGATGTATCGAGTTCTCAGAGAGATCTATTATTGGGAAAATATGTATATGTATATTTTAGAGTATACATCCATATTTCTTATATGCCATCAAGTGAAAGAATAAGGGAAAACCCCAATGGGGTGATAAAACATTTAATAATGCCAACATGGAAATGGGAAAATATGACAATGGAAATGGTAACTAATCTTACGAAGACATCAAGAGGGAATAAATATATATGGTTTTTCATGGATCTTCATTAAAATACTTCACAATGAATTTTAATTTTATAGGATTTCTCACTGAATCATCTTGGATGGACATACGTTCGAGCTTTGGTAAGGCTACATTGTGTTTTACTATTTATTTTATCTGATCAAGATCATAGATTCACCTCTCCATGATCTGGAAAATTCACCAACAAGATTTCAATACTTATTTGAACATCAACACAACTTATTTTCCAAAAATTTATGGCCAATTTGATTAAACTATATAGAAACTTGAGGACATGTTTAGAGTATTCTCAACTTATTTCAAAGGTGGAAGGCCCTATATTTTTTGTTAGAGACATGGAATTTCTCCACATATCACATTGGAAGAAAGTGATGATATTTTTAAATTAGGATATGATTTTTCCTAGATACATCAGCCCCTTTAAGATCATAGATCACATTGGATTGGTGTCCTAGTGGCTAGAACACCCACCGGACATATATTATGTACATGATGTATTCCATTTTTCCCTCTTAAAAAAGCAAAAACTTGACCACTCACATGTACTCAATCTAGAGGTGGTACCACTAGAGAATGATCATTCCTATGAAGAGTAGCCGAAAAAATTATAGATCGTAGAGACAGAGTTTTAGAAAATAAGGCAGTGCACCATGTAAAATTGTTGGGAATAAACCATATGATTGATTAAGGGACATTGGAACTAGATTAGGGGATGATAAATAGTTACCCACATCTATTTTAGTGTGGGAAATTAAAATTCGGAGGGTGAATATTCTTATGGTGGAATATTGTAATGAACTAGACTACTATAAATAAATAACCCCTTTTGATTTAAATAAATTTCATATTATGTATAATAGTTTTAAAAAACACATGAACATCAACAATTTTATTATTTAATAAAAAAATTAATATACTTTTAAGAATCATTAAAATTGATTATATAGTCATTCAGTAGTGATTACAAAACATGTATTAATATACTGTTTTAACAAATCCAATTTACACTATGATTTGGCCTCAACTAGTATGGATTTGACCTATGAATCCCATTTATCATATATTCTAAGGATATATCATCATTGGATTTTTCCCTTAACCAATAGGAATGTGAGTTAAAACACCATAAGAATGAGAAATACAATTTATGAGAGATGTTCAAGCTCATCGAGATCATGACTCAAACCATGTACACCAAAACATACCATGAAATTCTCAATGTAATACACCATACCCATTTATATTTTTCTAGAATGTTAAATGGATATGAATCTAGAGACTAGAAATATTAATATTCACATTTTTTATAGAATATCGATTATATTTTCATCTTATTATCCTTGCATTATAAACATGAGATTCATTTTGATAGAATAAAAAATAGTATTTTTTTATAATATTCATATTTAATTATGGATGTTATTTTGATGAATAAATAATTTATTAAAAAGTAATATATTAATAAAATATTTTTATTGAATATTTTTTCAAATATAAAATATAAAATATCTTTCATTAATTCAAATGTAAATTTTATAAGGTTTTCAAAAATGCTAGTGTCAAAATACACATATTTTCTCAATAACTATTGATTGTTATTTAAGATGTAGAAATTCACTTTTTTATAAAATAATATAGATAAAAATAATATTATGTTATGGATAATAATGTTGAAATTACCATGTTGTTATTTTTTCATAATTTTTAGAGAAAGGAAAATTTTCAGGTAAAAATTAATTATGGTATATATATATTATCTGTGTGATGACGTCATACTGACACAAAAGTGACATAATAAATAATATAAATGATATAAAATAAAAATTCTATGTTTTCACTTTAAAATATATTTAAATTATTATTATTTTGATTAATTTTATAACGCTTTTGTGAATCATCTAAAAAAACCTTAATATTGTTTTATGGTTTTAAAATACTTTCTTTAAGAGTACAACTCAATACAACATAAGAAATGGTATTATTTTAATAATTTCTTCTACTTACCTTATAAAATAATCTTCTATACTCTCATATCGACAAAACCATGGGAAACCCATGGAAATTTATTATTTTGGATATTTTATTATATATAGTCTATAACATATGTTTGAGAAATAATAAAGAAATCACTACCCATTTTCTATATAAAAACACTATAGATCTAATTTCTCTCCAATAAAAATTCTTTTATAACATAATTACTCTTCCATAAACTCTGTAGAATTTTCCCAAGGTGTGTCCAATCCCTCATGAAGTTCCGCTTATTTATTTAGTGTCATAGACTCTACTAAGGGATCCTCACATGCTCTTATTTATTCAAAATTAATTTTTATCATATACCATTTATTAACAATTCCCAAATGTTGGTATATATAATTCCAATTACTAATTACATCCCATTAGATTTATAAATTATGAGACACCCCTTAATCTCTCATTAATACATTTTTTAAAATTTTATGTGACATCGTTGTTTAGTTGATATTTTACTATGATTTTCGATGAAAAACAATTGTACCATGAATACCTTACCCATTTCTATTCAATTGTGTTTACTTATATACACTTATATATAAATATTAATTGTGAAATAGA
The DNA here is from genome assembly GCA_963277665.1 of Viscum album. Taxonomy (NCBI): domain Eukaryota; kingdom Viridiplantae; phylum Streptophyta; class Magnoliopsida; order Santalales; family Viscaceae; genus Viscum; species Viscum album. Next base: position 1,678,399,361 of record OY728143.1, on the reverse strand, counting down.
TGTATTTATTTCATTAACCATCATCATTCAAAAAATATTCTTTTGAATGAATCCATGTTGTATGAACATTTTGGAACACTTATGCTTGAGGATGAACTAAAAGTGATGGGTATGCCTAAACTTCCTTAGCACTCCAATGTATTGGGTAATTTTTAGTCTCATGAGACATCATTTTGGGATAGGGATTAAAATTAATTCCTTTATGGGGACTTTTTACATCATGATATATTGGTATTTGTCCATGAGCTATGATTACGACACATTGTTTTATGTTGTTTCCAAATTTCCCATTTTTACTTTTATATTATCATACTCTATCATGACTCATTTTTCATAATTATGATTAGTTGCAATTTCATGCACCTTTTATATTTGAATTTTTAAACATGTATTCTCCCATTATTGTCATTCCATGTTTATTCCTTTACTCATCTTTATATTTGACTGATTTCTTATGTTTGTCCCCAGGTTATCCTAAACAGTTTTATGTGCCATATTGATTTGAAATTTTTCCATAATGATATTTCCTTTTCTATATTAAATTGTTTTTTTGTTATTCCTAATTCCCAAATAAACAATAATTCTCAATATTTTGTGATATATTAATTGAAATAATTTTTCATAAATTTTGTATTAATGTTAAATAAAGATCTCAGTTATTATGTTATGTGTTCATGATTTGAAGGCTATGTTACAAATATACCACTCATTAGTTAAAAAATATAACTATTATAAATGTAAAATAAATTTAAAATATATTTATAATGCATTTAATTTTATTTTTTGGGTATTTTAAAAAGAAAATTTAAAAACCTAAAGCACATGAAAAGACACCCTAGATGAAAAACAACCAAGTATGATTGTAATTGAAAAGAAATAACTTTTTTATTCATTTCATTCCATAAATACGAGTTTAACAAAATAAAAAACTTTTTACTATGTATGGAACTTTGGATAGATTAGTACATTCTCATAAAGAAACATATAATGTTAATAAATTAGATTAAATATACACAATATATAAAATTATTACATTAATATGAATCCCAAGGAGTAGATATATGAAATGTATTATAGATTTAATAAAATCATCAATTCTACGAAGTCAGTTGGCTATACTATGGAATACATGAAAATATTTGAGAATATTAATATTTTTACCACATTGATAGAGAATAAACACTATTTACATTAAATAATTTTGTGATATTAATAACCTATATCTCAAGGATTTTTTTGGAATGTGGGTGAGGTGTACAGAGATATTTAATGAACACAATGATGTTATTTAACTAGGATAAACTATATAATTCATGAAATCTATGATTGAATTAATAGAATTTATCAATGATAATTAAAATGGATGTGAAACATACTTTAAAAGTTTAGATAAGAGCGATCATCTAGTTAAGATATTTAAAATATTTATGCAAACAACATTTTTTTTAACAATTATAACTATAATGAAATGTATAAAAAAAGTAAAGTATTATAATTATTGGAAAATGGATGAATCCTCTTGTGAAATTACATTGTATGAATATTAACAGAAAATAATGAAAACCCCAGATGAAATATAAAAATATGTATTATTATATAGGTAATTATCCAGATAAAGAACTGAAGAAAACATGGAGTTAATGATAGCATAGATCCTTTAATTTAGATGTGGATGATGCATGTGAAAATATATATGTGAATTATTTCCAATGAAAATGAGGCATAAAATTATGCTTCCAGTTTTTATGATAATGATGATATTGATTTTCCAAAAAATTACTAATTAATAACAATTTTGGTACTGAAAAATTCATGAATATACCTTGAATAGACTAATAAATTTGTATAAAAATAAAAAAAATTGTTTCCTTATCTTCCAAAATAAAAAGAAATATTTTATTTGGAAAATAAAAAATTTAAATACTATTAAATAAGTACTCTTATTTTAAATTTTTAGATGATCAATAAAAAAAATTGAACAAACACATTGAACAATACTTTCAGATGTCATTAAAATCTAAAAATTAGAATTGTTAATGGAAGTAAAATTACCAAAAAAAGAATATTTATAAGAACTGCTTTATTCAAACAACTAATAAATTTTCTATAATTAAAAACACTAATTGATTCTCTAATTGTGTAATTACCTTTCATTTAATTATACATATTTATTTATTTATTTTATTTTATCTTTTTAATTATATTTTAATATATAAATTAATCAACTATGGATTCCAAAATCATTTTTCCTAAAAAAAATTGACATAAATTTATTTGGGTACTAAACTCATTCTTTGTATGATTTTTTATAGGTAATGAACATATAGTGGTAAATCAATTGTATATGATGTCTACAAAGAACATTTAATAGACATGTGAATAGAAAATACCCATATTTCTAGAGTTTATTGAATTATGGTGGTGGTTATTTAAGGTTATATGATATTGTGGGTGGAAAAGGAATTAGCCTCAGACATGTCGGTTATTCTAAAATATTTCTCATTTGTTGTATTTTATTCATTTATGTGTGAATATATGACCTATACAGTATATCTATATTTTATGATTATAGTTACCATGGAATATTTTGGATTAATTCATAAATTATTTTTTATTCCAATGTTGAATTAATTATAATAGCTTTTAGAAATGATAATCATTATTATATTAATTTAGAACAATTTTTTTATCAAAATCATTTCTAATTAAAGATTATTATTGGACACAATTGATACTATAATATGATACTGTAAAAATAATATTTAAACAATGTCAATAGGATATCTCAAAAACTATTAATCAAAGATTTAACAAAAATAGAATTCAAAAAAAACAAAGAATATGATAACATAATTAATTTAATAGAATCACAAATTTTAATTCATAACCTATAAATAGGTTTCCAACTTTCAACCCGTAAAACATATTCAAATTTGATTTATTTTATATTCTAATGTTTTTAATCTATTTTTTTAAGAATTATGATTATGAGGTTGTTGATGATTATTCATGATTCACAAAGGAATTTTATTTCAACTTAGAAAAGTGAATCTGTTTCTGGTTTTGATAAATTTGGTATTTCTATAGAGAAAATTAAAGGGATTATAACTAAAAATAGATAAGGGAATATATAAATGAACATGAGGATATATATGTTGAAAATTTTATATCATAATAAAGTTATACAGAGACATTATATGAACCTATAATATTATACAAACATTGGGTTTTTGAAAGGATAAATAGAAAAATCCAAACAAATTCTAACACTATGGTTATAGAATATACAATATCTATATATTTTTATGTAGACTATGTGAAATAATATTGTTATTTAATTAATTTTTTATATTATCAATAATAATTAATTTTCTAATTGAATTTGTGTGTTTTTGAAAATATATTGTTTATAAGTTTGGATGTTTTTGTAAAAAAAATCATTATTCTGAATAAAATAGAGAATCAAGATAAAATTTCACTAGAGTAATTAAAGAATTTTCATATGTTATTAAAGCATTAATATGGATTATGGATTATTTGATAAAAATCTATCATTGGCAGAACAATCATTTCATATCACTTCTGATGACATAGATCCACAAAATCTCAAAACTTTTTTTGAAATCCATAAGGATGATATTTCAAAAGTAAATATCATTAATACCTCTATTGCCTATGACCATACTACTGATTTATTTCTTAAATATCCTTGTAGTAACCAACCTAACAATTTATAAAATTATAAAATATTATATGAATAAATCACTTCAATTCAAATAATCATTAAGAACTATACATTCCATACTTTTTATGTTTGTTTAAGTGAACTTGATAATGGAACTCAATCCCAAGCCTGTTTGAAACCAGGTGAACATCATGCTTTTTTGTCATATCTAAAACCAAATAAAATTGATGATGAAATATTTATTGAACACTAGGTAAAATTTATGCATCAATAGTTTAATGATTTAATTGAAATAAAATAAGGGAATTAGTTTTTTGAACTAATGACTACGTAACTATTTCAACTAAATGTGTATATAAAAAAATTTATAATTCTGGATATATGTTTACAAAGAAGGTAATATTAGATGATCATTACTTTTTTCAAGAGGAAGAAATTGAATAGGAAGAAACTTCATCACCTATATCTATACATGAATCGAAGACAATATCTTTCCTATTTACATATCATTTAAATATAAAAAATATAAAATGGATATTATGGGTATATTCTAAAATGGTCATGTTGTTGATGATGTTTTATTGAAAAAACCTGATATTTTCATTCCCAGGATTATCAAATAATGATTTTAAACATTAAAAAGAACATTAAATTAGAAAACATTCCCCCATATATTTGTTAGATAGGAACATCTATTTCTCTATTACAATTGATTTTCATAAGGAATGTTTCCCTAAAAAATGATATCAATATAATTTCCAAATATGCTTCAATATTTCAAATAATTAATGATTATATTATTTTTGGTTCATTTGATATATCATTAGGTATTAATGTTTCAAGAAGTGCAAAAAATTAATTCGAAATTTGTTTGATTGGTGATTTAACCTTTGTTTTTGGTTTTAATATTTTGGAAAAAAATTCTGTGATTAATTTAATATAATGTAAACACATAAAATACATTTTAAAATCAAATTTCATGGATATAAATAAAACAAGTGATGTAATAATGAGTACAACCTGTTAGTTACATTTCAATTAAACTGTAAAATAAGTGACGAAACAACTTATAGGTGTATTATATGGAGCTTACTATTCATAACTGTTATCTATCTAGAAATTGTATTTATTGAGTGTATGTTTAAATGTTTTAAGATGACTCTATAATAAAACATATAAATTGGATTATGATAATTTTAAAATACCTTGAAAATAAGATCAATTTTATATAGATTTAATTATAAGGAATTTTATTTCATCAAGTTAGTTATTCTGATGTAAATTCTTGTTATTGCAATTTAGACCAAAAAATAACATCAAGTATAATTTTCATTTTAGGAATGACACAAGTTTCATGGTGTGTAGAAATTTTGAACGCTATTTTGTTTCCTTCTAATGATGTTTAGTTTGTAGCTTTTACTATTTATTGTGCATATATTCTATGAATGAAAAACAAATTACTTGACTATGGATATACATTTCCTTATATAAATATAAACTATGAATATAAAGGACCTATTAATATAAAAAATTAATCTTATATATCATTATAGAATTAATAAAAATGATATAATACATGACTTTTCTCGATAAAATTTTTAGAAATTGGATATGACTCTTGAGTTCATTAGTACTGAGTAACATCTCACTGAAATATTTAATAAGCCAATAATTAAAGAGAGATTAAGTTATATCTGACATGAATTAGGAATGATAAAATATTCTTAATTTTTTCATTCAATAAAATATTTCTAGTAGAAATTATATTTTAAATTAAACAAGTGACTATAAATATCATTTTTTAATAAGTTTGTTCATACAGGATATTAAGATACGATTATTATTTTAGTTTTTATGAGATTGACCAAACAATAGTTTGAGCTACCATGAATCTCCTAAATATATGTATATGTTTTAGGTTACCATTTCATGGATCTGTGTAGCCTCAATTTTGAAAATCATGTCTTTAGTCTATTTTTTATTCAAATAGTATATTTTGTGATATATATATATATATACTCATTTCTATCATGTTACTATTTTATTCCATATGGGTTTAATGTTTTACAAAATTTTTATTTAAATAATTTTCTCATTATGTATTGAACCCTATTGAAAATTTTATCACGGTTAATGGAAAATAATCTTCCTCTTTAACATATGAACCTCTTTGACATCTATAGAAATGGTTCGAATGAAGATAATTGGAAATTTATGTACATTTTTTGAACAATAATTTTTTAAAATTATTAAATCTAGATCAGGTACATTTATTGAGCCTCATATTCATTATCTATCTAACAGATTAACAAATCTAGAGAAATAGATTGATATTGTGTGTCAAAAATAATTAAAATTATTAGTTTTTAGGGTTGATAAGAAAATACTATGGAAGGATTAGATTAGTGACACGAAAAGTACACTCTAACATAGAGAGTTCATATAATTTTATCAGAATATTGAACTGAGATATGGTTATAATAAGGCCTACCTGAAAACTATTGTTAATATATAAGAGTATTTATTTTTATCCAAGCCAATGGATAAGGTTATGAATGTGCATGAAAGTGGTTGTTTTTTTTATAGATAATGAAATTGTGAAGTAGATCATGAGATACTTGAATATAGGAAAGGGATAAAAGTACCAATTATGGATGGTATCCCTAGGTTGATGATAGATAAGGTAATGGTTACATACTAAAGTCTACATATCAAATTTATATAGTACTATATTTTCCTAGGATATGCTAATTCAAATTTATTTGGAATATAATATTTTATTCTACCATTTAATTAATAATAGAGTAAAGATCAAACTACCCATGTATAATGTGATCCATAGAGAGGAATCATGAAATACATCATTCATGATCAATTCAATACCCTATCCCAATAAAATTTCTTGATTTTATATTTCCAAATTACATAATACATAGTTAGAATAAATGTTACTTACATCTAGTGTCATGTATATGAAATAGATAATTTTCCACAGGATAATTGTTATCTTAAATCCAGGTAATATGTCTTTATTATATTACCCTGAGAAGTTATAATGTAAATTAAATCCAGTCTCACATACTTTTATGTCAATTCAAGAAAAAATATCTGGGTGTAGTAACAAATGAAATTGGTGAGGATTTTTCTATTAAAGAATTATCTGGGGAAAAGGATATGGATCGAATTGCTTTTGAATAATAATTTTTTTCTTCTAGTATTGAATCGAACAGTGATCATAAATAATAATTAAATGATTTGAATGATGAATCCTTGAAAGAATTTGAATATGATTTTATCCCTCTTTTAAGTAAACGATTGTACTATTTCCTATAAGTCATGAACTAGTGGATTTGTCTCAATTAACTTCTATTGGAGGATCTAGATATTAAAATTCTTTATTTAGACCTCCTATGTCTCTTTTCATTTTATCATATATGAATAAAGGAATTGACTTTTGATGATTTTCAAGACACAAAATAGTATCAAGCTGAAACATTAAGAGAAATAGAATCTTGTTTTACGGATGTAGAAGATTATGATAATGATGGGTTTGATGATTATTTTACCATATTATATAATGTATTTAGTATAGTGGTTTCTAGATCTATTGAGAAAGGGACTGGTCTAGTGGAAAAAAGTTAAGGTTCAACAACATTTTATATTATACATCTTGTAGTGATAAATAAACCATTATCCATGATTATGATTGACTATTATAACATTTAGTTTTCTGATGATCAATTTTATGGAGTAAATCCCCCATAGAATGGTGAGTATTCCATTCTATTTGCACACATAATTCTTATTGGACTTAAATTACAGAAAAGTTCAATGGTTATAAAAATTATTATTAATAAGAAGATTATGAAAACCAATATGAAGCTGATTTTATAGGATGAAATAATGTTAACCCATAGAGTGGAATATGTTTTTTATTCAATTTTTTGGTCAATGATAATAAAACCTACTAATAAAGATGGTACAATAGACGAGTTTGAACTAGTTGAAACTCTTGAGCCGGGTGTTGTTGTGGACCTGTATGATGAAAATATTTTATATTCCATAGTGAAGAGAGTATCAATACCATTATAGGAAGATGTTGATATAGCTTGTAAGATAACCCCATCCAAATATGTTGAATATTCTACATAACCATCAGTATCTTCCTTAAATGTTACCAGTGTGGTCCAATGTTAATTTAAGGTAGAAAAAATTATCATGTAAATGATTAGTTTATATGTTTTGGATCAATATTTGAAGGTACTAAAGTGGAACTCATTTCAGTGTATATAACTTTCATTGTTAATCAGATTCTCCCAAAAAAATATAGAAACATTTATTATATGGCAAAGAAAATTTAGATACTTCAAGAGAATGATGTGGTTATCGATGAATATAATGAGAATATAAAGTAACATTTATCTCAATGTGAAGTCAGTTTGTTTACATATATATCTACACTATCTGTTTTTACATCTTCTTCCAATACATATCATCCTTCTCCTTATTATCTTACTACTATTGATGAGTGTTTGATTTGGAAAATTATTCAAAAATAAATACAATTAAATTTGAATGGTTTTTCAAAAACTAATGAGATTATTTTGTCTATGTTTCAATGTCATGATCAAAATAAAATTAATTTTATCATTGGAAATTATATTCAAGATGTAAATGATTGATAGATAACCGATAGTTAATCAATTACTGCATAATATGTATCATCAAAATGAGTTACATAAAATCAAATTTTTGGTCCTTACATGGAAATCTAAAGATTATTCTAATCATCATGGCATTCAAATATTTGGTAGATAAGATGAATTTAATAGAATATCTCATAGATCTCCTTATTTAGTTGATGGATTGTTTCTAGTGATTCTAGAGTATAAATTCGAATCTTTGGTGGATTTTACCATGCTCAGGGTCACTACTTATATAGTGTACACACCAACATGAATGAGATACTTGCTTCTAAATTATGTTTAGGAAACCATACATCTATAATGAAAATTTCAACTTTAGCCTTCATTTTGGTTTCAAAAATTTTAGTTTCACGCCTACTCAGGTTGTGAAAAATATTTAGCCTCTTTCTAATGGAATTATTTTGTGTAACTTTAATTTTATTGTTCTAAAACCTATACATGAATAACATAGAATGGAATATGAAATTTAAATCCATAGATCACATAAAGATATATAATCTTATTCGAGTTTTTATTAGGATACCTAATAGGGAAAATTCTTTATATTTTAATTTTAAATTGAAAAACTTTTGAATGAATGACATTTATTATTATCTTAATTAAATTTTGTTCTTGTATATATTATATCTTGATCATCAAGTGTGTTCCTTAATATAAATTAATTTTTATATATTTTATATAATCATAAAATGGGAGGCAGTATATTATATTGACGTAAAATGATTTTGATCTTGATGTTATATACGAAAATTGATACTATGTTTTATAATTATGAATCATTATCTTATTTTGGTTTATGATAATCAAAAGGGGTTTATTTTTTTATTATACTATAAATTCCATATTTTAATGATGCCAAATCATGTTTCACATAATTAAAATTAATTATTTATTTTGGATAAATAGTTTTTTAATTAAAAATACACAATATAGGGGCCATTCATGTGATGTAATGGATCGACTCCATGACTACCGATTTATTACACACACACATTTAAATAGAGTGTGAATGAATTAAGAAACTATTGAGGCATTTTCTTACTAATCACATCATTCATACATTGAATTCAAGACACCATGCTATAAGAACTGACAATGCGCATGATATTTGGATGTTTTATCTTTGTTATATATATGCAATGAAGTCTACTTTAACAAAAAATGGTCATCCATAAGAAGGATTTCCAATGAAAATTAAAAAAATGAAAATGTCAATAAATGTTTGATCAATATAACATTGATCTTTAATCTACTATACTTTGTATCTGAACACCTATATATTGTCTTCAACCCATGGATGAATATTTTTTTATGTCTCCAACAAACATCACATTGAGACAAATAAGTTAAAAAATTATTATATTGATCTATCAAAGGATTTATGATATCTATAGTAAAATATCTTCATCACACAATATGTATGAAATAGACCATGAGTTCTAGAAAAATAATGTTTCTGTACAAAATAAAAAATACTAATTGTGGTATTCAATGATATCTATATGGGTAGTTTGTTATTTTCTTTCTTATCAACTGAATATGATTATTCTCCAATGGATAGAATCTTCAAAAAATATGAGGAATCCTCTCAAACAAAAAAACTAGTTTTATTTTATGTTTCACTTGATCCTTCATTCTTTCACATGCCAATACACTATTTTCTTAGAGAAATTTTAAAAAAAATATATGATGCTTGAACTGAGCAAAACTATGACTCTAGAGTTAACTAGCCACTTATTTGGGGAGGAAACCATTACTAAACAATGACAGTCAGTCACATATTGAGATACTTCCAAATTCATATAATTTTATAGCCCTCTCTATTTCTTTTCTAATATGATTTTCTCTTGGTTTATTGGTTATTTTTAGGTAATTATTACATAATATAATGTAGAGTACACTAATACATCATAAATTATTTTTTTATATTTTTCCTCTCAAATACATCAATGGAAGTGGATATGGTTATCTTGGACTACATTTTCTGAATAATTATTTATAAAACACAATCTCGGTTATGGATCACTTTACAATTTTTAATAATGTGTTTTTATAGTAGTTCATAAAATCCATAAGATAATTAAATTAAAGAGGAAAATCATATGGGTTTTGAGTTTTCCAAAAATGAGAAGTACATGTTTATGGAGATGGTGGTCTTTGAGGACCATGATGAAACATGCGATCTTTGGATTCAATACCATCTAGAATGGAAGTTTCTAGAGTATAGTGATAACTAATTTACTTTTGATAATATTTTTTGGTATCAAAATCATAATTTAGTTCCATAGATGGTCTTTTACACATTAACCTAACTCTTGATGTAAAATATCATTCACGGAAGTGTGGTTCTATCCTAGGAATGGTAAAGAGTGATGACTACTCACCATAACTAATGGGTTAATTATAAATAATTCACCATATTGCACGGAATTTTCATTTGGAAACTTTATTCTTGAGCCTTTTTTATGTTTATGAATCTTTTATTCAGTTTTTTGAAATATTGGGTTTAATAGAATATTTTATTTCATGTACAATTAATGACTAGTGTGTTCCCTCTAAACTCATAAATCTAATTTATCTAATAAAGAAAATAAATTTTGTGGAATAATATTTGGAATAATAAAAATATTGTTCAATTTCATGCAATCAAAAGGATGGATTAGGATCAGCCTTTGGGACTACCCCTTTATTTTTATTTTTATTAATGTTTACAATTTTACATTCACTACATTTCATGAAATTATTTTCAAACATCATTATTTTTTCTTAATTTTTTTAAAATAATTCTTATAAAAATATAATTTGATAGTTATATTTTTCAATTAACATATATATTGAGATTCATCTTTGTATATTAATTTCAAATATAAAATAATTTTTTTGTCTTATGAATATTTTGAATGAATCTTTGATAAAATATTATATAATATAAAATTATAAATCCTTACTAAATTTTATAATTGGGGTACTTTTTTTAATTAAGGAGGATTTAAATTTAAACATTTCAATATATATATATTTGAAACTCAATTCCCCCTCCCCCTCTTGAGATTTTCTCTATGAATATTACCCCTTTTCTTGGGTATGAATTGGGTATTCTATTATAATGAAATTTTAGAAAATTCAAATTCTTGATATGTGGCTCAAATAAATATTTCATTTCTTTGTAGGAATAATTTGTTTTATTAAGTGTTTGGTGATGTTCTTATTTTTTTTATACCCTTTATATTTCACCAATGTAATATGTCTCTAATCAGTACGAAGAACCATATTATTACGTCTGAAATGTATATATTTTAAAAAATAATTTTCTCACTAATCCATGGTCAACCAAAAACAAGTCAATAATTAATGGTGGAATTAGTATCATAAATAATTCCCTTAAATGATGCACTATAATAATAATTTTTTTTCATCAAATGATTGATTATTATAAAGACATGGATTCATTAAGTCTGTATTCCTATAAAAGATCATTTAAAGTGACTTCAGAAATATTCAATGTTGTGTTTCACCATGCAATAAGAATTATTACAGCTGTATAATGAATGATTCAACATGGATTTCATGTGTGAACTATAATATTTCCCTTAGGAATGAAAATTGTTTTGGTTTACCTTTTGATGGATCAAATAGTAATAGAATTGGTCCCCCGATTATGGTAAAAGACGTGATATGAAATTCCCTTAATATTATCCAAGATTCATATGAGGATATAATCAACAGAAATGAATTAATACAAAATAGGTACCTATTGTTTCAAAACAGGAGAGTAAATGTTTGTATTCATGTATGTTATACATTATGAAAATTTTGGATATGGTTATGGATCACAAAGATTGGATTCAATATCTTTTTATACCAAGGATAAATCATTCATCAGTAATCATAATTTTGATAAATAATCTGAAATCATACCTGAATGATAGTTAATTGATGAAATATTGGAGTTCATTTTGTTATATGTGTAGCTTTAATAAATGTGGACTGACTCCATGCAACATTTATTAAAAAAAATATTTTATGTAATTCTAGTATATATTTTTCTTTTGTTTCTTACTCATAATCATAATTGTATTTTCATAATACCTATTTCATCACTATCATAGTTTTCCTAACTCAGTTCTAAAAAAATATCATCCCAGGGATGATGTTATTCACGTTTAATTTTTATAAATGGTATAATTGAACTCCTTATATGATAAATTTCAAATACATTAGTCTTAAATTTTACTTTTTTTGTATCCCCATTTCTATTAAATGAAAATATTCGATCACATATTGTTCATCTAAGAACTCTATTCCAGAGGTGTATATTTTCAATCCCATGTAAATTCATGGTAGATTAGAAGGTTATCGAGGAATAATTCATTTTATTTGGAAGTATGTATAAACATGATTGATCCCAATTAATACTAAAGGTGTAACTAAAGATAACCTCGGACCAACCGGATGTGGAGGTATATTAAGGGACCATAAAAGATGATATCTATCAAGATTAATTTGGGATTTTAGTTCTTTTATGGTGTATGACATTTATATATAGGTTTTTATATTAAATATTCTGATTGTTTGACTCAAAGGGAGATGCACTGTTTTTCTTGAAGTGGATTCCACATTCATCCTAAATTCTATCAAGATGAACAGACTTATCACTTATTGAATATTTTTCATATCATAGAGGATATGCATTTTTTTCTTAAATTTTATTAATTTTTATGGGTTATAATATCTTCTATTAATGTATCTAAAATGATGATACCCTAAAAAATATACATATTACCATATCTTTTTATTTTGTATGATGTTTTACCTGATTAAATTGACATGGAAAATTACCATAATATTTTTAAAAATGAATTTTTTTTGTTAAATTATTTTAACAGTCTAGGATATTTTTTCGTTGAGAATGTGTTCTTGATAATATTATAATTGAGAATATAATTAGATATTTCATTAATTTTTTTACTGTGAAGATCAATGATAAAGACTTTTTTATATTTTATCAAACATTTAAAATGTTTTATGCCTATATTCATCAATTATATATATATTCACAATATGTAAATATTCATATTCATTGACGTCAATGTATTTTGTATTCTATAGAATCAATACATCAAATCATCCTTAACAAACCATTAAAATATATCATTACCTAATACATTTTTAGATTAGAATAATGTTATTTATTAAATATATATGTATCCAATTGAGCCATATTCAATCATAAAAATTATTTTGTAGATTTTTTTTCATGACCAGAGGTAATGATTGGGATAAATTTGCCAAATATAAAATTAATATTAGAAATAATGAATTGAAAAAATATAATTTTATTATTGGAAAAATCAAATTTTTCTAATAAAATATCTATAATCCACCTAATTTTCATGTTATGTGAATGAAAGTATGTCATAACATTCACATTTCACTCGAATCCTTTCTAAGACATGGATTTTATTGAGGAATCATAACAAAAAAAGTCAATATATTTTGATCAGGATATAGAATAAATTATAAAATCTTAACTTTTTAATTAAATTATAACTTGTACACGAAACACTCTTATATTAATAAAATTATACAACAATTAAAGAAATATAATAAAAAAACTAAACTAATAAATTAATACTCTATAACAATGTAATAATATTTTTAAAAATGATTATTGGGGAGGTTTTATAAATTTTTCACACTAGAAAATATTCTTAGTATTAGAATGAATATAGAATAATTATAAAAGTATGATGAATATATTTAATTGTTATCATATGTTTCTAATACTTCTATTTTTCTTAATGTAATTAGAATAGTTGTTTTACCACTAAATAAAAAACAAGATATTTTTTACGATTAATGGGTCACTCCATGTACTTTTATAATGAATAAAATAATCATTAATTAAAAAACATTATAGTCCCTATTTAATTAAATTTTATAGCATTATAATTATGATTCCTTTTTTAGAATCAGAATATTAATGTGAATGTTGATGTTAATATAATACTTTTTATATGATATTGTAATTTATGGAATTATAAGAAAATTTTTAGTCATAATTTACAATAATCCATCTCATTTTTTCCTATGGTATTATTGAAAAAGTGTTATAATTCCGACACTTGACACATTGTTAGATTTATAAAATTGTTCTCTCAAATTAAATGTCCCTAATTCTTCCATTGTAATTAATTGGAGTTTTCTATTACCATACATAAAGTAGACCAAACTATATAATATTATTATCTCTATATATTGACTCATAATTATTTTAATTCTAGTACCAATGTTTTGGATTCTAAATATATAAGGTAATTTTTTATGAATATTTCTAAAATATTGTTAGGCTAAAATAATAATATTTTACTATATTTTACCATTATCTCATACACAACCTCTTCATCTTCCTAAAAATATTTCAAATTCTTTAAATCCAAAAATGGATTTAGTAAATATGTTATTTTTATACTTATAATTAACAAATTATAATAATAGTAAAAATAATCAATTAAATTCTATATAATAATATAAAGTAAAATAAGATAATTATACAATAAAAATATTGAAACAAGTGACTACAATTCCAAATCCAATTTTCTATTTGGTCTATAATAGTTATATATACAAAATGACCAGAAATATAATCCTTTGTTGGGTAATAAAGCAAATTCTCTCCTAAAATTTATTATATTAATATTAATCACATCGTGAGTCACATACTAGTTCAAATAACACTTCTATTGTATATAAAATAACTATCATATAAATTAAGAAAGCAAGGTTTTCAATATAATCATTAACTATTATACATAACAAAAATAAGGCATTATTAAATGAATAATCACATAATAGAAGTTCTATTAACACCTCAATTTTTTACTTTTTAAACCTACATAAAATAATTACTATGTACACATAAAATGTAACCGTAGTATTATAATTTATGTTGGTAATCATCTCATTGGATAATATACTAATTAAGAATGATAATGTAATCTTATTACACAGTTCTAGAATAATTTAAAATGAAAGCATGATATATATCCATATAGGTAGCATGGATTTAATTTTACCGCTATCACTTATTTTATTTAATCTCATAAGGGAAATTGGTTTTGATCCTTGTTGATTCTTTTAATCTTATAAAATTAATAAAATTTATCCATATGTTAATGAATTTAATGGATACTAAATTTCTTTTTTAATAAATTTTGATAAAGAATCAACAGTTTTTATGAAGAATATTGATAGAAAAAACCCACTATTGACCCACACTATTATAAATGAAATTCTTCTAATGATTGAAATGGAATATCTTATTATGTAATATGGTTATAAAAATATACTCACTTTTTATTGTTTAATTATATCCAAAAAATTTTAAATTATATTAAGAGTAATTACCATTAATAATATATATATTAAAAAATGGTCTTATGTTCCTGATATCTTACACCTTAAGCATGAGTGATACCATTTTTATGAGAAGTTCAATCTCATTGACATCACACCTCAAACCATGTATGTCAGACAACCTCATGAATGTATCACCATCATGCACCAAACCCTTAGGGTGTTTTCTGGTTTATTAAAGGGATATGTATCAATAACCTATTAATATGAATATGTATATTTTATAAAAAATTAAATATATTATTTTTTACTTTATACATTGTTTCATTTTATATATAATAAATAAAATTTAAATTATTAATTATGATATATTTTTAAATAAGATGTATATTTTGATAACATGATGCATTATTTGAAGTAAATAAAATTATAATAAAATATTATTAAAAATTAATTTTTCTTAAAAATTATATATCACAAAATTTTCAAAAAGTCAAATGTAATTTTTATAAGGGTTTAAAAACAATTATGGTAAAAAACCACACATTTTTAAATAAATGTTGATTATTATTTTAAAAATAAAAATACACATATTTATAAAATTATTTTTATAAAATGTGTATTATTTTTTTAATCCTAATGTTTAAATGATCCAATATTAAAATTTTCATGATTTTCTAAGATAGTCAAATTTTAGGGTAAAAAATAAATACCGTATGAATATACATTGTATATTATGACATCATAATAATCAAAATGTGATTTAATAAAAAAATAAAAATACTATCCACTACCAAATACACATTTTCCATTTAAAATCATGTTATTTTATGTTTATTTCATTAATTTTATAAATATTTTATAAATCACCCAAAAAAACTAATATATTTTCTAGTTTTAAAATCATTTCGTTAAGCGTATGAGTATCTCCAATTGAAAAAGGGTGTTATATTAATAATTTAGTATAATTTAACTATAAAATAATGAAATGTATCTCTACATGGTATTGAAAATTTAAAAATACCATTAAAACATTTGTAATATTGAATATTTATTATATTGATACCTAAACCTATATCTAAGATACAATAAAGAATTGCCTAATCATTTCGTATATAAAGCAACCCAATATCCCATATCAACTCACTAAAAATCCCGGGATCATGTCTTTACCCTTAATTCCCTATCTAGAGTCCTCTCAAGTTTACCCCAAGATCAAAAGAAGCTCTTCATTCAGTATTTGGAGTCACACTTTCAAGGTACAAGATCCCCCCTTTATCATCTTTATTCAGGATTCTTCATCCTCTTAGATATTTTTTTCATTATCTCAATATGGGATATGTTATTAAATATCCCCATTACTATCAAATTTATTCAAATTTATTATAGAACCTCATTATTATAATCAATCCATACCATAAAAATACATATTTCCCCATTATACTACTAAAATTTAACCATGATTTTTCCATTAAAATAATTGTGTACTGAATACTCGTACCCATTTCCTATTAAGGGTTTTCAACTTTATAGAATTATACATATGTATTATGGATTTAACTAGAGTTATTCTATACTCATTTATCATTTTATAAATCATGATGATTAATGAAACCATGTTTTATGTTGTTTTTGGCACACATATACATAAGAATGTATTGAATGTGACATGTGTACCATAAATTATATAGTTCCCTAAGGAATTGGATAGTGTTTAGTCTAATGATACGTCATACTAGCATAGGGAGTAAACCTAATTCCATTATCTTACATTTTTCATCATGATGTATTGTAATTTATCCTGGAACTATGATTATGAAATATTTTATTTAGAAGTTTCCACATTTCCCATGTTTCCTTTATAATTATCATGACAGATCATGTATTATTATTCATGTTTATGATTATCACACCTTTATAAAACATTTATATGACTATTTTCTATCATGTGTTACTTTCCCAATGTTATTGAATGTTTAGTACCATACTAGATTTATATATCAGCAATATCCTATGTATGTCCCCATGTTTTCCCAAGAAGTTTTATATAAGATCATGTTAATGTAGTTTTCAGTAAAGATGTTTTATTTCAGTTTTTAAGTTTTTATGTAATGTTCCTAGTTATTAATGTCACTAGAATTAAGATTATTTTGGGTTTTATTATGCGTAATTTTTTCAATAATTCGTGAATTAATATGAAATAAAGAGATGCATTATCATAGTTTCTATAAAAGGAAAGAATAGTTATTTTTGGGATTCAGTTTAAAAAAAATAAAAAAATACTAAGGTAGAACATTATGTATCTAAAAAAATCCTGAAATTTTGGTAATTATTTGTTATGTGGTTTATCCAAAAAATCCATCCTTATACAGATACTACATGTGGATTTGGATCTGGAAAAGATGTATATAGGGGTAAAACCCAAAAACACCGTGTTGAGGTAGCCTCGACCAAGAACTGATGTATAATAATGTGCCTTCTAGCAGACCAGGTTTTATAATCCTAAGGGATATGCTTTTTAAAATTCATAATCACATTACAAAAAAAATTAGGTGAACAAATAATTTACATAAGAGTATATTTTAGTATGTAGATCATTGATAACATAGATTAAATCCTATAAATTCATAATTTATGAAAATACATATAATTTATAATATATTAATTTAGTGTCATTGGATTTGTGTTTCTGTTTTTAATAGTTTAAAACTACTCATCCATAATTTTTAACTTTATTTTATCCAATGGATTGAAATATGATGAATCGTTCGAACAATAATTCTGAAGGGAAATGTGATTACTACCCCCAATAAGATTCCCAACCCAATGAGCGTAGGAATAACAAACATGGTGATCTCAAATAACATAATTTATGAATAGAATCTTGGATCGAGATGGGCACAAAAATCCCCCTAAAAAAGAGAAAGCTCTTATAGAGAGCTTTTTGCGATAAAGTCCTCTTAATTTTAATGGATCATATGAACCCTTAATCATGGAACAATGGATGAACTCCAATGAAAATATTTCCTCATACATCAATTCTCTAAACAAGATAATGTTATACATGTTGTTTATTATATGGAATGAGAATATGATCATTAGTGAAATTAATTAAGAATATGAATCTTGGGGATGAAATAAAAGTGATTGGGTGGAAGAAATTCATGAATTTTGTTTTAATGAGATATTATACTCATATTATTTTATATAAAATGGAATTGTTTTTTCTTTCCCCCAAGAAACAATTTGATGAATCTATCAAGGTGTATGAGGGAAACATAAAAAGACATTCATGATACATCGTCATCTTTGTCGTTACACCAAAATTAATAGATTAAATATTATTTTATGGGACATAACCTAATCTAAAAATATCCACATTGGCTTAAGGCATTGATAGATATGTGGAAATTTTCATATATTCTCCCGATGTTGAAATGGTAATTGGTGAATCTCAAGGGTATCAAGGGGATAATAAGTGTAATGTGGAGTACAATTCTGGTGGTCCTATATATAAATATAAGGGTACCATGAACGGTATACATCCATTATATAGATAGTGCATAAGGGAGAAACCTAAAAATATCCTTTGGGGAATAAGGAAATGATTTAGGTGATGGAAAAAATGACCCCTAGCTAGAAACTACAAAAAGAAGAAACACACAAATGTGATAGAGGAATGGAATGCTCTGACCAGCCCTCAATGAATTTTTTCATTGATGAAAATAAGATGAACCAAGGAACTTGGAAAACCAATGTACTATGATAGGGATTTTTGTAGACATCTAATAACCTCCATATAATAAATTAAGAGTTTATTATAATACAACTGCAGTGGGGGATTCTAATAATGAAGTGGTGAAAGGTACTCTATTTATTCATTCAATAATAGTGAAAATACATTTTAATTCTAGTTCAATGCATTCATTCATATAATGAATGGTTAGTATAATTATTCAAAAATGAAAACAAATCATGGATATAGAGCTATCAAGGAAAATTGAAAATAGGGAATTAATTTCATTCCAAGTATATTACTCTTCACCTATCAAATTGTTTGGGCTGAACATCATATATAACCTTTTTATACTCCCTTTTTTAGAATTTGTTTAATTATAGTTATTTATTTGATTTCCTTATATAGAAACAATATGTACTGTTGTGGCAGGAAAATCACTCTCTATATCATGAATAAACCCCCAATTCAAGAAAAATGGAAAGATATGTACAAGAATACTTTAGCAATAAAATCTCAATAATGTATATTATTTAACTATGAGAAAGAATAAATTGATCAAATGATTTAGTCTAAGTAATGGATCTTCCCTGAATACATTCCAAATGTAAGGGAATGCACTGATGCATTTCCTAAAAAATTTCTAGTTCTTTATATAGATAGAAGATTGAATTTTTAATCAATATTTTTCTTAGAGAATTTCCATTATACAAGACTCCATATACAAAGGATGTAGTGGAACATGGAATGGTGAATAAAAAAACTAGAATATAATTTTAATAATGGGGTCATATGCCCAAGTGCACCACTTTGGGTAGAACTAATCATCCTTATAAATAAATAAAATGGGTTAATGCAGATTTGAATAGAATATCGTGATCTCAACATGATAAATATAATGGAAAAGTATCGCATTCCATAGATTAATGACTTGTTTGATTGTATATGTTGATAAGAATACTTCTACAAGTTTGATATATGGTCATGATATTTACAAGAGGGGGAGAATAAAGAGGATATCCCCATGATCTATTTTTTTACATGGTATGGGCACTATGAGTTCATTATAATTCCATTATTACTCCTTAATGCTCCCAAAATCATTATGGACATGATGAATGGAATATTTTTATTTTACATTGACCAAATTTTTTTAGTGTTTATAGAGTATTCTCTAATATACTCAAAAATAAATGTAGAGCATCTGTGGACTATGCTAAAGACCTTATGAATGGAGAATCTTTATACCACGAATAGAGAATATGATTTATTATTGAGTAAGTATTATTTTTGGTGAATTGGATCACATGATATGGGATATATTTAGACTATAAATAACTGATGTAATGAAATTATGAACATGGAAAACATCTATGATATATACCCACAGTTTCCTCAGAAACACTTGTTACCATCATTGATTTGTAAGGAATTTTTTCATGATTGGAAAATCATCAACCCATGATAAATCAAAAGGGAGTCAAAATTTATAATAATGATGGATGTGAATAGAGGTCCAGGGATATTAAAAAAGTGTCTTATCACTACACCTATACTAACAATACCCTCATGTGGAGAATTTTTCATGGTTTTCAAGGATGATTGGAAGAAAGGATTGGGATATTTGTTGATGAAAAATGAAAATGTGGTAGCATGTGACATGATATATTTTTGTATTTAGTGAACATTGAAATAAAAATATAGAAAAATTATTTCTTTGGGGAGAAGTGTGTAACATAAAAAAACCAAAAAAGCCTCATGTATATAGTCACATGAAAAGATCTTAATATGAACTAGTGATGATAGATAAATCTAATCAAAACTATGACTTGTAAATCCACTATCATCATGGAAAAGAAAATAAAATTGAGAGAATATCTACATATAAAATATCCAATTATTCTATCAATAATGATTATGGAGATAGATCCACTCTTCTCAAACCTGAAATGGATTTTAATGGGATTAATAATGAAAGGAACATCATCAATCCTTTTGAAAATTATTTCTCAACCATCAATATTAGAAAAGATGATGGATTCTTGATTAGATTATGTGGGAATTAATTGTAATGTTGAAACTATAAAAAAATTTAAATCCTTTGAGATCAATGATAATGAATAAGGTCTTGTAATATTTGGGTCACGTTTAGAAGTACCATAAAATATTATTCTAAAGAAGAAGATATTTAATTATTCATATAGTTAAAATTTATCCTTCGATCCAAGAAAAAAAGTATGTATCAAGACCTAAAAGAGAAATATTATTGGGAAAATATGAATAATGAGATCATAGAAAATAAATTAGGAAGTCTTGTATGTCATCAAGTGAAAAAATAAATAAAAGAATAAAAAATTACTCCTCAAACATTACCCATACATATATAGAATTGGAAAAACATCAACATGTAATTTCTAGCCAGTATTTAAAAGACATGAAGAGGAAATAATGTTATATATGTTGTGGTGGATCATCTTACAATGACTGTTCACTTCATTGTGATTTGAGATGAATTCTCACTCGATCGACATTTAATGATATACATGAGATAATTCCATCATTCTATAAAGTTTTTCAAATTATTCGACACTCATATTCTCAATGTAGTAGTGATGTGCAATGTTCTAACTTCCAAAATATCCGACATGATGCACTTCATTATTGATGAAAGTAGAAGCAAGATTATATTGATCCTTTGGTGGTAAAGTTTCACAATATAAATATGAATGGTGCTTAACCTATTGACAGAGAAAGATTGATGTTGAAGATCCATTACCAAGGGACGCTTCAAATCCATAAGTGGATGGAAAAATCAAGGTCAGTTGGGTTGATATTGTTGAAAGAAATAACCATAATGAAGGAGGCATATTTTTTAAGGATGTGCTGGTCAGAGGAATGGATGGTGAATGAAATTAATCCCACTCGGAAGATTGTAAAGCAGAAAAGGAAAGCTCATCACAAGTAGCTATATATGATAGGGCTATCCATGAGATACATTCTCTAAAATAGAGGAACAATATGTTAGTTCTAGTTTCTACGACTTTAGAGAAGAGTAATGGAAAAGGTCAAGCAACAAATGGTGATAATATTTTATCTAAAGGAAATAATAAGGTATCTTTTGAACCCTATCCACTCCAGGTTTTGGGTGTTCACACTGATGCTGTAGTTATTGAAGTATCCCTTAATATTAGCTGTAGATAAGAGAGTGCTCATAGCTCTGAAATATAGGGGTTGGATAGGACTGAAAACTGCTCACAGAAGGATGGAATTAATCCCATTAAAAAAATCACAACTGCTAATGAGAAGGTAATAAGTAAAGTCAACATTTCAAACTCATTTGAGTTTATTTGTGCTGATATTAGTGATGTTGAGTCACCCCCATTTATGACTTCTTTTAATGTTGTGGAGGCTCCTTCGGATGATAATGGTGGTGAATGGATGCATGAAAAGTCTGGAAGGAGGGGCTGAAACTCCCACAGAAAAGTTGGTCACCTTCCTTAACACATCATGAGTGCATACTCTAGAGAAGGTTAATATTTTTCTATTGGGTTTCCTGTGGTTTTTTTGTTTCTTTTTTCCTCCTTTAAAAATTTCTTTTTGGTTTCCATGAAGAGACCAAAACACCTCAATTTTCACTAAAACAACATTAGATATGTGATGATGAAACATGGAACACCATAATCACTTGAATCTAATCGAGATCCAAGAGATAACTCCATGATCTAGAAGTTCCTTCAATATTATTTAAATATGGAGATTAACTTCAAAAAAACTCATAACCCTTAAATAGATTCAAAATATTAGAATACTATACAGAAACTTCTATAAATTTTGAGAACAATATCAAGTGACATATAAAGAGGATGGGATAAACATTTTCCTGTAGTTGAGTTCTCATAATATAATATTTTTCACTCCGTTATTAAAATGGATCGCTAAGAATCCCATTATAGGAAGATGTGTATAACACTTTCAAGTTAGGATGATGATGGGGAAAACACTACCAGGTCATGAAATGTATGAGTAAATGGTTAAAGAGTTTATGATCATTCTACAACACATCAAGGCTACTCAAAATAGTCATAAGATCTATGATGATAATATTTAAATATTCCTAGAGTTTGATATGGGGTAATTTTTATTCATATATATATCTGCATGGATAAAATGTATGATCTTATGGATGAAGGGAATGCTTACACCCATATACATCGCCCCCTTTGGGGTCTATGATTTCATTAGAGTGGTGGCCTATCAAATAAAACACCCACCTAACCTCTCTCACAAGGATGGTTTATTCCATATATCCATCTTGAGGTAGTACATTTCTGAACCCTCACATGTCAACGATCTATAGGTGGTTCCATTGAAAAATGATAACTCCTATGTGGAATAGTCATTAAAGATCTTAGAATGTAGAGATAATTTTCTACATAATAATACAATGCATCGGGTCGAGGTGATGTGGAGAAACCAATAGTTTTATGATGTGGTGTTTGAATTAGAAGAAGTCCTAAAACAAAGTTATACCCATATTTTTTAGTGTGGGAATAATAATATTTTAGGATGACATTTCAAAGGGGGGAATATTTTAATGTCATGAACATTTATAAATGAAATTCTAGTTATGATTAAAATTAAATATATTATTATTTATTTTGGTCATAGAATACACATAAAATTATTTGGTTTTTGTATATCCTCTAGGATTTCAAATATCATTAAATATAATTATCATTTATAATATAGTCATTGAAAAAGGTTCATATGAACAATATAAATATAGGTTTTTATAAAATCCAATCAACATAGACAACAGATGTAATGACCTCAACTAGTAGGATTATACCCTATAAAGCCCATTTATTTGAGCTTGTAAGGGAGATAGAATCACTATGATTTACCCTTGACCCATACAAATAATAGATCCAACAACTTCATCATGAGAGATACTATTTATAGAAAAAATTTATACTCATCAAGATCACAACTGAAACCACGTATGTTGAACCACCCAATAAAAGTATTACTATCACACACCATACCCTTAGGGAGAGATATTGTGTATTAAAGGTATATGAATAATGAAACTAGTTATATTAATATGTATATTTTATAGAATAATGAATATATTGTGGTTATGTTATAAATGATTTTGATTATTATAAAATAAAACAAATATTTATTTTTTCATTAGTATTGAATTTTAATTATGATGTTTATGTTGATTAATTAATAGTTTTTCGAAATAAATAATATTGTAATAGTATATTTTTATTTAATTTGTCTTATTAAATATAAAGGATTCCATTATTTTCATGATGTAAAATTTATTTTTTTGAAGGGTTTG
The DNA here is from genome assembly GCA_963277665.1 of Viscum album. Lineage (NCBI taxonomy): Eukaryota > Viridiplantae > Streptophyta > Magnoliopsida > Santalales > Viscaceae > Viscum > Viscum album. The sequence goes on along the minus strand of OY728143.1, from coordinate 1,678,374,528 downwards.
AAAACTTTTGTTATTAAAAACCCATAATTTTTCAATTAATTTTGATTATTATCTTAAAAGAGAAAATACAAAAAATTTAAAAATAATTTAGAAAAAATGAATATTACCATTCTAATCATAATTATGAAATTACCAAATGTTAGATTTTCATAATTTTCTAGGACAGTTGAATTTTTTGGTTAAAAATTAAATATTTTCTAAATATACATCATGTATTATGACATCTTAACAACCCAAATGTGATTTAAATGATTCTATAAAATGAATGCATGAACAAAGAAATATTTTAAATTTAATGTCATTTGATTATATATTTATTTTATTAATTTTATAATGAATGTATAAATCCGAATAAACTAATAATATATTGTATGATTTTAAAATTATTTATTTAAGAGTATGAATCCCATCCACATTAGGGAGGGTTTCATTTAAATAATTTTGGCATTTTTACATATAAAATAATTTAAACAAACCAATTTTATAGAAACCATTGGAAAACAATGGAATTATTTGTGGTTTGGGTGATTTTATTATATATAGTATAAATCATATTTTTCAGAAATGATAATGAATTACCTAATCATTTTCTATTCAAACCTACCAAAGATCCCATTTATCATCACTACAATTCCTCAGAACATATAATTAATCTTCCATAAACTCTCTATATTCCACCTATGGTACCCCATGCACTCAAGAAGTTCCTCCCAAATCATTTAATGTCACACTCTCAAGGTAAGGGATCCTTCCATTGTCCTCATTATTCTAATATCTACATCATCTTGTATATTTTTATTATCACTTCTATATGTAGGAATATGTTATCTTGTATCCGCATTAATGTAAAATATATTTCTAAAGGATGATATAACCCCTTCACTATCATCAATCACTCCCACAACAATCCATACACCCCTGTAATCATGAAACAATTTCCCCATGTTTTTTCTTTGCAAAACAATTGTTTAGTGAAAACTTATACCCATTTTCCTATCAAGTCTTTTCAATAATATGAACATATAATTATTGATTAGGGACTGAAATTTTTCTATTCCACACACCTTGATATTTTAATAAATTATGGTGATGAATTAATAAATTTTGTATGATCTATGTGGAACAAATATTCGTGAGAATGAAATAAAAGTGATGGGTGTGAAAATAATAAAAATTTGATCCATAGTATTTGGTAATTTTTAGATTCATGATACATCACATTGGGACATAGATTAGACATAATTAGTTTATTGTAATTTTTCCAACATGATGTATTTTAAGTTATCCTTGGCCAATTTTTATGATGTTTTTAAAACAATTATACATTTCCCATGTTGGATTTATGATTTTCATGAAATATCATGTCTTATTATTAATGATTATGATTCATAACCCTTTTATGAATCTTTTATATGACTATTTTATAACATGTATTACATTCACTCAAGTTATTCATTATTTATTCACATACTGAGATTTATAGCTCTCTCCTATATTATGCATCTCTCTAGGTTATCCCATTATTTTTTAATTTAGAGCATGTCGATTAAGTTTTCAATAAATATGATGTATTTCTTGTTTTATATTGTTATGTATTGCACCTAATTCCCAAAGATACTATACATATCAATCCTATGAAATGTATTATGAGTTTAATTATGTAATATATCATGAATTAATATGTAATAAATAGAAGGTTGGTTATAAACCGACAAACTATCAATAAATGAAATATATTATTTTCTTTTGGTCATATAATAACTTATTCTATAAAAAATACTATCATTAAAGGATTTTGGCTTTTAATTTTATTTCCAATAGGTAGAAAACGACCTTATATATATTATTTTCAATGAAACGGTTGAATAAATTTCATGTTTGTAAAAAATGCACTAAATATGGATATCTTACTTGATTTAAGAAAATCAATTAATCATATCTCATATTTAATTGTTAAAAATGAAGATAACATGAATAATTTTTAAATTTTTATAAAAATAATAATAATAATTAATTAGTTCTATATATTTTCTTGAGGATATATTCTTAAAATAATTCACTAATAAAATTTCCAACCTTTATATCAAAATCCTCATAGTGTATATTGTCATCTTAATAAGTTAAATTTTCACTCAAAAAATTAAAAAATAATTTAGATTTAAATTTTCAAATCTTTGTAAATAATAAAGTTTAAATTGAGCTTCCTAAAAGAAATTATAAACATTTTACATTAACATAAATTATGATTTTTTTAGAATATTGTTTTTCATTTATAATAATAATTTCATCATTAATGACTATTTTAATAATATGGTTCTATAATATATATTTTAAAAAAAAATATGTTCAATTATATATTATAAATCACAGAATATCCTACAAGATGATAAAAAAAATAACTCCATTTAGATGTGTAATGTCCCTGTTCTGGAAGCCACCCAGAGGCGCCCCGTACCCGATTGGTCACAGGGCCTCAAGTACATTTCCCCAAACGCCATAGGCTTCCAACTAGTAGTGAGGGAATTGGGTGTGATAGTGGGGAAACTATGCCCTCATTGGTAGACTACAGAGTGGAATTAACAAACATACAATAGAGGATGCAGTAAATATCCAACAATAGTAAACAGTGGAAGACTGAGACAATAAAACAACTAGAGCTCATATATATAAGTGATGCATGATACATATGTCTAGAAAAGAAGCCAAAAAATCACAATCAGAAATAAAAATAGTACTAAACCGAAGTACAAAATAAAAGATAAACAGATCCTCAGCATCACAAGCATAGCATGGTCCCATGATCTCCAGCTCCACTTTAAATCAAGTACTTGAAGTAGAAGGGTGTGTGCCCTTATCTATACCTGCAACAATATAATCAATTTGGACAAAAAAGTCTGACCCAAACAGGGTGTAAGACAATATCTTAGTAGGCTACCACTTAAAGACCTATTCCTAACAATCAGTGAATATATGGTAGGTAAAAGTATAGAAAGTAGTAAACAGGAACTTGCTGAACAGTAATCAATCCATAGAAACATTAATAAGAAATGGCTAACAAGTAGCTATGCACAAATATGTAACCTTCTGGGAAGTACTCATAGTCATCCCCTCTGGTCCTACCTAACAAGTACCAACAACCCTCTAGGCACTACACTCTTCCTAACCCCTCTGGTTTGGTCATATGAAAATTTAAGACTCTCTGAGGAAGCTCACTTGGTCAATTCCCCTTATAGTCTAAGGTATTCAGGGACTCTCTGAGGAAGCCCACTCTTTGAATTCCCCTTATAGAACGAAGGTCATGGACTGTAACACCCCGACCCCAGTTACCCAGAGTCGGTGCATTATTACATAACATTGGCATGATCTCAAGAAAGATCAAGTCTCGAAAGACCGATTAGTTTAGTAGCCTTGGAATAACTAGACACATTACTAAAGTTTACATTACATCATAAAATGAAAACTACAACAACATAGTCTCCATAGTCCGCACTCTTATCCCCTCATACTATCCCTTCAGGTCATTCATAAAATAATTCTTCACATCCTACAAAAAATAAAACATATAAAGGGGTGAGCTCAAATGCCCAGTAAGGATAACAATATAGCAGAAACTTTCATAAATAAGCATAAACATTTAATCCAATGTATAAATAAAACAAAAGCCTTTTAAAACTTGAACTTCAGCATAATATGGTAGAAATAAAATGAAATAATTCCATATACTTGTTCACATGGATATTCTACTAGTCAAATAATCACATGCAATATAAATAACCACTTTGATAATGATGGAATGCATAATTCCATACTATCATAACCACATAGCGAAGGCCTCATGCCATGACTACAAATAAGATTTTGTCAAGGCCTTGTGCCAGGACACTAGTTTGTCTCATGAGACCTACCGATGCATCGAGGAGCTATAGCGGGCTCTACCCGTTACATATTAAGTCCAATGCATTCCCATATGAAAGGGTTTAAACATAACATAAACAATCGTATTAAAACTAGCATACGAAATGTAAATACTTCATCCATAAACCATGAATGGTATAACACATCCACATTCAAAGATATCACAAAACCTTCAATAAAATATGGATGTTTTGTATCATAATAAATCAAATTCAAATAAGCTTAAAATCCATCAAAGGATGTTGACATATATGAAATCAAAACTCTTTTTAGAGAAATATCTCTTCCTATTTTGAAATCATTTAAGAGTCACATAATTATAAAATAAAACATTTACATTGAAAATTTTCTTATAATCTTGTAAGGGAAGCTTCGAAGATTTTATAATGGACGAAAATAGCTGCACCCTCCGTATAAGTTAAAAAACATTCTTACCTTAATTCTGTCGAAAAGGTTAAAAAACACCATGTTTGGAAAACGACAGAAAGATTCCTTTATAAACCTCTTATAAAAATTCAAAAAAGGGTATAAATGACTTTAACCCATATTGTTGTAAATATTAAAAATGTTTTGAAATACATTTTTAAGACACATGGATGTGTATGATAAAGAAATCCCAATAGATTATTACGTATAAACAACCTCGGATAATGAAGAGATTGCGAAATAAACCATTACCTTGTACTTTTCCTTGGTTTGGGGTAGGTTAACCTCCTGTATAATGGTGAAATAATTTTTATTAAATTATTCAAGAATCGTATACATTAATATGATATCATATATGATCTTTTAACATTTCTTTGTTAATAATATCTTAATATTATTGTCGTTTCGGGTGTTAACTTACTCATTTTCTTTTATATGTTTTGTTACATAAGCCATTTTTGTTATGGATAGGTTGTATATTATTCATATCCAGAATGATATTAAGTCCTTTATATATTATTATTAATCATCAAATGAGAATTATACTTGAATGGATACGATGGAGAATGAATCTCATCGTGTTCGTGGAGACGGTAGTCCGTACGTACGCATGAGCGACAATATCATTATTTTGATATTAAAATAATATTTAATTGGATTTTATATCATATATACAGAATCATTATCATTTTATATTTATTATTTACATGAATTACACACCATTATTATACCCATCCAACTAATAATGTTTTGAATAACAATTACACCACGACGTGGAGACGGTAAGCCGTACGTACGCACGTATGGTGACATGTCATTCAAAGGATGGATAAAATACTGAAATATGGTTGTACCATGTTTATAATAACATCACATTATATATAATATACTGGAGTTAGTATTTTATAATGGTAATAACAAAGAAAGAAGAAGTGGAAGAAGAAAGGAACTTGAAAAAGGGGGTGAAATCATTACCTCTTCTTCGGGTTATTCCTTTTGATTTGATCAAAATGGCTCCTTAGGTTTTCTTTATGACTAAAGGAAGGCCTCTAGGATTAAGTGAGGGAAGTTGAGAGAGTATTTGGGTAGGTTTTGGCCGAACCAAAAGGCTTTGATGGTGTGAATTAATGAGAAGGAGGAGTTCCCTTTTATAAGAGGGGTGAGGGGCACCTTTGGAAAAGCTAGAAATATTATTTTATAATAAATTAATATTCGGTTTATAATGGCTCAAAAGTAAATTATTTAAAGTTTAAGGTGGGTATAGGTCGAAACCCCCTCAACCAATGGGATTTATACATGTTTGGGTTACTATATTAACCTTATCCTTAATTATTAACTCTTAGTTAATTAGTTTCACTTTTACAATGTCTCCTTGTATTTTTATATTATATGGTTAATAAACAAAATATATACATCCAAGAGACCTCCAAGTGGTCCATTAATTATACACCTATAATTATATAAGTCTCTTGGATTAACCTTAGATTTTTAGGAATTTAATATCAATTAATAATATAATAGTTTTTTTTAAACTCTTTTATGTCGGTTTGGATACTATTAAATAATTCATTTTTTTGAAAATCATACCAGAATGATTACTTATAAAAAAGTTGATTAAATCAATCCAAACATGTCCTATTAACCTATAAAATTATTTTTATTTATAAAAAGTCTCAAATTACATTTATTTGGGTATTTATAATATCAATTATTCTAATTTTTCATTAATTAGGTAATTACTGCATCACCATTGTGTCATACATAACTTAAATTATTTAATGTCTAAAAATTATAAATAAAATACCATTATGTAGGAAATATTTTTATCTTTTTAATTAACATTTATACGCAAAAATCCAACATATATAACCCTATGTAAAGAAATTTTTTCTAAAAGATATATGCTTATGTCATTTTTGTATTTATTTTAACTTAATTAAAATAAAGTGTCCCTATAACCTACAATTGGCTCCATGGGGACCCAAAATCGACACAAATATCACCATGGTCGGAATTTATCCACCAATAAGGTTAGGACACGTTTTAGGGTAATTTCGTATTATTATAATATTATTTTTTAACCCTTATTTACCGGATTTACCCTTTAACCATGGTAAATAAAATATTTACCATAGTAATTATTCAAAATGTCTAAAAATAAAAGTAACCTATACACACAATTTGGAAATCTTGATTCCAAATATGGAATCCAATTTTCCAAATTCAAAACACAGAAGTGGCAAAAATTAATTTATAATTAATTCTCGTTGTTAAAACAAAAAAGCGTGTTTTTAAGAGATAATAACTATCAAAAGATTGACACTTGTTCATGTCCGGTTTAATTGTGAAATTATGTCCAATGACCAAAATTGTATTAAATGGTAACAATGTATTCTAAATATACTTTAAAACCACTCAAATTCATAATTTATCATTAATAATTATTTCGATTAAAAAAATAGTTTTTAATTAAAATTTAGTAATTTTCACTATTCATCAAAATATAAATGTTATCCAAAAAGTTCCAAAATTTTACCCTATGCTAATTTCGATATTGCGAATCCAAAAATGAAGTCAATTTTGAGTGATGAAAAATAAAATTTCAAAAAGTAGATATTACTATTCATAACAGCTAGTTTGATTGGTTGTGGAGTGTGTTAGAACTCGAAGTTGCGTACAACACATGCTGTTGTATTATTCAAAGGGAAGAATACTGTGGAAGCTTGGGGTGTTACACTCTCACCTCCTTCAAATAATTTCATCCTATAAATTTCTAGAATATTACTACATAAAAAGACTTGGGTGTTTCTTCATCATAAGTTCCTCGGGTTCCCATGTTGCCTCTTCCATTTTATGGTTTCTCTATAGAAATTTTACCAGACGAGTAGTCCGGTTTCTCAGCACTTGTTCTCTCATATCAAGAATCCTGATGGGATCTTCACAATAAGACAGATCGGGTTCTAGTTCTAATTCTTAATAGGTGAGTACATGCTTTGGGTCAGGCATGTATTTCCTTAACAAAGATACATGGAACACATCGTGAACTTTGGAGAGACTTGGAGGTATTGGCAAACGATAAGCTACAGCCCCAATTCGTTCTTGATTTTCGAAAGGTCCGATGTACCTGGGACTCAATTTACCTTTCTTACCAAAATGTATGACTCCCTTACATTGAGATACCTTCAGGAAAACATGATCACCGACTTGAAATTCCAAATCCTTCCTTCGATTATCGGTAAAGCTCTTCTGCCTACATTGAGATGCTTTGATGTTGTTTTGGATTACCTTTACTTTTTACAATGTTTCCTCTACTATTTATGGGCCTACACGTTTTCTTTCACCAACGTCATACCAACAGGTTGGTGTGCGACATCTCTTTCTGTATAACGCTTCATATGGTGTCATCTGAATACTTGAATGGAAGCTATTGTTATAGTAAAATTCTACCAGAGGTAAATATTGATCCCACATACCCTGAAAGTCAAGTGAGCATGATATGAACATGTCTTCTAAGGTTTGAATAGTCCGTTCTGATTGTCCATCTGTTTGTGGGCGGTTGGCAGTGCTCAAATGAAGTTCAGTATACAAGGCTTTATGAAGACTTTTCCAGAATCTTGATGTAAAATAGGGATCACGATCAGAAACAATTGATAGGGATGAAGTCTCACAACTTCATTAATATATAGTCTTTCTAGTCTTTCAAGTGGTAAATCTTCCCTTATAGTAAGAAAATGTACTGACTTGGTAAGACGATCAACAATGACCCATATTGCATCGTTCTTTCTAGGAGTATTTGGTAGCCCCATTACGAAGTCCATCGTAATATTATCCCATTTCCACTCAGGTATGGGAAGAGGTCACAATACTTCACCAGGTTGTTTCCTTCTAACTTTCACTTGTTGACAAACCATACATCTTGACACAAAATCAGCAATCTCCCCCTTCATGTTGTCCCACCAAAAATGTTCCTTCAAATCTCTATACATTTTGGTGCTCCCAGGGTGTATAGAAAAATTGGAACTGTGAGCATCATCCATCAATTCCCTTTTTAGATCAGGTATATTGGGAACACAAAGTCTCTTCCCAAATTTTAAAGTTCGTTCTTCATACACAAATTCTCTCAATATCCCATCATTCACAGCTTTCATCTTCTTCTGAAACTCTTCATCATCGTTCTAAGAACTCTTTATCCTTTCTAGTAAAGATGGTTTGGTAACCATTTGAAAAAGAATTGATGTTTCACCTTCCATGGTGATTCCCATATCCAACTTTACTAGATCCATAAAAATAGGATCCCTTTCAATTATCATCATGTTCAAAACTCTATGATCTTTTCTTCTCAAAGAATCTTCCACCTTATTTGCCTTCCTCGGGTGGTAGTGTATCGTTCAATCATAATTCTTGAGTAGTTCAAGCCATCGCCTTTTCCTCATGTGGAGTTCTTTTTGTGAGAAAATATACTTCAAACTCTTATGATCAGTATAAATCTCACATTTTTCACCATAGAGGTAGTGCCTCTATATCTTCAAAGAAAATATCACAGCTGTTAACTCGATATCATGAGTATGATAGTTTTTCTCATGAATTTTCAACTATCATGATGCATAGGAAATAACCCTATCATTCTACATAAGGACACAACCAAGTCCATTCTTCGATGAATCACTATAAATAACAAACCCATCATTCCCCAATGGTAGAGTCAATATAGGAGCATTGGTTAATCTTCTCTTCAGTTCTTCGAAACATTCTTCACACTCTTTTGTCCAAAAAAATTTAACCCCAATACGTGTGAGATTTATTAATGGGTTAGCCAATCAGGCAAAATTCTGGACAAAATGTCGATAATAACCTGCTATACCAATAAAACGGTGTACCTCAGTTATACTCATCCGTGCAGGCCATTCTTGGATTGCCTTGGTCTTATAAGGATCAACAGAGATTATATCTTTAGAGACGTGGCCAAGAAAATAAATCTCCTGAATCTAGAATTCACACCTGCTAAACATCCCATATAATTCATGTCTTCTCAGAGTCTTCATGACAATGCACAAGTGATTTTTCGGATATTTGTAGCTTTTGGAGTGTACCAAGATATCATCAATAAATACCACCACAAATTCATCTAGATATTCCTTGAAAACTCTATTCATTAGAACCATGAATATAGAGGGCGCATTAGTCAGCCCAAAAGGAATTACCGTAAACTCGTAATGCCCGTACCTGGTTCGAAATCCTGTCTTCAAAATGTCTTCCTTCTTCACACATAGCTGATGGTATCCAGACCGAAGGTAAATCTTTGAAAAGTATTGATCTCCATTAATTTGGTTAAATAAATCATCAATGCGAGGTATGGGATACTTGTTCTTTATTGTTATAGCATTGATCTCCCTATAGTCAATACATAACCTCATAGATCCATCTTTCTTTTTAACAAAAAGAACAGGGGCTCCCCATGGAGAAACACTAGTGTGAATAAATCCCTTATTACTCAATTCATCTAGTTGTTTCTTTAGTTCAACTAATTCCACAGTGTCCATTCTATAAGGGGTCTTCAATATAGGCCTTGATCCAAGAATTAAATCAATGGAAAACTCAACTTCTCATTATGGAGGATATCCAGGTAAATCTTCCAAAAACACATCTACATATTCTTTCACAATAGGTACATCCTATATTTGAACATTCCTTTCCTCACCCACAGTCATTTAATTCTCTTCCTCCCCAATAATTTAATTTAGTGGAGCTACTGGGGGTGGATCAAGATAAGAATTAGGTGGTGACGATTCTTCTCTAAAGATAAGGTGTTCCTTATCATCATCATCAAAAATTGTAACCTCCTTCTTCTTACAATAAATATTCACATCATGGTCTGAAATCCAATACATATCGAGGATTATATCAAACTCAATCATAGGTATGCCGATGAGATCAGCAGATAAAGAACATTTATGTGCTCTAATGGGGACTGATTCACAAAACATTGTTGTAATGATACTTCCCTTAGGAGTTTTAACTAACAAATCCCTTGTTAAATCAAATTGGAAATATCTAATTTTCTTATCAAACAGGGAAGATATTAAACAATGAGATGATCCAGAATCAAATAATGCATTTGCTAAATTTGAGGAAACCATTAAATTACCTGTCACCACTTCTTTCAGAGCTTTTACCTCAGCAGTAGTGATAGCATAATCATAGAGTTGATCCCATGGCCTTTTCTGAGGTAAGTTCCCCTAACTCTTAGGACATTCATTTGCATAATGTCCCATATACCTATAATTGTAGCATTGGACATCTGTAGCTTCCTTCTTCCCCTTACAATCACGAGCTTGGTGGCCCTTTTCAACACACTTGTAACAGACTCCCATTCCTTTTAAGCAAGTACTGGGGTGTTTCATCCCACATTTACTGCAGGATGGATATTCAACTTTTCCCTTCTTCCCTTTATTTCCATTCCCAGATTGATCTGTAGATCTCTTATTCTCTTGCTTTTCTTTAAAGTCATAAGACTTAGAGAATTCCTTCTCTGTCTTGATAGCACATGAGACAATATCTTCGTACGATGAGAAGGATTGTGAGACTAATTCTCGATGGAGAAATGGTTTTATCCCATCAAAGAAATGATCAATCTTGCTTCTTGGGTTATGTATATAATCTCTGGCATACCTTGCTATCCTTGTAAAGTTATCCTCATACTTTGCGACATTCTCATCCTCCTTTTGTCTCAGACTCAGAAATTGACTTTCCATATCTGCTTGATGGCCACGAGGAAAGTATTTTTCTAAAAACAGATCTTTGAACTCCCCCCATTCCATATTTGATACTTTATCATCTTCCTTAGTGTTTTGAATCAATGACCACCATTGATCAACATCTCCAGTGAGGCAGTAAACTGCCATGATAACTTTTTCCCTTTCACTACTTCCCAAGGCCTGAAATATTTTCTCTAGGGAATTTATCCATTGCTCAGCTACTAATGGATTTGTACTCCCATTGAATGTTGGTGGTTACTACCTCATGAAGTGATATAACATTGATTCTCCACGCTGTGGATCAGGGTGCTCCATACAGGTAAGGTTATTATTCATAACCTGAGTGAGTTTTCCCAGTATGGTGATTAGTTGATCAGCACTGATTGCATCACCAGCTCCACTATAATTATCTTGAGCAGGAGGAAAATCCCTACATGGATTGCATGAATTGATACAGTTTCCATTTCTTTCAATAGGTGTCATTTCTAAACAATAGCATAAACTAGATTAGTTTATGAATCAAAATACATAATTCCATACTTATAAAATACTTAACCTAAATTGAACTATTTATGGATATAATCCATAATCATAAAAAATGTTTTCTTTGAGGATGTATATACTCATAAACCCTTCATAATGATTTGTAAAGAAAATGAGATTTATCCTAAGCATATCCCCTGGGAGTGTCGTAACCAAGAGTGAAGCAAGGCTCGTTGTTGTGCACCAGTTCTCGTTCGAGTCTTGCTCAAAGCGGTGTTTTCAGGTTTTAAACCTAGGTACATCTGTGCCAGAGCCACCTCTACCTAATCGTATCCAGACAGGGATGTATTGCTCGGAAAACTCACAAAATCACTAAAATACCAATATTCTAGGAAGTTCTTCTATACTAATCCTCAAAGTCCATCATAGGTCAATGTACTCTAATCAGAGTTTATCTAAATCTAGATTCTCAGGTTTGAACTAAACTTCCTCTAATACCAACTGTAACACCCCAACCCCAGTTTCCCATAGTCGGTGCATTATTACATAACATTGGAATGATCTCAAGAAGGATCAGGTCTTGAAAGACTGATTAGTTTAGTAGCCTTGGAATAACTAGATACATTAATAAAGTTTACATTACATCATAAAATTAAAACTACAACAACATAGTCTCCATAGTCCACACTCTTATCCCCTCATACTATCTATGCAGGTCATTCATAAAATACTTCTTCACATCCTAGGAAAAATAAAACATAGAAATGGGTGAGCTCAGATTCCCAGTAAGGATAACAATATAGCATAAACTTTCATAAATAAGGATAAACATTTAAGGAAATGTATAAGTAAAATAAAAGCCTTTTAAAACTTGAACTTCATTATAATATGGCAGAAATAAAATGAAATAAATCCATATACTTATTCACATGGATATTCTACTAGTCGAATAATCACATGCAATATCAATAACCACTTTCATAATGATGGAATGCATAATGCCAGACTATTATAACCACATAGCCAAGGCCTCGTGCCAAGACTACAAATAAGATTTTGTCAAGGCCTTATTCCAAGACACTAGTTTGTCTCATGAGACCTACCAATGCATTGAGGAGCTATAGCGGGCTCCACCCATCACATATTTAGTCCAATGCATTCCTCATATGAACAGGTTTAAACATAACATAAACATTCGTATTAAAACTAGCATACGAAATGTCAATAATTTCTCCATAAACCATGAATGGTATAAAAATAACACATCCACAGTCAAAAAAATCACAAAACCATCAATACAATATGGAATTTTTGTATCATAATAAATCAAATTCAAATAAGCTTAAAATCCATCAAAGGATGTTGACATAGATAAAATCAAAACACTTTTTAGAGAAATATCTCTTCCTATTTTGAAATCATTTAAGAGTCACATAATTATATAAATAAAACATTTACATTGAAAATTTTCTTATAAGCTTGTAAGGGATGCTTCGAAGATTTTATAACGACAGAAAATAGCCACACCCACCGTATAAGTTAAAAAACATTCTTACCATAATTCTGTCGAAAAGGTTAAAAATCACCTTGTTTGGAAAACAACAGAAAGATTCCTTTATAAACCTCTTATAAAAATTCAATAAAGGGTATAAATGACTTTAACCCATATTCTTGTAAGTATTAAAAATGTTTTGAAATACATATTTAAGAAATATGGATATGGATGATAAAGAAATCCCAGTATATTATTACGTATAAACAACCTCGAATAATGAAGAGATTGCGAAATAAACTCTTACCTTATAATTTTCCATGGTTGGGGGTAGGTTATCCTCCTGTATAATAGTGAAATAATTTTTGTTAAATTATAAAATAATCATATACATTAATATGATATCATATATGATCTTTTAACATTGCTTTGTTAATAATATCTTAATATTATTGTCGTTTCGGGTGTTAACTTACTCATTTTCTTATATATGTTTTGTTACATAATCCATGTTTGTTATGGATAGGTTGTATCTTATTCATATAAAGAATGATATTAATTCCTTAAACATTATTATTAATCATCAAATGAGAATTATACTTGAATGGATATGATGGAAATGAATCTCATCGTGTTCGTGGAGACGGTAGTCCGTACGTATGCAAGAGCGACAATATCATTCTTTTGATAGTAAAATAATATTTAATTGTATGGTATATCATATATACAGAATAATTATCATGTTATATTTATTATTTACATGAATTACACATCATTATTATACCCATCCAAATAATAATATTTTGAATAACAATTACACCATGACGTGGAGACGGTAAGCCGTACGTACGCACGTATGGTGACATGTCATTCAAAGGATGGATAGAATACTGAAATATGGTTGTACCGTGTTTATAAAAACATCAAATTATATATAATATACTGTAGTTATTATTTTATAATGGTAATAACAAAGAATGAAGAAGTGGAAGAATAAAAGAACTTGAAAAGTGTGGTGAAATCATTACCTCTTCTTCGGGTTCTTCCTTTTGATTTGATCAAAAGGGATTCTTAGGTTGGCTTTCTAACTAAAGGATAGCCTCTAAGATTAAGTGAGGGATTGTTACAGAGTATTTAGGCAGGGTTTGGCCGAACCAAAAGGCTTTGAAGGTGTGAATTAATGAGAAGGGGGAGTGCCCTTTTATAAGAGGGGTGAGGGGCACCTTTAGAAAAGCTAGAAATATTATTTTATAATAAATTCATATTCGGTTTCTAATGGCTCCAAAGTGGATTATTTAATGTTTATGGTGAGGATTTGTCGAAAACCACTCAACCAATATGATTTATACAGGTTTGGGTTACTATATTAACCTTATCTTTAAGTATTAACTCTTAGTTAATTTGTTTCACTTTTACAATGTCTCTTTGTATTTTTATATTATATGATTAATAAACATAATATATACATCTAAGAGACCCCCAATTGGTCCATTAATGATACACCTGTCATGATATAAGTCTCTTGGGCGAACCTCAGATTTTTATAAATTTAATATCAATTAATAATATAATATTTTTTTTAAAAACTCTTTTATGTCAATTTTGACACTATTCAATAATTGATTTTTGTAAAATTCATAACATAATTATTACTTAGAAAAAAGTTAATTAAATCAATCCTAACATGTCATATTAACCTATAAAATTATTTTTATTTATAAAAAGTCTCAAATTACATTTATTTGGGTATTTATAATATCAATTATTCTAATTTTTCATCAATTAGGTAATTACTGCATCACCATTGTGTCATAAATAACTTAAATTATTTAATGTCTAAAAATTATAAATAAAATACTATTATGTAGGAAATTGTTTTATCTTTCTAATTAATATTTATAGTTGGAAATCCAATATATATAACCCAATGTAAAAATTATTTTTCTAAAAGATATATGCTTATGTCATTTTTGTATTTATTTTAACTTAATTAAAATAAAGTGTCCCTATCACCTACAAGTGGCTCCATGGGGTCCCAAAATCGACCCAAATATTCCCATGGTCATACAGGTATCCACCAATAAGGTTAGTACATGTTTTAGGATAATTTATTATTATTATCATATTATTTTTTAACCCTTATTTACCGGATTTACCCTTTAACCTTGGTAAATAAAATATTTACCGAAGTAATTATTCAAAATGTCTAAAAATAAAAGTTACCTATTTACACAATTTTTACATCCTGATTCCACATATGGAATCTATTTTTCCAAATTCAAAACACATAAGTGGCAGAAATTAATTTAAAATTAATTCTCGTTGTTAAAACAAAAAGCGTGTTTTTAAGAGATAATAACTATCAAAAGATTAACACTTGTTCATGTCTAGTTTAATTGTAAAATTATGTACAATGTCTAACATTGTATTAAATGGTAAAAATATATTCTAAATATACTTTAAAAACACTCAAATTCATAATTTATCACTATTAATTATTTCAATTAAAGAAGTTGTTTTTAATTAAAATTTAGTAATTTTCAGTATTCATCAAAATATAAATGTTATCCGAAAAGTTCCAAAATTTTACCCTAGGTTAATTTCAATATTGAGAAAAAAAATTGAATTCAATTTTGAGAGATGAAAAATAAAATTTCAAAAAGTGGTTATTACTATTTATAATGGCTAGTTTGATTGGTTGTGGTGTGTGTTAGAACTCGAAGTTGCGTACAACTCACGCTACTGTATTATTCAAAGGGAAGCGTACCGTGGAAGCTTGGGGTGTTATATGGACTCTCTAAGAAAGCTCACATAGTCAATTCCCCTTATATCCCAGGTCATTCATAGACTCTCAGAGGATGCACTCGCCATCAATTCCTCTTATAGTCTAAGGAAAACAAGGTGATTCAAGTAAAACAAAGACTCTCTAAGGAAGCTCACACGGTCTATCCCCTTATAGTATAAGGAATTCAAGGACCCTCTGATGATGCTCACATAGTCAGTACCCTTATTTCCCGATTTAATCCTAGGATCTCTGAGAAATATCACACATTCCATCCCCCTATAGCCTAATGCTCAAAAACTCTCTAGGGAAGCCCACTCAGTCAACTCCCCTTATAGTCTACTACACCCGGTTATCATGGACTTGTGTAGGATAATGGAATATAAATTCAAAACAACCAATGTAAACCTACAGAACAAATTGTCTAAATAGTCTAAAATATATCAAGCATGTCAGTATTCAAACTCTCCATCCTACAACAGTAGGTATGGAAAACAGGCGAAGTAGCCAAACTAGCTAAAATGATCAAATGTTCATAAATAGAATATTCATTGGGAAAACATCAAAGCCTTATAAAAACCCTATTCTTATCCATTCGACCTCTACACATGCATATAATCATGGAAGGAAAACAACAGGGGTAAAATGGTAAACACGCAATACCACATTCAAGGGTATTGGTGGAATTTTCATATAATACACAGACATTGAACATAAAGGCACAAACCACCAACCTTGGAGTTAGGTTATTGATATACTTAAACCTCAATGCTCGAATCTCCTTAGAACGTCGTAGATCTACGAAAACCTATAAAATTTTCAACACACGATAACTTGAAAAATGGGAGAAAATGGAAAATGATGCTCTGGGAAAAAGAAGAACTCATCGATGTGATTCCAATGCAACTGACGGTGTCTGATTCTGAGGACAGATGCATGCTTGGGGGATTGCCGAATACTTGTAGCCGTACAGTGCTCTCGGTCGTACGGGACCTAAA
Organism: Viscum album; assembly: GCA_963277665.1. NCBI lineage: Eukaryota > Viridiplantae > Streptophyta > Magnoliopsida > Santalales > Viscaceae > Viscum > Viscum album. The sequence goes on along the minus strand of OY728143.1, from coordinate 1,678,357,677 downwards.
AGGATTGCATTCTAGCGATTAGATGTGACCCCGATGTGTTTAATGAAAAAAAATTACACAGTGAGTACTTTTGAAGTACACGGTGTGTACTTTCCTTTTCTGTACTCCGCTTTAGGCGGCCTGCATTTCACCCCAACATGGTCATGTTTGTAGCCAAGACATGTCCAGCACACGGCCTCCAGCGACATCACAGTACATGGGGTGTACTCATAAATTAGACGATGTGTACTTCAAAAATTTAAATATTATCCCTTTTTCTTAAAAACAATTAGAAAAGGAAAGACATGCTTTCAATAAGATCCTGGTTCTTACAAACTTCCCCCCATAAAGAAATTCGTCCCCAAATTTCTCTAGTGCGATGTAGAAGAAGAAACCACGAATAACTCTAACCACTGAGCTGTTACATTGGCCTCCCTCTCCCAAGCCTCATCCTATACTCACCAATGCTTCCATATCACTCGTGCCAGAGGAACTGACCAACCCGGGAGAACCTTCGTACTGTGATCCACAATCCGAATTGTATGCTCTTCAAATGACACATCCACTTCGAGCTCAACCTCCTCAGGTTGAAAGACATGAGTGATTCTGAAATGTAACGTCGATGATGAAAAAACATGAAAAATGTCGTGCATAGCCCGGTACCTCTGAGGTAACTACAACCGATAGGCAACCATCCCAACTCTCTCCCATACCTCGAACGGTCGAACATACCTTAGAAAAAGATTAAATAGTATCTTAATCCTCTTGTGTCCCAAAATCAGTGTGACACGCTGAAAAACCTGATCCCCGACCTCGAACTCCAGAGTTCTTCTCCTTTGATCTGCATAATACTTCTGTCGAGACTGCGCAGTAGCCATCCTCTTCAGAATCAACTCTATCTGCTCCATGGTCTCCTGAACAAGGAGAGTTCCCAGCAAAGCTGCCTCTCCAGCCTCTATCCAACATAAGGGTGATCATAAATTCCTACTGTACAAATCCTCATAAGGAGCCATCTGAATAGTTTTTTGAAAGCTATTGTTGTAGGAAAACTCCAAAAGAGGTATATGATTATCCCAAGAACCTCCATAATCTATAATGCATGCTTAGAGCATGTCCTCAAGCACCTGAATCGTAAGTTTGGATGGGCCATCCATCTGGGGGTGGTAGGTTGTACTCAGAATTACCTGTGTTCCCATTGCCATCTAAATCCCCTGCCAGACCCGAGAAGTAAAATGATCATCCCTGTCCGAAACAATGGAGTGTATAAATCCATGTAGATGTAAAAAGTCTCAGATTTATAACCGTCCCATCATGTCAATGACAACCCACACTACGTCATTCCCTTGAGGAGATCTCGACAACCCATTCACGAAATCCATCACAATGTCGTTCCACTTCCACTCTAGAATGGTTAACTACTATAAAATTCATGCTGGTCACTGATGCTTTGGATTCACCAGCTAACAAGTGGAACACCTCTTGACAAACCTATAAATTTCCCTCTTCATACCTGGCCACCAATAATGATGGTATAGATCATGATACATCTTGGTGACGCCAGGATGAACTACATAAACTGAGGGATGAAAATCCCGCATCAGGTCCACACATATATCCACTGTCACCCATACGCACCCCTAGAAGTGAAATATCCCATCCTTTCCCATGGTCCATCTAGTAATAGGGTCCTCCCTCGATACACTCTCCCATTGGACTAGACCCTCTGAGTCTGATAGCTACCTCATTCGCACCCGATCAATAAGTGTAGAGGTAGCAGCTACAGAAGAAATAAATTTCTTCCCCTGACTGTATTTCACCTCCAAATGCATCTTAGAGAAAAGATCCACAAGCTTCCACTCATTGCTGGCCTACTAAACTGCAAATATCTGAGTCCTCAAGCTCAATGCATGTTCCACTGCATTAACTTTCTGAGGTGTATAGGCAAGCTCAAAATCAAAGAATTGTAGGTACTCGACCCACCTTCACTATCTCAAATTCAAATCACTCTGAGTTAAAATGTACTTGAGACTTTTGTGTTCAGTGAAAACCACAAAATGCTCCTCCAGAAGGTACTGTCTCCAACAACATAATTCATGAACAAAAACTGCCCACTCTAGATTATGTGTCAGGTAATTCCTCTCATGTGGCCTCATCTACTGAGAACCATACGCAACGACTCCATCTCCCTACATAAGCACATCTCCCAGACCAATACCTGAAGCATCACATTAAACATTATTACTCTTTCCCAGCTCTGGAAAGACTAGTATTGGGGCTGACGTCAACCTCCCCTTCGACTCCTGAAAGGCTGACTCACAAGAATCTGACCCTGAGAACTTCACACACTTCTTAGTCAGACCCTTCAGTGGTGCAGCTAAGCGTGAAATGTCTTTTATGAAACGTCTATAGTATACAGCCAGCCCTAGAAAACTCCACACCTCAAATTCATTCTTCGGCTTCTCCCAGGAAACTACAGCTCACACTTTCTCTAGGTCGATTGATACTCTTATCTCTAAGATCACATGACCCAAGAAGTGAATCTAATCCATCAAAAAGTGGCACTTTGAGAGATTTTCATATAATTGATGTCCCTCAGTGTACTCAGAAAGATCTCAAGATGGGTAGCATGGTCGTGTCGAGTGTGATAGTACACCAAGATATCGTCCACAAAGACAACCACGAAGGAATCCAATTATGGATGGAACACTCGTTTCATCAGTGCCATGAAAACTACAAGCACATTCATGAGGCTGAATGGCAGAACCATATACTTGTATAAACCATACCTCCTCCAGAAAGCTGTGAGAGGTATATCAGATGGTCTAATGCACAAGTGATGATAATCGGACCTCAAGTCAATATTCGAGAACACTCGGGCACCTTGAAGATGATCAAAGAGATCATCAAACCTTGGTACAGGATATCGGTTCATGAACATCAACTGGTTCAACTTCTGATAATCCACACAAAGCCTAACGGTATCGTATTCCTTCTTCTCAAACAGGACATACACATCCCAAGTAGAAGTAATGGGTAGGATGAAACCCTTGGCCTACAACTCCTCCAACTACTTCTTGAGCTCCTGAAACTCAGGTGTGTCCATCTTATAAGTAGGAATGGACACCGGTGCTACTCTTAGCACAATCTCAATAAAAAATTCTACCTCACGCTCCAAATGAAAACCTAAATATTCTTCTAGAAAGAAGTCCCTGAAATATTCCACCACTAGAGGAAAGTCTAACTGTGAATTTCCTTGATCATCCAGATATAGACTAGAAATCTGGGTCGTAACTCCTCCCAAACCATGATGCTCTGGACCTGATTTGCTCTCTTGTGCATACCATTCACCCTTATGAAGAAATGATCCACCCTCTGGTGATATAAAACTCACCCTACGGAGATAGCAGTCGACGACTGCCTGAAATGGAACTAGCCAGTCCATTCCAAGAATGACATCATAGCTCGTCATCTCTAGGACAAAGAGGACCCATAAAAAGCGAAATCCACCAACCACTAGAGGTAACTCCTTACACTGACATGCACTAGATGTTCTCATCCCAAACGGTGTGTCAAGCATCATCATACATGGAGATAAAAGATGTAGCGCCCAAGGCTCTCCAAAACAGCAAAAAAGATAAAGAAATGGGAAGCTCTTGTGTCGAAAAGAGAAGAAGATAAAACTGGGGATACTATAATTGTACCTCGAACTATAGAGGGTCTAGGATCCTGCTCCTACTGGGATTGCTCCACTGCAAAATTTTTGCCTTCTCCATGGCCCTGTGACCCTACCTGACTTCTCGAAGCTGATCCACCCTACTGTTGTTGAAGAACCGGTGAATGATTACCCTGGCCACGACCTCCACCTCATCCTAGATGGCTGGAAGAACTCGAGTTACCTGAAAAATGAGAAATTGGTTGTGATGCTCCTGAACGCAAGGTCATAGAGTAACCCTTATCTCTAGCTAATACAGATAAAAACTTACAGAAACGCTGGAGATGGCCCATCTTACCTCAATAATGGAACTCCATCAGGTATCTTGGGAAATGTGGCCTTGTATGCCCGCTCCTCCCACACTGGTTTCACACCATGTGGCTACTTGAAGGTGCATCCCACCTACTCTAATCTCCTCATGTAGTCTCCTTGTGGTGATTCCTGCTATCATCTAGTGGAACACTAACTCTGGATGCTGAACCGCCCTGACTCACTGCTCCAGAATCTTTCAAATTGCGCTTAGTGATCAATGTATGTTGACAATAAAGGATATCAAAGTCAACCTAAATATTTTCACTTGGGAACGAATATCCTACCTGAGACCGTCCTTAAACTTCCTATCCAAGAACAACTCATCACCTACTGGGATATCTGTGAAACGCTGCAGCTCTATGAAGTGAGATTAATACTCCATAACAGAAAGAGTACCCTCCTCTAGGCTCACGAACTCCCAGGTTTGATCAGCCCTTAGGGTTTCAGGTAGAAGTAATCATAAAAGATACACTAGAACTCCTCCCAATACATATTATATTGGTATCCCATCTGAGAAATGACATCCCACCACCTCTTGGAGGAGTCTTGGAGCATGTTGGTCACGAGCATCACCCTCTTCCTTGGAGGTACCTCGAGATGCTCGATGATCATCAGCGTGGCTTCGACCCACGACACTACAGCCTGTGGTCCTCCATCCCCTGACGAATGTGGGAGGATGTTTCTACTGGAAAACTCATGTCAAATATGCAATCGATGGGGCAGGAGGAGGCGCTCCCTGGAAGGTCCGCATCATCCTCAGAAAGTTGTCCCTAAACTGCGCATCGACTCCTACAACCGATATAACTGCTGGTGCCAAGGCTGCATAATAGGATGATCTACAAGAAGTCCATGATCTGCCATATCAGGAGTCTGATTGCTGCCCTGCAATTGGCGGTCAACCGGTTTACGTCTAGGTGGAATGAATCTACAATGTCAAATGCACACTTAGATTCAAGATTATCATGGACTGAAGATTGAAGGCACAAGAAGAAAACTAGAGAATTAAAGCATTCATGTAAAGAAAAACATGACAACACAACATGTCTTTCCCTTACACAACGTGTTCCATTATTTCATTCACATGGGCATGTACTCCTGCCACAACTGGTCGTGTAACACCCCAAAACAAATGGCGTTTTGTCCAAGATCACGGTGTGTACATAAATCCCCTTTCCCTGCCCGGTTCCTTCTACACGGTTAAGCCACACGACTCTCCTAAGACAATACTAAACTGAATGTTCAAGGAAGACATGACATGTACTAAACAAGCCTCACCTATCCCGTGTTGTTAGTGACACAACCTGACACACGGCTGACACTACACAGCTTGTTCTATATGGACACGACTTGTATGTGAAAGGAGAACACCATCCCTTGTTGTTCGTGACACGATTGGGTACCTAGGTCAGACTACACGGCGTGTAAAATCCTAACACGGCTTGTATGTGAAAAGATAACTCTGACCCATGTTGTTCGTGACATGGACATGTACCTGGGTTAGACTACATGGCATGTAAAATCCTAACACGATGTGTTCCTACAAATAATTCCCCATCCCATGACTCTGCCACACGGGCTACGACACGGTTAGAGATTACACTGTGTGTACATGCGGTACATAGCATGTGCTTAGGAAAAATTGTTTCTTCCCAAACAGAAGAACACATGGCATGTATTCAAAACTACACGGCATGTATTCTGGGTTTTTCCTGATAGTAATCCTCAAAAACAACTCTAAGGCCCAGGAAAACACTGAAACGAGCATTAAAAGTGCCAAATTGTGATCTGTGAGGGCATGTAATCCCCACGAATCAATGTTTGGAATCTCATACATGTTATCCCAATACAACCAAGTGATGATCCACCAAATTCCAGTCCAAGAGGGCCCATAACACCTCAAGAACCAAAGTTTGGCAATCATCTAGACAAATACATAAACAAACAATACCATATCAAGAATAATGTATTTTATCAAGGCATCTATCATAACATCTTGCATATTCTACACAACATATATCACGACAACATGCAATCGCTAATCCATCATAGATGGAATGGAAAGAATGCATGACATGTGATTTCGAAAAAGTGACTATATGATGCATGAGATGGAATACACTCATCTCATTGGGTTGCGACAGAAATAGAACCTCAATATCATTCATAAAAATAGCACAATACATGTGAGTCACCCAATGGTGAAAATCAGTCAACTATAAAATTCCAAAATCTAAAAAATTGCAATAAATGAGGTAGATTGGCTTTTCCCTGTACATGGGTTGGCTACTCCAGGTCACAGCTTATTACCAAGTACCTATTCCATCCTATCCCTGGCTATAGGCTCCAAACTGAATGTCAAGAGAAAAGAATGCCTCTTATTCCACTTGGTAACATCTTGTTTCCGAAATCCACCCAGATACCCCCCGTACCAGGTTGGTCACATGGCTTCAAGTGCATTTCCCCAAATGCCAGAGGCTACCTACTAGCAGCAAGGGCCTTGGGTGGGATAGTGGGGAAACTATGCCCTCGTTGGCAGAGTACACAATAGCTTTAACCATCATACAATAAAAGAAGCAGTAAATTTCCAAAAAAAAGTAAACAATGGAAGACTGGGACAATAAAACAACTGGAGAACATATAAATAAATGATGCATGATAAATATGTCTAGGAAAGCATCCAAACAAATAAAAATGCTAGAATAAAAATAGTACTAATACATAGTAAAAAATAAAAGATAAAAATCTCCTCAGCATCGCAATCATTGCTAGGTCCCATGCTCTACATCTCTACAACAAATCAAGTACCTAATGTAGAAGGGAACTTGACCTTATATATACCTACAACAATATAATCAGTTTGGGCCCAAAAGAATGACCCAAACAGTTTGAGACTAAATCTTAGTAGGCATCCACCAGAAGATTTGTACCTAAAAATCATTGAATATGTGGAAGGTAAAAGTACATAAAGTTGTAAATAGGAACATGCTGAATAGTAAACAATCCACAGTTATAATAAAAAGCAACGGTTAAAAAGTAGCTATGCACAAAAAGGTAACCCTCTGGGAAGTACTCACATCCATCCCCTATGGTCCTACCTAACAAGTAACAACAACCCTCTAGGAATTGCACTGAGCCAAACCCCTCTGGTTCGGTCATTCGAAAATTTACGACTCTCTGAGGAAGCTAACTTGGTCAATTCCCCTTATAGTCTACGGTAGTCAGGGACTCTCTGAGGAATCTCACTCTGTCAATTCCTCTTATATCCCCAAGGTCAAGGACTCTCTGAGGAAGCTCACATAGTCAATTCCCCTTATAGACCAGGTAATTCATAGTCTCTTCGAGGAAGCAGTCACCATCAATTCCTCTTACAGTCTAAGAAAACAAGGTAATTCAACTAAAACAAAGACTCTCTAAGGAAGCTCATATGATCTATCCCCTAATAGTATTAGGAAGTCAAGGACTCTGAGAAATATCACACAGTATATCCCCTTATAGACCAATGTAATCCTAGGATCTTTGAGGAAGCTCACACAGTCCATCCCCCTATAGCCTAATGCTCAAAGACTCTCTGAGGAAGCTAACTTGTCAATTCCCCTTATAGTCTACTACACCTTTTTCTCATGGAACTGTATAGGATAACAACATAGCAATGAAAAACAACCAAAGTAACCAACATAACTACTTGGCTTAATAGTCCAGAATATATCAAGAATGTAAGGATTCAAACTCTCCATCCTACAGTAACAGGTATATAAAACAGGAAAAGTAGCCAAACTAGCAAACATGACCAAACAGTCGTAAACAAAACATGAATGGGAAAACCATACAAGGCACATAAGAACAACCTTATTAGTATCCACTCATCTTCTACATAGGCATATAAGCATGTCAGGAAAAAAATAGCGGTAAAACGATAAACACGTAATACCCCGTTCAAGGTTATTGGTGGAATTTGTAGATAATACTCAAAGACGTTGAACATAAAGGAAAAACCCACCTACCCTGGAATTAGGTGATCGATATACTTGAACCTCAATGCTTTAATAACCTTATAACGTCATAGAACTATGAAAACGTATAAAACAATCAACCCACAATAACTTGAAAAGGGTGAGCAATTGGAAAATGATGCTCTGGGAGAAGGAAGAACTCACCAATGTGATTCCAATGCAACCGACAGTGTCTGATTCGAAGTACGGACGCATGCTCGGGGGATCGTCAAAGATTCTTGGCCGTATAGTGCTCTAGGTCGAATGGGTGCTAAAATGAGTGTGTTCTGGTGATTAGAGGCGACCCCAGTGCATTTATTGAAAAAACAAAAGTACCCAGCTTGTACATTTGAAGTACACGACGTGTACTTGCCTTTTTAGTACTCTGCTTTAGGCGGCCTCCATGTCAACTCTACATGGCCGTGTGTGCAGCCCTAACATGGCCATCACATGGCTTCCAGCGGCATCACAGTATATGGTGTGTACTCATAATGTTCATTGCGTGTACTCATAATGTACACGGCGTGTAATTTGAAAATTTCCGAATATCCTTTTTTTTAAACGAACAGAAAATGAAAAAAATACCATAAAGAAGATCTGTAACAGCCCACCCCTACCTCATTGGCTTGAGGAAGCAGTGAGGGATTACTTGGCCTTAAGCGATGTTCCCAAGGTGCCAAAGGCTAGCAATAAATTCCGTGGGCATCAAGAAAAAATTGGGGAACGATTTTCCCTTAAGACAAAACCAACCAAACCATCACTACAACCACTATATGATGCATGTTAATAAGACATTCAAACATGTATTCTGAAAGTACAACCAATTTTTTCTACAATAAAACTCAAAACCGAAATAATCCAACACAATATCAGAGTACTAAGCAGAAGACTAAACAACAAAACACCACGAGCCATGACACCACCACAGCTCCACACCAAGATCCAAGCTCCAAACTCCACCAACACAACACAAGCATCACCACGGACCACTAGAAATGAGATGCCTTACCTTTACTTGTACCCCGGTATACGACATCTGAAAAAACAACACAGTGCCAAAGCAGGGGGTGAGTACAACTACTCAGTAGGTTTTCCCCAAATGACTTCCCTACAAACACCACTAAGATAAAACCGTTAGCACATTTATATAAAACCATTTATATAAAATAATCACAAGTTCATAAATTACCATAAGCCAACACACCCTTACCCATCCATCTTCCCAAAAACCAAGAAAACCCAGGGAAATCCAAACATTCATGTTGTAGGCCAAACATACCACGCAAGGAAGCCAATTCAACCATTTCATATTTCCACAACAAATTCCATCTATGAAATGTAACACATAAAAAAGAAACCATAATAGTGGGACTTCACTCCCAACTCGTTCACTCCATCTTCAACTAGCAGGACTTCCCGCCCACTACCTAACAACCCAAAATAGTAACGGTGGGACTTCCCGCCCAACCCATAACAGTGGGACTTCCCACCCAACTTGATCACCTTTTATAGTGAGACTTCCCTCCCATTTCCACACAACATTTCAAACAATCCAAACCAAGCATAAACTCACCAAGGTCACAACAACATGCAATCAACCAATTCCAACGCATACCATTCCACTTCAATAAATCATCCATTTATTGAAATACATTTTCCATGCCAAACATCCTTTAAATAAAACAAATTATTTATTGAAATCCATTTCCATCATTCATTTTCAAAAACCAATCTCAATAACCCATTTTAAAATCTCCATTTTAAAATCCACAACTATAGCATTTCACCACAAAACCCCATTTTTCCCAAAAATTCCCAAATGGATTTCCCACCAATTTCACATAACAAATCACAATTAATTTTCATCTCAACAAACAATTGTAACAAAGAACCACTAGTTCTAACCAAGTGGATTAAAGAGAGAAGCCACCTACCTTTAGGGTTACCGAGAAATCGACCCACAACCAATCACGCCTCAAATCCGGCAAACGCACAACTGAAACCTCTATAGATCCCCTTACCTAATATTTACAAGACTTCAAATCATCATTGTTGACAACAAACACCCTAGATCTACACACAACAAGTGTAGATATATAAAACCTTGTATGAGGGAAGAGAAGATCTAGAGGAAAACACAATAAAATCATGAGAGAATACTTAACCGGGTGCAATGACCTTCAAAACACCAAGACCCCTCTTCAAAAAAACCTCTAAAGTGAGCGGGAAATATCCTCCACCCCCTGAGAACCGAAGAACCCAAGTGAGTCACGAGTGGGAGGAAGTTTGGAGTGAAACAGGTTAAGCCTGAGGGAGCCCGAAACTTATAACTCTATTTTTAAGTGGTTGCACGGTTAGCCAGAACGGCTTGGAAAACCGTGCGCTAACTGTGCGCACGCTACTGCCTCAGGAGAAAGGGTCTGCATGGTTTCCTCATACCATTTGAAAATCCGTGCATAGGCCATGCGAAGCCTACTATCTCCCCCTGCACGGTTTCCTGGAGCATCCACACGGTTTCCCTTACCTGTGCTCAAACTGTGCCCCCATAGATAATCCTCCAAACTCATCCAAAACCATTCCATACTCTCCCAAACTCTTCCCAACTCATCTCATGCGCTTTAAACACATAAAAAGGCATAAACAAAGACTACTTTCCTCAAACCGGGGGTGATATATTCTCCCCGCCATCATACATTCTGTCCTCTGAATGTAGTGAACTTGCCCTTTACCGAAAGAGCTCAGGCCACTGCTCTACCATTTCTTTCTCCCACTCCAAGGTCTACTATTGAATCTGACCATGTTGCACAAAACATGAACTAAACTAATTATTTTACCACAAAAGACTTTCTCTTGTCTATCCACAACCCGAACTGGCACGTGCACCAATGAACATCCTATTCTAGTTCAACATGATCCCAATGAATCACATCACCCAGATTCGACTGATACTTTTTCAACTGCGACACATGAAACACATTTCCCGCCACACTGAACCTAGGTGGAAAAGCCAAACGATAAGCCACCTCACCAACACACTCATGAATCTCAAAAGTTCTAATATACCTCGAAGATAACCTTCCCTGCTTCCCAAATCGACGATGTCTCAACCTAGGAGAGATCCTCAAGAAAACATGATCACTCACCACGAACAACAATGACCATGGACGTTGATCTGCATACAATTTTTTATGACTCTGAGCCATCTACATTCTTTTTCTGATTAGGTTGATCTTCTCCATAGTCTCCTAGACAAGGCTCGGTCCAACCATCGAGGAATCACCTATTTCCACCCAACATAGTGAAGAACGACATGACCGTCCATAAAATGCTTCAAACAAAGCCATTTTTATGGAATCCTGATAACTGTTATTGTACGAAAACTCAACTGATGAAAAGTGATCCTTCCACAAGCCACCAAAATCTATGACACAAGCCTGGAACATATCCTCAAAAGTTTTCATCGTCCTCTCAGATTGACCATCCGTCTGAGGGTGATACACCATACTCATCATCTGTTGTATCCCAAGGTCTTGCTGCAAGGATTTCAAAAAATGGGATGTAAACCCCAGATCTTTATCAGATACAATCGAAACTGGAACAAAATGCCTCTTTACCACCTCCCGGATATAGATTTTGGATAGATCCTCCATCTTATGAGATTCTTGAATTGGAATGAAGTGGGATGACTTTGTTAGCTGATCCACTATCACCCAAATGGCATCGTTCTTTCGGACCGTTCATGGGAGACATGTGACAAAATCCATCACTATTTGTTCCCACTTCCAAACAGGGATTGGTAAAGACTACAACAATCTCACTGACCTCTGATGCTCTTCCTTGACCTGCTGATAAGTCAAGCATGTCGAAACAAACTCTACCACTCTCCATTTCATACAAGCCCACCAAAATTGTGCATTCAATTCTTTATACATTTTTGGCATTCTAGGATGAACATCCCACCTATAATGATGATACACCCAGAGAAGATCCTCCTGACAGGAAACTGGTACATCCATCCGATTCCGAAAACACAAAACTGAATCTCCAATCAGTTTCCAACCATCAATGGTCTCCCCACCATTAGTTCTCGACCCCATGGGAATACACTCAAAATAATATATTTGTGACACTTTAAACAGGCCAACAAAGTCAAGAATCAACAAAACCATAAAGAAGACCGCTCTATCACCCTGGTCCTCATATTCCAAACGAATATCAGTTATAACCAACCCCAACTACCACTGGTCTGATCCCTGTTTCATTACCTGAGCATATGATTTACTACTTAATGCATCCGCAACCGAATTTCTCTTACCCGGTGTGCACATCAAGTCAAAAGAAAAAATATGGTGATATTTCATCCATCTCCTTTTCCTCAAGTTCAAATCCCTTTGTGAGAAAATTTGCTTCAAGATCTTATGATCTATATATACAGTGAATTTCTCACCGAATAGATAATGACGATATACTTTCAAAGCATGGACCACTGCTGCCAACTCCAAATCATGAGTTGTGTAGTTCTTCTCATACATCCTCAACTACTGTGAGGCATACGCAACCACATGATTCCCTTGCATAAGAACGCACCCCAACCCTGATCTCGATGCATTGAAATACACCATATACTCTTTTACTGGTTCTAGAAAAACCACGATTGTTGTTGATGTAAGGCGACCCTTTAGCTCTTCGAAATAGTGCTGACATTGTTCATTCCATTGGAATGGAACATTATTTCTTGTCAAAGCTATCATCATCAAATCCAAAAGTGAAAAATCACGAACAAAACGCCAATAATACCCAGCAAGACCAAGAAAACTCTGTATCTCAAACACATTCATTGGCGGTTGCCACGAGATGACAGCCTCTATCTTTTCTGGATCCCCTAAAACACCTCTTTTAGAAATCACATGGCCAAGAAAACAAACTTACTGTATCCAAAAGTCACAATTTGACAATTGGAATACAACCGATGATCCCTCAAGATCCCTAGCACTGTCTCTAAGTGCTGCTCATGATCCTCCCTTATCATTGAATACACCAGAATATCATCTAAAAACACCACCACAAATGAATCCATATATCTATGAAATACCTGATTCATCAATTCCATGAACACCGCTGGCACATTCGTTAGACCAAAGGGCATAACCACATATTCATAATGGCCATATCTACTTTTAAAAGATGTTTTAGAAATATCATCCTTCTTCACCTGCAATTGATGATATCCCGACCACAAGTCGATCTTGGAGAACCACTGAGCTCCCCTCAACTGGTCGAAGAAATCAACAATTCGGGGAAGTGGATATCTGTTCTTTATCGTAACTTGGTTGAGTATACGATAATCAACACAGAGCCTCAAAGTTCATCTGCCTTTTTCACAAACAACACCATCACTGCCCATAGAGACATGCTAGGCTAGATAAACCCTTTGTTCTATACTCTTCCAACTGGACTTCCAATTCCCACAATTCAGTAGGTTCCATCCGGTAAGACGGAAGTGAGATTGGACTGATCCCTGGAAAGAGATCAATCGTAAAATCCACTTCCCTTACGGGAGGTAACCTGGAAAATTATTCAGGAAAATATCCATGAATAGAACCACCAATGCTGGAAGAACAATCTTCTCAACACCCTATACCGATTCCAATGACAACACCGCCAACCGATACGATAATGTACCCACTGTTGGTGCCAACAAACCCGTTGCACCCTGCCTTTCAAGCCTCTCTCCTCTAAAGAGATGTATAACTATATCATGTGTTGTAAAAGCCAGTGTCCAAGCATTACAGTTTATGTGGGTCTTAAACACCACCAGCCAATCCATTCCAAGGATTACATCATACCCATCCATCTCAAAAACTAATAAATTCCACATTAGATCAACTGTTCTCACAACGATACAACATGATCTACACAAGAAGGCTCAACAATTCCTTTGACCCAGAAGAGTTTGAAGTTTCAAAAACAAAGGCATCATATCCAGAATTAAAACTAATAAAATAATAGCACGAGAAGCAAGAAAAGAATGTGAAGTATTTGTATCAAACAATGCGTGCATGAACATGGAATTTAAAAGAACTGTACCTTGCACCATGGATGGTCCTATTTGATCATCCACTATAAATTTCTTAGATTCAATCATATGTGTTCTTTCCATTCTATGATCTTTATTATCTAGCTGAAACTTCCCTTGTTGAGGAGTGTTATGAACACCTGACCTTAGAGCATTACGGTAATACCACTGAAGATGCCCCATCCGCTGGTATTTATGACATTCTCAATGTTTTTCCTTACAATCCCATTTGAGGTGGCCAATATAACCACACTGAAAGCATCCTAGCTTACACTTGGGTCTCGAAGGACGTTTTAACAATCTAGTTGTCCAATTTTGATGTACTTTATGTTGTTGAGAAAAGGTTTGTGTATTGTTCTTTCTCTCAGTGTTCGGGTTCACACCTCCTCTTGTGAGGACAACCATGCTTCCATTACTTGGATTTCTGACTGTGATAGATATCCTAACAGGTTTATCTAGTTGCAGTCCTAACTGAACAGTTTGAAAAGCCTGATCAATGCTTTGGGCCAACTGTTGGTTCTCCTGGGGATCAGGTGGAACCACATTTCCGGTAGCTTCCTCTGATTGGTCTCGACAATGTCTACCCGGTTCCATTTATATAAATATAAAACAAACAACCATGAATTTCACTGTCGTAGACATCAATAATTCCCATTTCAAATCTCATTACACAGCACTATCACAACGAGGCTTTCCACTTTTTCACATTTCCCATGTTTCTCCATTTATTAAAACTAAACCATTTTCAAAATACCAAATTTATTTACATTACAATTTCACACATTTGAAAAAACATATCTCAATTCAGTTCATAAATCATTATGCCCAATGAAATATGCATCCTAGAGGGAAGTCATTTCTACTATGCATGTCATGCTCATCTCATTGGCTACACCCACGACAATGAGATATCCAATGCCTATATGTGTCTCTAAAACACTTATGTACTCAACTCCATGGTAACTTGAAGTTCAGCATAAAAGGGTTAGCTACATCCTTTTATGCTATACATTTCAAGTTTCGACATTCTTACGCCTTTCTACTATCTCGACTCAAGGATATACCACAACGAATGTCAACTCCAAATCTGAGAATCAACTCCAAAGGACCGAACAAGCTGATACCACTTGTAATGCCCCACCCCTACCTCATTGGCTTGAGGAGGGGTTGAGAGATTATATATCCTTAAGAGAAGTTCCCAAGGCACCAAAGGCTGGAAATAAATACCAAGGGCATCGAGAACAAATTGGGGAACGATTTTCCCTTAAGTCAAAACCAACCAAACCATCACTACAACCACTATATGATGCATGTTAATAAGAAATTCAAGAATGTATTCCCAAAGGACAACCAAGTTGTTCTACAATACAACCCAAAACCGAAATAATCCAACACAATATCAGAGTACTAATAGGAAGACTAAACAACAAAACACCACGATCCATGACACCACCACAGCTCCACACAAAGATCCAAGCTCCAAACTCCACAAACACATCACAAGCATCACCACGAACCACTAGCAATGATATGCCTTACCTTTATCTATACCCTGGTGTACGACATCTGCAAAGACACCACAATTCCAAAGCAGGGGGTGAGTACAACTACTCAGTAGTTTTTTCCCAAATGACTTCCCTACACACGCCACTAAGATAAAACTGTTAGAAAATTTATATAAAACAGTTTATATAAAATAATCACAAGTGCATACATTACCATAAGTCAACACACCCTTACCCATCCATCCTGCCCAAACCAAGTAAACCCAGGGAAAGCCAAACAATCATGTCGTAGTCCAAACATTCCACACAAGGAAGCCAAATCAACCATGCCACGCAAGGAAGTCAATTCAACCATTTTACATTTCCACAAAAAATTCTACCTATGCAAAGAAACATATAACAAAGAAACCATAACAGTGGGACTTCTTTCCCAACTCGTTCACCCCATCTTCCGCTAGAAGGACTTCCTTCCCACTACCTAACAACCCAAAACGGTAATGGTGGGGCTTCCCGCCAAACTCATAATAGTGGGACTTCCCACCCAACTCGATCACCTTTTATAGTGAGACTTCCTGTCCACTTCCACACAACATTTCAATTAACCCAAACCAAGCATAAACTCACCAAGGTCACAAGAACATGCAATCAACCAATTCCATCTCATACCATTCCACTTCAATAAATCGTCCATTTATTGAAAACCATTTTCTAGGCGAAAAAACATTTCAATAAAACAAAAAATTTATTGAAAACCATTTCCATCATTCATTTTCACAAACCAATATCAAAAACCCATTATAAAATGTCCATTTTAAAATCAACCACAATAGCATTTCACCAAAAAAACCCATTTTTCCCAAAAATTCTCAAATGGATTTCCAACCAATTTCGCATAACAAATCACAATTATTTTTCAGCATAACAATAAATTGTAACAACGAACCACTTTTTCTAACCAGGTGGAGTCGAGAGAGAATCCACTTACCTTTAGGGTTCCTGAGAAATCAAACCACAAGCAATCACGCCTCATATCTAGCGAAAGCACCACCGAAACCTCTCTAGATCCCCTTCCCTAACATTCACAAGTCTTCAAATCATTATTCACGACAACAAAAACCTATATCTACACACAAAAAGTGTAGATCTAGAAAACCAAGAAAGGGGGAAGAGCATATCTAGGGGAAAACACAAATAAATCATGATAGAAGACTTACCCGGGAGCAATAACCATCAAAACACTAAGAACCCTCTTCAAAAATCCTCCAAAGTGAGTGGGAAAGCTCCTCCAACCCTAAGAACTAAAGAACCTGAGTGAGATACGGGTGTGAAGAAGTTTGAAGTGAAATAGGTTAAGCCTGTGGGAGCCCGAAACTAATAACCCTATTTTTAAGTGGCTACACGGTTAGCCTGCACGTTTTGGCAAACCGTGCGCTAACCGTGCACACGCTACTGCCTCGAGAGCAAGGGTCTGTACAGTTTCCTCGCAGGGTTTGGAAAACCATGTGCAGGCCATGAAAAGCCTACTGTAACCCCCTTCATGGTTTCCTAGAGCATCCGCATGGTTTCGTTTAGCCGTGCTCAAACCATGCACCCATAAATATGCCTCCAAACTCATCCAAAACCATTCCAAACTCTCCCAACCTCTTCACAAATCATCTCATGCACTTTAAACACATAAAAAAGAATAAACAAATACTACATACCTCAAACCAAGGGTGCTACAAGATCCAGGTTCTAACAGGATGGAACCATATTATGTAAATAATATCTATAAATTTTAAAAACCAGTAGGATCATTCAAAAGTAATATGAATTTATAAAAAATAATAATTTTCGTCAATAAAAACAAAAAAAAAATCTATTTCAAATTTTTTTATCATTTTAATTTATAGTAATTAGAAAATAAAACATGTTTCAGAAACACTATCTTATCAACACATGTCATGAAAAATAAATCTTCATTAATACTTAAAATAATAGTTTTTTATTAATTGAATAAAAGTTATATACATTTTTATTTTCAAATGTAAATTTTTTTATAAATTATTTTGAACATCATAATTTAATAGAAAAATTTTAAAGAAAATGTTCAGTCATGTATATAATTTTTATAGTTTTTCGGGAGGGTCTATATAAAATAAGTTTCAATTTTCCTTTCATGACTCCATATATAGAATATAAAAATATGCAAGTTAAAGTAATTAATTACCACAAATATGAATATATTAGAAAAAAATAGTTGGATTAGTGGTTCATTTATATTATAAATATATAATTAAATTAATTATTATAAATAATTGAAGCATAAATTTCATGATAGTGTTTTGAAAAAAAAAATCTTTAAATAAATTAAATTCCCCATACCAGAAAAAAACATTTTAAAATTTAGGGTACGATATTTTATAGTTTATTTTATATTTTTATGATCTATATATATTTTATGTGTCACGAACTGCCCTCACCATGATGGAGGAAGGGACAAAAAACTACCAGACCCTTCCTTATTCAATTTGAAGGTTAGATAATGATCCCTTGATTCCTGTCTTTAATAGGCCCCGAAGTAGCAAATAACACCAAAGGGATAGAATATCATGTAATATAAAATAAATTACCATTTTTATAGAGCAATATCTTGAGATAAGATGGTAAAACCAAAAAATCTCCAATAACTAAAAGTAAAAGAAAAGACAAAATATCAATTACCATATTCTTGTTCGAAATAAACTAATCAAAGTACTATAAATCTCTGATAAAAAATACCAAAAGAAAGAAAAGAAGCAACGACAAATTTTGAAGCCTTAGCTAATAAGTTCCGACATGGTCTTCAAAGACCTCAAGGAAACCTAAAAGCAGTTTTATATATGTAGGGTGATGATACACGTACAATCAGTAGGGAAAACCAAAATATCTTCTGTACAAGTGGAGAGGCATCCTAATGCCCCTTGAGAAATATAGATAAAAACACATAGCCATGAAACTATGAACCTAGCCTCACCAAGGAACACTCCCCAAATAACGAAAGCAATGTAATGAAATAGTAATAACACATGGATATTTTGGTACCTCGCACATCTTTCTCACAGTTATTTAAGACATCCTACACGTCATAAATCCCACACCATTTTCAGTACAGTCCCACTACCGCGCAAACAATAACCTTATGGGCCACCACAACCACGCATTTCACCCGTAGACACCTGGGCCACCATAACCACACAACTCTACCACATGCACTTAGTCCACCACAACCATATATAACCACGCCAACAGACACCTAGTCCCAAAACAACTACCTCCATGCCAGAAGACACGTGGTCCTCATCCCAAAGACACATGGGAACTAAAACTGCACACACACACTTGGGTGAACCACCATAACATACACTGCCTAAAGAGTATTGAGATATAATGGACCTCAAACCGTCCAAATCTTATTGAATAGTCTTGGGATACCTGGGATAGGGAGAAGAAAAGAGCTAATAACCATCCAATCATATGAATGGTGTAAAAAACAGTCTCCATGGGACGGGGGTGTTCGACACAAAATGATCAACTTGTGTGGGGTGAGAATAAGGTACAGAAGATCTAAATTCATAAGCACATGTAAAAATAAACTAATCCCAACCTAAGTTTTCTGAAAAAGACAACCATCCCATAAAAAACCATAGCACAACCATCCTCATAGTTATTCATGCATGCACAAACAGACAACAACCACAACCATCGCACAACCCATTTCTAGAAAAACAAATCACCCATTTTAACCATTCTTATTACTATTTTCATGTGATTACATGTAAAAAATATATTCATTAACTACCAGGAAACTATAATTCATAACCACAATCCAAGACAACAACTAAAGGAAAACAACCAAGCAGCAATTTAAGCATTCACTCTAGGTTCTCCTGTAATGACATAATAACAAAAGGGATCCCTAAGATCCCTCAAATTACTAGAACCAAACAATGCCCCAACATAAATCCCCACATGGACTCAAATATAAATATAAACACTTCTTAACTATAGATTCTATTATCATCCACGTCACCCCACATGGCATAAAACAAAGCAACTATGCATATTACCAGAACAAAACAAGGGAGTTTTCAATTTTAGCCACATTATTCATTATGTTTCTTGTTTCTATTTTTTTAACCAGTGTGATCACAAATGGATTTTTGTTCATTGTTAATCCATTTAATCAACTGAAATTATCTGATTAACCAATTTCCCTGTTACATTCATTCAATCACAAGATCAGACAGAAAAAAGAGGATCATTATTGTGTAAGGAAGGACCACTAACATCCATGATTTTATGTGGAAAAAATACAATACAGGTCACAACATAACAATAAAAGTATAACATGAAAACAATATCATTATTTTCACTCCTTCATTATTTAATGGTTCATTTGTTATCTTTGTTAAATTTGGATTCATATACATCCCAATGGAACATCATCATACCCACACCACATGATGCAAATCAAAGAGCGATGAAGGAAGAACACCTACTTAGATAATTGGGGATTGAAGTTTTATCCTCATGTCAAGAACTGAGGATGCCAAACATATAGGTATAGAAAAATCAAAGGCTTTAAGGTTGAACAAGAAGATATCCAGCACGGGTGCACAATTAGTCTATGAAAGAGGGACTCCAAGTGAACCATCGAAGATACAAGACCAAGGAAGAATAAGATCTCTGTGAGATAAAAGCCCATATCCAAGAGTTATGGGGTATAAAATCTTTAATGAAATAAAAGGTGATTGTGGTTTCACCATGCGGTTGGGAAGTTACAAATGATGTAATTAATTGTTATTTAATAATTATCCTTGGATATGGGGGAGAGATAATTGTGGACGGTTGTAAGTTGATGGATATCGCTTGATCCATGAAAACCCATAAGAGGGGATAAACTATAAATGTGAAAAAGGTGTGATATGGGGTATCTCCACCATTAGAGGATTAATTATACCATTTATGGGCATAAAATGCCATAAAAAACTTTAAAAGGGGTAATGAAACATAAAATATGTGTTACAAAAACTCAAGGGGAAAGATAACCCAACCCCCCCCTGTGACACCAATATGGTGACCCATCGATTGGTGCCACCGATCTATGACACAGTGATCAGTGAAATTGATCTTTGACACACCGATTGGTGTTGTGCCAATCAGTGACATACCGATCGTTGACATGCCGATCGGTGACATAGTGATTAGTGACACTCTGATCGATGGAATTGATCAATGGAACCAGTTGATGACACCACAGTGAAACCCTACCCCTGACCTTGACACCCTCAAGACTCACTGGTGGGGTCCAAGACAACCTAAAAAAGATAATTTTTCAATGTAATGGATCAGGAGGGTCTGGTCTAATACATCAAATACCTCTCAAACTATTTTCTCTCTAGATAATCTGAAACAAGCTAAAAGAAAACAGGCATGAAGAACCATCCTAAAGATAACTCTCCATGATAAACCTCCATACCATCTACGAACACCTCTCTCATCCATCTCCTGAACAAGTTTAGAATCACTATGAAACCAAAAAAAAATCAAACCATCTATATATATTGGATAGGGTGTTCCTTTCTCCATGTCAAGATACTATCCATTGTGGGTGGCACTGAGTTTCTAGTACAGGTTTAGTCGCATCCTTATTATTACGTCTCGATTA
Source organism: Viscum album (assembly GCA_963277665.1). Lineage (NCBI taxonomy): Eukaryota > Viridiplantae > Streptophyta > Magnoliopsida > Santalales > Viscaceae > Viscum > Viscum album. The sequence goes on along the minus strand of OY728143.1, from coordinate 1,678,336,415 downwards.
GGGGTCTGGTCCTCCCCTCCCCATAGTGAGGAATTTTCACACACACATTTAGTTAAAAATGTAAATAGATCATATCATAGAAAACAAGGTCATGAATTACATCATAGAAAATAACAAATCAACAGAAGTTCAAAATTTGAAATAACTCTAGCTAGTGGGAAGACATTTGTGACTCTCGTTACTTCGTACACTCCTCAAGGCCACCGTGCCTCCACAACACATCAACCAATGAAATGTTTCTTCAATGAAGAATGTTCTCTTTACCACCCTCAATCCTCACTGGTCTCTCTATGAATGTTACATTATCCTAGATATCTAGCTCTCCCCAGTTGAGGACATGCAATTCTTCATGTAGATACCGACAGAGTCGATACACATTGAAGACTTCAAGGACCCTCTATAGTGTTGGTGGAATATCCAGCTGATATTCCACTTCTCCGACTCACCGAAACACCTCATAGAGTCCAAAGTACTTGGGAGAAATATTACTCCACCTGTTAAACCTCCTATTCCCACACCGAGGGGAGACTATTTAGAACATGTGGTCGCCAACCTTGAACTCCAAGTGTCTCCTTAAAAGATAGTGATACTACTTCTTTGGTCCTGAGCTACCTTCATCCTCTCACACACAAGATGATATTCTTCCATTGTACTATGCACTACCTCGGGGCCAAGAACACCAAATTTCCCAACCTCTGTTCAGCACACAAATGAACGAAACAGTCTTCTGTACAAGGCTTCGAACAGAGCCATGATAATGGTAGAGCGATAGCTATTGTTATAAGAAAATTTACCAGAGGAAAATGACATACCCACTTTCCCATAAAGTCAAAAACACAAGCTTGTATCATATCATCCAACATATGGATGGTCCACTCAGTCTTCCCATCTGTTTGGGGGAGGAAAGTTGTACTGAGGCATATCTAGGTGCCAAAAGCATGTTTCAATACTTTTCGAACTCGTGAGCTAAACCATGTTTCCCGATCCGAGACAATGGACATTGGAACTCTATGTAATCTCACCAAATCATTCACATACCTCTGTGATAAGGAATCCACCACACTCAACTCCTTGGCATCTAGGAAGTGAGCTAATTTCTTCAGTCGATCCACTACTACCCAGGTAGTATCGCAACCTATTTTAACCATGTATAGACCCATGTTAAAATCCACCAAGATTTCATCCCACTTCCTCTATGAGACATCTAAAGGCTGCAACAGACCTCTTAGGACACTGTGTTCAACCTTCTCTTGCGGACACCCGAGTCACTTTGCCAAAACATTCGCAAAATCCCTTTCACCTTGGGCCACCAAAACAATTCTCTCAGGCCTCGAAACTTTTTGTAAACTCCTAGGTGTACCTATAGGGATTATTTTTTGAAGCCACAAAGAACCCCTTCTCACATCGTCTTTGAGACAAATAATGTTATGTGGAAAAGAATCTAATTCTCACTATTTTATAACCATTCTTCTGAAGCATCACCCTGGATAACATGATCACACATCACATAATCCTCTAAGTCCCCAACTAAGACTCCTCCAATCTCTATACCAAGGAAGAATATACTTTCATATGAAACAGTCATCCCCTATAATCCTCTACCCTTGCACCCAAGGGCAAGGAAACTAAATCCTCTATCGCCTTAGAATAATTTTCTAATTCTCAAACAACATCCTTATATGACTTCCTACTCAAGGCATCAACAACAATGTTCCACATACCTTTAGTGTAAGATATCTCGAGCTCTTAGTTCTGAAGAAACTACATCCACCTTCGCAACCGCAAGATCAGGTCATGTTGGGAGAAGATATAACTCAGACTGTTATGATCTATGAAGACCATGAAGCATTCCTTGATGATGTAATTCCACCAAAACATTAGTGAGAATGCTACTGCTATAAGATATAGGTCATGGGTGGAGTAGTTACGCTCACAGGGACATAACTACCTAGAACAATAATAGATCACTCCCCACTACTACATCAACACACATCCCAAGCGTAGGTTAAAATCATTACAGAGCACTTGAAACATTACCCTTACTCTAGAAACCTCATCATTGGGGCACTGACCAGCTTCCCATTCAGATAACTAATGGCTCCCTAGCACTTCTCACAGCAAATAAAAAACTGGACTTTCTCGGTCAAGGCTATCAATGGTGCTTCAATTCGAGAGAAGTTGGGCACAAACCTCCAGCAGTAAACTAATATGCTTAAGAAACTACAAACCTCTTACAGGTTCTTGGGTACTTCCGAAGAAAAAAATGATTCAACCATTGACAGATCCACTTTTATTTCCAGCTGGGACACCACATGTCTAATGAAGTTCACTTATAATGTCCAGGACTTCCAACTTAACAACATCCTATAGATCTGGTGCTGTCAGAGGACCTTTAAAACCATCCCCAGATAATCAACATGATCCTCGTCTAATCTTTAGTAGATCAGGATGTCATCGATAAAAACGACTATGAATTGGTCCATATATTTTCGGATGACGGAGTTCATGAGCCCCATGAACTGGGTTGTTGTGTTCGTGGCACCGAAAGGCATGACTAGAAACTCAATGTTCCCATATCTGCACCTGAAATCAGTCTTTATGATGTCACCCTCCTTCAGCCACAACTAGTGATATCCCGACCATGTGTCTATCAATAAGAACCAACCTGCACCCTTTAACTAGTCAAAAGGTCATTGATCCTTGGGAAGGGTTAACAGTTATTTATAGTCATTGATTCTGACTTTGGTAGTCTATACACAGCCTAAGACCGTCATCTTTTTTCTTTGAGAACAATAATAGAGCCCCCCATGGTGACACACTCGAGTAGATAAAACCCTTCTTCATTAGGTCATCAAACGTGGTCTGCAAATCCTGCAACATAGACGGTGTCGTCAAATATTGATCAATAGAAATGGGACTAGAATCAGGTTTCAATTCTATCCCAAACTCAACATCATGTCAAGGGGGTAGAGTCACCACCTCCCTAGGGACAATGTATAGGAACACACTAAAAATCCCCGAGACATCCACCAACTATATATCTATCCACTCCACTGACAGTTCATCTAAAAAGGAATGAAGGGTCTTTGCTCGTCGGCTGCACTCCTAAGAACCCCGCTCGACAATGAAAATTACATGCTATATTCCCATATCTGAAAACACAACCCTTCTACGAAAGCATTTGAAAATGGAATACACCTAGAACATCCAATTGATGCCAAAAATTACATCATATGGTTTCATCTGTAACAAAAGAAGGTCCGCAATAGACTTATCTGTCCCTAACATCATTCTATATCCCCAACAAACATAAGACAAAATGGTTTGACCTCCGACTGACATACTCAATACCAGGGGCATGGGAAGTATTTCTTTATCTAGACCTAGAGAATGTCTTATACAGGGTGAAACAAAAGAGTGTGAAGCTCCAGAATCAAAAAAGTCATAAGAAGGAGTACTAAACACGATGATCGTACCTCGAACAGCCTCCGGACCTGCTAGAACTACTACCATTGTAGAATCCAATTACCCATGCCAATCACCTATCTCCCTCTACTGTCACCCGTCTCCCAGAACACACCCTGGTTGAGGTCCCTGAGGAGCACCCTAAGGTGGACCTCCTCCTGCAATGTCTACTCTCAGAGGAGATGGAGCTCTTTGTCCCTGTTGTGGCTGCTGAAAGGGACCAGCTCGAAAATGCTGCTGCTGAGGTGGCATTGAACCTGCCCGCCTCCACAATATAGCACTCAGTGTGGGCACTGTTTCTGAGGGTTCCCACATCTGCCACAGAAAAATCATATCAGTCCTAGTCCTGATGGGAAATGGCGAGGATCAAGAGATCAAAGCAGAAATTGTTGGGGCATTCTCACCATTGACCAAATCCTCTAAGGACCTGAGTCTAGAGGCATGTTGCTAACAACTATCCCCTTTATTGTGATCTAGTAGCTCCCCTGTTCTGGAACACCTCCCAGCATGTGCATCCTCTCCAAAAAATCATCCTTGTTCTGAACCTCCATGCACATTGTTATAGTGAAGGGAGTAACAACATACAACAGGGAAGGTTAGAGTACCTCTTCATAATGTGTTTCCCTAGACTCGTCATCCGAAAAGTGTTCTAGACAAAAATGATCGACATCCTTTAAAATGATCACCAATTCCCTTACTAACATACTCCCCTTCTAAATGGAGAGTAACTTATTCTTATTCTATTCCTTTATTGTGGAAGAGTGGAATTCCACCAGGAAATTTCTCTCAAGTTAGGTCTATAAAAACTCAGCTTCCTTCTTCTCCCCGGGATAGAGCATCCACCACTAACACACAACTCCTCGCATTTGTCCCATGTCTAGAGAAACCCAGCACTCTTTTAGAGCCCGGAGAAAGTTTAATGCTATCACCAACTCCACGAGCTAGTTCTCTATCTCTATGTCTGAGAAGCTTCCCTCATACATCATGAGGTTCTGTAGTGGATAGGAAAGAAGCGCCTTCTGCCATTGGTCTACCTCCTCCTCTTGATCGTCCCTCTTCTGATCATCGATTTCATCCTCCTAGGCCTCGATCTCCCACACAACATGAGGTCATCTATAGAGATCCATATCTATAATATAAAAATAGAAATTCATAAGCCCGAGTAGTGTTGAAGATCAATTTTAAATTTATCTTAAACGTGGTTTTAATTTTAGACTCCCCAAATACATAGAAAACACAATAAAAAAATTCATTATGATGCATGTACCTTTCCTAGGGTCTCTGTCCTATAATCAATGCAGCCTCACATGGTCATTTGGTAGGTCCAGAGTTCTTGGATCAAATCATGGAAGTCCCTAAAATCTAATGTCTTATCAGGTCTTCCCTTACTTATTTCACTCATGACTATTTTCTAACACAGTTTCCATACCATTCAATGCAATCATCACTATGTCTAACTACGAACTCTATCCTATCTCTCAACCTTCCACTGATAGCATTCGGTCACGACCATCCTTCACCAAGATGAGTTAAGGGATAGAAAACTACTAGACTCTTCCATTATCATCTTGATGTAGAGATAATGACCCCCCGAGTCCCACCTTCAACAGGACCTAGTGTGGAAACTAGAACCAAGGGTATAGAATATCACGTAATATGGAAGGCATTACACTTTTTATAAAACAAGATTAGGATACAAGATGATAAATCCTAAACAACTCCATCAACTGATAGTAATAGTGATGCCAAAAGATCCATTACCACATGCATGTTCAAAATAAACAGATACAGATGAAAAGAAAATGCTAATGAAAAGTACTAAAAAAAAGAAAATCATCAATGACAACTTCTGAAGCCAATGCAAGTAAGGTCTGGCACTGCCCTCAATGTACTCCTAGAAACTGGAATGCATTTCTATATACATAGGGTGAGTATATAAATATACTCAATAGGGAAAACCAAAATCTCTCGATCACATGTAGGGAGTCATCTTAACGCCCCATGATAAATAGAGATAACCAAATAACCTATCAAGGTAACTATCCACCCCAAGTCACCTATGAACAATACAAAAATAACACAAATATGGTAATTTAATAGTAATAAAACATCGATATTTGGTTAATCCACACCGCATTCCCACTGTTTATTTAGGACATCCTATGCGTTAGACCTCCCCTGTCATTTTTCACTACAGTCCCACTACATTGACAACAACAACTTTATGGGCCACCATACCCATGCATCCCACCCGAAAACACATGGGCAACCAAAACCACGCATCCCACCCATAGAAACCTGAGCCACAATAACCAAACATAACCGCACCACATACACCAAGGCTAGAAACAACTACTGCCACACCCAAAGACCCCTGGGCCTTATCCTGAAGACACTTAGGAAACAAACATTTGTGTACACACCTGGGAAAACCACCCAAACATTCCATGAAAAATGATTCTTGGTCTATAATGGACTTCAATCCATCACAGCATGCATGAAGATTCTTAGGATACTCTGGAGAGGGAGAAGAAATGAGCTAATAACTAGCCACTCATAAGAATGTTGGAAACAACAACATCCCCCACGAAATGGGGGTGTTCGGCATGAAGGGATCAACTTTGGAGGGTTTTGAATAAGAAACAAAAGATCTAATTTCATACATATTGGTAAAAAAACACGAATCCAAACCTAAGGGTTCTGAAGCAAACAACCATCCCATAAACAACTAGGGCACAACTACCCTCGTTACTATTCCAACATGCACAAATACACAACATCCACAACTAGAGGACAAACCATTTCTGGAAAACAAATCACCCATTGTACCCATTCTTGTTACCACATTCAAAATATTTCATTTAAAAAATATATTCCTTCACTACTAATAAATTATCAGGAATAGGCATAATCTAGGACAACAACTAAAGGAAAATAGACAAGTATCAATTTTAACATTCACATTCGATTCATTTGTAAAGACACAATAACCAAAGTGATCTGTGAGATCCCTCTAAGTACTGGAACCAAACCAAGACCCAACATATATCGCCAAACAGACTCAAATCAACACCCATCCACATCTCAACTAGATATTTTATCCCATCCATGTCACCCCACAAGAAGTTAAAAAAGACACAACCATGCATATTACCATAACAGAGCAAGGGAGTTTTCATATTTAGCCACACCATTCATTACATTCCTTCATTCTATTGGTTTAACAGGGTTGATCAAAAAAAGGATTCATGTTCATTGGGAATCCATTTAATGAACTGACATTATGTTATTTACAAATTTCCATATTATATCGATTTCTTCATAGGACTAACGAAAAAATATAGGATCACTCTTGTCCAAAGAAGGACCACCAAAGTTCGTGATTTTCAACAGACAAAAGCCCATAAACTTCACAATATAACAATAATGTTATAACAAAACAAAAATAATCAACATTCTAAATCCTTCATTATTTAATGGCTCATTTATTATCTTCATTAAATTTGGGATCATATACGTTCCAAGGGAACATCATCATGCCCTCCCCGTATAATGCAAAGTAAAGAGAGATGATGGAAGAACCCCTACATAGATGATAGAGGATCAAAGTATTATACTCATGTCAAGAATTGTGGATTCACGACTAACGGGAAAAGAAAAATTGAAGGATTGAAGGCTAAGGGGGGAGATACCTAGAAAGTTCGCACAATTCATCTGCAAAATAGAGACTCCAAGCACACCAATAAAGATAATGTACTATGGAAGAAGAAAATATTCCTGTGATAAAAGGTGAGATGATGGATTTACGAGATAAGAAATCTAAAATGGCATAAAAGGATGATCATGGATTCACTCTGCGGTTGGCCAGTTACACACGATAGAATTAATTGTAATTTAATAATTATCCTCAAAGATGGTAGTGATAGACCCGTGGATGGATGTAAGTTGATGGATATCCTTTAAACTAATAAAAAAACATAATAAGGGTTAAATATGAAATGCATAGAAGGTGTTACATGGGATATCTCCACCATTAATGTATTGAAGATACCATTTATGGGAATAAACTACCATAAACAACTTTAAAAGTGGCAATACAACATAAAAGATGTGTTATGGAAAGGCTAGGGGAATGAAAACATGACTACCACCCCACCCCCAAATGGAACTGATTGAGTGTCCCAAAGATTAGTGACACAAATATCAGTGACACACGGATCGGTTACACACAGATCGGTGACACGCTGATCAGTGGAACTAATGGGTGACACCACAGTGACAACCTGACACTGACCCCAACGCCCTCAAGACTCACTAGGGGGGTTCAGGAGAACCCAAACACATAAATTTTGCAATGTAATGGACCAGGAGGGTTCATAACATTACAACAAGTCTTTAATACTGAGACACAATGTAAATTCATTTAAACATATTTATATTAAAAATATTTACATAAATAGTTATGAATATTTTAGAATTTATTTCAAATAATCAAATATAGGAATGATAGTCTCAACTCTTTAGAAAATATCAACTAATTAATCTTCATAATATATTTGTTTCATGGAGTTAATAATGGACTGAATAAATTGAACAATGAATGAGTTAATAGGTTTTACACTCAAGTCAGGTAATTTTATTTTTTTCATAGAGTTTACACTATTTTATTTTTTTACATCTTCTTTGATCTCAATTTTTATGATTTTATGATTGTGTTTATCTACTTATTCTTTTTTAATAAACATTTTCTCTTTAATAAATAAATTGAAATAATTGATTCATATTGATTTTAAACTAGCTTTAAGTGGTTTTTAAGGTTATAAAGGATGTTCAAAATTATTATTTTTAAAAAAATCTATTTAAATAATATTTAATTTCATCTATTTTCATTATTTAATTAATAATATATAAACTAGAAAAATAATAATTTCTCTCTATAGGAATAAAGAAAAAAAAACTCCAATATTATTATTATTAAAATTTATTTGGATAATATTTACATAATTCATTTTATTCTAGATAAATTATATATGTTTATTTTGTTTAAGATAGGTTGGTTAATTGTTTCTTGGTTAATAAATGATGGATCTATATTTATATAATTTAAAAAATATAATCAAATCATTTTTAATTTGATTCTACCCATTAAAATAATGTTTATTAAAAATTAAATATTTAGTTTTCAAGAAACTATATTATTTCTTTTACACCACATTTTTTATTTGTATATTGAATAGTATTTATTTAATAAACTATTTATCGATATCGGATCATATGTAGCTTTTTTGATATTTTATTTTATATCCATTTAAATATAGAAATTTTTGGAATGTTTCTTTATTTAAATAATATTAATTGTAATATATACTGTTTCTAAGATCGAAAAAAAATTATCCTTCATATTATCAATAAAATATGATGGTATTTTTTTCAAAAAAAATGGATGTCAATTTATTGAAAAATGACCTCAATAATGTAATATAATTAATGTTTTTAATGGTTACTGTGGTTGAAATTGTATTAGAGATAGTTAAATAGAATAATAGGAATGAATAAATGTATACTGAGGTAGTGATAAAAATGAGAAATGACGTGATACAATAAAATATAGATTAGATGGTGCTAAAAAGGACATTGAACTATGGTGAGAATAATTTTTAAAATTATAATTATGTTCCCTCATCATAGTTTTATTTCAAAAACATATCAATTTTTTATTTGATTCAAATTTTATGTTTTCACTAAAAACATTAACATTCACTACTTTTTCTCTAGTACTAAATATGTGTGAGTTTTTATATATATTTATTATAATACACCTACTTGAAATATAATATTTTCTCAATTTGAGATTCACCACAAGTAGTATATATTAAAAATTATTAAATGAAAAATTAAGAAAAATAATCATATTCAAATACTAAATAAATCATTTGAAATTATTAATGAACATAAAATTTTCTAATTTAATAAAATATATAAAAACTATCTTTCTAGACATATTTATTCATTAAAATTATGAAAACATGTAGTCCAAAATAACCACAATATGATGATTCTTCTATTCCATAATCATGATGAACAAATTAATTCAATTTTCATAAATTGAGATTTTTTATATAATATTTCCATATACATATCATAGAGTTATTTTGAGAAATACAAGTTTAGAAAACTAAACCTATATCTTATGTATGTTATAATTAAAAATACAACCATAAATATATTTTTTTATAGTGGGGAGAGAGTCAATGAATAATGTTATAGGATACGATTATATTTTCTCAAGAGAGTTTTTGATGGATATTGATATCATTTAAAAGAGAATTGGGCCTTAAATATAAAGCTTATGGGACATAAACCAAAATGGATTACCCTGAGGGTCTTGCTGATGAAGGTTCATTCTATATATTACAAAATAATATTCAAGGTTTCTTATGAATTACCTATGAGAATTTTTATATGATTAAAAAAACCTATTTTCTAAAAAAATCAATACATGGTCACAATATATGGTCTCCAAAATTGTTCAAACTGAGAATACCATCTTTTTACTCCCTTAAAAATTTCTTCTATCATTAAGACGTATAATAAAATGTAAATGACCATTTTTTTATCTACATATACAATTTAAATATGGATTATAATTAATTCAATAATCTGTATGCAAACATATAAGAACCAATATTATATATATATATCATTAGACAGTAATAAAAATGTCATCCCCATGACATCGATTTAAAAATCATCCCCTAGATAAAAAAATTTGTCAATAAAATTCATTATAAACATTCATCCACAATTTACTCCATCCACTTATATCATATCTCAACCACCCTCTTCTATTTTTTAGTGGGGTCATTTTATTATACTAAAAAACTATTGTTGAAGGAGAAAACCATATCTATCTATAATGTAATACCAATATATATCTCTCAAGATAAGTAGGATTGTAATCTAACACAATTTACTCCCACATGAAAACGTGATTTGGGACCATTTGATACTTATTATACTAAAAAATGGAACACTTTTTGAACTACCACATATTGTTTTCATAATTAAAATCAATAGAACACTTCATTGAATTTATTTTTTATTTCAAAAAGTATTAGTGGTCATGGTAACAACACCTCTACCATCACAAGTTGTTGACAACCCAACAGAATTATCATGATCTAGAATATATAATTTATAACATAAAATATCTATGCCAATATAAATTATTGTAAAAATATAATTTAAATTTTAATCTAAAATCATGGCCTTATAAATATTTTTAGACCTTGTTTGTCATGTTTTAAATGAAACTATGTCTTATAAGAGTTTTATACCCAATCTTGTACAAAAAAATTGGAAGTTGAAAACGCTATAGGATCCATAAAGGTGAGTAATTTATAACTATTACTATGAATAACTCCATAAAATGAATATAATCTTCCAATTACCTTCCTAAATTAATCACACAAACTCAAAAAAAAGTAACATCCCAAACATAAATAATATGTATCATCTACCCAATTATATGGGAATGGTATGTCATACTGATCATTCTCTTTGTATATATAACATTTTTTCCATTCTAAAAGTCCAACATTAATCCAAGATCAATATCAAATATAATGTACTTTTAAACCCCATAGAGTTTGAAAACCCATTGAGAGAAAGCATTCCAATATATGTAACTAAAAAAGTATTTTTTGTATCGATTGAATGATTAATCAATAATTGTATTAGTGAATCAATATATAAAAATTTTCCATGATCAATAATAGTTATTATTATGATTTTTAAGAAATTTTATCTCAAATTTATTGATAAAAATTATAAATGGGATGAAAATAGTTTACAGTTCACTATTAATTCGATAGAATTTCCATGGATTATTTTTGGTTTTATCCTTATATTAAAATATTATGTTTTTCTTTTAAATATAAATAATTCTTAATAGAAATGGTCCTGAACAAAATAAAATGCAATGGAAACCAAAATTTTGATATGAATGTACATGTTATAATAAAATTTGAGAATGAAAAATGATCGATTGTATAGTTACAAAAACATCACTAATAAGGAAAAATTATTTTTATAACTAGGTATGTTTGATCTTCTTCCTCAGTATCGCACTAAATAGAACCCTTATCAAGATTTAACCATATTTAAAATATTATATTTACTAGTTTTTATCTCAATAAAATTGTTAGTAATTATCAAGGATAATTTTTAAAAAAATATTACATTAAACTACTCCTCATTCAAAATATGTCAAACATCACTGGATAATGATGTAATTGATCACTTAAAACAAGTTAATGAATCCTAATTATTAAAAAAACAATTTATACCATTATAAACCAACAAATAATATATAATATAGAATTCAATTAAATTATACCATAAAACATACACCTTTAACTAATTCAAAAACCACATGTGTTAGCTCCGATTATTCTTATAGAGGTCTAAACATCATTTGGGTGACCAAATATTAATATTCTACAACCATTAATAACTTATAGTTACTATTATATATATTTATATCACACTTAAATTTTTTATTTCACCAAAATAATTCATTATTTAATCTTATATAACATCTAAATGAATCTTATATTTTCTTTTAGAGTACGAGAGTTAATATTAAAAATCATTTTCAGATTCTATATTCCTATTATATACCTCTATATATGTATTGTTTCCAATAATTATAATTATATTATTATTAAGAATAATCATATATTTATAAATATGAAATGAAAATGAATTGTGGGTATTTACTGATTAACCCATTTTTAAACATAGTTTTAAAATCACATAACATACAATATATATTTTATTTTATTTTAAATTTTTTTTATAATATTATTTATATAGAATTTATTTTTTTAAACTATATTTTTGGAAATCAATTTCATGACATTATAGAGTACTATATTATTATTTTCCCCTATAATGGTTTAGGTAAAGCTTCAACGAAATATGTGATGAGTCACTGAATTCATAGAATGGTTATTATTATTCTTTTGAAGTTGATTCAACTTATCTAAATTATTTCATAAAATTACTATTAATGGTTTAAGAATAATATATATCATAGTTTTTATAACATATTATATGAATCCAATTCATTTTAAATATATTTTCTTGATTACATGAAGTCATACATAAACCTATTGCTACGAACGTAAATCATCATTGATTTTTTTTAATTTCTCAGTGTTTTTTTAAGTGGTCATTCATACAGATTTCATGTAAAGTAATATGAATCTTTATTGTAGTAAAACATATCTAGTCATATTGATGGAAATATGTTGTCAGTGGAGTATAGTTTTGACCCTCAATATTAAAGAAGAAATAATTACTACTTTCTGTATTTTTTAGGTATTGTTTATGTGGATGATAGTGTTGAGAATCCATTTTGAGGAAGTAATATTTATTGTCCATCATTTGGATCTAGGTATTCTCTTGGGGACGACAGATTCCAAAATTCTTTTTTGTAAATAGTACCTAATTATGGGTTATTTCAATTTATTTCCTAGTTTTAGTAGATATAAATTCTAATAATGGAAATTCGAGGATATATCTGGGTGGGTTATAGTCATTGATTCCCTGAATCGTGTTTATGTTTCTTCTTATGCATTAGGATAAAAAAATATTTATAGTGTCTTTTAATGTGTTCCTAATTTCTATATCAATAATCTGTATTATTTTTTGTTACCTATGTGTCTACTTATTAATTAGTTGTTATTAATTTTGTTACATTTCTAATTTATTTTAATGTTTATTAAAATTTAGACAACGATAATTTCTACTACACATATACTTTTTATATGGTTTTTACACATAATATTTCGAGAGATTTTGAATTTTTTTAATCAAAATCATATATTTTATAATTATAATAAATGGGGTGTTGAAGAAGAATAGTATTTTTTTATAAATAGACATTTCAACCACTCTTGTGGATTGTTTTCTTATGCATATTTGTTACAAAATTTTGTATCAATGAAATTGTCTAAGGATGATACAAAAATGATTTTTTTAATTATATTTTATTATTAAATTTTCAAATCTCATTCTCTTACACTAATGAGTACTAGAGTAAATATATTTTTTGTTTTCATTTGATAGTAGGAATAGATAACATATTAATTAAAAATATTAATACAAAAGGAAAAACTCTTTTTTGTAAATGATTTAAAATACCTATGAGATTAGATGAATGTACTCATGAAAAAAAACTATTTTTTATATTTTTATAATGCCTATTACTAGTTTTAAAATTCTATTGAAATAATGTATAATTTTTGAAATAGAGAATAAAATTAAATTTTAGTAGATGTTTGGAGTTTATAATAATCATTTTATTTCAATTCAAGTGAATATTAATTTTCAATATTCTTTTTATAGAACTACTTATTTTTATTTGGAATAAATTAGATGTAAGAAATTATTAGATATCAAAATTTATAAATAGAAATATTATCCTACATAGGTAAGATTATCAATATTTTTTATATATCTAGAATGTGTCTTTCAAATGAAATAGAGATTAATTGAAAATTGTAAACTGTTTAAAGTCACCTATAAAGAATGAATTGTTTAAAGACCAATTAGATGATATATTCATAGACCATTTACCATATATTCCATCTAAAATAATGTATATTGATCGCATAAAGAACATTAAAAGTCTATGACTTAATGAATTAATCATAACCATCATATTGTATATTATTATATTAAAGATAGTTTTATAAAAAGAATAATAAAAATGGAATTCACACTACAGTAACATCAAAAATAATAAATTCTAGGAGATCACTATGAAAAATATTTTTTATGGATGATGATAATTTTATTAGATAAATGCGGATAGTTATTATTATTTTTAGAGAAAAATGTTTCACTGTGTAAATATTAATAGTAATAATAGGAATGAAATATGAGTGAAAAGTTATAATAAATAATCATAAAACCCAAATTTCTATCGATGTGGAAAACATGGTCAAAATATACAAAATTTTTCATAAAAAATTTATGAACAAATATCATAAAAAACATTTCATGTATTTGGATAAAAAAATATTGAAATTCATGGAAATGTAAGAAAAATAGAATGAGTTGTTACTTATGAAAACACGTCAAGTGAAATTATTAATAGTTAGAAGAATATAGGATTCTATGAATTTATACAATATTATTATAAAGTGAAATGATATAAAATCATGAAAAAAGGTGATGAAATAGTTTCAAAATATTCCCTAAGCAAAGGTATGTATGATTTATCTACTGAGGATTTATAGAAAGTGTAGTTGAACAGTTACGAATATTTTAACGAATTTTTATCTTTTTAAGAACATGAAAAATACATTTTTCAATTTTGTAGTATCATATAATACGAATTAGAATAAAACTTATGGGATCATGTCTACATTTATGAATAATAAAGCTTAAAAATTTAAATCTAATTTTTTTTTTTATATATTAAAATTTGTGAAAAAATTATTAATACTAAATGTATAAAAGTGGTGTTTTAAAATTTCATAAAAAATTAAATAATTTACCAATTATATTATTTTAAGGTAAGGAAGTATTGAAAAAAAATGGAAATATGTATTGGGAGGCTTTACTATATGGTAAAAAATTATAAGGTGAATATTTAAATAAAAAATCTTATTTATGGGAAAATTGGAATTCTAAAGTCATTAATTTTTTTTATTTTTGATATCTACATGAATAAAGAATCCAAAACTAAAGTAAAGTTCAATAATAATAAAATTTAGGTTATCATGTTAAAATTATGAATTATAATTATGAATATTTAACTATCATTATTTTATACTATAATATAATATTTTACAAACATGTATATTCAACTAAGTGATAAATTATCAACCTTAATATGTTGAAGTTAATCCATTAGAAGTGTGAATAATCTTTAAAAAAAATTCGATGAAAATTACTGTATTTAATAATGTGTCAGAGATTAAGACATTATAGAACGAACTATTAATTAAATGATGTTCAATCATTTAGAATAACTAAAAAATTTATTCCAAGGTATTTTACTACTTATAGTTATCAATGACCTAATAATGTATTGGTTCAAAATGGATTTATTTAAACAATTCCTTCAACAAACATGATCAGCTTACCAAAGAAATAATTATAAGGATATGAATTTGATGAAACATAGAATCTAAACACTTATGTCTGGTGACTAGTGACTATTTTTTATATTTTAATAGGACATTATTTATTTTGGTATTTTTATTCATTTTAATATATTTTCTTTATTTTCTTTATTTTTATTTTTTTAATTCATTCTTTCTATTTTTTGAAAATTTTTGTCTATATTTTTTTATATTATTTTTGAATTATTAATCATTTAATTTTATTAATATATATTTCCCATAACATTTTTCTTATTGAATAGTATCAATCTTATGTACTAACATATAAATTTCTGATATTTTTTATAAATCTATTTTCGGAAAAAATATTATATTTTATCATAAAATATTATATACTATTATGTATCATCATATATTTAATTCATAATAATTATGAAATTTAACTTTTCTTTTTTAACTACAACATGTACTCTGGAGGGATATTTTTTTACTATCTTATCAACATATAATGATGTTTCATTGAATTCTTATGGAATATGTAAAAAGTTAGTAGAATAAAAATCCATTAGACATACTCATTACTATGTTATCAACTAAGAATTATTTTTCTTTTCTTCTTAAAATTTATTTCCCATTTTTCAAAATGCATCTACATGTTAAATTTCTACATAGGGATTTGTTTCTAAAACATTGATTTATTTAGATTTATTTTCGAAATATGATTTATGTTAATGGATGATTTTTCTTTATTTTTGGGATTTATATTCATATTTGGGTTATAATATATGATTTTTTATGCCTTTTTAATACATATATTTTATAGTTCATCTCAATTTACTAAATCATATTGTAAAAATACGTTGCTTTTTTGACATACTTGAAAATCACCCAAAATTATCTCTAAATATGTTTTATATGTTCATCATAATTCAATATGAGTGAGAATAAGTAACCATATTTAAAAAATTACCAAATGATTAGGGATATATTTCATAATATTATTCTAAGAAAAATCAGTTTTTTAGGGAATAAACTTTTCATAATATGAGTGACCTATATAGAATTTTTAGAATTTCAATATTGTATGTAATCATTTTTATTACTTTGGAATGGTGGTAAAGGTAATATAAAAATATTGGATTTCTATTAATAAAATTTTATTTAAAATTTTAAAAATATATATTTCATCATGTTTATATTGACCTACATAAATCTAAATGTACATAAATGGTTTTGTTGAAAAGGTTGTTATATAGACAGAGGTTAAATAGTAATCATCAGAACCTATTTGAAACTGAAGGTGACAAGAATTATATATCTTGATAAATCAAATGAAAATGATATTGATGTTGATACAATATCACTAATGAGATTACCTAATTATAATATTAAAAATAAGTTTGTATAAAATTCATTGGATATTCCACATATTTATTTAAAAAAACATCTAATAAGGAGGTTGAAAATAGAAAATTATCAAAAGTAATAAATTACACAAAATCCCATACATTGAACATTTTAATTAAAAAATAATAAGATCTTTTGAAGTCAAAAATATTTTAAAACGAATA
Organism: Viscum album; assembly: GCA_963277665.1. Taxonomy (NCBI): domain Eukaryota; kingdom Viridiplantae; phylum Streptophyta; class Magnoliopsida; order Santalales; family Viscaceae; genus Viscum; species Viscum album. The sequence goes on along the minus strand of OY728143.1, from coordinate 1,678,319,239 downwards.
TTTCAAGATGTAAGTAATGAATAATAGTAACTAGTTAAACAATATTGTAGATAATGAAATATAAGAGGATGATTAAAATGAAAATATAATGATTAAAAATTCTTGAAACTGAAGCTATAATGAAACCAAAATATTTATCAAATATAATGGTTGAAAAATAAATATAACTAGAAGAAATATATTTATATTATTCATAATATAAAACATTAATCCTCTCAAATATCATCACAAAAGTTGGAAACTAAAGAGAAAAATGGAATGACTCACATTCATCTCATAATGGTTTTCAATTACATCAAATAGTATGAATATAAATTTATTTCACATAATCGATCCTAAGGGAAGTAGTTTTCCTAAAATATAATTAGAAGTTTTTTATAATAATATAAATATGATTAATAGTCTCTAATAATCAAATACATGTTAAGTAATAAAAATAATATGTTGAAATACTTTTTTCACAAAAAAATTAATTTAAAAAGATTTGAAATCTATAAAGAAATAATAAATAGTTTAATTATAGACTAATTTTTTTCGAGAATATATATTTTAACATTTTGAAATAAAAATTAAAGAGGAAAATATTAGACTCAATGGTTTAAATAAAAAGGGGATTCGAAACATTAATGAAGATAATTAAATCCACTCTATTATGTTGATGTATAATTAAATAAATATAATCACTAAAAAATGAAATTATGAAAATAAATAATCAAAAATATTTCCTTTAGGTAGATTATAATTGTTTGTTAAAAGCTTACTGAATAATGTGATGACATCATCATTGATTAAGGATAGAATATTTATTAACAAAACATGTAAATTGATGAGCTAATAAAATCAGTTATGATTCAAAATAAAAAAAATAGAGGAAATTTTCTACTGATCATAATCTCAACAAATGAAATATGAATAGTTTTAGAATATATAAGTTGGGAATCATTATAAAATCAATAATATTAAGGTCATAGTTTAATAATATAAAAAATAATGAATTATAATTTCATATCATTGTAATTATTTAAAATGTAACGACCCAAAATTCTTAAATTATAATATTTTTAGAAAATGTGCATTATATTATTATAAAAAAACAGATCTCATTAATAACAATGTAAGTATATTTTAATGTGAATATCTTGTTTTGACTATTATATGATTGTTAGTCAATATGACTGTCAGAAGATATACTCTTAACGTTATGATTATTTTTTATAAAAAGTATTGACAAGGGAGAATTAATTCAGAATTAACAGTCGATGGCGTCATCCATCAGTGTTGTTCCATATGAATCCCATTTTGTAGGGATAGGGTTGGAGGTGTCATCTTTAGACTTTTCTCTTAACCAATCCCAATATAAGCTTCAACATGTTAGGCTTGAATGAAATCTCTTATAGGAAAGATCATATTAGTGGATATTACCACTTGACAATGCTATCAAATCCAACTCCAAGAGTCTATCACTATCTCACACCATGACCATAGTTCATATGGGGGTGTTATAAGGGGTAATTTATCAAGGACTTATTCACTTAAATTGTTATCCCTTTTTTAAATAAAATTTTTATGTCATAATTTTTATTTTAAGAATAGTTTTGCTTATTAAAATACGTGATTAATTGAGAAAATTTTGTTAAATTTATTTTATATGTAAATTTTTTACTTTTTAAATACTTCTCATAAATATAGAATTATTATTATAAGGTTAACACATTTTTTTAATTTCAAATGTAAAAATTAATTTATGGTGAATTTTTTGTATTTTCTATGTAGTTTCATATTTTGTCTAAATAGTGAAAGAGACTTTATTTTTCATTTATATAATTATTATACATCAAATAATTTATTCGTTGAAAGGGGTTTTGAAAAATGGATAGAAACAACTGTTAACATAATGATATTTCACATCTAATAGGATCAACTTATTTTTTTTTGGTGAATAGTATCGTGACCCTTTAAAATAGTATTACTACCCTTATTAATAGTAATATGACCAATGGATTAGTACCCTCACCCAGGGAAGTATAAATATAATTTAGGCATATAAAATGGTATTATGATATAATTATATAATTTTACATATAAAAAATGTTTTATAAATTATCTGATAAGTAATATAAATTTTTACAATATAAATGATTAGTTACAAAGATATAATTAATATAATGGTGTAAAATAATATTCAATTTCATAAAACATAATCTTAAATTAGTATTTTTTTCTTATGATTATAGGTTAACTATATGGGATCTTTGTTTATATTTTAAAGTCTTGTAAAATCATTAATAATTTTAGAATTGGTATTTTTGAGTAATTAATGATTTTATTTAAAAATTATGTGTCTCATATTTAGAAAATATTATTCATAAAATGGATTAAATTTATAAATTCATAATATCAATATATGTTAGGGTGAGTTTATGATAATTTTATACAATAGTTTAGTTTATTAGGAATAGTAATAATATAGTTTGTGTATTTTAAAAAGTTTAATGACATGATAACTTATTCATAATGATGTAATAACTGATTTGAAATTATGGTTGACTATTATGTGTTAAGGTAACTCAATATTTGACCCATATACGAAATACTAGGGGAAAATATGATGATCTTGTTCATGGTTTTTCAAATACCACTATAGAGGTGTCAGAAGAAATTAAAAAAAACTCCCTCAATATTTCTATAAATAACCACCCCTTCCTTCATTTCCAATCATTCCAAAATCATACTATTTTCATTTATTGTTTTCTTTTTTATGTGGTATATATTTCAAATTTATATATCATGTTATTAATTACATTTTAATATGTCCATTTACTATATAAAGTTTTCTTTATTAATGGGAAACCCTTTTCCCCTCACTTATTATGGTTTTCTAAAACAATATTTCATACCCATTATGATGTCGGGTTTTCATCTCAAAATTCCATTCTTTTTATTAAAAAATTATTTTATTTTATTTTTGTGAATACCTAAACTCAATAATCTCCAAGGGTATTAAAATAAATTTCAAAATAATATATTTTAATTATATAATTAACAAACATGAAACCATCCATCTTTTTCTGTGGTTCTAAATTGTCAAAAGGAATATGTTCTTATGTCAATTTTAAAATTACATGATTTCTATGTGAAAAACAAAACAATTATTACATATAGGTTATTTATGAGTGTATTTATTATTATCTATGTTTATCACATTAATTGATACATATGTATGGTTGTCTGTGATAGTGATCTAATGCATTGGGAAAAAAATTTAATCTCTAGAGATGACAAGTTTTATGATACCAGGATCAATAACCTTGGTAATTATTGTGATACCATAGTGATAAAACCTAGTGATATTCTTATGAATTACTCAATAAAATGTTTTAACTTAATTTCCATGTTATGATTTAAATTAATTTAGGTGTTATATGCCTCATGTTCTCTTTTTGATTCCATAATAATATTCTACATGTTCTTATCAATATTTCGTAAAATGACATGTAAAATTTTCCACTAGTTTTCTCTTCTTGGGACTTATACTCACCCATTCCATTTATCTATGTCCCCATGTTATGAGATACATTAAATGTATATAATATGAAACTTTAATAATCCTTTAAAGAGGAATATAATAATGTTTTAAATTTTCAGGTATTATGTACCTTTTTTCAACAACACTAAAATATAAAATACCCCCTATTTATAAAATTATATGTAACAATATTTAATAAAAATTATGTATTAAATAGTTATTATAAAAGGATAACTTAATTTTTTGTGGAAATTAGTATTTGAAAACATTATTAATAACACTATAGAAACATTTAAATATTGGAAAATATTATGGTATGTGGTGAAATATTATGAATGTGGTTCCTGAAAAAATAAATCCATGTCCCAATAAGAAAAAGTGCATGTATATATAGCACAGATGTATCTAGGGGTAAATCCCAAACACCACTTCAAGAAAGAATCATATAACAATTGGTTCATAGCAACGAGCCTTACTGCACTCTGAGTTTCACAGTCCTGGGGGATATGTTTGGTTAATCACAAGATTTTTATAAACTATTAGTAATGAATTATAGAAAATTTAATTTATTTAATGAATAAAAAAATTTAGCACAATTTTTTAAGAAATAAAATTCTTTTATATCTATAATGAATATTTAAAGAAACACATTTATCAAGAAGTTTATCATCTTTTATAAAATGGTAGGAAATGGGAGGAACAATGTAAATGTTGAGTGCAACAGATCATATACTGAAGGCCCTCTCGTGGTATCTAAAATGGAAGCCTTCATGATATTCATGTATCAACAGAATAATGTTATAGGATATAATATAAATCACGTTGACAGACTAGTTACATCATGAAGGGAAAAGAATTTCCTTTGAGTACCTTATGTGTAAATGGATAAAAATGTTAATTTGAACTAAAAACCCATTGATAGGATAATAATGGATAATATATATAGGAAAAATGTCTTAAGTACATCATTTATTAGAACAAGAAAATGTCACTATAGCTATGTACCATTGAGAGGGATAAGTTGATCAGTGGTGGGAACTGATCAAAATCATGGGTCTAAGAAAGGCTATTGAAGCATTATAATGAGAGGAGTTTAGGGGAATATTATTTAATAATAATTTCCCTCATTCTATGAGAATTAAAGTAGAGAAGGTATTCTTTGATCGTATGAAAAAAGGGAATGAATCTGGTCTATGTTATGAGATGAACGTCACCAGAAACTCCCATTATACCTCTATCATTTTCCTATATCCGAATTGGAAGGATGATATATTCTTCAATATACTAAAAAAACCTAAAGAAGAATTTTTCCCATTGGGACTATGATAGCTATGAAGAAATCAAACTATGTTCTATGATGGTAAAAATAGAGCTCGGTGAGACACATTGGTCTCATAAATCAAATGATAAGAATAGATCTCCAGAGTTAAACCTGATGAGGATCACTAATCAAGGAAGAAGATGAATAAATGTGAAACATTCCACATTCAATAAATGTGAGAACAATAATATGGGTAAATGCCTACTCGGGAGTATGAAGTGTTACAATTGTGGAAGATATGGATATATTATTTGGAACAATCATAGTAATGATAAGCCTCCAATTCTTATCACAAATGAAAATGGGAAGATGGTACAAGCCCTACATGAAGTCCAATTCATCAAATGTTGATTTCTTGGTCACTTTAAGAATCAGTGTCTAAATCCATGTGTAGTGGAAGTGAATCACCATCAACATCAGCATAGGAAAAATAATAAATGATATGATTTTTCTATCAAGATAGATAATGTTTAAGATCCCATTGATGTCGCGATAAGTGATCTCCTTTTTCTCTCTAATCTAGAAAGAACATATTTTGATTCTAGTTCTATACATTCCATTATTTCCACCACGTTGGAAAAATATATATAATCAAATCCTAAAATTTTATAAAAATAGTTATAAATCAATACCCCAAATGATATTATCCAAGAATCATCAATATTGATAAACTACGGTATTTACTTAGTAATACGCTGTATTAACGCAAATCTACTTGTCATTCCCATGATGGAATTCAATACTGAACTAGGGATAGACTGCATCTCAATTTATAATGATAAGATCAAATTCAGAATAATATAAATTTCAGTATTCTTGACCGGAAAACCGATAGTTAGATTCAAAGGAGATGTATCTCGACATGATATTTTTCATGAATCACCACTCATAGCATTTTTTATGGAGTTGATCAGTAAATATGAATAATGGGGTTAAAGTATAAGAATAAAAAAAATTGATCATTCAAGGATACATAGACATATTTCCTAAGGATTTTCCTTGACCACCCCAACAAAGATAGGTAGGGTTCTCCATTGAAATCATTTGTGGTTCCATGTTGATATAAAAAACATCATTTAAAATTGAAAATGTGGATTATAATAAATTAATGAAGAAAATGAAAGTTCTTTCAGAGAATGGGTTTATTTCGACAAGTGTGTCTTCTTGGGGAGAAATTGTTCTATTTTTAAAGAAGGATGATTGGTCAATGGGGCTATTCATTGATTACATAAAAGTTAATGGGATTACAGGAAAGGAGGATTAACCTCTTTAATGAATTTATTATTTATTTTACCAGCTTCATGGGGATCAATTATTCTAAAAAATTGAACTTGAATCTATTAATCATTAATTGATGGTGATGATAGAAGATATTACAAAGACTACATTCTGATCAAGATATTTTCATTATGATTTTTTTGTTATTCTCATACGCTTAACTAATTCTTTGGTCATTTTTTTGATTTTATGACTATATTATTTAAGGACTACATTGATTACTTTGTGGTAGTTGTTATTGATGGTATTATGATATATTCCAGAAGTCCCAAGGTGTATGACGATCATATAAGAGTGATACTATAAACTCTATGTAAGGAGAGGTTATTTGGAAGGCATAGAAAGTGTGGGTTTTCGTTACATCAATCAGCTTTCATGGGATACATTGTAATATATAATGGAATCTCAATTAACCCTACTAAGAAAAAGGTTTTGGAAGAGTGGGCTCATCCTAAAATAGTAACTAATATTCATAGTTTCCTTGGATTAGAAATATATTATAGGAGGTTTGTGAGAATCCTTTAATGATATTCTTATCAAATAACCAAGATAACCTAGAAATGGGTAAGGTTTTTATTGAAAATGGAGTGTGAGGAATGTTTCCACAATTTGAAGATATATGTTACTGCACTTGTGTTGGATCAACCCTCTATCAGATAAGTATTAATTGTTTTTAGATCTTCATCTCTCAAGGGGCTTGGGTTCATCCCATTACAAAATGAAAAGGTAATTGATTATACATGTTGACTGTTGAAACCTCATGAACAAAACAATCCTATAATGACTGAGAGTTGGCTGCATTTTTTCCCTAAAGATTTTGAGGCACTATATTTATAGGGATAAATGTGATATATACACAAACCATCAACGTTTTAGGTATATTTTCACAGAAAATGAATTGAACATGATAATAAGGAGGTGTTTTTTACTTCTTAAAGACTGTGATTGTTTAATTCATTATCATCTTGAAATAGAAAACAAAGTATTAGATGAATTGTGTAGGAAAGAACATTTTGTGATGGAAATGATGATAATTCAAATAGATCCAATGATCAAAGTACTAGTAATAATATAATGGTAATTATAAGGTAAGTGGAATTATAAACCACATCCCAAATTATTTCTCAACCATAATTACTAGATAATATAAATAAATATCTAATGGATGATCCTTAATTACTGAAGAATATATAGGTTGTGAAATATGGGATGATTCCTGAGTAAAAAATTGATCAAGATGGTGTAATAAAATTTCACACAAGGCTATGTGTTCCATCAATTCTAGAAATAAAAAAGGATTTGATGGATAAATCTCATATGTCTACATATTCTATACATCCTAGTAGTTAGAAAATGTACAAAGGCCATTGATATCATTATTAGAGGGATAACATGAAAAGGGAGATAGTTTAATACATTGTAAACTACCTATTTTGTCAAAAAGTGAGTACTGAGAGACAACTTCATAAAGGGGTATTAAACCACTACCCATACCAGCATGGATATGGGACCATATCACAAGGTATTTTTTTACTAGACTCCCAAAAAAATCCAATGGAAATTATGGGATATGGTTTATAGGCAACCGTCTGACAAAGATATCCCATTCCATCTCTATTCGGGATGATTTCTCAGTTGACCATTTTTCCAAGATATATGTGAAGGAAGTGGTAATGACTCATGGATTTACACTTTAAATATTATCTAATCATGATCCTAGGATGACATCAAAATTTTAGTTACTTCTTCAATATGATCTGGGTTTTAAATTGAATTTCATTATTTCCTATAACCCTCAAACTGATTCCCAATATAAATGGACTATTCAAACACTTTAGGATATGGTGAGAACATTCTCTATGGAATTTATCAGTTTATGGGATCAAAATACTCCATTAATTTAGTTCTCATACCATAAATGATTCCACTGGATTATACAAATGGGTGCCTATGAATCTCTTTATGGGAATTGATGTAGAAATCCTACTTTTTTGGATGAATCTAGTGATAGAAATATTCTTGGGCAAAGTATTTTTCATGAAATTATAGAAAATGTTCAATCAATCCAATAAAACATTAAGCTTACTTAAATTTAGAAAAAAAAACTATGCTGCCAACCATCAATGAAACTTGGAATTTGATGTTGGAAATAATGTCTTCCTTTGAATTTCACCATGGAAGAGTGTCATACAATTTTTGAAAAAAGTGAATCTTAACCCCATATAAACTATCCCCTTTTAAATCCTTTTTGTCATAGGTGTAGTATCCTATTATCTTAGACATAAACTAAATCTATCTCAATTTCATGATGTTTTCCATATACCGATCATAATGAAGTACATACATGACCCTTCTTTTGCACTGAATTTGGAGATGGTACAACTAGAACACAATATCTCTAATGAGTACCTTCCTATATATATCATGGACCATATGGGAAAGGTTCTATTCAACAAGAGTAGCCACCTCATAAATGTGTTATTGGGCAACCACATGTATGAAGAAACAATGTTGGAACTATAAGAGAAAATGAGGAAAAGTACCCAAAAAGTTTCAAAACAAAGAAAATAAGTTGAAATTTCAGTGACAAAATTTCATAATGGGGGAGAATGTAACAACTAAAACTTTTTAAAATAATAAATATTTTTGGAAAATCTATGTTGTATTACTAAACCACAATACAATATATCATTATTAATAAAGTAAGAATATTTTAATGTGATCATCATGTTTTGATCATTATATGAATTTTGGTCAATATAACCATTTGTTAATATGACTATTGAAAACTAATATATTAATGTTATTATTATTGTTTTTAAATAAAATTTAAAAGAGAAAACTAATGTAAAAAATAGAGTTTGATTGTCTCATTTAGTAGATTCATTCCATACAAAGTAGAATTTTTGGAGCTTTACTGAGATGTAGAATCTTTGGGCATATCTCTTGACCAATCCCAATTTTAGATAAAACCTGTTAAGCTTAAATGAATATGCATACGAGAGAAGTTCATGTTATTTGAGGTTTCCACACGGACAATGTTATCTGATCCACCCTAATAGTCAATCACCATCGCACATCTTACCCTTAGGTCATATGTGGGTGCTACAAGGGGTTTTGTGTCAAGGTCCTAGTCACTTAATTTTTAATCCCTTTGTTTTAATAAAATTATTATTTAATCATTTACATTTTAAGAATACATTATCATATTAAATATACATTTAATTGAGAAAAAATTGATAGATTGATTTTATAGGTACAAATTTTACTTTTTATTGATTTATCATACATAGGAAATTATATTATTGAGATAAACATTTGTTTTTAATTTCAAATTTCAAATTTAATATTTGGTGAATTTTTAGAATTTTTCTAAGAAGTTTCATATTTTGATGAGTAGGGGAAAAAATTATTTTTCATTTAAATAAATATTTTATGTCAAATAATTTATTCTAAGAAATAATTTTCAATAAAAGAAACTTACACAGTTGGGGTCAGAAAGATATTTAGAGTCTAATAGGATAAACCTATTTCTTTGTTGAATAGTACCTTGACCCTTTGGAATAGTAATATTAAGTATTTGAATAACGATATGACTAATAGAAATGTAACCTCACAAAAGGATGTATAAATATAATTTTGTCATACTAAATGGTATTGTGATAATATTATATCAATGTATATGAGAATAGTTGTTTTTGAAATTATTAGTTAAGTAGAAGTTTTTTATAAAACTTAAATGTGTACTTTTATTTTGTTTCATTAATATAATGAATTCAAATAAACATAATTTTTGGAAAATATAATCATAAATTAATATTTTTTTTCTTAATATAATATAATGGTATGGGACCTTAGTAATTTTTTCAATGTTTTATAAAATGAGTAAATATTTTAGAATTTTTATTTTTTGAGGAAAATATGATTTTACATAAAATTATATTCATCATATTTAGAAGATAATTTTCATAAAATGATGTTCATTTTAAAATTTTGAACAATTATTTTATGTTAGGATGAGTTTATGTCAATTTTATAAAATAATTTTGTTTTTCATGAATAGTAAAAATATTGTTTCATATTTTCACTAAATTTAATGACATTATTAAATTTTAATATTGAATTATTATTTAATTTAAATATATGGTAAAATCGTATGAGTTAAATTAACTCAATAGTTGTCCCAATTGGCCAATAAAATATCAAAATACCATGTTCAAACCCATGGTTTTTAAAATAAAACTACTCAGGTGTCCTTAGAAATTTATAAAAAACTCCATCACATTTTCTATAAATATGAACTAAATTCTTCATTTAAATTCAATAATAATAATTTTCCATTAATTTATGTTAGTTTTACCTCCCATGGATTCCTCCCAATGCATCCTAAAGCCCCCATATTTTTGTAACATTCTTCATGAATTTATGTTATTCTCCATGAATTTATGTTAGTTTTATTCTATCCCATTATAGTATTAATATTCATTTATTAATGTGATTCACTAGTCACATATCCTTTTAATGTTTTTGAAATACATGTTTTATACATGTTATGCACCTGGGTTTTCATCTCTAATTTGTTTTACCTTTTTGTCTAGAAATTAATTTATTTTATTTTTTGAATAACCAAACCTCTATATTATAATTGGGTATTCACATATATATTATATATTTTAATTATAATATTGACAAACATAAAACCCACCATTATTTTTTAGTGGTTTTCAAATGAAAAAATTATCATGTTTTTAGAACTTTTTAAAACTCTAGGATTTTGATATTAAACCATCACTTTTATTATCCACAGGTTATTTATGAGATTATTTATTATGAGCTATTAAAATTCCATTAATTAAGACATATGAATGGTTATCCCTGATATCACTCCAATTCCCTGGGTAAGTACTTTAATCTATAGAGATGACTAATTTAATGATACCTTAGTGAATAACTATGGTAATTTTTATGAGACCTCAGTGATAAACCTTGGTGAAATTATTATTAATGAATCAATTAAATTTTGTAGCCACAATTCCATGTTATGATTCATGTTCTTTTATTTATGATATTCCTCATGTTCTCTTTTTCATTCCATATCTATATTTTTCATGTTCTTATTATTATTTCTTAAAAATCATGTCTAAACGGTTTCACTTGTTTCCCCTTATTGGGTCTTCTGCTCACCCAGTCCTTTGATGTATGTCCCCAAGTTATGAGATGAAATAAATGTATATATTAGGAACCCTAATGAATAATTTCAAGTGTAATAGAAGAATGTTTTAAATTTTCATTTATTATGAAGCTTTTTTCTAAGACACTAATCATATAAAATATTTTGTTTGTAAAATGCTATGTGATGTTATGTAATAAAAATGCAGGATTATGTATAATAATTAAGGTTGTCCTTAATAAGTAAATCACATTATTTATTTATAGTGTTTTTAAATTTCCATAATTTTCAATAATCGTTCAATGATGATTTATTTTAATGATTATACTTTTAATTGGAAATTATAATTTTGATACTTTAATAAACAAGTTTACATTAAATGATTTTTATTTTCATAATATATAATATATGTATGTTTATCTTTAAATATTCCCCAAAAATAGACAAGTATTGGATTTTTTTTCCAAGATCTCAATTTTAAATTCGAATGGAGTGTCTTCATAAAGACTATATAATTATAAAAGTTAGGGTTTCCATTAATTTATTTATTCTTTATATCCAATATTTTTACTATATTATGTTTAAATATTCATTTCTGTTTTTCCTTTTTGAAAATAAATGTTGAGGTAAAATTGGATATGATTAAAAATAATAAATGGTGTAGAATTTAATTTTTTTTAAATTATCAAATTAACGAGGAGATATTTTTTTATAAAATGGTTAATTAAGTAGATAAGATCATAAATTTATTTCTTATACTGAAGGTATATAATTTAAAATCACATTAATATTTCATAATATAAATAATTATAAAATAATTATAAAAAATCCTTATTTTTTGTTGATACACATTTTCTATTTTCAATGAGTTTTTATAGAAAGGGTGGATATCTCCTCTCACAAATTTGATCAAATTTATAGAAAGAATTTCTTCCCAAATATTTTACATTACTGTTTTTTATTTCAAAAAGGGATATTATTAAAAAAAAATAGGCTCATATTTATCCGTATTATTGAAAATTAAATCACACTCTTTTTAATTATATTTGTTATATATGTAATTTTTTTTGTTTTATGGTTTTATTGTACATAAAATCTAATTTATGATAACTATATTTCTATATATCCTTTCAGTAATAGTGCACTGGACTAATTTCTTTAGTGTGATGTAGTTGTGTAGGGATAACTTCACCAAAATTTGTGATGTTTCTACAAATAAAATTTATAATGAAGAATATTTTTTATTTATAATTCAATGAATCATGAATATTTCAAGATATGATCACCATTTTTCTACCTATAAATTTAACATCATCATTTATACTATAAGACACAAATAACACTCTTTAAAAATAGATAATATTGAATTCATGAAGTTCTGAAACTTTTTGTTCCTGAGGTATCTTCTAATAATTGTAATATTTTATTTCTATGTATTTTTTGAGAAACTATTTATGTTCCATTCTTGTCTAATGTTTTCCATGAATATTATATTAACTGATTTTTTGATTGTCTTTATTGAGGGATTATGTGTGAGGAAAATATAGACAATATTTATTGTCTGAAATATTACATGTATTATTTTTTTTGATATTATATAGATTGTTTTGAAAGCCATGTTCTTAGATAGTGTCTGATTCCAAGGATCAGTGTGCCTAGAATATGTTTTTGAAATATATTAAATATGACGTGTGCATAGTTTTCCTAAAAACATATAATAAGTAGAAAATAGTGTCTGAATTAGAAATATGAGGTCACTATTTAATTCAAAACACAAGTTTTACCCTAGGTGTGGCATAACATAGTCGGGGTGGATCATTTGGGGAAAATTCATCTGGGGCCTAAAATGAATAAACTAATTTAATAATTATTTTAATTATTTTATTAATACAGTGTCTTAGATACCAAATTTTATATCCTTAAATATGTGCTTATTGAAAATTCATAGGGTTAACTGTATATCCCTGTGAATTGATGAGATCCATTGGATCCCTTGGGGGAGATCTCATTGGAGGATGAAAATCAGACCAGAGTTCCAAAATTGGTGCATGATAGAATATAAGGATCTCACCATTGAACCTCATAAAACATTTTTCTTACCCAATGATCAATCAAAATATAGATAAGGGATATTTATCTTGTTTTCATTCTCCATTATTTATTTATATGACTAAAGTGAATAAATCTTCAAACAAATTAATCCAATGTACGATTGATATGCATGATTGGTTTTTTGGGGCGATTTTATATAGGAATATTTTATTTATTTGGATTTTCATTTGTTGTTATAACAAATAAAAAATATGGAAAACTGATCATGACCTTTTATCATTCCTATTTTTCTGGTTTTCTTGTTTTTTACTATCTTTCTCAATTCATCACGAGCATTCATCATTTGGAAAGCGGTTCAATGTCTTACCAGAAAATGGAACACTACAACCCTATTTTTTGGTGCAATGGTTGAAAATTCTAGATGAGGGATTTTCAAGATGAAAAAGCAGTGTGGTGATGGTAGTGGGGAGTGGATTATACCAGATTGGAAACCCCCACTTTGAGAGGTTTGAGCGGGTGATGATCATGATGAAAAGAATCTATTTGCCGAATGGATTCAAAAGCCGAATTCATTCGGATGACCGTGGAATTGTTCAGTCGAGGGAGATCCATGATTTATGGCATAATTGGAGATAATATTTTATGGAATAGTTGATCATGAATTCATAGAATAATGAATGAGGGTTTCTAAAATATCCAAATCCACATAGAAGGTAGTTCAATATTACTTGATGTTTTGGTCCCTCCTAGTGGTGGATAAATTTCGGGAGAAACATTTGAATCACAAAACATCTGGACCATTTCACCCAGCATGTGGTCTCTCCTAGTGAACTCTCCATTTTCGTCATTGGTACATGGATATTGGGTGGACTATATAGTTAGGAGAAACTTTGGCACTCCCCTACACAGACAAGACATGGGGAAATTTCTTGGGCTATGTTGTGTACTTGTAAACAGACACATATACACAAGATGATTCCACATACTAGAACATGGTTAGATTACAGGAGTATCCTACATGCGACATACTTCTATATAGACATGCTGAAGATACATGGGCCAGTTACATTTATAGGACCCAAGGTTAAGAGACACAATGTGTGAACCCTATTATATAATGTGTACACTATTCAAAAAGGTTGGGAACCTATTCCCTCTTTATCATGAAAAAATATCATTAGGTTGCATTCCCATTATCCTTTCACACATGGTTAGTATGTAATCATCTATTAATCCAAGGGAAATGATCCATTCATCATGACTATATAGATACTATCATTTAAATGACTCCAAGAGACCCAGATTTATATCCTCCTTTCATCTTCATGACCTTGGTGGTGTTCTTAGTATCATCATGACCCGGACATCATGGAGACCAATCCTATACATATAGGGTTAATCGAAATTCATTTGTTGTTTTCACCCCATGTACTTTGAGGTGATTATCATATATATATATATATATCATATTCTCTCCATTACTATGAAAAGATATTTCTTATGATGAGACACAATGGGAACTACCTATAGGATGGATATTATCAGTGCTATCAGACTCTAGAATATGTTCTACCAGATGATTTATTTGTGGAATATTTGAGCTGGAATCCGAGGCTAGTATACTATGGTTGTGACATACCTCTAGATTGTTTGTCTTTGATAAGTATATATGTATATTGTTTTTATATGTGATGTAGATGTATATCGGTGTAGATATGATTGTATTTTCATTGTGTTTGATTTGTGCTTTCACGGTGTCATGTTATGTATTATTATACTCACCCATGCATAGGATTTTCCCAAACTTGTCATATCATGTGAAAACAATTGACCATTTGAAAAATACCTTGTTTGAAAAGGACCATATAGTGCTTAGTAAGACTAGATTGAGTGAGGTGTGTTCCTACATTAGTCTAACAACAATCCCATTATTTAATTCTATGTTGGAATTTTTTTAGACTATGCATGGAAGGATTGTATTTGGACTTTTTTGTCATCATTTAATTCCATTCATAATATGGTTACATGATTTAGAGGTTTGAATGTACGGTTGTTCAATTGTTTTTATATTTCATCATTTTTTGTGTTTGGTTATGTGTGTATGTGTACATGTACATAGTTTAAGGTGTCTCATTTTAGTGATATTTCTACTCTATTCTAGTCACTAGCCCTTGGAATATTTGAGGTGGGGTTGGGGACTCTAGAATGGGCCCCATAGTGATGGGTTATGACAGTGTGTTATTAGAACCGGTATTTTTAATTTAGGACTGGGGTTTTGTGAGATTGGTATGGGGGAATAGTGTTACGTTTTTCAAGTTTAGCTTTTAGGAAAAGGACTCTAGTGATGTTGTGGTGGTAAAATTATCTATACGGTTGTACATCGATCACCTACATTTAAATATAGTAAATTAGAAAACTAGTTCCATGGAAAACAATGACACAATAATCATATAAGAATGTTTTGTGGTATAATTTTCCTTCTTTATTCATCTCTCCAGATATAATAATTGATTGTGGTACATCTTGTTTATTACTATATTCCTCCACTATGTATAAAATCTTGGATTCAACATCTGGATCATGAGGTCAATCTTGTCCGTGATGAGGGATCGATATAGGGACACATTCTAGAGATGTTACTAGAAGGTGTTGTAGTAGTCATACCACAATCCAAACAGCAACACGTGGTACCTGTAGTACTAGAGGATGATGTGCCCAGGCTGATAGTGAAACTTGAGTTTCAATGACACAGACCCACCATGTTAAAAGGACATCCCGAACCACAGGTGGCTGACTATTGGATTACGTTGGTGTCCTGTGTTCTCTTTCCAGTCGGGATGTCATCAGATCAGATGGTTGTCAAGGCAGTGAGCCTTATCCATGGCTTAGCACGATGATAGTGTGTATTAGTGACCTAGTATTTTGATGAGGCAACAAATTCCTGTACATAATTTGATCTCCTTTTTGGATATGGGTTCCCATCAGATATGATTTAATATTTACATGTTCGGGAGCTTCTACATCTCAAGAAGGCATGTGGGATACTAGTTAAGTATTCACATAGGTTTTCCAAACATTCCACGTACTTGATAGATGTTGTTTGTGATTCATTTTGAAGGGCTTGGACCATAGATAATGGATTTCATAGAGACATACTAGAATGTGTCATCACTCTATACATTCATACCAAATAAGGGGTGGTAGAGAGATATTCATTGATTGAATGTTTCTTGGTTGAGTAGATATAAACTGTGGTTGTCAACGATGTGACTTGACTCTTGTAGGTGAGAGTTTATATTGCAATATCTTAACAGTATTGTTGAGGCCTTATGATTTCATTATTGGCAGTGACTGGTTGTCTACAGTTCATGCTTATATTGACTATATTAGTTGAAGGATGTGTTGTTTTCATTGTTACTGAAGTAGGTTTTTCTTTATTGGTGAAAACAAAACCCATGAACGAGTGGATGGGATTATGAATAAGTGGGTGAAATTGATTAATTATCAGTTGGCTAGATTATTCCTTGGTTTATTTTATGTTATGTGTTCCCAGTTACAATTTGTGTTTGTGGAATATGAGGAATCCATCCCTGTGGATGTTCCAGGATTACCTCACCGCTGATAGATAGACTTCTGTATTCATAGTCTCCCCAAGAGACCACTAAATTTTTGTTCTTTCATATCAGATTTCTCTAGTAGAGTTTTTTGAGTTGATGGTGTAGTTGGTAGACTTATATAGAAAGGGAATTGTTAGGCTCTTTTTTCCCCACTGTAAGAACAATTTTTTTCCAAGAAGGCAGATGCGAGCCTGATGTTGTGTGTTAACTACTGGAAATTGATCGAGGTGACCGTTAAAAACAATTATTTACTACAGAGGATTTATTTACTCTTTGATCAGTTTAGAGGGGCACGTTGGTTCTAGAAGGAAGACCTCATGTCAGGCTATAATCAGCCCTGAGTACTGGACCAGGACACACCGAAGATGGTATTCATATGTTTTTAAGGTCACTATGAGTGCTTTTTGATTCCCTGTATAATGAAAAACACAACAGTATTATTCATGGGATTCATGAACCAAATCCTTCAGCCTTTATTAGAATGGTTTGTGGTAGTATTCATTGATGATATCATTGTGTACTCAGCATCTGAGTAGGGTCATACAAGACATTAGAGTATTATTATGGATGAACACTGACAGCACCAACTTTATGGGAGGATCTTGAAGTGTAGATTAACGATTCAAAGAGTCCACATTCTAGGAAATTCTATCTCAGTAGATAGAGTGGTAGGGGACCTGACTAATTTCATGGAAGTGTTATATTTGGATCCACCCAAGGTAATAACAGGTTTGTGGACTTTCCTTGTGTTGGATAAATATTTCGAAATAATAATATGTAATTTATCTAGAGTATAATCACCCACAACAGAATTGAATCAATATGTGAAGACATTCATGTAGATAGAGTGGTGATTGTAGTATTTTCATCAGTTGATGCGGAGTTTGAAGAGTACTCACATCATGAGATTTCCAGAGGTGGGTTTCGAGTGCATATTGTTCTGCAATGAATCTGGGGCCTTTCATGGTTGTGTTCATATATCGAGGAAAATATTGACTTTATATGGTTTTCATTAGCTGATACCACATGAGCATAACTATGACAAACACGATATTGAGTTTGAATCAGTATTCTTCTCACAAAATATTTTTTGATGCTACCTAATTGGAGACATGTTTTTCACCTACCATGATCAATACAGTCTCAAGTATATATTCTCTCAGAGGATCTTGAAATGATACTTAAGTGATGAATATAATTTCACAAGGATTATAAATATAAAATTTCTATACTCATGGGTAGGGGATCGTAGTAGCTGATGATCTTAGTCATAAATCCTGTTTATGGTTACTGAATGAGCTATTAGAGAATTTGGCATCATTATTGTTATCCTTTTTGAATGGTGATTCAAAAACTAACCTCTAGTATATGGTTTTCACACCTCTTCACTTGTAGTGATTTAGGGAGGCACAATTTTATGATAAAAACTATAACACCCTACATACTCAAATATCCATGGTACATGCTCATGATAGATTTTATAAAGATTTGGAGTAAGTTTTTTGTTTTTAAAGGATGAACGATGGTAGAAGTGAAGTTGGGGGAAGTTGTTCTATGGGAGTTTCATAAATCTCTTTTGGTCATACATCCTATGGTGGAAATGATGTTATATGACCTCTGATGGTTATTTTTGTGGCCTGGGATGAAGAAGGGAGTAATAGATTTTGTCTATCGATGCCTTACTTTCCAACATGTGAAGGCTAATAATCAAGCTCACATGGGTTTAGTTTGAACTTTAGAGGTGAAAAAGAGAAAGTGGAATGGGATATGAATTTACATCATGATGGAAATACCACATCTCTATTGAGGAAAATATACCATCTGGGTGGTCATAGATTGACTTAACAACTCATCAAACATTCTATCTATCTGAGAGAAGAGTTCAGTATAGATATTGAGATGCCTTTATGTGAAATAGATAGTTAGAATCCATGGATATCCATCAACAATAATTCCATAACATGATTCTGGCTTCTGCTCATAGTTGTGGAAGCTATTATTGGAGGATTCTGGGACTCATTTACAACTGAGCATAGCGTTTCACCCCCCAATAGAAGGAAAAACTGAGTGAACCATTCAAATTCTAAAAGACATGATGGGATATTTCATGTTCAAATTGGGAATATTTGGGAGTATCAAAAACCACTGGTGGATTTTTCATATAGAAATAGCTACCATTACACCACTTGTATATAACCATTCAATTATTTGTATGTGCGACCTCGAAGGTCACTAATATGATGGACTAATAGAAGAGTGTCTTCATTAATGGGTCGAGAGTTGGTGTGTGAAACTATATAGAAGGCGAAGAACATCCATCAGTGGAGGAAGACTACAAGGACCCATCATAATTATTATACAGGAAGATCGCATATAAATTTGTTGATCGTTGAAGGAAACCATGTGTTTTTATGGGTTTCACCTTAGCATTGATTACAGAGATTTTTCTAGGATGGAAATATATCAATTTGATTAGTTGACCATTTACATATAGTCATTATTGTTTGAAAATGGGCATTCCACAAAGCTCTCCCTCTATAGTTAGACTGGGTACGCGATGACATCCATGTGCCATATATGAGGAAGTACATTCTGGATACATTGCATGTTATCGAATGGGGTGAGTAGAACATCAAGGATTTAAATAATAATGATGGCTACACAATATATATTGAGGATCTGAATGATAGGATACTTCATGGGATATTGGTTACATTACTACATGTGTGGTGGAAACACTACAATCTCTAAGAGAGAAAATGAGAGTGGGATCCTGATATTCATTTTGGGTACCCATATGTTTTTGAGAAGGCATTATGTTGGATTTCTGAGAATATAAAGGCACATGTTGAGGAGAAAGTAATGTCTCTAATTTTCTATGTTTTATTTTTTTGAATATTATTTAGATTATTTTAGAGGCTATCTGCTAATAAAGTGTATGATTTTGAGGCTTATTATTATCAAAATAAATGTATGAAATTTATTAAATATATTAATGATCACATGCATTCTATTTTCCTAAAAAAGATGATTAACATCCAAATAGATGTCTCTATTAGAAATTTGAGGGAATAATTATTTTCAAATAATGAGTTTAACCATAGGTTTTACTTAACCATACATAGCAAGTTTTATTTTTTTTAGAATTCATCACTGGAATACAATGAATGAAATAATTTAGTAAAATTATTTTAATCGTTTTGTTGATACTGCAACATAATGACATAATTTTCCCCAATTAAATACACACTTATAAAACATTTTTATGGTTATTAGCATAGTAATTTTAATTGACAATATACATTGGTTCAATTGGAGGAGATATTGTTTGTAGATGATGACCAAATTAGTGATCATAAACTAGTGAATGTGAGAATTGAAATATATCACCAACGAACAGGACATAAATTCATTCTTTATCAGTTAATGATTATGAATCAATGTAGGGTAAAAAAATTTCATTCATTGTTGTTAATTTTATCAATTAAAGATAATAAATCAAAAAAAAGATTTATCTACAGTTTGATCATTTTTCAAGATGTGTTTGTTTTGCAGGTTTCATATTTGGGAGTTATTTGTTTATTTGGATCTTTGTTAATCATTCTATCTAATAAAATATAGTATATTTGAACATAGGCATAGTTCATTCCTATTTTAATTGTTTTTTAGTTTTCTCCAAAATTCCAATGTTTATAATAGATGTTCCTTGTTTGGAAAGTGGATAAACATATTACTGTACAATCAAATGTTTCACACCCTTTTGTTAGTTCAATATTTTGAAATTGTAGATTTGGGCTCAGAAAAACATAACAAAAATGAGGCTCTATTATTAGAGGGTGTATTGGACTAGTTTTCCCACCCACATTTTGATTATAGTAAGTGGATGATGATCAAGATGAGTTGAATGCAATTTTCAAGTGGATATAAAGCCTAAATTCTAGAAAATAGCCATGGAGTAGTTCAACCGAGGGAGATATGTGATTTCTGGCATGATTAGAGCCGATATCCATGGTGGTAGAGGCAACAAAATACGATGAAGGAAGGAAGAGGGTTTCCAAAAAGTAACGATCCACATAATGTGTAGTATGGTTTTAGATGGTGTGTGGGTCCCTCATGACGATGAATAGGGTATTAGGAGAAACATAAGCATCACATGGCATGTGACCTCTATGAAACATCATATGGTATCTTTTTGGTGAACTATTTGTCTCTATGGAATGTACATGGACATGGGGAGGATTACACGGGTAAGGTACATTCCATATACTCCCCCACCGACTATAGCTAGACCATGTACTATTTCTAAGCCCTATAATTGTACTTGAGCACATGTACATAGTTTGAATCCATGTACAGAAACATAATTACACTACCTGGGTAGACTATATGTCATTTATTTCTACATTGAAATAGTAAGGAGGCATGGGAAAGTTATAGGTTTAGGAATTAGGGTCACGAGACACGACATGTAACCCCTAGTACTTGTTGTAATTTTTAATGCATGGATTAGAGCTCACATCCTCTATATCAAAGAGAAGATTAATTTTTGTGTGTTCCCATTATCCATTCCTTGAGGGTTAGTATAAAATTTCCCTTACTTATAATACCATGATCCTTTCTGTAAAAATTCTTGGACAAAGTCATAGGAACCCCTCCAAGAGGCCCAGAGTAATATACTCTATCTATATTCATTCCCTTGTTAGATTTATTGGTATCACTATGACCAAGAATATTCCTATGTTTACCCTCTACTCAATGGATCATTACATATTGTGTTATTGGTATCACCCCATATCCTTGGTAGTGATCCTCATCTCTGTATCATATTCCCTTCACAATTGGGACGTGTACTTTCTCTTGACAAGACCTTATGAGAACTACCTCTTAGAAAGATTCCATCACTGTTATTAGACATAGGAGTGTGTTCTCCCGGATGAGTCTTGGGGTATCGTTGATCTCAAATTCAATGTCGGTATACTATGGTTGCGTCTTACCTCTAAATTGTTTGTCTTCATTGAGTAAATCAAGATATTGTTTTTATATTTTCTAATAGACATATGAATATATAGATATGATTGTATATTTTCTGTGTGATAGTTGTGGTTTTTTGGTTTCTAACTATGTATTTTTACACTCACATCTGCCCATGATTTTCACAAACATGACATTTCTTGTGTAGATAATAATCATTCTGATAGATCCCTAGGTGGACTGGGACCAGATAGTTCTTAGTGATATCAGACAAACCGAGGTGTGTTCATACATATTTCTAATAGAAGTATTAGTACTTACATTCAGGTTGGAAATGTGTTTCAAAATATTTTTTATGGGATTTTATTTATCCCTATTTACTTTCCTTTACTTTATATCATACTCTGGTCATGGTATTTGGATGTATTAATGAAGGATTGTTCAGTTGTTTTTATATATTTGTCATTGTTTAGGCTTGGGGATGTGTTTATGTTCCATTACATTGGATACGACGTCCCATAATAGTTATATTTTTATTCAGCGCTAGTCAGAAACCCCTAGGAAATTGGAGGTGGGATTGGGGAGTCGTGGTATGGAACACATTAGGATGGTTCATGACACATGATTCTTATTTATTGAAGTTACAATTGTTTCTGCTCATGTTGATTGAGATATTCTATATGATGAAGGTTGATATGATTTTATTGTTTGTATATATAAGAATATAATATGATCATACTCATTATGGTGTTACAGAGTGGAAGAGAAAACTAATCATATATTTTGTAGAAGTGTTATCTGGTAATAGGTTAAGTTGATGGATTACAAGGTTTCACAAGACCTCCTTATGGAAGGTTAAATTCATGGATTTCACTCAACATGATTTTATCAAGTATACCTTGAAGATAGTTAAAAATATCATTCTTATTTTTATTAAAATATTTATTTTAACAACCATTATGGGGAACATTATATTGAACTTGGTACTTCATGTTTTGATTTTATATTATTTTTATCTTCTTGTTAAGTAGTTGTTAATAATTCCATTTCATGTTTTATTTCTTCATATATTCTTCAAAATTATGAAAACTATAATTTCTATTGTCCATATTCATTATACTATATTTTTAATTGGATTAATTCATGATTTTATAATTTATTAGTATATCAAAATAACTTACAACTAATTATCATAGTAAATAAGATGTGAATTTTTTTTAAACATATCTTTGACCCCTCCCTACCTCATGAATTGTGTTTCAAACAAATATACAGAAAATTATTTTTATGAGCATTATCAATTACTTTTTAATATTACATACCATAAAAAACTTGTTAAATATTAAATTTTTTCAACTAAAATGATCAATAATCCTCAAAAAATCCTTTACACATCATCAACACATATTTAAATACAACATCTCACCAAAAAAATTGAAAATTCCTACCAAATATATTGATCCCCATTTTTATTGTTTACAAAAATATGGTATCAAACACCATGGGACTACCAATTTTCGCCGATGCATTTTTTCAATACTCAAACAAACTGGATTAATCTAATATTATATTACCATAATTGAATACATAGATCAATTTTTATGTTCCAAATACTACCTTAATAATAATAATATAAAATTTAAAACATTATTTTCTCCAAATTTTTAAACATAAGTACAATGGTTCTTAAAAAAATGATGAAATGTATGTTCATAAATCAAAGAACCATAAAAAATGAATCTCATTCAAGCTTTGAAAGATTTATGTAAAATAAAATAGATTGATTTAATTATACAAAAATGTTTTCAATAAAAAATCCAACATCAGAAACCAAGAAAAAAATATGATTTTTTATTAGATATTCCATACACTTATATGAAAAAATAGATAAAACACCACAAGGAATAAGAAAATTTATTCCCAAACAATTTATATACCCTTTTTCATTAAAACAAAAAATAAAAAATGTGGTGATTGTTTACAATTATACTAAGAGATGTTTTAGAACATGATATACAAAAAATTGTAGTCATGGAATATCCTGTATCACAAGTCAAAATGATTTTGATTAAATATTACTAACTTTCTCCAAGGAAGAAAAAACAACTTTTCTTAAAGTGTGTTATTAAATATTATCATTTGAAAAATAGTAATTGAGGTTTATATGATTGGATCAACAAAAATTCAATAATTTCTAGAAAAATTTATCAGGCACTAATTATCATAACCAATAACTAGTAGATACTTTGTAAAAAAATATATTCATGCTTTCTTCCATATAATTTAAGTAGATTTTAGAAATTCTAGAACATACTAAATCTCAATAACATGTAAATTAATATTGTATTTCATCTTTCTATTCCATGAGACTATTATTATTACAATGAGGAATAATCCTTCTAAAGTTGACCTACAATCATCTACATGACCATCCCAATCGACATATGTAATTCTATGTAATCTTTTATATCTTATATTCCCTTTTAATAGACTACAATTAATTGTATTATTGATATATGTTATAATATTTTTTTTAATTAATTATGTTTTACTACATTGGGATAGATTAAAACCATGAAAAAGGTGGAATCTAATAGAATATCCATCCATGAGTCAATCAAATACTATACAAAAATAATTTATTTTAAAAATTCATTCTCATTGACATTGCATCCTTCATTACCCTTACACAATTTTTCCCTTCTTAATTTGGTGTTTATTTGCACCTCTATTTCATTATACCAAATATTTTAAAAAACTGTTTTCATAAGTTTTTTAATATAAAAAATTGTATAATGAATGGTTAATATGTAAACCTAAAAAGAAATTCCTCAAACCAAGAAACAAATATCATATCTATTAATTTTTTTATAGAAAAAACTTCACTTAATATTACATTGTCACTATAAAATATAATATAAAAAATATATACAATATAAATTTTTGATGAATTTTTGATATTATTTACATAGAGGTTCTTATCAACTCATATAATTCTAATTTGTATACTATCTAAGTACTCATTAATAATGATGGACTAAGGTCTTGGGGTGGGATTCAACCCATAAAGATCCATTTTTAGTTTACTCTTATATCATATAAACAATGAATAAATCCTTATGGTTTTCCAATGTATTCCTTTTCAATAATTTCAAAATTCAATAATATATATTCTATATTCATGTAATTTATTCCATAAATTCATTATAATTCAACAAAAATGGAAAAGGAAATCATCTTGATTATAGTCACTAGAGTAAATTATATATGAATTCCACTTTTGTCAACTTGAATACAACACATAAAAACCATCCATACTATTTTCTATCAATTATATATTTATTATTCATCTTGTTTATAAAAAAATTCAGTAGTAATGTTTTTCACTCCATGTTTTGGTACAAGATTCCATGATTCATTATTTTGAATTTTATTAAGCTCTTAATTTATATCATTAATTCATTCTATATTTTATAAATATTTATCAACAGTTTGGGGTTTACAATGTTCAAAAAAACTATAAAAAATATCTATTTTTATTTTTCTTTTGGTTTATTCCCCTTCATTATTCTCCCTAAGGACGTTTCCAGTATTAGAATTGTTAATCATTTCTATATTTAGTTTTATAGTGTTACTTTTTCTAGTATCATCATAAGTATATAAATAATTTGAATAATCATCATAAATATCATATTTTTCTTTATTAATTACAATATGTTAAATAATGAATTTATTTTCCTCATTAACATGCATGGATAATTTTCATAGAAAATAATTATTTTTCAATGATTCTTATACTGTCACATTGAACGAATTTTTTTGTTTTATTATAGTTTCATTTAAAAGAACATTTTTTTTGTATATAATTGAAATATACCTTCATAAAGATTCTTATTAAAAAAATTATCACGTTTTAATTTCCTCAAAAATTAGAATGATCTACCAAATATATTATGTCTTTTGAATTTTTTTTCTTCTGAAACAAATTTCATATTGATCCTTGTCTGAATTTGGACATATTAAAAGCCAATTTTCAATGAATCAAAATATTTTTATCACTTTCAAATAGAAATATCCCGAAGTTCCATACTTACTCAACATGGTTCTATCCCGAATAATAAGACTTTTTATTGAGAAACATGAAATTTATAGTGGAAACTCTCTTATAAGAGAATAGATTTCTTCTAATGTAATTTATTTATAGAAAACATATACACTATATTTTATCTATTATTTTAGACTATTAAAAAATAAAGCCATATTATTTATATTAGGACTAAAAGTTCACTACTAATTAAAGTTGTTATTAATTTATCAATCGTATAGATTATTTTAATATTATTTTTATGGTTATTATAAAATTTAAATAATAAATTATTAATTGATGGCCTTCAATGGTTGATTCATAGCCCATGAAGCATATTTTTAACAAATATTCTGAATGAGATGGTATCACCGGGATTTTCCCATAACCCTTAGAAAGTAAATTTGTATAAAAATTTCAAGTATATAGAGATCACATTCCTTGACATGTTATACAGTCCACACCAAGAAAGCATTATTATTATACAACAAAAAATTTTGTTTTACCCTATTATAGTAATGGGAAATGTGTCTAGACCTTTATAATATGATTTTTTGTTTTTACTTTTTAATAAAATAATGAATATATTGATCCCTTTTAATTATTACATTATTTATATGTTATTTATTATATTATGAATATGATAACAATCATATTTTGATCCGATGAAACTAAAATAATATGTTTCTAATATATATATTGTTTCAATTAAATTTTTATAATATATCCTAGAGTTTTAAAATAAATTTTATTTTCATGAATTATTTTTTTTAATAATATTATTTTTAAATTTAAAATGTAATTTAATTTAATGATTCCACATTGAATTTTTATAAAGATTACTTTTTGATATATAAATTAGTTTATTTCAATAAAAATGATTCTTATTTAGTAAAATAAAATTATATATTTAAAAAAAATCAAAATAGATATCATTTTTAAATTAACATCTTCAAATTATCTAATGGTCATATTTCTATAATTTTCGATGACGGTCAATTATTTATGTAAAATATAATATGGTATATATATATGTACTAAATATTTTATGAGATCATAATAGCCCAATGTGGTGTAACAAATTCTATACACGAAATAAATAACCAAAAAAATATTTTCCCATTCAAACAAATCATATCTCAAATAATGTTATTAATTTTACAAACATATAATGAATTCTCCAAAACATATATTATATTTTCAGGTTTTAAAAATCATTATAAATATGGATATTTTTTAAATCATATATGGTATTATTTTAATGTGATTAGTAATTAAACTAATAAAATATTACAAAACAGACTTCTTTGGAATACACCATGGGAAATACATGGAATGATCTGTGGTTCCTTCTTATTTTGGTACATAGTTTACAAAAAAAATATAGAAATTAATAATAAATTATCCACTATTTTGATATAAATGAAAACCTAACAACCCATTACACTTCACTCCATAGCCATGAAGAAGTAATTTCATCTCATGCTTCCTCTCTCAATTCAACCCATAATGGTCCCATGCATATAAAAATCTCCTCCCACGATTTTATAAGAAACCACTCAAGTAATAGATTATCTTATTTTTCCTCTTCTGTTGTGTACTTCTATTTTCATTATCTTTTTCAATCACAATTAATTATGCTTTCCTATGTTTACGAATATATATTTATTTCACAATTTATGTTCTATAAATGAGAGATTGTTTATCTCATATCATTATATTCATTATCTAAGTCCTTACTATATCATAGTAAGATATCCGTCTTTACATCCCATTCAAATAAATAACCTTATTTTATAAAATTTTAAATTAAAATTTTCTATATTATTATGTATTTTCACAAATTTCATTACAGTACTTACTATACATAGGTAATGAGAGAAAACTTTTCTCTCTCATTTATCTATTTTAGGTTCGAGGATGTTGACATGTTATACGGCTGAAATGATCCCAAAATTTTCCATGAAAAAATTTATATTTTAAATACCAATCCCTATTTACACTCATGGTTATTCACATAAAAGAAACATTAATTAATTTATTGGGTAATTATATTTATGAAACCAAAATTCCATAATCACGGGATTAATGTTGATGAAATATGAAACCCTGTTTTATAATCTATGTGGGATATTGATTCATGAAAATGTTATGATTGTAATAGGTGTGTCCATAATAATATAAAACTAAAATGAATATGGTAATGTTTTTATCACATGATATAATATGTATCGTAAATAATAATATATCCAAAGAACACTATGTTATGACGTCTTACATGTTATCATTTACATAGGATTATGATGTTATGTATTATATTGTTTCTATACTATTTTATTTCTATATATTATAATATTAGAAAATGAATCTGTGTTTATTATTATAATTATATCATTTTTTTACCATGCAATACCCCATGAATCATATTTATAAATATATTTAATTCTATGCTTTGATTATTCCATTATATGTCTTTGTAAACCACGTCATTATTATGTACGTCCCCTAGTTATCCTATGAAATATTAGAAGATCAGTGGAATCTTAGTGAATTCTATAGAGTTTTCAAATATTTTATTTATCCCCTTATTTTGATTTATTTTTCTCTGTATAAAATTTTATACTGACACTAGGCCTCTCAACCCATTAGGATTATATTACATGAAACTGTTTAAGATGAATTCTGAGATAATCAATATAAATTAAATCATTTTTCATATTTGGAATCGTAATAAGGGATTTTTATTTTATGAATTTATAATTTAAAATAACTAGTTACAACCATTAGGATATGTCTAAAAATAGTAATACATCCAAAAAATTTCTTAATTTATAGTGAGCTTGGATTTTTAGAGAAAACACATCCCTATCAGGATAATGTAAATTGGATATAGAAATGTAATATAATTACCTATGGGTAATAACTTAAAAAATGGTCATTGGGTGTTAACTAAACCAATACCTAGTCCATGAAAATTTGTCTAAAGACTACACACCTGAATATTCACTCCCATATATATACTTTGGTCAGTCATTTTCATTTTACAACCCATTATGAATTGCTTCAAAATACATATAATATTTAATGTTAGGAATTGGTTCAACAAATAAATTAGATTGAAAACATGAAATTCATATGATAAGGAATAAATTTAATTTATTGGTTAACCCCATAATTATCATTTTATATATATAATTTGGATTTTCTGAATTTTTGTCTCATGTTTTATTTTATTTTATTAAATGGTTGGATATAGGAGGAATCATGATGAAAACCAATGTCATAGAGACTGTGGCAACTAACTAAATAAGACTTCAAACTTAAAGGAATAAATACAAAATAACTTCTTGATAATACGTATTCAATATACTAATGTTATAAATTTAAATTAGAATTAAGATGAACACCCATGCCGACCTAAGAATGTGAATGTCATAATTGACATCATTATATGAAAAAGGCCTCTAAATTTTAGGGTATCTTCCAATCCATTAATCATAGAAAAATTGATCAAATCCTTTTACAATATAAACCTTATTTTTAATGATTTCATAAAGTGATATTCCTGGTATTTATTTCATTTAGGGAAGATGATGTTGATAAATTTTACATGTTGATAAATAATATGAATCCCATAATGAAATCAGAAAAATTGAGTGGGTGGAATTATCGGGAATGATTTTAATTACTATTTTCCACACACCCTCCCACATAACGTGGAGAGGTATCTCCATAGAATCCTTAATATGGTGGAATAATCAATCTGAGAATATGTGAAAACCACAATACATGTACAATAAAACTCATTCATTTTCATTGAACTCGAATGTAATGTTAGAATGTTATTTTTTGGGATAATTCTAGATTTATAAAAATATTTAGTGATTCGATAAATTGATTGGTATAAATAGATTTTTTGGTATTCCCTCAAATTGAAAATGGATATCAATGATTCCAATGGGTCTCATATGATAGGATATAAGAACTGTAAAATGGGGTTCAATTATGGGGTAATGATGGGAAAATTACATTTTTATAAGAAATGACAACATCCTACTAGCCAAAATTATGAGAAGAATCATCTAGGTAATTTCTTTAAGGAAATAATGAAATTCATTAAGTGGTGGTAGTAGGGGAACTAAACATGAAAATTTCTATCAGAGAAATCCATCAATGTTATAGAAGAAATGTACATTATAGAAAAGCCACATCTTATGATTCGATGTTTCATCCTCAGAGAAGAATATTGCTATGAAAAAAATCATCAATCAATGTGTTATTAAAGAAAACCTTAGAAACAAAGTAAAAATCTTTGAGACAATGAGATATCATTTTTCATCACAAATAATGTTGTATATACTAGAAATAATGTGGTGGAACGTTTTCATGTTATTTATTCAATTATAGAGAATGTAATATTTGTATCTATTTTTATTTGTTCATTTATATCAATCATGATTATTATAACTACTTACAACCAACCACAATAAATAGATGGCGAGTTACCAGTGAAAATGGAAAATGAATAAATTATCACATTACAATAATAAAACAACTATACTATTAAGGTTTTTATGAAAAATTACCCCAAAAACCTTTTGATAATCCCTTTGTAGAAGTTAGATGTTATTCATAGAATCAATTGGAATTAATTGTATAAATCCGTCATAAAAATCCCAGATAATGAAATCAACCCCTATATAATGAATTACAGTTTGACTCAACAAAAGTGTGAGGAGGATAATAAATCTCATTTTGAATAATATTCTCATATATGGATATTATTTCGAAATAATAATGTGTATCCCGCTCAAATAATTGAGACAATGATAAAAATAATACATTATTAAATTTATACTTTAAAAGAAGTTGATGACGTGCTTCCCAAATAATTTTTTATATACTCTTAGATATAAGGAATTGGTAATAATAAAATATATGCATAGAGCCCTTACAATATCCATGGGTGCTTATAGAAAGGACATAATCGAACTTGAATAGCTAATGAAGCATCTACAAGAGATTCTTAAAAAAGGATTACACTCCCATGGGTTTCACCATAGGTTGAATTAAACTTTTTAATTAATAATATGGCATGGATAATCTCATCTATTTATCAAAATGATAAGGATGCGGGATATGGGAAAGAACGAACAGCACGCACCACCCTCATTTTCAAATTTTCCAACCGTTGCGGTCTCTCTCCCCCCCCCCCCCCCCCCTTCGGCTGCGTCGTCCCCCGTTCGTGGATCTTCCTCTGGCTCGCTTCGGCGCCGCTATGCTTGCTCTCCTTGTCTTCCAACGCTTTGTCTCCTCTTGGGGGCTCCACCGCCCGGCGGTCGTCTCTGTCCTTCACAGGCTCTCCTTCTGCATAGTGCTCGACTCGCAGGCCGACTTCATCCAGGCGTGGTGCCGGGCCCCCCGCTCCGTGGGTCATTGTGGCTTTAACCTGTCCCGCTGGTCCTTGGACGTCCACAGTGGGAAAGAAATCCCGCATGCGGCGGTGTGGCTCGGCCTCCTGGGGCTCCCCCTGCCTTTCCAGAACGAAGGGATTCTCCGGTCCATCGGGGACTCCCTCGGTGGCTTCCTTTGCTCGGATGCCGGGACCAGTGGTTGCGCAGACACTTCAGTGGCTCGCATCTGTGTGGAGCTCGATCTCTCTCTCCCGGTGCCGGATCTGGTCGTCCTCCGGGTGCAGGACGCCTTCTGCTGGTCCCAAGCCATTTCTTATCCGGTCTTCCCGCTGTTCTGCTCTCACTGCCTCCTTCAGGGTCACCCCGTGGGGAGTTGCCGTCGCCGGCGCCATGCTGAGGCTCGCCGGCCTGCCCCCCTTTGCTCCTTCGAGTGCGGCTTCAGGGGCTCCTCCTGGAGGGGTGGAGGCGCCGTCTGCGCCCCCCGCTGCTGCCCCCTCGGCCCCCTCTCCAGGCCCTGCCCTCTCGTCCCCCCCAGTTCCTGTGCCTATAGGTGTTCAGAGGCCTTGTTGGGACATCATCCCCTACTCCCCCTAGAGGCGGCCCCTGCCCCCGCCTGTCCTCCCTCACCTTCCCATTCCCCTCTCAGCCCTGGCTCCAGGGATCCTCAGTGCGGTGGGTTCGCTCCCCCCTCTCCCCCTTTCCCCCCGGCTTTTCCTCCCCTTGATCTAACCCTTCCCTGGTTCGCTGCTTCTGATGCTGCGCCCCCCTCTGAGCCTACCATCCCGCCCCTGGGCCTTCTGCTAGAGGGGTCCTCTCCTTCTCCCCCATCCTGATCTCTCTGCTTGTTCCCCCAACCCTTCAACAGGTTCTATGCCGGGCCCTTATTCCTCCTCAAGCGCGAGGAGCAGGCGGACCGTCTAACATCACTCCTCAACCTCTACCCCGCACTCGCCCGGATCCCAGGTAACCAAAGTATGTACCAGGTCACAGTCCAGGAAACTAAAGGCGAAGCACTCTTCCCACTTTGAGAAGGCTACGAGCTCTGGAGCCAATCCCCGGACACTCTTTCCCTTATGATACGAATTCTCCTTTGGAATGCCCGAGGTATAGGAGCTCGGGTCAAAACTGACTTCTTGTCATCTGAGATCACCGCGAACAAGGCTTCTTTGGTTGCCATTCTCAAACACAAACAACAACCGGGCGCGATCAGCAGCTTTGCCAGGAAACTCAAAATGCATGGCCTCATGAAAGACGACCTCTGCAACCGTCACATCTGGATCTTCTGGCATAATAGCCTCTCAGTCGACCTCATCCAGTCCGGTGAACAATTCATCACGGTGAAAGTGACTCTAGGAACCCGCATCTTCTTGGCTTCTTTCATCTACGGAAGCTGCGACCCTCAACAGAGGGTGTCCCTCTCGAGGGACCTCTCTGCCTTCAGCCCTGACAACCTACTAGGAATTGTCGGTGGCGACTTTAATGTCGTCGCGTGCCCAGAGGAAAGAAAGGGAAGGGGGCCTTTCCCCCGGAAAGCCAGCCAGGATTTCACCCAGTTCATGGCGGGCAGGGGCCTCATGGATCTCGGCTTCTCCGGCGATAGCTTCACGTGGTGTAACAACCAACGGGGCACCCGCCGCTCTTGGAGCCGTCTGGACAGGTGTTTAGCTAACATGCAAGCCATCTCCACTTTTGCGGATGCTAGAGTGACTCACCTCGTTGAGGGCTTATCGGATCACTCTCCTCTACTGGTCTCCTTATCTTCGGGACTCGATCAACATCGTCACTTTCGCTACTACCCTCCCTGGGATAGCATGCCAGGCTTCCTGGATCTGGTCACCAACTCTTGGATTTCTCCCTCCTCAGGTTACACATGGACTGCCCTCCACAACAAGCTTCGCCGCCTCAAGTCCAGCCTCCAGGAATGGTCGAGGTCCCTTCCTCCCTCAGACGGCGACCTGGAGCCCCTCATGCAAGAGGTCAACCTTCTTGAAAGGAGTTTCAAGGATGTTTGGGATGATCTCGTCTTTGATACCCAGCATAGCAAGAAGGACCTTCTGGAGGATCTGCTTCTGAGGCAGGAACGCCTCGCTAGGGATGAGGCGAGGGTCAGGTGGCTCCGGAAGGGAGATAGGAACACCGCTTACTTCCACGCCTGTATTAAGGAGAGGAGAAGGCATCCTAATCCGAACATTCTGCTGGACGACGGTACCTTCACCGACGACAAAGATGTAGTGGGTGGTATGGCCAACTCTTTCTTCAGGGACCTTTGGGCTGGCCCCAACAACCTCCATCCGGACGGATACCCCGGAGATAACCCATGGCTCTTTGAGGTGATTCCCTCCATCTTCTCGGCCCGTGATAACAATCTCCTGGCTTCTATCCCCTCAGAACAAGAGATTCGGGAAGGCATGCTCAGCCTCAACCCAGAAAGTGCGGCTGGCCCTGACGGCTTCCTAGGTTCGTTTTACAAATCTGCGTGGGAAACGGTGAAGGGCGATCTCGTTGCAGCCATTCATGACTTTTTTCGTGGAGGGACTCTTCCCCGAGTCGCGAGTGCCACCTCCATTGTTCTCATTCACAAATCCAAGAACCCCACCTCCCTTCTCCATTTTCGCCCTATGAGTTTGTGCAACTTTCCCTACAAAATCCTAGCCAACATCATCAACTCAAGGCTCGTCTGCCACCTTCCCCAGTGGATCTCTATGGAGCAACACGGCTTTGTGAAAGGGCGTTCAATCCAGGGCGTGATTGCCCTAACCCAGGAGATGATGAGGGATATCACCTTCAAGACCCGCGGCTCCAATATCGCCGTCAAACATGATATGAGCAAGGCCTTCGACCGAGTGGAATGGAGCTACATCAACAATGTCCTTGCAGGTATGGGTCTCTCTCCCTGCAATGTGGATATTCTCTTCCGCTGCTTCAGCTCTTCTTGGCTGGCGATCACTTTCATGGGCACCACCTACGGCTTCTTCAAGGCTACCCGTGGTCTTTGACAGGGAGACCCCATCTCTCCGAGCCTCTTCATTATCTCCCAAGATGTGTTCTCAGCCGCCTGCTTCCCAGGAGCCTGAGGAACGGTGACATTCTCCCGTACCGTAGAAGGCTCTGCTCCCCCTCGGTGTCCCATCTCATGTTTGCGGACGCCACGATCGTCTTCATGAATGCCTCGAATAGATCACTGCTTGGCCTTAACAGAGTCATGGAGGAGTACTGCCAATGGAGCGGACAGATCGTTAACAAAAGCAAGAGCAACTTCTTCAACGCCAACAACTGCCACTTGCGTTGGGTTTCCAATGTGAGTGGCACCCTGGACATGCAAAGAGGAGCCTTTCCCATGGACTACCTTGGCGCGCCTATCTCACCTATAAGCTTCGTATTCGCGACTTCAACACCTTCTTGATCCGGAACACTGACCGCATTCCCAACTGGAAAAACAAATACCTCTCCTTCGGGGGGAGGATTGCACTAGTAAACAATGTGCTGCTGGCTTCCCCTGTTCACGCCCTCTCCTCTATCAAGGTCCCTAAAGGGATGATAAGGAATATCGACAAAATCCTTGCTGGCTTCATCTGGGACCCCATGTCCGAAGGCAAACGTCACTGGGCCTCTTGGAGCAGGATGGCGAGGCCGGCCAACGAAGGGGGGATCAATGTGCGGAGCCTCGACGACACCCTCTTCTGCATGCATGCCAAATTAGCATGGGAGGTCCTGGAGCGGTGCAACCTGTGGGGGACTATCATGCATGCTCTCCTCCAGGGCGATCATGCCTCCGCAGCTGGCAATTCTTCTCTCCTCTGGTCTGAGATTACCCCCCTGGCTGACACTCTCAAACCCTTCTCTCGCTGGATCATCGGTAAAGGCGATGTCTCATTTTGGCATCAGAATTGGGCAGGGGAGATCATTGGTTTCCCAGGATGTCCTGCTCCAACCATTTCCTACAGAGAGGCCCGCCATCACCCCTCTTTCCTCAGCGCCGTCCTGTCGAAGGATCATCAGGAGCTGGTGCGCATCATCGAGCTATGCTCGGCGCCGGACAAGTGCGTCTTTCCCCCCTCTCCTTCTGGCCTCTTCACATCGAAAGCCTTTCGCTAGACCCGCATCATGCACGTTACGGTGGACCTGTGGGCTGCACTCCTTTGGGCGAAACATATCCCTTCGAAACTCAACTTTCTCATCTGGAGACTAAGGAATATGGCAGTGCCTACCGATGAGAATATCAGAAGATGCAGCATCAGCATGGCCTCTAGGTGTGTCTGCTGAAAAAACCATAGCGAGGAATCGTCAGGGCACCTCTTCTTTGAGAGCGAATGGGCTCACGAGGTTTGGTCCTACTACGGTGACCTCACCGCCTTTTCCAGTCCAACTATGGCTGATCAACCTTTCCTTTATCGATGGTTCCACAGTTTGGGTGAGGGGAGCATGGAGAGAACGGCTCGCACCATCCTGCTGCACGCAGGCTGCTGGTGCTTATGGCAGGTGAGGAACAAATGGGTTTTCGAGGGAGTGGTCACGACCGGATGCTCCATCATCAATCGTTCCAACAATCTCCTCATTGATCAGGTTAGAGCCTTAGGCAACTGGAAGGAGGCCCCGTCCTTGCAACGCTTCAAGCCCAGGCCCCCTGCCTCTCTACCCAGAAACTCCTCCTCCTTGGGAAATTGGGTTTGTTGGAATCCCCCAGCTAGGGGTTTGAAGCTCAACTCCGATGGCTCTTATGTCTCAGGGGTTATGCGCGGTGGGGGCGCTGTCCGAGATGGTCATGGGTCAGTCATCCTGGCCTTCTCCGTCCAACTGGGTTCGGGTTCGTCCCTCCAAGCCGAGGCCATGGCCTTGCTCACAGGCCTTACAATGTGTAGCCAGAGGTGTCTGGACATCTCGGAGATCGATACCGACTCTCTGGTCCTTCACAATGCCTTTCAAGGTATTGGTATCATCCTATGGTCGATAGAGTACATGGTCAGAAAATGTCACAATCTTCTCCATAGCAACACCAGAGTGATGCATACCTGGAGGGAGGGAAAAAAAGTCACCAACTACCTAGCTTCTCTAGACCCCTGGCTTTGATGGCTTTTTCCTGCACACCCTGGACAGCCTGAAACTAGAAGGGGCAAACATCATCAGGAGTGACGCTTAAGGCCTTCACTTCTTCCACCCCCCTAACCCCATGCCCCCCTGCTTTCTTTTCTCCCTTGCTTTCTCTTCTTTCCTTTTGTTTGTCCCCCCCCCCTTGAATATATAAAAATGATATGATATGATATTAAACTCATTAATAATATGGCTATTTAAATGTTCCTCAACATTGATGAGTGTGAGAAAAACAATATAACAATTAATAACATGTCTCTTATACCAGAGATTTATGACGAATTTTGCAATATACATAAAGCATAATACATATCTATAGTGGGCCTTTAGTTGGGAAACTATCATGTAGTGGAGAAATGAAGGAAATCTCCCAAACTGATTCCCATATAAGGTATGGAAGCTATAAAGTCAACTTGATTCCATGTAGTAACCGTGACCCCTGATGCTTAGATCTGGTTCTTTAATTTTAACATAGGTATGAGATACATGAAATTGCATATATAGGGACCAGGTAGTTTCGAAGTATTTGTGAACTACTTACATACATGATTACCAAATTATATTTCACTATAGAAATGAAAACATAGATTTATTTTCTATAATATCATTATTCTCCTTTTAATATTATTTCATATCATTAATAATACACTTCATTGATTTATGAGAGAAGAATCAAATTAATGGTCAGTTTAAACTATCAGTAATGGTTATGTGTAATTGTATCATTAAGGAATCAACAATCATAATCAATATGTCATCGTAAATCACCAAAAAAGTTATATTTAAATAAATTTACATGAATAATTTGTATATAAATGTATTTAAATGACCACACAATCCCATTAAAAATATTATTATCATGGTCATATAAGGATGATTCAATAACGCAATGTAAAGAACTGCAAAAAAAATCCATTTTAAATAATATAATGATAAAGAAATAAATCCATATATTATATCATATATCGAATATCATGGATAATAAAATTAGTCTTATTAAGAAAGAAAATAAAAAATTATTATACGACATCTCTGAGGAACATGATATATCTACCATCAAGACCTTTCACAAGACAATTTAAAACTGATTTTTTGAAACCCCTTTAAAACAGGTATCTAATTGACTTTCCTTATGTTATTATTTATTCACCTATGGGATATAATTTTACAAGACCCACCCATTTTTTCAAGTCTCATTAATTGTTCATATATAGAATAATCTATTTAATACATGAAAAATGTTCCTTATAATCAGATATTTGTATCAATTAAAGAATACATACTTATCAATATTTACCCATATAAAAAATAACATATGGGTAAATAGAGTATGTCTAATGATATATAGATTTTGAAATAATCATATCTAAGATAATTTAGATAGATGTTAAGGGAAAATTTAATTTCTAATGATCAGTGGAATATAAATATTTCAAGGTATGGTTAATGACTAAAAAATGAACCCAGAATGTTAATGTCATTACATTCCTTGGAAAAATATATAATAAATCATAAATATAAAAAATAAGTATTATGTTAATAAAAAATATACCCATTCGTGTAATGTTAAGGGGTATTTTCATTTACGAATAATAAAAACATAACACATATTCCTAATGATCTTGATGAAAATTCCAGTTTCATTTTGAAAATCAGTTTTTAAATAATAATTTTTTTAAAATCATTATATTTGATAATATTTTATTAAAAAACAATTAATTTTGAAAATATTAAAAATATAATTATCTTTAAGATGATCTTAAAAAAATGAAAATTAGTTTTCAATGAAATGACATTCATGATAATGGGTAATTCTATACATGTTGTACACGTTAAAAACATTTATTTTC
The DNA here is from genome assembly GCA_963277665.1 of Viscum album. NCBI lineage: Eukaryota > Viridiplantae > Streptophyta > Magnoliopsida > Santalales > Viscaceae > Viscum > Viscum album. The sequence goes on along the minus strand of OY728143.1, from coordinate 1,678,280,868 downwards.
ACTGTAAAAAATATAATAGTTCCATTTTCAAAATAAAGAAGAATATTTCGTAAAAAACATTTTTAATCAAGAAAATATGGGTAAATATGTATTTAATAAATCATTTTTAAAATGATAAACGAATTCTTTTTTTAGGAACCATGGTTTTGGAAAAAAAATATTCTTGACAAAAGAGAGAATGGATGTCGAATTTTCTTTAAAACATTTATTCAATAATTTGTTGTACCATATTGTTATAAAATGTTAATATTTCATAAAATTATCATGAATAAATATAACATAATAAAATTTAATGGGTTTATATAGATAATAATAATATAATTTCTAATAATTGGAAATCAAGAGTAAATTATATGATGAGAATGAGATTATGATCTAAACCCTCATAATTATAATAACATTGTACTAAGAATTAATTAGTGAATTTATTATGTGTATTATATGAAAATAAAAACACAAGTTGAAGTACAATATAAGATTATAATAATTCATTATACATATAATATTTTAATATCGATGACAATAAAGGATTAATATAACCCAATGAAAGGAAATTGAGTTGTTGAATTCTATGACACTTGGAAAGTGTTAATTAAAGTACGATTGGATGAAATAATTTAAATTAAAACCAAAAATAAAATTTTTATTTAATTATTCCTGAAATTAAATGTGAAGTAATTTTTATATAAATCATATAAAATAATTTATGTTCATAATATAAAAATATTCTTTAATGAAGGGAAACTGAGACAAAGTCCCTTACCTCAAGATTCTGTTTGGTTGAATATTATCTAGACTCCTATATAATGTTATTAAAATGATACAAACTTACTACAGAACCATATTAATATTTATAATAACACATATTATCCTTTTATAATATTTTATCACCCTTATGTTAATAATAATTCATTCATTTCATTGTTTTGCGTGTTAGTTTCCTTAATTTCACATGTGTCTTTCATCATGAATAATCCAGTTCGTGCACATATTATATTAATATTTCATAAAAAAATAATGATATGATTATCTTATTATTACATGAATTGTACTTTTCATACCAATCATGAAAGACGGTTTTGAGAAATGATGTACGTTATGGTCATGGAGATGGTAGTCCATATATATGCCTGAGTAACGTGCTCATTTTTGAAGAATCATTATGGAATGGGGTAAGTAATATTTTATCCTTATATATTTATCATAATATCATAAATAAAATTTTATTTATTTACATATACATATACATATATATATATATATCATTTATATGGTGTGGTGATGAAAAGAGTGTAGCATCGAATCATGAAGGTGGTAGTCCACACATACACAAATGATGTTATCATCTTTAAGTGAGTGAAGTGTTATGAATAAAAATTATATATATTATTCTTTTAGGATTATAGATATTTCATTAATATAATAATTATCTAATTTACATGACATATAATATTTTACATTATCCTTATCATGTGAATAGTTGTCTGTTGTGCATAAGAGTTTCAATATCATATCTCATATGATATGGAATATAGAAAACAATTATATAAGATCTAATAAATCTATAGGTATAATTATGATTAAAATAATATATATATATATATATATATATATATATTATCCCTAATACCACCCTACCAAGTGAGGAGGAAATTGAAAAATAAATGACATCAGTTCGTGAGCTGGGATTACTCCGTACACAAGAATAATTTTTAAAAACTATTTAATGGAATTGCATATTTTTATAGGCTTTTATCATAACATAACACTACCACAAATACAGTTATTCGTAGCGCCCCCCTTTATCAGCGCTAACGATAAAGCGCTGATAAAGGGTGCCTTTATCAGCGCTAAAAAAAGCGCTGATAAAGGCACCCCTTTATGAGCGCTTTTTTTAGCGCTGATAAAGGGACCCCCCTTTATCAGCGCTTTTTTTAGCGCTGATAAAGGGTCGGCTTCAAAAAAAATTAAAAAATATATTAATATATTAATATATAAATATAGTTATATTGTTATATAAATATAATATATAATTTTTAAATATATTTTAGATAAGTATAAATGTACATTTACACTTATTATACTTAATATATAAGATATTTAGTGAAAATGACTTCTTAAAAAATTAAAAAAATATTTTAAATTAATAATTTGATAATCATTATGGAGTAATAGTCATTTAATAACAATTTGAGGACTAAAAAAATTAAAAAAAATTAAAAAAAGATTCAAAATATGTTGAAAACGCAACTCAAACTTCAAACGGCCATAACTTTTGATTCGGGTGTCCGTTTGAGCTCTAACACATATCAAATCGAAGCCTGCGATGAGCTCTACGTCGTTGTGACCGGTGGGGACCCCGGTCAAGCGTTTTTCAAGGCCAAAAGAGGCCCAAAAGGCCTCCAAAACTGAGTTTTTTGTCGGGGTACCTAGATTTTTTAACATTTTTTGGATTTTCAAACTCATTTAAGGGGGTATTATTGGCTTTTCTTAGCGGGGAATGAATTTATTCCAAGGTATTACATTCATATTGATATTATGTCTTTGAAATTTCATCCTTTTTTATAATGAAATGCTATTTATAATCAAATATATAACTATATGTACATATTTTTTATATATTCGCACTTAAAAATTAAATTTTTTAAATAAATAATTAAACATATTTACATATAAAATATATTAGCTTTATCTAAATAATAACTAATATCCATTTTATTTAAAATACCAATATATGAATATTTATATACCTATATATTAATCTAACTATATATATATATTAATCTAACTATATATATTAATCTAATAACTATATATATATTAATATAACTACATATATATATATATTAGTATTACTATATATATATATATTAATATCACCATAAATATATATATTAATATCACTATATATATATTAATATAACTATATAAATATATATTCATATAACTATATATATGTTAATATAACTATATATATGTTAATATAACTATATATATGTTAATATAACTATATATATGTTAATATAACTATATATATATATTAATATAAATATATATTACTATACGAATAAATATAACTAAATATATATATATATATATATATATAGATATATATTAATACCACTATATATATATTAATATTACTATATATATTATAATATAACTATATATATATATATTATAATATAACTATATATATATATATATTAATATAAATATATATTACTATACGAATAAATATAACTAAATATATAAATATATATATATATATATATATCATGAATTGGAAAACAAATCAAAATAGAGTAGTGGTAAGGGCTTAGGCGCGCAGGGGGGAGGTCTCGAGTTCAAATCCTGGTGGAGGCAGGGGTGCGCGCGCATGGGGAATATTGGAGCAAGCGCTGTTAAAGGGTGGAGGGGGGTGCGTGGGGTGCGTGGGGTGTGTTCTATAGGGGCCGAAAAGTGCTGTAAAAGGGGGGGTTCAAGCGCTATAAAATCCCCCCCCGATTGACAGTATTTTTTAATTTTTTTTAAATTTTTTTAAATTTTTTTAACTTTTATCAGTGCTTTTTTAAAAGCGCTGATAAACGGGTCCTTTATCAGTGCTAAAATGAAAGCGCTGATAAAGGAAGCGCTGATATAAGACCCCTTTATCAGTGCTAAAAAAAGCGCTGATAAAGGGGTACTTTTATCAGCGCCTTTTTTGAGCACTGATAAAAGACCCCTTTTATCATCGCTTTTTTTTTAGCGCTGATAAAGGGGTCCTATATCAGCGCTTTTCGGAGCACTGATAAAGGGGACCCCCCTTTATCTACGCTGCCTTTATCAGCACTTTTCTAGCGCTGATAAAGGCCATTTTTAGCGCTGATAAAGGCCGTGTTTGTAGTAGTGTAAAATCATCATAATATTTTTATTATATATTTTTTATTACATCAATATAATTTTAATATGTTTTTTTGTGTGGAGGAAGTAAAAAATAAAAATCCGTCTTGAAGAAATGTACCTATTCTTTGGGTAACTTCGTTATGTTTGTAGCAATATCCATTGTACATTTTAATCATGACCAAAATTATGATTATAGGATTAGTGGAGGAAATTTATGAATTTATTTGCTAATTTATTCAATAATACAAAAGTGTTTGAAGGTGTAAAGATGATATGAGAGTGGTGGCCTTTTATATGTAAGGTGATTGGCACACTTATATTATTTAGAAACGATTCAATAATACTGAGTTTATCATCATAAAAAAAGAATCAAAAATAATAAATTACTGATTATTAAAGATATAAGTTATATTTTGTTCCATCCAATGGGTGTTTGAACTGTTTTTAGGTCATTTTTAACCAATTTATTCTTTGTTTACCCCCAATAAATCCATTTCTACCTTAATAACATAATTTTTTTAACTTTTTCAAATATTGATTTTGTTAAATTTTTTTGTTGAAATTCTTACAAATTAATAATTATTATAATTAAAAAATATATAATATCTTTTCCAAAATATAATTTACATAATTGTAAAAATATTATTTAAAATTAAATTTGCATACGTTAATAGAAATATTGGTCTAATTCATAATGATTTCATATCGAAATTCAATATGAAAATAACTAAAATAAATTTACTTTAATTAATTGACATAAAATTGAATTAATGTTACTTTAAAATAAAATTAGATAATCCTTAACATTTAAAATTATTTAAACAGAAATGTTTTTTTCAATTAAAATTAGTTTTCTTTTGTAGTCATTGAGAAATGAACTATTTCTGATAAATCCAAGAAAAGTAACCCTTGGATAATTTTGATTTTATTATTTCAAAAATTAAGAATATCTTTACTACAATATTCTTTAAATGTTATAAAAATTAATTATATATTATATATGGAAGGTGGGACTAATATTTATTTTAAAAAAATACATATTTCAGAATTGATTTATTTTTATTTTAAATAATTCTTATTTTATTATAAAGAAATTGATAAAAATTATAATTTAGTTATTAATATTCATACCCACTAATTTAAAAACTATTATGTTGCAATATACTATATTATGGTTTATTTAGACTCACGGTTGTGTATTTCTTATGCTTTCAAGAAGATTTATTTTATTGATATATATATATATATTGTGATTTTTTTAAGCTCGTTGTTGTATGTTACATATGCTATCAAATAAAGTGAAATTATTTTATAATTTTGTGATTACAAATTATCCCCAAATTAAATAAATTTTATCATTTCAATTTAAACATGATCTCGATAATTAAGGTTTTCATATTAGAAAAATATATTATTGAAGCACACATCATAAAAATAGTTCTATTAATAAATGTGAAAAGGGTGTAAAAAATGTAATATAAAAAAAACATAACATTGTTTCTGAGTTTGAGAACATCAGATAAATTCAAACAAAAGTACATTGATGAAAATAATAAATAATTATAGATTATGATATATTTCATTAATCACCTGAATGTAAATGATCTATGGAATGTTAAGGGCCTCTGAAACCATAATACTATGATAATTTCATAGAATATCTAATTCATCAGGTATGAAGGTAATATGATAACACTGTTTTTTTTTCTAGATCCTTTTCCTAGGTTTAGTAATTCCTTTTCACTCTACAGATATAAGAAATATAATTACTTGATATATTTCAATTTCATAAGAAAACTACATGCCTTGGATGTCATTAAATCAATTTTTAATTTGTCCGTTACTCATCCAAATGAATATCGAAAAATAAATTTTATATTCTTGAATAACTAAAAATATTGTTTAATATATTGTAAGATCTATAATTATGTGAAAAGTGTTTTTTTATCACTAAAAATTTTCTAAAAAAAATATGGTAAGAAAATGTTATCAAATATAATAAATTAACCAGTAAACAAAAAATTAACACCAATGGTTCATCATTATTATTTATATTCAAAATCATTTAACATTACCAATGAAATATTAAATAATAAATCACATAGGCTAGATATAGGCGATAAACCCTAATTGTCATTTAGTTAGGGGTTCATGCCCCATGTCCTTGTTGGATGCAATGGGTTATCACCATACATACATGTTGTCCTTTTTTAAGAAATATTAATATAATTCTGATAAAATTTCCTAAAAAATATGATGTACATCAATGAAATAAATTTAATACTTTGATAAACTTTTTATAGTGGTTTTCAATACAACTATTTTTATTCATAAGTTATAATAATATTATTTAACTAAGATTATAATATAACTATTGATCATATCAATGTTAATGGTTTTCAAAACTTATAAGAATATGTCTCTAAAAATTAATGGAATTATTTCCCAAATAAATTTTTTGTAAAACATATGATTTCCTTTAATTCTTATAAAAGTATCCTTTATATTCATAGAGTCTTATCACATTAAACCAAAATAGAGGTGTTTAAGACATTGAACATATGATCAATCATAAACCCATAAACACATTATAGTATCCATAATAATTAATATAATGAAAATAAAATCTTCTAATATATATCAAAATCCTTAAATGTTTTAGTATTTTTATAATTATAATACCATGAGTAAAAATATATATATATTGTAAATATGGAATCCGAATAAAAATTATAACCGTTTAATTTCAACTTGTATCCTTTCTTGGAACAAGGGTTATCTTTTATAATGGATCACTAACTTAGATAATTCCTATGTTCACCATATTTATGAAAGTGAACTATAAATAGACCTATTGGATGAGATTTATTTTATTTCATCAAAATCATTATTTTTTTCTCACCAATTCAAATATTTATCATATTCTATTACATTCTTGCATAACTTTTCCCTTCCTTTGAGAAATATTATTTTCAATCTAAGGTACATTTGGTATAACCTAGTTATATACATTTCAATAACTACTCAAATATATCATAATGGTTAGTACTGAAAATGTTATGTATGTTGAGTATTCCCTACAAGAGTGTAAACTATGGGCACAAAAATTCATGTTCTCACACACCTGGTGGCAATCAGTTCAAAACCAATGCTCATAGTTCAGATATATTACCCCTAAGAAAATATGATCCATAACCATGTCATCTTCTAGTGTTGAGAAAGAGATGTATTTCAATGAAAAACCACATAATACAATCCTTGAAAAAACATTAAGATTTTATTAAATAAATCTCCTCATGTCAATTATATGGTTATTATCTGTAGTATATGTTATCCATAATCTATTTCCCATGGTTTATAATAAAATCAATTTGATTCCATGTATAGTGAACCTGGCCATATTATCACAGAGAAGTTTCCTACTATATAATATTGGCATAAGATTAAAGGAATCATATATCAAATGGAAGAGTAATTTATTAGTCTTGGTAAACTAGATAAAAAATATTCTCATATTACATATGAATATAAACATTAAAACATTATTTTTATTCATGAATATAATTATTCCATCTATTATATTGTATCATATCTTTCATAACAATATTCATGGTTTCCTGGGAGAGGCTACATAATAATAGAGAGCTCAAATTTATATTACGGTTTATGTACATAATAATATATCAAGAATAAATGAGACTAAAAAACATGGAAATATAAATAACTAAATGCATGTTCTATTTAAATAATGATACTAGCAGAATCAATATAGAAAAGTAAATATCTGGCCACACATTCCATGAAAATAAGTTGACTATCAAGTTAAGAGAAGACAAAATAAATATAGAAATATAAATAGATGAAAACACATGTCATCTAATTAATAAAATATTAATGAGAATCATCCATTTATAATATCATAGAATAAATATAATTGATAGTAATAACTGAATTCATGATGATTGGACTCATAATTATCAACCATTATGTTTCGAACACATGATACCTCTATCATCAATACCATTCATAAGATAATTTCAAAATAATAGGTACAAAACCAACTAACTAAGGCTATACATCTAATTAATATCATGATAGTTCTAATTCATCATGGGGGTATCATTTGGTGTTCCCTATCCAATTTTATAGGTACAAAATATTCATCACATTTCAAATATTCTATATGAATCATAAACAATGTGTGTTGTCATGAAATATTTTTATTTAGAAAGAAATATGAGATTATGAATATTTACTTATAAAATATTTCATTAAATTTAGTAAATTATAAATATAAAAAATATATGATTTTTTAAATCACCATATACATGATAAAGAATTATGATATTTAGATTAAATTTAATGTCTAATGATCATAGGAATATAAATATTTCAAGGGAAATTTGATGACATCAAAAATTAATCATGAATATGAATTTAACACATCATTGGGTGAAAATGATCACAAAAAATCCCTATAAATACTAAGGATGGTATAAATAAAACATATTTCCATTGGGGAAGGAATAATGAATTTATTTTGAATGATTAATAGAACTACCATAGAAGATATTTCAAAAACATTAGGAGGAAAATTTCGTTTTCAATTTGAGAATAACTTTTGTAATGATAAAAAAATTATAAAATTCATTTAAAAATATTATTTTTCATTATATTTTGGAAAATATTATTTCAAAATAACCTTTTATATTTATAAATCAAGAATCAAATAAATTTCAATCATAATGGCATGTAATTTGTTACTTGTTGTACAAGTAATAAAGATTATTCTCTTTCATTTTAAATAATTTAAAAATGTTACATGTTAGTAAAACAAAAATATTATTACCATGAATATTTTTAATGCTACATGTGTAATAATTTCTTTAATAATTCATTTTTAATTAGTTAAAACATTTTTTAAACAATTTAATAAATCATGGTTTTTTAAATAAAATAGTTTTTTGGCCAAGGAGATAACTGAAGTTGTATTTTCATAAAACAAATTATCAAATATTTTAAATTCCAAAATAGTGGGAATATTTTAATATTAAAAAAATATATAATATATTAACATAGTATAAGAAAATTATATTTTTAATTAAAATTTTTTTTAATTAATTTTAATTAATAGATATTCATAAATAAATAATAATAATTAAAATTAGATTTTGAAATAAACCCTTACAATGATCATAATGGTTCAGTGGGAATTAAAAAATTTAAAAATTAGATTATTAATTTGTAATTTCACATAAAACGAGTGGATATACATCATAATATTATCAAATTAATTAAAAACATATACAATTAATACCAAAGAAAACAGAGAAGTAATATTACACAATCAAAAGAAATTGATTCATGAAACTCATTACAACATGATAATTTTTAATTAAAATCCACTTATATAAAATATTTCAAATTAAAATAAAATAAAATACAATTATGAATGTATTTTTAATGATATTAAATATAAAATGGGATGTTTATACAACATTAAAAGGAAACTAGGTTCAATCATTTTAATATGCCTCGTTGGAAATTATGATGAAGTCCCTAACCTCATGCTTCCATTAACATGACATGTATTTAACCTTTTATTAAGTTATTTAAACATATTTTGAAATTATTAAAGAAAAATATTAATATTTATAATATATTATATTATCCTTTTATAAAATCTTATCACATTTTTGTTAATAATCAATCATTCATTTCATTAATACATGTGTTAATTTCCTTTTAATCTCATGTATGTTTTTTCTTGAAGAACTTTGTTATTTCACATATATAGTTATTTCACAATAATAATTATAATAATAATGAAATTGTTATCATATATATATTTGTTTGTGTGTCAATTACATGTTTAATATGATTCAAGAATTTTTTTTGACAAATTAATTATGTTACGATCATTTAGAAAGTTAGTCATACATATGCATGCGTATGATTTTTATTTTTCAATGAACATTAAGGAAATGTGGAAACTAAAATTTTAACCGTAAATAAGAATAATAATATCAAAAATAAAATATTATATATATATATATATATATTTCATCCATTTCTTGTTGTGATTAAATGATAGAAATATCGCTTTATAAAGGTTGAAGTCCACACGTACCCGGATGCCGTTATCAACTTTAAGTGAGTGAAAATACAATAATGAAAATTAAATATATTTTATTTTCATAACGACTAATATTTCATGATATAATATTATCTCATGTATATCACAAATACTCATTATTATTTTCCTTTTTTAATTTCCTTGAAAATAGATAGAAAAAGACGAATCACATCGCTTTATGAGGGGGTACTTCACCGTACACAGTTGTGATGTCATTGTATCTCCGATATAATGGAAATTAAAAAAACATATATAAGATATAATTAATCATTTATCATAATTATATTATGAATATCATATACATACATTCAATCAATCACAATACCTAATTGTGTGAGTTTGAAATGAATGAAAAATGATTGACATCGGTTCTTTAGGCATTAGCCTAATGTACACATTAATAATTATTTACTAACATGTTTAATGTAATAATAGATAGAAATAGTTTATTAGAATAACATACCAGAATCATAGTATATTAATGATACAATTATTTTTTGGGCAGTTAATTTCCAATCCAAAAGTTGTTTTTACTCTATTAAGATGAGATGAGAGTGGTAATCTTTTATATGTAATGTGAGTGGAACACCTATTATTTTTTGAATATATTCAATAATTTATTCATTATTATCATGGAAAATACCCCATAATTGAAAATTATCATAATAATAAGTTATAAGGTATAAATATTTCCATAAAATGGGTGCTTGGAATGTTGGTAGGTAATTTTTAACCTCTATCTTATTAGTTTAACAACCTTGTAAATCCATTTTAACCTTAATCGTGTTAAATAATATTTCATTTTTTCCACATAAATTTTGGTTGAAAATTAAATTAACCTAATTAAACATTCTTAATTATCCAGAATCTAAATATGAAATCCATTTTTCTATGTTACATTCACAATAGTGGAGAATTTCATTTAAAACTTAATTCTACTGACATGACGAGAAAGTGGGATTTCAAAGAGAAAATATTCTAATGTATAAAAAAATTATATAATAATTCAACACGAATATTTTTACAATTATATAAATTGGATTAATTGATATAAATTTTAATGGAATTTACTTTAAAACCAATTCAAAATAAAATGTAACATTAAAAATTTCTTATATTGAAATAACGTTTTAAATTAAAATTTAGTATTTTTTAATATTAATTATAAATAAATATTTCATAAAAATACTCAAAATTCTCCCTATGATATTTTTGATATTATGATTTTAAAAAAGAATATTATTTTTTCAGATAAATTTCTTAATGTGGAAAAACTAATTTTAAATTTTTTTCCATAAAGCAAGACTAATAAACCTTTTAGAAAAATATAGTTTCTCAAAAAATATTCCTTTTTATTTAAAGTGATAATTATTTTATTAATAATAAATAGTTAACAATAAATTTTATAATTTATTTAGTAATATCAAACAAACCATTATAATAGCTATGTTATAATGGTAGACTATATTATTAATCATTTAGATTTGTCTTATGTATTTTGCAGGCTACCAAATAACATAAATATAACGAAATATATTTCATTTGTTACTAAATATTAATTGTGTGTATCACATATGATATAGAATAAAATGATAGTGGTAATTAACTTATGGACCAATCCAATATACTAAATAAATATATATAGATTCATTAAGTTGACCTTGTATTATCATCGAAGTGTGAGAAATGTCAAAAAATTATCAAACACATTATCTAGGGTTTCCCATAAGGCAATGATGGGTTTCAAGACTAATTAATGTGGGGGTAGATTTAAATAGTTAATGAAAATTTTAATCAATACATTTTTATTCATATTACCCGCAATTGTGGAAGGATTTATGATTTAGAATGATTCATCTGAAATGGGATTCGGTTTTGTACTCATGAAAAATAACCTAGGGATAACATTAGTTTCCCACCTGTTAAGGATCCATAAGATTAACTAGCTAATGAGTGATATGGAATTGGCTACAATGATCATAGAATTGAATATTTAAAGACATTTATCAATGGGGAGAAGTTTGAAATATATATAGATCACAATATCAACTAGTATACACTCACATTAACAGAGCTCAATATATTCCAATTAAGGGACATAGAGATAATGAAAAATTAGGACTATTTAATACATTTACATCCTAGAAAGGCAAATAAATTTTAAAACAATCTAGGTATAAAATATCTCTCAGCCCTATAAAATATGTAGACATAAAGGGACTAAATCTTCTTAGACATCAGAATTATTTAAATATTAATCATAAAAAAATTCATCAAATATTTTTCAAATAACGGCACAAACATCCATTCCTAAGAGGACCAAGGAGACCTAAAAGGTCAACATATATCTGTTGTAACAACATTATATTTTAATATAACGTTTCCACTAGTTATGTAAAATATGTTCAAAAACATTCTCCACAAGTAACACTGAACTAACCCAACAATACAGTATGTTGAGTGTGTGAAAACATAGTCATTTAATTAGTATATAAGAATATAATCATAATGATTATTGAATATATTAATATATTTATTTATATTTCTATAATTATATATAATTTTCATTTTAATAATATATTTTAATTCATCAGTTTATTTATGAATATATGTTTTTAAAAAGTAAATTAATTTTATTATTTTAAAAGATAATTCCAATCATATATAACAATGACTAATTAATTATATATTTGATAGTTGTTCCTATAAATTGAGAATAACACTAGTTATGTTTTTTAATAAACTCTTTTTTCTTTTCAAATAATTTTTTTAAAATTTAAGATTTTATTTAAAATATTCAATTCAAAAGAATATAATTTTAATATAAATATTTAGTCTTAATTTCTGTTTTTATAATTTTAAATATTAGTTTAATATGTATTTATGTGTTCTTTATAGAGAAATGTTTTATTATGAGATGAATATTGAAAAAATCATTTTTATTAATAACATGAGCTTTATGATATTATTACTATATAATATATGTGTAATTTTTTATACCATTTCCTGCGACTAAATATATATTTTATAATTGATGTTATGAATTAAAATTTTTTTCATTAATTTACATACCTATATTTGATATTTTAGAAATTATGTTATGTTTTTTCAAAAACGTTACTCTTAATATATTCAACATTTAGTAGTGTGAAATGAATTTTTATCAATTATATAACATGAATATAATAAAAATACACACATTATTGTAATCATCATATTAAAATCATTGTTGTATGATTTTTTTGAATTTATCTAATATAATTATTTTTATATATATTAAGTTAAATATAATGATTTTACTAATATATATACTTTAATGAAGTTATTATAAATTCATTCCATGAATACTTTTAGATCCATTTTTTGATATAAAATATATTTTATAAAGATAAATTATCTATTTTGAAATACTTTAATGATATATAAAATTAGTAGTTATCAAATTATAAATTTTAATTATTATTGTAAAAAATATATTTTCACTGCATTATTTTGTAAACATATTCACATTGTGTAATTATATTTTCTAATTATTTTAAATTTAATTTAAAAAAATGTATAAAATAATGAAATTTTAATTCTCAAAAAAATTAATATCATTTGTAATTTTTCCATAAACATTAATATTATACTCAAAATACACTATTTTAAAAAAACGAGTTTTTACACATTATATGCACTAATAGTATAATTAACTTCTAAAAATAATATAAATTTTAATTTATTAAATTAATTATAAATTTATAGTAATAATTTGTAAATTATTAAGAAATTTAATGTTTAATTTTGTCCATTAAAATATATTTACAAGCGTAAAAGTGGTGTTATTGTTGAAAAGGTAAATTGAAGGAAATGTTTTTAAACATGGTATAAATGGTTAAAAATTAAGAAAAACATGTTTCATATTTGATTGTGGAGGGATGATAAACATTATAACCTTACGTAGCACATTATTTATCATTTTTGATCTTTATTCAAACAGCAGTGGAATGATATTATTGACAAATAGTGAGTTTTTTCAAAAAGTTGATTTTACTCATTTATAAAAGGAGATCGCCTCCCCCATTTTCTGTAATTAATCTAAAGGTTATCCTCAATTAAAAATATTTCCTTATCATTTCTCATGTCCCACAATAGTCTATTGATTTATTTGTCTCAATAAAACACCATGCTATGGATTCTCAAGTAGTTATGTAATGGAGATTATCCAAGGGAGAGTTAATACTCACAACTCTACTTCGCTACCTTTTTTTCTTATTCTACACCACTAAAATCCCCTCTATCTATGAAAGTAAAACAAAAACACAATGTTATAGTTCCAATGAATTATTATAGTAATAAAATATACATTTTATATTTACCTATACAATAATAAAAAATTAAAATTTCATCATCAATGTGTTCAGAAAACAACCTCTATAAACGACATGTTCAATTTTCCATCATTACATTAAGTGTTAGGTTGAAAATGTTATTAAAATAATTATTATGATATTAATCCCAAAAGTAATAATCTTTTATAATGGAATTCAATGATAAAAATGGGTTATTAATAAGAAAATATCATAATAACATAACCAACCTTAAATGGACGTATCAATGCAACTTTCATAATTTTGATCTATTTTGGGAAAACCATTCATATTATATAATTATTTTAAAATAGAATAATAAATTAAAAAACACCCACAATAAAAATTTTATAATCAAGACAATCTTTTATAAATTAATTCAATGTGACATAAATCATAAAAATTAGAAAATATGGTCACGAGCTTGGAATGTCAAACCAATATATCAGTGAAATAAGGGAAATAAATAATAAAATGACATGGAATCCTCCAAATTCAATCCCAGGATACTATCGTCTCTATGGTACACTATTTATCTATTATCCATGGGAACTTAGCCCTTACAGGTTTCTCTATACATGAAATATATACATTCATCAGGATTCATCTCTGGAATTTGAATAAAAAAACCATTAAAGATATCTCTAATTTATTATTGAATAATATCCAATGGTCGAACATGTATATGACGTGGAAAATGTTTTTAAAGTATGCATAAAAAATATATATCAAACACCCATGTGCTAACAATTCCACCACAAGCATTTTTGGTTCAGATCTCATCTCTATATAGGGAAGATATTCATATTGATGTCAAAAATTGCCAAAACTTTCATTAAAACATTCAATAATATTTCTCAGTATCATTATATCATTGAATCCATAAATTACTCAGTGTCTAAGAGGCATCAAGAAGCACGTTATTACTAATTATACTCATTGAAAAAAATTCATATAAGGTCCACAAGAAAGTTATTATCAT
Organism: Viscum album; assembly: GCA_963277665.1. NCBI lineage: Eukaryota > Viridiplantae > Streptophyta > Magnoliopsida > Santalales > Viscaceae > Viscum > Viscum album. Next base: position 1,678,265,513 of record OY728143.1, on the reverse strand, counting down.
ACCCTATATGCGGTCCATTGTTTCCACCACTATACATCAAGTGTAATTCCCCTATAAGGGTTAATCATTCAATGATGGTACACCTATCAAAAGTACTAAAAAAATATACATCAGAATTATGACACACATAAGAGATAAAATAATATAATGGAAATCAAATAATAGTGATTTGAGTGTATTTTACAAAATATAACCTTTTCTGATCAACATCATGAAAGGTAACCAAAAACTATAGAAGTTTTAATGAAATAATGTTTTTTATATGGGCCTTAAGGAATATACACACCCATAACAAATCACTATTAATAATGATAAAGAATCTATTAAATCATAGTTTGATGCCAAGGAAGTAAGCCAATATGAGGTGCTCAACTATTATGGAACATTCAATACCAATTTTTTCAATGTCAACATCATGTTTCACCATGTTTATCTTCTCTAAAACCACTCTCTCGAACAAACATGATCATAGTCTATAAAAAATAAAATGAAGATCATTTTTCGCATAAAATAAAAAAGATTCTCGATATGGGATTTGGGAGGAATAAGAAAAGGGAGGAATAATCAAATACCAGATTACAAACACCATAAAAAATATAATTGAAGCCAATTTAAGGATGACAAAATCATCACTATTTGATTATGATAGGAGAATTAGACTAGGGAAACCATTGAGATGTTTTATAATGCATCTAATCATCAAGTAGATTACTGAAACATAAATGTTTTAATTACATCATATACAACACATGTAATCATCATATATTCTCAAAAAATTTCATTCTATGATCAAATAATAATGAATAGAAGAAATTCATCGAAATATGGATAATAATCGAAGACCTTCACTATATCATAAAATACCAAATTCACCAAAGATAGAGGATGTGATGAGAATTAGATCAACCAAATCCTGCAAATAACCGATCTGTATACTCACAGAATTAACACTGAGGATTATTCTCCCACAACGGTATCTTATCCAAGATTATCACTCAATGAAATTCCTTAAAACACCTCCAACATCACCAAATTAATTAATTAAACATAAATAGAGTATGGAATTGGTTAGTATTTTTTGAAAAACAATTTAAATCCTTATTTATGACATGAAAATAAACTTCCAATATGCTTACCTATTGGTTTGGTCAATATTTATTAAGATAGGTGCAAGTTTCATCCATTTCCAAATAATCCCAAATATAAAAAAGGATTACACTATTGCATATCCCTATGAGGGGTGGTTCTTGATCACATACCTAGCTGAAATGACAGGTCCTATGCTGTGTTGATGAATAATATAGAATTTTACCCTTACTATGGACCCTAATATTTTAGGTTGAGGATACCCATGAAAATTAAAAATGAAACTTGTTTTCCAACCCTTTGATCACTCGGTTATAGAAATGGATGAGACAATCCATTTCCCTTGTCCTTGTTTACATAGAGTAAAAAACACATCCCAATCAAAATCTCTGGTGTTGAAAATCTTGGGGAAAAAAGAACTAAAAAATACACCATAATTCTACATAAGAAAATCCTCATAGGAATATACCCAAGAATGGATTAACTAAAAAATAGAAGGATAGAAAGTAAAAACATGGATTATCATAATATAATAATGACCAATGACATTACAATCACCCCTAAAAGGATATATAAACCTCAAGAACTGTATCTGTGGATTTGCCTCTAATAAATCATTCCATTAACAAGAAATATTTTATTCCCTCTACCATGTTTCATGTTATATCAATCTATGATTCCATTGGATTAATGGAAGTGATATCATCTTCCCTCATAAGAATTTCCTTCTTTGGTCTACATTAATCACAAGGCTATCCACATATGATGTATCAAGATCCATACAAATATCCATTCAATCGATGATAATCATAGAATTATGTATGCACCATTGGAGAAGATACACATGAGTATAAACTGCATAACCCAGTAACATGATGGATGATCTAGATAGTATGACATAGTTCCAACTCACTTGTTGATCACAAATGGTCCAAAAACCTGGTGAAATATTTCCTTTCTTCCTCAAATATTCACTACTACAAAAACGGGCAAGCAAAGTGCTACCTTTATCAGCGCTAATCAAAAAGCGCTGATAATTTATCAGCGCTAATCAAAAAGCACTGATAATTTATCAGCGCTTTTCAAGCGCTGATAACGGAAAGGTTTTAACAGCGCTAGAAAAGCGCTGATAAAGGGGGGCTTTATCAGCACTTTTCTAGCACTGTTAAAACCTGTCTCCGATTTTATTAAAAGGAGGCCGACAGTCTCCTCTTTTTTATCGTGCCCTAAGCTCTCGCGGGACTGTACCCTTGCGACTGCTTCCTCCCCCCGATCTTCCCTTTGCCGGACCTCCGCCGTACTCCTTCTCCTTCTTCTCGACCCTCTTCCACAGATCTTCCTCCCTTCTGAACCCTACTCCTCCTCTTCAACGGTTGGCGGCTCCTCCCGTGCACCCCTACTCCGGCGGTCACGTCTTCCAGGCAGCGCAGAAGGCTCCCTCACCTCTTTGGACTTCCGATTTCTTCACCCAAGGTATGTGGATGCCCTAAATATTGTTTTGCAGTGTAGGTTTTTATGTGGTTGTCATTTATTTGTCGCCTCTACTTCCCCTCCTCCATCTTTTCAGACTGAATCAATGTTATTCACTCTACTCCTGGTGATGATTTTTTTTGCATATGTTTTCGCTTATTCGTTCTTCAAATCTGCTACTGCTGTGTGTTTTTTTGATTTGATTTTCCTTATGGTAGTAATGTTTATTTCTACTGCATCATGAATTTACTCCACTTTAACTTCAATTGGTTCTGTTACTGGTGTTGATAGTGAGTCACATTAGGGGGGGCTGGTTTGCAGGGGGTGTGAGGGGGGCTGGTGTGTGCAGGGGTACGGGATGGGTAGGTTTGGTGTGTACAGGCAGGGGGGAGAGGGGGTTGGCGTGTGTAGGGGGGAGGCTGGGTTTGGTGTGTGCAGGCAGGGGGGGAGATAGGCTGGGTTGGTTTAGTGTGTGCAGGAAGGGGGAGAGGGGACAAGATGGTTTGCAAGAGGGAGTGGGTAGGGGGCATGAGGGGGGAGGGAGGCCGGTTGGTGGTGCTGCTGGAGGGGGATGGGTATGACGTACTGGTGGGGGGGGGCTGGCTGGTTTGTAGGGGGCAGGCTGGTTTGCAGGGGGGAGTGTGTGTGCAGTGGGGAGGTTGGCTAGCAGGCGCAGGGGTGCAAGGAGGCTGGTGGTGCAGGGGTGCGGGGGGGGGGGGGGGGGGGTCTGGTGTGTAGGCATGGGGGAGAGGGGGGCATGCTGGTTGGTTTGCAGGGGGAGGGGGAGGCTGGTGTGTGTGTGCAGGGGGAGGGTGCGGGGGTGCAAGGCTGCTGTAGGCTGGTGTAGGGGTGCAAGGGTGCCATACAGGGGTGGAGGGGTGTTGTGCGGGGGTGCAGGAGGGGGGAGGGGAGGGGGCAGGGAGTGCAGGGGGAGGGGGGCAGGGAGTGCAGGGGGAGAGGGTTGTTTTTTTGTACGGGGTACAGGAGGGGGGAGGCTGGTGTGCCTGGGGGAGGGGGACAGAGGGTGCAGGGGGCTGAAATTTTTGTGCAGGGGGGCTGAAATTTTTGTGCGGGGGGGGGGGGGGTCTGGGTTTTTTGTGCAGGGGTGTAGGAGGGGGGAGACTGTGCAGGGGGGAGGGGGCAGGGGGAGAGGGGTGTTGTGTTGTACAGGGTACAAGAGGGGGGGGGGGGATGGCTGGTGTGCCTGGGGGAGGGGGCAGAGGGTGTAGGGGGAGGGGGCTGAAATTTTTGTGCAGGGGGGCTGGTTTTTTTTGTGCAGCAGGCTGGTGCAGTGCAGGGGGTCCATCGGGTTGGGTCTAGGGGGGTTGGGTTTGATTGGATGGTTCGGGTCCGTTGGGTTGGGATGGGTTGGATTGGTTTGGGTCGGGTTGGGTCGGGGTTACACATATAACCCGACCCAAATTGACCCGACCCTCGATGGGTTGGGTTGGGTTGGGTCCTTCGGGCATGCGACGGGTAACCCGACCCCACTGGGTCGGGTTGGGTCAGGTTGGTAGCTCCGGAAGCTTGTGACCCGACCCGACCCAACCCGAACTTTTTTGTTCGGGTCGGGCCTTGAAACACCTCCAACCCGACCCGACCCGACCCATGGACACCCCTAGTTTATATGATGCGTTATTGTGCCGTGTGGTGAACCTTCTGCATGTTGACTATAAAATGTAAAATTAATTTAGTATATTATCATGTCTTAAATTGGTTAGTCATTGTGCACCAAACTTATTCTTTGGAGGTTGTATACCTTACTCGAATCACCCCCTTAGGGTGTGTTTCTTATAGGCCCATGACCCCTATTGATCTTTGGCTTGAAATTGAACCACCTTTGACATGTGTTGATATATCCCATGCCCATGGGTTTATTAAAGGGAATTAATGATATTTATGTGTAATGGACACACCCATGGACTACTTGATCACTTATAAATGAATTAAATAAAAGTTGAATGGTAAGGCCATGTTCCTTAACCATTTTTAAACAATGTAGTGCTATTGATTATATACCTTGGACCCCATCTTACTAATTATCAGTTATAAGACTTAAATTTATCAAATTAATTGATAAAATGCAAGGGTGATATTCCTTAGACTTGATCATAATATGATATGGATGTGATTACATAATTATTACCTTCTTTAATGAATATGATGTTTCATATTGATTATTTGGAATTAATAGACATGAACTTCCATATTGCTTATTCGAAATTAATGGAATTAACATTCTATATTGTTTGTTTGGAATTAATGGACATGGCGTTCTGTATTGCTTATTCAGAATTAATGGACATGAAATTCCTTATTATTTATTTGGAATTAATGGACATGACGTTCCATATTTCTTATTCAAAATTAATGAACAATATGCTCCTTATGGTTTACATGGAATTAATGGACACGACATTCGTTATTGTTCATTTGTAATTAATGGACATGATGTTCCCTGTTGTTTATTCAGAATTAATGGTGATGAATAAAGATTGGATGGATGCTAATCGTTTGACAATAGAGTATGAGAACGGAGTGAAAGAGTTCATCAAGTTTGCACAGTATCATGCAAAGGATCCTTCTCAACTCCTTTTTCCCTGTTTACGTTGTTGTTATTCTAGACTAATTACTCTAGAGGAGTTGGAAGAACATTTGATATGTCACGGAATAGATAGGAGTTATAAATGTTGGAATAAACACGGGGAAAAAGCGAATGTAGCTATTGGCTGGAATAAAACTGCATTTTATGGATCATCAGATATGATTACAAATATGGATAATGAAGAAGACCGTATAGAGGATGTGATTACAGATACCAATGATGATGAAGATCGTATTGAGGAAATGACAAGGACAGTTGAACATTAACTCCGTGATTTCCCAAAATTGTTTGAGAAGTTAAAGAGTTGTGCAAAGACGCCATTGCATGCTGGTTGCACTAAATATACTGCATTGTCAGCTGTACTGAAGTTGTATAAATTGAAAGCAGGCAACAGATGGAGTGATGTCAGTTTCACGGAACTACTTTCTCTTTTCAATGACATGCTTCCAGAAGATAATGAGCTCCCAAGACGGACATATGAAGCTAAACAAATTCTACACTCGATGGGTATGATTTCTGAAAGAATACATGCCTGCCCGAAAGACTGTATATTTTTTCGCAAGGAGAACAAATCACTTACAGAATGCCCAAAGTGTGGTGCTTCTCGATACAAGAAAGATGAACGCAGTCCTACGAAAGTTGTATGGTACTTTCCAATCATTCCAAGGTTTAGGAGTCTATATGGAAGTGAAGAAACTTCAAGACAATTGTCGTGGCATGCAAATAAAAGAAATAAAGATGGAAAATTACGTCACCCGGCCGACTCTCCTCAATGGAAGAGAATTGATCATGAGTATCCTGAATTTGGAAATGAGTCGAGAAACCTGCGTCTTGCGTTATCTACCGATGGAGTGAATACTTTTGGTTTTCAAACCAGCACTCATAGTACTTGGCCTGTTATGTTGGTAAATTATAACTTTCCACCCTGGTTATGCATGAAACGGGAATTAATTATGTTATCTTTTCTTATATCAGGACCAAAACAACCAGGTAAGGATATTGATGTATATTTGGCTCCCTTGATTGATGATTTGAAGTTACTGTGGGATTCAGGTGTTATATTGTATGATGCTTATGAAAAAGAATACTTCACGTTGAGAGCGTTGTTGTATGGGATGATAAATGATTTCCCTGCTTATGGAAATTTGTCAGGCTATAGCATTAAAGGAAGTCAAGGGTGTCCTGTGTGCGAAGAAGATACAGAATCAATTAGGTTGAAACATTCATCCAAATTTGTGTTTCTAGGACATCGTAGATTTCTACCCCGTCGACATAAGTACCGATCTTGGACGACATCATTCAATGGAAGTTCAGAACAACGCAAAACACCATCTCCACTAACAGGTGATCATCTGTTTGAGAAAGTAAAAGACGTGAACACTGTTTTTGGTAAACCATTTTCGAAAAACCTTACGAAAATCGGTTGGAAAAAGAGATCAATTTTTTTTGAATTACCATACTGGAAATGTCTGTACGTCAGACATTTTCTTGATGTGATGTATGTGGAAAAAAATGTATGTGACAGTGTTATAGGAACGTTGCTAAATGCTCCTGAAAAAACAAAGGATGGAATTAAGGCAAGGTTGGACATGTTTGACATGGGAATAAGAGAAGAGTTGGCTCCCGTGAAGGGTGAAAATCGAACATTTCTTCCTCCAGCAGCGTACACTCTTTCTAGGGATGAGAGATATCAGTTTTTCAACTTCTTCAATGATGTAAAGGTTCCAGAGGGATATTCATCAAATATCAAAAACATTGTGTCAATGAATGATTTGAAGTTAAAAGGTTTGAAATCACATGACTGCCATGTTTTGATGCAAGATTTAATTCCTATAGCTTTACGTTGCATTTTGCCCAAGAATGTTCGTCATACGTTAAGTAAACTTTGTTTCTTCTTCAAAGCTATATGCAGCAAAGTTTTAGACCCGGCGAAATTGCCAGCTATGGAAAAAGAAATTGTCATCATATTATGTGAATTAGAAATGTTCTTCCCACCAAAATTCTTTGATATGATGGTTCATTTGATGGTTCATTTGGTGAGAGAGGTTCGACTTTGTGGTCTTGTGCACTATAGATGGATGTACCCCGTTGAACGGTATATGAATATTTTGAAAGGGTATGTCAAAAATCTAAGTCGGCCAGAGGGTTGTATTGTGGAGCGATATATTTTTGAGGAAGCCATTGAATTCTGTACCGAATACCTATCTGATGTGGAAAGCATTGGTCTGCCGAAATCTCGTCACACTGGACACATTGAGGGTGAGGGAATTTCTGGAAGAGATGTTGTGACAATCAATATTACTGATCGGGAGCAGGCCCACCTTTATGTTTTTCATAACAGTCTGGAGGTTGCTCCATATATTGAAACCCACATAGAAATTTTGAGGCCGTTGAATCCATAAAGGGCTGAAAAATGGATAGTAAATACACATAATCACCAGTTTATAGGATGGTTTCGAGACCATATTTTTAAGGAGTTAGATGAAAATACGAATTCAATTTCAGAATGACTTCGATGGCTAGCTGCCGGACCAAGCGTGTATGTATTATCTTACAATGGTTATGTAATTAATGGTTATACATTCTATACAGATAAACATGATGAAGATAGTACCATGCAAAATAGTGGAGTAACACTTGTGGCTGAAGCGATGCATGTTTCTGGTAGTAAGGATAGAAATCCAATTTTTTCGAATATGTCATACTTTGGCATTATCAAAAGAATATGGGAGTTGGATTATATGACATTCCAATTGCCGATTTTTCAATGCAACTGGGTTGATAACAACAGTGGTGTTAAAATAGATGAATTGGGATTTGTGAAAGTTGATTTCAGTAAAGAAGGGTACAAAGACGAACAATTTATAATGGAATCACTAGCGGTACAAGTATTTTATGTTCCAGACCCCACAAACCGAAAGTGGTTGATTGTTCTGTTATCGTCCAAAACTACTGAAGGGTCTGATGAAAATTCAATTGAGGATGATCCTTTCAGTGGGACGTCGCAATCATTTCGCAGCGGTCCCAATGAAGACGGCGTTTTGTATGTTAGAGGAGACCATAATGAAGGGATTTGGATTATCGATAGAGGTGTCAAATCTATTCAGCCTTTGAAAAAAAAGAGTTCAATAAACAGGTTATATTTTGTTTGTAATATAAATATTGTTATCTCATGTTATTATCTTATCATTATTTAATTTATGTAATCCAACTTAAGTGTTAAACCTTTTTTTGCAGATCATGACTTCTGCACGTTTTGGTTCTCCTAACCTCGAGGCTGAACAAGCCTCTCAAGCTGCTGCTGCTGCTGCTTCTGCTTCTGCTGCTGCTGCTTCTGCTGCTGCTACTGCTGAACAAGCCTCTCAAGCCTCTCAAGCCTCTCAATATCAACATATTGTTGTTGGTACTACTGCTTCTATTGGTGCTCCTATTGTTGAGGTCCAACAACCATCTGAACATGCTGATGCTAGGATTTTAGATGAAAACATTGATGATGCTGATATAGACGAAATGGTTGGGGATAAAGGAGCGACATCGCAGAAAAAACAGGTGTGTCGTAGTTTAACAGTGTTGGCTAATGTTTTGAAGGGAAAGAGCAAAGGAATCAAATTTGATGTTGGGTGGAATGCACGGGGCCAACACGTTAACCCCAACAAGGCAATGTTTAGCAGTTACGTTGGAATTGTCACTCGGCAACGCGTGCCGATTGACATAGCTTCATGGAACCATGTTTCGTCCGGCCTGAAGGTTGTGATGTGGGAAGAAATTACGGTAACATTTTGATTTCATTTCTTTAATTTACTAGCAAATAAAATAATGAAACAATGTCTTATTCTTCACAATCCATTGCAGAGTGCATTTATAGTAGATGATTCACACAAGACTTATGTACTAAGGCTTGCGGGAAGGTGTCATCGAGGTTTTCGCACTCTTCTTACAAAATATCATCTGAAAGATTCCAAGGGTAAAATAAACCCGCAACCACCCATTGTTTACAATCACTTGATATCCCAAGAATCATGGGATTCATTTGTTGGTCATCGTGGGGATCAAAAGTTTCAGGTACATTGTGACTGATAATATGTTGTTTGAGGATATACATGTATTCATCACTTTGATTGTCAATATTTCATTTATGAAACAACAACTCAGTACTGAAAACAAGGAACGCGCATCAAAACCGACGTACCCCTATCGTAAAGCAAGGATGGGGTACGCCTCACTAGAAAAGAAAATGGTGTGTATTTTAAATTTACAGTGATATTGTTATGTGTCAAGAAACACCTTTATAAAAATCTTTATTTATTTATATGTAGATTGATGCCTCTGAAACCAAACACACATCCATCCCTCGTCATGTGCTATGGAAGGAGGCACGTGTGGATAAGGAAGGGAATTTGGTTGATGAAAAGACACAAAAAGTGTGGGAAATATGTGTAAGTATGACATGATAAAATGTTTTGTTTTTAAATTGCTATTACATAATAATAATTACTTATTTTCTTATATCCGACAGTCACAGGAGTCAGGTACTCTTGCAGCTGGTGCAGATATATTAGTGACAGATTTGAAGCGACCAGAACAATACGGTCGCGTCAGAGTTGGGGGGTTTGGGGTGACACCCCGAGTATATTATGAGAAAAAAAACAAGAGGATCAAAGAAATGAAGAAATGACAGCAATGAAAAATAGACTAGCAACTCTTGAAGAACAGTTTCAATGGCAGGGAGAGTTGCTAGCAACTTTAATGGGTCAGAAGCCAAGAGAAGAGACAACTCAGGAACAACCAGCGCCTGAAGATCCTGCCCCACACCCCACCAGCTTTGAGGCAAGCCATTCCCCTGAAAGAGCTGTGTTAGCTGTGGTAATCAATATTCTATTAATTGTTCTGAAAAAATGTGAATCAGACAAACACTGATTTCTTCCTATACTGATCTTATGTAGGGTGATAATGATTGTGATTTATATCTTTCAACACCCACCTATCGCCTTGTAGCGAGGGCTACAGTATTCAACATCTCAGAGCACACGCTGCACAATAGAGCACTTCCAAAAGATCATCTGAAAGTGACAATTACGGTAGCTCATGAGCCAACAGCACAACTACCTGTTCCACTTGATGATGATGATATTTGTACAGTCAAACAGGCTATTGGGACATTCATTGCATGGCCATCACAACTTGTGAGACTACATGCCGAGAAAGAGGTATTTATTTACAGTTTTTTAAGCCAAACCTTTATAAAAAAAAGGTATGAACCAATGAATTTTATTGTAGACAAAGAAAGGGGATGCAGTGAAAGGAGCATCGAAAGGATCGACCAACCGATCCAAAAGATCTACTGAAAGTGGAATTACACCGCCTATTCTCTATCCACATTTAATTGAATTGAAGACTCATGTGGATACGAAGTTGACAAATGGTAGTAGCCATGTAGTTGTTTTTGAAGAGAATATGTATGGAGAGGAAATACAAGATTTTTTTGCTGCTGAAAATGTAAATGAGATCCTTGAGTATTAGTGGCTCGGCGTCACAAGTGTAAATGTGTATATGAGGTATGTTTTAAACCTCGTCGCTTTTCCAAAAGATGATATATTGTGCTAATTATGATTAAATACATTTTATATTATTGGCAGACGTATATATGAAAAGCAGTTTAAGGGTTTTCCTCATGAGCCAAAGTTCGGACTCGTCAGTCCTCATATCACATCAACACAAGAAATAGAATTATCAGAATCAAAAATTAAGGAAAGAGTGACTGCTTTGATGAAAGCATTTGACAGCAAGATAATGGATCACCGACTCTTCCTCATACCAACCATGCAGGGGTAAAACTCTACAATTAAAGCATATCAATTATATTTTCATTTCTTTCATTACTTATTCCTTTTTGTGTATTTAGGCAACATTGGCTGCTAATTGTGGTGCATTTGGATACTCCCAAGATTTATTTTCTGAACTCAAAGCACGGATATCCAACAAACCGACCGCATGTGATGCAGTTTGTCAATCTGTAAGACACTACATCCTACGTTTTAAGTCTAAACATCAATTTATATAATATATATTATCTTTTACTGAGGATTCTGTTATGATAGGGCGGTGTACCAATATCGTCTAAATCATGGTATGAGGACAGGGGCTAAGCATAAGGAGCCGAGCAAGTACTATGTCTGGACAAATATCAGGGTATATATAATAAAATTGCACTATCCAAGCATATATGAAACACAAGTTACTTACTCGCCTCATGATCAATGTTTCTGCAGTGTCCAAAACAAACAAACGACAAAGATTGCGGTTATTATGTTTGTAGATTCATGAAAGAGATCGTTTTCAATGGACAAATTAGCATCCCTAAAGAGGTATTTTCGAAAACAAGTACTATTTAATTGAAATTATTTATTAATTCTTTATTTATATATTTTTCAGTACTATTATGAATGCAGAAAAGAGTCATATTCACAAGACGATGTAGATATGTTCAGAAACGAGTGGGCCGCATACCTGATGCAAGATTGTCTAGATATAGCATGAAGATCTGACTTTTATTGCAAGAGTTGCAGACGCGTATAATTGGCGGAAATTTTTGAGAGGGGTTCATGGGGATAAAGAGATGAAACATTCTTGTATGTAAATGTTTGTAGAAAAATTGTAATTATTATTAAATAAAACATTCTTTCTCCAATGGGTCATTTTTCCATTTTAACAGATGAAATGAACCAGTAACATGCAAGAATGATGGACCACATTTCTTTGGCCTTTGGACAAAAAAACCAGTAAAATCTCCAAAATATCTTCATATCATGCATGAACCAGTAAAATCTCCAAAATACCTTCATATCACACAGTTCTGAAAAGAGTCACTATTTAAAAGAAAGTCACAAGTTTAGATACATCTCGAGATGGTCAGTTTAAAGACATTTTGAGGGACACTACTAAAGACATTCTCAGATATGCACACATTCCCCACTTTTAGATCGTTTTCTACTACAATGATCTTCCAAACAAGATATGCATTAGAACGCTCATGATACATAGAGCAATTCAATGGCCACCTTCGAGAATGATCTGAAGCAAAAACCATGACAACATTATGTTTTTCCTTGAAAATTATCTTGGCGAACTGGAATGGCAACTCACTCTTGTGATTTTCCGTCTCTACTTGTCTCTTCATGTGTGCAACTATTGCCATTCCACTTCGCTAAGAGAATTTTCAAGGAAAAACATAATGCTATCATGGTTTGGGATTCAGATCATTCTCGAAGGTGGGCAGTGAATTACTCTATGTATCATGAGAGTTCTAATGCATATCTTGGTTGTCCTTAAGTTTCAGCAGAATCCGAATGCGTTTGGTCGGTTTTCTGTATGTCAGTTCTTGATTTCACTTAAAATTAAGTCCATTTTTAACAAAACATAGACACTGTGAGTGGTGTCGGCCACATCGGGCCTCGGATTGATGTGGGGTTGACTCGTACACGTCACACATGAGTCATGGATCGTTGTGCAAAAGTATCAACACAATCAGAAGCTGTTAGATCGGTTTGGCATGTGTACGTAAAATATTGTCCCTTTTAAACAAATTACATACACTTGGAGTGATACCGGTCACACCGCGTCTCATATTGAGGCGGGGTTGACTCGTACACATCACATATGACCCATGAATCGTTGTCCTAAAATGTTAACACAATCCGAAGGCATTTGGTCGGTTTCTCGTATGTCAGTTGTTGATTTCTCACTTAAAAATAAGTCCATTTTGAACAAAACAGAGGCACTTGGAGTGGTGCATCCACACCGCGTCTCGGATTGAGGCGGGGTTGAGTCGTACACATCACATATAACCCATGAATCGTTGTCCTAAAGTGTCAACACAATCCGAAGGCGTTTGGTCAGTTTCCCGTATGTCAGTTGTTGATTTCTCACTTAAAAATAAGTCCATTTTGAACAAAACAGAGGCACTTGGAGTTGTTTCAGCCACAACATGCCTCAGATTGAGGCGGGGTTGACTCGTACACGTCACATTTGAAGGTGAGTATGCATACACGATAGTTGACCTTCTTAGAGAAGAGTTTCTGGAAGAGTATAAAAGACATGAAGCAATGAAGATCATTAGAGTGTTGGAGCAAATGTGGTTGCTACAAACAATGTGGAAATCGGCTTGTGCAAAGCAATTTCCACATTGTTTGTAGCAACCACATTTGCTCCAACACTCTAATGATCTTCATTGCTTCATGTCTTTTATACTCTTCCAGAAACTCTTCTCTAAGAAGGTCAACTATCGTGTATGCATACTCACCTTCAAATGTGACGTGTACGAGTCAACCCCGCCTCAATCTGAGGCCTGTTGTGGCTGACACAACTCCAAGTGCCTCTGTTTTGTTCAAAATGGACTTATTTTTAAGTGAGAAATCAACAACTGACATACGGGAAACCGACCAAATGCCTTCGGATTGTGTTGACACTTTAGGACAACGATTCATGGGTTATATGTGACGTGTACGACTCAACCCCGCCTCAATCCGAGACGCGGTGTGACCGGTATCACTCCAAGTGTATGTATTTTGTTTAAAATGGACAATATTTTACGTACATACGCCAAACCGATCTAACGGCTTCTGATTGTGTTGATACTTTTCCACAACGATCCATGACTCATGTGTGATGTGTATGAGTCAACCCTGCATCAATCCGAGGCCCGGTGTGGCCGACACCACTCACAGTGTCACTGTTTTGTTAAAAATGGACTTAATTTTAAGTGAAATCAACAACTGACATATGGAAAACTGACCAAACGCATTGGGATTCTATTGAAACTTAAGGACAACGATCCATGGGTCAAATGTGACGTGTACGAGTCAACCCTGCCTCAATCAGAGGCGCGGTGTGACCGGTATCACTCCAAGTGTATGTATTTAGTTTAAAATGGACAATATTTTACGTACATACGCCAAACCGATCTAACGGCTTCTGATTTCATTGATACTTTTTCACAACGATAAATGACTCATGTGTGACGTGTACGATTCAACACCGCATCAATACGAGGCCCGGTGTGGCCGACACCACTCACAGTGCCTCTCTTTTGTTCAAAATGGACTTATTTTTAAGTGAAATCAACAACTGACATGCGGAAAACCGACCAAACGCATTTGGATTCTGTTGAAACTTAAGGACAATGATCCATGGGTCAAATTTGACGTGTAAGAGTCAACCTCGACTCAATCCGAGGCCCGGTGTGGCCGACACCACTCAAAGTGCCTCTATTTTGTTCAAAATAGATTTATTTTTAAGTGAAATCAACAACTGACATACGGGAAACCGACCAAATGCTTTAGGATTGTGTTAAAACTTTAGTAAAATGATCCATGAGTCATATGTGACGTGTACGAGTCAACCCTTCTTCAATCCGAGATGCGGTGTGGCCGGTATCACTCCAAGTGTATGCATTTTGTTTAAAATGGACAATATTTTACATACATACACCAAACTGACCAAACACATTAGGTTTCTATTGAAACTTAAGGACAACTATCCATGAGTCAAATGTGACATGTACGAGTCAACCCCGCCTCAATCCGAGGCCCGGTGTGGCCGACACCACTCAAAGTGCCTCTGTTTTTGTTAAAAATGGACTTAATTTTAAGTGAAATCAACAACTAACATACGACAAACCAACCAAATGCATTCGGATTCTATTGAAACTTTAGAACAACGATACATGGGTCAAATGTGACATGTAAAAGTCAACCCCGCCTCAATACGAGGCCCGGTGTGGCCGACAACACTGAAAGTGCCTCTGTTTTTGTTAAAAATGGACTTAATTTTAAGTGAGAAATCAACAACTGACATACGGGAAACTGACCAAACACATTCAGATTCTATTGAAACTTAAGTACAATGATCCATGGGTCAAATTTGATGTGTATGAGTCAACCCCGACTCAATCCAAGGTCCGGTGTGGTCGACACCACTCAAAGTGCCTCTGTTTTGTTCAAAATGGACTTATTTTTAAGTGAAATCAACAACTGAGATATCCACCTCACATGTAGTGTAGACCCTCCCCCAAGAATTGGCATGAATTTTTGAGATACACAAACATGGGGTGGATTACATGGCTTTGCTACATGGAATATATCCCACTACACGTCTTTAATGAGCCAGCTACGCAGTTTATCCCTTGTACAGATACACTGGAAGAATCACACGGGATCGACATCATGTACTAACATAGGGAAAGGGTGCATAAGAGGACACAAGATCAAAGGGTAACACGTATATGTTTTTTAACATGCCATGTAATTTCCTATTGATATGACATGTATACTCACACAGGCAGCTGAACATTGGAGTTACCCAGGGTAAAGGGACAAGGCATGTGACCCTTTAAATGACACATAATTTTATGTACCATGATTGATCTCTTTGAACACTATATCAAGGACATATTTCATTAGGGTTGGCTCTCATGATCCTTCCTAGGATGGGTTTGGTATCTTTTCCTACTTACGGTAGTACAATCGCTTCAGCAGGACGTCCTAGACATAGTTGGAGTCTCTCTGAAAGTCCTGGAGTGAGATCATATATCTATTTTTGAGGTCCAGGTAGAGTCATGTATCAACGCAACCAATCCTACCAGACATCGATCCTATATATAGAATGTTAATCTTGATGTCTCATTACAGTCCCCCAGTTTATGATATGTTACCTTTTTTGTATTAATATACATAATTACTAAGGGTGATGGTTGGGAGAGTTGGGATATCCTTTTTATGTATTGCAGAATGATTCAAGGAGCACGGGCTCTGCACGATTTGTCAAAACCAAGTGGCAATCCAAGGAGAAACAATGCATAGTGGAATGTTCTAGTATTTATCTTCTGAGTTGTGTAGGAATATTTTGTGATACTATGTAATGAGGTAGTTTTTGTTTCTGGGTAGACGGTATCTAACTCATGGTAAGAAAACTGTTTGGTTGGGTTGTGATCGGTTGATGACATGCTTGTGGTTGACATACTGGTTTTTGTGCAGGTCTGTGGTTGATATACTGGTTTTTGTGCAGGTCTGCTCGGCTGGCTGTACTGGTGCAGGTTTTTTATTAGCAGCAGGCAGGGATTTAACAGCGCTTTTTTAGCACTGTTAAAGGTGACATTTAACAGCACTAAAAAAGCGCTGTTAAAGGCGACATTTAACAGAGCTTTTTTAGCACTGTTAAAGGTGACATTTAACAGCGCTAAAAAAGCGCTATTAAAGGACCCCCCCCTTTATCAGCGCTGAGATTTACAGCGCTTTTCTAGCGCTGTTAAAGCCCAATTTTAGTGCTGTTATTGCCCGTTTTTGTAGTAGTGATTGATGGCTTATCCAAGGTTTCACTCTTGAACAATAAAGCCATCTATTGAAATTTCAATTGGTATCCTCTTATTTTCCACATAAGGTCTTTCTCTATTCTATATATGGACATGTTTTTTCCCAAAAACAATTGATTAGAAATTTGAATTTTTTATTTTAGATCCTCAAGAGGGATTAAATTATAACTTCTCAATATAATATGATCTCAAATATTTTTCATGACCACTCTTTCGCCTCAGAATATATTTTTACACTAGTAAAATATTTTTTATATTTTTCATCAATTCGAATTTTAGCTGAATAATTAATTATTATTATTTATAAGTAAATATTAATTTATTTATTCATGTTCATTTTCCCATAACATCTGAATGGAGAATTTTACATAAATTATTTCTCCTCTCTTGAGTCCGTAAAGAGGATTTTTTTCCAAGGTTCAATATAAACCCAGGTAGGGCAGTAGGGCTGTCATTCTTTTTTTACTTTTTTTTTAATTTTTATTTTCTTTTATTTCTTTTCATTTTTTATTTATTTTCAATCTTTTCTATGGTTTATCATGTATTCCCTCATGAACCCTTATTTATATTAACCAAATAGAGAAATCATGGTGTAGAAATATAAGGATACTGAAGAGTAATTACTTACCATTTCTTATCACTCGATGTTATGGACCGATGTGTGAGAATCATGGACCACAGAAATGGGAAAAGCATTAGTGGTTTCCACCCAAAGGTAGTCTGCTTTATGATATAATGAAAATACCATTATATTTATCATTTTCATGATCTAAAAATCCTTATAATTATTTCTTATGGACCCTTTATGCCTAATATATTTATTTTGGGATTGAAAACACTAGTTTCATGTAATTTAGAGGTTTTACGTTCAGGAAAACTGGGCTATACGTCATATAGTATAGGGAGAAATGTATTGTGTTCTTCCCATTTGGGTAGAATAATGATTTAAAATTAAATTAATTTTACTAGTGTGTACACACAATGTATTGTTGTTTAGACGTGTATCTGAGTACATGACCAGGCTACCCATGTAGGGGTACTTGGCCTTACAGAGTACAAAACCATACAATGTATACAAGTACACTTCCTGTCCAAGTACATGCCCAGGTGGGTTGAGGGATCTAAGAAGGTACCCTATGTAGTGTACATGTTTTCTATCCGTCATAAACACCATGTACCTGGGGAATTTACATGCCCAGGATAGGGGGATTACATGCTCATATGGTGATTTTGGAGTACACAACATGTTCTCAAGGGGACATGCCCTATACTTCCTCCGTGTATACCTTTATGGTTATTTCTTATATCTTCACCTAGGAGTTATAATTGGACCTAATATTAATCCATTCAGAATATCATATATTATAGATCAAATTGGTATGACCTGTTAGGTGTTTTTGATAATTCAAGAGTGGTATTTTAGGATTAATCCTCTTGTTCTTGAATCGAGTAGTCTCCTGAGAGTAAAATTTTTTTTCTAAGAGACTCCATGATCTATCTATATTTAACTTTAATTTTTAGTTCTTCCATTAAATAAAAATCAGTTTATGATGTCCCCTTCTAGATTAAGAGATCATTATAATACTTATCATTTAAGATCCATTTTAGGATTTTTCTATTTATATTTTGACATATAGGATCCCATGTATAATGTTTATATCTTTTATCTATTGAATAAGGGTACTTTGCGGGATTCCTCTACTTACTAGATTATATTAGGAGTATATTGTATGATCCATTAACATGTTTTATTTTGAAAATACCATTGTATTAAGCCACTGCTTTCTATCCATTTTAGGATCCCATGTAGGATTCATCCCTTACCTTATAAAAATGAATCATAAGATGGATTAATTTTCATACATACATACCCTAAGGATTCTAAGTTGGATGCCTAATCGGTTTTTGACTTTAGGGTCCCTGTGTGTTCCCTAATGTTTAACTGACTGTATTTTAGTATGTCATGTTTGGCTTTAGATGTTAGTGGGTGTCACTATAGAACCCATAACAAACTATTCATCGCATGGAGATATCAAATTAATATTGGGTTTAGTAGTCTATCCACAGTCACTCCTTTATTAGTGATTTCACATGTCTATTGGTTCTATAGTTATATTTAATAGATTTTCATCTCGGATGATGGTTATTTATCCTAAAAAAGGCATATTTATTTCACTTTGGGATTCTTGGATGTTATTTCTAGGATCTGTCATATATGCCATGTTTTTCTAATATTTATTTGTATACCCAATGGTACCGCTTAGGTCATGGATGTTGATCCTGGATATTTTATTTTTATATTCTTGATATGTCTAAATTTTTTTCATGGAATCCGGCTGCTGAGCCTATTTATATGATATACATGAATGTGTACCCAATAATGATACACATGGATGATTCTGTTCAACCGAGTGATTAGGATGATTCTGGTCTCCTATGGCTTACTTGTGATGAGGACTGTTACACTCCCCCTGGTATGATTATACTTGTGGATGGTTACTCCCTCCCATGTGATAGGTATAATTATGCAATTTGTGGTTTGTTACGTGGCTGCAGGGTAGTGCATGTTGTATTGCATCTTTAGATACCTAGAATGATTATGCTCTTTTGGATGATAGTTATTATTACTCTCTCCCTTATTGTAGAATATATGGGTTCATATAGAATCTCATTTGTGATTTCTCATTACATATCACATACAGGTCTACCCTTTGGTATTATCTGTGTTTTGAATATCGTGAAGACGTAAGGATAGATAAATAGGACAAAGACATTCACCATGAGTTAAATGGATTAGGTTATATTGTTTCTACCTCAATAATCATTTATAAGATGACTAGATGTACTATTATGGTATTCATGGTTTTAATTATTGGAGGCAATTATAGAATAACTCAAGTGTAATATGAGTGTCCCCCTATGGTGATGTATATTCTCATAGATATTTCTAGTGTTGGAAGAAAATAGTCTATGTTGATTGGGATTAAGGACCCATAACTCGATTTAATGAGATACATGTCTTGAGTGGTATGACAACGATCTCAATTTCCTTGCATAGGCCTCTTGTTATCCTAGATTATGGATTCAAGGACCAAAAGATTTTGGTATTATAATATTTAATTCACTTAACCATGTATATCTTATTAATGTATATATTTATAAGTATGGGACTATACATTTTGATTCAAATTTATATAGATATACATGGTGTAACATTCTTAGTAAACTAAGATTATAAACATGGTCCTTAAATATGGCCTCAAATATTTTATTTACTTTTTGTTTCATTTTTGACTCCTCTAGGACCAGTAGTTATCTTTTCATAAACTTGTAGAAGAATATTTTATAGTCACCTTATTGGGGTGTCCAAATGAATATATTTCCTACAACTATATGTGCATATCTGTGTACATGTTGACCATATATCAAATTTTCATGTTGAGAACAGTTTCATAGTGGATTGGGATAAGGTGTCATAGTTGCATTTTCAAGCGGAGAAACTCATGTGGGTTCTTCTTTTTGGGTTGCTGCAGTTCGGCATTGTTTGGAGACATGGTACGTGGTCTGGATCATATTTATTATTATATCCATGTACTTTTATATTTGTTTCTTTTGTACTTATATATCTATATGGTTGGCCTAGTATGTGAATTTTGATATATTTTATGACAAGGTTTTTTAATATTTTATAGCATTTCATTTATTAATATAGAATTTTATATTTTATTTAATTTTCTACTTCCATGTTTTTTTATTAAATTTTTTTTATGGTACTTAGCTATTTATACTATTTTCTTATTTTGATATAATTTCTTAGTCTCTCCATTATAACACCCAAGACCCTTGCTACTAGTCAACAACCTCTACCATTTGAGGAGGAGATCTTGAGTCCTCATAACCCACTAGAACGGGGAAACATTTTAGTGTCATCCATGCTGGATATTACCAAATTTTATCAGATCTATTTTTATCTAGTCTTTACTATTTGTGATATGGTAAAGAGGATTATTAGTAATGTGTTGGAACATATTAGGTATATTAGACAGGTGCATTAAGAACACTTGTTCCAATAGGAATTCCTGGTTTCATGGTCTATGAAATTGCCATTTTGATCCGAGATTTTACTATTGTATATGATTTTCTCCAGAAGATATGAACATGTTGTTTGGATATTATGATTTATTCTGGATATCTGGATCCTTTCCATTAGAAATATTTTTGAGATGGATATTGACTATTTATCAGCAAGATAAGATGTGTCTCATGAATCATATTTGTTATGTAGGATTAACATCACATTGGGATTATAGTGTGTGTTTTTAATAATTACTAGGCCCATATAAACTGGACTACATGCATGTATATATATATATTATTCTGAAGGAAGGTTATGTGGATCTATATTGAGAAAATTTGCATTGAGGGTGATGACTATTTCCTCATGCATGGGAGGTAATGTGACCCTATAATGTCGATATGTCATGAGATGCATTTCTATTGTACCCCTTATAGTGTGTTGTCTCTTATACTATGGTTATCCAGTCAGATTGATGAGAATTATGTTGATTGATTTCATGAAATTTATTATGAAGTTGAACTAAAATTTTTATTTTTATATATGGATTCCTGGTGAGTGTCATTTCAGTTCATCTTCTTTAGTGGTATCATGACCTCAAGTTAGCAGTTCCCAATGAGGGTGCTCATAGAGGATCAGGGGAATCATTGGTTGGGTTTCCAATTTTGAGCATTGTATATATAGGTAATCATAACCTTATTTGGAGAGGTTTGATCTGTTGGGCTTGGTGGTTAGACCTTGTGACCCATCTATTAGAAATGATTAGTATAGAAAGGTGGTTGACCTCATTGCACTTAATTCTGAATCTGACCCTAGTAGGTGGACATCTATTTTATTCAAGGGAAACAGACATCAATAGTTTAGCCATTTTTTTAGATTCCTTTTTAGTTAGTGATCTTGATTATATGCTCATTTTGAGAGTGAAGATTGATATGTGTCTGGGTTTTGTGGTATAGGAATGTTAATGCCTTCATTTTTTCAAGTATCACCATGGGTGATTATTTCTCAAGGGTTTCATCAATGAGATGGTCTTTTTAGGTACATTTAATGGTTGATCATTGTTTACAATGTTTATAATGTAATTAGAGAAAAAGTAAACCCTCGTGGCTGGAATAACATCTGGTGATAGGTTGACATGGAATAAATAGTGGCACATGTGAGGTGCCTGATATTGATGTTTACATCAATGGGAACTTTAGGAATAATGAAATTTATGTGCCTTTTAGCACAATAATCATATCCTTGTATTGGATGACTCACTAGAGTATGAGTCTAGTGATAAATGTATGTACTAGTAGCACATTATATAGTTTGAATCTAAATTGGTGAGTGATCTAGTGAAAGCCTTTGAATGATGTTTTACAAACTTTTTGTGCACTTTTTTTCCATGATTTGTTGTTTAAAAGGATGAATGATCATCTATGGTATAGAATAATTCAAAATTAAATGGTGTATTATCAGACTGCTGACCTATAGCTGAATCCTAGACAGGTTTTTATATTATGTAAGTGTGGATAAGTGGGAGATATATATTCCTTATTTTAGAATCATATTGTAATCTTGGATAAGGAAAAATAATTATCTATCTTGAATGGGTATTTATTATGTTGAGAAATTTTTGGCCCAACATCGATCATTTTTATTTTCTTTTACATACCTTCCTTTGTTGAGGATGGTACTTATTGACGTTGCACTAGAAGAAAAGTGTATGGTATTAAATATGGTTGGGAGTGAAAAATTGATTGTTTGATTGTGGAGAATCTCGTTTTACTTTTAAATTCTTCATTTACATGGGTTTGGGGCTTAGATTTTGGTTTGAGGTGATGATAAGGGTATTCCTACGGTGGGGAGCATCGTATTGGTCATAGTTAAATGACTTCCATGTAGGAGACAGTTATGGATGCTATGTGGATGGACATTTCACACTCTATATTGAATGGTTGTGAACTATTTTTTTTCAGAATCAATTAGAAGCACAAAATTTTATTTTTGATGTTGATTCTCAGAAGTTGTAATATTATAATTTTTACCTTGAAGATTATCTTGAATTGTTTTTTGACCAGTCTATTAGTCTCGGAATAGGGTTTTTACCCTAGGATAGGAGTTTGGTAGATTTCAGAGGCCTTCAAATTTTAGTAGAATAATTTATAATTAATATTCAGTAAATAAATATTTATTTTTCAAAAATTTATGTTCAACCATATATTTTTAACAGAGGGTTGGATTGATATTCCATCTCTGTTTTTGATTCTTCAAAGGGTCTTTTTTCAATGTTAGGGTATTAACACTGTTTGGATGCGGGCTAGCTAGGCACCATTTTTTCATTCCTTGTTGTTCTCTTTTCTTTTTATTTTCATTATTATTTTTCTTCTCCTTTATTATTATCTATGTATTCATATGTACACCCCCATGGGATATATTTCACTACAATGTAATAGATAATTTCATATGGTTAATGTGAGAAATGTAGGATGAATGGGGTACCATCACAGTGCTCTCAACATGCTACATAGGCATGTGGAAACCGTGAACCACAGAAATGGGTGTATAATTAGTTGTTTTTACCCCAAGGTAGGTCATTTTTAATATTCAATAAATATCCTCATAGATTCGTTTTTTCATGTTTTCAAATCCCTAATATTATCTAATATGGATACTTTAGGCCCAATATGTTAATTTCGGGGTGAAAATGGGGGATTCATGCATATTGAAGGTTTTTTTTATTTGGGAAAAACCTGATACATGGTGTGTCATACAGTGATACATGCATTGAGTTAATCCCATTTGTGGAAGATTAGGTTTTCAATTTACACTCCATGTAATATGGTTCACACTCTATGTACTAGTACTCAACTATGTAGCTGAGTACCCGACCAGGATACCCATGTAGGGGTATAATGACGTGTAGAGAAAATGGAATGTCACCATGTGGGTAGCATGCCATGTACATGTACACGACCTAGCCATGTACATGGCTAGGATTGTTGAGATAAACAACCATATAACCCAAGTAGGGTACATTCACTGTTCCACTCTTTCACTTTGTGTACTTAGGGCATTTACATGCCCAGTACGCATGAATACATGCCCATGTGGGGCTTTGAAATTAATCCAGATTCTGTTTCTTATTAGAATAACTAGGGAGTCCATTATAGGATCCTTTTACATGTTATTTTATGAGTATCCATTATAGGATTCCACTATTTAATTTTCAATCAAGGATCTCTTGAAACATTCCTCCCTCTCCAAACAGATGAGGATCCTGAGTAGGATTCCTTCACTTTGTGAATACCATGACAATCACGAGTAGGATGCCTATTTAGTTTTTTACTTGAGGGACCTAGTGGGTTCTCTGGTGCTTGACTGACCTTGAGATAGTACATAGGCATTCGGTTGAGATAGTAGTGTGCGTTATCGTATTACTTATTCTGAACTTGTAATCTAATGGAGATATGGTTTTAGAGTGGGTTTTAGACAATCTACAACCCTTATTCCTTAGTTTATGATTTAAAGTGTTTATTATTGATATAGTGATGCTTAAAAAATATTCTTCCTAGTTGGTGTATATTGACTATAACATGAGTCACCTTTCTTTCTCTTTTGGATGCCTTGATTTTCTTCCTGGGATCCTGCTTGTGAGCCATGTTATTTTTGATATTTACTTCTATACCCCAAAGTACCACCTTGGACTTGGATATTGACCCTTTGTATTTTATTACTATATTGTTTTGATCTCCATAGGTATTTATTGGAATATAGTAGTTGTGCCTATGACTTTTATATTCGAATTTGTGTCCCAAGTAATGGTACTCATAGATGATTCCTCTATCTTGAGTGATGAATATGATTCCACTCTCTTATACTTTACATGTAATGAGGATGATTACGCTCTCACTGATATGATCATACTCAAGGATGATTACACTCTCCTGATGTATCAAGATGATTACACTCTCCTTGGTTCATTACTTAAATACGATGTGGTGCATGGAATCTCATATCTTTGGATAACCATAATGAGTATGCTTTTGGATGATATGTATTATTAATATCTCCCTTATTGGAGAGTCCATAGGTGGAAATGGGATATCACTGGTGAGTTCTACTTACA
Source organism: Viscum album (assembly GCA_963277665.1). Classification (NCBI taxonomy): domain Eukaryota; kingdom Viridiplantae; phylum Streptophyta; class Magnoliopsida; order Santalales; family Viscaceae; genus Viscum; species Viscum album. Next base: position 1,678,240,801 of record OY728143.1, on the reverse strand, counting down.
AATCACTTAAATAAAAGACCCTTAAGGATTATCTGAGTTCTTAATGTTGTGATAAAAAATTGACTGAGACCTAGTGCTCAGACATTGTACTGGATTTACATGGGCTGGGAAACATTGAATCTCTATTAGTGTCTATTTAAAGAATATTCAGATGTACATTTCTAAAATCCATGATTTCAGTTATTTGAGTCTCGTACGGGTGAACTAAGGCTTATGAATTGTATCACCATGTGGTGATGTAGATTTCTCAAAGATATTTATTTCTTTGGTTGAAGTAGGTATTTTTTATTGGGATCAGGGACCAAAAGATCAAATTAATGATACATCGATTGAGTGTTATGAAATACAACTACATGCCCTTCTATAAAATTTCCATGTGATTGGGATTACAGACTAAAGGATTGACTGTCATTTAGTGATATGATATTTCTTTCACCAACTCATTTATGTCATATTTTTGTATATATATATATATGTATCATGATATACATATATACTTATAAATAAATATATATGGATATCCATGGTGGAATTTTCCCGCTATACCAAGCTTATGGACTCAGTGTTCGACTGTCGGATCACGTATGTTCATTACTTGTCCTTTTAGTTGTGTCTTCACTAGGTTGAGAAGTTTTATTTGCATACAATTATTAAAGAATATTTTATGGGTCCTTTATTGGGGTTTTCTAATAAGATTATTTATCAACCATGTACATGGACCTCGTTGTATGTGTTGAACATATATTCTCTTTTTATTATGAGAAAAATTTCATGGTGCAAAGGGTTGTCTAATAGATTTGCATGTTTGTGAGGAGATACACTTGTGGGTAATTCTGATAAGGGTGGTGGAGTTAAACATTGTATGGAGGCTAGTTACATGGTCCATCTCAATGTTGTTAATACATTCTTGTACATTTATTTCATATTCTTTGTGTCTTATATATATATATGGTTAAACTAATGGGTGACCATTTTTGTATTGTATCACATAGGTATTCAAGATTTTCTATCATTTTATTTTATTATTATATAATATTCTATTTTTATATATTTATTACTTCTCTAAACTTTTTATTTACATAATTATGTGTATGTTATTTAGATATCTCCAATGTTTTCTTACATTTAGATGAGGGAATAATCTCTCTGCTATCACACCTTATGCCCTCTCTACTAGTTAATAGCCACTAGCATAAGGGGAGGTGTGATTAAGGCCTCATAACCCACTAGATCGGGGCACCATTTTTGTTGAATTCAAGATGGTATGTTATATTATGGGATATGATCAAACCACTTATAAATCATCTTCACTATACTTGAAATATAGTATATAATAATGTCCCACATTACCACTACCTCATCAATGTCTTTATAATAAATTGGTTACCAATATAGCCTCTAATAATGATCCTCAAATACTGCTATATGAATTCAATCCAAGAATCTATTATTGAATAATAACTCAATGATGTCTATATTACTATTCCATGATCCACCAATTTATAGGATTCATGTTCAATTTATATACTCAAATATACAGATAATCTTCTCCACTATTCCATCTGTGTGAGGATGTTACAATTTATTCAATATCAATTTTTCCTTACAGCCATCTACAATCCCTTCAAAAACTATTATTTGAAATGTTTTTATCTTTTAGAAACAATTAAAAGGGAACAATTTATAATAATATGAGTTCACATATATACATTTTCCCCATATTATCTACTAATTTAGTATCTTGGATTACTAATAATAGAGAAACATTTGTTAGTCGGTTAGTAATAACCCAGATATCATCACGATTCCTTGGAGTCCTAGGAAAACTCATAAAAACATTATCACCACTACCTCCACATTCAAATAGGGTAAAGATTATTTTATTATTATACCAAAATGACATTTTTTTGTGAACATTACTCTATAGTAGTTATTCTATCTGGATACATATTTAGCAAAGTCACTCTTTAGCCTTGCCAATTTGAACAATATCCTAATATCATGGTATATATATTTTCAATCAAGGATTCACCTCCAACATTGAGATATGTTTGTATCAAATCAACTATTATATGATATAAGTAGAAACAACCATTATAACATTTACAAATATCACATAATTGTTTAATAACCATTCTAGGTAATGGGTCACCAACTGCTAGTCACTCATCACATTATAGATGGGGTTGGATTTTGTATTAACCACCACCAAGTCTAAAATATAATATGATATCACTAAAATAGAATATGCCAAAAAAAACATAGTTATTATAATATCATTTAGTAGTGGGAAAAAATGATATGGGAGTTGTGTCAGAATTGTGGTATATATGTGGGGTGGAGTACACCTTATTTTTCACCATTACATTGAGCCAATTATTTTATCCACTTTGGAAATCTTAATAATTACATTCTATTCTACATATAACCATATCGATAATTATAATAGGTTAGAATGCTTAAAAATATTCCAAAATTTATATCTATAGTTTTTAGGAATAATTTCCACATAAGATAAGGATACACATGATTGAAATTCTAGTAAAATTGATGGAGTCAAAAATAATAGCCTCATATGATGATGAATCGGGAGATATATATGCCTCATGGATATGGTAACAAACCTTATAAAGGATGACTATATGTTGTGGATGACTCTTAAGTAGATTGTGTTGAAGGAATCTATAATATTCAATGTGTGGTCTTGATAGTCTCCACATTATATATTTACTTGTTTAGTATGAGGGAATCCTACTACGCCATATCTAAAAAAGTTGTCATTGTACTTGACCAACAAATCATGTTTTCTTTAAAGTTACTTTTCCTAAACACATCATTGGAAATGAAATTAAAACATCACTAAAGAAACCTAGAGTGTCTTATATTAATTTCCAATGTTTTAAATCTATGGTGAAAATTAATTCTTGATGTTAAGGGATTACATTTGATTCTCTTCAAGGATTGGATGACCAGCTTCTGAAATCACAGTAATTTCTATTAGAAATGGGTATTGTTTGTATCACTTAAGAGATGGAATGTATTTACAGCTAGAAAATTGGTGAATTTATTAGTAAAATAGGTTGAGACATGAATTATCATGCCGAGATCATATCATAGATTTTGTGACTTAATCTTTCAGAATTATCAGCGGTGTCCCCCTATTATTTTCATCTTACTATTAATCACTATCTATCTGTTAGTCTAGATGATATATTAGGACTGAACCCTAATAGAGGAGTTATGTTCGAGATTGAAATCATGAATGGTTTATATCCCATATCAATACCTACTAATTGTCATATAATATCTGAGTTGATGAAACTCTAGGTGTAGCTCCATGGTTTGGAATAGAAGGTCTTTATCTCGAAAAATATTTCACAGGGGGGTGCCACAATTTTTTCACTAGGAAATAAGAAAATATTCTTCCACTATGGGAAGATGAATTGAATATGAATATCGTAATGATGAAGCATATATATCCTTTTTTGAGGATCTATATTTTATTTAATGATTTATTGAGATATTGATTGTTCTCAAAGATTAATATTTAATTGGGGTATCACGATTTTTGAGTTAGCTTGGATAAAATATTGAATATAGATTTCATTATAGGTATGTTCAAAACTTTTTTTATTGGAGATAAAAATGTGCCAATAAATTTCAGGGATATCATGAGAAATAGAATACTCCTTAACCATAACTTTTTTTCATGTGGGTCATTATTGACATCATCATCTACTCATAAAAACCAAATTAATATTCTTGAAATCTCAATATTGTCATCATTACACGTTGAGAAGTCAAATATTATTCCATGTTTTCAAGGCCTCACTTTTGGATTCGAGATGTGAAATTTTGGGAGCATATGGTTTTCTAGAGTGGTATATCCAATTACATAGTTAAATTGGATGTGTTCAATTCTGAGAAATTTTTAAATAATGGGTTCTAGGTTAGTAGGCTTCTTTGATTACCTGGATACTACTGGTTTTTTATCTCGGTCATCACTAATTTACCAGAACCCCAGACTACACTATCAAATAAAGGAGGGATGTTCCAATTTTCATAAAAATGTGTTGAGTAATTTCCTGGTCTAAATAAATAATTTAAAATATCTTTGGTCATAATAAATATTATTTTTGGATTGGATTTGTTTTCTTCTACGTTTAATTATATGTTTTTTTGGGGTAGTGATGATGAAAATCGAGTGGGTTGTAGATTATTGTTAACGTATGTTAAGGCCCTTAAAAACTTTCACACATGTAGAATGAGGAAAGCAGTTAAAATCATCTAATTTAATTTTTGGAAATGCTATTTATTTATTGGGTGGTTTGTTTTATAAAGAAATCATATGAGCCACTATTTTATCTTCACAAAAATGGGACCAAATATTTTTTTTGAGGTTGTGAGTGGAGTAGCTATAGACATTTTACATTGAGAGTGTATATTCACTGGGTATAGTAAATTTCATTTCCAATTATATTGGTCATAAAATGAAGTTATCATAAAATCATATATAACAATTACTGGAGGAGTTATGTTGCTTGATGATATTTTTGGTTGATTGGATAATGGGGTTTCAAATGATTATGGATAAATGAATTCCTTATTAGTGATCTTGTCTTCTCTTATATACTGGGTGAAGGCTATTCAAGAATCATGAAAAACCCATGTGGCTGGTTCATGAATGTGGTTTTTTAATATATAAGTTGGAATAAAAAGTCTATTTTTGAAAGAGTCCATTATGATTAGTGATTAATCATGTAATGAATTTTAGAAATATATTTATGAATCATGGAGAATTATTATGGACTAATTGGTTTTCATTCATTAAGATAATTATCCATGATTGATATAATGATTCTTAGAGAAATAATTATGGTTTCATATCATTGGATTTCATTCTTGGTAAATCCTCCATGTAGTTAACTCATAGAACATATGAACTATTATTTAGTACAAATATGTGTGATAATTTTTCTCCAATCAATCACATTTATTTGAAAAATTTATTTGGTGATGACAATTAAAATATTAATTATCATGATGTGTTAATTTGTGAAGGAATAATTTTTTATGCCAATTAATTTTTTTCTAATTCATTTGGATGCGGAGATATTTCCATTAAATTGAAATATTATTTCATGACGAATAAAATATCTTTTTAGTGAATTATTTTTTTTCTATTTAAAAAATAATTATATAATGCCATGAAATATGGATATTTGTGAATGAGGAGTATATAATTGGAGAATATTAGCTAAATATTTATTTTCATAATGGAATGTTAAAATTATGGTATTTGAGGAGGCTGGTATTTTGGTGATGGGAGTAACATGGTTATAGTAATATTTATATTTTATAGAAAGTATTTACTGAGAATACTATAGTATTCCTTACTCCAAAAATAGGATGGCCTGGATGAATGCCTTAGTAATCTCAACCACAGACCTATATGATAAAATTAAAGGTTGACCATGTCCAAGGGAACCCACATTAACTACCTCATAGGTGGCACAGGTGGTAATAAAAATACTCGTGAATAGGTTTAAGAGATGTAGGGCCACCATGCAGGGGTGTCACAACATCAAGATAATGGTACAAGGTTGTAATTGGGGGGAGAAGAGATTAATTTCATTAAAATATCATAGATTAGTTTATATAACAGAGATATTTACTGCACTATTTTGATGTGGAATGATGAATCTGAGACCTTTTTCATTCGTGACTAGAAATCCATATATTTCATTAGTTATCTGAACTATTTTTCTCTGGCTGTTAGATCCCCAATGTAGTGTTGTTTGAAATTTCATCACTTTCATAAAATAAACCTATATTTTATACCATAAATGGTCTATCTTCTCACAATATCTCATCTAGAACCACAATTCATCATCATTGGCCTCCTTTTATGATATTTTCAACAAGTTGAGGTTTTCAGTATCGAATTGATTCAAATCCATGCATGAAATCTCTATCATTCATGCATGAGAATAAAACAATGATGATATTCAGCCGATATGAAAATAATGTTCTAGAAAACATTTAATAGGGATGTGTTCTAGCTTCCATGGTGAGGGGCATGCAATATTCACCCCATTCATGTGAGGGGATCACCACAAACAGACACTGTAATATCACAAAGAAAAGTGCATTGATTCCCATCATATGTTTGAATAAAACCTGAATTTTAAAGCTATTTGATGAAGGAATTAGACTCGTAATGATTCATAGGATCTTTATTTGGATTGAAATTATAATATATTCTATGAAATTCAGTATGGTACTCACCTATAATAAGATAGATCATGAGGCTAAGAATTATTGATATCAATCGAGATATATAGATCCTATTGACAAAAATTAGTGCATACAAAGACAACTATTTTGACATTGGTAAGATGTTACATGAGGCATTTTACCTAAACAAATATGGGATGATATGCTAGGTGCTTGACCTTGTGCGTTTTACACTCATTTTACATCACATAGAACAATTTTTTTTGAAGAAAATAGGATAGTTTGTAACAAATATCCCATTATATCAAGAATAAGTATCTCAAAAACACAAATAGTGTCTCGAAATGTACCTATTGTGTTCCATAACATCCTTACCTAAAGGTATGATTTAGATCCTATAGACCCACTACAAAATGATGGTAGGGTTGTTGTGAAAAATAGGTTCTTTCTTGAGGCATCCTTTTAGGTACATATATGAGGTAATGTATAAGTAAATGCACAACACACGTATAAAACATCTACAAAGAAAATTAATATGTAATTTGTTTGTGTCTGAATCTATTAATTAAGATTATGGTGAAGATATTCCATGAAACTAAAAAAACCCATCCATGTTATACACCCCACTTACAAATCTTGATAAACATTGGGTGTTTTAAAAAGCAAACTATACGAATAAGTTACAAGGTTTCATTAAAGTATCATTAAAAATTATTTATGATAATTATTCATACTTTCATGAATAATGGTAGAGACTAAATCTAGATACATTATCAAATGATATAACATCTAAGTTGAATGTTTTATTGACTCTATTAACATTATCATTGTTGGAGTTTCTGCACAATAATTTTATAGTGTGTGGAATAATTCAAATTGTAGTGAATTGGTATTCATCAATTACTCAATATAATAATTCAATGAGTTAAAGTGGAATTTTAATCTTTTATTTATTACAAATAATAATCCATTAGTGCATTAAATATTGTTGATTCAGTACAAATTTATGTTCTTATGTAATGTATCAACATTGCAAGTTTTATTAAATTAATCTAGTGTAGTTGAGAGATCTTATTCAATGTTTTTATTGAGTATAATTAAAACAACTATTGGTTCTAATATAGTCAATTACAATGAAGACTAATAATAGAAGTATAAATATCAATGCACACTCAATAATATAAATTAGTTCATTAATTTACAATGAGAAACATTTCTAGGTGTTTGTAATAATTAAAAATCAATAGAGATATGATAATATATTAATCACCCACAAGTCAATAAATAAAATAAATATAAATTTGTTCTAAAACATAAAAAATTACTTTTGTGTTGTTTTTCACTTTTTTATATCATTTTCATGTAGATTTTATTTTCAATAGCACACAACCATTCAATTACTCTTAAATGGGGTAGATGTTTAAAAGTAGTGGGGTTAATTGAAATTATGTAATAAATACAAAAAAGGTTTGTATAGTGATATCCCACCCTCAATGTCCCTTTGTGATGAATATTATATCAAAAATTCTATTCTTTACTGTGTTTTGATGACATAATATAAAAATAGGATGTTAACCATTATCTGAGTGGTAATTAGAAGAAAATTAAATACTATTTGTACATTAATGAAATTTATTACATTATTATGTCATAGTAGTGAATATTATATAATTCAAAATATCTATGTGGTTGGTGGATCCTAGAGTGAAAAATAGGTACCATTACATTAAGAAGTAGTTCTTCATTCAAACGATGAAGAGGGAAATTGTGGGTTTCTTTCATGATGTATTAACTATTAGAGGATAAAGGACAAGCTCCATCTTCCTAGTGGTTTAAACATTACACATTGAATAGAATAAGTAATTTCAGAGGAAAACCTAGTGAACATTATAATTTGGTTACCTTGGATCTTAGAGAGTCATGATATTGTTGGACTGATTTTTTATCAGCAAATGAATTTTTTTCATTTATTATTGATCTATGATACTCATTAAGTAGATAATATGGGAATGTTTAATGTTCATAAGATAATAATCTTATATAGAGTTCTGTATATAATTGAATATAAAAATCATTCCCATTGTATGTTGTGGTCCACTTAAATCTTGTAAAAGGCATTAGAAAGATAGATGAGTTTGAAAATAGCATACCATCGAAATAAAGATGGACACTTAGTGTAGATGATATATGTATTGGAGAATATCATTCAATCATGCATCATAGACTTTGGTGCGGAATGGGATAATTAATTACCATTGGTTGATTTCACATACAATAACAATTATCTGGATTGGATTTAGATGGAACATTATGAGGTTCATTATGTGAGGCATTGTCATTCACTTCTTTTTTGGAATGTGGATGGTGAGGTAATGACTGAGGGACATATTATGGTACACGAGACCTCTATGATAATGCTTCTAATTATAAAAAGGTAGATCACAAACTAGAATTAAAGGAGATAATATATTGGACTCAGTAAAAGTCCTCTACAATTTTAAATATTTAATATAGTTTATCTATGAAAGGATCCTCTATTAGGTCACTAATGTATGAAGAAGAAGGGAAATATATCCCCATTTTTTGTATTTCCCTACACGATTAGAAATTGGGTTGGGAAAATGGAATAAAAATTATATCATCCATCTTGTTATTTTGGAATGAAAAATTTGTTTCATGTGTCATAGATATGATATTACATAACCGAATCCAAGTATTTCATTAACTTTGAGGATGTTGAGATGCATCATAACACATCATATATAGAGCACGCAATACAAATTGTAGATAAGATCTAGAATGTCTTGTAAGGAAAGACAATACAATTTTTTCGAATCCTGAGGGATCATGTGAGGAACTAGAAGGATACATTGGAGATATAATAATAAGTTCAATCTCGTGGGCCTTTTTGTTTGAGAGATACCACAATTGATTATTCTTGAGGATGATATTTATTTCCACAGTGATTTTAAATTTATATAACATCGTTTCATTAATGTGAAGCATTATCTTCCCTTATCATAATTATTTTTTGTTGTTAAGGAATTCATGGGTAAATGAATGTGATATTGGGATGATTTTAGAGGCTTTAAGGATATATTTAGTAAATTTTTCTGCCAACAAATCAAAAATTATGACTTTTGAGTTACTCATGGAGTTCACTTATTGTAAAATGTTGAAAGGGAAATAGATAATCCAAGCCATGTCTAATTTATATTGTTCGTGGGAAAGTCTGTATCTTATGGGTGAACAATGGATTAGGATACATCACTAAAGTGTTGTGGAACCCATGGTGCGGGTAAAATTTCTATGATTCATCCATTTCATAATAGGCCACCCCACATTATCCTCGTTTGTTAAAAACCCACCACTAACATTCCTTGGTCTTGGAGAAAGAGATTTCAGAATATGGAAAATTGTGAAATGGAAAATTTTTTCCCTTTCCTATTGTATCTTTTCATGACCCAAATTCAAAACAAATAGATACATATTATGGGTATTCACTGAGGATATTAAACTATTTTTTGATCCCTTCTTGTTGACTCTTTTAATATAACATTCATTTGAGAGTTTTACAGAGATGTTTTTTAAGAACCTATTGGTAATGTAGTGACTATATGATATTTTTTCTCCATATTATTGCCTCATTGATCCAAGGCATCCTTTCATTTTTCTATAATGGTTCTTATGGAATAGTGTTAATTAGTGAAGGTTCTTGGGGGTTAATTCTTTTTCTAGTTGATCATTTATTACCCTTTGTTGGATGATCCAATAATGGTACTATTATTGTTATGACCATATTATTTTAAGTGATTTTTGGGTTTTAAGGATTATTAATTAATCTTATCTCTTTTATTTTTTTTAATTTTTCAATTTAATGGTGTTTAATATTAAAGAGAATTCATACATGGTTAGTTTCTCACATTTTATCTATAATTATTCTATTCCACTAGCCACATATTCTAAAATTATCTACATTTGTTAATGAGTAAGTGTTGTTCTACCCTTATCTTTTAATTATAAGTGTCTTTTTATAGAAATAATATTATGTTTTTTTGTACTAGTTCAAGATGTTCTTGGAAATAAATCTTGATCTGGTTAGTGTGAAAACATTGTACAAAGAGGACAGAGTTGAAAAACTAGGATGTTGATATTGATATCCCTATGAAATGAGGTTACATAGAAATTGAAGTTTTCACAATTTATTAGTTACATTGTTTTATATTATTATGGTATAGCTTCGCAATCATGATTGATGGTGTTTCTATTGGGGTTGTGTGTAAGTTGTTAGAACTATATATGAGACATGAGTTCATGATTATTTATATAGTAAATTTCTACCACGTTTGATGATGGAAAAAAGTTGTTATATATTTATAATATACTATCTTTTGGATATGATATGATTTTTATTTTATTCGATGTCCAGATATTAGTGTTATCATTCTATTAGATATTTTCTTTGTATAAACATAAGGTGGAGAGTAATGGTATTGTTACCTATTAATGGGGGATTGCCCTTGGAATGAAATGATTTAGATGATATTCCATACACAGGGTAGAAGAATTATATCCTTATAGACCAGTATGAAAATTTATTCAATGTAGACAGTGATAATAACCATGAACATAATTCATTCTGGATTTATTCTAACATTTTCACATGAGGTTTTGAGTATAGTGAGTATCATGTTCAAAATATTTGTGGATTGTTTTGGTCATTTCTGACATCCTTATGATTATCCCTCAACAATGTATTTAATGAAAATATGTCCAAGGATGATGGTAGCTTGGATATCCTACAAGTTCTCTGTATATGATTGATTATTCTTCATAGTGAATTTATTGTTATCATGGAATAAACATTTTATATATGCACAAATTATTATAAGATGGATTTTTACTTTTTTATTATGTTTTATTACTGACACCCTACATAGGAATCATGTTGCACATGATAATTTCATGGATAGGGTTCATGGTGAGGGAAATAATCCCATGGTTGTTATTTGATTAATGGAATATAGAGATGCTAGTGGAATGGGATGGAAGTTGGAGTATTCTATAGTGTTTCTTTATTTATTTATATTATTTCACTTATACATTGGATGTGATTTCCAAAATGCGAGCCTTGTTTTCATATTTTTATAATTTGTTTCCATCTACATAGTTCCCAAATGATTATTCAAGTTATTATATTGCTATTAAATTTATGTTATGTTTATTATTTATGGTTATGAAATTACACTGAGGATACAATCTCCCTACTAATGGTGTTCAACCTGTCGTTTATAGTAGACATAATCATTAGTATTAGGAGGCAAATATGAGATATTTCAACTCTTCAGATTAAACCCATTAGTTGTTTTGATACAAAACATGATGTTATTTGGCAACAACATTGACCATATTAAACAATGAAAAAGTTTTATAATGAAATTAATCACACCACCACATGTAACCAATGTAAGATAAAAATATATTAAAAATACATACCAAAATATAATGGATATACAGTATGAAATAAAATTTTAGTGAATATGGATCAAGGTTATATATATGATGAAATTAATTTAATCTATAAAGATATTAAGGGAAGGTGAAGATAACTTACATACATGAGGTAAGGGTTTCAAATAAAAATATCATTCTTTGATACAAATTATCTTTCTCGCACCTAAAATATATTTAATTTTGTGTATAATAACATTTGGAAATATAAAATCATGAAATATATTTTTATCAATATTTAAAAATTATAATCATGATCTATGTCTCCAAATGGTATTTATTAGAATATTTCATAATCATTTAGGGTTTACATATCAATAACCCATGTCTTAGTAATTCATTGATATTATGCACCAATTATCATTTATTAAAATTAAATAAATCTCTGATAAGTTATTAAATAAAAAAGTATTGTTGAATTTTGAAAATTCACTTACATTAATGCTATTTAATGTTGTGAACTAGATTTTATTTCCTCTGTAAAATATTTGAATCTTTTTTAACCCAATCTCGCTTCTTGAGTTATTATTTTTCTCTATGATTTTCACCATTCATTTCACATGGTATAATGCACATCTATCTTGGTAGATCACTTTTTATAAAATCATCATTAATGGTTAGTTAAAATCATTTTTTAAAATTAAATAAGTTTACAAATAATTCCATCTTAGTTAAATGACAATTTCCCCTCCATATCCATTATTTCCCATCTTCCCAATTCACCACTAATTAAATAGAATACTCATGAAATTTTATATAATGTGAAATTATTTTTTCCATATCCTATATTCAAAATAATATTTTACTATATAATTTCATGACATTGTATTTCCAAATTGTTTTCAAATATAAAAAAGAAACTTGTGGACCACATTTATTAATTGTTTATTTGTCATTATATTTCTTTTTCCCCCTGTCTATTCTATTTCTATGAATGGGGTTATAAATCTTTTAATTTCCACTTTATATTCTAAAACATATTTATGGTAACATTATTATATGTTTCCTCATATCAATAGTCAGCTCTATGAAAATATTTTAGACCTGGATTAGTTTCTAAATAAAATAATTATTTTTCTGGAGAACCCTTTTGGTTCAATTTATTTTTAATAAAAAATAATATAATCTTTCTAAATTTAAAATACTCTTTTAAAATTTTAAAAATCATCACCCAAGTTGTTAATTTTTGTTCATTCATTTCGAAAATCCACAAAAGGTGTTTTGAACATAAAAATATCCTGAAGAAAACAATTGAATTATTATAAATTTTAAATGTTAAAAATTACTTAATTCAATATTATCTTTGTAATCAATATTATATATCATTTGGTAATGTTGAAAATAAAATTTAAATATCCCATGCTATTTTAATGGATTTGGTGAGTCTTATGGTATGTGAATAGTTTTATTTCATCATGTAGAATATTTATGAATAATTTACATTATATGATTGGTAGAAATGAAATTAAATATCCCTCCAATTAATTGGGTAACTCCCTATATCTAATGATATATTATGTTATGGATTATGGGGATAACTTATTTAATGATGGGACTTTGTCCACTAAGATTAATGGAACTAGTAGTGAACCTAATACACCATGGAAATCAAAAAAATAATTATGATTGTATTGGGAGTGACCCATAAAATATTTTTTTATGTCATGTATTACGTTGGTTAAATATTTTCAACAATTACATGATCTTATTATTTTATTTTATTATGACATTTTTAATTTTTCTGATAATTATCATTATGATATTATATTTTTAAACATGACTCTCAGTTTATTAATTATTTCCTCTTTGATTCTATTAATTGGATTTATATCTCACCAATTTACTTTTGTATTTTCCCCATGGAAACCTATGTAGTTTTGGAAGATCAATTATAGTTTGAAGCACTGTTTGGTATTTTAAATTATGGTGTTCTTTTTTGATAATGTAAACACATATCTATTATTAAAAAGACATTAGACCTCAATATCAATTCCTTATAATTTTGGTAATTTATTATATAAATCTTAAATTCTAGTGTGTTTAAGTCATGTTTCACTATATATTGAATCAATGAAGAGAATTTTCATTGATTGTGATAAGTATGAGATAACCTTAGTGAGAACCCTATAGAGAAGTATAAGGAATATTACTATGTTTACGATAACATCATGATGTTTGGGTTGATAACCCAATAAAAGGTAAACTGGGAATAAATAATTATTATTTTTGTTGATTTAAAGGAATTATGTGTAACTTGATGACAAAAAATATTAAATGGTTTTAATGATAAATCCTTTTAAAATTAATGATTATGAAAATCACATAATGATGATTATTTTTTTCAAATTATGCTAAACCATTTATTATTCAATATGGTATGAACCATAAGAATATATTCAACCCTATGAGTGAGGGACGGAAAAATAATTACATCAATGATCAATGAATTAATATGGGATATATAATAATAAATATCATAATTAAAGAAAGAAATTATCAAGAAACTTGATTACTATTATAATTATAGATTATATCTGGTTTACACCAAATAAAATAAGGTTGGAGTGTTATTATTATTGAGATGAAAATGATGATGAAGTAATGAATTATCAATTTACTTTGGGAAAAAAACTGTTGGAAAATTGAAAAATGAAATTTCCACAAGGAAACTAAATGATGCTTTAATTATGGAAGAGGGGACCATAAATCATTGAACTATAATAAGAAAATAATGACTTTGGTTATCATGAATGAATGGAATAGATTTCTTCTAGATTAACTATTAATGATTCAATGTATTATATGTGGGGAACATGTTTATTATCCAATTCAATATCATAAACAAACTAATAATTACACAATGAGCATCTCAAACATCTTTCAATAAGAGTAAAATAAAATTATGTCTAATAATTACTTTCGACGGGGATTACAATATTTAAGTTACTTATAAACTCAAATCTATAGTTTTAGAGTACCTTTTGGAATTTGATTCAAGGAAATCTATTTTTATTATAACATTTCTTTGACCATTAAATAACCAATCCAATTAATTGATTTTACAAAGAAAAATTCTAGTGGAAATATATTTATATTTCAAGATGAATCTTATACGAATTATCCTTTTGAAAATCTTATTATCCAACCAAAAGATAATGTTAAATTTCATTCTATTAATGAATTGGTTCCCTCATCGTAGTGAAAAAATTATATATAGTAAAGGGAAATATAAACTTATTAACATATGAAGTTATATCATGGAATAGATAACATAATAAACCATATAGAAAAAATATATAATGTTGGTCTTCACACCAAATAATGTCAATATCATAGGCTAAATAGATAGGGAAAAACCAATATTTGTGAAAAGTATATTTTAAGGGTAGTGATATGTTTCCCATTTTTGGAAGGTTTATATCTCCCATGAGGTTATATCAAGAAATGTATCTATAAATTATATTCCTAGATAATGTTATAATTTTTATTTGATAATTAAATTTTTAAGGGTGAAATTTATTCAGGGTAAAGAATGAAATGAACTGATATTTTACTTTATGCTCTCTACTAATTATGTCAGAAATGTTTGAAAATATTCTATACATAGGAAAAAAAGATAATACAGAACTTTTTTTAGAGACCATGACAACCTCAATATTTATTTATATTATATGAGTAGAAGTAGCAGAATTGTGAAATATTTTAACATAGAAAATTTTAATTTATCTAAAATTTTCCTATTTCATTACTAGTTTTTATGATTTATATTTTTATATTTATAACTAATTATATTATATTTAAAGGATGATTACAATTAAATATAAAATTATATAAATAATTCTACATTTTTAAGTATCTTATATAAATTTAGAGTAAGAAATAATACTATTTTAAAAAATATATTTCCAAATAAAAATAATTTCTCATTATATTTTTGTATTTTATTTATAAGATAAAATAAAAATTTTATAAAATTAATTTAAAAATATAATCTTTATTGTTTTATCTAGAAATTAAATATTTGTTTAAGATGTATTTTTTTGATTTTTTCTTATAATGATAGGTATGTAGGTGAATAATGAAAAATAAAATTCTTATTAATAACATGCATTTTATGTAATTATTTTTATATAATAAGGAATTATACTTTATTGAACCATATTATATAAAAATATACATTTTTGAAATTGAATTTATTATTTTATAAATGTATGATTTAATTTTAAAATCAAAATTTTCATTTTATAATAAATATCATATATTTAAAAAACTTAGTTTTTGTACAATATAAATTTATTTTTATTTAGTTATATAAGATGAATAAGAGAACAAAAAATCTACTTTTTTGATAGAAAATTTAATGATAATATTAGGGTGATATTTTTTTTTATTTTTTAAGAATAAATGATTATAAGTTGAATAGTAAAAAATATCGATTTTACTAATATTGTAACTTTTAGGATATAATTATACAAGAATTCCATGAAACTTTTTAAAACACGTTTTAAAATAAAAAAAACTATATAAGTATAAAATAATTGTTTTACAATACTATTTCTAAATATAAAATCGACACTAAACATTTTGTAAAATTTAGGTAATGTTTTAATGAAAAATATTTTAATTTGGTCCATTAAATGAAAGATTCCCATGGTTGAATTAGGTTTTAGAATTATTTTTATTTTTATTAAATATTATTTTTATAATAATAAAGAAATTAATTTCAATATAATAAAAAAACTGATAATATTTTCTAAAACATATATTATACGCATAAAATACACCATTCTTCTAAATATAGGTTTATAAACATTATATGTGAAAATAATAAATTTAATTTCAATAATAAAATAAAATTTAATTTCAAAATATATATTTTATATTCAATATAATCATGTAAACAATTATATAATTAATAATATAACTTTTTTTCTATTAATAATTTATTCCAAGGATAAAAGTGGACTTGCAGTAGTAAAGGTATCTTTTATTAATTGTTTTTAATAATGTTCCAAAGCATGCATAATGTGAAAAAATGTAGAATATTTTATGGTGGAGTTAGGATCAACATCGTTTCCACATCTATAATATTATTGGATATTTTTGTGCCTTTTTCATTGATTAAAGGAGTGATATTATTTCTATATAAGTATTTTCTACAAAAGTTACATTTTCTTAACTTATAAAAGGTAACCACCTTCTTTCAATGTATCTACCTATTAAAAAATTCATATCAACCCAAATGTATCCATATAAAATCATGAACACTATAAATATTGTTTTTAAAATGATTTCACTCCAAAATAATAGTCTATGGAGAAATAAATATTTACTAAAGGGATAACAACCAAGGTAGAGGTAATACTCTGAACCCAACTTTTCAAGATCATCTATTATTCTATATAAATAAAATACCCTGAATAAATTATGGTATGATAACAATTTTTTTACTATTCTATATTTTTATTATATTAATTGAATATGAATTTTTTACTTTACTCTAAAATCATTACGAAGAAAGAAAATGTTGTCATGTGTGTGTGCAAACTTCTTCCACCTTGAACGACATGTTTAATTTTCAATAACCACCATAATTGGAATTTCCGAAAAGGTTATTTCAATAAATATTATTATATTTTTCAGATAATTAATATTCATCAAGTATAATATAGGTTATTGTAAATGTGTAATAAATATGAAACAACCATAGTAATTTTAACCAACTTAAACGGACTTATCATTGAAACTTTTATATTTTTTATCTATTTTTTTATAATAAATGAAACTATTTACTAATTTTACTAATGAAGTAATAAAGGAAATAAACATCCACAATTATTCATATCAAGATGCTAATTTAAAACTCCTTTCCCCATGATCAAGCATCCAAATATATTTGGATTAAATTAACCAACCTACCGTAGTGACCATTATAATAGAAAACAATTATAAAAATATAAGTACAAGTAGGAAATATATTAACCTTAAAAAATTATATATGAATGAATATGTTACATTATTATTTATCTACAGAATACTATTTAATTATTCGTGATATAAATTTCATGTGTAGAATGTTTTCAGGAATGAGGTAAGTCGTTCGTCTCAAATATTCATTCATTGAGACATAATATCATTTTTGAGGAAATTTTTTGTATAAATATTATTCATACATCTAATAAGATATATATTATCATTTATTATCCTTATTAACTATATTTGGACTTCACCTCAATGATATATGTCTTTCATATAGTTTTATTAGAATGGTTCTTAGACTATAAGGGTTTTCGTATCAATCACAATTAATTGAAGGATGCTTTTATATTATGCACAAGTCATCATTTTATGATGTAACTAATTCTTCCATGACAAAAAATATCATATTTTTTTAATTGTAAACGTCAAACTCATGCATTCTCTTCATTAATGTGGGATTATATTGGTGTCTTCCCAAAAGTATGAGGGAATTTCATTTATGAATATAATCTCATTAGTTATAGTGTTTATTCTTGGGTTTTATGTTTAATTTATTAGGGTATACCGTATTTCCCACTTGTATTATCACGTTTGATACAAATAATAATTACATGTGAGTTACACTCCATTTCTAAAATGAAAAAATATTATAATTATTCTCATCCTATTGAAAAATAGTTTCCCCACCCTGTCTATGATGTCGCTTCCATATTCTATTCTCCTATTTAATTGGAATCCTCATTTAGTTATATCATAGGTAAATTTAATATTTAACTTATAAAAAATGTATAATATTTTTATTATTTTTTATATTAGGATTTGGAATTTCAACAACTATTTTTATAACATAATATTGATCTTATGTACCGCCC
Source organism: Viscum album (assembly GCA_963277665.1). NCBI lineage: Eukaryota > Viridiplantae > Streptophyta > Magnoliopsida > Santalales > Viscaceae > Viscum > Viscum album. The sequence goes on along the minus strand of OY728143.1, from coordinate 1,678,222,202 downwards.
ATTGTACTTTTTGGTCACCTATTCTCCATCTATTTCCCGATTTTTATTATCCTTTTTCTTAAGAATATAACATATTATTTTATCTATTTCAATTACATACATACCTAGTTAAATTTTATTTTCCATTTTTAGGGTAATACATGTTTTTAGCTCCATCTGAAATTCTATCTTTTATGTTAACCTCATTAAAGGGAATGTTCTAATTTTTTTGTCTGAGGTTATGATTCTCCCTTATAAAAAGTTATTAATACATGAATAGGTTATAAATACCCTAATTATATGATAGATAACCAACATCGTTCAATTATAGTTTTATGTAAGATAATATTTTCTTTTCTTAATTAAAAATACCATTACTCATATTATAAATAATCACATATGTGGTTTGTTTTTATTCATTCATCTATAAAATCAATCTCTTGAATTTTTTCAAATTTAACTCCATGTTCAAAACCAGTGTATATTTTTTATTTATGATTTTTCAATATAATTTAATTTATTTTTATTTTGGGAATAATTTTTATTCATCCATTAGATAAACCAAAAATAATAAAATATATATGAAATCCACTTCATTTTCATGGGTTTGATAATGAACAATATATATGAATGATTTCGTATATTCATGTAGAAAACAAATGATTTGTTTTCATGATGTGATTGGTTGGGTCAGAATTATATATACAAGTAATACACTGGATAAATATTTATATCTCATTATATGTTATTTATGATATTAGTGATTGAACCATATCCTTCATTTGAATTAATCAACTTTGTTTCTAGGAATGTGGAGTGAATGAAATCATACAAGAAAATATATCTACTTTTTTAGGATAGTCTTGGGATTTACCCTTGTCTTAAGTTTATGATGTTAGGTATAAAATTTAAAAAAAATACTCAATTATTATATTATATTATGAATTCATTTAATTATTACATGTTTTTAATATATTTTTTATTCTCATTATGAAATCATGATATGCCTCATGACTGACATGTTTTGCTTTGTTTACATTTTCATGCCCTTATTGGGATTTCTAGCACAACCTTATCATTATTTGTTTTCCCTAGGGTATATTATAAAGATTTATAAGTTATATGGGTGTTGGGAAAAGTTAGTAGAGTTTAATATAGTGGAGATTTTATTTTTATGATGATGTTATTATGTTTCTAATCTTCCAAAGACAATAGACGTCAAGATATTTACCTTTTATTATTGTGAAATTGTGTTATAAATCATGAATACTGAGTGTTTAAGGCTTGGTTATATTTAAAAATAGTGTAATTTAGATAATTTAAAGAATTAAATATAGAAACTAAGAGTTATCATGTATTATAATTGGATATTGTGTATATTATTTTCAAGACTAGGAACAAATACATTTTGTTATTCTAATGTCTCGTATGCTTGGATTAAATTTTTTAAATACAGTAATATATATTAAATGAACCCAAAAAAAAAAATTCATTAAAAAGTTTAATATAATATAAAAGGACACCCATATAATAAATATGAGGGAATCGTTCAGTACTGTTCATGTGTTTTCGCAAGATGTGAAAAAACATTAGAATCTATCAGGCATTCAGGTTGAAGAGAAATCAAGGGTAGATATTTAAAATAAAATAAATGAATAAATTAATTTATTACAATTGTGAAACCTTATATTGAAATATATAAATATGAGTTCATGGTGGATTACTAGGCTTAGCTTCTAAATCATAGAGATCCAATGAATCACTAGAGATTCCTTAGAAAAACATACTTTGGTGAATTAAAACTAGTTTGAGGTTTTTTGATCGGTGTGAAATAGAATTTGATGATACCACTAACAAAAATGAATCACAATTAGTAGTTCTTAATGAACACTCCAAATATAGTTAGGATTTTGATTTTATTTTTACTTTTACACATTTTTGTTTCATATGATGAACAATGAATAATAAACCAATGAATTGATTCCTAGAGCATTCATATCACGAGTATGAGTATCATATATATAGTGTTTCGAGAATACATTTTTTATTATTGTTTTTTCTATTTATTCTTTATTATAATAATATTTATATACAAAACTGACCATTTTTTGAGGTTCACACTACATGTTTGTTAATATGTGTATGCCTTCCATTTCATCATTCATCATAGTAAAATCTATTAGCATGTGGTTCTATACGTAAAGATGAATTAACCATTTTAGACCATTTATTAATTAAATTGATTAATATTGAAAATATAGGCCTTTTATGATGGAGATATCATTCTACAATGATGGAAATAGAAGATCAATAAATGATTTGGGACCCCCAATTTCAGCAGGGTATGCAACAGTATCCTGAACCAATGGTGTGAATTTCATGAATGGTCTAATAGCCCGGTTTCTAGGAAATGATGATGGAAGGAGTTATTTGGAAAAAATCCATCATTTTAAGCATGATAAAGTGTCATATTTTTCATCGGATGAGTAGAAAAAAACTATGAGAGTATGAATGGAGGATTTTGGAAAATCATGATAAACATAGTGGGTATTATAGGAACAAAGGCAGTGTGGGACCATCATAATGGTGGCAAGGGATTTTCGATGAAGTTATGTATCACAAGTTATGTGACCTAACGAAATGGTGATTAAAACATCCATGTTGGATTAGTGTGTACCTAGAATAGTACATAGTCACAGTCATAGAAATTTACTTTCATAAATGGACATAACAATCCATATATTTACATAGAAAAAAGTACATGGTCTCTAACATGCCATGTACTCAAAAATTGAAAGAGGAATGGCATAATCCATTTTACATAGGATTTACCATGTTTAAAATTTTTATACCGTGAACTACAATAATATTACACGTACTATAGAAAAGTTATCTTGGATACATTTTCCACATCATCATTGATAAGTTTCATTAGGTTTATTTCCTTATATCTATTCTAGGATGGTTAGTAGAGAATCATATCCTAAATATAGAATAGTTGTCTATAAAGAATGTCTTCTAGGATAGAGTTTTTGGAATCCTTCTTTGAGGCCCAATGTAATATTATCTATCATCTTCCTCCCCAAGGTGGAGTTCATGGTATCGTCTTGACAAACACTACGTAAGAACTGATCCTTTGCATAGATGGTTTTTCTACATTAAGTTATTATTAAAACCCATGGTCTTGGATATGATCATTAGTTCTACATGATATCACATCAGACTTCCAGGGTATCCTTCATATGACAAGTCCAATGAGACCAACCTCTTAGATGGAAATCATCAGTGTTGTCTAACTTAGGGAGTGTATTCCTGTAGATGATTATTTGGCGGAAATTTTGGGCATGATTCCTAGGATGCCATTATGGTTGTGACTTTACGTTTTAATTTTGTTTTATTGTTTTGTATATCTAGATATTAATGATATATGTGTTTCATACATAAATATGTGTTTAGGATACTATTATTCTTCTTGTTATATGCTTATAAATTTTAACGGTTTCCTTTTCGTTATTGTTATGATCACCCATGCATTGGATTTTCCCACAATTTTTAATGTATTAGGAATATGATCAACATTTTGATTGTGTCCTATAGAGACCATGTCACGACCCCCTCCCCAAAAAGTGTACCCCTCCTGGTCTGGAAATGTGAGAAGGGAGATAATGACCCCCGAGTCCCGCCTCCAATAGGCCATGGGTTGGAGACTAGCACCGAGGGCATAATAAACACTCAAATGGGAGGCATTACCCACTAAGAGATCACATGTAGAAGAGAAAGATAAGATATACACCAATCAACTCCAAATCATAACTGGAATATTAAAGAAACCCAACTACACATATGAAATTTCTTGCAAAATTACTTCAACAAGAAGGGAAAAACTGCAAGTACACAAAAGGAAGTAAAATAGCCGCAACAATAAGCCCGAACAGCTCTTGCAACCCCAAGCTAGTAGAAACCAGTTTGATCTCCAACCGGATCCAAGTGACCTGAAAAATAGTTCATATATACATAGGCTGATTATAACAGTATACTCAGTAGGATCCTCCCCGAAGCCTCTCATGCAAAAGTAATGATATCAAGCTAAAGCACAGTGAACAATAGTGAAACTAACTTGTCTCCTAAACATGTATAATATATTCCAAACCTCACCATGGATAATCTAACCAAGTAATGCATACAAGAATATATCATATAGTAAATAATATCAAGGGTACCCCGCTACTACTTCCCCACTGGTTTGCCGCTTTGACCCGATGATATACGTCTGATGCATCTCTCTCCAAAGGCTTTCCCGTATAAACTTGGGCTAAGCTCCACAATCTGCACCACGTGCACCACAAAGGATTGCCCGCAAAAACCTGGGCTACTATCCACACCATCCTCACAACCAAAATTTACCAGGTGGTTTCCGGGAGCCACCACAGCTCACATAACATTTATCATACGTCAGGTATTATACCTCAAGCCAATACAGCCCATACACCGAGTAAGGATCCTCAATCCATCACAGCCTATACACGTTACACCTATAGTAGTCCATATGATACTATAACAACATTATATGTGTGTGAAATAACCACAAGCCATTACATCCCTCTATACACATATAAGGGGAAAACTAACTGTTGTGCCAATGACACTATTATCTACCAAGAGAAGAGAGTGGGGCTAAAGGGGGTATTCATCCATTCAACCTCCTATTAGAATGTTGGGGAAAACACACCCCCCCAGGGCTCAAAATCCCCGGGGTGTCAGTTTCCCTTACTGACAGGGTGGAGTAGCATATAGAAACACAAAAAGTATAGAATATATCATAACTCACAACCACACCATGTGTATAACCTAGTCTTAGACACAACAGCAGCTAACGTCTCTCAGACTCTGGGCTTCCACTACTAAGACTAGGTATCCTATAACCACACAACCATTTAAAAGGATTTATTAGATTACTTCATCCCCTTTTTATCAATTTCACTGTACATTAATTAATTCTTCGAACATAAATTAACTAAGAACAATTCCACATTAAGTTCCATTAACATCAAATCCAAAAAACACTACTCCTTCAATGTTCCCAACCTCATCATTAAGTTTCATCAAACTCCAACCCCATGGGTTAACATCATTTATTAAAACATTCATTACAGAATTACTTTCCCATTTTCCCAGGCATTTTATAAAATCAACCTATGCTACTAAACACAAGAGGGCTCAACACAGTGAGTAGACGTACTACCCGTCAAGTCTCTACCTCCTATATCAAGAGCATAGACCCATTGTCCCTTGAGAGGATAAACACTGAAAGCACGTGGCATAGCCTAAGTTTCTTCACCTCCTTCGGAAGGAGGGTAAGAAAGACCAGCTTCCTTGAGCAGTGGGGAATGTTAAAGCAAATAAACAACCAAACAAAGAACCATGCATCCAACAACCACATCCATCCCATTCCATCATCCCTGGTGTCCTCCCTGACACCCACATGCATAAACCGATGCATATTTCCACTCTAGGTGTCATCCGCTTCCACAACCACAAGGCCTCCCTACCTCCACATATCACAACACCCCTCCAGCGTCACATCACAACACAAGATATCACAATACCCCTCTAGGGTCATAACACAACAAAAGCAACAGGAAAACAATAATCACATCAAATGGGTTTTAGCCCAAATTCACAACAAGAGGGTAGCTCCGAACCCTTCATGGAATTCAATCAAGTTATTTAATCCATATTGAATTAAAAAATTCAATTCGTTGGTTCCTACATCATCAACCAATTCAGTAAGCTATCACTGAAGATTAAACATGCTTACTATGACAAATTTGATCAATATCAAGTCACAAAAAGAACCAGGTCTGTTTTCATGCCTCATTAGATTTAGCCAACCAATTATCAATTAATTCCAAATTTACGTTCTTTATCAATTTCCTCAAGAACCCCATGCTAAGAAGTAAGGAATAGATATCACTCTTATCAAGAAAATTAAGAGGAAAACCGTTATCACGGTACAAAGCAACAACATGCAATCAAACCAATTCCTTTAATCCAGTTCAAGTATTTAATTAGGTCAATTACATTGTTATCCAAAGGGAAAATCATGCTAACTCTACGATTTCACATAAAAAATTAGATAATCCACGAATCCCCTACCTCAAAGGCTTTTGAAGAAAACCACAACAGTCGATGAACGCCTAAGAAACTGGGTCAATTATCTACGAATCATCCTTAGATCTCCTCTCCTAACACAACCAAGACCAAAGCTCATCAAATTCGATATCCACATGCTTAGATCAACCCATAACGGGCGTGGATCTAAGAAACCGAGAGAAGGGGAGGAGTATATCTAAGTAGATCTATGAAAATCAAGCAAGAACAACCACATACCTCAAGAAACCGACTCTGATTTTCCAAGGGAAGCCTCTGGATCACCTCCAAAATGCTTGGGAGAGATTCTCCTACATCCCAGGAAATATAATCCCGAGTTATGGCCAATTAGGGAATTAAACAAGGCGACTAAAGGAAAAACGAGTTAGATCCAGAATTTTAGGATCTAACTTTAAGTGCCCGCACAGTTAGTCTGCACGATTTAACAAACCATGCACTAATCGTGCGTTAGCTTCTACCTCGACAACCACTCCTCGCACGGTTAGTTCGCATGGTTAGACAAACCGTTCACTAACCGTGCATTAGCCACTGCCTCCAAGACCACCCTTGCACGATTTTTCCGCACGGTTTAGGCAAACCATGCGCCTCCCATGCGAAGTCCATAACACTTTATATTTCCTTAAAAGCCCACCCAAATGCACACCAAGTCGCCTTGACCTCTCGGAACACCTCTAGCACCACATTTTCACAAAGGAATGGACCGGAGAGGTCTGGGCCATTACATTAGATACCTCTCAAAACATTCTCGTCCTCGAGAATCCAAAACCCACCTAAAGAGAAAATGAAACAGGGTCTGAACAACCACCCAATGAGATACCTCTCAAAATAGAGCATGCCACCAAAGAAACAAGGATTCCATCTCATAAACATGAAAGTTTCACAACCACATTAGCTACAATGATAAATGGAAAGAGGTAAACATCAAACAAATCTAGGTACTGAGCATGTATTTTTGACTCACGTTCCCAAGTAATCTCCACCATGCCACCGTGTCACCACAAGAAACGAACTAAAAAGATGGAACACCCACACAACAACTTCTTCTTTCGGTCTTGGATCTCCACAGTTCGCTCCTCAAATTTGGAATTATCATCAACATCGATCTCTCCCCAATCGATGATGTGTGAGTCATCATGAAGATAACGACGTAGCTGTGATACATGGAAAACATCGTGTATCTGAATCATCTGGGGGGGGGGGGAATTTCTACATGATATGCCACAGCTCCAACATGAGATAACACATCGAAAGCCCAAACAAACAGAAGATAAAGCTTACTTCCATGACCAAAACATCACTGCAAAAGATGAGGAGTCACCTTCAGAAAAACATGATCCCCAACATTAAACTATAAGGGTCTCCTTCTTTGATCAGCATATGATTTCTCATGATCTTGTGCTACCTTCATCCTCTCACAAATCACCTGAACCACCTTTGTTGTATTCTCCACTAGATCCGGTCCGAGCTGACTCTCCGACCTCATTCCAGTACAACGGAGAAGGGCATGGCCATCCATACAAGGCTTAAAATAGCGCCATACTGATGGTGGAGTGGAAACTATTACTGTAGGTGAACTCCAGAAAGGGTAACTGCCTCATCCATGAACCTCCAAAATCAAGAACACCAGAGCGCAACATATATTCAGGAGTCTCGATGGTTAGCTCTGTCTAACCATCCGTTTGAGGATGAAAAGTAGTGTTATGGCACAATTGAGAAACAAAAGCATGTTGGAGACCTCTCCACACCCTGAAGGTAAAACGTGGATCTCGATCAGCAATTATTATCCTAGGGACTCCATGAAGTCTAACCACCTCCTCCAGATACTGCCTCGACAAAACATTCACTGAGCTTGACTCCTTGATTGCTATAAAGTGGGATGATTTCTTTAAATGATCCACCACCACCCAAATAACATCAATTCCTCCCGGAGCTCAAGGAAAACCTATAAAAAAGTCCATTGAGATGTCCTCCCATTTCCACTGAGGAATATCTAAAGGCTGGAGAAGACCACCAGGAACATGGTGTTTGGCCTTCACCTTATGGCAGACTAAACATCGAGACACAACCTCCACAACCACACGCTTCAGCCCAGGAAACCAAAACCGACTCCTCAAGGATCGGTACATCTTCGTCACACCAGGATGCACCACTAAAGGAGTACCATGGAACTCTCTGAGGACCGTCTCGTGCATCGCCAAGGGAACAAAAAGCCTTCTATGATACAACACTCTGTGTTGTTCATCCTTAGACCAACCATCAGGGGCCTCGCCACAAACAACTAGGTCTCTCCAGACCTCCAACTCAGGATCCCCCAACTGGGACACTTCCACCTTCTGCATCAGGTATGACTGCACCGTCATCTGAAAAAGAAAACCTCTACCTCCAACTTCTCCCATATCAAGATGTAATGCCAACCGTTCTTCCATTACCCTCCAGGAAACACCAGATTCACGCACAGCTTCACTACGTGACATTAGGCTCAGCGCATCAGCTACAAAATTAACTTTTCCAGGTGTATACGATATTTCAATGTCGTATTCCTGTAAGAACTCCATCCACCGACGCTGTCGTAAGTTCAAGTCACGCTGGGAGAAAACATACCTCAAACTCTTATGATCCGTGAAAACCACAAAGCATTCACCAATAAGGTAATGTCTCCAAAACTTTATAGAAAACACCATGGATTATAACTCAAGGTCATGGGTGCGTTTATTGGGACACAACTATCGAGACCCATAAGAAACAACTGACCTCTGCTGCATGGGAACACAGCCTAGCCCCAGATGTAAAGAATCACAGAAAAAATCAAACTGAACCCCCTAAGCTGGAAGACAAAGGAATAGAGCACATAATAACTTCTCTTTTAGATACTTGAAATCTACCTGAAACCAATCAGTCCATATGAAAGCCTGATCTTTCCTGGTCAAAGCTGTCAGAGGAGTCACGACCTGTGAGAAATTGGCTATGAACCTCCTGTAGTTTCCTATGAGACCAAAGAAATTTCACACCTCTGAAATTGTCATAGGAGCTACCTAGGACACAACTTCTTCTATCTTCGATGGATCCACATCTAATCCCTAATGGGACTCAACATTCCCCATGAAACAGACTTCTCGAGCCCAAAACTCACACTTTGACAACATCCCAAATAGCTGATGTCGACGAAGAACTCCCGAAACAGCTCATAGATGCTCTACATGCTCCTCTTCAGATGTGTAGTACACAAGGATGTCTTCGATGAAAACTACAATGAACTTTTCCAGGAACTCACAGAACACATCATTCATCAATCCCTTGAATACAGCTGGAGCATTCTTCACACCAAACGATATTACAACGAACTCATAATGGCCATGACGACGATGGAAAGAAGTAATCGGGATATATTCATCCTTCACATGCATCTGATGATATCCTAAACGCAATTCGATCTTTGATAACCAACTTGCACCCATCAGTTGATTGAATAATTCATCGATCCACGGAAGAGGATAAAGATTATTTATTGTCACTTTGTTGAAGTGATGATAATTGACACACAACCACAAACTGTCATCGGCCTTCTTCACGAACAAAACTGGTGCACCCCATGGGGACACGCTTGGTCGAAAAAAACCGCACTGTAACAGACCATCAAGATATATATGTATCTCTCATAACTCAGAAGGGGCCATCCTATACGGAGACATAGATATAGGAGACGATCCTGACTGTAGCTCGATCCCAAACTCAATCTCTCGTAGAGGGGGAAATGCTACCACCTCTTCATGAAAGACATCAGGGTATTCCTCTAAGACCCTAAGAAACACCAACTACTGAACCTCTGAAGAACTCAGCATCATCTCAGATTCCATGGTTGATAAGGATGGAACTCGCTTGTGACCCATCCGAGGATCTCGTTCACCAAAAAACACCACCTGTTCTCCATCTGCACCAAGGAAAACGACCTTCTTCCTGAAGCAATCCACGATATCCTGCACCGAATACAACCAATCCATGCCGAGGATGACATCATATGGTTGTATTCATAAACACAGGAAATATCCCAAAGAGTGGTGATTCCCCAACACTAGCTCACACTCTCTACATACTTCAAACAAGTCAGCTCAACCTCCAACTGGCGTAGTCAATGCCAAGGGCACTGGAAGCCTCTCTAACTCAAGTCCCAAGGCATGGACAAGGATAGGTGATATGAGGGAGTGTGTCGGTCATGAATCAAACAAGGCATACACCAAGGTAGAATACAAGCAAAGGGTACCTTGAATGACGTCTGGCTCACCTGGAGCTGGAAACGCTAGAGCATGAAGCTGACCACGACCTCCTCCATGGCCTCTCTGTCCATGATGACGAACACCACCACGACCACACTATGCTCTCTAAGGACGGGGAGTGTCATGGGGTTGTCCTCTCCCTACCCCATCTACCCTCTGCTAATCTAAATCTAGTGAAACTGGCTGCTGATGCCTTAGTGGGAACTGCCTCAATGGAGGAACCTGGAGTATAAAACATGGAGCACGATGACTGCTGTGAAAGACCGGGCACTCCCAATGCTGATGACCACAACCACCACAAAAAAAACAAGTTCTTGATCCCTTGGTATAGGCTCGAGAGATGCTGACTCCGGAGAAACAAGGTGTGAAGGGCTGGGAACTACCCTCGGCTGAACATAAACTCTTCTACCCTGAAAACTGGGAACCCAGGACCACAAACTTGCTTTGTGAGGAATCAGGCTGATTCCCCTCTTGTGATGATCCGGTCCTGGAAAAAGTCATTTCGACAACCTCTACCCTCACTAGCACCTCAAGATATGTGTTTAACATAAATGGGGTGACCTCGCGCTGGATATCTAGATGCAAAGCCTCCTCGAAATGCCTCGCCATGGCCTCCTCATCTGGTAATAGGTCCGAAGCGTATCTTAAAAGGTTCTTGAAATGGATTCCAAACACTCTAATAGTAGATCTCCCCTATCGAAGGGTAAGAAGCTCTTGATGACTAGACTCCTTCATAGTCGAAGAAAGGAACTCAACTCAAAACTTTTCTCGGAACTCCTCCCATGAGATTGATGATTCCTCACGATCCTCGAGGAAAAAGAACCACCACTTCCTTACTGATCCACGCAACATCATCACAGCTAAGGACAACCAATGCTCCTTCTGAGAACGGATCGAAATGAATCCTTTATCGACCTCCTCCAACCAGTCTTCCGTGACTGCATCTGAAATGGAGCCCTCATACTTCTGCAGGTTCTGGTGCTGAAACTCTCGGAGTGTCTTCCTCCAAGTGTCTTCGTTGTCATCCTCTACACTATGATGACCTTCTAGAATATCCTACTAGACATATTCTGCGTAAACCTGACGAGGACGTAGACCTGGGTGCATACCTGAAAAAATAACAAACACTTAGAGCTCCTAATCCTGGAATATGGAAGAATCAACATTAATTAATTAATTTTTTCTTTCATTCGTTTTAGGTTAACCTATCCCAAGGTCAACCAATTCAAACATAGGCACAAAGAATAATGATGCATGATCCTTTCCTAGGTCTTTACCCTACTACCAGTATCACCCTGTTTAGTATCCATTTTAAACATAGAGGTCCGTACATTAGATCATAGGGGGCCCTAAACACCTATGTCTCAACCGGTCTCCAGTGTTTAACTCACTTGCTAAACATGAATGACATCATTTCCCCACCAACCCATGAAACCTCACCTGTGCCTAACTCCAAACTCCATCCTATCCCTCAACCAGACCATTGATACCACTCTATCATGACCCCCTCCCCACAAGTGTACCCCTCCTGGTCCGACAATGTGAGAAGGGGGATAATGACCCCCGAGTCCCGCCTCCAGTAGGCCTTGGGTTGGCGACTAGCACTGAGGGCATAATAAACACAGAAATGGGAGGAATTACCCTCTAAGAGAACACATGCAGAAGAGAGAGATAAGATAGGCACCAATAAACTCCAAATTAGAAATGGAATATAAAATAAACCCAATTACACATATGAAATGTCATGAAAAAGTACTACAACTGGAAGGTAAAAACTGCAAGTACCCAAAAGGAAGTAAAACAGCAGCAACCACAAGCCCGAACAGCTCCTGCAACCCCAAGCTAGTAGGAACCAGGTTGATCTCCAACCAGCTCCAAGTGACCTAAAAAACACTTTATATATACATAGGGAGAGTATAATAGTATACTCAGTTGGATCCTCCCCTAAGCCTCTCGTGCAAAAGTTAAGAAAGAATGCTAAAGCATAGTGAACAATAGTGAAACTAACTCGTCACCTAAACAGGTCTACTATATTCCCAACCTCACCATGGATACTCTCACCAAGTAACGCATACAAGAATATATCATATAGTAATGAATATCAAGGGTACCCCGCTACTACTTCCCCACTAGTTTGCCTCTTTGACCCAATGACATATGTCCTTTACATCTCTCTCCAAAGGCTGGACCATATAAACTTGGGCTAAGCTCCACAATCTGCACCACGTGCACCACAAAGGCTTGCCCGCAAACACCTGGGCAAAGCACAACACCATCCTTACAACCAAAAGTAACCAGGTAGTTTCCGGAATCCACCACAGTTCGCATAACATGTATCATACGTCGAGTATTATACCACAATCGATTACAACCCATACACTGAGTAAGGATCCCCAAGCCATCACAGCCTATACACGTTACACCTATAGTAGTCCATATGATACTATAACTAGAATATATGTGTGTGAAATAACGACAAACCATTACAGCCTTCTACACACATATATGGGGAAAACTAACCGATGTTCCAATGGCATTAGTATCTACCAAGAGAAGAGAGCGGGGCTAAAGGGGGTAGTCAGTCATTCAGCCTCCTATCAGAATGTTGAGGAAAACACCCCCCAGGGCTCAGAATCCCCGGGGTGTCAGTTTCCCTTACTAACAGGGTGGATTAGCATATAGAAACACAAAAAGTATAGAATATATCATAACTCACAACCACACTATGGACATAACCTAGTCTTAGACACAACTACAGCTAACGTCTCTCGGACTCCAGGCTTCCACTCTTAAGACTAGGTATCCTATAAGCACACAACCATTTAAATGGATTTATTAGAATACTTCATCCCCTTTTTATCAATTTCACTGTACGTTAATTAATTCAATGAACATTAATTAACCAAGAAAAATTCCACATTATGTTCCATCAACATCACATCCAAAAATCACTGCTCCTTCAAAGTTCTCAACCTCATCATTAAGTTTCATCAAAATCCAACCCCATGGGTTAACATCATTTATTTGAACATTCAGTATAGATTTAATTTCCCATATTCCTAGGCATTCTAGAAAAGAAACTTAATCTACTAAACACAAGGGGGATCAACACGGTGAGTATACGAACTACCCGTCGAGTCTTTTCCGCCTATAGAAAGGGCATAGACCCATTCTCCCTTGAGAGGATAAACATGAAAAGCACGTGGAATACCCCGTGTGTCTTCACCTCCTTCAGAAGGAGGGTAAGAAAGACGAGCTTCCTTGAGAAGTGGGGAAAGGTAAATCAGATAAACAACCAAACAAAGCACCAAGCATCCAACAACCATATTCATCCCATTCCATCATCCCCGGTGTCCTCCCTGATAACCACATTCATAAACCGATGCATCTCTCCACTGTAGGCATCATCCACTGCCAGAACCACAATGAATCCCTACCTCCACATATCAAAACACCCCTCTAGGGTCACATCACAACACAAGATATCACAACACCCCTCCAGGTTTACAGCACAATACAAACAGCGAGAAAACAACCATCACATCAAATGGAATTTTAGCCCTAATTCACAAAAAGAGGGTAACTCCGAACCCTTCATGGAATTAAATCAAGTTATTTAATCCATATTGAATTAAAAAATTCAATTCGTTGGTTCCAACATCATGAACCAATTTAGTAAGCTATCACTGAAGATTAAACATGCTTACTATGCCAAATTTGATCAATATCAAGTCACAACAAGAACCAGGTCCGTTTTCATGGCTCTTTTTATTTAGCCAACCAATTTTCAATTAATTCCAACTTTACGTTCTTTATCAATTTCATCAAGAACCCCATGCTAACAAACAAGGAATATATATTATACTTATCTAGCAAATCAAGAGGAAAACTATTATCACTGTACAAAGAAACAATATGCGATCAAACCAATTCCTTTAATCCGGTTTAAGTATTTAATTAGTTTAATTTAATTGGGATCCAAAGGGATAAATCATGCTAACTTTAAGATTGCACATAAATAATTAGAGAATCCATGAATCCCCTACCTTAATGGTTTTCGAGGAAATCCACAACAGTCGATGAACAGCCACGAAACCGGGTCGATTCTCTACGAATACTCCTAAGATCTTCTCTCCTAACACAACCAAGACCAAAGCTCATCATATTTGACATCCACACGCTTAGATCTACCCATAACAAGCATGGATATAAGAAACCGAGAGAAGGGGAGGAGTATATCTAAGTAGATCTAAGAAAATAAAGCAGGAGAGACAATATACCTCAAGAAAACAGATCTGATTTTCCAAGGGAAGCCTCTGGATCGCCTTCAAAATGCTTGGGAGATATTCTCCTACCTCCCAAGAAAGGTAATCCCGGGTTATGGCCGATTAGGGGCATAAACGAGGTGAGTAAAGGAAAAAGGAGTTATATCTACAATTTTAGGATCTAACATTAAGTGCCCACATGGTTTAACAAACCGTGTGCTAACCATGCGCTAGCTTCTGCCTCGACAACCACTCCTCGCATGGTTAGTCTGCACGGTTAGAAAAACCATGCGCTAACTATGCATTAGCCACTGCCTCCAAGACCAGCCTAGAACGGTTTGGCCGCATGGTTTAGGCAAACCGTGCGCCTCCCGTGCGAAGGCCATAACCCTTTAGATTTACTAAAAAGTCCACCCAAAACACACACCAAGTCGCCTTGACCTCCCGGAACGCCTCCATCAACACATTTTCACAAAGGAATGGAACGAAGAGGTCCGAGCCATTACAGACCAGGATCTTGTAGTTATTATTGAACTCAAAAGGATGAGGTGTGTTACTATTTTTTTTCTAGACTACAATCCCCATATTTTCCATCAGGGTTGACTTGTTTTCATACTTTTCTAGATGTACTGTATTTGGCTATATTTATTTTCCACTAATTTTTCTCATACAATGGTTGTGGGATTTAGTTTTTTTTCATACATGGTTAATCTTATTTTCATATTTCATCATTGTATGGTCTTGTAGATGTGTTTATGTGTAAATGTAAAATAGGATATGTCCTCCCATGTTAGTGATATGCATACCTGATTCTAGTCATCAACACTTGAACAATTTATGGAAGTCTTGTGGAGTCGTGAAACAAACCACATTTGGACATGTCATGAACGTGTTTTATCAGAGCCATCGGTTCTAACATAGGAAAAGATTCAATGATATATTTTATTCAAATAGTGATATGTGTTCTGAGTTCAGCTTCTAGGACATGAATCCAGTGTTAGTGTGGAGGTCGATTTATCCATAAACATTGACTTTGATCTCCAAGAACTTGACTAGATATGTGATGAAACTAGTGGAAGAGGAAACAATAGAACATGTATCATATAGTGTTGGGTTTTGGTTTTCATATCCTAATTGAGTCATATCTCTTTATATACTCATTGACTGTGACAAATAATTTTTATTTATTGACCCTTTGTGACTTATGAGATCTAGGATTCAGAATCAGGATCACAATGATGACCCTCAATGATGAGCCATTGATATAGGGACTATTTCGGTAGGTGTTACCTCCTAGTGATTATCCAGTTATACCCATTCTTATTAAGATTCAGATGGTACCAAAAGTTAATGTATATGAGTTGAATAGACTTTGTGTGATTCATGTGTTCTAGTGGAAGTGACCTCTCAAGTTCTAAGGTGAGCCTGAATAATAAGTGGATGAGAACTATCATTAGGCGGGGATTCATGTTTCCCTTACACTAAGGAAAAAAAATAGATTTTTGTTCTGGAAGAAATCCTTCTCCATTGCTTTGTAGGGTAATGATGGATTTTAGTGACCCATTCATATGACGAGGTGACTCTAGAAAAGTTAGTGTTTGATAATATTTTAATAGTATAATTATCACTAGATACTCAATGGTCATTACACATCCAGGATGTTCCATAGGTTTAGCAGGGAATCACTTTAGTATGTGAGTATTCATCAAGGGTCAAAAACCTCCCCAAGTACATGTTGAATATGTTACTTGACCAGTATATTTGGAAAAAGACTTTTGTGTGAGTTCATATCACAGACATCTGAGATAGTTTTACAACACTTTTAATTCCTACCAATTATGCGGTTCATGATCAATAATTTTTGGTTGAGGGTTTTATTTATATGCATATGTAGATAGTGGTTCCTGTACAATTCACAAAAGAGAAGAGACTTTAGTATCCAAGATCTAAAGTTATTCTTAGGGACCTAAACGTGAGATAAATTTCAAGAGGAGTTATGAGGACATGGGTTCTATAGTTCACTGATAAAAATATGGATCTATTCATCCTAGTGAGAGGAGGCACTACTCATCTGATGGAATGGGACATCTAGTAAGTGATTTTCCAACCTAAAACATATATGAAAAATAAATATTGTATCTTTCATCAAGGAAGAAGAATTGAAATGAACATATTACTTCACAGGGTGATGGATGTATTAGAGGAGGTTGGAGAGAAGGTAGATATTTTTAAGAGCCTCTACATGACACCACAACCATGTGTTCCATGCTAGTATCAAAGTGCTGGAGAAAAGGGGACGAGTATCTAATATCGGTTGAGGCTTATGACCATGAGCATCAAGGGATTAGTCAACGTATAAAATTTTTTCTCCACAATTTCAATTCTGATAGACACAGGTTCACATCATTTAATAATTTCCACTTATCATGTTTGAGAAATAAAATTTCATGTTGATCCGTGGGCTTGTCCCTTCTGTTTGGATACTCCTACTACAGATGACTCAATGATCAAACATTTGTGTATAAAGTGCGACCTGACTCTTTGAGGAAATAGTTACTATTGGGATGTCATTGTATAAGTGATAATTCATTATGAATTTATCATATATATAGACTAGTTACATATAATTCATTCCCAGAATGATTATTGAATGCATAGGATGTGGTGTGTCCACAGTGATGGGACTGCATTTTCCTCTATGGTTGAAAAGGAACACCACACAATATAGGATGGACTTATGCAAAGTAGGGTGTATCCAATTATTCATCAGTTAAATATCATGTACAATGTTTTAGTGGATACAATTATTTTTGAATTCTATTTTGAGGTTGATGAGTATGAGGATGTCTTTCATGATATTTTTATAGGCATATGACCCCAATAAGAAGTCGAATTCTCTATAAATATACACCATGAGATGACCATGATATCTATGATAGTATAACATATATCTACCATAGAGATACATGAGATTATGGTGTTGTCGTTGGAATTAAAAAAGAAAGGATTTAATAGACCCAATGTTTCACCTTGGGAAGCCCCATTATTTCACACTGTGATGCCCCAGTGCTATTCACCACTAAGGTGGAGTGGAGCTTGAGGTTTTGTATGGATATACGTCTCCTAAACCAAGAGAGTGTAAATAATAACTATACACTATTGATTATTTATAACCTATTTCATCAATTTAAAGGGAAATTATTGTTCTCCATGATTGTCTTAATATCAGGCTATCACCGGTTGTGAGTACTGTATTGGGATATACTGATGATGGAAATTAGATGTCAGTATAACCACTCTGGTTATCTGGTTATTCCCTTTGGCATCATGAATTCCCTAGCTACATTTGTGGTAATCATAAGAAATATATTTCATCCTTTCATGGATGTTTTTGTTTTAGTCTTCATCGATGATATCATTGTATACTCATTTTCCATGGATGACCATGAGACACGTATATGGATGGTCCTAGAAATAATACAAGAGAACCAGATTTATGGGGGTTTATCAATGTATAGCATTGGAATCATAATGTGCACTTTCATGGAGATTTTATCTCATCAGATAGCGTGTTAGTAGATCAGTGAATTATAAGGTAGTTTTAGCTCAAGATCCTCCAAATATAGGGATTATTCTTAGAATATTCCTTAGGCTGTCAGTATATTACTGTAGATTCATAAAATTTCTATAGTATATCAACTCCCTTGAAATAATTGTCCTGAAAGGGGTAGCCTTTTGTGAATACATTGAGGTTTTTATATAAAAGTTAAGAGTTGAATAAGAGAATGACATGCACACCCATCATGAGTTTTTTAGAAGAGGGTGTTGAGTACATAGTTTTATGTGATGCATCAATAACCAACAATGGATGCTTTCTGATGCAAAGGTAGGAGGTGACTTTCTATAGTTCACATTAGTTGAGGCCACATGGGTATAACTACATGACCAACAATCTTGAGGTTCCAAAGCTGTTTTTTTCATTGAATATGTGGTGACACTTCTTAATTAGTGAGCGTTTCATCACCTATTCTGACCATGGGAGTCTAGAATACATATTATCTCATAAGGATATTAACTTGAGATTGATGTGACATCTATGTTTTCTGCAAGGATTATGACTATGATATTTTCTATACTATTACTAAGGGTAACTTAGTAGATAATGCTCTTAGTAGGAATCCATTTTCTAGTTTTTGAGTGAGGCATTGGAACTATTGGTCTCATTGTAGTTTCCTTTATTGTATGGATATGGGGAATCAAAACTCTATTTCATGGTTGTTACTCTTATACTTTTATAGTGATTCATGGTAGAAAAGGGTGGGGAAATAGACAATGACACCCTATATACATATATATCCCTTCAGCATGAGCCGTATTGATTTTCTAAAGGCGAGGACCATGTCATTATTTTAGGAGGATGCACGATGGTACTAGTGATATTATGGGAGGTGGTTATAAGAATGTTATATAAATCAACATTGGATCTATATCAAGGTGAGGAAAATATGTACTGTAACTTCCCTCCCTCTTCTACATTGTCCTAATAATGCGGTGAGATAATAATTGGCCTCATGATACCTTCCATAGATTCCAAAGGATATTAGTTAATGCTAAGGGATTCAAGAACCATTGGGTAATGATTTTACCCCAGAATAAACCAACCATCCAATGAAATCATAACAAACTACAACTTCATGAAACCTGTCGACAAGTAAACCATGAAAATTATTTACCAAGACACAACCTTTTAATCCATAACAATTACTATAAACCAAAAAACATCCCACAGGATCCCAAAATCATAGTACTAAGTGGATGACTCAACAACAAGACGCAAATGAAACCTTGATGTGCTCTATGTCTCCACAATGAGACCCACGATCCAATCACCACAATACCACCCAAGTATTACAATGAGATAAAAGAAAATTGATATGCTTTACCCTTACCTATATCCCAAAAAACCACATCTGGAAAAACACCAATGTTCCAATGCAAGGTTGAGTAAAAATAATCAATAGTATATCTCCAAATGACTTCCCTAGACATGCCACTAGGATAAAACCATTAGTACATTTTTATAAAACAGTTTATATAAAAAATTAAATAGTTCAACAATTTCAACAAGCCAACACACCCTTACCAAGTCATTTTCTCCAAAATACCAACGATATTATAGAAATACAACAATAAAGACATAATATATTTTTACCATAAAATATTAGAACACAAATCTCATATTTATTATCCACATTCATTATCAATACATACCCTGAGTTTCACTAACTCAAACTAGTAAAAAAACACAATGGAACTTCTCGTCAAAGACCGATTACAACTTTACAAATTTAGTGATACTTACATACCACTTATAATTTATGGTGGCACTTATGTCAATTTTGATAGCTATTCATTCCACATACTTTTGATCCATGTCAAACACATGCACATACACATAACCGACAATGAGAACATAACACACCAAGGCCACAACATAGTGAAAAAAACCAATTCCAAACCAAAAAATCAATTCTGACATTATCCATGCCACACAAAAATCCATAAAATAATATTTTTTTTATTGAAACCCATTTTTAGACACCTTTTTTATAATTCAATCATAACAACTAATTTTACAATCTCTATTTTAAAATCAAACAAAAAGTTCATATCACTAAAAAACACATTTTTCCAAAAATTCAACAAATTATCAAAAAATGAATTACCATAAATATTTTAAAAATATAGTAGAAAATAAATTTAAAGGAATACAAATTAATTTAAACCATGGATTATATTTATATTATAATTTAGTCAATATAGAATCCACCTACCTTAGAGTTTTGGTGAAATCGACCAATGCCCAACTGAGCCCCAAATTCAGATGATCTCTCCACCAAAACAGCCTAAGATCCATTTTCCTAATATCAACAAGAAAAAATATCAATTATTAGGCACAAAAACCTTATATTCACATGAAATGGGTGTAGATCTAGAAAACCGGCAGAAAGGTAAAACTAGATCTACTAAAAACCATGAAGTAACTAAGAGAAAATGATTAATGGAAGAGCATCACCATCACCGCAACATGAACCCCATTTGAATCGCTTATAAAATGAGTAAGAGATACCCTAAAACTCTTGAGAACAATATATACCATGTATGGTTTGAGTGGGGGAATAGGGGATGAGTTTAGGGATAATCTTATGTGATAAAATTTAAAAAAACACGTTTTGTTGTTCCACATGGGTAGCTTGCCCAGTTAGGGAAAATATTTGCGGACTATGCACATAATATTGCCTCCATAGGGATACCACATGGTTTTCTCACATGGTCAGATAATCTATCCACAGAATATGAGAATCCCACTACCTCCACTTACACGGTTACATGGAGATCTTACAAAGTTTTCCCAAACTGCCCTCAAAATGTTCCCTAGAAAAGACTCCAAACCTATCTAAATCCCTACCAAACACTCCCATAATATACCCAACTAAATTAACCACATAAAAAGGCATTAAAAAGTATTACATATTTCAAACTAGGGGTGCTATATTCTCCACAACATTTGACGTTCCATTCTCAAAATGTATAAACCCATCTATTTGCTAAAAAGGCTCAGGCCAATGCTCAGATATCTCTTTCTCCTACTTTTAAGTATCCTCTTGAATCTGAAAATGCTACCAAAAAACTCAAATTGGACCAATTATTATGCACTTATAGACATTTTACTTCTTATCCAAAATCTGCACTAGCACATGCACCAATGAAGAATCTAGAATTATCTCAACAAGATCTCATCAAATCACATGGTTAGGATCTGGTTTGTACTTATTCAACTACAAAAAATTGAATAAATTGTGTACAACACTATAACATGGTATAAAGAACAAATAATAATTGATCTCTCTAACCATCTCATGTTTCTCAAAATGACTAACATGCCTTGGAGATATCTTACTCTACCTTCCAACCCAAATATGTCATAGTCTATGAGGGATTCTTAAAAACACATGATCACCCACATCAAACAACAACTACCATTGATGTTGGTTCACATAATCTCTTTGATGACATTGAGTTATCTTCATCCTCTTCATGATCAACGTAATTTTCTCCATCATCTACTATACAATTCTATACCCAACCATTGAATTCTCACCGGTTTCAACCAACTATAGTGGAGAACAACTCATATTCCCATACAAAGGATGAAAATGAGCCATATGTATTGATGATTGTAAACTTTTATTATATGAGAATTATACTAATGACAAGTGATCCTACATTTATCCACCAAAATCCATAATAAGAGTCCATAACATATCTTCCAATGATTATATCATTCTCTCAGATAACCCACCCATTTGTGGATGATATGCCATACTAATCGTCAACTGTGTGCCTTGTGCTTTCTTGAAAGATTTATAGAAATGGGAGGTGAACGTAGGGTCTCTGTTAGATATAATAGATACTATAAAATCTTGACCCTTTCCCACCTAACATATATAGATTTTGGATAGAAACTCCACTAGATAAGATTCAAAACAATTGAGATGAAATTGGCTGACTTTGTGAGTTGATCCACTATCACCCACATAGAATCATGCTTTTTGACCATTCCTCGGTGGACTATAACAAAATTCAACACTATTTTCTCCCACATTGTGAAAGTAATTGGTCAATATTTCAATATACCTTCTAAACATTATTGCTATTCATTAACTTCGTGAACATAAAATCATCTCAAATTAAACACATCAACTCTCCTAATATTTCTATCCCACCAAAATTATGATTTCAATACGTTAAACATTTTATGAATTCCAGGATGGATGGACCTTCTAGAATGATGACCAGACCTTATAATTTACTATTGATAAGCCGCTGATACAACCATCTTATTCTGAAAACACAAACCTGAATGCCCATTCAATTCCTAGTCCTCAATGGTCCCCCTATATTTAGTTTCGACCATATATCCACACACTCAGAATAACACATATGTGTCTCTATAACCATGGAAACCAAGTCAAAGAAACCATGAAACCAAAAAAAAAATCTATCACCCAAATAATCAAATTATAACATCATGTTGGCTATATCCAATATTAACTCTCACTTATCTGATGCATGTTTCACCACCTAACATATGACTACCTACATAATGCATATGCCACCAAATTTTCCTTTCCTAGTGGTTATATCAAGTCATAGTCAAACATTTTTAGATACTCCATCCATCTTTTTTGAATCAATTTAAAATATGTCTATGAGAAAATATGATTTAAAATCTTATGATCTGTAAACATCAATAATTTTTCACTAAAAATTTTATGACACAACATTTTCAAAGAATGAACCATTGTCACCAACTTGAAGTCATGAATTGAAAAAGTTATTCTCATGAAATGTGAACTGTCATGATACATATGTGACCACATTAACCCCTTTCATGAGAATACACCCCACCCATGATCCTGATGCATCACAATACAACATGTACCGTTTTCCTGGTTTGGGAAAAACCATGATTGGGGATGTTGTAAAGAAACCCTTAAGCTCTTTGAAATTTTTCCAAAAAAACTCATTCCACAGAAATGGAAAATTATTCCTTGTAAAATAATCAATTGGTGAATACTATCATGATAAATTATGAAAAATAAATGTTGATAATATCTAGGTAGGCCAATGAATCCCCTTATCGTAAAAATGTTATTCGGTGGTTTCTATGAAATAATAGACTCTATCTTTTCCTGATTAACTGAAAATATTTTATTAGAAATACATGTCCATGAAAACAAACCTACTATATTTTAAAGTCGGATTTTGATAAATTGGCATAGAAACAATAATCTATGAAGATTCCCAACACTATCACCGGGTACTACTCATGTTCTAGGATTTCCTAGAATACCCTAATATATCGTCATTGAATACCACAACAACAAAAATCCACATATTTATGAAATATATAATTCATCAATTCTATGAAAATAATAGTTTCATTCATCTTACCAATGGGAATAACCACAAACGCATAATAGACATATCCACTATTGAAGCCATTTTTCAGAATACCTTCTTTCTCTAATCACAATAGATTATATAATGACCATAAGTTAATCTTTGGGAACCACTTAGCTCATACCAACTGATAGAATAAATAATTAATTATCATAAGAGGATATCAATTCCGTATCTTGACTTAATTTAGACTTCAATAGTCAACACATAGTTGTATGGTTCCATCCACTTTTTTTTGAAACAACAGTAGCAATTCCCACAAATACATTCTAGTTTAGATGAACCCTTTGTTTTCTAAATCATCAAACTACACATTCAATTTCATAAATTATATTGGTTCTATTTGGTAATATAGAAGTGATATGTGGATTTTCACTGGTAAGATATCAATCTTAAACTCCACTTCTCTCACAAGTATAAAACCTAAGAAATAATCAGGAAACATTTTCATAATCCAATGAAAAAAATACTATAAGAACACTCTTCTAAGAACCTTACATTGATTCCAATTACAAAACCACTAACTAATACGATATTGTTCTAATAGTTGGTGCTAACAATCATGTTGCACCTAATTTTTCGTTATTCACTTCTCAAAATAAATGTTGGAAGCCATACTCTCTCTCAAAAAACATTCTGTTTGGGCATAACAGTAGATGTGGGCATTAACCATTGTCCACCAATCCATACCCAAGATTACACAATACACATCCATATCAAGAATGGATAAATCCCACAATAACTCAACAACATTTAAAACTATACAATATTTTAAAAATATGATATCACAAACCTCTATTTGAGCTAGAGTATTTTGATATTTTTATACTAAAGAAATCATTTATACTATTAAAACCTCATACTAAAAGCACCAGAATAATTAAAATAATGTGAATCAACCAATTTAGAATTATAAGAACTGTACCTCTCAACATGGATGGTCTCAACTATTTATCCATCACAACCGGCTCAACTCCAAACAAGTTCTTCTTGTCCACAATGTAGTCTTTACTTACATATTTAGGAGTCATAGTGTTCATGAAACCTCCATGTCTAACACTTCTCTACTAAGGATGGGTATGATTTTCCCCCATCCCATCAAGGAAAAGGACACCTGCATCCAATGAGGAGTGTCACGAACACCAGAACTCATCGAATTATAAAAATAACAATGATTATTCCCCATATTCGTATAGATATGACATTCTCATGGTTGTATTATACAACCCTCCTTGATGTGAAATGTAGAGCCACACTAAAAACATCTTGGTATACACTGAGGTTTTTGAAGAAGACTCACTAATCATTTTGTTGGATGTTGATGAATACTTCAAACATGTAAATAAGTGTCCCATTTCAACTTGATCCTAGCATTAGAGTGCATACTATTCCCCATGGGAACCAACATACATCCCATGCATATAGCCATGAAGATATCCATTTCTTCTACTATTGAAATAATCACCATTACCATCTAATAATTAATGTAGAGAACCTCTATTTGAGAAAAAACTTCCTTCAATAAACCATCTTCAATAATACATGCCATAAATGATGTATTTCCCCCCTTCTTAGGTGAAAACTACACAACCTTCAAAATTTTAGCGACATATTCTGTTACCGAGAGTATCGTCTAATTGAAATGAAAGATATACATTTTTCACTGAATTTTGTATGTATGAGGGTATAATTTTATATAAAAACATTACTAAAAACCCTCTCATCCCATAACGTGGTCCATTCAAGCTTGGACTGCCAACTCCCACCACTGACAGGAAAGATCATCTAACATGTATGTTTCTAGCTGCACTTTTAGCTCAACCAGTGTTCCCATGAATTCAAATATATTGTTAATTCTTTTCAACCAACCCTCTGTCCATTATAGCTCCAAATCAACCCTAATGATGATAGGATAATTTTGTTGAAATTGAACCCCATGATCCACATGAGTTGGCTCATTTTCTTTATTCCCATTTTACACATCTTGGAAAGTATGCACTATACTTTTCACTAGTTGATGGTTCACAAGGGGTTAATGTGAAACTATATTTTCAGTATCCTCCTTTAGTTGGTCTCTGTGATGCCTACCTGGTGTCATTTTTATCAATTCAAAATACAACCATAAGTTTCACTCCCTCAAAAAATGGATCAAAATTCAAATTTAATTACATTAAAACAATCACAACCAGGAATTCCACAAGTTTGCATTTCCCTAGTTGTAGTATTTTTTTTTGAAATATCCATCATGTTTTGAAAATTACACCATTTTAAAAATACCACCACTAAAAACATTTTTAGTGAACACATTTGAAAACAGTTTTTGGATTTTTCACAATTTTATATATTCATACCACAACATAAATTATTATGCCAAATGAAATATGAAATCCTAGTGAAAAGTCTTCTTTAGCATACATGCCATGCTCATCTCGTTGGCTACGCCAATAGTAATGTGATTTCCAATACCATTATGTTTCTCTAAAACAAAAATGCACCCATATACCTGGTAACTTGAAGTTCACCAAAAAAGGGTTTGATATGTCCTTTTATGCTACACATTTCAGGTTATGACAATCCTACACCTTAATACTGTCACATATCAAGGAATACACCATGAATGAGTGCCAAAACCAAGACTGACTACTGAAGCCATGAGAGAAAACATCTTGTAAGTAAAGGAATGAAAAAACTGATACAACTTGTAACATCCCACCCCTTTATTATTGGCTTGAGATGGAAGTGAAATTATACATGGCCTTAAGATAAATTCTGATGAAGCCAAATGCTAGAAATTAATATTGAGGGCTCCTAGAAAATTTTTGGAATTTGTTTCCCTTAGTATAAACCGACCAACCAAACAAAGAATATCAATTTACAACTACATGATGCATGGTAACAAGTAAACCATGACAATCCCTTACCAATGAACCCCAAACTGGTCTATAAAAATTCCCATAAAGAACAAAAATAAGCCACATGATCCGAAAATCAGAGTACTAAGTGGAAGACTCAACAAAAAGTCCCAAATAATACCAAAATGTGATCTATGGCTCCACACCAATACCCATTCTCCAAGAACCAGAATACCGGACATGCATCACGATGGGCCTCTAGAAAAATGAGATTATTTACCATTTATTATGTCCCAAAAATTATTATCTTAAAAAGTACTAAACTGCCCATGAAGGAGTTGAGTACAAATACTAAATTGGTTTCCCTCAAATGGCCTCCATCCACATCCAACTAGGATAATTCCATTCAAACTTTTGTATAAAATATTTTATACAAAACATTATATTTTGAAACAATTTCAACAAGCCCAACACACCCTTACCAATCCATTTTCACCCAAATCTCTATGACAGAAGAGAAAGACAACAAGCAATACATAATCCATTTTTAGATTCCCATATTAGTAACATAATCTCATATTTTTTAGCCTAATACATAATCATAAAAAATCCATTTAGTTTCAGACACTCAAACTGGTAAACACATTGGAACTTCTCATCAAATAATGTTTACTACATTTCCATTTAATTTGTACTTCCTAACGACATATCCTTGATGGTGACACTTATGTCAACTATCCATCCCCTTTTATAGTGGTACTATCTACCAAAATCACATCCATCTCAAACACATGCACATTCACTTAACAAAAAACGATCACATAACACACCAAAGCCACAAAATGATGCAAAAAACCAATTCCAAACCAAACTATCCCTTATAAAATCATCAATTCCACACTACCGTCAATAAAACAATACCTTTTATTGAATCCCATTTTAAAAAACAATTTTCATAAATCAACCCAATTATTTTTTTAAAATAAACTTTATAAAATCCAACAACAATTGTATATCTCCATAATATCCCATTTTCCCCAAAAATCCACAAATCATGAAAAAATTAATTTCTAACAAAAATAACACATCATAATTAGAAAAATTATTCAAGAGAACCTAGTTAATTTAATGAAAGGATTATACTTCTATCAAAATGGAGTCAAGAGAGAAGCCGCATACCTATGGGTTTTGGTGAAATCCACTGATGCCCAACCATACCACAAATCAAGATGAACACTCCTCCAAAACTTCTTTAGATCCCTTTTCTTATTATCAACTAGCCCCAATCCAAATATTGCATGAAAAAAACCCTTGATCTATATGAAACTATTTTATATATAGAAAACTAGTAGAGAGGTAGAAAAATATCTAAGAAAAACAATAAGAAATCAAGAGAGAATCCTTACTAGAAGAGAATCTCCTTCACAACACATTGAAAACCATCGAATTGCTTTCAAAATGAGTGGTAGAGCCCCTACAACCCATTAGAACATGTAATCAAAAGTATGGTTCATATGGTAGAAGATAGGAGTATTTTAATGAAAATATTGAGTTATAATGATTTAAAAAACACTTTTTAATTCTATACATAGTAAACTTGCATGGCTAGGAAAATCATGCGGTAATCGTTCGCATGCTACAACATCAACAAGGACCCCACATGGTTTTCTATCACAGTTAGATAAACTATGTTCAAACCATGTGAATCACACTACCTCTAGTTTCATGGTTACCTATAGATCATTTAAGGTTTCCCCAAATCATGATCAAACCATGATCCCCTAAGAAAATTATCCAAACCTTTCTAAATCCCTCCAGATTTATCAAAAAATTTACCCAACTACATTAACAACAAAAAATGGAATAAAAATTGGTTATATAGATCAATATAGGGAATATACATGTACCATGACCCCAACAACATTTTTTCACTATGAATAAATAATATATTTTCTGAGTGTGTCTCTTGATGTAATAATTATCAGTAAGTGAAGGATGAACCCCATGTTCTCGTGGGTTTAGCTCAACCATTGATGTGATGAAGTAAAAGTGGGACATTATATACATGGACATCACTAATTTTTCTGACTCACTATAGAGAGCAAGCAATCACGGGACTATATTTGGAACCAACTAATACATAAATTATGTAGATTATATAAGAGTGTATATGGTCTAAATATAATCATCATAAGACCTATGTTGACTGGTGGTAGAGGCCACTAGTGATCAAGAAGAGATTCAATGTGTTCCTACTTGTTCCTCCTTGATGCGCAGTATGGCTATTTGGATTGGGAGGGAATCTATATAAAATATTTATTATCTCTTGTAATATAGTATGTAGAGTTGGAAAGGTGGTATAATACATAGATATACCACTAATGTTATACAAGGTACATGATTTATTCCATGTGTCATGGATAAAGAGTTATGTTCAAAACCTATCGCATGTTATCGAATCAGAAAAGCTGGATATTGAGGATATAGATTCCTTTTCTATGTACTAGTTATATATCGATGATTGGCAGGAGAGGAAAATTTGTGGGTGAGATATTTCATTAATTATTGAATAGTGTAAGTACATGAATCTTTAGGAAAAAACCTTGGATCGAGAGGCTCGTATGCTTTCTCACTACACACATCACTTTCTTTAGCCACTTGTTTTGGATTTTTTCGATGTAGATTCCCATGGTGGGGAAAATTTAGTGACTCAGATTTCAATGTATTATTTATTTATATTTTATGTATTACTTTCCATATCATGCGTTGGGAGGGTGTGTGATTCTCAGGCCTAACGTCCCCATAAAAATGTTTGAAATATATTTAGTATATTTAACGCACGCATGCATAGTTTCTCATTAAAATTGGAATAACTTCTCTATGGATTCTTATATTATAAATATTATGGAATATTTGTGTTAAAATATTGGGTTTTACCCTATTCATTGTATAAATATTTATCATGATTGGTATTCTTGTCTAGAAAAAATCATGGGAGACTTTTTAAAATATATTAATTTATTTACTATTTAATTTTATATACTCATCAAAATATAAAACTATATATATAAACATTGATGGTGGATTACCATGATTATACAATAATCCATTGAGATCCATAGAATCATTGGAGATTCCTTGAAGGAACAACCATTGGTGAACAATAATCGGATCAGTGTTCCAGGATCGATGTGCTACGATATCAGATGATCTCACCAACAAGAACGGTGCAACTTGATTCATCATCAATGATCAATAAGAATTTAGTTAATATGTTGTTTTCTTTTATACTTTTCCGTGTTTATGTTTCCTATGATGAGAAATGATTAGTTAACCAGTGAATTTATTTTCAGATCCTGTGTATCATTGTTATGTGTTTGATTTATTCAGGATTTGGGGATTATCTTTATAAATTTTTTATTTTTTCTAAAATCATCATTATAATAGAAATTAATTGAGGAAAACATGAAAATTATAAAGGGTTTGTTCCTAATTTTTGTGATTGTGCATATCTTTTCATTTCATAATTCATCATGCAAAAATTGTTTGTCCCACAATTTAACAAACACATATGAATTTACCATTGCACACCATTTCATGGCCCAAAGGTTTGATATTGAAAATACTAGATAGATATGATGATGAGATCATTCTACAACAATGGATATTGTTGATAAATGATTTATTTGAGATCCCCATTTTATAATGGTTTGCAACAAATACAAGAACCACTAGCAGGAATTTCACAAATGGTTTCAAATGTCGAATTATAGAAAACCGTGATGATATGGTCCAGTTTCCCCAGGTCCACAATTTATAGAATAATACAGTGAAATATTTGGTTCTTGAGGGGTAGATGGAACTGCTAGATAACAAATAAAGGATTATAGAGAATCCGGATACAAATGATGTGTATTTCTAGAATAGATGTCATGTGGTACCCTCGTAGTGGAGACTAGGGTTTCTAGATGACCTTGAGACTCAAACGGTTTTTGAAATTGTCATATGGTTTGTGACACATCGTTGTTGGGTTGATGTGTACCTATGAAGGTAAATGGGTATGGGTATGGGAACATCAAGAAATATATATACATGGACAACCATACACAGACACGAACATGAGTATGAAGGCTCCGAAACACCGTTTACTCAGACACAAACATGGTTAGGGACACTGGCCATTTCACATGCATAGAACCTAGTGTTAATGGGATAAAATATGTAATAATTGTAAATTCCATTCACTCTACCCATATTTTCTTGGATCCCTTGTTCTTTTTATCATGGAGATGTTTCTTTTGGTTGTAACCCCTATATCTATTCACTATTGAAAAATACACCTTTACTAGTGGTTTGAAACCATTGGTATAGCCCCCCTAAACCATTGGTATTGTGTATAAAATTTTTTTTGGAGTTCAACGGATTGTTAGGGATTGGTATATACCCATAAAAATAGTTTTGGGAACCCATTGGTATAGGTAATTCAAAAAAACATTAGATGTTTTGATCACTGAAACATGAATTTTTATTTGAACAACATTACATGTAAGCTACAATGATATTTTGACAAATAATAGGATATATATATATATAAATATGTTTTTGATGTATTTAGTGTTAATTTATAAAATAATTCATTAAAAATGAATATACCCATACCACTAGTTTTTCAAACCGTTGGTATATGTACTTTTTTTACGACCTATAACAGCTGTATTGGAAATTCTATTTGTATATGTTCTTCAAATAGTTGTTATACTGATTATTTTAGGAAAACTATTGGTATATCCACCACATATTTTAATATTTTTAAAAAAACCATTGGTATAAGGTCATTTTATATATGTTCTCCCATCAATTTGTCTAAAAAAATTGGTATATTTGAGACATATACCATGAGTTTTTCCAAAAACCTTGGCATGGGGTCATATAACGGAACATATACCAATAGATTCATCAAAACATTAAAATATGATCATTTTATGTTGAAATTTCCATTGGTTTGGAAAAAAACATTGGTATAAGTACCCTATGAAATTAGTTTTTTAACCTTTTGTATATGCCCATTGCTATTGGGCCAATTTATAGTCGTGAAGTCATGAGATTTCGTATGGAATTATGACTTTAATGTAGTATAATACTCCCTTCAGCTGAAAATAATTGATATATTTTTTGCAATCAATCTATGAGGCATATAGTGATATATTTTATTAGCTTATTTCCCTATGATTTGTTTTTTGTAGCATCATGACCAAAAATATATAGGTTTTGATCCTCTAATTAGCAAATTATTCCAAATTGAGTTGTTGTTATTCCCCAAGGACTTGGGTTTTATCCTCATATTTTTATTATATATCTACAAGATTCCATCATATCCTTCCTTGGGAGATACAGGATGAACCCTACCTCTTTGAAAAACTTCTTTAGAACTATCTGAATCATTGAGTGTGTTCTCCTAGATAAGTGAAATGTGGAACATTAGGTAATAATTCCTAGACTCGAATTTTGGTTGGGACATTACCTTGAGATGGTGTGTATGTATTTAGTATATATGGATATTCTAAATATATGTGTTATAGAAATATAATATTTTTAGAGATAAATATTATACATGTTTTTATAGTATTTGGGATTTTCAGGGTTTTATATGGGGTATTGTTATACTCACCCCTACATGGGATTTTCTAACTTGTTCTGTTTACTGTAAATATTATCAACCATTTGATGGGGCTCTAGAGATACTAGGACAATTTTCTACATTTTTATATGGATAGAAAGAGGGGTATTCATGATTTTATTTAAAAAATAATCCATATGTTTACATTAGGGTTGGGTGTGTTTTCATATTTTTTGTGGTGGGATTGTATTTGGACATGATCAATAGTAATTTTTTATTATCATGCAATTGTTGTGGGATTTAGATTTATTATTTCATTTTTTTATCTTTCATTTTATAATTCATAATATTTTGGTCTGGGAGATGTGAATGTGTTTAATGTTACTTTATGATAAATCCTTTAATGTTAGTTATACTCTTACTTGGTGCTAGTCGACATCCCCTACCCTCTTAGAGGAGATATTAGGGTGTCATGGAACGAGCCGATTTAGGATGGGTTGTGACATTAAACATTTATAAATATTGAGTTATATGGTTTGGAGCTAGGATTTTTTATGTCAAAAATATAATTTATGAAGGATATTTTTAGTCATGTGACTTGATTATGTTTCTCAATTCATTCTAGATGCACTACAATGTAAATGGATTGAAAACAATTATTGCAGGGGTAACAAAATGTGAGTGGTAGTAGAATATTTTTCTCAATGCTTAGAATTACAATATGAAAAGGTAGTATGATATAATCCTATTTGTATAAGGGATCCATTAACCATTCTAGAATCGAAATGGTAGAACATTATTGTGGATTATCCCAAAACACCCTAGTATATGTAAAGGTCATCACGTTATTGGGTTGATATTTGATCTCATTAAAAACTCATATTTTTTGTTGTAATCAAATAATTTATCCCTATTATACAAATTTCTATGATATAATTAATAGATTGAGTAATATTGTATTTTACACCCCATTGTATCCTATAGAGATCCATATACACATAGAGGTTCTGAAGAAGCCTTCTTCATGTGTTGGGTAAAATGTTGTGTTGCAACACCACTTATCACTCTCAGAATGATTGTAAAGCATAGAGAACCATTTAATCTCTAGACGATATGGTAATATAGTGTAAAATGGATTTAAAAGAATTTGGGGACCATCACCTACCCCAAGTGAAGTTATTATATAACAATATTTTTCATTACACTATTAAAATATAACCATATGTGGATATGTATGGGAAGTGGAGTCGGACTTGGACATGTTGTGCTGATTTTGGAGATCATATACTAATGATAATTTATATTATTCAAGAGATGATTGACTAGATTCAACCCATTCAGCACCCTATGAAATCTATAAAAATTTGATATAGAATCTACGAAAAGAGCCAATTATGAGACATATATTCTGATATCTATTGTATGGTGTTCCTTCAAACTTCACAATGGAGCATTTTTTTGAATTTAAGGTAGAATGGAAATATTATTCCAAGAAACATCAGATATTTGAAATCCTTTTCATGTTATATTTTTTTCATGTCAACTAGAACTCATACCCAACCTATCATAAGGACAATATGTGTTCCTTTTATGCCTATTAAGAAAGTATATAGAAGATACCTTACATTTACTAAATCTAGAGGTGGAACCCTTAGATAATGCCAATTTATTCAAATAGAACCATATTAATATCAATCATCAAAGAGGTAATATCCTAAATAACATGAAAAACAACCATGTTGATGAACAATGGTGGAATGTAATATTTGAGGGTGAATCATGGGAATAAAAGATGAAATGAAATGGTAGTAACCACGTATAATTATTTCTATGAAATGAAAATTCAAGGTCAATGTTTTGAAAGGGGAAGAATATTAAAACCTTGAAATATATAAATATAGCGAACTTATAAATGAATAAAATCCGTATTATTTAATATATTTATATAAAAAAAGTTAACTATATTTCATTTTTTATCTTACATAATTATAAAATATATCAATAATTTTATTATAGTGATTAAAATACCATGTATTATTGTAACCATTGTATATTTTTCAATTTTTATCAATTTTTATTATTATTTATTTTTTTATAAAAAATGAAATTTTCAAGAAGAAGTGATTATTTCTAATAGAAGAATTTTACACCACATAAACCATTATTTATAGAATCTGAGGGAGATAGTATCAATCGTAAATTTCCTTAAAATTGTTGATGACCAGCTATAACAAAAAAATACTAATAGAAACAATATTTGGTATATGTTATATCTTGTAGATATCACCACGTAAAATAGTTTAACCAAAGAACCCTATGAAATTACTACAATCCCACACCTTACGCATATGGAATTCTATGGATAAATAAGTGGTTCTGTATATATACCCTATTTGCCTGAATTTGTATATTTTTTATTATAACGAATAATTATATTGATCCAATTTTTTAATTAATTTATATATATATATATAAATTATTATATGATGTATTCGATAAAAATTATATTTTGATACAATGAAAGGAAAATTTTATTTATTCTGAAATTATAGTTTCAATTAAAAAATATTTTTGATAAATCAAGGATTTCCAAAATTAATTATATTTTTATGAGATAGTCCCCGTAAAAATTATTTACTTAAATATAATTGATCATATAATATAATATAATCCCATGTAATTTTTATAATTGTCAGAAAGTAGCATGTGTCTTAAAAACTAATATTTTACAACATATAATGGATTTTAATTAAAAGTGGGAAATAATATAATATAAAAATATTCTATTAGAACAACTAACAATTTTAAAAGTATCTTGTTAAAATTCCCCAATGGTGATTTTTTCAAAATTTTCTGAGTGAAATTATTTGTTGTATCAAAATTTCATATAGTATAAATAATTTTTATATATTATGACATCATAATAGAAAATAATTGATGAAGTGAAAACAATAACTAGAATATAAGAGCCAAAATAGATTTTTTATTTAAAATAACATTTTTATGTATTTATTTAATGAACTACACAACCCTATAATAAATCCTCCATAAACAATCTTATGTTTAAAATACTAACAAAAAATATTATGAACCTACATCAAATCATCATCATGGATGGTAATATTTTAATAAGTTATGTTCTCAGAAATAACTAAATAGTGTAATCCACTACAATTTGGTAGAAACTATAAGAAAAAATCAAGGGATATTTGTGTAGTATTGATTATTTTATTACTCTGATTCCAATGAATATGTTTCAAAATTAATAAGTAATTATTTCCTATTTTCATATAAAAAAACACCCAACAATCATTTACTCATTACTAAAAATAATTACATAAATAATTTTTCCTACCACACCCTTTAAAAATTCTTCCCATGTTGTTCCCATGCTCTTAAGATTCTCTAACCATGATTTTAGAATGAACCACCTTATAAGAAATTCTCTTCTATTTCCACATCAACGAAGTACTTCCTTTGTATTTATCCATTTCAATATAAATTTTGTACATTATAATGTTTTTATAATTTTCACTTAAGAATACAATTTATCTTTTAATTTTTAGATTCTATTTTCCCCTCTCAATATTACCACTACAAATTCTTATGAAATATGGATGTAGGGGACCACTCTCTCTATTTTTTCCAGTCAAGCACCCTATTTAAATTTATCCTTTTGATTTTAATTTTCATTATTTTAATTTATTTTTATAAATCTACATACTGTGATAATGTTTCAAAATTAATGATCTACGACCGTTTAGTGTCACTAATCCCTTATATAAAACATTATGTACATCAGTTATACTACCAAAATATTTCTATGAATTTCAATGAAAAAATATTGTGTTTTGTATAAACATACCCATTTCCACTCATGGGTATTCATGTAGGCGCATCAAATATTAAATTAGTTTGAACTTATAATTTTGAATCCCACAATTCCTAATCATGTGATTAAGTGGATGAAATATGGTCTTATATAATATGTGTAATGGCCGGACCAACTTGGTCTATTACTTTGCAAAAACACGGCTCCACCGAAACGGTGGCACCGTTCATAGGGGGGCACCAGTTGCAGTGGCACCGTGACGGTGGCACTGGTCATGGTGGCACCGTGAAGGTGGAACCGTGATGGTCGCACACTGGACAAGGTGGAACCGTGACGGTGGAAAGAGTGATGGTGGCACTATAAGGGTGACACCGTGACGGTGGAACAATGACCTCACCGTGTTTTTCCAGTTCTCGAAATTTCTGCTCCCGCAACATATCTTTTTACGTAAAGATGATTTAAATGCCCCTTTCAAATCCATTTAAAACCCATAAATAATATCAAAAATTCCCCAATGGTGGAGGAAACCTTAACTTACCAAAACGTGTGGTTTTTCTTCGGTGTCACGCCCTTCCCCGTACCTTCCAGTTCCACCCCTGTTGCACATTTTCCTCCATTTAAATGAAACGGTTTAACGCACAACCATTATGCCACCACCCTGATAGGAATAATTAAATAAGAATTAATCCCATCATGTATAACCTCCCAACAACATAGGAAACAATGATCCGACATTAAACCGGTTAAAAATACCTTCTCCCATGAAAATATGATCTCATATTTTTATCACACTAGAGTTTCTTCCATCCCCTCTTGGTTGGATTTATTTCTCTTCCATGGTGCACTTGGATTCCCTCCTTCCTGAGGCTTGTGGTGCACCTGTGCTGGAGTTTTTCTGCTCACCTGGAGTCCCCGAAGTTCCTCCCCTGCAAGTCGCGCGTCCCCAATTCTTGGCGTGTGGAGAAGAACTTCGATCCTTGATCAACCAAGTAGGGATTATTCCTTCATCTCTCCTTACTGTGTATCATGCGCGGTGGTTACGCTAATGTTTCTATAGGAATAGATGAAACCTTAACAAAGATAATAAACAGGCTGTTAAAGAATGATGGGGTGTGTTTGACAATTCTATTGTACTATTTTATAATTGCTATATGTTGTGAACTGTATGGGATTATGCTCACTAAAAATCATGGCAGTTGGTGGTCTTTCCATGAGAACTAATGAACCCTTCTCTTCTATGATGATTAAATAACAATAACATGGAAATTGGTTAACCACGTAAAATATTTGGATTAAATGAATGCCAGTGAACATCAATCCTTGTGTGGTCACCCCGAATTTCCCACAGAATGAAGAAACTAATTAATGATGTGCTTGAACCTAGAAGTTTTCCTACTGTATTTTGGTAATAGGTGTGTTGTTCTGTTTGATTCTTATGGGGTGATGTGGATGAGGATGTGATCCTCTATCGTGGCATGGTTGTTGGTTGTCAATATGAAACTCCATGGGGCTATATCTCGTGGCTTGGATTGGTTCCAGTACTTTGTGGGATCTCACTGATCCCTTTGTTTTTGTGACTTCACAATAGAATCGGGTGTGAATGATTAAATTGATGTTTGGATATTTCTCTTTCTCTGGCTTGTGGTTATGCCTGTTAGTTTCCCAATAGTGCAGAATTTACCTAAATAGGATCACTTGAACAAGAAATCAATAATGAGTTAAATGGGAAATTGGTTTGGGGAATAAGTTATGAATTGGCCATGAGTGCTGTGATTTTATTTTATTAATGAATAGAAAAGATGGTGTTCATGCATAGGTTAGTTTGGAAGACCTTGGTTAGGATGAGTGATTGTTACCTATAAATATATATCTGTAGTTTTTATGTTTCTTATTCGTGCCCCACCTAAGTTGAGAACTTAGTGTCGAAAAGCCCCATTTCATGGTGGAGGGTGTTTTCTCCAACACTCCTATGAGTTGCTGGTTATTAGCTCATTTTTTGATCCCTTTCCCAAATAACCCAAGAATCATCGGGCAGGTTGTGATGGCCTGAGGTCCATTATAGCCTAAGATTTTTGGGTAGGGTAGTTAGGTAGGTTGGCCCATTTGTGTGCGGGAAAGTTGTTTCCCAAGAGTCTTCGGGATGAGGCCTAGGTGTCGTGGGGCATGGTAGTAGTTGTTCTGACTCAGGTGTTTTCATGCATGGTTACGCGTGGTGGTTGTGGCCCAGGTGTTTGCGGGCGGGATGTGTGGTGGTGGCCCTGGTGTGTGCAGGCGGTGTTTGGCAGTGGGACTGCAGTGAGAATGGTGGGAGAGGTTTGATGTGTAGGATGTCTTCAATAACCAGTGGGAAAGTGGCATGGGGTACCCAAACATCAATGTGATATTAATATACATTACTTAACTTGCGTTATTTGGGGTGTGTGCCTTGGTGAGGTTTGGTTGGATAGTTTTCCTTTCCAGGTGCTTTGGTTATCTATTGTCTCAATGGGAATTAGAATTCCTCCCAACTTGTGCATGAGAGAAGTTGGTTTTTCCCTACTGAGTATACTCGTATGCTCACACTACGTATATAAAACTGATTTCACGTTTCCAAGAGGACATCAAATATCGTGCATGGTCATACTAGCTCGGACGTTGGGACAGTTACAGTTGTTGTTTTTATTTATTTGGTACTTTACCTTTGTAGTATCCTTGTACTTGTGGCATTTACTTTTGTAACATGCATATGGGAATGGTTTTCTTTAGCATTACTTTTCACCCCCCAGTTTTGGTGTTGTTGGGATTTACTATCTTATCACCCGATCCTATTGAATAAAAAGGGCAATGCCTTCCATATTGTGTGTGATTCTATACCCTTGGTGCTAGTTTCCACTCCAGGACCTATTGAAGGTGGGTATCAGGGGGTCATTATCTCTCCTTCAACTTGAAGAAGGAAGGGTATGAAAATCTGCTGTCTCTTCTTTCATCTTGGTGAAGGTGGGTCGTGACAGAATGGTATCAGGGGCAGAGGTTTGAGAGATAGGATGGAGTCTCGGGTTAGGCACAGTGAGGATTGCATGAGATAGTAGGGAAACTGTGTTGTGTGATCTTGGTGCATGAAATAGGCTAGGGAATACTGGCTAGGACACTGGATTTTAGGGCCCCCGTGATCCGATGCAAGGACTCTGGGCCTACCGAACGACCTAGTAAGGATACACTGATTTCACGGTAGAGACCCTAGGGAAAGTACATGCATCATAATGTCTTGTTTTCTTGTGTTTCATGGGTATTTGGGGATTTAAAATGAATAATATGTCCAAGAAAATTTAAGAACAATATTCTACACTACTCGGGCTTAGGCATTCCTTATTTACCTTGTATCTATGGAACATGAGAGACGACCATGAGTATTGCAGGAGATCGAGACCCAGGAGGTTGACTTGGAAGATCAGCAGAGGACTAACCAAGAGGAGGAGGATGATTAGTGGAAGTAGACGCTTCATGCCTTTCAGTGTAAGACCCTTGGGAAGTACGAGGGAAACATCTCTGACATGGAGATAGAGAGCTGGCTAGAGGAGCTGGTGATAGCTTTCAGCTTGATCTGAGCTCTGATGGAATACTGGGTTCCTCTCGGTGTAATCCAGATGCGTGGAGCAGTGCGTTAGTGGTGGAGGATTTATCTTGGGGAGATGAGGGAGGCTGAGGTGATGTGGGATGACTTCGAGAAGGAGTTTCGGGCAGAATTCCTCTCTTCCATGATAAAGGCTAGGAAGAGGCATGAACTACTCTCCCTCCAGCAGGGGAGTATTTCAGTGAGAGATTTGGGGTTCAAGTTTAAGGATATCCTTCTCTTTTCTCCCAACCACTTTCTGGATGAGGAGTCTTGGGCGAGACATTTGGAGGAGGCACTCTGACCCTCTCTCTAGTATGTTGTTACTCCCTTCACATTACCGACATACTTGGAGGTCCAGAAGAAGGATGAAGTGGTGGAAAGGATGAACCCGCTGGGAGGTGTATCATGAGAGGGAATCCAGTTGGGCTCATCGAAGGGTAAGGTCGTCATAAGTAGGCCTCAATCATCAGGACCCTATAGGTTTCGATCAGTAGGATGCAAGCCTCAGAAGTTCCAATTCCAATCTCTTGGACCTCTCCCTTTTCTTTCAGGTCCAGGGTCAAGATGCTTCATCTGTGGAAGCCATATGAACCTTTAAAATCTGTGCCTGGATAGAGTGTAGTACAATGGGGGTGGGCCAGTGCAGCACCTGCCCCTGCCGCAACAGTTTCTATCTAGGCCCTTTCAGCAGCAGCAATACGGGCACCAAGCTCCCACTCCTTCGAGGGAAGGCATTGCAGGAGGAGGCTGACCTCAGGGCACTCCTCATGGCCATTGACCAGGGCATGGTCAGGGCGGTGGCCAAAAGATCAGAGGCAGGGCAGCTGGGCATGGACAGTTGCACGCCGTAGAGGCAGCATTTCCAGCACAGCCAGATGTCATTCAGGGTACGATTAACTTGTTTAGTACCTTTGCCTATTCCTTGTTAAATACAGAAGCTTCACACTCCTTTGTTACACTCAGTCTGGCCCATGCTCTGGGGTTTGACACTGAGAGACTTCCAGTGCCCCTGGTTCTGAGCACACCAGTCGGAGGTTAGACCGACTTGTTTTATGTTTTCCGAGGGTGTAGACTGATGATAGGGCCACATCAATCTATCAGAGATCTTATAGTATTGCAGTTACAACCATACGATGTCATCATAGTCATTGACTGGTTTTTCTCTATGTGTGCCTTCATTGACTGATTCTGAGGAAGGGTCGTGTTTTCAGATTTGGGTGGTCGACGTGTAACTTTCCTCAGCGAGCGGGTTGGCCAGAAAAGTAGCAGGCGAGAGGATCCCCTCCTTTCCTTGTTAGCTGAACTATCAATGTATTCGGTGGATTCCGAAATGGTGGAAGTCCCAGGGATCTTCAGTGTGTTTATATATATCTTCCCTGAGGAGGTGGTGACTCTACTCCCTCGACGTGATGTTCAGTACGGGAAAGACTTGCAACCTGGTGCCTGTCCGATTTCGATGGATCCCTACCAGATGGCACCTTCCAAGTTGCGGGAGTTGCAGATTCAAATTGATGACCTGATGAAGAAGGATTTTGTTCGACCATGTGCGTCACCATGGGGTGCTCTAGTTTTATTCTCAAAGATGGTAGATAGTGGTCTCAGGATGTGCATAGACTACCAGAGACATAATATGGTAACGGTCAAGAACTCTTACCCTCTCCCGAGGAAAGGTGACCTTTTCGACTAGTTAAAAGGGGCATGGTGGTTTTCCAAGATTAACCTGCAGTCGGGATATCACTATCTAGGAGTGAAGGAGGTTGACATCTCTAAGAATCCCATTAGGGGAAGATATGGGCACTTTGAGTTTGTGGTAAAGCTGGTTGGTATTACAAATTCACCAGTTGTGTTCATGGGACTCATGAAACCCGTCTTTTGGGAATACCTAGATTGGTTCGTAGTCATGTTTATTGATGACATCCTGATCTACTCAAGATCATAGGAGGATCACGCTGATCACCTGAGAGTGGTTTTAGAGGTCCTCTGACAACACCAACTATATGGGAAGTTGTCCAAGTGCATGTTTTGGATGCGATAAGTGCACTACTTTGGGCATGTGGTGTCCATGCAAGGAATAGTGGTTGACCCATCGAAGGTCTAGTTGGTTGTTTCTTGGGCAGAACCCAAGAACATGGAAGTGGTTCGTAGTTTCCTTTGACAAGCAGGATACTATCAGAGGATTGTGCCCAACTTCTCAAGGTTCACGGCACCATTGACAGCCTTGACCAAGAAGGACCAGGCTTTCGTGTGGAATGGGCAGTGAGAGGCAGCCTTCATCCATCTGATTGAGAAGTTGGTAAGTGCCCCAGTGCTGAGGTTTCTAGAGGAAGGGGCGACATATGAGGTGTTTTGTGATGCTTCAGGACAAGGACTCGGGTGTGTACTGATGCAACGACAAGGGGTAATCTCTTATAGGTCTAGACAGTTACGTCCCCATGAGCGTAACTATGACACCCACGATCTGGATCTTGCGGCGGTCGTGTTCGCACTAAAATTGTAGCGGCATTACCTCATCGGGGAGAGCTTCATAGTCTTCATGGATCGCCAAAGCTTGAAGTATATCTTCTCCCAGCAGGACCAGAACTTATGACAACAAAGGTGGATGGAGTTCCTTCAAGACTATGAATTCGGGATTTTCTACACCTCAGGAAAAGGGAATGTGGTGGCCGATTCCTTGAGCAGGAAGTCACATAAGGATGTGGTTCAAGAGTCGGCTGATGCATGGAAGGTGATGGAGGAGTTGGCTGCCCTGCACCTGAATGCGAGGTTGGATGGTTGTAGAAGTTGCCTGTATCAGATGAAAGTGAATTCTTCTCTACTGTGGCAGGTGGAAGAGTCTCAGTGGGGAGACAAAGAGATTGAAGTGATGCGCGATCGGGATAACCAAGGCAATGCTCTGGAGAAGTGGATGGAGGATGGTCAGAACCAGATTCTTTTCCGAGGGAAGATGTTTGTCCCATGGGCGATGCGCGAGGGGGTTCTTGGTGAGTTCCACAAGTCACCACTAGTTGTGCACCCAAGAGTTTCCAATATGTACCAGGGTCTGAGGAGACAGTTTTGGTGTCCCAGGGTAAAGTGGGTGGTGGCAGAGTTTGTGTCCTTGTTCCTAGTGTGTCAGTAGGTGAAGGCTGAACACCATGTTCCGGGGGGTCTGTTACAACTTTTAGATATCCCCAAATGGAAGTGGGACGACATCGCGATGTAATTTTTCAAAGGACTACCAAAGGTTCAAGGAGGATGTGATGCTATCTGGGTAGTGGTGGACCAGTTGACGAAATCGGTTCACTTTCTGGCGATCAAGGAGTCGGGTGCATGGTATTACTTAGCACGAAGGTACGTGGAGGAGGAGGTGCGGTTGCATGGAGTTCTGAGATCCATAGTCTCGAATAGGGATGCACGGTTTACCACACTAATCTGGAGAGGATTGCATAAAGCTTTTGGAACCCAGCTACGTCTTAGCACTGCCTTCCATCCCCAGACCGATTGACAGACAAAGTGCACCATCCAGATGTTGGAGGATATGCTACGAGCATGTATTTTTTATTTTGGGGGATCGTGTGTGCGACACTTGCCTCTGGTAGAGTTTTCCAACAATAATAGCTATCACTCTACCATTGGAATGGCTCTGTTCGAAGCCTTCTACGGATGGCCATTTCGCTCACCCGTGTGCTGGACCGAGGTTGGGGAAACAAGTGTTCTTGGCCTGGAAGTGGTGCAGAGCATGATGGAGAAGGTTCAACTTATA
Source organism: Viscum album (assembly GCA_963277665.1). Lineage (NCBI taxonomy): Eukaryota > Viridiplantae > Streptophyta > Magnoliopsida > Santalales > Viscaceae > Viscum > Viscum album. The sequence goes on along the minus strand of OY728143.1, from coordinate 1,678,178,854 downwards.
TGGGCGAATATGAAGGAGGATCGGAACTGGTAGCATTCATATGCCGATAATAGGGGGAGACCATTGGAGTTCGAGGTCAGGGACCACGTATTCTTGAAGGTCTCCCCTCGGCGTGGACAATAGAGGTTCGGCATGGAGATTAAGCTTTCTCCAAGGTTCGTCGGACCCTTAGAAGTGTTGCGGATGGTTGGAGAAGTGGCTTATGAGCTAGCGTTAACACCACCGCTTCTGAGAATACATGATGTCTTCCATGTGTCACAACTCCGATGGTATCTACATGATGATTTAAATGTCCTCAACTAGGGAAAGTTGGATATCGAGGACGACGTGACTTTTGAGGAATGACAAGTGAGAATCGAGGATTGCGAGGATAAGATGCTCTGTGGACGGACCATTCCTTTGGTTCGTGTGTTGTGGAGGCATGACAGGCACAAAGAAAGTACCTGGGAATGAGAGACGCAGATGCACACCTAGTACCCCGAGCTGTTTTGAGTTTTGTTCTATTTTCTTTGTACTGTTTATAATGGAACGTTTTACTTTTTTAACTATGGAATGTGTGGTTTTCCTTGTTCTGTGGAGGTGTGTGAAGAGTCATGACTATGGGGAAGGGATGACCCGATCCCTAATCAAGACGCATTAAGGTCGATGCGATTAATCCCGTCCGGGCGAGTCAGTGCCACCCAAAGAAGATAGTATCTTGACATGGAGGAAGAAACTCCCTAACCCATATGACTTGACATTTTTACCCTCAAGTGATGCCTGGTTACTTGAGGGAGAGGTGTTCCTAGATGTCGATGAGGTTCACTCCTAAGAGGTATCTTTTGAGGTGGTTGTTCGGAACCCCTCTTTTCTTCAGGTCTAGTTTTGATTCTTGAGGACGAGAATAGTTTGAGAGGTATCTGATGTAATGGCCCAGACCCACCTGGTCCATTAATTTTCTAAAACAAGGCTCCACTGAAATGGTGGCAACGGTCATGGGAGGGAACCGGTTGTGGTGGCACCATGACGGTCACACACCGGTCACGGTGGCACCATGACGGTGGCACCAGTCACGGTGGCACAATGACAGTCACAAACCAGTCAAGGTGGCACCATGACGGTGGCACCAGTGATGGTGGTCCATAAGGGTGACACCGTGACTGTGACACCATGTCCTCACCGCGTTCTTTTCTAGTTCCCGACATTTCTGCTCCCACAACATATATTTTGACATAAAGATGATTTAAATGACCCTTTCAAATCCATTTAAAACCCATATATAATATCTAAAATCACCCATGGGTCGGGAAAACATTAACATACCAAAACTTCTGGTTTTTCATCGGTGTCATCCCCTTCTCCGTACCATCCATTTCCACCCCCATTGCGTGTTTTACTCCATTGGAAAGAAACGGTTTAACGCCCAACCATTAGGCCACCACCCCGATGTGAAAAATTAAATAAGAATTAATCCCATCATGTGTAACCACCCAACTGAATAGGAAACCACGATATGAATTTAATGTGGTTCAAAATTCCTTATCCCCTGACTATAGGATCTCATATTTTTATCATGCTAGAGTTTCTTCCTTCCCCACTTGGTTGGATTTCTTTCTTCTCCTGGGTGCGCTTAGAGTCCCTCATTCTCGAGGCATGTGGTGCGCTTGTGTTGGAGTTTTTCTGCTCGTCCTTGGAGTCCCTGGAGTTCCTCCCCTGCAAGTTGTTCATCCCTAGTTCTTGGCGCATGGAGAAGAAATTTGATCATTTATCAACAATGTAGGGATTCTTCCTCCGTCTCTCCTTACCGTGTGTCATGCAGGGTGGGTACGCTACTATTTCTGTAGAAATGGATGAATCCTTATCAAAGATAACAAACAGACTATTAAATAATGATGGGGTGTGTTTGAAAATTTTGTTTTACTCTTTTATAATTTCTATATGTTGTGAACTCTATGGGATTATACTCACTGAAAATCATGGTCATTGGTGGTATTTCCTTGCGCATTAATGAACCCTTGTATTCTATGATGATTAAATAACTGTAACATGGAAATTGGTTAACCGTATAAACTCGGTGGATTAAATGAATTCTAGTGAACATCAATCTTTGTGTGGTCACCCCAGATTAACAATATAAATAATAACCTAATGAATGATGCGCTTGAACTTGGAAGTTTCCCTACTTTGTTTTGGTAATAGGTGTGTTGTTCTATTTGATGCATATGGGGTGACGTGGATGAGGATGGGATCCTTTGTTGTGACATGATGGTTGGTTGTGAATCTAAAACACCATGGGGTTGTATCTAGAGTCTTGGTTTTGTTCTAGTACTTTGAGGGATCTCACTGATCCCTTTGTTGTTGTGACTTCACAATAGAACTGGGTGTGAATGCTAAAATTGATGTTTGGTTGTTTCTCTTTCTCTAGATTGTGGTTATGCCTGTTAGTTTCCTATTAGTGTATAATTCACCTAAATAAGATCACTTTCACATGAAAGAAAGAATGAGTTAAATGGGAAATTGGTTTTGGGAATGAGTTGTGACTTGGTCATGAGTACTGTGATTTTCTTTTATGAATGAATAGATATGAGGGTGTTTGTGCTTAAGTTGGTTTGGAAGCCCTAGGTTGGTATTAGTGATTGTTACATATATATATATATATATATATATATATATATAGTTTTTATTTTTCTTATTCGCGCCCCACCCAAGATGATAACTTAGTTCCAAAACCCCCCATTTCATGGGGGATGGTGTTTTTTTCCAACACTCCTATGAGTGGCTGGTTATTCGCTCCTTTTCTGATCCTATTCCTGAATAGCCCAAGACACCTCGGGTAGGCTGTGATATCTTGAGGTCCATTATAGCCCATGATTCTTCGAACTGGGTAGTTGTGGTGGTTGGCCCAGGTGTGTGCGGGAAGGTTGTTTCCCAAGAGTCTTCGGGATGAGGCCCAGGTGTCTTTGGGCGTGGCAGTAGTTGTTCTGGCCCAGGTGTTTGTGGGTCTGGTTACACTTGGTGGTTTTGGCCCAGGTTTTTGCAGGCGGGATTAGTGGTGGTGGCCCAGGTGTGTATGGGTGATGTGTGGCAGTGGGACTACAGTGATAATGGCCGGAGAGGTTCAATTCATATGATGTCTTCAATAACCAGTGAAAAAGTAGCACAGGGTACCCAAACATCGATGTGATATTTCTATACATTACTTGACTTGCGTTATTTGGGGAGTGTGCCTTGGTGAGGCTTAGGTGGATAGTTTTCCTTGCTATGTGCTTTAGTTATCTCTTTTCTCACAGGGCATTAGAATACCTCCCCACTTGTGCATGAGATTCCTTGGTTTTTCCCGACTGAGTATACTTATATGCTCACCCTACGTATATAAAACTACTTTCAAGTTTCCAGGAGGACTTCAGGGATCGTGAAGGGCCATACTAGCTCAAGTGATGGGACATTTGCAGTTGCTGTTTTTCTTTATTTGGTACTTTACCTTTGTAGTCTCCTTGTACTTGTGGAATTTACTTTTGTAACATGCATATGGGAATGGTTTTCTTTGGATTTACCTTTTACCCCCCCAGTTTTGTTGTTGTTGGGATTTACTATGTTATATCCCAATACTATTAATGAAAAATGGGTAATGCCTTCCATCTTGTGTGTGATTCTATACCCTTGGTGCTAGTCACCACTCAGGGACCTATTGAAGGCGGGTCTCAGGGGTCATTATCTCTCCTTCAACTTGAAGAAGTAAGGGTCTAGAAATCTGCTGTCTATTCTCTCATCTTGGTGAAGGCAGGTCGTGAAAATATGATACAAGTTTCACACAAATGTATATACAGGATATGATTATAAAGGGTAGACCAAGAATATTATGGACCTCCATTACATTGGGTGATGTTTTTATCCCATTAAGAGCTATGTATTATTCATTGATGTTATCCTAAGAATAAATTTATATTATGTATCAATTGTTTGACTTTACTTAAGCTTATGATGTCATGTTTTATATGGATTCAACATTCCTATGTTTCAATGATGTTATATTTTATTGTCATGAAAAGATTTTTTGATTAATACTATCAGCATTTTATGTCACAACATGTTTCCCCTTGACACACATGTCATTCTTTACGTCATGTTATTCACTTATTATAAATTTTTTGGGCTTTAAATCACTCATCATTCCTATGTATGTCCCATGGTTATCTCATGAATTTTTAGAAGATTAATGGAATTTAAGTGCCTCTCATGGATTTTAAAAATACTTTCACTGTAACCCTATATCATGTTATTATTTTATGTATCTAATCTCCAAAAGAAACTATGTGTCGTGATACTTTAATATTATATCATTAGTATATTTATTTAATAAATCATGAAATAATGTTGATATAAGATATGGTTGGTCACAATCATTTTATACCATTATGAAAATACATTAATTCATGATGTGTATGTATTACTAAATATATGACTTATTACATATGTTTTGAGATATTTTGAGAGTAGTTTTTTGGATTATTCCCTCCCATTATGAGATATTAATATTTTTACAGAAAAACCATCCATTTTCATGGATAGTCTCTAGAAATGTTCAAATATTATAAAGGATTTGGATTTAAGAGATATAAATTTAATATGAGTCATTATACTAAAATCAACAATTAATTTGATTTAATAATTTTCTCAACTTGTTTATTTTATTTTCGTTGACCCACAAACATGATAATTGACCATATCCAATGTCATTTGAGTTTTAATTTCAATTCCTTTAAGGAAATTATTCATCATATTTCCCTTATAACATGTTTTACGTATTATGTAATTGAATTTCAATATAGAGGTAATATTTCTCACAATATCATATATAGTTAACCTTATCATAATTTTTTTCTATAACGAAAAAATTGTATATTCCATAATTTCTTTCAACATCCATTCCTAAGAAGAAATATGGTCTATCTTCACCAAAATAAATAATTTTAAATTTACTCTTATCATTCATGGTATCACTTATAATTATTTTAATATATTAAAATATAACAATTATTACTAAATGTACATCCTTTTCTAATATTAAAAAGTTATGGCTCACTCACAGATAGGTCTTTTCCCATCAATAAATATGACATTGTTATAGTTTAATTATTTATCACAAGTTATAATGACTTGAACATCATTACATTTTTATTGGATTTCATTATAGAGAGAATATATCCTCAATTATATCATACATATTATGTTTGATGAGTAACCACTACCAATAAACATTGGATTTTCATCTTTTTAAAATTTCATTGACTGAAAGAAACATTACCAATATGCAACTTATATTATGATTTATTCTTCATCAAATCATTATCTATCTTCAAATATATATTAAATTGGGATTTTGGTATAGTAGAAAGTGACAAGACACCTTCATAATGACACCTTCCACTAACATCATTTAGTTTCCCATAATTTTTTTTCATCTCAATTTTTTTCTCAACATATAAGATATTTTAAATTTATTTTTTAATTCAAATAATTAATCAAATTTTGATCATAAACATTCCACAGTTGAGTTAAATAAACATTGTACCATCACCCATTTGTATTATGACAAAAAATTCCACAACATCAACAACAACCATGAAATCTATATTTTATATAAAAAATATAATTTTATATGGTTTTTTTGCCCAAACTATTTTTTGTTACATTAAGGTGATGATTTCACTGATCAATTTTATATAAAAATACGTAGATACATGGGACAACCATTAGTATTTTAAAATATTTTTTCAATATATATGTTACGTGCTTTCTTTTTGTATTTAAACCATATTTACTAGAACAAAAAAATGTTTTTATTTACATTTAGTCAAAAAGATGATGTTTTTTCATGTTGATATATGATTGGAATTATCTTATACTTGTCTAAGATTATATTATCCATTATATATTGGTATTCAATTCTTTATATGATCACTAATATATTTTAAAACCATTATTTATTCTAAAATATCATGGAAATGTTTAAATTAATACGATAGGTATTTTATAATTATACAAAATATCTTAATGTACTTATTGGTTTTAGATTTTTTATTATTATATTATAAAACTTTCCTTCAATATTTATTATTATATATTACATTTCATTAAAAAAACATAATCGTCAAAAAATTCCCAATCATTGACCTATCAACTTCCGTGATCAAATATATTTTGTTAATTTGAATTGGTTTACATTAACCAAACCGCTTTGAATGTTAAGTATTTTGACATCATAGCCTTCAAATCACCATTTGGGAAATATTGATCTAAGTTATCGTTATTTACTCTATATAATATTATCCTTGTTTAAAACAAAAAACATTCTTTATTTGAGTGTCATTTTCCAATGATGTATCATACTTATCTTCATAATAAATATGAAAATGTTTATTAGTTTCTTTTTTGAACACATTTTAGTGGATACTATCCGAACTATCAAAAACACATTCATAAATAGGTAAAAATTTACTTTAAAATGTTTTATATGTCCTTATTCTCATCTAATTTGATTGATATAATTTTATTTCATTTTAACCCCTTTTTATGATTTCCATTTTTGAACTACTTCATGTTTATCATTATTACTGATTATCAAAGTAAACACAATCTAAAAATTAATTTGTTTTTAAAAAAATACAGAATTAAAATTTTAAATTAATTATTTACGTCAATTTAAAATTATAAAAATAACTTATAATAGAGAGGAGATACCATTAAATTATTTTATGATAACATCATTATCCTCCTTCGATGGCCCAGAGGCCTTCATTTTTTATTGATTTTTATAATCCACCTTTCAAGCGGTGAGGTGGAACCCTTACATGGCTCGTAGGCGTAAGTATTACATAGCCCATAGACCATAGAAGAATTCATTGCCCATAGGATTCAAACATTAAATATAACCCAGTCTAATTACATGGAACTTCTTCTCCCTTGCATCTTCATCGTGAAATCAGCTCTCCACCTTCGCATGGATGTTTGGCTAGGCTTTCTTGTGCATTTACAGTCTTGTCCCGATGGTAGGTGCCATACACTCTCTTTCTTGAAATCCATTTAGCTTCTGCTATAGTGAAAGCTCCCTGCTCCTCCACCTTCTAATGTTTGTTCCTTGTAGGTTGTTGGGTTTTCATTTACACATGATGGTGGCCCGAAGGCCTTGAGGTGTCCCGAAGACCTTACGAACCCGAAGACCTTAAAGGACTCGGGGACCAAATCTGTGGCCCGAAGGCCCAAATGGGGGAATATTCCCAACTACTACAGTGACAAATATTTCCTCCTACTGTTCCCACTACAGTACTGCTACATCACCAGAAATTAGCCTCCACCTGGATTTGATCACGGGTCTCTGGGATGTACTTAAGGAGTCATCACCAACTGGGTTGAGGCTCACGTGCTCATCCTTATCATGAATAAAAAGATCTTTTATAATATTTATATTTTTGATACATTTAAATTCATTGAATATTATTTTTTATAGAAATTATTTATCCGGGAATCCCCACTTCTCTTTTCATAAGAATATACTATACTATGGAGCCCATGAATTATGATGTTGTCAATATATTTATCTTTATGTACTACAAACATGACATCAAATTTATTTTTGATAATTATTATCAACTTATTCAAAAAATTAGAGTCCCTATTTATATAACAAAATCATTTGATAGTGATGACCGCCATTGTTTCTCTCTATCAACAAATTCATCATGTTTATTTCATATAGAATCAAAAATAGATTTTTAAATTTGTTATAATTTATTTATTTATCATTTTTTCTATCTCTTATTTACTTTGAAATTTGGTATATATACTCTTATAAGGTTTAAACCCATGAATTTTGTTAACTATTTTTCTTATAATGAATACAAAAAAAATCTTTTACATCGAATAATTCACTAAATATTTTTTGTATCTGATTAGGACTAGAAATATGTCTCCAATTGGACACTGAATCTTTATAGAGTAAAATATATACCATCCTGAACCAAAGAGATATGTTATTCTACAACTAACTCCACACACACAAACACACACATATATATATATATATGAAAACATGTTATTTCTCAAATTGAAATAACTTTATTATTTATACTACTTCAATGATACATAGAAATTGATAATGGGAAATATTCAAGTTAGAAATGAGTATTTGATATAACATTTTTGGATCATAATAATAGAAGACCAAAAATAAGTGGAGGTGAATTAGTACTGATATTTTTTTCCTTAATAATAATAAATAATCTCATTCTTATTATCTAATGATCCCTCACCACCCATAAGTTAAATTAAAAAAGGGAGTTTAAAATATTATTTCAATATTAATTTAAAAATTTTATATTTCCTTTGTGTGTTATGGTTTCAACCCCATGACACATAGTTCATTTTATATTTTAGAGGCGAAACAACGGAAAATGGAATGGCCTTGAATCCACAAAAATTTATTAAAACTAAATATTTTCAAAATAAGTAACATATTATAGTGGATTAGAAGAATAATTATATTTATAATTAAATGAAGATCTATATGATAGCTAATTCCTCTAGAAGACTGGTTGAGTTTGATCATTTTCCATTATATCGCTCTATGAGGAAATAAACTCATGATTACAACATATATATAAATTTGTCACCACATGTTTTGGAATTATGAAAATAGACATAAAATGTTATAAATAATAACAAAAATTATATCATAAATAACAATTCCCCACTTAATGATAATCAATCATCAAGGGAGAAAGATGGGGTTTATTCCTCAAAATAATGAGATTATATAATTATTATAAAATATCTCTAAACCTCTACAGGAAAGACAAAAAATATTCATCAAACTTATCCTCAATTCTTTCATAAAAATAGCTTCTTTAACACATTTGAATATTTAACATATTATATTGGTTAATTATTATGAAGTCATTGAAAATGTAAACTTTGTCATATGTACGACCTAAAAACCATACATGATATGTAAAAGAATCATAGTTAATATTATAAAGGTCAATAACATATCAAATCATTAATGTAATAAACATGATACCTAAACCATATAAACAATAATCCTTGAAACTTAATTTACTCATATTCAAACACATCATATAATAAACTAAAATTATAAAATCCAAAAAAAATATTATGAACCTCATTTTGAGTATTGAATGAAAATAGACATTATTATCTATGGGATTAATATTATCTTATATATTAAATAAATGTTGAGAATTTTTGTGTTGATCCACTATTACTCAAAAACACTCATTCTTTTATAGAGACTATTGTAACCCCATCATATTGATTATTGAAATATCATCAAAATTCAACATATGACTAGTAAAAGCTTCATAAACCCTATATATCATCGATTATTTTCCTTCACTTATTTATAATCATGTAAATGAGAAAAAAAAATTGAAACAGCCTTCATATTCATGAAAGTATAATCTTATTTCTAATTCAATGATACATATTTGTTTCTCAAGATGCACTACCCATTTAGAATGATAAAATCTTTTCCAAATATCTCTCATGATCTCCCCACAACCACCAAACATAAATTAAAATATTGAATAATATCATCAAACATGAACAACCCTATATGGTATTGCCACTATTAACAAAATACCACATTCTCTTACAATCATCATCGAATAAAAGACCATCTCAAGCATTGACTAAAAATACATAAATCAAGTAGAGTCCAGAGAAAATTATACCATATTTCCTCTATCAAAAAAACATTCCATTTTTTCTAGTGTATACTAGTGATAAATAAAAAATGTTTTTGTATTTCTCTCTTGTATAGAATATTTCAGTTTCTGATCAAACTAAGACAATATTTATATAAAAAATGTATTGTATAAATAAAAAAATTACTCATCACTAAAAATTAATCTCCATAACAACTCACAACATGAGTAAAAAATAGCTAACTTGTTTTTACATATTATATATTAATACCGAATCAATCTTAGCTACCTATCCACATTTGTGAAAAATTTACTTCTATGAATTATGATATAACCCAAATATAACTTTCATAAATTAAAAACCTAATCATTTCTAGATATGGATTCTGGGACAATCAGAACTATAGATAAAGTATTCCCCTGTTGGAACTCCAAAAACACCTCATGATATTTCCCTATCCACCCAATATTCTCCCCCATAGGATCCATTGATGTTAGTGGATAATAAAAAATCAAAAGGTACAAAATTAGTCTTCATTAATATCCATACAACATTATAATTTCCAATATTGAAAATACATTCTTTGCATATTCCTAAAAAATTAATACCATAATCTTCTTTAGATTAAGAAAATACATTGTCTAAAAAAACAATCCAACTCACAACATGGCTCTTGAAATTAAATTTAGAGGATTTTTCATTGAACCTATAATTATATAGTTTCTCTTAAACTATCTCTATGTAAGACCCATGTTCTTCTTTTTATTGTGATTATATATTTTTTTCATTAGAAAATGCCACCACAATTGAATATGAGTACCAATAGAAAATATATATTTTTCAATTATATTAAGATGTAACATGTATTAGTGAAACATAATATAATAAATAAGATAAATAATTTACATTTATATAATAGAATTTCATTTTCATAGTATCCACTTCGTCAAGTCCATCACCCACTAGGAACCCACAAAGGCCTACAATAGAGATTGTACTGACCTTCGAAGACAACCAATTATAGGCCATTGGTGGTCACCAACACCAATGGTATAACAGAAATGATGAAATAAAATAAATAAATACCTAGAAAATTTTATTATAATCCAATAATAAAAAACAATAAATATTATTTAAAACATTTTCCATAAAATAAAAAATTTCATACAAATAACATTCCTAAAAAAATATAACAAATATAATATTTCTAGGAATTTAATCCAACCAAATATCTGTAATCTAATATATTAATGTCCTTTTTTATCACCAAATATCACCTAGAAAACTATAAAAGTTATTTATACATAATTAAATTAGAAATACATGTATACTTAGTAAAATCCCCCTCAATTATTCTTATAAATAAAGTGAAAGAAGCATGATAATTATTTAGTGATTGAACAAAGGAACCATTAATCACATATAATTGGTCAACTATCAATTAACATCAATATGTCTTATGCTCAAAATAATTAATCAAAGTATAATAAGAAAATTTTAAAAAATATCATTATGGTACATGATACCACTACCCAACTTTTTGGTCACTCTCAATTAAAAAACATTAAATGTACAGTCACTCCAACCCCTTCCATGTCATTATGACCATATCCACATAGTACATATCTAGTAACTTTGGATGTCGGTTGAATTGAATTCCTACCTACTACAAAATGTGTAGGGTCCAATTATAATAGAGGAACGATTCCACAACCATGTCCATATATCAACATAAAAATTGTACATCACATTCAATAATATAAATTTATTGTGAATAGGATAAACATCAACCTCAGGCCCTCCTCCTACCATATATTAAGTAAAATATATACCACATCATCCTCTAATCAACATCTCATAAATCAAATGATTGAATTATGACTATAAAAACATACATGTAAATAGATATTCATTACATCACCATAATTTCAAGAAGAGACAACAAGAAATTTGTAGTATTAATCAATCCATAAGTATACAAACCTATATTTTTGGGAAAAAAATCTAGAACTAATTACAATTGGGAATTGGTGATGAGATCAGACTTTTATGGGTGGCGTTTGATGTCCTAAGAAAATGAAATTACCATAAATCTACTCTATAAACCCAATATAATGTTAATTACCATAATGGAACATTTGTGGCCAAGGCAACCCCACACTTCTACTGACACTCAATAACCACTATATCTATACAAAATACCCAAAATGAACAAACGTATCTATACAAAATATCCCCAAAACAATCATAATTTTCTCAATGTAATCATATCACTTTAATTCATTTACAATTTTTTACCAACCATTTTAAATTTATTATTTAGTTGTATTTTATATTTAATGAAAACATATTTTTATTCATTTTCCATTCCTTTTTGGGACCTTACCCATTCATTTTACATATCAAAATTTCATTTAAAACACATGGGTTATTCAATTTATATCCCACTACCATTACCATATATACAATTTATAACCACATTCATTGTCCACATAAAATTTATAACATCATTGTTGTATCATATAAAGCAATAAAACATTTATCCACACAAAACCACCACATATTGACAGTTATCCCTACATGTGAAAATCAACTATAGAATATTTAACCTAGTTATTAAAAATCCCAAAACCAATTTACCTCCATCATGATGACCAGATAATTCACTATAACAATACTAATTTTTTTTTGTATAAAATAAAAAGCAATTTATTGCATTAATCACTAATACAATTTTCATTTTAATTAATTCCTTCTAAAAAAATGAAAATTATCAAATAGTTGTTAACATATTAGTTCCATATTTTACCTAACTAATTATTTAAAATCATTAATTAATTATCTATTTTTTTAATATTATTCGAATAATAAAATTATATAAATTACATAAAAAAAAATCAATAACCCTTAGTAGGAACACTAAACATGAAACAATCCAATCTATAATATCAAGGGATAATATTACCATATTTGAATCACTTATCCCAATTAAAATTAAATTATGTATACATCATTATCTATATTTAGTTCAAACTTCCCATCAACCAAAAAATTGAAAAACAAACATTATAAAAATAATTAAAGAAGAGTTATTGAATCCCTGATTTATATTAATTTTTCATAAATACAATACAAAGAAGATGTAGGGAAGAGATGATCATAAATAAAAAATAATGCATCAAAATCCCAAAAAAAACATATAATATTTAAATTAAATAAAAAACAAGGAACTAATATTGTAAAACCATCTGTATAACTACTACCATGACATTCCCAGATGAAGAACATGATAAAATCCCAATAGGAAAATAAAGAGAAACTACCCTATGACATCTACTTATTAATATCATAAATATAAGTGCTAAATCAAATTAAGGGACAATAAAATAACACCTAATATCCACCACTAACATCTAATGGATTGAGGGAAAATTAATGAATCTAAATAAATTCCAACATGAAGGAAAATTTATACTAAGGCCTCAAAACCACAGTGTTATAGTGTAACCCATCATTACCATTCCAAAATTGCTATAATTACACAAAATAAACATATATAAATACTTTAATTAATGTTACACCACAATATTTCATATTATGTTATCTCTTTATTGTAATTCAATAGATTGCGCTACACGCAACACTGAGTTTGAGCGCACAACGACTTACCAAACTCGATGTTCAAAAAGCTGTTATGAATATTATTAATGAGAATTTTAATTACACATATATATCTTATATACTTTTATCATTGACCTTTTTTGTTTCTTATAGATAATATAAGGACATATTCAATTTTCAGATAAAAGAAATATTTTTAAAAAAATGCAGTTTTCCTCCATTTAATGGCGAACCCTTTTTAAACCCAATATTTCACAATTTTTTTATATTCAATTAAGTTAAATTAAATTCTCCTTTTTACAAAGGAAATAATAATATATTTTTTATTAATTTTTTGTACTTTTCTGAAAACATTAATATTTTAATGATAGTGAAAATACAAAATATTTTTTGAAAACAATTTTTTTAATATAAATAATCTATTGTGATAAATTATGAATTTTAGTGATTTTAAATTATAATTATATTTTATTTTTTATAATTTTATATTATTTAGGTCATTATAAGTAATTTCACATTTAAATTGGACATAAACACATGTTGATCTTTTAATAGTTTTTACTTAAAAAACCACGCTTTTTGGTTTTAAAAATGGGAATTAAATTTAAATAAATTAATTCAACATCTATGTTTCCTATATGGTAAAATAGACTTCATTTTTTAATTTGGAATACCAAATTTGTCATTGGGAGAATTTTTGTTATTTTTCTTCAAACATTCAATTTTGGATGAATAGTGAGAAACACTGCATTTTTGTTTAAAAGAAACTTTGTATTTAAATAATTATTTATTTTATTTATTTTTTAAGTCATAATAGATAAATAATACCTATATTATTCAAATTTAATTCATTTATTTCATTTTAAAATAATAATTGATATATAAAATTTTATTTAACTTTTTAGTGTCTTTTACCCACCTTCTTTGCACATTTACAAATTTGCACACAACATAATTATACCGCTTCTGTGGATTGAATTTAAAAATTCTGAGATTAATGGTTGGAATCAGTATGTAAAATTAGGTTTAATAAGATGAAATTAATTTTTGGTGTATAGTAACTTTTGATTTCTATTTACCATTGTTAAAAGTAAATAGGACAATTCAAGGTAAAAATGAAATTATAATATCCTAACACATGTCCTAATTCTATGGGATAAGTGTATTTGAACCTAAATGAACATTTAGACTAAAATATGATCCTTTTTATCCACATGGATTAATTTAGGTAATTTATTATTATTTTATTTAATGAAGAGTTTAAAGTGTTAAATTCAATTTTTTAACTACAACATTATTAATATAAGGTTATATATAAGATAAATATGACTGTAAATATTAATTATAATTCTAATAAGTTCTCCACCATAATGGAAATCTATTTATAATTTTTAGAATTTGAATAATTAAATCTATTATGACACAATGATGATGTAGTAATTACATTATTAATGAAATATTATAATAATAAAAATTATAAATATCCAAATAAAATTAAATTAAGACTTTTGATGATTTAAAATAATTTTCTAACTTATGATGATATTTTATGGTTTATTAAATAATTTTTATTCAATGTTTTAAAGTTTTTATGACTTTCATAAAAACCAAATACAAAATTTGGTCAAAATTGACATAAATGAGTTTTCAAAACAAATACTACATTATTAAATGATAAAATATTAATAAAAATATAAGATTATTCTAAATGACTTATATAATGTTATATATGTAAATAATTAACCACTTGGGGTTCAATTGGATT
Source organism: Viscum album (assembly GCA_963277665.1). Taxonomy (NCBI): domain Eukaryota; kingdom Viridiplantae; phylum Streptophyta; class Magnoliopsida; order Santalales; family Viscaceae; genus Viscum; species Viscum album. Next base: position 1,678,163,766 of record OY728143.1, on the reverse strand, counting down.
TTTATAGTAGGTTTATTACCATTTATTATAATAATACAAGAAGACATGATAAATGGTAAACGATTTATCCAAGTGTTAAATCTACAAGTTACGATTAATATGGTGTCCTAAAATTTTATAAAACTTATTGGTTGAGAATATTTAGACCCAAATCAACATTATCCTATATATAAATCCATTTTGAGCTATTAGAAACTGAAAATGATTTTATAATAAAATAATATTTCATGTTTTTCTTAAAGTGACCATTACCTCTCTTATAAAAGGGTACCTTCCCTCCTCTTAATTACACACCTCCAAATCTATTAGGCATGGCCTAACACTGACCCAATATCCTCCCTAATACCATAAATTTATCATATAGGCCTTACATTGATCATAAATCCAACTTATTCAGTTCTATAGATAAAATCAAAAGGAAGAACCCGGAGAATAGTTAATAATTTCATCACCTCTTTCAAAGTTATTTTCTAATTCCACTTCCTATTATTTTGTTGTTTCCATACCAAAGTAATAAATATGGTACCTTTTAAATACTGAGATGTTATTATAAATATGGTAGAAAAATATTCATTATTATATCCATCCTATGAATGAAAAGGCCACCATACATGTGTACGTACGACGTACCATCTCCACACCGTGGTGTAGTTTGTTATTCAACAATTCATTATTTGGATGGGTATTATAATGAATATAATTGAGGTAAATAATAAATATAACATGTTAATTATTCTTTATATGTGATATAACATACAATTACATACTATATAACCATAAATATAATGGTTTTATCGCTCATGCGTATGTACATATTACAGTCTCCACAAACGTGATAAGATTCATTACCCATCGTAACCATTCAAGAATAATTTTCATTTTATTATTAAAAATAATCCTTAAGAACTTAATAATATTTGGTATATGAATAAAATACATTCTATCCATAATAAAAATGGATTACAGAAAAAAACATATAAAGGAAAGGGAATAAGTTAACGCATGAAACAATGATACTACTAAAATATTATTAACAAAGAAATATTAGAAGATGATATATGATATCATATTTATGTATGTGGTTATTTTATAATTCAATAAAAATGATTTACCTATTATACAATAGATTAACGTACCCCCAACCATGGAAATGTACAAGGCAAGGAGTTTTCATCTCACATCATATAACTGTGAGATTCATGCTATATAGCCACTATTTCTTTTTGTGGGGTGTATGCACTGCCCATGATTGTAAAACATGTGTAATATACATTAAATTATGGTTATTTAATTCTTCACTATGGAATTCTTCTTATGTGGGGTGTGTGTTTTTTATGTTACCAAATCTGTAAAGGGATTTCTAAGTTCCATTTCCACTCATTGGATTTTACGCAAACATCATTGATTATTTTAATCCAAGATAATGTGTGAAATCACTATTTATTTATTTATTGGTAATTTAAACTCCTGTTTGTGTGGATATACTTTTGATGCACATAATCACCCCATTGATAAATTCTCAAGTCATCGATATTAACTTGATTAGAGTAATCTTAACTCAGTTTACATTCATTTAGTTAATCATCCAAGTCATTGGTGTTGTTTTAACCAGAATATGTGTGAATGTACCCTGATTTATTTACACTAAATATAAAATTATATTGAGTATATTTATATTTTTCACAAATAAATATGTCATTTATTTATCTTTAAACTATGGATACGGTATCTATAAGAGATTTCATCTCAATTTATATTCTATTGAGGCTTCAATATTGTTTCTCCCCAATTAAATTTTATATGGTGTACATACTATACTATGACATTGTATATCAAGAATCCAGTTATTCTAACATTATCATAATGTTGTTATTACCTCAATTATTGTTTTCAAGTGGCTTTCATTTGGTTAGGAACTCTAACTACAATATCATTTTAAATGTTATAATGATTTATTATTTTAAACCATTCTCATTAGTGTCCATGTTTTAAAAATGGGTTTAAGGATTTATTTATATGGACATGGATTTTTTAAAATTAAAATTCCTTTTAAATGTTTCAGATTAGTGTGTGAAGCTTTCATTCAAAAATTTATTTGTAACAGCTTCTTGATAAATAGGTATACTTTTAATTGTTTTTAAGAAAAAAGGGGAAATTTCTCTCAAATAGTTTTAATTATAATTTTCATCTATGTCAATATCCTTCATTATTCTTGATTGTGGGTGATTTATTAAATTTTGTGTTGAATTATTTATTCTTGATTTTGGATGTGCTTTTTTTATGACATTGATGGTTTGTGGTTAAGATATTGGCATTTTTTGATAGTTTTAATATGAATGTTTAGATTATGATTCAACATTTTCATATGAGGAATTCATTGGACTTAGTAAGTGATAGGTGGATCCCACTATAGCTCCTCGATGAATCAGTATGTCTAATGAGACAAGATAGTGTCTTGGCACAAGGCCTTGACAAAATCCTATTTTTAGTCTTGTCACGAGGCCATGACTATGTTGTTATAATGTCCGGCATTATGCATTCCAACATTATGAAATTAGCTACTGATATTATATTGATTATTCGACTACCAGAATATCCATGTGAATATGTAAATGAAATTATTTGATTTATTTTTCCCATAATATACTTAATTTTATGATTAAATGTCTTTTTTTTAGTTTTATACATTGCCTTAAATGTTTATGCTTATTTATGATGGTTTATATGAAATTGTTATTTTTACTGAGCATCTGAGCTCATCCATTTATATGTTTTATTTTTTCCTAGTATGGGAAGAAGTATATATTGACTGGAATGTAGTGATATTTAAGGGATAATAATAATTTCAAATGAGAAACAATTTTGTTGTTTTTCATTTGATAATGTAATGTAAAACTTATATATGTATCTAGTACTTCCAAGGATACTAAAATGATCGGTCATTCGGGATTTGACCCCTTCTGATCATGCCAATGTTATGTAATAATGCATAGACTCTGGGTAACTAGGGTTAGGGCATTACAGTTGGTATCAAAGGATGTGTAGTAAAATCCTTGGAAAATATATTTTGATAAACTATAATTAGAGAACATTACACTAATATAGACTTTTAGGATTTGTATATAAGAACATACAAAAAATTTGTTATTTTAAATATTATGTGGGTTTTTCAAGAAAATAAATCCAAATCTAGATACAAATAGGTAGATGTGGCTCTGGAATAGATGTACCTGGGATTGAAAACACCGACAAGGAGTTACCGGCCTGATCCCGGGTATCCTGGTACTGGAAAATGGGCCTTGATACACTCTGTATTGAAACTCTAAGGGGATATTCTTACGAAAATTTATATTTTCATTACAATATGATTTGAAGGATTTTAATATAAGATGGGAATAAATAACCTTTGTTAGTTTTAAGGTTCTTTAGACTGAAAATAAAGTGTTATGATATTCTCTAAATGATTTTATGACTATTGATACTCAGACTCTTCTTTCTGGTTTTTGTCAATAACTGGATTCCAATAAAGTCATAGTAACATTGAACATTATGTACAAGGTGGTCACGGTGGTGGAAATGAGTAACGAAATAGAATTTTGATAAGCGTAAAAGATATTGTGTTCATCCCGAATAATTTTTCCAAAAATATGATCAATAACATATACATTAATCAACTCCCAAAATCAAAAAAGAAGAGAAATGCAGAGAATGATCAGAGCTCCAAAAGTAGAGACCCTGGAGAATATAAATCTCATTTTCCATTAAGCAGGAAATGTGGAAGAAGACACCCAAGAAAGTGACACAATGGAACTATGATATGCTTTATGTGTGGAAACAAATTACATGAAGTAAATAATTTTCGAGAAAAAATGAAGAGTATTATGGAAGAAAATAAAAATGATCCTAAGAATCCATTTACTGTCATTTCCTATAAAATTATGGGACCTGGGAATTACCCGAGTCAATGTTATATTCTATAGGATACCTTATAATTCAAGGAAGAACCTATGGGGAATGAAATATATTATGAAATGTTTACAAGTATTAATGATCTTTGTTGATGGGATTTGATTGGAAGACTTTTCTCTTGTATGTGTAACCCTGCAGTTTTTTATGTGAGAATTGTATTTTAGGAACAATTAACTTTTCTTTTGTGGATATAGTTATAAATAACTATTTGGGTTTATCTGATCAATGAATTTGAGTCAATTACAAGTTATTACTTTTTTGAAAGGAAATGTAGGGTAATAGATAAAATTTGTGGTTAAAATATATTATTGTTATTTTTGATGAATTTATGTCATTTTTTGTAATGTTATAAATTTATATTGTTTTTGAAAAAATATAACATGCAACCCGTGTGACAACCCATTGCGTCGAACAATGCTGCGAGAATCAAACACACAACCAAAGTGCGATTGGGATTTATCACATACTAATGGACTACGTGAAGTCCCCGGTTTTTATGACCAATTCTTTTTATTAAACTGATTTTATGGATCATGAATATATTGATTTTGGGAACTTCTAATGTATCCTTACTATAGGAAAATGATTTGGTGATTAAGTGATAAACTTTATTTTGGAGGAGGTTCTCTCTTTTGGAAACGATATATGCCTAAGGAAAATAGAATACTATGGGATTTAATTTGAAGAGTAATGGTGGATTTTTATTTTGGAAGAATGTATGTTTTTATTGAAGAATTATAGTGATTTTGGTTATTAATGGATATGATTAACAAATCATAGATAATATGTGAGTATGATAATTACTTTTATATATGTGACTTTAAGAGTAGTCGATTTTATTTGGAAATAAATGTTATGATTTATCGTGGCATACTATGTGATCAAATCCTTTTGAATTTTGGGATTCAAAACTAGTTTGGATTATTTTGAAGAAGTATAAGGATAATTTGTTTTGAATGGATATTGATAAACTTTGGGTATTTTTTGTTTAATTGGGGATGTTAAGAGTTGTATTTCATTCTATAAAGGATTATACATTTTGGTGATCATCTGATCTTGTACTAACCATTGCGGTTTTGGTTAATTTCTAAAGATAAGGGAACTGTATTGATCATATTTATTTTGGAATATTTGATTCTCTTGAAGTTGATTATAGAGCTTTAGGTGTGACCAAGTCATCTTGAATACTCTTCCTTTAGAGAAAATATGAGTTTGTGTTAAAACTTTATTAAAGGATTAAACTCTACTTGAAAAGTAAGTAAATATTCTTATGTTTTTAGTCAATGTCCTAAATAAATTCCAAAAAATTATTAAAAGTAACTTAAAAAAACATTTTCTTTTTTCTCTTCCAACTCGGTAATCAAAGATAGTTTAACCCATCACAAGTTTATGGTTTTCTGGTAGTTAACTTTCTCTTGATCATATTTTCTATCACTATCCATTATATCTCGATGGTTTTTTTCTCTTACATATATTTGTTTTACAACATGGAACCCCAGTATGGGTTATCTCATGTGACATTTGTACTTCACTTTCTTTCTTTTTATGTAATAATATTATTGACTCTTTTTTTGAAGTGGGTTTTCCATAATGTTATTTTCTATTTTGGAATTTTGTTTTCGAAGAAGAATTTCAAATTTTTAGGATGAAATTTATTGAAGGAGGAGATATTGTAAAACCCCATGATTTCATACTATGTTATATCTTTAATGTAATTCAATATCTTGCACTACATGCTACACTATGTTCAAGCACCCCATGACTTACAAAACTAGTCGTTCAAAAGGTTTTTTTGAAACGTATTAACCACATTTTCAATTTTATATATATATCCTATATAATTTTAACATTCTATTTCTCTGTTTCTTAGAAATAATATAAGGTAAAATTTAATTTTCAAATAAAAGAAGTACTTTTTAAAAAAATGATGTTTTTCACCCTTTTAATGATGAACCATTTTTAAATCCAATACATGACACTTTAATATATTAAATTAAGTGAAATTAAATTATTTTTTATAATATAGACATAAACATTTAGTTTGGATAAATTTTTGGTACCTTTTTGATAACTTTCATATTTTGATGAATAGTGAAAAATAATAAATTTTAATAGAAAAAAACTTTTCTAATAAAAATAATTTATAGTGTTAAATTATACATTTTAGTTGTTTAAAATTAAAATTATATTATATTTTTATCATTTTATATAATTTAGTTTATTATATGTAATTTCACATTTAAACAAGGCATAAACACATGTCAATCTTTTGATAGTTTTTAATTTATAAAAACCCGCTTTTTGGTTTTGACAATATGTTTTAATTTTAAATTAATTAATTATATTTATATGTTAGTAATTTGGTAAAATATGATTCATTTTTGATTTCATAATTTCAAAATTATCTTAGGGTGAATTTTTGGTATTTTTTTGAAAACATTCAATATTTGATTAATAGTGAAAAACACTGCATTTTTGTTTATAACCATCTTTTTATTTAAATAATTATTTATTTTTTTAAAATTTATTTAAAGTCTAAATAGATACATAATACCTATATTATTCCAATGTAATTAATTGTTATCATTTTATAATAACATTTGATATATAAAATTCTGTTGTAATTTTTTATGTCTTTTATCCACCTTCTAGGCACATTTACAAATTTGCATAAAACATAATTTTTCTACTTCTGTGGATTGAATTTAAAAAATTACAAGAGAAGGATTTGAAATAAGTAAAATTTGATTCAACAAGATGAAAATAATTTTTGGTGAATAGTAACTTTTGACATATTTACCATAGTTAAAAGTAAATATTATAATTAAAGGTAAAAATGGTATCATAATTACCATAACACATGTTATAATTTTATTGTATTAATGTATATTTACCTAAATAAACCTTAGGAATAAAATATGATGCTTTTTCATCCACATAGATTGCATTAAGACATTTATTATTATTTTATTTAAAGAAGAGGTAAAAGTATTAAATTCAAATTTACATAGCTAAAACATTTTTAATATAGGGTTATAAATATGATAAAATTGACTGTATATATTCATTATAAAGATACAAATAGTTACTATATAATGGTATTTTATTTATAAATTTTAGACATTGAATAATAAAATTTATTGATGACATAATGATGATTCAATAATTACATTATTATTGAATGATTAAAATAATTGATATTATAAATATCCAAATAAAAGTAAATTGAAACTTTTGATGCATTAAATTTTTTTTCTAGATTAATATTACATTTTAGAGTATATTAAATAATGTTTTTCTAAGTAATAATGTTTTTATGACTTTCACAAAAACCAAATACTAAATAGTGTCAAAATTTTAAAAAATGAGTTTTCAAAACAAATACTATATAATTAAATGATATAATATTACTATAAATATTCGGTTTGTCCAAAGTATATAAGTAAAGTTATATATGTCAATAATTAACCACATGGGGTTCTATTGTCTTTTTATATTCTGTTTTTTATATATTAATTATAATAATACAAAAATACATGTTAAACGTTAAACTATTTATCCAAGAGTTAAATCTAAAAGATACTATCAATATGGTGACCTAACCCATCTAAACCCAATTGGTTGAGAATATTTAGTCCCATACCCACCTCATCGTCTAAATAAATCCATTTTGGGCCATTATAAACATATAATGAGTTTATAAAAAAATAATATTTCAAGATTTTCATAAAATGACCATCACCTCTCTTGTGAAATGATACTTTCCATCCTCTTAACATCTCACCTACAAAGACTTTTTTATTGGATAAACCCTACTCCAATATCCTCCCTATAACACTAAATTAAACTTAGAGGCCTTAATTTGATTAGAAATCCAACCAATGTAGCCCTTTTGATCAAATCAACAAGAATCACTCGAAGAAGATTTAATAATTTCATCATCTCTTCCAAAGTTCTTTTCTTCTTCCTCTTCCTCATTCTTTGTAGTTTCCATAAAAAATTAATAACTCATGTAAATAATAAATACTTATATGTTATTATAAATATGGTATGAACATATTAATTATTCTATCCATCCTATGAATGAAAAAGTCACCGTACGTGTATATGTATGTCTTAGCGTCTCCACGTCATGGTGTAGTTTGTTATTCAACATTTCAGTTTTTTGATGGGTATAATAATGAGTATAATTGATGTAAATAAAAAATATAACATTTTAATGATTCTGTAAATATGATATATCATTCAATTACATACTATTTCACCATCAATATCAGGGTATTTTCGCTTTGGCATACATACAGATTACCATCTCCACGAATGTGATGAGATTCATTCCCCATTGTAACCATTTAAGAATAATTTACATTTATGATTAAAAATAATTTTCAAGAACTAAATATCATTATGTATATGAATCAAATATATTCTATCCATAACAAACATGACTTAAATAATAATACATATAAAAAAATGAAACAGTTAACACCTGAAATAATGATACTACTAAAATATTATTAACAAAGAAATATTAGAAGATCATATATGATATCATATTTATGTATGTGGTTCATGTATAATTTAATAACAATGATTTAAATATTATAGAGGAGATTAACAAACCCTTAACTAAGGAAAATTACAAGGCAAGGGGTTTTCATCTCACTTCTTATTCTCGTGAGATTCATGCTATATTACCACTATATCCTTTTGTGTGGTGTATGTATTGCCCATGATTGTATACTTTGTGTAATATACATTAATTTATGGGTATTTAATTTTTCATTGTATGGTATTTATTTCATGGGGTGTATGTTTCGTAAGTTACCAAATTGGTAATGGAATTTTTAAATTCAATTTCCACTCATTGGGTTTTACACAAACATCATTGATTATTTTACTCCAAGATTATGTGTGAAATAATTATTTATTTATTTATGTAATAATTTCCACTCCCCTTTCATTGGATATAATATTTATACACATAATACCTCCATTTATAAATTCTCATGTAATCGATATGAACATGATAAGAGTAATATTAACTCAATTTCCATTCATTGAGTTAAACATCCAAGTCATTGGTGTTGTTTTTACAAGAATATGTGTGCATGTCCTATAATTTATTTACATTTAATATCAAATAATATTGAGTGTAATTATATTTTTCACCGATAAATATGACACTATTTTATCCTCAACCTAAGGATACAATCATTATAAGGTATTTCAGCTCAATTTACTTTCCATTGAGGCTTTTATGTTGTTTTTCACTAATTCACTTTTATATTGTGTACATATAATACTTTAACATAGAATACTATGAATTCCCTTTTTCTGATGATATTATATAGTATTTATTACCGTAATTATTTTTATTCAAGTATCTCTTATTTGGTTAGGATCTCTAACTAAAATATCATTTTATATGTTTTAATGATTTATTCTTCATAATAATTTTCATTAGTGTCCATGTTGTAAAATGGATTTAAAGATTTATTTTTATGTACGTGAATGTTTTAAAATTGAAATTATTTTTAAAATATTCAATGTTCTAAGGGACACATTGATTCAAAAATCTATTTTTAGCAACTTCTTAATAAATAGTGATACTTTTAAATGTTTTAAAGAAAAAGGGGATATTTCTCACAAATAGTTTTACATATTATTTTATTCTATGTCAATATCATTTATTATTATTGATTGAGGTTGATTTATTATAATACAATCATACTTATTGTGTTGAATGATTTCTGTTTGACTGTGGATGTGCTATTTTTATTCCATTCATGTTTTGTGGTTAAAGTATTTACATTTCAAATAATAAATTTAAAATAAATGTTTCGATTAGGTTTCAACCTTTTTATATGAGTAATGCATTGGACTTAGTAAGTGACGGTGGAGCAACTGTAGCTCTTCAATTCATCAGTAGGTCTCATGAGACAAACTAGTGTCTTGACACAAGGCCTTCCAAAATCATATTTGTAGTGTTGGAACGAGGCCTTGACTATATGGTTATGATGCCTGGCATTATGCATTCCATCATTATGAAATTACCTATTGATATTACATTGATTATTCAACTAGTATAATATCCATGTGAATAATTAAAAGGTATTACTTGATTTATCTTTGCATAATATGATAAAAATTACTTTTAAAAGGCTTGTGTTTCAGTCTTATACAATGCCTTAAATGTTTATACTTATTTATGATATTTTATTCTAAAATTGTATCCTTTCTAAGAATCTAAGCTCACCCCATTATATGTTTTATTTTTCCCAGGATGGGAAGAAGTATATTATGACTAACCTATAGGTATAGTCTAACGGATGTGAATTAGTTCAAAGGAGACACAATGTTGTTATTTTCCATTTCTTAATGTAATGTAAAACTTATGTATGTATCTAGTACTTACAAGGATAATAAACTGATTGGTCTGTATAGATTTGATCTCTTATGATGACACTAATGTTATGTAATAATGAAATGACTCTGGGTAACTAGGTTCGAGGAATTACAGTTGGTATTAGAGGAAGATTATTACAAACCATGGAAACAAGATTTAGATAAACTCTCATTATAGATCATTACACTAATAAAATATTTTAGGATTATTATTGAAGAACATCAAAGTAATTTGGTAGTGTAAATATTATATGGGTTTCCCAAGAAACTACATCCATGTCTAGATAAAAACAGGTAGAGGTGGCTCTGGAACAGATGTACCTTGGAGTGAAAACTCTAAGAAGGAGTTTCGGGCCTGCCCAGGGGTATCTTGGTACACGATAAAATGCCTTGATACACTCTTGGTATTAACACTCTTGAGGGATATTATTAAGATAATTCACATTTTCATTACAAACTAATTTGAAGGATTTTAATATGAGATGATAATAAATAACTTTGGTTAATTATAAGTTGGTTTAGATTGAAAATAATGTGTCATGATATTCTCTAAATGATTTTATTACTATTGTTACTCACACTCTACTTTCTGGTTTTAGTCAATGGATGGATTACAAGTAAGACATAGTAAAATTTAACATGATTTACAAGGTGGTAATGGTGGTGGAAATGAGAAACAAAATGGAATGTTGATAGGCATAAAAGATATTGTGTTCATTCCAAATCAATTTTCCAAAAATATGATAAACAACATATTCATTAACCAACTTCAAAACTCAACAAAGATGAGAAATGCAGAGAATTATGAGATCTCCAGAAGAGGAGACCATGGAGAGAAGAAATATCATTTTTCATCATGCAGGAAATGTGGAAGGAGACACCCATGAAAGTTTCTCAATGGAATAAAGAAATGCATTTTTTTTGTGGAAAAGAAGGACAAAAAGTAAATAATTTCCAAGGAAAAATGAAGAGTGATATGGATGAATATAAAAATGTTCCTATGAATCAATTTATAGTCATTTTCAAAAAAATTAGGAGACCAGGGAATTACCCGAGTCAATGTCCAATTCTATAAGATATATTCTATGTTAAAGAAAAACCTATGTGGTAATAAATGGATGACGAAATGTTTACAAGTATTAATTATTTTTATTTATGTGATTGGTTTTGAAGATTTGTTTTCTTTTATGTGTAACCCTATAGTTTCTTATGTGAGAATATTATTTGAGGATTAATTATATTTTCTTTTGTAGATATAGTTATAAAGATCCATTTGGGTTTATCTGATCCATGAATTTGAGTCAATTAAAAGAAATTACTTTTTTTTAAGAAAAATGAAAGTTATGAGATAAAATTTTTGGTTAAAATATGAAATGGTTATTTTTGAAGAATTTACCACATTTTTTATAATGTTATAAATGTATATATATTTCTAAATAGGAAAACACGCGACCATGTGATAACCCATCACGTCGGACAAGGTTGTGTGAATCAAACCCACAACCAAAGTGAAACTAGGATTTATGGCCTAACACTAGACTACGTGATGTTTCTAGTTAGTATAAATAATTTTTTTTAGTTAAATGATTTTATAGATAAAAAATATTTTGATTATGGGAACATATGATTCATCCTCTGTGTAAGAAAATGATTCAATGATTAAGTGATAAATGTTATTTTGGAAGAAGTTCACTCATTTGGGAACACTACATGCCAAGGGAAAATAGAATACTATGGGATTCCATTTGAGGAGTAATGGTGGATTTTTATTTTGATAGAATGTATGTTTTTATTACAAACATATAGTGATTTGGGTTATTTTTGTAAATGATTAGCGAATCATAGAGAATATGTGAGTAGATTAATTAATTTTATGTATGTGAATTTAAGAGTTGTCTATGTTATTTGGAGATAAATGTTATGATTTATCATGGAAGACTATGTCAAAAAATCCTTCTGAATTTTGGGTTTCAAACATAGATTGGATTATTTTGAAAAATTTTAAGTACAAGTGTTTTTTGAATGGACATTGTTAAATTTTGGGTATTGTTTATTTAGTTTTGGAGATTAAGAGTTGTATTTAATTCTAAAAAGGATTGTCATTTTTGGGATCATCTGATCTTGTACTAAACAGTTGGGGTTTGGTTAACATCTAAAGATAAATGAAATATATTTTTCATATTTTGGGAATTATGTGATTCTCTATAAGTTGATTCCAATGCTTCAGGTGTGACCAAGTCATCTTGAAAACTCATTGTTTGGAAAAAATATAAGAGTTTGTGGTATAAATTTATTAAAGGATGAAAATCTACTTGAAAAGGAAGTATATATCCTTATGTTCTTAGTCAATATCAAATATAAATTACAAAACATTTTAAAAAGGAAACTAAAAAAAATTGTTTACTCTTCCTACTCGATAATCAAACATCGTTTAACCAATCATATGTTTGTGGATTTCTAGTAGTTAACTTTCTCCATATAATTATTTCTATCACTCTACATCAGATCATGATAGTTTTTTTCTCTTACATATCCTTTTTTTCTTACAGGAAACCCTAATATGGGTTATCTCGTGTGACTTTCATACTTCTCTTTCTTTCTTTTAATGTAATAATTTTATTGGCTCTTATCCTGATGTGGGTTTTCCAAAAAATTATTTAATATTTTCTACCTTTTATTTTTGAAGAAAAATTTCAAATTTTGAGGATAAAATTTATTGAAGAATGGGATTATTTAACACCCCAATATTTCATAGTGTGTTATCTATTTAAAGTAATTGAATATCTTGCACTACATGAAACACTGAGTTCGAGTGCACCATGACTTAACAAACTAGCTGTACGAAAAGTAGTTATGAATAGTATTAACCCCATATTTAATTATATATATATATCCTATATAATTTTAATATTCAAAATTTTTATTTCTTAGACATAATATAAGGCTAAAAAAATTTCAAATAAAAGAAGTATTTTTCAAAAAATGTGATTTTCAAACTTGTAATGGAGAAACATTTTTAAATCCAATATTTGACACTTTTATATATTGAATTTAGTGGAAATAAATTAATCTTTAGAAAATGGACATACAAATTTATTTTGGACTAATTTTTGTTCTTTTCTGATAACTTTCATATTTTGATTAATAGTGAAAAATAATGAATTTTAATTGAAAACTAATTTTTTAATCCAAATAATTTATAGTGATAAATTATAAATTTGAGTGGTTTTAAAGAATAATTAGATTAAATTTTTATAATTTAATATAATTTAGACCATTATATGTAATTTCACATTTTAATTGGACATAAATACATGTCATTATTTTGATAGTTTTTAATTTTAATAAAACCCATTTTTTTGATTTTGACAATGAGAATTAATTTTAAATTAATTAATGCAAATTCTATGTTTTTAATTTGGTAAAATATGCTATATTTTTGAATTTGGAATATCAAAATTATCCTAGGGTAATTTTTTTGGTATTTTTATGAAAACTTACAATTCTTGATGAATACTGAAAAGCACTATGTTATTTTAAAAAAATATTTATGTAAATAATTATTTGTTTTATTTAAATTTATTTTATGTCAAAATAGATACATAATACCTATATTAGTCCAATTTAATTCATTGAGGTCGCTTTATAATAATATTAGATATATGAAATTTTATCGAAATTTTTGACGTGTTTTACCCACATTCTAGGAAAATTTTCAAATTTGCATAAAACACAATTTTACCGATTCTATGAAATAAATTTCCAAAAACCTAAGAGCCATGGATGACATCAGTAAGTAAAATTTGGTTCAATAAGATGAATTTTTATTGTGAATAGTAACTTTTGACTTGTATTTACCACAGTTAAAAGTAAATAGGGTAATTGAATGCAAAATGATATTATAATTACCCTAACACAAGTACTAATTCTATTGTATAAGTGTATTTTGACCAAAATAAACCATAGGAATAAAATATGTTCTTTTTTTATCCATTTGAATTAGATGAGTACCTTTATTATTATTTTATTTAAAGAAGAGTTAAAAGTTCTAAATTCAAATTTTCATAACGAAGACATTTTTAATATAGGGTTATAAATACGATCAATTGAACAATAAATTTTCATTAAAAATCTAAAAATTTAACCTATATAATGGTATTTTATTAATAATTTTTCTACCTTAAATAATTTAATTTAATTATGACATAATGATGATACATTAATTACCTTATTAATGAAAGATTAAAATATTTGATAATATAAATATCAAAATAAATGTAAATTGAGACTTTTTTTTGCCTTCCACTAATTTTATAGGTTAAAATGACATTTTATGGTTGATTAGATAAATTTTTTCGAATTTATAAAGTCTTTATGACGTTCATAGAAACAAATAGTTTCAAAATTAACATATATGAGTTTTTAAAATAAATACTATTTTATTAAATGATATATTATTCCTAAAAATCTAAGGATCGGACAAAGGTATTAGATAAGGTTATATATTTTAATAATGAAACACATGGGGTTCTCTAGTCTTTTTATAGTAGGTTTATTAACCATTTATTATAATAATACAAGAAGACATGATAAATGTTAAACAATTTATCTAAGAGTTAAATATAAAATATAAGGTTAATATGGTGACCTAAAATTTTTAAAAACCTATTTATTGATAATATTTCGACCCATAACCACCTTATCCTTGAAATAAATACATTTTTAGCAATTATAAACCGAAAATTATTTTATATTAAAGTAATATTTCAAGCATTTTCTAAAGTGACCATCCCCTCTCTTATAAAATGATACTTACTCTCCTCTTAATTTCACACCTCCAAATACATTAACATCATCAGAACCCTTCTCAAATATCCTTCTTACTAACCTCAAATAATCCTAGAGGCCTTACATTGATCAAAAATCCAACCTATGAATCATTTTTATCAAATCAAAAGGAAGCACCCGAAGAAGAGGTAATAATTTCATCACCTCTTTCAAAGTTCAATTCCTTTTCCACTATTTTTCATTTTTGTTTCCATAATAAATTATTAAATCCATAAAAATAAAAATACTAATATTTTATTATAAATATTTTAAACCATATTCATTATTCTATCTATCCTATCATTGAAAAGGTCGCCATATGTGTATACGTATGGCTCACCATCTCCACATTGTAGTGTAGTTTGTTATTCAACAATTCATTAATTTAATTAGTTTAATAATTAGTATTATTGATGTAAATAATAAATAATAAATGTTAATGATTATGTATATATAATATAGCATCCAATTACATACTATCTCACCATAGTAAAATGGTATTGTCGCACGTGCAAACGTACATATTACCATCCCCACGTAAGTGAGGAGATTAATTCCCCATCGTAACCATTCAAGAATACTTATTTTTAGGATTAAAAATAATTATTATAAACTTAATATCATTATGGATATGAATCAAATATATTATATCTATAATAAACAAGAATTATGTAATAAAACAAATAAATGAAGATGATTCCGTTAACACCCGAATCAATGATACCACTAAAATATTATTAACAAAGCAATATTAGAAGATAATATATGATATAAAATTTATGTATATAGTTATTGAATAATTTAATAACAATTATTTAACTATTATAAAGGAGGTTAACATACCCTCAACCAAGGAAAAGTACAATGTAAGGGGTATTAATCTCACTGCGTATTCTCGTGAGATTTAGGTTATATTGGCACTGTTTCCTTTTGAGCGGTGTACGTACTTCCCATGATTGTATTCCTTGTGTAATATACATTAATTTATTTGTATTTAAATCTTTATTTTATGATCCTTATTTCATGGTGTGTGTGTTTCATAAGTTACCAAATTGGTAAGGGAATTTCTATTTTCATTTTCCACTCATTAGGTTTTATGAAAACATTATTAATTATTTTACTCCAATATTATGTGTAATATCAGTATTTATTTATTTAGGAAGTAATTTTTACTCCCAATTTTCTAGATATAATTATGATACACAAAATCACTCCATTGATAAATTCCCAAGTTTTTATATGAATTGGATAAGATTAATCTTAACTCAATTTCCATTCATTGAGTTAAACATTCAATTCATTGGTGTTGTTTTTACAAGAAAATGTTTGAATGTCCTTTGATTTATTAACACTTAATATAAAATCATATTGAGTGTATTTATATTTTTTACAAATAAATATGTCATTGATTTATCCTCAACTAAAGGATATGGTCTTTATAAGGGATTTCATCTCAATTTAATTCCTTGAGACTTCATTGTTGTTTTTCTCCAATTCAAATTTATATGTTGTACATACTATACATTGACATAGTATATAGTGAATTATTTTATTTTTATGATATAATAATGTTTTTATTAACTCAATTATTTGTAATAAAGAACCTCTCATTTGGTTAGGGACTCTAACTAAAATATCATTTTAAATTTTTTTGAGATTCATTCTTCTAAATATTTCTCATTAATGTCAATGTTTTAAAAATAGTTTTAAGGATTTATTTACATAGACTAGAATGTTTTAAAATTATAATTACTTTTAAATGTTTCAATGCAGTATGGGACACTTTGATTCACAAATAAATTTTTAAGAGCTTCTTGATTAATAGTGAGACTATTATATTTTTTCAAGAAAAAGGGGATTTTTCTCTCAAATAATTTTACTGATTTTTTTCATTTATGTCAAATTCCTTAATTAGTCTTGATTATGGTTGATTTATTATAATTAAATATAAAATATTGTATTGAATGAGTTAATTTTGACTTTAGATGTGCTATTATTATTCTATTAATAGTTTGTGGTTACAATATTGACATTGCCTATGTTATTTTTAATACGAATGCATATATTATGTTTCAGCCTTTTCATATGAGGATAGCATTGGAAATAATATGTGACGGGTGGAGCCTAATGTATATCCTCGATGCATTGGTAGGTCTCATCAGACAAACATGTGTATTGGCACAAGGCCTTGACAAAATCTTATTTGTAGTCTTGGCATGTGGCCTTGACTATGTGGTAATAATATCCGTCATTATGCATTGAATCCTTATGAAATTAGCTATTTATATTACATGTTATTATTCGGTATGTAGAATATCCATGTGAATATGTAAATGGATTATTTGATTTATCTTTTCCATATTATACTGAATTTTATGTTTAAATGGATTTTTTTAGTCTTATACATTGCCTTAAATGTTTTTTCTTATTTATTATAGTTTCTGCTAAATTGTTTTCCTTAATGAGCATCTGAGCTTACCCCTTCCTATGTTTTATTTTTCCAAGGATGAGAATAAATATATTATGACTAACCTTTTGGGATAGTATAAAGGATATTAATTAGTTCAAATGAGACACAATTTTGTTGTTTTCATTTCATAATGTAATCAAAAAAATATGTTTGTATATAGTACTTCCAATTATAGTAAACTAATCGATATTTTGGGATTTGACCTCTTCTGATCTTTCCAATGTTCTGTAATAATGCACTGACTCTGGGTATCTACGGTAGGGGCATTACAGTTGGTATTGGAGGAAGTTCAGTACAAACCTTGGAAACTAGATTTAGATAAACTCTGACTAGAGATCGTTACCTTGATATAGAAATTGAGTATTAGTATAGAAGAACATTTAAAAATGTAGGTAGTGTAAATATTATGTGGTCTTTAAATGAAAATACATCACTGTCTGGATAAAAATAGGTTTAGGTGTCTTCAACACAAATATACTAAGGAGTGAAAACTCGGACATGGAATTCTGGGCCTAACCCACGGTATCCTGGTACACGACAATGAGCCTTACTGCACTCTCTATATTGACACTCCCAAGTAATATTCTTAGGATAATTCACGTTTTCAGTAAAAACTAATTTGAAGGATTTTAATATAAGATGATAATAAATAACATAGGTTAATCATAAGGTGATTTAGATTGAAAATAAAGTGTCATGATATTCTATAAATGATTTGATGAATATTGTTACTCACACTATTCTTTTTGGTTTTAGTCAATGGATGGATTCCATGGATGTGAGAGTAACATTTAACATATTTTATAAGGTGAGAATGGTGGTGGAAATGAGAAACAAAATATAATTTCGATTGGTTTAAAATATATAAAGTTAATGAAAAAAATCAATTTTCCAAAAATAAGTTCAACATCATATACATTAACCAACTCCAAAACTCAACAAAGAAGAGAATAGTGGATAATGATAAGATCTCTATTAGTGGAGACAATGGAGAAAAGTAATCTCATTTTTCATCATGTAAAAAGTGTGGAAGGATACACCCAAGAAAGTGTCCCAATGGATCAAATTAATGATTTATTTATGGGAAAGAAGGACATAAAGTAAATAATTGGTGAGAAATGATGAAGATTTGTATAGAAGAAAATAAAAATGATCCTAAAAATCCATTTACAAACATTTTCTATAAATTTAGGGGACATGTGAATTACCCAAGTCAATGTACTATTTTATAAGATAAACTCTTTATTATAAAAGAACCTACATTGAAATAAATGGATGACAAAATTTTAAAAAGTATTAATGCACTTTTTTGATTGGATTTGTTTGGAAGACATTTATCAAATATGTTTAACCCAACATTATGTTATTTGAGAATTCTATTTGAGGAATAATTATCTTTTATTTTGTTGATATTTTTATAAAGAAACATTTTGGTTTATATGATCCTTGAATTAGTGTTATTTACTTGTTATTACATTTTGGGAAGAAAATTCAAGGTGTGAGATAAAATTTCCCATTAAAATATGTTATGGTTATTTTTGAGGAATTTATCTCATTTTTGGAAATGTTATAAAATTATTTAGCTTTTGAAACTGGAAAAAACGTAGACTGTGTGACAACTCGTCGTGTTGGTCAAAGATGTAGGAATCGAACCCACAACCAATGTGCGACTGAGATTTATTGCCTACCACTGGAATTTGTGATGTCATTGGTTAGTATGACTAATTATTTTTAGTTAAATGAATTTTTGGATCAATAATATGTTTATTTTGGGAACTTATGATTTTTACTTAGTATAGGAAAATGATTTGGGGATTATATGATAAATATTATATTGGAAGACGTTAACTCTTTTGAGAACACTATATGCCTAAGGGAAATAGAATACTATGGAATTTCTTTGGAGGAGTAATGGTTGTTTTGTATTTTAGAACAGTGTATGTTTTTATTATGAACTAATAGCGATTTGGGTTATATATGGAAATGATTAACCTATCATAGAGAATATGTGGGTAGATTAATTACATTTATGTATGTGAATTTTAGAGTAGTTTATGTTGTGTAGAGATAGATGTTATGATTTATCATGGATTACTATGTGATAAAATCTTTCTGAATTTTGGGTTTTAGACATAGTTTAGATTATTTTGAATAATGTTATGTAAAATTGTTTTTGAATGGAATTTGTTGAACTTTGGGTATTTTTGTTTAATTTTGGATATTAAGAGTTGTATTTCTTTCTATAATGGATTATGCATTTTGGGGATCATTTGACCTTATACTCACCATTTTGGTTTTGGTTTCTATCTAAAGACAAGGGAAATATATTTTTCATATTTTGTGGATTATGTGATTATATAAAAGTTGATTCTAGTGCTTCAGGTGTGACAAAGTCATCTTTAATTCTCATCATTTGGAGAAAAGAATAGTTTGTGGTAGAAATTTATAAAAGGATGAAACTCTACATGAAAAGATAGTATATCTACTTATTTTCTAAGTCAATCTCATAAATAAATTCCAATACATTATTTAAAGAAACATAAAAAAATGTTGTCTGTTTACTCTTTCTACATGGTAATCAAAACCGTTTAACTCCTCACATGTATATGGTTTTTTGATATTAAAATTTCTCCTAATCATGTTTTCTATCACACTCCATCAAAACTTGATGGTTTCTATTCTCTTACATATCCATGTTTTCCTACTAGAAACTTTAGTATGGGTTATCTCAGGTGACCTTTGTATATCTCTTTCTTTTATTTAAAGAGACAAATTTTTTGACTCTATTTCTGATGTGGGTTTCCCAAAAAGATATTTTTTCAACCTTTTATTTTCAAATAACAATTTAAAATTGTGAGGAGGAAATTTATTGAATAATGGGAAAATGTAACACCCAAATACTTCAAAGTACGTTATCTATTTAGTGTAATTTAATAGCATACGCTACATGCAACACCGAGTTCCGGAACCTCATGACTTATCAAACTCGCCGTTTGAAAAAAACATATGAATAGTATTAACCACATTATGAATTATATATATATATCCTATATTATGTTAACATTAAACTTCTGTGTTTCTTAGACATAATATACGTTCAAATTCAATTATCAGATAAAAGAAGAATTTTAAAAAAATGCAGTTTATCCGCCTTTTAATGGAGAACCCTTTTTAAGCCAATTTTTTACAATTTTATAATTTAATTTTAGGGAAATTAAATTCTTCTATAGAATAGGGACATAATAATTTACATTGGATAATTTTTTTGTACTTTTCTAATAACTTTCATTTTTTTATGAATAATGATAATAACTAAATTTTAATTGAAAACTACTTTTTAAATCGAAAAAAAATTCTAGTGTTAAATTATGCATTTGAGAGGTTTTAAACTATAATTAGATTATATTTTTTACTTTTAATATAATTTAGGTCGTTATAAAAAATTTCAAATTTAAATTGGACATAAACACATGTCAATATTTTAACAGTTTTTATTTTTAAAAAACAATCTTGGTGGTTTTGACAATAGGAATTAATTTTCAATTAATTAATGTAACTTAAATTTCTTTAATTTTGTAAAATATACTTAATTTTTTAATTCCTAATATCAAAATATTTGTAGGGATAACTTTTGGTATTTTTTCGAAAACATTCAACAATTGATGAATAGTGAAAACATAGCGTTTTTTACTGACTATTTATTTAAATAATTATTTATTTTATTTAAATTTATATAAATTAAAAATAGATAAATAATACATATTTTAGTATAATGTAATTCATTGATTCAATTTTATAATAACATTAGATATATAAAATATTATTGAACTTTTTAACATGTTTTACCCACCTTCAAGGCACATTTACAATTTTGCATTAAATGTAATTTTACCACTTCTATGAATTGAATTTAAAAAAACCAAGAGACATGGTAGAAATATATAAGTAAAATTTGGCTCAATAAAATTAATATCTTTTTTAACAGTAGCTTTTGACTTTTATTTTCCACAGTTAAATACAAATAGGGTAATTAAATGTAAAAGTGATATTGTAATTAACCTAATGATTGTAATAATTCTATTGGAAAAGTTTTTTAAGACCTAAATCAACCTTATTAATAAAATATGAACCTTTTTTATCCACGTCGATTAGATTAGGACATTTTTTATTATTTTAATTAATGAAGAGTTAAAAGTGTTTAATTCAAATTATAATAAATAAAACCTTTTTAATATAAGGTTATACATTAGATAAACTTGACTATGAATATTAATTAGAATGATAAGAATATTTTCAAAATAATGGTATTTTATTTATAATTTTTATACATTAAATATGTAAATTTATTTATGACACATTGATGAAACAATAATTTCCTTTTTATTGAATGAATAAAATAATTAATATTATATATATCGAAATAAATTTAAATTGATACTTTTGATGAATTACAATAATTTTATAGGTTAATATGACATGTAATGGTTAATTAAATAAATTATTTTCTCAGTTATAAAGTTTCTATGACATTCACAAAAACCAAATACTAAATAGTATCAAAATTGATATAAATGAATTTTTCAAACAAATAATATATTATTAAATGATATAATATTAATAAAAATATAAGGATAATCCAAATGAATTATATAAGGTTATATATTTCAATTAAAAATTACTTGGGTTTCTCTTGGATTTTTATAGTATGTTTATTAACCATTTATTATAATAAATCAAGAAGACATGGTAAATGTTAAACTATTTAACCAAGAGTTAAATCTAAAAGATTTGGTAAATATGGTGACCTAAAATTGTTAAAAACCTATTGGTTGAGAATATATCATCAAATACTCACCTTAGACTATATAAAAATAAATTTGGGGATATTAAAACCTAAAATAAATTTATAATAAAAAAATATTTCAAGATTTTCCTTAAGTGACCCTCACCTCTCTTATAAAATGTTCATTCCCTCCTCTTAATTTCACACCTCCAAACCATATGCCTCAGCCAAAACATACTCAAATATCCTGACTAATACCCTCAATGCATCCTATATTACTTAAATTGATTATAAAGCCATCCTAAGGATCCCTTTTGATCAAATAAAATAAAGGCACTTGAAGAAAAGGTAATGATTTCATCACCTATTTCAAAATTATTTTCTGCTTCCACTTCCAATTTATTTGTTGTTTCCATACCAAATAAATACCTATAATACATTAAAAATACTAAGAAGTTATTATAAATATGGTACAACCATATTCATTATTCTATCCATCCTATTAATGATAAAGTCACCATATGTTCGTACGTACGACTTACCGTCTCCATGTCGTGGTGTAGTTTGTTATTCAACAATTCATTACTTAGATGGGTAAAATAAAGAGTATTATTGATTTAAATAATTAATATATCATTTTAATTATTCTGAATATATTATATACCATCCAATTATGTATTATTTCACCATTAATAGAATGGTATTATCGCTAGTGCATATGTACAGATTACTGTCTCAACGAACGCGATGAGATTCATTCCACATCGTAACCATTCAAGAATAATTTTAATTTTATTGTTAAATATAATGTTAAAGAACTTAATATAATTCTAGATATGAATTAAATTCATACTATCCATATTAAAAATGAATTACGTTACAAAACATATAAAGGAAGCCAAATCAGTTAACACCCGAAATAATGATACTACTAAAATATTAATAACAAAGCAAAATTAAAAGTTCATATATGATATAATATTTCTGTATGTGGTTCGTTTATGATTTAATAAAAATAATTTAACTATGATACATGAGGTTAACAAACCCTTGACCATGTAATACTACAAGGTAAGGGGTTCTCTTCTCATTTCTTATTCCAGTGAGATTCATGATATATTGCCACTATTTCATTTTTTGGGGTGTATGTACATCCCATGGATGTATTATTTGTGTAATATAATTTAATTTAAGAGTATTTAAATCTAAATTTTATGATAATTCTTTAATGGGGTGTATTTTTTGTATGTTACCAAATCAGTAAGGGAATTTCTTAATTCAATTTCCACTCATTGGGTTTTACGCAAATATCATTAATAATTTTACTCCAAGATTATGTGTGAAATAACTATTTCTTTATTTATTTAGTAATTTCCTTTCCCCTTTGTGTGGATATAATTCTGATACAAAAAATCACTCTATTGATAAATTCTCAAGTCATAGATATGAACATGATAAGAGTAATCTTATCTCAATTTCCATTCATTGAGTTAAACATCCAAGTCATTGGTCTTGTTTTTACAAGAATATATGTGAATTCCCTCTGATTTATATATAGTAAATTTCAAATCATATTGAGTGTGTTTTTATATGTCAGACATAATAATGACATTTATTAATTCTTAACCTAAGGATATGTTCTTTATAATGAATTTCATCTCAATATACATTTAATTGATACTTCGTTGTTGTTATGAACCAATTCACTTTTATATAGTCTACATAATATACATTGAAATAATATATCATGACTCCCTTTATTCTAATGAAATTATAATGGTTTTATTAATTCAATTATTTTTACTCAATCATCTCTCATGTGGTAAGGAACTCTAACTAAAATATCATTTTAAATATTTTAACGATGTATTCTTTTAAATATTTTTCATTAATGTACATGTTTTAAAAATGGTTTTAAGGATTTATTTATATGGAAATGAATGTTTTAAAATTAAAATTCCTTTTAAAATTTTCAAAGTGGTATGGGACACTTTGATTCAAAAATCCATTTTTAACAACTCCTTGATAAAATAGTGAGACTTTTAAACATTTTCAAGAAAAAGGGGATATTTCTCTCAAATAGTTGTACTGATTATTTTCATCTTTGTCAATATCCTTCATTATTCTTGATTGCGGTTGATTTATTTTAATTCAATCTTGAATATTTTATTTAATGAGTTATTTTTGACTATGTATGTGCTATTTTTATGACATTCATGGGTTGTGGTAAAAATATTGACATTTCATATGCTAGTTTTAATATGAATCCTTATATTATGTTTCAAAATCTTAATATAATGAATGAATTGGACTTTGTAATTGAATGGAGGAGCTTTATATATCTCCTTGATGCATAGGTAGGTCTCATGAGACAAACTAGTGTCTTGGAACAAGGCCTTGATAAAATCTTATTTGTAGTCTTTCCTCAAGGCCTTGACTTGGTGGTAATGTTTTCCGACATTATGTATTCCATAATTATGAAATTAGATATTGATATTACATGTGATTATTAAACTAGTAGACTTCCCATGTAAATAAGTAAATTGAATTATTAGATCTATCTTTACCATAAAATGGTGAATTTAATGTTTATAAGGATTGTGTTTTAGTCTTATACATTATCTAAAATATTTATGCTTATTTATGATAATTTTTGATAAATTGTTATCCTTACCGAGATTCTTGGATCACCCTTTTCTATTTTTTATTTTTTTCTGGATGCAAAGATATATATTATGATTGACCTGTAGGGATAGTCTAAGGGATATGAATTAGTTCAAAAGAGACACAATGTTATTGTTTTTCATTTTATAATGTAATGTAATACTTTTGTATGTATGTAGTACTTTCAAAGATACTAAACTGATCGGTGCTTCAGGATTTGATCCCTTGTGATCTTTCCAATGTTATGTAAAAATACACTAACTCTTGGTAACTAGGGTTGAGTTATTACAATTAATCTACTTATTTCAACTCATTAAATTCTTTTTCAAATTAAATAATCTTCTATGATCAAGGAAGGGTCATATCATGTCCCAAGAACCATGGAACAACATCACCCAATATTGAATCAAAATAAATAGCCTCATAGGATCCATAACTTTGTTCCATTGGGAATTCAATAACACGGATCCATAAAAAGTCTCTTAATCAACAAAATAAACCCTACAGTCAAATTGAAACATTTCACTATGACTAGAAAATCAAAAAATCTGTAGAATTTTGAGAGTTATCAACACATATTAAGAATCACTCCACATAGATAATAATTTTCCTTCATTTTCCAATTTCTCAATGAACCCTTCACATCATTACACACCCGACTATGTTATCAAGAAAATGGAAAAATATGTATTATTTTTAGAAAATATATAAAAAAATACCTCAAATATGAATTCCAACAATATATTAAAATACCCCCAAATCCATCACATCCCATGACCAATAATTTAACACTTTGAATCATCAATTTCCATGTCACACATCTATATTAACCAATCATTCTCAGTGAAATCCATAAAGACTCACTATAAATCACTCTCCCATAAAAACATATATCCTAAAAAAAACCACTTTCACTCAAATTTAATATTGATACATCAAACGACATATTAATATTAATTAAATTTTCATATTGAATTGCATCACTCATGGGAGATAACACTACAAAATAATGATACCATAACAGAAGTATAAAATGAACTAAATGAAACATCCCAAACAAGCTACCCAAATAAAATCATCCCATTTAATAAACCATTAAAATAAAAATAAAGTAATTAAAATAGAACAAGGGTAAAAATTTCATGGGATACCATGTGTGCATCTTTGACTCAAATTCCAAAATACATTTCTCCTTGACTACATGACACCATTAGACATGAAAAAAATGGATAATTAAACCATGTAGAACCTTTAATCAGAAGGCCTAGATCTCAACCTTACATCATATTTATTTCAGTGATTAACAATATATATATTCTTCATTAAAATTTGAAATTCAAATTAATACTGTTTACTTATTATATTTTTAAAATTTTATATGGATCAAAAATACATTTTATTAAATTATATGGGTTTTTGATGATTTTTTGATGAAATGTAACTAAATAAATAAATCATTTTTGAAGTAGATATAGTATGTTCTTTGAATGTATACAAATAGAAATGAGAAATAAACGTAGACCATCACCTAGTTGGCCCTCATCCAATGTTAAATAAACATAGACACCATAACGGGAAGCTAGCCAAACCAACTCCAAAGTGATTCCATATAAATATAGGGATACTTTGTGGGATTATGAAGGGGTATGAAGGTGTGATAATGTGAAGAATATATCAATATTCAATTATAGAGAATATGGTCATGTGGGAGTGAAGGAAGATCTTAGACTCTATCACATAGGCCTCTATAAAATGCTATAGGAGACCACCAAAACACTACAGACATCACTGTGCCACTTATATTGAACCATAATTTATTAGAAAACATTATTAGTGGAACATTTATGGCAGATGTGTGCAATGTGGGGGTAATATTCATTTTAATAATAATTTCATTATATTATTCACACAATTTCCTCCCTCAAGTCGAACATTCCCTGTCACCACCTATATCATTCCTCTATTTTTTCACACTATACCAGACCATTATGAACATAAAAAAAATTAAAATATAGAAACTTGAATCAACCATGGTGATAGACCAAATCATCATGGATGACACATTGGAATAAACTCCATGTATTTTTAAAATTTCAATTTTAAAAAATAATTAGTAAACTAATATTAGTTTAACTTTTTTAACAACTAATTCATAATGGTGGGGAGGAGAGGTGTGACCATCAATATGTGGGGGAGATGACACACATAGAAATTTTTAAAAGAATCAATTACATCCACAATTATTTATGAATCATTCATAGAAACTAGTCATTATAAAAAATTATTGTTTATAAGGAATAAATAGTTCCAAAAAATGGGGTTCTGATAAGTTGTTAGGTGATTTTAGCATTTATCATTATTTTTAAACACCTTGTAAATTATCTTTTACTCAAAAATATGTAATTAATATTATCTTCCTTTAGTATGTATAATGGTAAAAAATTAATTTGATATTATTTAATATATATATATAATTCTTATTTCAAATATGAAATATATTTTTATGACATAAAAGCATATAATTGGTAGAATAAAATTTAAAATTTTATCTATAAACATGATTAAAAAGGAGGCTTCCAAAAAATATTCTCCTAGATTATAGAAGGTTTTCAAATAATAATTCAATATAAAATAATTATAATGACCTAAATTAGTTAAAAATAATATAAATGAACAAATTTTAAAACAAAAATCCATTGACTATTTATCCATTAATATTATTTTAACAAAAAAGATGTTTTTGATAAATTTTTTTACAAATAATGAAAAAGTGATGCATTTAAAAAAACAATATAAGAAAATTTTTATATTATGATTCAAAAAATTAAGATAGATTTATAAAATAAATTATATAAAAGTTAAAAAACTTATTTGATATTATGTGTAAAAATCATGACTATATGATCTTTTAGATAAATTTACTATTTTAAAAATCATTTCCTTTTTCCTTAAATTGATTATAATTTTATCATAATTAATATATAATAAATGAATGTTTTTTTTCATTTTTAAAATATATAAATTTTTTAACTTATGTAGAACTATTCATACCAACCAATTTAATGGTTATGTTTCCACAATATAGTATATAACTATTCATTTAGACTTTAGGTTGAATGATCCACACACTTTTGAATAGATAAAAATATGTTTAAAAGGATATATATCATAAATTCATTGGGTATTACATTATCTTCTAGTATTGGTATTTCATTTCATATATTCCATTAGAGCCAAATTTAATATTTTACAATCTCGGGTGTTACACTCTCCCCATCTTCTGAAAATTCTGTCCCCGCAATTTAAAATTAATCTCAATAATAAAGGGTTTGAAATTTGGAAATTCCCTTGTTAAAAAACAAAATTCACAAACGATCTAATAAAACATTATTATAATATGGGTGAACAGGTAGTGGAGAGGACATATAGATTAACACACCACTAGGTTTATAAATAGGAAAACAATAGTGGGAAGATAATATATGGAGATGAAATAAAACCATAAATAACTTTAGAGATAGATAATGATAACTGATCATGAGTAAGTGACTGATCATTGGACTTGAACAAAAAATGGTAAATCTATGATTATATAAATGAAAATTTGATTTATTATATATGAAATTAATTTGATATCATTTTTTTCAATATCATTTTTTTAATATTGAAGAATTCCTTTAATGTTTTGACTATTAACATAAGGAAATATAGTTAATTGATATATTTCTATTTTTTAAGAAAAATTTCATCCTTTTGTTTATCATAGATTGTTTTAAAATTCAACTATAATGCAAAAAAATAATATACGAAAAATATTTTTTTTACCTAAAACACTAATATTAACATTCAATGTATCATAAGATCCTTAAAATAATAATAAATATTACTATATGACACTATCTATTTTATAAAACCAATATTTTAATAATAATTTTTCTAATGTAATACATTAATATCTAAACATATATAGTAACACCACTAGTTCAACATTAAAATTTATCTATCAAATTCGTTAAGTAAAAAAAATACATATTAACCAGGACATCGCATAGGCCAGTGATAGGCATTAAATCTTTATCATTATTCAGTTTTTGGTTCTATCCATTCCATATTTATCAAATGCAATGTTTTGTGACCTATTATATGTTTTTTCAATTATGAATGATGTCCATTAGTGTATTAAAGTAAACATTTTATGTTTTTTTGAAATAAATTTTGTGACATTTAAATTAACTTTAGAAAATTATATGTATTACTTTTTTATTTTAAATAATGTTTTATATGTTGAGTCATTTTTAAAATATCATTTACATTGTAATTAAAATTTTAAATTGGTACACATTTAAATACAAGTACATGAAAAATTATATTATTTCAAGTTGGTGAATTTATAATAAATAATTCAAAATAAAAAAATAGAAAAAATTAATGAAATTTAATTATAGTGGAACAAAATATCGTTGTTCTACACCATTACATTTTTATTTGTAGTTTGTTTATAGTATATCCATTTTAAATAATTTATCATATTTTTATTCCATGTTTAAAATTTAATTTCTATTTTAAATATATTATATTATTTGTCTAGTTATTTTTTTATTTATGTATTATGTTTTAATAAATAAAAATTTTCATGAAAATTATAATATTTATTATATTTTGGATTTTTTGAAATTAAATAAATTTTTGAATGTTTATGATATGTGTCTTGATTTACTTATATTGTTTTTATAAATTACATATTACAATATTTTTTTTTGTTTCATAATTAAAATTTAATATGTTTACCTATGATCTAATTAGCCAACTTTGAAATCATATAAAATATAAACTATAAGTGAAATATAAATGAAAATTGAATCTATTGTAAAAAAAATAAAATTTTAAATATTAAAAAATAATTTAAATATTATAATAAATATAAAATCATAAATAGGATAGAATAAAATTTTGATTCAATTATTTTACGAAAATATAAAATATATAATTAATTGATAACAATCTCTATCTATGATGAGGCCCCTTTACACAATCATATGCGTGAATAAGATGCCCGTAATTAGATCGCTTCTCTATGTGTTCTGGTGGAATATGATGAGCTAAAAAGGTATCATCATCATGAACTAGAATTATGAATGTCGGATGATCTGTATATTAATAATTAAGAAGTGTATTTATCTGGATGTCTTCATCCGCACCTAATAATTCTCCCACTACATCCATATAACGACCAACTATTATCAACTGGGGGAACCATGAATCATGTGATGTCCCATTCAGAAAAGGTGGATGCATGGGAAATATCCTCTTATAGAAACTTGGATCAGTTGTACCTAGATAAAACTATGTATTTCATTGAAATACTAAATGTTCCAATGCATCCATGTGCACATACACAATTGGTTGAGGTTGGACTGCTAGTGGGATGACCCCTACCAATAGAAAATGTGAGGCCTCACATGTGTAACGCCCCGACCCCAGCTACCCGGAGCCGGTGCGTCACTTCGTAACATTGGCATGATCCCAAAAGATCAAGTCTCGAAAGACCGATTAGTTTAGTAGCCTTGGAAACACTAGATACATTCATAAGTCTTTCATTACATCAAAATTAAACAAACTACAAAAAAACATGGTCTTCATATTCCACACTCATATCTTCACTGATTATTCTTGCAAGTCAGTCATAAAATACTTCTTCACAACCTGGAAAATTTTTAAACATTGAAAGGGGTGAGCTCAAATGCTCAGTAAGGATAACAATAATGCGGAAGATTTCATAAATAAACATTAACATTTAAGGCAATGTATAACTAAAACAAAAGCCTCTTAAACATGAACTTCAACATAATATGGCAAAAGTAAAATGAGATAATGCCATTTACTTCTTCACATGGATATTCTACTGGTCGAATAATCACATGTAATATCAATAACCACTTTCATAATGATGGAATGCATAATGCCAGACTATCATAACCACATAGCCAAGGCCTCGTGCCAAGACTACAAATAAGATTTTGTCAAGGCCTTGTGCCAAGACACTAGTTTGTCTCATGAGACCTGCCGATGCATCGAGGAGCTATAGCGGGCTCCACCCGTCACTTATTAAGTCCAATGCATTCCTCATATGAATAGGTTTAAACATATCATAAACCATAACATAATCATATCACATAAAACATTCATAAAGGAAACATAGCATTTCGACATTTCAATCACAATATATAAATAAAACACATTGATATAATAAAAATGCTTTCAAAACCATTTTCAATACCAAAATAAAAGAAAGTTAAAACTTTGTATTTATTTTTCATTAAAAAAAATGATGTCTTGTAGAGGAAGCCGAATCTCAAATAATGGTCACGGCGGCGGAGAAGTCGTTGTCGCCGCATAAGTACGGAAAGAAAACATTCTCTTTTGTCGTTTAGCAAAACGCTTCGTATAAAAAGATTCCTTTTGAATAAATGTAAAAGTCAAAGGGGTTTATACACCGTATAAAATAAAGTTGTGTATAAAACCAAATATGCCTCAATGAAAGGAGATTGAGACGAAGTCCTTAAAAAGATCATTTTTAAAATAAAATAGATATATTATGTGTATTCACTA
The DNA here is from genome assembly GCA_963277665.1 of Viscum album. NCBI lineage: Eukaryota > Viridiplantae > Streptophyta > Magnoliopsida > Santalales > Viscaceae > Viscum > Viscum album. Next base: position 1,678,132,036 of record OY728143.1, on the reverse strand, counting down.
TAGGTACACATAAAGAAAGTAAAAATACAAAATAAGACATAATAATATCATGACATAATTTGAAAGTAGGAGATTAACCCAAAGAATTGAAGTTGGGTTAAGAAATTCCCTTACCTCGTGTCTGACTTGACTCAACCGTTCTTTAACCTCCTGAATAATAAACTAGAGTTAATATATACCTTATTAAGAACCATTTTCAACTTCATTATCCTTATTATATCACTTATTACAATGATATGAACATTATGTAATTATTTAAGTTAATAATGTTCATTTTGTCGGTATTTGGTTCTTAAGTCAAAAATAGGCTTCTTACACTTACATGTTGTTAATTTGGTCAAAGGTTCATTATATCCAGAATGGTATTCATGATGTAGATATCATATATGTCATATATATCCAGTACATACATTCATTTATAATATTACATCACATTTAGAGGTAAGAAATGAAATGCACCGTTCATGGAGACGGTAAGCCGTACGTACGCATGAACGCTACTTCCATTTCTATTTCATATTTTCTGGAATGGAATCATAATGATATGAGAGTATATTATAATTCCAGTATAATAACATATATAATGTCATTAACTTTATCCTTCACACATCCCACATATGGTATTAACGAATCAAATCACTTTCAGGGGGCGGTAGTCCGCGCTTCCTAAAATGAAGATATCGTGTTTTACCCATAATGGAAACCATAAAGGTATGCCCAAAATGAAAAAAACAGAAGCTTAAGGAAAACATAAACATATTATATATCATATATAAAAATAGTGACATCATAATGGCCACCTTTGAAGGTGTTAAATGAGTGTTGAACAATCATCGTTTCGGGAGGCAGAATTTCGCCATCCACGGAAACCTTATGTTCTTTAACCATTTGATGTAGTTGTGTGGAAGTGTAGCTCAAATAAATCTTATAACAACATCCTAGTATATTTAAGATACTGGTGTTGTTACAAAAGAAGTAAATAAAAAGAGTTTAGGGGGTTGGAGAAGCAAAATAAAACAAAAGAACATGAGAGAATGAATTACCTTAAAAAGTGTAACTCCTTTTGAGTTGAGCCTAAAGGCTTCCTTTGAAAGGATTCTGCCCAAAGGGAATCCTCTAGGATGAGGAGAGGGATGTGGAGAGAGCAAATGGGCAGGGGTTGGCCGAGCCAATGGCTTGAAGAGTGTGTGAAATGAGGTAGATGTGGGGGCCTTTTATAAGAGGAGAGGAAGGGCACTTTTGGAAAGTAAAGGAACATTACATTATTTGAAAATGTGTTTCGGTTTTAAAAGGTCCCACATTGATAGAATTCGTGGATAAGGTGATAAGGCATCGAAATCCACTCATCCAATTGGTTTTGGCCATGTGTAGTTCATATATTTTATATTACCTTTCCATTTTATTTAAATCGTCAAATAATGATGTCATCGCTGCATCATTATTATGTCATAAATAATTAAATTTATTTAATGTCTAAAAATTATAAAAAAATACTATGATATAGGAAATCTTTTTATCTTTCCAATGACTATTTATAATCAAAATTTGGACTTGTGTAACCCTACTTAAAAATTGTTTTAGTAAAACACTTTATGTTAGTGTCATTTTCACTTTAACATTAAATAAAAAGTAATTTATGTTATTTCCCAACAAAAGTGGATCCATGGGGTCCCCAAGTTAGGCCATGGCTTGTCTTGGTCGGCCATGACACAACCAATGAGGTTGGGACATGTGTCTAGGTCATTTAATATTATTAAAGTATTATTTATACCTTAAACTACCCTAATTACCACTAATCGCGATTAAGAACTTAATAAGTTACTATTCACCAAAAAATTATTATAATCTCATTGAACCACATTTTACTTCTTAATGACAACCATGTATGTCGGATTTTTGAAAATCAAATCACAGAAGTGGTAATATTTCATTTAAACGAAAAATCAGTTATTTAACTACCACTTAGTGGTTTCACTATTCATCAAAAATTGAAGTTTCTCAGAACAATGCCAAAATTTCATCCTAAGCTATAATTGATATTCCGAATTCAAAAATGATGTCTATTTTATAAAATTCCAAACATATAAGTTGCATTAATTAATTTTATAATTAATTCCCGCTGTTACGACAAATAGCGTGTTTTCAAGAAACAATTTATATCAAAAGATTGGCAATTGTTTATGTCCAAATTCAATGTTAAATTAATTCTAATGACCACCATTGGATAAAATGGTAAAAATATATTCTAATTATACATTAAATCCACTCAATAGTATAACTTATCACTATAAATTATTTTGATTAAAAAAGTTGTTTTAAGTATTTTTCACTATTCATAAAAATTTTGAAGTTCTCAGAAAATTACAAAAAATTCAACATAGGCTAATTTCAATATTAGGAATACAAAAATGAACTCCATTTTGAAATATAAAATTTCTATAATTTTAAAAAGTGGTTATTACTATTCATAACGGCTACTTTGATTTGTCGCGATGTTTTAGAACTCGAAGTTGCGTACAATGCAAGCTATTGTATTATTGAATGAGAAGCGTATCGTGGAAGCTCGGGGTGTTACATTCTCCCCTCCTTCAATAAATTGCGTCCTCGCAATTTGAAATTTTTCTTGGAAAATAAAAGGTTGAAAAGAGAAAATACCTTTGAGGAAAACCCACATCGAAAATAAGGTTAATAAATATATAACATTAAAAGAAAGCAGGATAAGTACAAAGGTCACCCGATATAGCCCATTATAGGATTCTATGAAAATATGGATATGGAGGAGAAACAAACCATCAAGGTCTGATGGGGAGTTATAGAAAACAGGATTAGGAGAAAGTTTAACCACAAGAAAATCACAAACTTGTGATTGGTTAAACGGTCATTGAATCCCTAGTTGGAAAAGTTAACCGACAAGATTTTTGTTTTAAGTTACCTTTTATAATGTTGAGGATTTTATTTAGGAGATTTACTAAGAACGTAAGGGAATATACATACTTGTTATGTATACTTTCATTCATTAATGAATTTTTACCACAAACCCATCTTTTACTCCAAATGGTAACAGAACTCTAAAATATTCTATTTATCCTAATTGTATAAGGTACCAAAGGTTAACACATACCATTTAGATTAGTAAAATTATTTTGTAATAACCAGGGACTTTCTGTAGGCTAGTGGTAGGAAATAAAGGCCTGTCGCACTTTGATTGTGGGTTCGATTCCTACAGCTTTGTCCGACGCGACGGGTTATGCCCCACCCTGCAGGTTGTCCTTTTCCTAAAACTATAGTATCATAATATTCCAAAAATAATCTTCATAATTTTTTTTAACCTTAAACAATACTATCCAAAGTTCAACTTAATCCATTCCAACCTTAATAGTTATCCAAAATACCTCCGTCCAGACTTTCTCTAAAAGGTCTCTAAATTCCAAAATCAATTTATCAGATTCCCAAAACAAAGAAAAGTTTCTCTTATTGTCACATACTAAAAATATGATTACCTTAATCATATTAAAACCTTACTGAAATCAAAAAGTACTGCAGTACAATCCTTATATAGATCACATTATTCTAATAACCAGAATATAATCCATGAGTCCAAAAGCACTAATACATTAGTTATTCTGCTTCAACTGTAGTAATAGCATAAGATTGTCCTTGATCCCTTGGCCTTTTCTGAGGTAAGTTTCCTTGACGCTTAGGACATTCATTTGCATAATGACCCATTTCTCTACAATTGTAGCATTCAACTTTGACAGCCTCTTTCCTTCCCTTGCAATCACGTGCCTGGTGACCCTTTTCTCCACATTTATAACAAACTCCCATTCCTTTTAGGCAAGTACCAGGGTGATTCTTCCCACAATTATTACATAATGGAAAATCCTTCTTTCCCTTTTTCCCTTTATCTGTCTCTTGTTCCACCGTTCTCTTCTTCTCTTGCTTTACTTTGTTGTCATAAGACTTAGAGAATTCCTTTTCTGTCTTGATAGCACACGAGACAATATCTTCGTATGATGAAAAGGATTGTGATACCAAAGCTCGACGGAGAAATGGTTTTAACCCATCAAAGAAACGATCAATCTTACTCCTTGGGTTACGTATATAATCGGCAGCATGCCTCGCTAACCTTGTAAAGTTAGCCTCATACTTTGCGACATTCTCATCCTCCTTCTGCCTCAGACTCAGAAATTGCCTTTCCATATCTGCTCGATGGTCACGAGGAAAGTATTTTTCTAAGAAAAGATCTTTGAACTCCCTCCATTCCATATTCGATACGTCATCATCTTCCTTTGTGTTTTGAATCAGCGACCACCACTGATCGGCATCTCCAGTGAGGCGGTAAACTGCCATGACAACATTCTCCCTTTCACTACTCCCCAGGGCATGGAATATTTTCTCTAAGGAATTTATCCATTGCTCAGCTACTATAGGATTTGTACTCCCATTGAAGGTTGGCGGTTGTTGCCTCATGAAACGGTCTAGCATTGATCCTCCACGTTGCGGATCAGGGTGCTCCATACGAGTAAGGTTGTTATTCATAACCTGCGTGAGTTGTCCCAGTATGGTGAGAAGCTGATCAGCACCAGTTGTATCACTAGCTCCACCATAATTATCCTGAGCAGGAGGGCAATCCCTACACGGAGTTCGTGCATTGATACAGTTTCCATTCCTTCTACTAGGCGCCATTTCTAAACAATGGCATAAACTAGATTAGTTTATGAATCAAAATACATAATTCCATACTTGTAAAACACTTAACATAAATTGAACTAATTATGGATATAATCCATAATTATAAAAATGTATTCTTTGAGGAAGCATATACTCGTAACCCTTCATAGTGGTTTGTAAAGAAAATGGGAATTATCCAAAGCATATCCCCCGGGAGTGTCGTAACCAAGAGTGCAGCAAGGCCCGTTGTTGTGCACCAGTTCCCGTTCGAGTCTAGCTCAAAGCGGTGTTTTCGGGTTTTACCCCTAGGTACATCTGTGCCAGAGCCGCCTCTACCTGCTCGTATCCAGACAGGAATGTATTGCTTGGAAAACTCACAAAATCTCTACAATACCAATATTCTAAGATGTTCTTTTATACTAATCCTCAAAGTCTATCTTCGGGCTATGTGCTCTAATCAGAGTTTATCTAAATCTAGCTTCCAAGGTTAGTACTAAACTGCCTCTGATACCAACTGTAACGCCCCGACCCCAGCTACCCGGAGCCGGTGCGTCACTTCGTAACATTAGCATGATCCCAAAAGATCAAGTCTCGAAAGACCGATTAGTTTAGTAGCCTTGGAAACACTAGATACATTCATAAGTCTTTCATTACATCAAAATTAAACAAACTACAAAAAAACATGGTCTTCATATTCCACACTCATATCTTCACTGATTATTCTTGCAAGTCAGTCATAAAATACTTCTTCACAACCTGGAAAATTTTTAAACATTGAAAGGGGTGAGCTCAAATGCTCAGTAAGGATAACAATAATGCGGAAGCTTTCATAAATAAACATTAACATTTAAGGCAATGTATAACTAAAACAAAAGCCTCTTAAACATGAACTTCAACATAATATGGCAAAAGTAAAATGAGATAATGCCATTTACTTCTTCACATGGATATTCTACTGGTCGAATAATCACATGTAATATCAATAACCACTTTCATAATGATGGAATGCATAATGACAGACTATCATAACCACATAGCCAAGGCCTCGTGCCAAGACTACAAATAAGATTTTGTCAAGGCCTTGTGCCAAGACACTAGTTTGTCTCATGAGACCTGCCGATGCATCGAGGAGCTATAGCGGGCTCCACCCGTCACTTATTAAGTCCAATGCATTCCTCATATGAATAGGTTTAAACATATCATAAACCATAACATAATCATATCACATAAAACATTCATAAAGGAAACATAGCATTTCGACATTTCAATCACAATATATAAATAAAACACATTGATATAATAAAAATGCTTTCAAAACCATTTTCAATACCAAAATAAAAGAAAGTTAAAACTTTGTATTTATTTTTCATTAAAAAAAATGATGTCTTGTAGAGGAAGCCGAATCTCAAATAATGGTCACGGCGGCGGAGAAGTCGTTGTCGCCGCATAAGTACGGAAAGAAAACATTCTCTTTTGTCGTTTAGCAAAACGCTTCGTATAAAAAGATTCCTTTTGAATAAATGTAAAAGTCAAAGGGGTTTATACACCGTATAAAATAAAGTTGTGTATAAAACCAAATATGCCTCAATGAAAGGAGATTGAGACGAAGTCCTTAAAAAGATCATTTTTAAAATAAAATAGATATATTATGTGTATTCACTATAGGTACACATAAAGAAAGTAAAAATACAAAATAAGACATAATAATATCATGACATAATTTGAAAGTAGGAGATTAACCCAAAGAATTGAAGTTGGGTTAAGAAATTCCCTTACCTCGTGTCTGACTTGACTCAACCGTTCTTTAACCTCCTGAATAATAAACTAGAGTTAATATATACCTTATTAAGAACCATTTTCAACTTCATTATCCTTATTATATCACTTATTACAATGATATGAACATTATGTAATTATTTAAGTTAATAATGTTCATTTTGTCGGTATTTGGTTCTTAAGTCAAAAATAGGCTTCTTACACTTACATGTTGTTAATTTGGTCAAAGGTTCATTATATCCAGAATGGTATTCATGATGTAGATATCATATATGTCATATATATCCAGTACATACATTCATTTATAATATTACATCACATTTAGAGGTAAGAAATGAAATGCACCGTTCATGGAGACGGTAAGCCGTACGTACGCATGAACGCTACTTCCATTTCTATTTCATATTTTCTGGAATGGAATCATAATGATATGAGAGTATATTATAATTCCAGTATAATAACATATATAATGTCATTAACTTTATCCTTCACACATCCCACATATGGTATTAACGAATCAAATCACTTTCAGGGGGCGGTAGTCCGCGCTTCCTAAAATGAAGATATCGTGTTTTACCCATAATGGAAACCATAAAGGTATGCCCAAAATGAAAAAAACAGAAGCTTAAGGAAAACATAAACATATTATATATCATATATAAAAATAGTGACATCATAATGGCCACCTTTGAAGGTGTTAAATGAGTGTTGAACAATCATCGTTTCGGGAGGCAGAATTTCGCCATCCACGGAAACCTTATGTTCTTTAACCATTTGATGTAGTTGTGTGGAAGTGTAGCTCAAATAAATCTTATAACAACATCCTAGTATATTTAATATACTGGTGTTGTTACAAAAGAAGTAAATAAAAAGAGTTTAGGGGGTTGGAGAAGCAAAATAAAACAAAAGAACATGAGAGAATGAATTACCTTAAAAAGTGTAACTCCTTTTGAGTTGAGCCTAAAGGCTTCCTTTGAAAGGATTCTGCCCAAAGGGAATCCTCTAGGATGAGGAGAGGGATGTGGAGAGAGCAAATGGGCAGGGGTTGGCCGAGCCAATGGCTTGAAGAGTGTGTGAAATGAGGTAGATGTGGGGGCCTTTTATAAGAGGAGAGGAAGGGCACTTTTGGAAAGTAAAGGAACATTACATTATTTGAAAATGTGTTTCGGTTTTAAAAGGTCCCACATTGATAGAATTCGTGGATAAGGTGATAAGTCATCGAAATCCACTCATCCAATTGGTTTTGGCCATGTGTAGTTCATATATTTTATATTACCTTTCCATTTTATTTAAATCGTCAAATAATGATGTCATCGCTGCATCATTATTATGTCATAAATAATTAAATTTATTTAATGTCTAAAAATTATAAAAAAATACTATGATATAGGAAATCTTTTTATCTTTCCAATGACTATTTATAATCAAAATTTGGACTTGTGTAACCCTACTTAAAAATTGTTTTAGTAAAACACTTTATGTTAGTGTCATTTTCACTTTAACATTAAATAAAAAGTAATTTATGTTATTTCCCAACAAAAGTGGATCCATGGGGTCCCCAAGTTAGGCCATGGCTTGTCTTGGTCGGCCATGACACAACCAATGAGGTTGGGACATGTGTCTAGGTCATTTAATATTATTAAAGTATTATTTATACCTTAAACTACCCTAATTACCACTAATCGCGATTAAGAACTTAATAAGTTACTATTCACCAAAAAATTATTATAATCTCATTGAACCACATTTTACTTCTTAATGACAACCATGTATGTCGGATTTTTGAAAATCAAATCACAGAAGTGGTAATATTTCATTTAAACGAAAAATCAGTTATTTAACTACCACTTAGTGGTTTCACTATTCATCAAAAATTGAAGTTTCTCAGAACAATGCCAAAATTTCATCCTAAGCTATAATTGATATTCCGAATTCAAAAATGATGTCTATTTTATAAAATTCCAAACATATAAGTTGCATTAATTAATTTTATAATTAATTCCCGCTGTTACGACAAATAGCGTGTTTTCAAGAAACAATTTATATCAAAAGATTGGCAATTGTTTATGTCCAAATTCAATGTTAAATTAATTCTAATGACCACCATTGGATAAAATGGTAAAAATATATTCTAATTATACATTAAATCCACTCAATAGTATAACTTATCACTATAAATTATTTTGATTAAAAAAGTTGTTTTAAGTATTTTTCACTATTCATAAAAATTTTGAAGTTCTCAGAAAATTACAAAAAATTCAACATAGGCTAATTTCAATATTAGGAATACAAAAATGAACTCCATTTTGAAATATAAAATTTCTATAATTTTAAAAAGTGGTTATTACTATTCATAACGGCTACTTTGATTTGTCGCGATGTTTTAGAACTCGAAGTTGCGTACAATGCAAGCTATTGTATTATTGAATGAGAAGCGTATCGTGGAAGCTCGGGGTGTTACAACATGTATCACAACATGGAATATGTCATCAACTTAGTTTCTCCTCTACATCAGAAGCTTCTGGAGGAGGTTCATGAGTAGTAACCTCCAATCCCTGAGTAGAAACATCATCCTCCTAGGGTGGATAATTAAAAATAAAATTATGTAAAATATGGTACACATGTATCGTCCCCAAAATTTTGACATCGTACTATTCATGTCAAAAAACCACTTATAAATATATATTATAATTGAATATTATATGAAATAGTAGAGTATGATATAAAGTGATTTTTTATAAATTAAATAACAAAAAAATCATTGGAATATTATTTACTTTCTTGACTCCAAAATCCGTTCCCTATAGAGTAAGATAGAGTATAAAATTCATTATATAACATGCCTCATATTCGAGATAATCATCTAGAGTGAATCTCGTCATATTTATACCCTTGATATTAAAATACAGTACTCTATCCCAAAGTTCTGGATATTCTGTATGTCAGCCGTTCTACTTGACATCATGCCTCCCAGTCTGCTTTAAGTAGTGAATAGATGTAGAGTGTCTATATTGAAATAAAATATAGTCATAAAAAAACTGGTGTATGAATCTATCAGGTTATATCTACTAAAAATTATCTATGTGAATAAGAGGCAATGATGCTAGGGAAACATGAATCAAATCATTAAACTGTGTAGAAAAAATATCTAATAGAACCCAATATAGCATTCATTCTATCTGAAATTACATGTGACATTTCTTAAAACAATTATCTCTAAAAACAAAAAAAATTACTATAAAACTAATTATGTAGTTAATTAGAATTTATATATCTATATATATATATGGGTATTAATCTATCCCAAATGAGATGATATGCACCCAAGTTGTTCCTTGGCATCCTAAAAAAGTTTGTGTGACTGACCCAATATATGAAATTCAATATAGAAGCTGTTAAAAACTGAAATTAAATTTAATAATTTGTAGTATAATTAAAAAATGATAAATACTAGTGACCGTACCAGTGTCTATATGGATCACTATTCAATGCATCTATAAAAATTTCCTTTCCAAAAAATAAGATAGAGGGGAAGGATTCTCTCTCATGCCCACATATGACTAATTTTGATACAAAACCATTGATTAGTGTGATCCGATTGAAATTTTGTGTAAAATGATCTGTATGTGTATTACAAGCACACATATCTCCATTTTTAATTATCAACCTGAAAAATTCCCCTAATATAACAAGATACATCATATGCACCTGAATTTTATAGTGATTAGTGCAGAGTGTCCCTCTAGTGAGTAGCAAGATATAGTATGGGACTAACACAAGAAGGATAACTAGTCAGCATCAACATGTTACAGTGTAAAGTGGATTTAATGGTATATCATTAATATCTACCCACAATTTGTATCCTCATCAACCCCAACAATTTAGATCCCCATTAATCATAGTAGAAGACCAGTCTAGTCTCCATAGTTGGTTCCTATAATAATATACACCTATATAGGATTACTAAACATAAATGAAAAATCCTCATGGGTGAATGTCATCACTCCCTCATGCATGTGAAGTGTGTATCTCACATCTCCAAATATCGATAAGTGATTAAATTCCAAGATGACCAAAAAATTTTAAATTATATACAATAATGAAATAAAATTCAACATTATGTATATTTTGTTTATTGGTATAATGAGGTGTAATGTCATGATAATGGTGTTCTTTAAGAACCATGAGATTTTGAACCTTACAAGACTCCGGAATGTCGTGTGAAACATTATTATATTGAATAGTGAGTAATATATTATCCTTAGTACCTATGTATAAAAAGAAAAATAATTTTTTTATGTAAAATGTAATTATAACATTATGGTCGGAAGAGTGTAATGAATTGTTGAACGTAAGACTGAACATGAAAATTCCAATTGTATGATGATGTTTTTATTTCCAAAAGAAATGGGTGTGTCTTAATAATTTATTAATAACTAGTTAATCATTACATAATTAAAAGATATAAAATATATAATTTATACCTAATTATTTGTCAGTTAATAGTTAATCATTAATTAATAATTAATTTTTTAGTTTTAGTCATCTATTAATCATATGTTATTCATTAGTTAATTTTAAGATAATTTTTAGTTAAGAATTAGATAATCCAACAATCGTTATCTTTTATTCATTCATTAATCAATAGTTATTAATTAATTAATTAATAGATTTAAAATTTTTACATAATTATAAATAATTAGTTAATTAATAGTTAATAATTATGTTATGATTTTTTAATCATCCTCTAATCATTATTTAATCATATGTTATTCATTATTTAAATATTAATTGATCATTAGTTATGGATTAATTAATACAATATTAATTAGGCCTTAATCATTAAATAATTACCTATTAATCAACACTTTATTAATAATTATTAAATAGTTACATTATTGTAAACTATATTTTGTTAATTGAGGGTCTTTAATTAAAATTTAGTTTATCATTAGTTCATCATTTTATGTTATATAGTTATTTGTTGGTTATTCATTAGCTATGAAATAATTAATAATTAATAATTTTTTCCACTAATTATGTCACTACTATTTATTAATCAGCTACTATATATTAACTTTTAAATATGTTACTAATAAATAAAAACTAGTACATAATAATAATTACTAATCTTATAAAAAAATTATATATTATTTAGACTAATTATAATTTATTTAATCTAATGTCAGAAATAAATAATAATATTTTTTATACCTATATTAAATATTATTTATAAACTATATCTAATTACCTAAACCACTATGTAAATAACATATTAAAAACTAACATAAAATAAAACAATAAAATAAACATATAAATTTAAAATAAATAATAATAAATACCTCTAAATGATTCTTCTCAAAATTTGTAACTCCTTTTAGTCCACCAAAATTACCACGTACAGAGGAGAAAAAATTGTAGAGAAGGAGGGTGTAGAATTAGAGATGTTTTGGTTGATGTGAAACAACACAATGTTTTGAAAATAAATGATTCATTTTATAATCCAATAGTTAAATTCAACTTTTCCCTTACTATGTTTTTAATTTCAAAAAACGGTCATCTAGAGCTATGATCAGTAAGTCATTTGGAGTCTGATAGAACAAACTTGATTTTTAGTAAATAGTAACATACCCTCATGAATAGTAATATGAATAGTAATAAGACCCTTATGAATAGAAAATAATTATTTTATTTTATTTTATTAAGTCAATAAGATAATAAGATCATAATTAAATTCTCAATGTGATATAAAACTAATTGCACCTTTAAACTTGTAATATTTTGAATTAACTATGACTTTATTTAAAAATTAAATTAAAAATATTTAGAATTTTTTTAAAAAAAATGTAGTTCATTATTGAATTCTACATGTTCAAAATTGGTAGGGGTAAATTTTTGGGATTTTTCTGAAATTCATGAATTTTTTATGAATAGTGAATTACGATAAAATACAGTATATAAAAATTATCAGTTAAATTCACTATTTATGAAATCAAAATTGATGTAAGGACACTATTTTCAAACATTAATGCACTTATTACTATTAGGGGTCACATTAAACAACAATATTGGTTGTCTTGAGGAAAATAATAAAATAATGAATTTAATATTCAAAATTTACCGCTCTCCTCCACTATAATATTCCCTCACCACTCCCTCTTTTATTCACTCTTCTAAGCCTTGAAAATCCTCAATTCCCTTCCAAAATACTCTTCCCTAGTCACTTACCACATCCAATAAGCTCTTTGTTATGCCAAAATTCCAAAATATCTTCTCTTAAGGAGGTTCTCGAGGAAGTTATTTCAAGAGGTAAAGCACCTTTCTTTTTCTTTTTGTTTCATTTGAGTTTATCTTCTTTTGTTAACCTCCCCTCACCTCCTCTATCCAAATGAACATGATAACTACATTATCATCTTTATACGGGATTTATATCTTGTAAATGTATGAACCATCATCAACATTCTTACTCTCTCCCTTTTATTTTTATAAATGAAATCAATGTCAATGAGGTTCCAATTTATAACCTTCATGGACGACGAAGTTTTGTTCTTCAATCTGTCCTTCACTACTGGTCATGGAACCATATATATGGTTTAAAATGACTATAATAGATCTATTACAACCTAATTAGTATTCAGGAATTATAATATGTACATATTATACATTTATATGAAAAAAGTAGTTCATAATAATCCAAATACCGCCAAATAATCGAAGTGGTTCTAATCTAAGGATTCATTCTCATTCAATGTAACCAAATTATAGAAATGGACATTAAAAATTCTGAATGATCATAAATAATATTTAATTTCAATTATATAGATTTAAAATTATTCCACATGAACTCCATTACAAAAAAAACAAGTGAACCGGTGATGAAAATCAAGAAAACAAACACTCCGGAAGGATGGAATTCAATACAATAAATTATCACTAAGGGAAAAAATGAATTAAATGGAATTATTAGAAAATTAATACACATATAATGGGTTCTTAAATAAGTTTTAATAAGTATAATTTCAAATTCCAAGAGCTTAATACCAAGAGCATAACACGTTCAGATTTAAGGTAAGGGTTTTGTCACCCGAACTTCCATTTTCATGAGGGTTCCTTTTATTGTCTAATTACTTCAATGATATTTTTTTATATTATTACTTAATATTAATAAATATTTATGAGTGTTTTATATATGTTTACTAACCATAACCCTTCCTTATTTTGTGGATATTTACACCTTTTAAAATTAACATTCAAAATTATTTCCAAAATCAAGCTCGATTCTAGGGAAATTTTTAATTCTTACCTATTTTCAATGTCTCTAAAATATATTTTTGGAAACCATTAACATTATAAAATAAGAAATTTTATTATAAAAATAATATCTTACCTCACTTATGGTTTTATACAAATATTTTTCTAAAATAACTATTCTTTTTAAAATAAAATAATATTTATCTCATGAATTGATTAATGATTTTATAAGAGTATTCTCATATTATTCAATACTCTTATTGATTATTATTCATTGTTGGGGTTAATAATATATGATGTCATATACCATATTCTATTTAATGGTTTATGAATAAATTTATTGTGGATGATCTATCCTAAAACCATTAACCATATTACTCAGAATGGTTTGAGTTTTATGTTAAATAGTTAGGAAAGGTTAGTTACATTTCATATGATAGATTCAATATAAATGTATCTATTGTTTATGATTATACCCTCTCATATGAGGAATTAATTTGACTTATTATGTGGCTAGTGTGGCCCTCAATAACCCCTCTATACATCACAGGGTCTAATGAGACAAATATAAGTGGAATTAGTTGGGGCCTTTCCCAATGTGATATATGGATTATAGATGAGGCTTTAGTCAGTAGACGTCTTATCTGAGGCCATAAAAAATGTTTCAAAATTTCAGGAATATGAAATTCACCCATATGAAGCTAGTAGTTGAATGTTAATATTGTCATTCAACTAGTATAATACCCTTGATTATGTTATATTATGGCAATATTTACTCAGCTCATATTCCGGCCATATTATGTTCAAGTTTATTTTTAAAGGTTTTCTTTTCCAATTATTCACCACGTATAATGTTTATTTATCTTTAGTTTTATTGCTTACCCTTACTGAGTGTTTGAGATCACCCCTTTCTTGTGACTCAATTTCAGAGGATATGAAGAAGTAAATTATGGGTGACGTGCAAGCTTAATCTAGGAGGCTTGGATGATTCTAATCGAATAAATCAGTATTGTTTTTCCCTCCATGATGTAATGTTGAGATTATATATATGTATCCTATTTTCAAAAGGTACTAAAATACTTGGTCATTCGGGATACATATTCCTTGTTTGTAGGCCAATGTAATAAAATAAGGCACCAGATCTGGGCAACATGGGTCGGGTCCATACAGTTGGTATTAGAGGAAGTTTAGTAGAAAACATGGAAGCTAGATTTAGAAAAAGTAGATTTGGGAAGTGTCTCTAAGTTTTTAATTGAGTATAAATTTACAATAACTTTTAGGTATTTTTGTAAGGAATAGATTATGTGAATCTTCCAAGCAATACATCCCTTTATGGATAAGAGTCGGCAGAGCCAGATCTAACTCAGTTGTACCTGGGAGTGAAAGCTCAAATAAGGAGTTTCGGGTTTGACCCAGGGTATCATGGTATAGGGAAACATATGTTGATGCACTCTTGGTTATGACACCATTTCTTTGATTATGGGATTATCCATGTGTAGGATTTCAATTTATGCTAATTATTTTTCTACATTGAGATTATATATTATGATTCATAAACTAATCGAGTGTATTACTTTACTAAGAAATGGTGCCTAGTAGAAGGAATGGAACTGCACGAATGTGCATGTCCCATATAGGGATTTCCCTCCACTTTAAGATAATGATGTTGGTTTTAGTGATGTGATGGGTGATGAGTAACTTATAACTATACTGGTACAACTTACTCGGGCTATGAATAATAACCTTACCTGTATAGAGAATCTGTATCCACCACATGGAGGAGATATGTTAGATCACTTTATGCGATAACAACCTCCATCAATCAATGGGACTACAAACCCAATTATAACTAAGAAATGGATAAGTTCACTAGAGAATATATTTCTTGTTCTGGGATGTAATTAAAGAGTTAAGGTTTTCTTGGCAGTTTATTGACTGTAAGGAGATGCGGATTAATGGTGGTCATTAATCCAAAACACAAAGGAGGGGGAAGAGATAAAAGAGATGAAATAGAGGGTCTTTAAGGAAATCATCCTCGAGAAATACTGTCCTCATAAATAGAGAGAAGATATAGAAAATAAGTTTCTGAATATGAAGAAAAAAGAATATGATAATGTGGCCATGTATGATCCTAACTTCCCAAGGTTAGCATGGCATGCTATATTCTTCATTCGAAATCCAAAGAAAGATTGATCATTTATTTGATGACCTAAATCCTTTCCTCTAGTGGGATCTAGTCTCCCGTAGTTTCTCATCATTTGAAGATATAGTTTCATGTGCTATAAAGATAGAAAAGGAATTCTCTATGTCTTATGATATTAAGGGAAAGCAATGTAAGAAGAGGGAAGCTGAAAACTATGGGAAAGGAAATAATGATACAGGGAATAAAGGAAGAATTGAATTTCCACCTTGTGATAATTATGGAAGGAGACACCCTAGTTCCTGGTTAAATGAAAAAAGAGTATGCTACAAATGTGGATAGAAATTCCATCTTTCTAGTGATTATAAGGTGAAGAAAGAAGCTATTAATGTTGAATGATATAATTTTTGAGATATGGGGAACTATTCTAATTATTTTCCATAGCGTCACGGAAACATGCAATAGAAAAGGCCAAGGGAGCAGGGCCATCTTATGAGATCACAACTGTAGAGGTAGAAATTTCATATGACGTGGTGGCAGGTACATTAATCATTTCATCAAACTAAGAAAATATATTATTTGATTTTGGATCATCTCATTCATTTTTATCATATGAGTTTTCCAAAAAAAATTAGACATGTCCAATATGATTTAATAAAGGATTTATCAGTCAAAACACCTTGTGGATTTATCATTTCGACAAAGGTGTGTTGATTAGTCCCCCTCGTGTCACACAAAAGTGCTTCAGTTTCTAACCTTATCATTCTACTAGTGATTGAATTTGATAAATTCCCAGTATGAATTGGTTATCAATGTATGATGCGAATATATATTGCATGAAGATGTAAGTTACAATTTTTGAGAATGATGTAGAATCCATTATCTTTAGAGCAGAAACTATTCCATCTGATTCTCATCTAAATCCACCCCAGTAGCTATAATGAATTCAATTATTGGGGAAGAAGGGAATGAAATAAATATGGTTGAGGAGAAGAATGTACAGATAGATAATGTTCCTATTGTTCCAGAATATGTTGATGTATTTCCAATGGACTTACCTTGACATCCTCCAGTATGTGAAATTGAGTTTTCCATTGACTTCGCCCGAGGTTAAATGCTTATATCAAAGGTCGTTTATAGAATGGCCACTGTGGATTTAATGGAACTAAGGAAACAACTAGAGGAATTGAGTGATAAAGGATTTATTCGACCTAGTGTTTCACCTTGGAGAGTCTCTGTCCACTTTGTCAAGAATAAAGATGGATCCATGAGGCTATGCATTGATTAAAGGGAAATCAATGATTTTACAATAAAGAATAAGTATTCCCTACCACTAATTAATATTTTATTTTATCACCTTAATGGAGCCCAAATTTTTTCGATGATTGATCTTCAATCTAGATATCATTAGTTATTTGTGAGGAAGGAAGGTATTCGAAAACAACATTAAGAACTAGGTACGAGCATTACAAGTTTACAACAATGCCTTTGGGAATAACTAATGCACCATCTGCTTTCATGGATCTGATGAATTTTTCTTTCAAAGAATATCTTGTTGAATTTATGGTATTTTTTATTGATGATATCCTAGTATACTCAAAAAGCTATGAAATCCTGAAAATCTCTTGCGCACTATTCTAAAGACTCTCAGAAGAAATGAATTATAGGGAATGTTTAACAAGTGTGATTTTTGGCTCCAATAAATTTTTTTTCTAGAAAAAATATCTATAAGGATATAATATTTGTATATCCTATGAAGACAAATGTTGTACAGGTCTCGATTAATCCAACTAAAGAAACTTAGGTAAGTAGTTTTATTGGTTTAGAAGGTTATTATCAGCATTTTATTCATAACATCACTCGTCTAGACAACCCAATGGCCAAGCTCACATGAAAATGGGTTAAGTTCGCATGGTCAAAAGAATATGAATAATTGAATAGAAGTTTAGTGAAAGCTCTAATGTTGAATCTTCCATGAGGGAATGATGTACTTGTTATATATAGTGATGCATCAATGAATGGACTTGGTTGCGTCCTTATGCAGAATGATCGAGTGATTTCCTATGTATCTAGGCAGCTAAAAAATCACGAACTATACTATCCATCTCATGATCTTGATTTCGCAACAGTAATATATTTTATGAATATTTGGATACATTACATCTAAAGAAAAAAATTTGAGATATATACAGATCATAATAGTTTAAATTCATATTTTCACAGAAGGAACTGAACATGAGAGAAAGGGGATGGATTTAACTACTCATAAATTATGATTTCACAATACACTACCACCCGGGGAAGGCATATAAGGTGGCAGATTATTTGAGTAGAAAGGACCATGGAATTATAAACAAGATGTGTGTTAAAAGAGATCATTTGTTCAAGGACCTAGTAAGGATATATATAAGAACTATCAATGACGGTTAAACATCACTACTTTTTCAAATGGTTTCCAAACCTTCATTACTGGAGAAGATAAAAAGTTCTCAGGCTGATGATGATGAGTTAAAAAAAATTAAAGTAGTAAATGATTATAAGTTGATTAGCTTCGTATATGAAGGTGATAATTTGAAATTTGGAAAGAGGATTTGTGTTCCAAATAATACTGTTCTAAAGAGGGAACTATTGGATGATGCTCATATCTCTAATTTTATTATACATCATGGTAGCACAAATATGTTTTGATATCTCTGAGAAATATTTTGGTGGGACAATATGAATAGGGAGATTGATGAATATATATCAAAGATCATGGTATGTAAACAAGTAAATACTGAAAGAAAAAAAGTATAAGGGGATGATGTAACCACTACCCATACCATCATTGAAGTGGGATTAGTTTACCATGGGCTTTGTCACATGACATCAAATGAAATCTAGAGGAAACAACACTATTTGGGTCGTTGTGGAATGTCTTACAAAGATAGCTCACTTTATCACGATTTGAGAGGACTTCTCATTGGATCAACTTTCACAGATTTACATCAAAGAAGTGTAAATGCTGTATGGAGTAGAATTATCTATTTTATTTGACCATGATCCTAGATTAACCTGGACGTTTGGGAAAATTCTCAAACATTCTCAAAGAACTAAACTGAACTTCAGTATGGCCTATAATCCTTAAACTGATGGACAATGTGAGTGGGCTATTATGACACCGGAAGACATGTTGACAACATGTTCTATGGAATTAAAAAGAATATGTGACCAACATCTTCAACTGGTTTAATTCATTTACAACAAAAGTTTCCACTAAATCATCTAAATAGAACCATATAAATCCCTTTGTTGGAAAAGGTGTAGAACACATACATGTTGGGAGGAATTCAGTGAGAGTAAGCTGTTAGGATTTGAAATGGTCGATGAAATGGTGGAGAAGGTGAAAAATATTCAGCATTATATCAATGCATCCCATAGTCGAATGAATATTTATGTAGATAATCATCGATGAGACCTTGAATTAAATGTTGGAGACTGGTATTTCTACACATATCTCCATGTAATAAGATCATGAGGTTTGGGAAGAAATGAAAGCTAAGTCCAATGTATATCATCCCCTTCGAGATCCTTGATTATGTCGGGGTTGTGGCCTATCGACTGGCACTTCCACCTACAATGTCGAAAGTACATGATGTCTTTCATGTATCCCTTTTATGCTTATACATACCAGAACCTTCACATGTACACTATTTAGATGTGGTACCATTTGTGGATGATGATTTTTATAAGGAGAAGCCATTGAAAATCTTAGATTGTAGAGACAATGTTATATGCAACAAGACTACTCATCCAGTCAAGTTACTATGGCGAAACCATAAGTACGAAGAGGAAACATGAGAACTAGAGGAACCAATAATGGAAAAGTAACCCAACCTGTTTTTAGACTAGATTATAAAATTAAATTTCAAGTGTGAAACTTATAAATGGGGGAAGAATGTAACACCCCAAGGTTTTGAAAACAAATAATTTATTTTATAATCCTATAGTTAAACTCATCATTTCCTCTACTATGTTTTTAATTTTGAAAAACAGTCATCTAGAGTTGTGATCAGTATGTCATTTGGAGTCTAATTGAACAAACTTGATTTTTGTTGAATAGTAACATAACCTCTTCAATAGTAATATGAATAGTAATACAACCTTATGAATAGTAAATAATAATAATATTTTATTTTCTTAATGAAATAAGATAATGTGATCTTAATCAATTTTTCAATGTGATATAAAACTAATTGCACCTTTAAAATTGTTATTTTTCGAATTAACTATGCCTTTATTTAAAATTAAATTAATAATATTTAGAAAATAATTTTTTTAAAATGGAATTTATTTTTTTATTCTACACATTGAAAAATGTTAGGAATAAATTTTTGGTATTTTTCTGAAATTCATGAATTTTTTATGAATAGTGAAATACGATAAAATACCGTATATAAAAATTTTCAGTTCAGTATACTATTTATGACATCATAAGTGATTTAAGGACACTTGATTAAAACTAAAATGCACTTATTACTATTAGGGGTCACATGAAACAACATTATTGGTTGTTTTGATGTAAATAATAAAATAATGAATTAAATATTCAAAATTTACCACTCTCATCAAATATAATAACCCCTCACCACTCCCTATTCTCTTAACTCCTCTAGGGCTTGAATATCTTCAATGTTCTGCACAAATACTCTTCCCTAGTCATTCCCCATGCCTAGGAATCTCTTTTTCTTTCCAGAAGACAAAATTATCTTCACTTAAAGAGGTTCTCGAGGAAGTTATTTCAAGAGGTAAAACACCTTTCATTCTCTTTTAGTTTCTTTTGAAATTATCTTATTTTGTTATCCTCTCTTCACCTCCTATATCCAAATGACCATGATAATTCTAGTATCATCTATATATTTAATTTATATCATGTTAATGGATGAACCATTTTCAATATTCTTACTCCCTCCCTTTTATTTTTATATACGAAATCAACGTCCATGAGGTTCCAATTTTTTACCTCCATGGACGAAGAGGATTTTTTCTTAAATATGTCCTTTATTAATGGTCATGAAACCATATTGATGATTGAAACAGAATTTAATATTTTTATTAAAACCTAATTAGTATTCACGAACTGGTATATGTACATATTATTAATTTATATGACAAAACAGGTTCATAATAATCCAAATACCGCCAAGTAATCTAAGTTGTTGTCATCTAAGGATTCATTCTTTTACCATGTATCCAAATAATATAAATATCCAATAATAGTTCTGTAATGTCTTAAATTATATATAATTTTAATTCTAGAGATTTACAATCATTCCACATGAACTCAATTACTTAAAAACAAGTGAACTGGTGATGAAAATCAAGAAAACAAACACTCCGAAACAATGTAATTCAATATAAAAACTTATCACCAAGGGCATAAATGAAATAAATGGAATTATGAAAAAATAAATAAATGTCCAATAGGTTATTAAATAAGTTATTAATGTGTAAAATTTTATATTCCATAATTTTAATATCAAGAGAAGAACATTTTCAGATTTAAGGTAAGGGTTTTCTCACCCTAACTTCTATTTTCATTCGGGTTAATTTATTTGTCTAATTACCTCAATGAAATTCCTGTATAATATTATGTAATACTCATAAATTTTTTTGAGTGGTATATATATGTTTTACAACCAGAAAACTTACTTATTTTGTGGATTGTTACAGGTTTTAATTGGAACATTCAAAATTTTTTCCTAAATAGAAGCCCGATTTAAGGGATTTTTTCAAATTCTTACCTATTTTCAAGGGAACACTATAATCTCTTTTTGGAAACCATTATCCTTATAATATCACTAATTTTATTATGAATATAATATCTTACTTAACTTATGGATTTATACAAATATTTTTCTAAAATAAGTTTTTTTTTTCAAAATAAAAGAGTATTTATCTCAAGAACAGCTTAATGATTTTATAAGATTTTTCTCATCTGATTCAATAGTCATGTGAATTATTATATATTTTTGGGGTTAATAGTTTATTATGTCATCTAATATATTTTACTGAATTTTTTATGACTAAATTTTTTGTGGATGATCTATCCTAAAACCATTCACCATATTACTCAGAATGGTTAGAGTTTTATGTTTAATGATTAGGGAAAGTTAGTTACATTTCATATGATACTTTCAATATTAATGTATTTGTTTTTTATGTTTATCCAATCTCATATGAGGAATTAATTAGACTTATTATGTGATGGGGGTTCCCGATATAGCCCCTAGATGCATTGGTTGGTCTCATGAGATAAATAGACGTGGAATTTGCTGAGGCCTTTTCCAATGTGATATATGGATTTTGGCCCATGACTTAATCATTAGACATCTAGGCCGAGGGCTTAAAAAATAGTTTCAGAATTTCAGACATATAAACTTACCTCATATGAAGCTATTAGTTCAATGTTCATGTGGTTATTCGACTAGAAGAATACACTTGATAATGTTATATTATTGTAATATTTACTCAGCTCATATTCCTTCCATATTATGTTCAAGTTTATTTTTAAAGGGATGTGTTTCCAATTATTCACCATGTCTAATTTTTATTTATATTACACTGTATTTCTTACCCTTACTGAGAATTTGAGCTCACCCCTTTCCTATTTTTCGTTTTCACAGGATAATAAGAAGTAAATCATGAGAGACTAACAAGGTTAGTCTTGGAGAATTGGATGTTTCTAATGGAAAAAATTAGTGTTGTTTTTCCCTTAATGATGTAATGTTGAGAATATATATATATATATATATATGTATCTTGTTTCCAAAATCTACAAAAATACTTGGTCCTTTGGGATACATATTAATTATTGTATACCAATGTAATAAAATAGGCCACCGATTCTAAGCTATTGAGGTCGGTCCTTACATGAAATAAGTGAGGGGAAGGTGGTAGATAAAGTTCTTTATTATAGTGGTTTGTAAGAAAATTTAGAATCAACCTTTCCCCCTTTTAGGATAACCAAATGTAGGATTCTTTGATGTCACCATTCCGTATTAATTTTAAACAAATTACATAAAATTATTTCAATAGTTTTTTTTATCAAAAGACGTATAAAAAAATCTTCTCTATGAGGCACTATAAAGTGAGATAATTCCATACATACATTGATTAATATTTGGATAAGGCACAGTGAGCTCGCGTATTTGAGAATAACCAATCCCTGAAGGGTGATTATAATGCGGTTCCCCTTACATAAAAGATACAAAAAGTGAAATTAAGAATCTAATGCTGAAGATGTGATCCTTTTGTGGTAAGAATGGGGTCGAATGAGATGATTCATCGTAGGGGTTCGGATTGTTAATATAGAAGAGAAAAAAATAAGTGGGATTCAGAAAAATGAATATCAAAAGGAAAATATATTTTAATGGATTTAAATATTACTCAGGGATGAAGATACAAATGGATAGTAAATGGTATGGATAATGGTACTTTAAAGTTTGTAAATGTTTGATGAGATTTATATTAATGAGCCTAGATATACGTTTGAGGATCCTAATTCTCTTGGGGATCAAAAGTTTATGGTTAAGGAGTTCTATGGTCAATGGATTTCAGCAACCCCTTGGATGCATTTTCTTCATAATTAGATCATATTTATGTATATATGAGATATAATCAGTGAATTTTAGGATATAATGAATCCATTTTATCCAAGGAATAATGGAGTCATGGGGTGGTGAATACCTATTCGATTGAGGTAATGCTTTGGATTGATTATATAATGATTAAATAGAGGGTTTTTGAAATCATTTATGACCTATAAATTTTCATTGTAGATGTTCTTATATCTTATAGAGGTGTATATTTTTTCTTATTTAATGATGTATTTGTTATGGTTATTTTATCTATAGTAAAGATTTTTAAATTCAGTAATAGAAAAATTTAATTTAATTTTTATTCAAAAGTATAAATGAATATTTCATAGAGACAATATAAATAATATTAAGAGAAAATATTCATGGTATAATTAACCCACATATATTAAAAAAACTTTTACGGGAATGTCTACTTGGATGATAGATAAAGAAAAGTGGTTTGACTATAATGATAATGTATACTTAGGTTTTGTTATCTTTTAATATTTTTTAAAATAGAAATGGATTAATAAATTGATTGTTAGAGAAATCCATGTTATTTTTCATCACTACTCACCAATTTTTTTTGAATTTGTTATCCCTTGATTTATGATTCCTCATTCATGAATGTTAAACAATTATTAAAGAGAGTCTAGTGCCATAGAATATGGTTGAATGTGTGGAAAATGATCCATATGTCATGTTATTATAGTCATAATCATTATCCAGTTTGTATTATTTAATTAGTATCAATTTATATTAATTAATATCACATTGCCTAATTACTTCGAAATTGAAATGAAGATTATGGGACCAAACATTATTTGATAGAGGGTAGTGGGGCTACGATATCTAACTCAACTATGACTCTCTCTTTAGAGATAAATTTCAATTCACTTAAATGGGTTATCAAAAAAATTTACATATGGATCGTCCTCCTAGGTAAAAATAGTTTTCACCTAGAATTGAAGAAATTTAATACAAGTATTCTAAAGAAATTTAATTATAGAAAAACATTAAGTGAAGATTAACATTGTTATTTTTCCAAAAATTTACCTAGATACAAATTCCATTAACCTCATCTTTTATAAAATAGTTTATGTCTTGTTTAAGATCCATTTAAAATAGTGTATTTATAGTTAATTTAATTTTTTGTATACATTATGAAATTTAGTAAAAATAATTTAGAGACTAAAATATAGTGTTATTTCATTACGTTGATTCTTTATTCATCATGGGATCATCCTTGCACTTATAGTATTTTATATTTTAGTACATAGTGTTTTTTTGAATAACATAAATTTCAAACTCTAACCACATTATATAAATAATGAGACACTATGTTTCACCTATCTGATCATCCTCTTCATCCAAGCCTCCCCAATATTGTACATGGGATTCATCATTACTATTCCAAGTAATTTGTTGGACATGAATAATATTGGAGATTTTTTCCAACTATGTCGGATGTTCGCACTGATACTTCACCTCATCGGCATGTTGCAACACCTCAAAGAGAATAATAAAAAAAAAAGAAAAATCTTAATCCCTTGGAAAAACCATAATTTTATATGTAATGGGGAAACGATCAAGAATATATGACCCCATCCCTTTGAATCCATATGTGTCCTCCTTTATTCCTAATAATACATATGATGATCCTATATAACAATTATCCAATCTTGAAACATATAATCCTTCTCAAATATTCTATATACTATATTTGTGAAACTAATGACGCTCCCAAATCTGTATAGAAAAACTGAGACCTACATGGATATATATACAATGATTAAAATGGTGATATAAAAATTGAATAGTGGATGATGTTGTTATAATAAAACTAAAACATGGTCAACTGACTCACCAAGAAACCACTAAAATATGAAACATGGGATTACAACATAGCCTATATCATCTTAATGGCCTAGAACAATTTCCCAAATGGTTGGAGATGGAATGAAATATTGATACATAGATAAGTAAATAAAATAATGCTTGAGGACTCCCCAACCATGTGTGGTAAATCTAGGATATTGATCAAATATTATGGTCCTAATTACAACATGAAGTCAAACTACCTCATCCATATGGTTCCATTCCCAAAACAAAAAAAAAACACGACTCACAAATCACCATGAAATTAGAAAAAATTAACAACAAAATCAAAATCACCCAAATAACATCACATTATCACTGGTCATGGGATAAATCAATGAAAAAATCCATAGAGATTTTTTTTTCAAAATCATCTCTAGGGAATATATTGGTCATAAAAAATCTTATATAACATGATTATAGACCTTCGCATAGTTACATATAAAACATTAAGACATAAAATCCCATAGATTTTAGTTCATCCCATCCCACCAATATTGTCCACTCAACGTAATATACAAATTCTATACACCTATATGCCATAAAAATGAAGACTTATGGAAAACAAAGATAACATCTTAATGCATTACCAAGGGACAAAAACATCCTCCCATGATAAGACATCAAATTTTGATCATCGTCCATCAATATCTATGGAGTACCAGTAAGAATAAAATAACCTCACATAACATTTGACTATAATACTCACAAATGATACTCCTCCAATAATTATATCAAAGTGTATTTTAATTTCATTTAGAATAGGAAACCCCAGAACCAATATGATCTATATCAAGATGAATCACTGCATGATCCTCAATAATTATTTATTAATATTTAGACATATAAAAAAATATCATCAAGAAATCATACTTCGTAAATCAACAACTAAACCTCTATTCCTAAGGGGAGAAAATCAAGATTATTTACCCATTGATGAACACAATCAAAAAAAATTGAGGAAATTTTAGTTTCTTATGATATAATATATACCACATGAACTTGTTATCTATAAAGTCCATAAAGTCTTCACTAGTGAGGTAATGTTCGGATGAAATCTATTGAAAACACCACTACCAGTAACTAATGATCATGGGAGACATAGTTGTGCTCATGGATATAGAGCTTCTTCAACCCATATAAGATCATGAATCTATTCTTAATTAAGATCAATCCCAATCTATAATGGAAGAAATCACTGAAAACCATGATAATCACTATGTACATAGAAATCCAAAGGTTATGAGTAGAAATTAACCTCTCCATCAGGTAGTCAAGGGATACTTAGAATTATCCTTTTATAAGATAACGTATCCTTATATGAATATAGATCTAAATAGGTCTTAAATCTATAAGAAATCGGACCCAAAACTACAATAGTATACAATGAGAACAAGGAAGTGGTGATCCTCGACAACATTATTAGGATATTCCAAAAAAAAAACAAATACCTCAATTTTGGAAGGATTGATCTCCACCCACTATTACAAAACCAAATTCATATATAAATCCTCTAATATCATCTAAAACATACAGATATGCATATTTCCATATATTTGATAGTAAAAAATGAATAATAAAGAATCTGTATAACACCCGACTCGCACATCCTTTAATATCTATTATATGAGGATGTCGTTATTGAACACTATCATGAACTGATCTTGGAACTCATGGAATATAGAGATCATGTGTCCCATTAAAAAAATTGGGGAGTTTGTGACATAGAGTGGTATAATTATAAACTCTATATTCACGTAGAGAGGCTTAAATGAAATATTTTGGTTTTACCCCTCCGTTACCAAAGTATAATAATTTTTATATCTATGATCAATCATTAAAATAAATAGGGATCCCTTAAATTAATCAAGTAATTAATCAAACCTTATAAGGGGTTATATATATACTAATATAACCATCTTATTTATTCTACACCTCTAAAAGTGCATGTATTTTTAATAGAGTTGCTCTATATCAGATAATTGTATATAGAATTTCCTATAATAATTTTGATCTATAATAATCATTAACGAAAAGCTTTTGGGTAAGAAAAACAATGCACATAATGTTGATCCCAACATCTCATATACATAGACCCTCCTATTGAAAAATGACCAACTTTGGCCTCTTTAACTCAGATCATTGGGGGGCCATTTCACATTTGTCCCCACTAATCTCTATTATTACATCGGGCCCTAATATTGAATATCAGTATTTCCCAACACAATCCATGGAATAATCCCAAGTGAATAACTCCAATATACACTGAAACTCTATATTAATTCTAGGATAGTACATTTTCATGACCATTCCCAAATATGAACCCCTTCTTTGCCAATAATAAATATAGGAGGGACCACTAAAGCCTAACTACAACATGCTACAGAGTCAATACTATAGTTAAAATATATGTAAAATAAATTTGAAGCATTAATATTGAAAATGAACACAATATATAAATAGTAACAAACCTTCAATTGAATGATTCAAAGTAAAACCATGATCCCATGGTACATGAAGTGTCATGAAAATCCATGAAGTGTTATGATAATACATGTTCTAAAAAAATTAATATAAATTGAAAGTACAATTCATAAACACCAACCACATGTCCATTCTCTATGTAATTGATTTTATAACCTAAAAGTAAATATGTAACACCCTAATATTTCAGTAATCACTATATTCGATAATGAATACAACATGCATCACAGAGATTAAATGATCCAAGATATATTCCTAAAATATTATTATATTTACATGGTAGTGATAAACAAGCCATAAATTGGTTACATGAATAGAAATAACTATATATATATATAATTGTTTTATATACTCTTATTTTAATGATAAACTGAAAATAAACAATTACACAGATTTTAGTATTGTTAATTTACAATTTAGCAAAAAAATTTCTAAAAAATTGATTCATATTTCTCTTCTGAGAAAATATTAAAATTAATTATTGACAGTTTTATAAATATAATATATTAAATTAAGAATATTTATAAAAATCATTATATCAATGTCAAATTATGTTAATTTTTTTATTTCTCTTAAACTAATTATTTTTCTTAGAATAGTAAAAAATTCAGATTATTTTAAAACTATCATTTTGATTTAATAAATGAAATAATATAATATACAAAAATTATTTTTATTTTTTTAAAGTAACATAATTACCCATTATTTATAATTCATCATATTAATTACATTAATATCATTTTCATATTTAATTTTAGTATATGTTTAACTTTTGTCATAACGATGCATTTTTTTGATTCTTTCTAAATTGCATAATGATTCTTTATTTTATATAATTTAATTAACCCCTAAAAATGAAATATTTAAATAAAATTTATAAATTATGTAATTATTAATGTGATTTTAAATTCATATAATTATTATTACTAGTAATATTGTAAATGTATGACCATATTGTTCTTGAAAAATACATTTCTTAAAAACATATTTTCCTACATCTTTTGGGAGTTTTATTTCACTTTAAATTATAAAATTTTGATCCATTGAATTTGAAAAACTAGATTCCATACATAGAATAAATATAATCAGTGTTATATAATAACTTTTTACTATATTTTCGTCATAATAAAAAATAAAAATGTTAAAAACAGTTACCAAGTTCACTAATAATACTGGTTTACCGGGGATAAACGAAAGAGATAATAAGAATAACAATTCTAAAACATAATTAATTTTGAATGGTGGATGTTCGGATTGTAAATATCTATCATCCAACCATTTTTTATTAATTTTAGAGGCCCTTATTTTAATATCATAGATCAGGTTCAACACATAGGTATTCCAAACTAGTTTGTCAAATTACATCATGCATGATTCCCTTTACAATAGAGCCTACCAACTAACAGGGATTCTAAGATCGATCATTGGGAGACTATAAACACTTTTTATCAAATTTATACAGTATCTAAAATTATAAAAATAATTATAGGACATGACATAACATAAAAAATACCAATATACCTGGATAACCAAACATAGAAATGCTATGTTCAAACATGGAAATAAATATTTCGCACCAAAGTGCATGGTATCCTTTAAAATGAAAACTGAAAAGTAAAGACACTGACATCTTCAAAGAAGGTCCAGAACCATGATGGGTTCCCTCATTCATGATCCATCCTAAATCAACCATCTAATATAGGCCCTTTTCCCTTACCCTATTCTATAAGCATGAAATCTAATTGGTTACTGATCATGTAGCCCTTGTAGGGTTTGTGTACCAGTTAATAGGCCACCTCCATTGTACTCTAAAACAATATGATATCTGTAACTGTTTTAACATATGTATAATGAAATTAATATAGTGTATAAGGAAATAGTTATCCAATTATCATTTACTAATTATTTTACCACATAAAACCATATGTTCTCAAGGACACATGAATCTCAATACACATTTCTGCCCATGCCATAGTCTAAAGCATTTCACATTATCAACTCACAATTCATTTAACATGTGGTATTTCATTAGTAATTTCATTTCTATTCAAAATCATAGATAATTAGAACCATAGTGTAACGTCAATATCATGGGTGTTGAACATTGTGTCAAGAACCCTGTGGGTATTTAAAGAATAAATATGTGTCCCACTCCTCATTGGTGTATTTATCAGCTATACTTATCCTATAAAAATATTTTCATGATTTCTCTTTTACACTCTATTGATATTTGTCATTTTATTTCGTGTCCCAAACTCATTTATCAATCAATTGTACATAGATATTTGTAGCATCAGTATGTGTCATATAGCTGTATATCAATCAATCACATATACTAAATAGAACACAATATCACATCTATGTTAATATCACATGCTTCACAATTTCTACTCAATCAATAAGAATCAGTATTAATTCTCTTTTCTTGGTATCTCTCAATAAATAATCTATCCATTAATTAATCACACTAATTTCATTAATTAATTATATAATTGATTAATCACATCCATTAAATTAATGAACATAATAATTAATTATTATGACTCAACTCATTAATTTATTCAAAAAATAATTATTCATATAATTTTATTAATTATTTAAACAATTAAATAATGACATTAATTCCCTTAATTAATTAAACAATAAATTAATCCAATACAAAATCTCAGTAATCCAGTAATTAATTCAAAAAAATTTATTCTTATTTCAAAATTAAAAATTGAAATAATTAAAATCACATTGAATTATACTTAATTACACCACTAAATACTCCACTAATTAATTCTTCAATAAATTTTCGAAATTAAAAAAATTCACAAAATCAATAAAATCCCAATTAATTAATTAATTAATTAAAAAAATTTGTAATTTCAATTATGGAATTACAATTTCTAAATAATCCCTATAAATTTTAGAACCAAATACATGTGATTGATATCAAAACTATTGAATTTGAATAATATACTTCTAACATTGCTCTGTTGATGAGCGATCACCCAACAGAAATCCCAAATATCAGAATAGTAACGATGTAGAAGGAGTCTTGGATATAAAAACTAAATAAATATATCTATAATAAAGATATATATCTACAATACTAAATCTAGATCAATAGAAATTGGTCAGATCTAATCAGAATAGAGAATAACATCCATTAATGAATGATATAAGAATATGAAAAGATCTTGGATGATATCCTCTAAATATTATGGTGAAAATATTTAAACTGAGGTTAGAAGCACTAAGAACAGAGGCTAGGAGGGCCTGAAATCTATTTGGGAGGATCGAAAATAATTAAAGGACTTCCGTGGTTGAATGGGGTTTTATTTTAGTGAAATTCATGGGTTTGAGAATTTTGAAAACTAATTTTATGTTGAATAAAAAAGATGTTCACAGTTTTCAAGGATGGAATGCAAGGATTTCTGTTTCGGTGCGGATGTGCGTCGGGTTACGCTGTTCCTCCAGGACGCGTTCGCGCGTGCACCCGTCAACCCGAGGGGATGGGCGCGCGGCTTGTGGTCCCGCAGTCCCGCTTTCCAAGGGCGGGCGACATTCGTCCCTTATTCAGGGGCGTCTGCTCCTTGATCGAAACCGGGATGATGGGATGTCGGCTCCTCCTTCCTTGGACGTCTCCTCGGAACTCGTCACCTAATCCGGGTCTCCCTCATAGACTTAAGAATGTTCGTGAATCTCGTTCCCGGCGCCATACCTTCATGGACACCAGTTAATTACGCTGCTTCTGCCCGGACGCTCCAAGGGGTCCGGTCGGGGCAGCAACCTGCGGTGAGAAGGCCGGGTGGCTCTGGGTGCTGGGGGCGTGTCGTAACACTGCGGCTCTGCACGTCTGTCTTCCGTCCCTAATAGGGCTTCTCGAAGGCATGATGGCCTGAGGCATCCCGTACTGGGTGCGGGGAACTGTGTCACCTGAGGTTTTCCTCAGCTTCCCATGTTTAACACGGGGTATGCCGCGAGTTTAACGTCCAGCGGGGACGGCATCGGACCGATCAACACGAAAAGTGGATCAGATGACAGAACCCCTTGCGGGGAACCTCCGACGCTGGGGCCAGCACATGGGCGGCTTCCCAAGTAACGTGGAGTGGAGTGAAGTGGCATGACCCCACCGGGATGTGGCGGCCCGGGTAAGGATCAGGATGGATGATGGAGTGAAGAGCTTGGACCCCATAGGGGCTTCCTACGTACCGCGCGTTGGCACGGATCAAAGTCAACGTAGTTCGGGTATACAGTTTAACGTCATGCTGGACGTCGGCAAGCCGACTCACGAAGAGGTCGAGGCCGCCGGACGGAGGATTGAACCGAACCACCTCGCACAGAGGGGGATGGAACGGCCGGGTGGATCACAGTTTCATGTCATGCTGGACGATAAAAGGGGAAATGGAAAAGGGGGGCTGTGGGGAGGCACCGCGGAGATACACACGGGCAGTCTCCCACAGGGGCGGATTCATAGGTGAATCGACGCAAGCGTGAACCCTGGAGGGGTCCACTGATGGACGAACCGACGTAAATACGACCGGGACGACCAGGTGGTGGGCTTGAACCTCGGGGAGGCTTCCTACGTACCCTGTATAGAAGACAGGGATCAAAGTCCACGTAGTTCATTCTGTCAGGACTTACGCACTTGAGGCAGCCCGGTTGCGGCAAAACTCAGTTGGAAGGGACTTGGACCGAAAGCAGAAGACACCTCGATCCCAGTCATACCCTCTACTGGCTTCGGCCGTGGGGAGGCGCAATGGAGATACACATGTGCAGCCTCCCACGAGAAACTAGGGGTTTGTAATACCCTGCCCCCGTAGGGAAAAGCCACTCCCATTAAATCGCCCCGAAAGCGGGACAATCCCGACATCCCTGCAGAGACGAGCGGGTGGGGGCCACATCCAAACCGGGGGAGATCCTGCGTGCAGAGCACGAGATCGGATGAAGCGGACGGTTTAACGTCTTGCCGGACGAAGTACAGTTTAACGTCGTGTGTTGAGGACGAGGCGGACGGTTTAACGTCTTGCCGGACGAAGTACAGTTTAACGTCGTGTGTTGAGGACGAAACACTTGGCAGTTTAACGTCTTGCAGCGCGGACGATGGGGCTAGGCAGTTTAACGTCGTGCAGCTTGGACGGATGTGCAGTTTAACGTCATGCTGGACGAATATGCAGTTTAACGTCATGCTGGACGTATGCGCAGTTTAACGTCATGCGGGACGAATGTGCAGTTTAACGTCATGCTGGGCATAGGTTGCCGGACGAATGTGCAGTTTAACGTCATGCTGGGCATAGGTTGCCGGACGAATGTGCAGTTTAACGTCATGCTGGGCATAGGTTGCCGGACGAATGTGCAGTTTAACGTCATGCTGGGCATAGGTTGCCGGACGAATGTGCAGTTTAACGTCATGCTGGGCATAGGTTGCCGGACGAATGTGCAGTTTAACGTCATGCTGGGCATAGGTTGTCGGACGATGGGTGCATGTCACTTCGCACGAACCTGGAGGGTCGCACGGGAAGACAACGCACGGTGCGGGCACCCAGGATGAGGAGCATCGGGCGCCACGCAGGCAGGTGCCCTCAGGGGGTCGAGGGGGGCGACCCTGGCGGGTTGCGCGCAAAAGAGGAGCTTTGCGCGCAAAACCGCGGGTCGGCGCGCAAAATGGCGGGCTGGCGCGCAATTGGGCCAGCCCTTTGCGCGCGGAAGGTTGGGATTGCGCGCACCGGGCTTCGGATAGCGCGCGGGGGCAACGGCTCATTCTCTAACGAATGGCCACTTTGAAAATGGGGGGTGCGCGCAATCGGGTCGGATTGCGCGCACCCGGGGGGCAATTGCGCGCAAGAGGCTTCTTTTGCGCGCAAAGGCCTTCGGGTTGAAATTTGTTCAAAGGAAAGGAGCCAAGGGGATTGCGCGCGAAGGCGAACCCCAAGGCTCTATTGCGCGAAAGAAAGGAGGTTACCTAAAGATCGGCATTGCGCGCGGAAGGGGTTGGATTGCGCGAACGAGCGACGCTTCGGATTCTGGCAACCTTCAAAACGTCGGGGGTCGCCTTATATTTATAGGCAACCCCGGGCGCGGAATCCGGTATCGGGCGCGCAATTCGCTTCGCGGGCGCGGAATCCGGACCCGGCGCGCAAAGGAGCCGCGCAGGCCACGGGCACGCAACATAGCGCGCCGGCCCAGCGCATTGCGCGCATCCCGGGAGGATTGCGCGCCGCAGCTCGACTTTGCGCGCGAGCCTCTGAAATTTCGCGCAAGTCCTCCGTGCCCTCCGGAACGTGCCTCTGACTCCAAATATCACTTCGCTTTCCGCATCCGGAGCTTCGTTTGGGAACAACGGTCTTTTCCGGCGTCTACAAAAGCCCCCCCTCGGAATCTGATCGGCGAGAGGTCGCAACGATCGGGTTCCGAGGGAGACGCCGGAATGCCGAAATCCTGGGCTGCGCGGGACTTAGGCGCGCCAAAAGGGGTGCCGGGCGCGAAATTCGCCACTGCGGTCGCGCAAAGCGCTTTCCGCGCAGCGCGGACCCCGGCCTCACCTATAAAATAGGGGCGCTGGGTCCCGCGTTCCGTACTCTGGCCTTCCGCGCGATAAGCTCCAACGCTCTCGTGCGCGAAATTGCCTCTTCCGGTCGCGAAATTCGCCCGATCGGCACGCAAAACCATCCGGATTTCGCCTGTCTTTGCGCGAAAACCCGGGACTTTGCGCGACAGTCTTCCCAATTGCGCGCCGTCCTCTTGGATTGCGCGCCAGCCTTCAAACTTCTCTACCAGCCTCGTCTGATCCCGCACGCTTCATCCCCTAACCCGCACGACTCCCGAAACTTCCGAGATGGCCGCGCACAGAGGAAATGAGGGGGATGCCGCCACTCGCAGGGCTGAGATGGCGACGAACGAGGAGGTTTACGGAGCCAAGGAGATTGTTTCCACCAATCAATCCTTGTTCGACTTACTAACGCCGGCCCAGAAGACATATCCCCTGTCGGACAACCTGCCGCTCTGGAACTTCGGCATCCTAGATGAGGTTCCGGTGCCAGGGTTCGAGATTGATGCGCCGCGGACCTGGGTGACCCGGGAGGACGAGCTTCTCCGCTATAACATCACCAACAATGGGCATCCTGCCAGGGAGACCAGGCACTTGGACGTCTACGTCCTGAACCCGAGGACGCGAACCATTGACGGGGGTGAGCCTACTGCGGAGAATTCTCCAGCCCTCTACTCGAGCATATATCGCCAGAGCGTCACGGACGACACCAAGGGCTGGCTGAAGGACTGGGACTTGCGGTCTGGGGGCAACTTCACCAGTGAGTGGGCCTGGGCGTTCTGGGTACGCCACACTTGCGATCACTTCGCAGAGGAGCTGCGGTACATCGGCCTGTTCGAGGCGGTGTGGACGTCGCAGTTCCACTTCTACCAGCAGTCCGAGCTCGGGCCGGAGCTGTTCACCCGCTGGTCTCCGGATACCAACACCTTCCATCTTCACCATGGGGAGGTCGGCATCGGTCTCTGGGACATCCACTGCATCGGAGGTATCCCGCTGGAGGGCTACCAATACGATGAGTTCCTGCCACCGAAGAACACCTGGGAGGACAGGTCACGGACTCCCATCCTGACCTGGCATTTGCTTGACCTGGCTACGCAGCGGCTCGGGATCAAAGACTTCCAGAAGGACATAACCTACAAGGAATGGTTCGGCCAGTTCTTGGAGCATGACCCGGCGGTCAAGATGCCAGGCAGGGGGAAGCGGTGCCCGACCGCAGCTCAGAGGAGCCGGAACGGGTCGTACTGGCGGGTCCTGGAGACAGGTGACTACCGCTCATGGGGGTACCGCGTCATCGAGGCCCGGGACCCAAATGTCCGGTACGCGGCGTTCCTGGCCGCCTTTCTGAGTGGGTGGCTCCTGCCAGTGCGGGACGCGAGAATGGGCGTTCGCCCGGCGACACTGGCGATGGCAGGCGCTATGGCCGCCAACAAGAGATACAACCTCGGGGTCCCAGTGCTGGCGAGGCTGTATGCCATCCTGGGACGCATCTCACGAGGGGGGTCGCCACGAAGGATCTGTGGGCCCTTTCAGTTCTTCCACGGCTGGGTGGCTGCTCACCTCGGTGGGTACACGTTTCCGAACGCCATCATTCCTCCGGGCAACGGCATGCGACCCTCCCTGCTGAACATCGCGGGGGTCGCTCCGATGACCCTAAGTGAGGAGGGCGTGCGGATCCGGATTGGCAATCATGCCAACTTCAACTTCAGTCCGTTCCCCACTCCCGTCGGCCAGATGATCGACAACGGGCAGGGTCCGTTGGAGCAGCATGAGTACTTCCTGAACATGCGGGGCGGGGTGCTCGTGGCTCGGATCGACGGGAAGGTGATCTGCGAGCCTTACGTGCCGACCCGGTTCTCCAGGAAGTTCGGGTGCCTTCAACAGATGCCGAAGAGGGTATTCACTGCTATCCGAGAGGAGACGAACCCTGGCGTCCTTCGCCAGATGTGGCTGATGTTTGCCGCTTTCGGCTCTGGCGACGTCATCACTCTCCCTCCTACCGGAGTTGACGCAGGCTTGGCAACCGAGTACGCCGAACACTGGGCCATCGCGTACCCCGAGGGGCTCTTGCGGAAGCTAGTTCGGCGGCTCGAGGTTACCCGTGCGGAGACCGGGCGTCAAGGAAGGAGGCAAGGTGCCGCCACACGGGGGAGAACGGAGGCGCGCCAAGCAGCGGAGCCGGCGCGGGCAGGGACTTCGGCGGCGGGCACATCACGAGCTGCCGCCACGACCTCAGCGCCCAGAGAGGGGGCACGTACGGTGGTCGACGAGCGGCCCGGGAAGCAGGTGAGACGTCTGCTCGAACCTTCCCATGATGCGGTCTTCCCGGCGCTGTGGTCGGCCTGGATGACTCTGCGGCAGTCACTGGGGACCGACGCCATCTGGCGAAAGATACTCAGGGAAGGAATCTATCTGCCAGAGGTCGGGCGCCTCCGGATTGCCGACAGAGTGGACTTCAACCGGCAGTACGCATATCTGACGGCCATGGACGAGTACGCGCGCCAACGTGGTCAGCGCGCGGAGCCATCCCTTCTGGTGAAGGTGATGCTCGGTCTCGAGCCCGCTCCGGAACAGATGCCGCCGGAAGAAGATGACAGTAGCAGCGACTCCGAAGAAGAGGAGGAAATGGGGGAGGATGAAGGCTCCGAGGGAAGATCCCATCAGGGGAGCCCACGGGAGAGCGGCGAGGTGGCCGGCTCTGACAACGTTGATGTCACTGAGCTCCTCGAGGTCCGCTTCTATCCCTACTCAATCTGCTTCATCCACTCTCTTATGCAGTTTCTAACCCATTTCTTCATCTTTCTCAGGAGCACACGGATGTCGGTCAGGCGTCCTCAGCGGGAGTAGGAGAGGCGCCAGCAGGACAAGGCGGGGGCCAGACACCCATCATTGAACTGACAAGCATTGAGGGGTCCCCTGCTGCAACTGTTCCTGCGGCGACCGGGATAGCGGAAGATGACGCTCCGAACCCCCGTAAGTCTCCCTAC
Source organism: Viscum album (assembly GCA_963277665.1). Taxonomy (NCBI): domain Eukaryota; kingdom Viridiplantae; phylum Streptophyta; class Magnoliopsida; order Santalales; family Viscaceae; genus Viscum; species Viscum album. The sequence continues at coordinate 1,678,094,698 of OY728143.1, read as the reverse complement.
TTTACTGCTGGTGCTTGCCGTTGACGATCCGTGACTAACCATGGCATGCCCTGCGCAGTGATCTCAACACTGGAGGCTCATCGGGTTGCCGAACCCGGGCCATCCACGAGTGGACCAGTGGTGGACATGCCGCCTGCTCCGGAACAGGCTTCCCAAACCGAGCCGGCCCCACCAACTGCTGATCAAGGGGCTCCGGACGTCGGCGGTGCTGCCATCGGAGAGAGGTTGGGGGCTGACGAGGGTGTCAGCGCCGCTGGGGAGAGAGAAGAAGGTCGCCCGGATGTTGGGGAACCTATCCCTCGTGAGGACCTCCCAGGGGCGGACCCTGCAGCAGACCTGCTGGCTGCCTTCCCTGCCTACCGGCCTGCCGATCCCGAGGAGATGGACGACTCAGACACGGAGGCGGTCGAGGAGAGCCGGATAACGCGCTGTAGGGGGTGGAAGTGCATCCAGCGCTTCCTCAAGCGAGACCCATCGGAGTGGCTGGGGCGCATGGGATCACTTCAAACCTGGCTGCATTTCCTGTGCGCCGGGGGAGCTGATGCTCAACGCCTCCATCTAACGGTCCGTGATTTCATGGCCGAAAAGATGCGCGAGAGCTGCCGGCGTGCCGACGTCACACAAAGTCGGGACATGTTGGAGAGCACGCGGGCGCTCCTCGCGGCGGAGCAGGAAGTCCGGCGCCTCGAAGGGCAGGCGGCAGAGAAAGAGGCCTCCGTCGCAACGTGTACCGAGCTTGTGGAGCAACTAGCAGCCCAGCTGGTTGACGCCCAGGTACAGCTGACGGAGGCGGGCCAACAGATGGTCACAATTCAGGTCGAGCGGGAGCGTGCACAGGCCAGAATCGACGAACTGCGCGCTGCGACCGCCGACGAAGAGAGGGCACGCAGAGAGCGAGAAGCAGCTCTGGAGGCCACCAGCCAAAGGGTAGCGGCATTAGAAAGACTCATCCAGCACGCTAATCCCTAAGGGCTTTGTTTTGCCATTCCCAAAACATTTGCTTCCGCTACTTTGATCCATTTGTATGAATCAATATATTTATCTGCATCTTTTGGTTTAACATGCTCAACCACAATTCGTTGTCTTGCGGGAGTGTTAACCAAGCATCAGGCATCCATAATTGGGCCTGGATTTCTGGAGATAAAGAGGGAGGTCATTCCTAGGAAAGGAGACCTCAGACCTAATCAATGTATCATCCCCCCCAACTTGTTCCAACACACGAGCGGGACAATGCTAGGGGCGTTGAGATTTTATCCGAACATAGGGAAATGCGAAAGGGTGAATCGCGTGTCCCGAATCCGGACATCCACAACGGTCGGCCTTCCAGGAAATGCCCAATACGGTAGGCGGACAGTGGATCGACCATAACAACTGCAATAGACGGACCGAAAAAGGCCATCATTCATATTGCAGGAGGCGGACCACATGTCATCATGAATACCGCTTTGGGGTTCCTTCAGACACAAGGGTGGAAAATCCAAATCAACAGGACATGCGAAGCGTGGGGCGAAGTGACGATTTGTTCGGACAGAATCCAACGCTCTCCAAATTGCACCACAGTGGGGAAAGCGTATTAGGTGAATGCACTAATCTGGCCGTGAGTCACCTCAATTCTCAAACAGCACCTCTCTGACGAGGAAACCGTCGCTTCCCATCCTTGCGATGGGGCATCCCAAGCTGAATCGGGGAGAATATCACAACTGCACCACTCTACCCGAAGTCAGGCCAGACGGCCGGCGACGAGGAGGGGCGGGACTTAACGATCCCTAAGGCTGGACCCGAGTTGGAATGCCCGGGCGTTCCTACGTACTCCATCAGGCTGGAGATCAAGCCACACGTAGTTCTGAGAGTGCAGTTTAACGTCATGCAGGACGTGGAACCCCGTTTGGGGAGATCTTAGTTTAAGGTCGTAGAGCTCGGACCATGGGGCTAGATCTTAGTTTAAGGTCTTAGAGCTCGGACCATAGGGCTGGAGGATCTTAGTTTAAGGTCTTAGAGCTCGGACCATAGGGCTAGAGGATCTTAGTTTAAGGTCTTAGAGCTCGGACCATAGAGGGAGATCTTAGTTTAAGGTCTTAGAGCTCGGACCATAAGGAGAGATCTTAGTTTAAGGTCTTAGAGCTCGGACCATAAGGGGAGATCTTAGTTTAAGGTCTTAGAGCTCGGACCATAAGGGGAGATCTTAGTTTAAGGTCTTAGAGCTCGGACCATAAGGGGAGATCTTAGTTTAAGGTCTTAGAGCTCGGACCATAAGGGGAGATCTTAGTTTAAGGTCTTAGAGCTCGGACCATAAGGGGAGATCTTAGTTTAAGGTCTTAGAGCTCGGACCATAAGGGGAGATCTTAGTTTAAGGTCTTAGAGCTCGGACCATAAGGACCTCAAAGTACGCCGCATCGTGATCATATCCCCTGGATATGCGAAGATGCACTGAGGGATGGTGTCAAGAGTGTCGAGGTTTCGCCTGGTCAGAATGGGGGGTGGAAAATGTGAATCATGCGGCCATTCATTCAAGGACTGGGGGCACCGGCGTAACGATATGGGAATACTGCCGACCGTGGCGGAAAGGCAGCATCACATCGCACTAACCGTTGGTGGAATGAGGCAGCAAACGAGCATCGACCGCTCAATCGCAGGATTCATATCGATTTGCTGCCCGAGGCCATTGGGGGTACCGGCCCGAGTCGGTGGGAGAGCACTGAGGCATTGTGTCCGAACTGTTCACGGGGGCTCCACCCAGGGCGTGGACGATGGGTCCGAATGAAAGGGAGCACGAAGCCTGAAAAGCGGAGGAAACCTGACCAAGCGGATCCTGACCCTCCTGGCAATAAACCAGAGTACTCTTGACACCGGTGGACCACTGCAAGGGGTCGGGGAACACGCCTTGAGGGTGACCTGAAGGCGGCGGATTCCCCAGAGAAGGGGGAATCTCTAAGAGGTGGGGGGTTGGACCCGAAGTTTCAAACATCCGGGCGTTCCTACGTATCCCATAAGGATGGGAATCAAGCCGCACGTAGTTCTTGAAGCGCGGTGCAACACAATCGGGCACCAGCGCGGGGAAGAGTGCGGGTCTGACCCTCGCACACAAAAGGAGCGGCATTTGATATTTCTTGTTTGTCCTTAAAGATGAATGGTTTTTCTTTGTGCGGCGACATGCCTGTGATTGAGAAACCTCTGGCGTCGCCACAATAATCAAGCCATGGAAGGCATTGATGAATGGCGTGGTCATTAACCAGCGCCCAACATGAGTGTCCCCTGAGGAGGACATCACGATGCAGTGCCGTTTCTCGTCGGGCGGCCAAGACGATCACAGTTTACGGTCCTGTGGTAGGACCAGACAACATAGTTTAAGGTCGTGTGGTTCGGACCATGGAGGAATCCGCTTATTGCGGTACGGCGGACACGGCGGAGGTGGGAGCATACCCAGCCCTGCGGTCACGCACGATTCCAGGAGAAGAGTCTTGGGATAGGGGTCTGCATATGTCCATCACCCGAGGGGCAGAGATGCTAGCCTCCAGGTATACTGGGCCCAGAACGCGATTGTTCGGGCGACTCCTTCCTCCTTATGGGGACGAGGGTCCAGCCACGCACGGCCCTTAGGGAGGACATCCGCATATATCCTTGGTGCTCAGATCATGGGAGCCTCGAACGACATCATTACCCTGGTTGGTCTGCCTAACGTGTAGAGGCGTACTGGAGGTCAGTATGAAGAGAGTGTCGAGATTCCACTACAACGCATAAAGGCGGAGTGTGATGAGGACTGCGCAACCAATGTTCAGAGCCTGAAAGAGCCGACATGGCGATCAAGGATGTTGCTGACGTATTCGCAACACAACATCCGATCGCGTCAGCCTAAGACGGGGCAAGCAAACGAGCATCAACCGCTCAATCGCAGGATTCATATCGATTTTCGGCCCAAGACCCGTCGGGAAATCGACCCGGAGCGGTGGGAGAGCACTGAGGCATCGTACCCAAACCGCTAACGAGGATCCCTTTGAGTGAAGGCTCGAACAAGAGGAAGCGCGGGGCCTGACAAGCAACACAGGACTTGTCGGGATTGAATCTGACACTACGAGTCATAGACCGAAGTACCCAAAACATGTTAACAGATCTCCGGAAAGGGTCGGAGGACTCACCCTGAGAGCAACCGAAGGGGGGCAGATCCCCGTGATCAACCAAGAGACGGGGCTGGACCTGAAACACAAGCGTCCAGGCGGTCCTACGTATCCCATAAGGATGGGAATCAAGCCATACGTAGTTCTGGAGAGGCAGTTTAACGTCATGCAGGACGAAAAGAGAGAAAAAGGAAGGGGGGGGGGGGGGGGGCAGAAGGCATCCCCAAACGTGGGGGGGGGGGGGGGGGGGGGGCGTACAGCGTGACGAGCAAACCGACGTGAATGAGGGCGTAGCCCCGCGCTCACACCATACGCCGCACACCCGGGGGCAACTGGGCCAAGGGCCCGAGATGGGATGGAAATTCCCAAAAGATGGGGCTGGGCCTGAAACATGAAGGTTCAGGCGGTCCTACGTATCCCATAATGATGGGAATCAAGCCATACGTAGTTCTTGAGGGGCAGTTTTACGTCATGCAGGACGAATGCTGAACAGTTTAACGTCTTGTAGCTCGGACGTAGTGCAGTTTAGCGTCATGCAGGACGAAGTGCAGTTTAGCGTCATGCAGGACGAAGTGCAGTTTAGCGTCATGCAGGACGAAGTGCAGTCAGGCAAAGTACTGCTTGAGGAACCTAGCGTTGGTGGGAGGAGTGACACGCTCACCATCCATAGTTGCTAGGGAGTACGCGCCATTGGGATAGACCTTGTGGACAACAAAAGGTCCCTCCCACTTGGGCTCCAACTTGGGCGGCTTCCTGCCGGGGATCATCGGCGCTCTTAGGGCTAGCACTAGATCACCCTGCAGGAAGGAGCGGAGGCGAACCTTCTTATTGAAAGCTCGAGCCATTCTGCTTTGATGCCTCTCCAAGTTGTGCAAAGCGCGAAGTCTATTCTCATCCAGTGCTTCCAACTCGACTAGACGGGCTTCAGCAACTCTGTCCGGCGCTTGCTGGTCATAGACCGCAGTGCGCAAGGACGGAAACTGGATCTCGATGGGCAGGACGGCCTTAGCTCCATACACCAGGGAATAAGGGGTCATCTGGGTGGAATTGCGAGTCGTCGTCCGATAAGCCCAGAGGGCGTTGGGGAGCTTGTCCGGCCAACTCTTCATGTTCTGACCAACCATCTTTTGCAGAATGTTAGAGAGGGTTTTGTTAAACGCCTCGATCTGTCCATTCGCCTGCACATGATAGCGAGATGTATGGTTCGAGCGGATGTTATACTTGGCGTACAACTTCTTCAACTCGGCTGCTCGGAAATTGGTTCCGTTATCCGTGAGGATAGCGTGAGGCACTCCAAATCGATAGATGATGTTGGAGGTCACGAAGTCAGCGATCGAACAGGATTTGACCTCTCTGAGCGGAATCGCTTCTGCCCATTTGGAGAAGAAGTCCGTGGCGGTCAGAATGAACCGGCACTGGCGAGCTGTCGCCGGCGGGTAAGGTCCCACAACGTCCAGACCCCAGACTGCAAAGGGCCAGGAATACCTTGTGGTATGGAGAGGCTCCGGCGGCCGATGCACAAAGTTCGCGTGAACCTGGCACGCATGGCACCTCCTGGCATACTCGATGCAGTCATGGATCATAGAGGGCCAGAAGTATCCCAACCTCCGAATCTGGTGGGACAGCTTCGGCCCAGTCTGGTGGGCGCCACATGAACCAGCATGAACCTCTTGCATGACTCGTGGGATCTCAACTCCCTGAAGGCAACGGAGGAGAACACCATCAAATCCGCGTTTGTAGAGGATCTGCTCCAGGCCGGGACTGCTCTGGAGGACGAACTGCGATGCGCGGCGTCGAACTCGCTCGCGCTCGGCCCGATCCGATGGAAGAATGCCATGTTGGAGGTACTCAACCAAAGGCGTCCTCCAATCAGGGCTGATCCGACTGTCACATCTGGGGTACTCGGGGCTCCGGGCATAGGGGCAACCGTGGTGAGATTACCTACCAACGGGCCGCGATCTCCTTCCGGGATAACAGGAGCGATGAGCCTACGGCGCGTCACGCGGATGATCAGGTTGTCCTGTTCAGGCTCCGCAAGTGACGCAGCGAGGCTGGCCAAAGCATCTGCTCGACCGTTCTGCGACCGGGGAATATGGACAATTTCTGGACGAGAAGGGAACCGGGCCATCAGCAGGAGGGTGCACTCCAGCAATGGCACAAGTTCCGGCTTCCTGACAACATAGTCGCCATTGATCTGCTTAACAACCAGCTCGGAGTCCCCTTTCACACACAGATGGGGCACGTCGATCTCGAGAGCTAACTCAAGGCCGGTGATGAGGGCATGGTATTCCGCCTCATTGTTGGTACAGCCCTCTGACAACAGGAAAGAGTATGGCAGCACGGCTCGCTCCGGGGTAATGAAGACGATGCCCAAGCCCACTCTGTTGAGCTTAGGATTATCGAGTCTTCTACCGGTGGGGCTCCGGGAGGCACCGTCAAAGTGCATCTGCCAGCATGGATCGGCTCGATCAACCGAGAGAATGGTCTCATCAGGAAAGCCTAGATCCAGCGGCTGGTCCGCGGAGGTCGGGTGAGCTGCCCATCAATGCGTTATACGCAGTGTCCTGAGAGACTACCATGAATTCGGTGTTGGCAACCAAGTCACCGAACTGGGTCTTCAAACGTATCTTGCTGACCGGGGTTTGCTCGGTGCGGTCGTACCCCTGGATCCTGAGGTCGGAGGGAATCAAGTCATCCTCAGACAACCCCAATCTCCGGAGCGTCCGAGTTGGAATCAGGTTAATCCCGGACCCCGTGTCGACAAGACAGCGCCGGAATTCAAGGCCATTGAACTGGCCAGTGACATACAGCGGACGGATGTGTCCCTGTATAGGAGGGTCTTCATCCTTACCAGAGAACGAGATAACTGCCTGACATTCGGCGTCTTCGATCGTTTCGGCGTGAAAGGCCTCTGCAGCCGCAACCTCTGTCTCAAACTGAAGGGGGCTTTTCAGGGCTTCAGCGAGTGCCTCGCGCATCTCAGATGACATGCGCAGAGCCTCAAGGATGGAGAGCCTTGCTGGGATGTCGGCCAACTGCTTCAGGACATCATACTTTTTGGCCAAGCGCGATCCCCTGGTTGCAGGAGGTTGCTCTGCGGTTGGCGGCATGACGAGCCTTGCCGGTTGGATCGGCGGCCGACTGGTACTTGGCGCATCTCGCTGTTCACTGGTCGCAGTCCGGGAAATGGTCACCGTACTGGAGTCAGGAGGCCGGGATGGACTTGTGGCAGGGCGGAGCTGGTCGCGACGCGGCTGAGGCGGTTCTGCCTGGTCCCAAACCACAAACAGTGGCGGAGGCGAATCCGTCATTCCCGGATGGGGGGCCTGCGCACGTTGAGCTCGATCTTGAGCCTGCTGCCTAGTCTCAGTGGCGTGCACGGCCTGGCTGGAGGTACCGCCGGCTGTGCCCCGGCGACTCCTGCTACTGCGGTTCTTCCGACGGTGGCGACGACCGGGGCCACTAGGGAGGTCCACCTGGTGTTCTTCAACGTCGGGAACCGAGAAGGGATTTACCAGCTCGACGGTATTAACCGAAGCGTACCCAATACCGTCATCGGATGAATCATCCATCACCGGGCGGATCCGAGGAGGGACCCCAATCTCCGGGGGCATGAAATCTCCGAGAGTACGGGATAGTGGCGGAACCGGCGGGGCGCGCTCTTCCTTCTTGCGCTGCCGCCGTTTGCTCCTTTTGGAAGAGGCAGGCTGGGACGACGATGCCGAAGCAGCACCCGCAGGTTCTGGGGGCTCAGGCTGATTCAAGCGCGCACGGATGATTCCATGGGCGCGAATGATCGTCTTGCGGGTCATCCAGTTTTTATACTTCTGGGACCCGCGGTCGGAGACCAGCTGCCATTCGTCCTCGTTGCCACTATCGTCATCTGATCCCACGAACACGCCCGCCACTTGTGCTGGAGCTGGGCCCAACCTGATTACATTGTTGTTAATCTGGTCTTGGAGCCAGTCCTTAAACACATAGCACCGCTGGATGGTGTGCCCCAGGGCTCGATGGTAGGGGCAGTAGCGGGGGTTATTCGTAAGATGTGCCTCCTCTGGCTTCCAACACTCAGGCAGTCGCACAATCCTCTGCTCCAGGGCGCTCCGGAAATAACCGGGGACCTGATCCTCGTGGAATGAGTAAGTCAAGTGTCGCGGGCCCCTGGGAGCGTGGTCTTGACGAGGGGCTGGAGGGGCCGGCCGAGGGGGTGGGCCCTGATTATCTCGCCTGGGTTGCGGCGGTACATTACGCGGAGGGGCCGGCCGGTTCTGGGGCTGCCGCTGCTGGGCCGGGAACTGAGCCCGTGGAGGAGGATTCCTGTGAGGCTGTGGAGCTGGCCTCGCCGGCAACAGCTCCAATGGCCTGGGGGCCTCTATCTGGGCGACAGCAGCGGGCTCAGCCCTGCTGACTCTCCTTGCAGGAATCATTGGAGGCAGCGGGTGTGCCTGGCTGGCCTGTTGCAGGGCTTCCTCAAGACGTTGAGCTTTGTCTGAGAAGTCCCTGAACCCTCCGGGGTAATTTTGAGTGATCAGGGAAGGGACCAGCTCGGTCTTGACGTTCCCGACGCACATTGTCAGCAACTGCTCCTGAGTCAATGGCATGTCAAGGGAATACGTGAGACCCTTCCATCGGGCGACGAAGTCCGCGACTCGCTCATCAGGCCTCTGCTTGCACTTGAAGAGGTCTGCGATACTTGTCTTCCGGGTCGTGGAACTGAACTGGTAGAGGAACTGTCTACGGAGGTCCTCCCAACTGGTTACCGACCCGATGGGGAGCTGGCTGTACCAGACAAATGCTGGCCCTTCCAGTGTCTGAACAAAGCAGTGAAGCTTAGCGGCCTCCTGCTGCGCCGGAGTCCCCAACATAGGCCCGCACCTCGAGTTGAAGTGGGCTAAATGCTGTGGCGGATCTCCAGTCCCGTTGAAGGGGGCGAAAGTGGGATTCCCGAATCCCGGGGGCGCCGGCATGTCATCCACCCATGCTGGGTAGGGCTTGCCGTCCGGTGGGATCGCCACCTGCCGAGTCTCCAATGCTTCCAAGCGGGCAATGAGTGCCGCCATCGGATCGTCCGGACATGGGTTCCAGTCCTGACGAGGATCTCTAACCACGAGCGCATTGCATGGCCCTTCAATCGGGTCGTCGACCGGGTCGTCGAACTCGGCAGCTCGTGGGATGGCGGGCGGAGCGGCCCTTGGGGCAGTGGGAGGAATCCGAGCGGGATCTCTCAAGTAGTCACGCTGCTCGGGAGGGTGTGGCGAAACATACCGCGCCCTCTTGTCATAGGCAATGGCCTCTCTCCTGTCGGCGAACACGGCGTAATTACAGTTTCCCGGGAGAGTCTCATCGAGGAGCGGTTGTTCCGGTCCCTGCTGTCCTGGCCTGGGATCACCGTAGTCAGGCCGCCGTTCTGCAGCGCGCTCAGCGAGGAGCTGGTCAACCAGCTTCTTCTGTTCGGCGAGCTGCTGACGTAGCGTAGCCTTCTCGGGATCCTCCTCTGCCCTCTGCATGGAGGCAGATGGGTCGGCGGGCCTTATAGCCTCGCTGTGCTCTTTTCCTTTGCTGACATTTCGGCTCAACGTCAGTGCTTCAGTGGGCGCGGGGAGCCCCAGGAGGTTCCTCTGATGACGAGTAACTCTCACCGATGGATCTGACGACGGCTTGTCTTCGGGGGGGAAGCCCCCGTCGAGAAGTTCCAAGTCGTTCCCCTCTCCCGACAGGTCAGCCATGTTGACCGTTCCTGTCCCTGGGGATATACCCTCAGGGCCACCCAGCGAATCGGGCTGTCGGCGGATCACACTGAAGCGTAGGGTAGCGTACTGCCCCCATCCACGGATATACACGTGGGGGGTGGCTTCCTCGATAACTTTGCGGAGTACTTGAAAACACTCAACGCATCGTCGTTGGAGGGCCTCGTGGCGCTCAAATGACCCGGGGTGCCGAACCGCAGGGAGCATGGCCAGGTCAATTTGACGGCACTGCTCACCAATACCCTCCAGGTGCGCTTGACTCCCGGGGTATGGCATTTGTAGGCGGTGAAGACAGGAGCGAGTCTCCCGGAGAGTTCGGCGGAAGCATTCGAACTCATCCGGGGTGAGCGATTCGGGTGCATCAAAGCTCGGTCCTGCGACTGGCCAAAACTTCTCAGGGAAGTGGCCCTCTGCAAGGACGGCCCAGAAGCTCCACGACTCAAACTCGGGACCCAGATCTCCTTGGTCCTCTTCCATGGCTGGGAACGGACGGGAAACTGGTAGTGGTGCCGAGGCGGGCCGCCGGGCCGACGGGCTGGCCGGCGGTGAATACGGCGAACAGGCCGATTGGCCTCCATATCCCGGGCCGCCCTCTGAGGGTGGCGGTGCCCTGGCTACCACATCACGATAGGACGGGCCGGCGAGCGAACATCCTGCCGTAGCATCGGTGCTCGCCGAGGGTGCACCAGATCGTGGTTCGACCGCCGGTCCCTAGAAAAAGTCTCCGGCTTCTCTGATCGAGACGGAAGGCACTTCCGGAGGGGCCGGTACCAACCGCAAGCTTGATCCTTGGGGGTCTACCAGGCCCTCGTTACTCCGGATATACCTTCGGAGAGAAGCGGGGATCACGTCGATCTCGCTCTCGGGGAGCACGAGGCTGACGTGCCGCATTCCTACCCCTGCCCTTGACTGGCGGGATTGGGGAAGGGGCTCTGTCGCCGAATCGTACTCCGCCTCTGAGTCAGAGAAGCAAACCGGTCGGATCTCTGTCCGGAATTCCGTAACATTCTTCCCTGGGCGTCGACGCCTTGCCTTCCTGCCCCTGGGTGGTTCTTCAGGGCAGGGCTGATCTCTGTCCTGGCGTCCTCCGGCCGCACTGGTGCTGGGGCCGAGAGGACTGGAAACCAAGGTGCGAGGGGCACAAGGACAGATATCGAAGGGGACGCGGGGAGAGATGATTCCGGGCAGGCCTCCGGGCCGGGATCGGAAGGTGGGATGACCCATGCCTCCTGGATCGGCCACACGGAGCAGATCCTGCCGGTGAGTAGCGCTACCGCGAGGTGGTCCGCGGTGGCTACTGCCTGCGCCAGCAACCGGGAGAGTCAACCCAACCTGCCTTTGGGGCGGTCGGGGCCTCGATCCAGGTCGGGCATAGGAGTTCCCCTGCTCAGGATGCGCAGAGGCCTGGCGACTGGAGCCAGCAGTGGCTTGGGCCAATGCGGCCGCTGTTGCCAGAGCCCCAAGGTGGGCATCCTCTTCCGCTCATGCTCGACGTTGGCGTCGGGACAGGCGAGTCGGAATGAGCGTCGCGGGCAGGTGGAGAGCCTGTCCCTCGACTTGAGGGGCCTGGCGGCGGTGTCGCCGTGGCCTGGCGGGAGCCCTTATCGTGGATCCCTGGAGCGGACCTCGGATAGGGTGATCCCGGGCATCTCCCACCTCATCCGCATAAGGAAGGGAACTGTCAGAGCGCTCCGGGGATAAGCTCCCGAAGCGGTTGGATGTTGAGGTAGGCCGCGATGCCTCCTTGCGCGGCCCTCGGGGGCGGCGGTGGTGGCGAGGTGCAGCCTCCTCAAGGTCTAGGCGAGCCGTTTCCCTAGTGGGGATGACTCCCTCTTCCTCGTATCTCCGCACCAGGGAGTTGATCACCCTTCTCTGGATGACCTCCGAGGGGGAGAGAGGGCGTGGTCGTCCCGCAATTGCGGCTGCTGGGACGACTGTGGAACGGGCAGGACCGCGCAGAGTAGCCGCGTCGGTGTTCCCCCTATCCCTGCGCCAGTGGGCGGGTGGCGATCGGGCACTGGATCGGGCGACCTGATTTCTGAAGACAGGGAGAAAGACCCATTAACACTGATAGAAAAAAGGAATCGACAACCAACCATTAGTGCCACGACGCCTTCCGTGGGGGGAACCCAGGCCCTCGACGTTGCGAGACGGAGTGCCCGATTTCACTTCCCCAGCCCCTGGCGGGTAAGACTGAATGCTTGGCCGGGCAACATGCCGGTCTTCCAACACCTCTGAAAGCCATCGGTCTTCGTATCTAGGAGAAGAGATTCACGTCGGGTTCACCATTTTTCTGTTTCGGTGCGGATGTGCGTCGGGTTACGCTGTTCCGCCAGGACGCGTTCGCGCGTGCACCCGTCAACCCGAGGGGATGGGCGTGCGGCTTGTGGTCCCGCAGTCCCGCTTTCCAAGGGCGGGCGGCATTCGTCCCTTATTCAGGGGCGTCTGCTCCTTGATCGAAACCGGGATGATGGGATGTCGGCTCCTCCTTCCTTGGACGTCTCCTCGGAACTCGTCACCTAATCCGGGTCTCCCTCATAGACTTAAGAATGTTTGTGAATCTCGTTCCCGGCGCCATACCTTCATGGACACCAGTTAATTACGCTGCTTCCGCCCGGACGCTCCAAGGGGTCCGGTCGGGGCAGCAACCTGCGGTGAGAAGGCCGGGTGGCTCTGGGTGCTGGGGGCGTGTCGTAACACTGCGGCTCTGCACGTCTGTCTTCCGTCCCTAATAGGGCTTCTCGAAGGCATGATGGCCTGAGGCATCCCGTACTGGGTGCGGGGAACTGTGTCACCTGAGGTTTTCCTCAGCTTCCCATGTTTAACACGGGGTATGCCGCGAGTTTAACGTCCAGCGGGGACGGCATCGGACCGATCAACACGAAAAGTGGATCAGATGACAGAACCCCTTGCGGGGAAACTCCGACGCTGGGGCTAGCACATGGGCGGCTTCCCAAGTAACGTGGAGTGGAGTGAAGTGGCATGACCCCACCGGGATGTGGCGGCCCGGGTAAGGATCAGGATGGATGATGGAGTGAAGAGCTTGGACCCCATAGGGGCTTCCTACGTACCGCGCGTTGGCACGGATCAAAGTCAACGTAGTTCGGGTATACAGTTTAACGTCATGCTGGACGTCGGCAAGCCGACTCACGAAGAGGTCGAGGCCGCCGGACGGAGGATTGAACCGAACCACCTCGCACAGAGGGGGATGGAACGGCCGGGTGGATCACAGTTTCACGTCATGCTGGACGATAAAAGGGGAAATGGAAAAGGGGGGCTGTGGGGAGGCACCGCGGAGATACACGCGGGCAGTCTCCCACAGGGGCGGATTCATAGGTGAATCGACGCAAGCGTGAACCCTGGAGGGGTCCACTGATGGACGAACCGACGTAAATACGACCGAGACGACCAGGTGGTGGGCTTGAACCTCGGGGAGGCTTCCTACGTACCCTGTATAGAAGACAGAGATCAAAGTCCACGTAGTTCATTCTGTCAGGACTTACGCACTTGAGGCAGCCCGGTTGCGGCAAAACTCAGTTGGAAGGGACTTGGACTGAAAGCAGAAGACACCTCGATCCCAGTCATACCCTCTACTGGCTTCGGCCGTGGGGAGGCGCAATGGAGATACACATGTGCAGCCTCCCACGAGAAACTAGGGGTTTGTAATACCCTGCCCCCGTAGGGAAAAGCCACTCCCATTAAATCGCCCCGAAAGCGGGACAATCCCGACATCCCTGCAGAGACGAGCGGGTGGGGGCCACATCCAAACCGGGGGAGATCCTGCGTGCAGAGCACGGGATCGGATGAAGCGGACGGTTTAACGTCTTGCCGGACGAAGTACAGTTTAACGTCGTGTGTTGAGGACGAGGCGGACGGTTTAACGTCTTGCCGGACGAAGTACAGTTTAACGTCGTGTGTTGAGGACGAAACACTTGGCAGTTTAACGTCTTGCAGCGCGGACGATGGGGCTAGGCAGTTTAACGTCGTGCAGCTTGGACGGATGTGCAGTTTAACGTCATGCTGGACGAATATGCAGTTTAACGTCATGCTGGACGTATGCGCAGTTTAACGTCATGCGGGACGAATGTGCAGTTTAACGTCATGTTGGGCATAGGTTGCCGGACGAATGTGCAGTTTAACGTCATGCTGGGCATAGGTTGCCGGACGAATGTGCAGTTTAACGTCATGCTGGGCATAGGTTGCCGGACGAATGTGCAGTTTAACGTCATGCTGGGCATAGGTTGCCGGACGAATGTGCAGTTTAACGTCATGCTGGGCATAGGTTACTGGACGAATGTGCAGTTTAACGTCATGCTGGGCATAGGTTACCGGACGAATGTGCAGTTTAACGTCATGCTGGGCATAGGTTGCCGGACGATGGGTGCATGTCACTTCGCACGAACCTGGAGGGCCGCACGGGAAGACAACGCACGGTGCGGGCACCCAGGATGAGGAGCATCGGGCGCCACGCAGGCAGGTGCCCTCAGGGGGTCGAGGGGGGCGACCCTGGCGGGTTGCGCGCAAAAGAGGAGCTTTGCGCGCAAAATCGCGGGTCGGCGCGCAAAATGGCGGGCTGGCGCGCAATTGGGTCAGCCCTTTGCGCGCGGAAGGTTGGGATTGCGCGCACCGGGCTTCGGATAGCGCGCAGGGGCAACGGCTCATTCTCTAACGAATGGCCACTTTGAAAATGGGGGGTGCGCGCAATCGGGTCGGATTGCGCGCACCCGGGGGGCAATTGCGTGCAAGAGGCTTCTTTTGCGCGCAAAGGCCTTCGGGTTGAAATTTGTTCAAAGGAAAGGAGCCAAGGGGATTGCGCGCGAAGGCGAACCCCAAGGCTCTATTGCGCGAAAGAAAGGAGGTTACCTGAAGATCGGCATTGCGCGCGGAAGGGGTTGGATTGCGCGAACGAGCGACGCTTCGGATTCTGGCAACCTTCAAAACGTCGGGGGTCGCCTTATATTTATAGGCAACCCCGGGCGCGGAATCCGGTATCGGGCGCGCAATTCGCTTCGCGGGCGCGGAATCCGGACCCGGCGCGCAAAGGAGCCGCGCAGGCCACGGGCGCGCAACATAGCGCGCCGGCCCAGCGCATTGCGTGCATCCCGGGAGGATTGCGCGCCGCAGCTCGACTTTGCGCGCGAGCCTCTGAAATTTCGCGCAAGTCCTCCGTGCCCTCTGGAACGTGCCTCTGACTCCAAATATCACTTCGCTTTCCGCATCCGGAGCTTCGTTTGGGAACAACGGTCTTTTCCGGCGTCTACAATTTCCCTAACCATTCACCTAAATAATGCACCTATTTTATAGGGGTGAATGGATACTCTCAAAATGGAACATAGTGTGACAAAACATGCACCAACTATAGAATCTCCCTCTATTTTTGGTTGCACAGTTTGGTGATATGGGGCGGATGATTAAGTAAAACGGTGTGCCAACCGTACATTGCCCCACTCCCTTTCGTTTTTCTCAAATTACAACCACAAACTCTTTAATATATAAACCAAGAAAAAAATTATCTAATCATGAAAAAAAATAGTGCCTTAAATCTATCTCAAGACTTCTCCATAAATGATTTGGATCTTACAGTCTCCACTCTTATAATAGATCATGCTCTAGTTTTACTCCTCGGAGTCTGTAAGATTCGATGTCAAAAATATCAGCACCCAGAGCCCTCATATATACTTCTCTTTCCCATGTTTCTTCCTACACAAATATATTTTTCCAAAATAAATGAAGTATATACATGGAATTTCCCAGAAATAATTTCCCACTGTGATCCAACACACATATCATTTTTTCTCCTCAATGGAAGTATCTACATCAATCTCAACATCATTGACATAAATCAAATAATATTGGTTGGGTTGATACCATTGAATTTATGACACATGGAAAATATTGTTGATTGAATTATATCTTTGTGAAATATCCCATTGGTATGAAATTTCATGATTTCCTCATTAATCACAAATGGTCCAACGAACAATGTTTCCAGCTTCCCCTCTCTTTTTATCCTATGATGACCCAGTCTATAAGACGCCTGAAGGAATACATGTTCACCCATTATAAACTCTAAGATTTATTTAGGTATATCAGAAAATGAATTTTGTCAACTCTATTCAATTTCTATGTGGGTTCAAATTTGTTATACCTTCTCTAACATCTCTTGTACAATACTTGGTCCTAATAACTCAAACTCACTTGCTTCCATCCAGAAGAGAGGTGATCATCAAGGCTTTAATAAAGGGACTCATATAGATCTATCAATACTTTTTCCTTAATACTCTTATTATAGGAAAAAATTACTATTTCCATGTTCATCTCACAAGACCCACCGAATTAAGGGACACATTCTCACATCATATCCTCAAAAATATATATTAAACAATGACTTCCCATATGCATTTTAGTGGAATATTGTAATAAATAAACAACCATACCAAACACCTTCTGTAATCCCTTTTAGAATAAAGAATTAAAACTCAAATCATGGTCTCAAACAATAGTTTATGGAACCCTATGCATGAAATCTATATGCATAACATACAAAAATCTAAGATACTATACTAAGAAAGTGTCCAGTATAGGAATGAAATTTTCATCCCTTCCCAGTCTATCCAAAATAACCTAGAAATCATCATTCTTATAAGGCATACTCTGGAGACCCACCACAATTTTCATAGTAAAATGATCCCACTTACATTATTTAATGTAAAAGGGATATAGTACACCACATGGATGTTGATTATTGACCTTTAATTGACGAATGATGTAGAATCATGTCATGAACCTTGATATCTTATTTTTCATGACTAGACACCAAATATATCTTTATTGATCCAAAAACATTTTGGTCACACCTATATGTACCTCCCACACTAAGGAATGGAGCACATGTGTAATATTCTCTGACATTCTCATGGGAACCACAACCCGATTCATCACATAAATGATATTGTCCTCATCTTTTCTCTATTTTGGATGTGTATCATAACCTTCAAGGCTCTAACTCGAGGATATAAATTCTGTATCCTCAAAATTCATATTCCTAATCCATCACAGAATTCAATAAGCCACTAAAACAGATACCATTGTCAAATACTACTATCCCTCCACAACCACACAATGTATATCATGTAGAAAAGGCTTCATTATACGGTCAACAGTAGACTACAAAATTTTTTGAGTGTGATTTTTTATTATTAAGGAATTAACAAGACTATTACCATTTCTAAGAATATATTCTAGCTAAAAATATAATGAATTAATATACAAAACTAATATATACTTTTATATATTCAAATATCATTGATAAAATATATACATTATGATCTTCAAATCGGTATAAACTGATAACTTTTCACCCATCAGATAATTCCCCCATCACATCAAAGCATATACCCCTACTTCTAACACAATGTCATGGGTAGGGTAATTCTATTCATGAGACCTCAAGTACCAATACGATATGACACAACTCAATCTCCCCACATTAATAATTCTCCAAGTGTGATCCCAATAGTGTCACAAAATAAGTATACTACCTACATAGATTATTAGGATCAAAATTGTTTCTAAGGTTAAGATCTTCATTAGTTCGGTAAGGGATTCATTAATGCTTCTAAACATTAAAACTATATCCACTTTTGGGTCAAGACTTTATGTGATGTTTCCAATTGGGAATAGACATCGATGAGTCCCTGATAATATGAATCCAACCCCAGAAATCAATGGGAATCGAATACATTATCGAGATACTCCCATGATTCAAATGAATTTACATTCTTTAGGTCCACGAGAAGGCCAATTTGCTAGATGATGCGAGCCATGGCGTGTACCTAATAAATCCAAAACTAACACATAAGTAGATTTTTGTACAGTTTATTCTCTCTAGGCACACTTAGGATTAATTCATGGTGTGGGGAATGATTATAATGAGTTTTGGAGTACACCCATATGTCATCCAAAAATACTACAAAAAACTGATATAGGTAAGGATGATAGATTCAGTTCATCAATTTCATAAACATTTTTGGTGTATTATTCAACCCAAAAGGAATTATGGTGAACTCTTACAGGATATACCTACTTCTAAATGTAGTGCTTTAATATCATAAATATGAACTCTCGGCTGATGATACCCTGATATCAATTAAATATTCCAAAATACACAACCCCCCCTCAACTGGTCAAAAATATCATCCATACACAGAAGGGTATACTAGTTCTTCATATTCATCTAAATTAACTTCTATTAGTCGACACACAATAATAGATTCCCACCATCCTTTTTGAAAACAGAGCTAGTGAACCCCAATGAGATGTACTTAGATGGATAAAATGATTATCCTTCAATGCCTCTACGTATTCTTGATCTCTTGAAGTTCTGTTGGTTCCATTTTTTAAGGTAAAAAAAACTGGTTTGGTGACTGATATTATCTCAGTAGTAAATTTCACATCACTCTTAAGTGGAAACCCTGTGACTTATTTAGAAAACACATGGCAAACCTTATCCACTAAAGGTGGAATGACATATTTTCATTACCCATATGTCTTCCTATAATATACTATTAACATTGGATGTGAGTTATCCTATTTGATGAGTAATTGGCCTTTCTTGGACTACATCGATATATTACTCTCCATGGTGAATAAATATATCACCCTTAAGAATCATACAACTCACTATCTTATGGTAGCTGCTAATGTAGATTTTTTCAACTACCAACCAATCCATACAAATAATTAAATCAAAGACTAATATCTCTAGGATGTAATGAAACCATATAAAGTGATACTACCCAATCTTGAGAGATCACTGCTTTCATTAAAATATGCCTATCAACTATATTCCTAGTGGCATATATATTTTCCACACCCTAGTCATAGAATCCACCACATGGACCAAAAAAATAACATGTTTTGCAGATATAATGGAATGAGAGGATCTAAAATCAAATAAGGCACTAGCTAATATTATGATACGAGAATAAAACCTCTCATCATTGATGTTCTAGTCATGCTATCCATAGGTGTAAGATACACCACATGCAGCTATCTTTATCCTCTCCACTATGATGCAGTGTAACTCCACTCTACTACACCTCCCTGCTGATACAAGACTCATTACCAAAAGAACCTTTTCCAGTACCTCTATCACCTCATCTAAAAGAACCATAGTTACTAGTCTAATATGGTATTGGGGATCCCCTCCAAACACCCATGTTCAGTCTATCTCCTCTATCATTACTCATTTTTTGAGGGTCCCTGCTAGACCTCTGTAGATAGACTATCTTGTTGCATGTTTAGAAGTCTGCTTTTAAATAGAGACAATGTTTAAAAATGTTTCTTGGACTACCGCACTACTCATAATTTAATTGGGTAATATATTAAGTAATTGATCCCCCCTATTTTACACATTTATTCCCACTTCTCTCGATAAAGATATCATAATGATGGTGCATGATCTCTTAAGTAAAAGATACTGATCATCTAGCAGAAGCCACATGTCCACCACTATAAGACTCCATTAGTTTCCCATTAGATATGAGATCCTCATTCACCACATCTATATGCTTCTTCAGTATGATCATGATGTTAACCTGTTAGTTAATCTCTCATTTAATCCCACCCTAAAATTGTTTTACCATAGTTACCTTAACACCATACAATATCGTAGAATAGAATTTCATGCCTATCAATATACATCATAGTCCATCACTGACATGATCCCTTGAGTCAATCTCATGAACATATATTCTCTCCCTTTCCTGAGTGTCTCAGGGTAGAAGTGATCCATGAAGTTCTCCTAATATTGGTTCCCTAACATACCATCCAGATATTGATTCCACGTATGAACATTCCATTAGTTCTTCAATGATCATAATAGAATATAGGTGGAAGAAATGACTATAATATTAGTTAAAATTCTCTAAATGGTCATGTATCATCTGTATAGACTCAAGCTAGAACTTAGATCCCTCATCTCAACCCTATCCTGTCAAACTAAGGTGATATCACAACACTTAACCAACCTACAGGTAGGTCTTAGTTTATAAGGGTAAAAAAATTCTCAATATTCCTTTTCTCATTTAGACACCAATTTATTCTCATCTTGCATCATTTTAAAATCGATCTCAATTTCATGTTATCAAACATCTTTAGTTCTGTTTTAGAAGTAAGAAAAAATATTTTTAGTTCAATAACCTTACCCATAACCAATTGTCCAATGCATGCATAAATTATGCATGTTAAAAAATAATTCGGAGTGACTAGAATGATTCTTGAAAATTCAACTCTCATTTCATATTATTCCTTGAGTCAATTCCGAAAAAATCTCAGAAACAAAAATCATATCACACCACAAGTTCATCACCCAAGGTGAAGTAATATTCAATTCTAATAGTAAATAGAAATTAAAATACTCCTCACAATGGGTACTTTGGTTCTACCCCATATAAGGGTTATCTACTCCCATGCATATCCTCATAACTGATCCATGAATTTATATAGTGTCTTATCAATATTTCCAAAATAGTAAACCAAAATAAATAATATAATATTGAGCTCAAATACAAATTTTTATCATTCTGAATGAGGTGCCACACGTAGGTGCCCCAAACCAGCCAGCCACATGACCTTATGCATGCCTCCCAATGTAGTAGAGGCTGTTGATAATATTAAATGCCATAATATTAATAAGAGGGAAACCATAAACTATTTTTATCAAAGTAATACATCCTTAGAAATGATAAAAATTACCATATGATATGACATAACCCAAAAATAACCAATATCTCATGAACCTCAAAGGTATAAATACAATGTCAAAAAATGAACAACAAATATTTCATGCCAATTTATATATGAATTTTCAAAATGAAAACCCCAAATATAATACACTGACACCCAATAAATTTACAAACAATGCTTGGTTACATCATCTATGCTCCATCCCAAATCATCCATCTAATATGGGAATTTTCTATTATCATGTCCTCTAAACATGAAATATATTTAGGTACTGATCCAGTAGGCTGAGTATGTTGTGAGTACAAATCAATAGGCTACCACCAAAGGAGACTAAAACAAAATTTGGTAAAAAAATTGAATATTTTTTTTAAAGAAATAAGTATTTGGTATAGGAAAATAGTTATCAATTTATTATTTACTATTTATTTCACTAGATAAACCCATAGGTTCCCATGGGAACCTATATCTCAATAAATTCTTCCACCTATGACAGAGTCTGATCCATTTCCCATAATAAATTAACAATTCATTTAAAATGTGGGATTTCAGTATATATTACATTTCAATTCTATATCACAGCTAATTAGAACCATCTTCCAGTGAAAATATAATGGGAGTATAATGTCGTGTCCAGAACCCTCTGGATATTTAGAGCATTATTCGATGTACTATAACTCATGGTTATCTGTACCATTAGTCCCTATCCCATTCAAATTCTTTTATGAATGCAATTTTACAATATATGGGAATTTTTAGTGACGATAATTGTTACTCAATCGTTTTTAAATCAATTGAATAAGGAAATTTGGAGGATGATTATATATTATATACTCATATATCAATAATTCAAAAATATCATATATATCACAATTTCATATATATGTCAATATCACATGCTTCACTATTTGACATTAATAAAAATTAATCAACATTAATCCTCTATCATAGTGTCTCTTCTTAATTAATTATATATTTATTTCAATAATTAATTAATTATACAATTTATTAATCACATCCTTTTAATTAATTAAATTGATAATTAATTAAACATCATAATTACATTAATTAATATAAAAATTTATTAATCTATTAAAAAATCTCAATATTCCAATAATTATTTATTTATAATTTATATTAGCATAATTAAATTAAAATTTAATTTCCCTTATTTTCACAATTCAATACTCCGATAATTAATTCATTAATTAATTATCCCAATTACAAAATTCAATATATTCAATCAAATACCCAATTACTTAGTTAATTAATTAATCACACTGATTAATTCAATTTTGGAATTAAAAATGGTAAAAAAAGACCTGAATTTGTACAGTAACATATATGTAATTATTATCATGACTATGGTATTTTAATTATATACAACCTACATCAATTCATTAACAATTATTCAACCCACTATAAATCCCCAATTTTAGGAGAGTAACAACACACAATGAGATTAAGATCCCCAACCTAAATTAAGATAGAACAATTAAATATCTATTAAATATTGAAATAGATCTATAATATTATATATAGATCAAAAAAATAAGTCTATATCTAACAAAAACATAGAATAAATTCCCATGAAGAAAGAGAGAATAATGGGATAATAATAGGGATATAAACTGAGATGAGATAATCTTATGGGTAGAGATGGAGATATTTGTTCCAAGTTTTAATCTACCATGAAAAAAATTTGGGAGGGATTATAATCCTAACATGAAGCCCTAAAATGAAGAATGAATGTAAGGGGTCATATTGGGTTCAATTTTGTTGAGTTTTAGTGGTTCGCGTAATTAGAAATCAATTTTTTTGTTGAATTAAAAAGTCTGGCACTTTATGTTGGGAAGTGGTTCATGATTTTCCCTAACACTACACTAAAATAGTGTTACATATTAATAGGGGTGAATGGTTATTACTAATAAATAGATTTTTTTTGTAATACTATGCAGTAGCTGTTCAATCCCTCTTTTTTTAGGGTAGCATAGTTTTTTGGGCTGGGGTGCGCTGCTAGGGGAAACTGTGCGCCAAATGTGCATTTCCCTACTCACTTCCATTTTTCACAAATTTTACCCAAAACTCCATAGGATATTACAAAACAAATCAATGAAATATAGAAAAAAGATTTATCAAAACCGTTCCCAAGGGTTCTCCAGAAAAGGTTGGTATCTTAATCTTGTCTTGAGAGTGACTTCCTATTATTGAATAGTTTTGGTTATTTTCAAAATTCATCCTCACATTCACTAATAAAAGGACACATTATATATTTTTATTCAACACTACAAAATAAATTTTATTTATAAAATTCATAATCAAATTTTTTACTTAAATCCAAAAAAATTATTGGAATCGCATTATTTATTATAAAACCCTCCATGGAAGGGTTTTTATTGAACATTAAGTGGTTACCCAATAATATTTTATTTTCCTTTACCCAAAATTTTGATTTATTTTTTAATCCTTACACAAAATATAAAATTAAAAAATTATGAAATAATAGTGCTAGTGTCTACTTTTTCTGATATTTCATTATGTTAGTCACATAATCTATATCCATCTCCTCTTCAATCAAATGTATATAGAACCCTAGGTCATTTGTACAACGGACTACAAACTCTTGAAATGATGTAATTCATTTTCAATCATTTCCTCTCATAGATGTCCATGATTATGAATTTAATGTGTATATATATTATTCATGAAATAAAAATAATTATATAATATTAATATATTATGAACTTTCTAACCTTCCCAGCCATTAAAAATGATATTTCATTTGTGTGTACGACAGACTTCCACCTAGGGAAGAGATGTGTGTCACGACCCGACCTCGGGGCCCATGCCGTGACTACCCCAAGCCCGCCTTCCATAGGCCAGGGGCTGGCGACTAGCACCAATGGCGTAAATCCCGATAACTGGGAAGGCATTGCCATTACAAAAGAAAACAAACACCACAGAGTAAGCAAGCGGAAAAGTAAACACAAGCGAAGAAAAGTAAAAGGGCCGGAAATACAAGCCCAACTGTAAAGTACAACTCGAAAGGGAAAAACAGCAGCTGGAAGAACGAAGCGGCTCCTGGGTCGTCCTCCTCGATTCCTACCTGAAGGGTAGGTACAGATGGCTCAGCTCCTGGATCGTCCACCACGGATTCTACCTGAAGGGTAGGTACAGATAGCTCCTCTACTCCTCGGGTCCTGTCGTCTACT
Source organism: Viscum album (assembly GCA_963277665.1). Lineage (NCBI taxonomy): Eukaryota > Viridiplantae > Streptophyta > Magnoliopsida > Santalales > Viscaceae > Viscum > Viscum album. The sequence continues at coordinate 1,678,070,881 of OY728143.1, read as the reverse complement.
CCGGGTACGTCCGCCCAGTGGTCCTCCTCCGGGTACCGACCTGCTCCGCAAGCCTCAACTGCGATCTGCGCTGTCCGTCGTCTGCAACCAACACAACGAAGTGCGGGCATAGCCCGTGAAGGGGTGAGTATAAGCTACTCAGTAGGGACCCCGAGACCCTTAAGGTCTCACTAAATCCAACATGGATATCCACAAAGTAAAGACAGCAATCACGAAGTAACTTCAGACTCTACTTAGGTATATGCCCATACATATACCTAAGTCATCAAGTAACCCATCCAATCACAAGGATACACAAAAATCATGAAATCAACGGATAACCATCACCCAGGTATATGCCCATACATATACCTAAGTTATCAAGTGACCCATCTCGATCATGAGGAAACACAAAGATTCATTGACTCAGCTCAAACCAGGATTTTCATTATCGAAACCATGACTGCTGAAGAGCTCCGTCTCTGGAGTGTACAGTGGTCCTGTCACAACTCCGAGGTACTGCCCACTAACTTAAGACTGCTGTAGTACTCCACCTATCGAGTAATGCGGGCCAGCCGCTACAACCAAGCGCTCCCATGTGCCGCTACAACCAAGCGCACCTCTGTCGTGGGTCTGCCGCTACAACCAAGCGCTCCCATGTGCCGCTACAACCAAGCGCACCTCTGTCGTGGGTCTGCCGCTACAACCAAGCGCTCCCATGTGCCGCTACAACCAAGCGCACCACTGTCGTGGGTCTGCCGCTACAACCAAGCGCTCCCATGTGCCGCTACAACCAAGCGCACCTCTGTCGTGGGTCTGCCGCTACAACCAAGCGCTCCCATGTGCCGCTACAACCAAGCGCACCACTGTCGTGGGTCTGCCGCTACAACCAAGCGCTCCCATGTGCCGCTACAACCAAGCGCACATCTGTCGTGGGTCTGCCGCTACAACCAAGCGCTCCCATGTGCCGCTACAACCAAGCGCACCTCTGTCACACATCGAGTCGTTCGATCAGCAGTCGTCGGGTCTCGGTCAGCTACACGGTCTCCGTGCTCCGCCCGCTCGTCTCAGGGAGGGTCCTCTCCACGAGCTACTGGTCGATAATCCAAGTATCACAAAGTCCCGCAAGGAAGTATCTCGAAGGACCACCTCGTCATAGGGGTCTCAACGCAACAGACGGCGCGTCAATCGGACGCCCGGTCTGTGAGTTATTAGCCTTTTCGTCCCAGGGGCCCGGTTGGTTTCGTGAGCGAACCAATCCGGCCGTAACTCAAATATACCCCGAACACTCACAGGGTATACTCATAGGGACCGTTTTTCAACGTGATCACCAATGTCGCTGACGGTTCGTCAAACGGACGTCTGGTCTGAAAGATATCAGCTTTTCCGTTCCAGGGGCCCGGTTGGATTTCAGTGCGATCCAACCCGGCCACTATCCATCTGCATCCAAAACTCGGGCGGAGGATGCCAAAAGTTCCGTCTCATCAAGAGGAACTCAACGCAACAGACGGCGCGTCAATCGGACGCCCGGTCTGAGAGTTATTGGCTTTTTCGTCCCAGGGGCCCGGTTGGTTTTTTTAGGGCAAAACCAACCCGACCGTACTCCACTTGCGTCCAAACCTCGGGCGGAGTGAGCCAAAAGATCCGTCTCACTAAGAGGAAACTAACAAAGCTGACGGCACGTCAATCGGACGTCCGTAGCTCAAGATATGAGCGTTTCCGCTCCAAGGGCCCGGTTGGTTTCGTGTACGAACCAACCCGGCCGATCTCAAAGTATTCCGAAACCTTGAGTGCGATGTACCGAAACGGCCGTCTCGATCCAAGGATCGCGTTGCCGCTGACGGCGGGTCGTTTGGAGGCCTGTAGCTCAAGATACGACCATTTGAACGAAGTCCGTCCGAAGACGGGGGGTCCGGGCCCGGGCCAACCCGGCCCGACCCCCCCTGGTTGGCCCGAACCGGGTTGGGTCCGACCCGGTTGGCCCGGCCCGGCCCGGCCAGGGCCGGTCCGGCTCGGCTCGGCCGAGCGGCCTAGCGGCCGACGCGGGGGAAAGCCGCCGCCCCGCGTGACACCCCCGCGGCACCTGCGGGGTGTCGGCCAGACACCCGCGGGGTGCCGCGTGACAACCCCGCGGCACCAGCGGGGTGTCGCGCTGGACACCCGCGGGGTGCCGCGTGACAACCCCGCGGCACCCGCGGGGTGTCGCGCTGGACACCCGCGGCACCCGCGGGGTGTCGCGCTGGACACCCGCGGCACCCGCTGGGTGTCGCGCTGGACACCCGCGGGGTGCCGCGGGACAACCCCGCGGCACCCGCGGGGTGTCGCGCTGGACACCCGCGGCACCCGCGGGGTGTCGTGCTGGACACCCGCGGCACCCGTGGGGTGTCGCGCTGGACACCCGCGGGGTGCCGCCGCCTCCGGCCGCCGGAGTCGCTCCGGTGGCCCGTTTTACTTCCCGTCTGCGCCGTTGTTCCTCCCGGGTTCCGTTCTTTACTGCGGGATCATCAAACACCCGTTGCGGCACGTTCCGTCGTCGCCCGCCAAATCCGCAAAACACGAAGAACGGCGGAGGGTTGCCGGGCCGTGTTCGTTTGACCCGCACCCTCCGCGTTAGATAAATAAAAACAACGGGAGAAATTATTCAACACATGAACCGACAATTTTAATAAAATAAAATTGTTCATTTGAAACCGGCTTTTAAGTTTTTAAAGAACGTTCACGGGAATATAAAGAGGGGTATTCCAAAATTATAAAATCCCTACCTCGTCGATCGTCGCGCGCGGGCGTTCTTCGCGGAAAGGATCGTCGCGGAAGAGAGGGATCGTCGCGTCGTCGCGGGGAGGCGTCGCGTCGTCGCGGGGAGGCGTCGCGTCGTCGCGGAAACCGGGGTTGAGTCGGCGAACTCAACGAACCAAGAACAACAGATTTAAAATATTAATATTTAAATCTGTGTTTAAAAACCAAAAAGGAAGGAACCTTGTGCGAAAATCCGAAAGCACTCACCTAAAAAGGTCGGTGATCGGAGATCGAAGATCGGAAGAACGTCTCGGACGAAGGCGTCGTCGATTTCCGGGTTCGGCGTTCTTCGCGTTCTTCGCGTTCTTCGCGTTCTTCGTGAGGGAGCTGAAGGAACATGGATCCTCTCAAATCTTTTCAAAAGATTTTGGGTTGGTCTTATTTTATTAACATGCCAACACACGAAAACCGGTTAAGAAACGATTGAATTAATTCGTTGAATTAATTCAATGAAAGAAACAGGCCATTTAATTCACGAAAGAAACAGCCCATTTAATTCACGAAAGAAACAGCCCAATTAAATGGTCTGTTAAGAATTTAGAAAACGCGTCGGTTGACTTTCATTAAGACGGGTTTTCACGGGTGCGTTTCTTAGCGGAAAGAAACGGCGGGGCTCGTGCGGGCCCCACCTCACAAATATCCTACCAAGGGGTAGGATATTTCTGGATAGCATCCTATCTAGTTCAACTCAGTTCAAGCCGCCTTTAAGTGGCTTCAAGTGGCTTCCAAGTGGCTTAAGCGAAATAAAATAAAGTTGTCACAAAATTATTTTATTTCTTAACTTTAAGCCCGAAAATTAAAAACCACACCCGAGCAAACGCAACTCTGGAAGAGGCGTTTCTAAGCGAATACCGGCGCTGCGATTTCATCGGTGCCCTCAGAATTCGATTCCGGGCACCGGTTCAAAAGTTAGAAAAACCCGCTCGTCCGTTCACTGAACGTACCCGAGCCAAAACTTCGTAAAATGATTCCGGGCACACCGGGCCTCGGAATCAGGTGCCGTCAGAAACTGCGTTCTTGTAAAATTCCAAAGAAAATTAAGAAAAAAATTTCCTTGAAATTTACGGGTCTTTACATTACTCCCACCACAGGGCTTTACGTCCCCGTAAAGCTTCACCACAAACTTAGGGAAACAAAGCGGTACTGAGCACGCATCTGAGCCTTCCGCTCCCATGTGCTCACCTGGAGGTTCCCGCGCTGCCAAAGAAAGTGCACAAGAGGAATCGACCATCCTCCTAGGATCCGCTCCTATCGATCCTCGATCCCCATAGGAACCTCTGTATAAGACACTCATCGCCACCGTCTAGCTCCTCATGGTCGATGATATGTGAAGGGGGGTCGAGCACGTATCTCCTCAGTTGGGATACGTGGAAAACGCCGTGAACCTAGTGCAACTGAAGTGGATGGGCCAAGCGGTAAACCACCTTGCCTACCCAGCTGAGGACCTAGAAAGGTCCGTTGGACCTCGGAGATAACTTGCCTCCCAGGCCACATCTCCGTAAACCTCGTCGAGGTGAGACGTGGTCGTCATCCTCGAACTCCAGAGGTCTCCATTTCTGTTAGAACTGAAACTCAAAACGACTGCTGCTAAAATTTCTCCTTTGCCGAGAAGAGAAACCTGGTCTCATCCCCTCTCTAGATGAACCACGCCCATTGCCTAATACAGTCAATCCTGGCATTAAGGATGCATTCATGCCATGGATGACGTCGTAAGGCCTCGACGTAACTACTAAGAGATCCAACTGTCACTCTCGCCTCCAAGGGTCGAGTCACACTGTCGGCATCAGTGTGAGGTCACTGGGTCTCCTCCAGTTGAAATCTCGAAAGTGAGGGTCAAGTCAACAGTTTAACCGGGACCACTCAGTAACATCACAAAAGAGGACAGGAAGGCAAACATCACAAGATAAGTGTCTTTATTTTATTGCATCTCATGGTACAAAGACACAAAAACAACATCAACATGGAACTAGAAGTACAAGAGACGTATCCACTAGTTCTGCTCCTGTCCACCTGCTCCAGGATCTATACTGCCTTGTCCACTGCTCTACTGTTGCTCAAGCATTCGTCGCTTCCTCTGCCTCGGTGGCTCCTCAAAAGCCTATGGATCAACTGTACGAGGAGTCGGACAGTCACGTGCCAGGTACCCCTTTCCACCGCACGAGTAACACAGTCTGCTTCTGGCACGCCTGGCTCTGACCCCACCCCGGGTGCCCCGCACCACCGGTCCTAAAACCCGAGATCGCCCAACTGCTGGTCTGGTCCTCCTAGACCTCTGCATCATCTGTCTACTGCCCACAGATGACTCGGCTTCTGATCGAAAAACACGCGGCAAAAGTAGACCAAAACAAGAATTAGAGCAAAATTAAACATTCACTTATATAACATTCAAAACTTACACTATCAACTTCAAAAAAAACTAAATCAAACCTAAACAACTACCAAATAGACAATTAAAACGACAATATTCAAAATTACATTTTACATTACAAACAACTAAAATTCAATCAAACCTGTAAAATAATTTGACCACTCCACTTGTACGTGTTTGATTTCTTCAGCAGTATAGGGTTGAGGGTCATCAAAAAGCTAAAAATGAAAAAGAAGATAGTTAACGTGTATAATGAATAAATCAAATTGAAATATGATGGCAAAGTTTAAGAGGAAATTGTACCAGGTCAAAATTCACAACTGTCCCAGTTTTAATTATTTCATACATAAATCTTAACATATAATATCCGGATTCGATGAGGCCTTGTTGTTCATGACAATTCTGTTTTGAATGAGTGTAAATTCAATATATTATTTTTATGTAATAAATCAAAAAGTACAAATTATAAATGGAAATTTACCTTCGCCTTTACATATTTGATCTTTGAATTTCTTTTCTTTGTGTTTTTTCGAAAGTAGACCCATGCACTGTTAGAAAATAATACGAATGGGGTAAATTTAAAATTCATTATAATATATAAAACTATTGAGAAATTGAAACTTACTTTTCCAATATATTCTTAAAACTTGCCCGCACATCACCATGAACAGAGCATATCCAATAAAGAGCTTTCTCCCTTGGGAAAAAATCCCTAACATCCAATGATTACTGATAAAAGGAAATTTAATGTTAGTGGTTTTTTATGTTAAAAGATAATTAACTCTTTGATAGAAATGTGTTTCATACCTCTCACAAAAAGGCATCATCCAACATTGTTGGATTATATTCTTTTCAAATCTTCCAGCAATATAAACCATTATTTGTTCCTCAGTCAATGCACATGCTTCAGGGGAAATCAATTGCGGGTCCATGAATCCATATACTTCTGTCAGTTCATTCCTCTCACAAATTTTATAAAGATACCTAATACAAAACATATATAAGTATACATTTTTAATAAATATAACGCAGGGAAAAGGTGTTAAGACTTACATGGAAAAAATTTGCACCACGTTGATGCCCAACTTATCTCCAGTAACAAGCTCCATGATATCAGATTTTGTAATCCCCACACTTATTTCACGTCCACAAACAGGAGATTCCATTAGAAACTCATAAAAACCCAACAACAAATGTGAATATCTTGACAATCTGTCAAGACCACTGGAATCTGTATCTGATGTCATAGCCTGTTGTCTTTGTTGTTGTCTATACAGTATTTCTTTACCTTTGAAGTATTCCTGTGAAATTTTTTTGAGAATTATAGTATTTTTCAAATGATAAAACAACTTTAATAAAAAAATAAAATAAAATATATAACTTTCATACCTCTATGGTAATGAGTCGAAGAAGTCTGGATGGCCAAACTAAAAAATGGTCGATACTCTGTCCAACTGTCGCCACCTCATCTGTAGGTATTGGTACCCTAGCTTATCTATCTATAATATCCTGTACAGTGACCCTCTGATTCTCTACCTCTAATTATTGATGATGAACTGTATCTCCTATACAATATACCAACCCGTATGCTACTATATGATGTTGAGAATCATCAACATACAACTCGCAATATGTAGGAAGCTGCGGCAGAGGCGTAGGATAAACAATGGGGTCCGCAGGCTGAGGTGGGGGAGTGGGAGCTACTGGCGGAGGTGGAGGATAAATAATGGGGTCTGCAGGGGGAGGTGGAGGAGTGGGAGCTGCAGTCTAAAATTGTCTTTGCATTTCTGCAAACATAGACTGCACCGAATCTCTAATCTTGTCTTCCATCATCGCATTAATATTTTGAACTTCAACCTCCATGGATTCTATATTTTTTTTATAAACCCCCTCAATGTTAGAAGTTGAAGAACATGGAAACACTTTTCTTACCGATACACCTGTCGGATATCCTCTTACACGACCAGGATGTTTGGGCCTTCCCAATGCTGCAAATAAAATATCTTCCCTCCCAGTAGCTGTAAATGTCCCCTCTGAACTCTACTCCTCAAGAGAGTCCTATATTAATTAATTGAACATTTCTGTAATGATTGAAACTTATATGAAGAAAAAAGTTAACTTAAATAAATTAAATAGATATCTTACAATCCTCTCAGCTACGATTCTCGATTCTTCTGAAAGATATTGCCCTTTTTTTCCCTTCCGAGATCTCTTCCATTTTTCATGTCTAGATGGAGAGCATGGAGGGGCCACCTCTCTAGAGCTTGAAGACTCAGCTCTTAGTTGTTGAAATTTTTCCGCTATCATTTTTTCTTCTAATAATGTATACCCTCCCCGAGATAAACTATGAGGGTATACATTTTTAGATTGGATCTCCTGATGATATTTCCTTGTTTTCTGTAATTTAAGAATAATAAATCATTATCAAAACATTAATTAAATCATTTATATAAGAAAGTTTATAAAAGTTTACATTGCCCTTACCAGAAATGACTCTTTTTTTCTACTTTGAAAAAACCGTCTCCATGTGTCTTCATCTATAAAAGGATATATACGACATGGATTGTCATGACTCCTATGACCATAAATGAAATCAAATGAGAGGGTTGATTTGAAATCCCTCCATCTCCTGGCAGCCAACGATAAGCATTTCTTCCTGACTCCTCCAGTGTCTGGAATATCAAATGTCATCTGATAAAGAAGAGGTCAAAACATATTATATATACCAGAAACATTAAAAGAATGGTCAAACAATGACAAAAGATCTTACCAAAATTGTCTCCCACAACTGAGAGATAATCGCTTTATCCACACCTCTCCAATCATCATACATAATGCTTACTTTGGTCTTAGCCTGAGTTGCAACAAAACTCTTAAAATCTTTGGCATTCGGACCTCTAGGAATATCATCATCATCAAACTCAACTACTATCCTCTGATCCTGCGTACGGGAAAGTGATAATTTTGGTAAACGTGTGCAACCACGTTTACCAATTTTTTGAACTCTTTGTCGTAATAAGAGCATGTGAATGTTCATCCCCAGAGGTATGACCAGCAATATGCTCCTCTCCAGAATCATGTGGTTGATCATCTGAATGATCTGTCATTATCCTTCAAATCAAAAAAACAAACGTCAGTTCACAAATATACAAATTCAAATATTTTAATACTACTGTAATCAGAAAATAGAAAAGTGTACTAGGTTACATAATAGTAAACATTGGTAATATGGTAAGCATGTTAATATCATGGTAATGAAAAAAAAAGTATATGTCGAACTATATATATGTAATACCAATAAAAAAATATATATGTGTTTGGCCTGGGTTTCACCCATAAAACAACTCATCTCACAGATTAAATTTTTGAATCATCCTACATAATACTTATTTTTATAACTTAGGGAATGAAAATAATAAAAGTTTTGAAGTATGATACTCATTATGGGTAAACATGATATATATAAATATAATATCTAATCTCATAAAAAGATATCCATGGGGGTATAAGAGCATACACAAAGCACATGATCAAAAAGATAAGTGAAACAATTCTATATAATCATAGATCATAAAACCTGAGTCCATGTATAACAATTTTAGCATAACATAAGACATGATTTATATGATAGTGGGAACATGATTTAAAAAACCTTATTCACAAGATCACAACATTGGTATGTGGAATAACATAAGAGTGTGGCACAAACATAATCATATAAGTCATAACATATGTCAAGGGAAAACATAGTTTCATTCACCTCATATTGGGATATGTTAATCACCTTTCCTATAATTTATTATAATATTTCTTACGAGAAACATCACATAACACATTGGACATGGTATAACTATCTGTATCCCATATTGATCTATGATATATAATGTATTGTCGAATGCATTAGAAGGATATTATGGACCCAAATGTCACATAATGACTAACCATATATATGGGTGAATCGTGATCATCAAATCAATTATAACACTTTCGTAGATCAATTAACTAACAAAAATGAAATGGGGGTCATAATTGTTTTTACAAAACATAATAATTATTAATACATAAAAATGTGTTTGGATGGTAAGATAAGATAATATACATAATTCAATCTAATTATCATTAAATTATTTCTACGTAGATAGAAAAGACCTTTATAAAAAATATAATTTAACTTGAGAATGAAATGAAAGTACCCTTTACCTTTTTTATAATGAAAAATCTGAAAAGGTTGATAATAATATTTAGGTATTATAATTTTTTTTATGAATTATTAATAATAAAAGAAATCACCTCACTTGGTTTTGTTGAAAATCGGACATACCATCGTATTCAAGAAATCAGATACACTTTGCATGAAAAGTTCCATCATTTTTAGGAGATGACTGAAAGAAGAAATGTATTATCAGACTCACCATGAGTCCAGAATGAAATATTTGATTATAATAGGTATGAATTGATATTTTTATGAATGCAGATGAAAACAGATGATGGTTTTCTGATCTAGGAGTTCTAAAAATCATAATTTTTTGAAAAAATATTATGATGTAAGAATGTTGAATGAAATTTTAAGGATAGGTATTACCGATTGTACCTGGTCCAATTTCATTCATGAAAATCATTTTCTGGACAATCATATTGAAAATATGATTTTAAGAAAATAAGTACTACCAATCTTCATCCAGAAAGACGCATTCCAGTTAAGTAGGAAATAATAATGTTGCTGGAAGAATGGAACGTTACAGTACCACCCATTATTTTTCAGATTTTGCTGAATCTAATCCTCAATGTTTTAATAACCATTTTTGATTTGAATGTTGTGAGTTGAATGAACATAATAACCATTTTCAATAACAAAAAATTCCACGAGATTCAAAAACGAATGAAAAGCACATCAAGAATCGAAACAAAAACGAACGAAATAAATTCGTGGAAGGCTTACTTGAATGTCGTGAGTTGAGATGATAGATCCGAGAGGAGTGAAGAAGATAAACAATGAAGCCAAAATGAGTTTAATTCAGGTGATCGACGATCCGATTAGGGTTTACCGCGTGAGAGAGAGACGAGCCGGCGACTGTCAATCGAAAAATCGTAAATGACAGAACACGGGATTTAATTTTTTTAAATGCTTTATAACGTTGGTTATTATATAACTGACGTTATAAACTATTTTTTAGCTTTTTTACGTTGTTTATCTTAAAACCGACGTAAAAAAGCTCCCGCGCTTTGGTTTTTTACGTCGGTTATTTGGTAACCGACGTAAAAAACCTGATATGGACGCGTTTTTTACGTCGGTTATCAAATAACCGACGTAAAAAACCAAATCCCCCGGGGGTTTTTTACGTCTGTTATAAAATAACCGATGTAAAACACACCGCTCTTTGGTTTTTTACGTCGGTTATTTGATAACCGACGTAAAAAACGCGTCGATATCGGGTTTTTTACGTCGGTTACAAAATAACCGACGTAAAAAACCCCCCGCGCATTGGTTTTTTACGTCCGTTATAAGATAACCGACGTAAAAACCCAACAGGCGCGATTTGTAACGTCGGTTATTAAAATAACCGACGTGAAAAATCTACTCGCCGCATTTTTACGTCGGTTATATATAACCGACGTAAAAAATGGTGATGTAAAAAATGATTTCTGCACTAGTGATGTTTTCCTAGATATAGTGATATCTATGTTTTCTTTGATTTGTTGTTCGTTCATGATAGAAATTGATAATGAACGTAAAGCCGGAATTAATTGTTAATTAATTGGCTAAAGATAAAGAGGCATGTAAATTAATCTGGTTATTGCCGTTGTTGTAGTTGTTCTAATTTGAGGATAATCAAATTAGGGAAGTAAGCATGGTTATTTAATTGGGATAGCTTGCTGATTCGGTATCCGTGATTGGAACCTACGAATAACAAATCTTCCAATTCAATATGGATTAGAGAACAGATTATGTGGGAATTTATAAAAGGGTTCTAAGTTACCCTCTTGTTTGTTAAAGGGTCAAGAGCCCATGATGTGATGTTTGTTTTCCTGCTGCTTGTGCTGTGATGTGAGACTGGATGTTTGTTGTGATATGTGGAGGCATGGAGGCCTTGTGGTTATGGCAGTAGATGACGCCTAGAGTGGCGAGATGCATCAGTTTATGCATGTGGGTGTCGGGGAGGACACCAGGGGTGATGGAATTTGATGGATGTGGTTGCTGGTTGCTTGCAGTTTTCTTGAATGTTAATCTACTTTGCTCTTCCCCACTGCTCAAGGCATCTGGTCTTGCATACCCTCTTTCCGAAGGAGGCGAAGACACGCGGGGTATGCCACGTGATTTCCGTGTTTAGCCTCACGATGGAGGATGAGTCTATGCTCTTTCTATAGGCGGAAAAGACTCGACGGGTAGTATATCTATTCACCGTGTTGAGCCTCCTTTGTGTTTAGAAGCATAGGATGTTTATCTAGAATGCCTGGGAATGTGGAAAAAGTAATTCTGTAATGAATGTTTGATTAAATGGTGAAAATCCACGGGGATGGAGATGCTGGAATTTAATAGTGATGTGAATCCTAAAAAGGAGCAGTTTTTGAATGTGATGCCAATTTAGTTTAATGTGGTAAATTGTTCATGGTTAATTAATTAATTAACATACAGTGGAACTGATAAAATGAGAATGGAGTAATATAATAAAGCTCTTCAAATGTTTGTCTTCTTATAGGATACCTAGTCTTTGAAGTAGCAGCCTGGAGTCTGAGAGACGTTAGCTGCAGTTGTATCTAAGACTAGGTAATGCCCATAGTGTGGATGTGAGTTACTTATATATTCTGTACTTTTTGTGTTTCTATACGCTACTCCACCCTGTCGGTAAGGGAAACTGACACCCCAGGGATTCTGAGCCCTGGGGGGTGTTTTCCCCAACATTCTGATGGGAGGTTGAATGGCTGACTACCCCTTTTGGCTCCGCTCTCTTCTCTTGGTAGATACTTGTGCCATGAGGCACAACGGTTAGTTACCCCATATATGTGTGTAGAGGGCTGTAATGGCTTGTGGTTATTCACACACATATATTCTGGATATAGTATCCTACGGACTACTATAGGTGTAACGTGTATAGGCTATGATGGATTGTGGATCCTTACTCGGAGTATGGGATGTAATGGCTTGAGGTATTATACCCGACGTATGATACACGTTATGTGAGATGTGGTGGATCCCGGAAATTACCTGGTTACTTTTGGTTGTGAGGACGGTGTGGTGCTTCGCCCAGGTGTCTAAGGGCAAGCCTATGTGGTGCATGAGGTGCAGATTGTGGAGCTTAGCCCAGGTTTCTGCGGGCAAGCCTTTGGAGAGAGATGCACATGACGTATGTCGTTGCTGAAAAGCGGAAAACCAGTGGGGAAGTAGTAGCGGGTTACCCTTGATATTCTTTATTATATGCTATATTCTTGTATGCGTTACTTGGTGAGAGTAGCCATGGTGAGGTTGGGAACATAGTATACCTGTTTAGGTGACGAGTTAGTTTCACTTGTTGTTCACTGGGCTTTAGCATGCTTTCTTTACCTTTACACGAGAGGCTTGGGGAGGATCCTACTGAGTATACTGTTATACACACCCTATATACATATAAACTATTTTTCAAGTCACTTGGAGCAAGTTGGAGATCAAGCGGGTTACTACTAGCTTGTGGTTGGAGGAGGAGCTGTTCGGGCTCGTGGTCGCTGCCGTTTTTCTTTCTTTTGGGTACTTTTAGTTTTCCCTTTCAGTTGTAGTACTTTTGCATGACATTTCATATATGTACTTGGGTTTCTTTTATATTTCAGTTATGAGTTGGAGTTGGTTGGAGTCTATTCTATCTCTCTCTTCTGCATGTGTTCTCTTAGAGGGTAATTCCTCCAATTTGTATGTTATTATACCCTCGGTGCTAGTCGCCAACCCGGGGCCTACTGGAGGCGGGACTCAGGGGTCATTATCTCCCTGTTCACATTGCCGGCCTAGGAGGGGTACACTTTTTGGGGAGGGAGTCGTGACAATTATTATCATATATGGTGATATCGGTAGTTGGTGATGGTATATATTAGTAATCATATTTTGGAAAAAAGGAGTATGCATAAACATGATATTATTCACTCAAATAAACACCTCTTTTGGTTTCTTATTATCACTAACATGTTCCCCATTTTTAATTTTAAGATGACTCCATCAGGTTCCATCCATTGACAGAAACTAAGAATAGTACTGTGAGCATAAGCAGTATTATTAAGAAACATTATTTTCATTAATATGATATCTAAATCATGAAACTTTATTTTATGTCTCAAATACCTTATTATTAACCTATGTTATTTATTTTCATCATATATTCAAATCCATTACAATGGTTTATAAATATAATGTGAATTATCCTATTCATATACCCTAAGAGTGTCAAACTAGGTACATATCATTACCCATTTTCATGTTTCTTTCAATGATTTAGTCAGGCCTATCACACCTTTTTTGAGTAGTTACCCCTAGGTACATCTATTTACCAGCCACATCCACATGTAATATCCAAATAGGGATTTATTTCTTGCAAAACCACAAAATACCTATCTAACTGAGATATTAATATGTTATTATATACATATCAAATAAAATTTTTTGAGGGATATATTTTCTAATCTAGTATTCCATAAAACTAGTTCCCAAGGTTTCTACTAAATATTCTCTGATAAAAACTAAAACACCCGAACCCCACCAATCTCAGAGCCAGTGTCATCCTATAGTTAAATTGGAATTGGATACATGTAAATTGTTTTCCAAAGGAACGAAAAAATTAAAAGTTTTGTTAAATTAGACACATAAACGAGTCTTGAATTTCAAATGAATACCAAAATTACAACATATTTTTTGTAGGATATATTTATTATGACATAGAAAATACATTCATATCATTCACAGTACACATTATAAATTCTTTGAAAAAAACATAATAATAATGAGCTCCAATTCTCATGAAGGGATAATTATAGATATATAAATAATTTTTTAATGATAATAATCATTATGTAATGGTAAATAACTAAACGCACATTCCATATAATCAATATACTAGGAAACAAGTGCATAAACAATATATAAAGGTTAATAATTCTTAAAACATTCCACATAATCAATAAAATGAGAATGAAATTCATCGATATATTTTTTCCAGCTGAAATTATCATATATAATTGTAACTAAATCAAAATGAGGGAAAGTCTTTGTTATTGGTTGTCATGTAAGAGGCACATCAAGACCTATACTGTCAATAACTTTCACAAAATGATTTATAACTATTGGTATAAACCTACAATTTTTTTGTAACTAATTTTTCTCATGGGAACCTATTGATGTATAAAGGGGTGATATAAAGTATGGGACCCACGCATCACTGCTACTCTATAACCCCCCTCATACATCAAACAATTCATTTAATTTATTAAATATGGAGTTTATCATCAAATATATATTTTGTGCAAAATATAAGGTTTTATCAATATTTCAACATTTAATTAAATAATCTTTCAATGTAAACACCATTTTTAAAAATGATATACAGGTTAGTAAATAATAATTTCCTTGATAAATAATGTAGATATTTTGGGGATATTTAATGTTAAATGGTCATTGATAATTGAATATTTTAAGGGGGCTAATAAAGGAATCAAGTTTGTGAATTATGATATTATCCTTGGGAAAATAAATCATAAAAATTAGATAAATAATTGGGATGGATTCAATAATACATATCCTATGTGGAGTAAAAATAATAGGTTTTTTGTTTTTATTACTAGTAATACTATAAAATAGAAATTTAAAAATGTCTTGAAGAAAACATATTTTTAAATTTAATTTTTTTAGATAATTATTTTTAATAAAATTTAAAAAGAAATTATAAAAAATTAACATTTAAAACATGAAATAGAAGCCTCAAATAAATGGAATTGGGTAATTCAACACAATTAGTACATGGTAAAAAGAAAATTCCTTTTTCAAGGTAAAAAATGATAGAAAATAGCATTTCTCAGAAAGAAAAATGATTATTAATTTAAAAAAATTTGGGAATGAAAAAATGATTAAAAATTATTTAATAAATATTTTTATAAAGGTCTAAAACATTTTAAAAAAAAAGTTTTATAAAAAAAATATTCTTCGACTATATATAGATATGAAGTCGGGTTTTCATAAAAACATTTTTTGAAATTTTTTTATTTGCAATGATGGGGAACAATGTACTATATAATGAAAAATATCTTAAAAATCCATATAAAAATAAAATAAATTAGTTTATTTAATTATAATCGTATAAATTTATTTAATGGAATTTCAAGAATATCAAATCCAAATTAGAGTGAGATTGTTAAATAGTCCCTAAAAATGATCATAAAATTGAAGGGAGATGTAATAAATGAATGTATCATGTACATAAAACGTAAATACAACTAAAACAAGTGTAATTAGATTAATAAATAGTAAAATTAATTATAAACATGAACATATAATATTAATGAAAATAATGAAGTAGTATACCAAAATAAAAAGTAATTGAGTTATGAAATGTCTCTACCACATGGTAAATTTATGTTAGAATCCACTGCATGAAAAAAGTCAAACAAAAATAAAAATAAATTTAATATAAATTTATTAATTATATAATATACAGTATTGGATTTATATACACCACAAGAAAATAAGTGGTGAAAACGGTATGTGCCTCACCAAAATTATTGTTATACAAGAATCATTTACATTGCATTTCCTTTCAAGAAAATGTCCCTTTACCACCTATATAATGGTTTTAAAAGTGTAACTAGCTTATATATTATTTCTAATGATATTTATAATATCTTATATTACCATTTTATCATATATTATTACTCATTTATTTATAATCATTCCTTATTTTCATTATTTTAGGTGTTAGTTTCCTAGTTTTTCATGAATATTTTGTCGTTTTTATATTTTTTATTCTTTCATCGATATTGATTTCATCATCTCCATAATTACAAAAAATAATTTAATTTTCAAATATATTTCTTATATATTTAAGTAGAATAATCCATAATATTTGGAGATAGGAAATAAAATGCATTGTTTATGGAGATGGTAGGTCGTACATATGCATGAATGCTACTTCCATTTCTTTAATTAATTTAAAAAATGATAATTAAATGATATATATATGTGTATATTATAATTAAATTATCATATTTGTTTCATATCTGTCACATATTATCATTAAAAAAAATATTTTATACATTTTATTTATAATGTTAACAAATCACATCACTTTGAGGATTCAGTTGTATATACGTCAACAAAAGATGTAACCATATTACCACATTTTAGAAAGCATGAAATTATGTGTTATAAAATAAATTTAGAATCATAAAAAATCATAAATTATATATATATATATATAATATAAAATATAACTCTGTTAGTATTTATAACCAAGAAATTTCATAATTGAAGAATGAGCAACATCGATTCCCAAGAAAGTAGTCTGCCATTCACTCAAATAAGGATTGTGTATCCCATTTGATAGATTGGATTAAAATTATAGGTCAAAAAAATATAATAAAAACATATCAATATATTTAATATAACTTTTTTATTATTCAATAATGATATAAAAATAATTTAAGTGATGGAGATGTAAATGAATCAAAAGTGATCGTTGAATAACATTACCTCTTATTTAGGTAACACATTTTGGTTTAACCCAAAAGACATCCTTGGTTTTATTTATTCATAAATTTAGGATTATAGGATTATGGGTTGAATTTGGGTCACTTATTCTTATAAATCTAGGATAATCCAATGGGCAAGATAGGTGTAAACAAGTGGGATGGGTGAATTCGTTCTTTAGTGGAGGAGGAGTGGTATTCATGTATATTTTTAAAGGAGAGAATTATAAACACATTTTTTGATGTCATGTTTCTCAAATAATGGAAAAGATTTTATAAAATGTAGTATATAGTCGATATATTGAAATTAAATAGATTTTGGACAAGTTTCTAGGTCATTTTGGACTATATGTGTATGGTTTAGTCCCATGTTAAGAAAACTATTCTCTTAACCACTTTAATTAATTTTAATTACGTTCAATTTTTTTTGGTAAAGACCCATTGTGATCTTATTAGACATTATAAATTATGATGATTCCAAATATGGAATCCATTTTTCCAAATTCCATTCACATAAGGGGAAGAATCTAATTTAAATTGATTCACATGAATATGATTCCAAAGCGAGTTTTTAACGTGATAATGATCAAAAGTTATCTATATTTTTATATCTAATTTCTATGTAAAATTTATTAAAATTAATTTTAATTTATTAATTTTTGTATAATTGATATTATTATGCATTATATCCAAATTAATATATAATTTAACTTCATAAATAATTGAGAAAAATCATATGTTTTCAATTAAAATTCATTTTTTTCAATATTCATCAAAAAGTAAAACTGCTCAATAATATGGAAGAAATTATAAAAAAAATTAATGTTATATTGATATTTTATAAATGATTTTTATTTTTTCATATTAAAATTTTAAATGTTTCAAAATATAGAAATAAAATATATACACCATTGAAAGGTGGGACAACTTCCTTTATAAAAATGTTTCTTTTTAGACGTATTATTGGGGTTTTCCTAAACTTATTCAAATCAAATCTATTGGATGAATGTAAAAAATATATGATTGAATATATAAAATATAAATGTTTTAATATAATTCCTTAATTAATTGATCTTCTAATTGTGTAATAAATTTATTTTTATTGGTTAGTTAATCCTAAGCATAACTAACAATTTAAATTCTAGTTTATATCTTATTATATTAGATAAGAACCTTTTAATAATATATTATTCTTCTGTATAACTCGGTATTTCATGTAAAATATGCTACCAAAGAATAAAATTGTTAAATGCTCTTTAAGATAACTATTTTTTTGTGAATTGAAAGCTATATAAAATTTTTTTCTTTTTCAAAATATTCAATATACCATAAATTATAAAAAGATTAAATACTTTTTTAATTTTATTTCTATGTCATGCATGCTATTGTATAAAAAAGTTCCTCCTTTAAACTTTTTTGGGAGTTAAAAATTATCATATATTTAGGATATTCAAGTTATTTAAATGATTTTTTGGTTCAATTATTTATATTTACATGGTGAATATTTAATATTTAATCAATATATTGTAGTTATTAATTAGATGTAATGTCTGTTCACAGATTTACCAGGCTGAATTTATTATTCAATACTGATTATTATTCATTACTAATGATTTTGGTAACCGTTGTTCATCAGTTTTAATGACCCTTAAATTATTTCATTCAAAAAGAAACTATCATATTTCTTATGAATTATAATATAATATATGCTATAAGATATTACAATATTCTAGAGATAAAAATATTTTGTTATTTTTTTAAAAATGTAATATTAGAATCTTGTATGCTTCTTGTTTACCAATAGGATTAAACTATTTATAATTTCCAGACTTGATTCCTTGTGTGTTATGATGATGATATAAATTATAACCCATCTTCGAGGTACTATATTTTGGTTCATTACATATCCTATAATGTGTTATGGGATCAAATTGATTTTAAGAGCTTACTATAGAAAATTAAATATGGATTCCATGTTTTTATTTAACATTGAGGAATTATGAACATAGTATTCCATAAAAACTATGATTGTTTATACTTTTTTGTATTAATGTAAATTATTTATAATAATAAAGCAAAAATATGTGTAAAAATGAAATGGGTTTTTTAATTATTATTAGAGTATTAGATTAGTTAACCATTGGAAACTATGATAAAAGAGTGAGAACCCTAGGGTTATATCTAAGGATTATTTTAAGCATAGGAAAACACTGTAATTTATTTTCGAAAGATAGAGTGATTTTTTTCCACGAAATTAAATCCATATATTGATACTACAAGTGATCTTCTACTAGCATAGTTTTAGGCAGGGTTAATAACTCAGAAATTGTTTTACTGGCCTAGACTTCACCATCACCTAGTGTGTGAAAATGGGTCTCATAGGCCACCTGGTTTGACACACTTGAGGGATATGTGTTTAAAATTCAAAAAATTCATTACAAATCTTTATGTATGAGTTTAAAAATTTATTATGTTAGAAAATTAAATAGGGAACTTTCCCATGGTTAAAATATATTAAAACCTATAAAATAAAAGTTTGTAAATATTTATCATTTATAAGTTATTCCATCTTGGTTCATAATATTCCCATCAGTATGTTAATGCATTATCATCATGTTTATTTTATTCATATTATTTAATGGTGGAAAATAAAAGAAAACATTCCCTCAAAAAATTTTATGGTTAATGTAATTATCTCCCAATTCTGATTCCAAACCAAATGGTAATGGAAGATAGACATATAGTCATCTTTCCAAATGATCTATCTGAAATTATAATTAAAAACTGGATCATAGTTGAAGTTTTGAACAAATAAAATACAAGAAGGGTGGGTTTTTATTGAAGAAAAAATGATATAGATGATAATCTAATAAAATTATAGTATCATAAATGTAAAAAATATGGGAAAATGTTCAATTAAAAATGAATTAATAGAACTTGAGGATTATTTATGTTTGTAAAAGAGATCTAAATACAATTATATGAATTAATATAAATATTACAGTTCAAAATATATAAGTAAATTATTATCATCATAAGGCATAAGTATTGTTTCAGTAGAATAGATGAGGAAAAATGTTTCATTATCCAAGTCAATTTCCTAATCCATATTTTACTTTATAAGGGATGGTCTTATGAAATAAATTTAAGTGGAATGAATGAAGTGTTTATCAATTAGAAATCAAGAAGAATTTGGTTAAATTTTTTTATTCATGGAAACCTGATTACAAAAATTATAAAACATATAAGGTTCAATTTGTATTATTTTACAGTATGGATATGTAGGAACATGATAAATGGTACTAATGAACTAGAAATGTGATTTAATAATATGGTTATTTTCTATTGAATAACTAATTATTGAGGAAAAGTAAATTTCTATGATATTTATCATGTTTACTTAATTACATTCAAATATTATTTATATGTTTTTTTGGAAATGAATAAGATGGATGAAACATATTAATGCATAAAAAATAAAAATTGACGTATAATGTTATATCCAATGATTTTAATCATGTTATTAAGATAGGTTTAGGATTAAGGTGACATATGAAAATGGATACCACATTAATTCTAATTTATAAAAAAACAAAATCTCCATTCCATGGGACAACTCATCAAAAATTGTAAAGTCACAAATTTTGAACCATCAACCAAATGGCGTTGAAGTTAAAACACCAACCAATGTAAAATATGATGTACAGGTTAATATGTAATTTATTTCAATAAAAGGTTTTTTTTGAAAAAATATTATGTTAATTATTTGAAAACATAATAGTGGGTCAAATATTTTTGAAATTTTCAGATCTTTAGATTATTAATGATATTTTGGAAATTGTTTAATTAGGTGAGTTATATATTAACATTATGTTTAATGTCAAGGATTATTCTAGAAGAATTTTGTTAAATTTTTTGAAAGGTAATGTGAAGGTGTGATATGAAATTTAATAATAAAACCATACACTATGTTGAGTTATTTGATGTTAATTGGGATATAAAGTAATTTTTTAAGGAGTTATCTATGTTAAACCATTGATTTTTTGTTAAATATTAAAGATTACTAGTGTACTCTATCTTAATATTAAAATATTTTATAAACCCAAGGAAATTGATATTGAGTTGAAAATTTGATCTTATTAAATTCACCCTAGATGAATTAATCATCTTTTACTCATCTAAAATGTAAGGTTTTGTGGGCGTTAATTTTCTATTGATCATTCAGTTCTTCAGGATCAATGTTCTGCATCACTCTTTGTAACTATTTAGGCCTTTATTACATGTCAATATTTTTTAATTCACATCAATTACCTCTTAAATGGAAAACTTGTTTTGTGTTATTCCCTGATGGCCTTCTCATTTACCTTTCCCACTCTAACAAGGATGTATTATTAACACTTTTAATGATCTGGGTTTTCAGAAAATGAATTTTGAAATGTAAAACTATGAAAATATTAAATTTATATGGTCACCATTTATTTAAGTGGTTAGAGTGTGAAATCCCATGATAAATAAAAAACAATATGTTTGATATCGTATATACCACACAAAACAATGATTTAGTGAACCATGATCTATCATGAATATAGTATTATTTAAATATGTGCATTATAACATAAAAGTTATATTTATTAACAAATAGGAATATCTATTTTATGAAAAATATAATCAATGTTTTTTATATAATCAAAATCCATAAATTAATTTATAATAAATAAATTTATAAATTTCATTAACATCATTTTATGCATTAAAAATATTTTTTCCTCAAATATTTTTTTAGAACATATTATAATTATTTTTTAAAAATTTTAAAAATTTTATAACATTAAATGAATATATATTTGTAAACAAAAATATCAATAATAACATTGTTTTAAAATTTGTGATCTATCTAAAGAGATCAGTTTTTTGGAATATTGAAAATTTTATAATTTTTTTAAAACTATCATTTATTTATAATACAATAAGTAATTTAAAATAATAATTATAATATTAATATTCTTTAAATGATATATAATATTGATATTTCATATTCCAAAAAACTAATTACATATAATTAATGTTATACTTGATTTTAATATTAGTTTGTCTTCAAGTATTAAAACACATTTTTTCTGAAAACATTTTAATGGTGGATAATGATTCAACATTTTAATTAATCGATGTAAGCCCTAATAAGGAATGATTTAAATTATGTTGAAAAATTATATGCCTATTTAAATTAATTTAATTCCCTATATTTATTATTAATAGTTGTAAAATTAATGGTAGATACTCTAATAGAGGAAAAATACATTTCTTAAAAAATTGTTTTTTACACATTGTATGTGTCAAATTTTATATTAAATTTTGAATATTTTATGAATATAATTTGAAAAAATGGATTCAATATTTATAATCATGTAATTAATATTTTAAAATATAGTGAACTTAATTTTTTTACCATATTGAATAGTAAAAATAATAAAAAAACACCATAGTTGATATTAAAATTTGTATACAGGTGGTTAAACCAATTATGTAAATGGAATAATTTTTTTTAAAATGTTGATTATTGAATTTTGGAGTTTATTATTGGCTATATCACCCCTAAAATATTTTATTTATAAAATTTTAAGCCCTTTTCTTCGGATTTAATTACCATTATCAAATAGTTTTTGGAATTTACAAATATATCTCACCTCCTCTCCTCATCTATAAAAACTACCAAAGCCTTTTCGATCATCCATGAAACTCAAAATTGTAACGTTCAAATTTTCTATATAGATTAACTTTTAATAATTATTTCATTTAGTATAAACACATATGTGAACACATTACAAGTTTTATAAATGATGAATGAATGAAATAAGAAGTGTTTCTAGATGTTAAGGTACATACACCGATGAAACAGTAACGTGGCCATTGGAATAGTAATGTGACCCTTATTAATATTAAAATAGAGAGTTTAATAGTAGCCTCACCAATTAAATTATAAATAAAATATATCCATCTTATACGTAACAATGTTATATAATTATATCAGAGTATATGTAAACATATATTTTCAAAATTATTAATTAACTGGTAGTATTTATGTATTTCATAAATATTTAATTACAATTTTATGACTATATTAATAATTTAAAAGAATGATAATTTTCATAAAATTTATTCATCAATTAGTGTTTTGATGTCTTCTTATTATAAGATAGTTTTATAAGATGTTAGTTAATTTTTTAAAGTAATTTAAAGTCAATTATAATTAAAATATGTATTTTTTGAGTAAATAATAATTAAAATATAAAAGTAAATTACTCAAATTTATAAAATTATTTTCATTAAATTGGGAATATTTTTGAATTTTATATGTTGAAATTTTTTTGGTTAATTTTTGGTATTTTTCTAAAGTACTTGAATTTTTATGAATAGTAAAATACAGTAATTTACTGTATATATACATTATTTGTTAAATACACTATTAATTGAGACTTGGATGATGTAAGCATAATTAATTTAAATTCACATGATATAATTATTGTATTTTGTATCAATAATCAATAATATCTCTTTTATTGAATAAAATAATTAAATATTGCATAAAATAATGACAAAATGCCTCTCTCTCCACCACTATATATACCACCCTCACCATATCTTCTCCTCACACCTCTCAAGTCTTAAGAATTTTCTATATTATTACCTATAGTCTTTCCAAACCTCTCTCACATATCTAAGAGATTTGTTTCATAACATAATATCCAATTCAAACCCCTGAGGATGTTCTTAGGATGAAGGAATCAAGTGGTAAAACCCTCTTCCTTTTTCATTCAATTTCATTTTAAGTTCATTTATTTTCTTTTTCTATCCGAACCTCCCACAAAAAAATTGAATTAATAATATAGTATGTTACATATAACAAAATTTTATCATGTTTATGGAAGAACTAGTCACCAAACCCCTTCTCCTCTCTCTTTTAAATTAATAATGGAAAAATCTTATATGAGTTGTCGATTTACCTCTTTTATGGATGACATGATTTCATCACTCAATTCGGTCCCCATGGATTTTTTAAGACATTTTTATTGTTAAAAAAGATTATAATATATTTATTATATCTTATATAATGTTCATGAATAATTTTTTACACATGATATTATTTTATTAAACAAAATGATTTCATCGTGATCCAAAAATGCTAAATCTATATAAGAAATTCTCATTAATGGTGTATCTAATGAATCATTATCACATATGAAAAAATGGTATTTTCAATATTCTATATATCCATAGAAAAATTATAAGTTCATTTTTGGAAAACTATCCTCATTCTATATTATTTTCATACACTTATACAAGTAAACTGACCATGAAAACCAAATAAATCAATACTCCTAGACTATTAGATTGAAAATCTTAACCCATAAAAGGCCATAAATGAAAATAATAATGTTATAATAGATAAATTAAATGTATAAATGTTTCATAAATTATTAATTAATATATCTAGTGATATTATTTAGACATTAAGATCAAGTGAATAATCAATTAAGACATAATGTAAGGGATTCTATAGAAACCTTGTTAATGTATTCGGGGTACAATTTATCTCTTTTTACCAAAATAAAATTCTATATCATTTTTCTGTTCTTCTTATAAATTATTTTTATATGTTCTAAAATCATGTATGCGGATCCGTAATTCCATCTTTTCTAGTGATATACATGTTTTTAAAAGGCTCCCTACTCAATCCTTCCTGATAAAAAAACTCGATTAAGGGGAACTTCTAGAATTCAAACCAATTTTCAAGTGGGCTCCATAATAATTATCAAGAATATATTATTTTTCTAATGTTAAATAAATTATCTTAAAAGAATAACATGGTTAAATTCTGATTTTATAAAAACAAATAATCCTTTTCAATTTTAAATAATTTTGAATGTTTTACATTAAACCGTATTAAATTGATTAATTTATAAAGCTTTTTAAACACTCTTTTAACATCAGTTTGACATCAGCTATCATAATAAATTCCCATTTTTCCTAATTAACATAAATTTATGACTTAAATATATCCAATAATAGACACCATTGATTTTATCTTTTCTTATTCCTTTTTACATGATTATGATACCCAATTCTTTACTTGTGTAACCCTTATATTTATTCTTGATTGCTTGTGTATGATTATTTATGTGGAAAAAATATTAATTAACATGTTGTGATGGGTTAACCTAGATACTTATTCATATATTTATTTAATTTTTAGTCTTATAAGTTATTATGTGCAACCGTCTTGGTAGTTATCCTTGACTCATGCTCCTCTGTGTGGATCAAGCCTTGACTCATCCTCCACTATGTGAAACTATCCTTGAATCATGATCATCTATGTTAAATGTGTCATTACACATTATAATGTCATGTTTTATTTTAATATAACATTTCTATGAATCCATCATTATATGATTCCATGTTATGATTCCATATGTTTAATCATATTCCATGCCTTTATATATCATTATGTTATTTATTCTAAGCCATGTTTTAAGCTTTTTTTAATGTTTATTCCCTTACTGGGACATTTTTCCCATCTCATTGTCCATTTTATCACTATTTTATCCTATGGGATCAATGGATGATAGGAAATTTTAATTGATGATAAATAAAAAAATATTTTATTTAGTACCACATTTTCAATTTTAAGTACATAGTCATTCAAGACTCTAGAATTTATGATCCTTTGCTTATAATTTGATATTTAATTACTCTTCGAATCATGTAATGATATATGTAAAAGGATTGAGTATCTATATTTGGCATCATATTAAATGATAAGTTATTTTTTGAGACTCAGAATATTGCACTTTAATAAGAATGTAACGACCCAAGAAACTGTGTTTTGAGTAATGAAAAGTTTATATTACAATGTCACCCATTAATTGAACAAACAATCATCTTATAAAGAAATAATAATAAAAGTTACAATGAATTAGAGAACACATCAAAATTAATAAAAGGCCCTTTTATTCAAGTGAGGAACATATTGGTGACTACAACTCACAGCGATCGAACAAGTTTAGCTATCCAAAAATCCCAATTAAAAACCCGATTACAATTATAGGGAGACCTCTTAAAATCACAAGGACCCCGAGAAGACGGTAAGGGTCTTTAGAATCCATCAGAATAAACATAAGGATGGCCAAAGACACCGCAGCCATACTGAGCACCAAAGGAATCACACGAACCATCTCCCCTCTTTCTCCTTCAGTCGTCGTGAGTGTGGGATACCCCGAGACAAGAATTTTTATAAGAACACTTATCCGACCATTAGACCCTAACGACTATAAATATAACCGTTGGCTCCCCCATGATCCTCTTATACTCTAATATTTTAATTTGGACCACTGAAGATAAGAGTTGATTACCCCCAAAAGGTTCGAAAAGTTAATTATGTAATTTGCCTTAATATTTAAAGAACGAAATCAATAATAATATAATTAATTTATTGCTTGTTTTCCCAAAATGTGAATTATATTTTATTTTGCTAACCAGTGTGAATAAATATTAGTATTTTATTCCACTATTTATTATACACATTTTTAACTTGGGTAAGTAAACATTTATTTTATAATTATCTTGAATCTGATGGGTTTTTACTTTGCCTAAGAAAATATGTACTCAAACTCTTGAGTTATATATGTTGCGTCAAACTTTAAATTAAATGTATTATATTTATCTCTAAATTAAATATAAGTAATAATAATAATGCAAATGTTTATAATTTGACCTTTTTATAATTAACTATTTTGAGATGATGTCAAATTATGATTTCATTTACGAAATTTGTTTCAAAATGACAATATTTACATCAATGCACTCTTAAGTGTGAATTTGAAAATGAGTAGTTATGTTGTTAAGTTTAATTTCATTAATAACAATAACATAAATCTTTAATTATGGAAAATTAAGATAATTAATATATAATTCAAATAAAGGAAAATAAAAATATGTTTTGATAGGGGTGAATTAATTAATATACTTATGTATTAAATGAACCATTGACCATCTTAAAATAATAAATGTGGTTAATAATTGAAGGTTAATAATAATATAGATCATATAATAAATTTAATAATTTTTTTTAAAGTATTGTTGTTTAAAAAAAAATAAATCACAAGGGGGTGAGACCCGCGTTTTCTTTCTCACTGCGACGCGTTTAGGGCCGTCCGATCCTTACCTGTGCAATCCCGACCGTCTGTCCCTTTTTAATACTGTGTCGTGTCTTGGCCATCTGAATCGATCTCGTCAATCTGGGCCGTCCGTTGGAATACAGATCTTCTTCCCCCATGGGTTTCTTCCTCCTCGCGCCACTGTACCAGTAGGATAAGAAGCATTTTCTTCTTCTTTAGGCCGGCGGTGGACCTGAATGCCCATCCTTTCCACAGGTTAGGCACCGACTCTGCAACGGATACCCACTCCACATCTCCACTCAAGTTGAGTTCTCTATTTTTTTTTAAAAAAACCTCAGTTTGCACCGAAACAGGGAGAGTTTCTACTTCGTGAATCTTTGATCTTTTCAGCCACCTCGTCGTCATCTCCTGCGTCGTTCTCTCCTTCTCTCCGAGTGAAGGTAAGGGGAAATTTTTTTCCCTTGTTTTTTTTCTCCGGTTTTGAAGAATTTTTTATATACACTCTACGTATATATGTGTGTGTATATATATATATAAGGCCGTAAGAACTGTATTGCACCATTTCAATCTTCCGGTTTTGTGAGTCGAACGAAGGTAAGGGTTCTTGTCTTGTTTGATTTCAGTTTTGGTGAACCTACATGTTTATATACGATTTATGTATACATATATACCTATATATATACAAGACCATAAGAGCTGTTTTACCCCTGTCTTTCTCTTCCTGTGTGGAGAATCGAACAGGAGCAAATGGAAGCTCTTGGGTCTCGTTTTCTTCGGTTTCACACACTTATATACCCTTGTTTAATATGTATATATGTATATACATATAGATATATGTATATTTATATATAAGTCAATACATGCGGGTATTTACCTTCATTTATATATGTAAATAACCCTTGTTTTATTCTGCCCTACGAAAAAATGGAGTTTGCGGGTAATTTTATGAACATGTAAGATTATACAAATATATGAAGCATATGGATATATATGTACATGTGATTATATAAGGTGTATATTTACATCTATGTGCAAATATGAGGACGAGCTTATTTATTTGTTTTAAAATTTTCACAATATAACATGGTGATGTATTAGAATTATATTTA
This sequence comes from Viscum album, assembly GCA_963277665.1. NCBI lineage: Eukaryota > Viridiplantae > Streptophyta > Magnoliopsida > Santalales > Viscaceae > Viscum > Viscum album. The sequence goes on along the minus strand of OY728143.1, from coordinate 1,678,042,766 downwards.
CCCAAAAAGATTATTTCAAGAATAATACCAAAATTATTTATATACATGTTTATTTATATGATGGAGTTTAAGGATAAGTTTGATATAAAAATAGTTCTTCCAACTAAAAATTTCATTTATCATCATTTTTTACAATTCATGCTTTTTGAGAAAATATCTGACGTGAACCCCTTAAAATTTTACATGTGGTCAGGTGAATGTGTATTTATAAGTTCAGTTTTTTTAAACACTATTTCAATTAATAATTATCCGGATTTAGTGTATATTTTGACACCTATAAGATTCTAATAATTTTCATGGATGCTAAGCCATCATGTATGTTTCACCAGTGGACTGGCTTAACCTGCAAAGTTATGTACCCTCAATGAAATTTATACTTGTAAAGAACGAGTTTCTGCGTGTTTTAGAGAGATGAACTATGAATTTATTGGTTTTATTTAATAAACATGACGTAATTTTACATGACAATCCATTATGTTCAGTGTTCCAGTTATTTTTTCATGTACAAGAGTAAGTTGATTTAGTTTATTTTCATCACTGCTTAATCTGAAGCCAAAAGCCTAGTTCTTTTTACATTTACAATATGATCCATTTCAAGTTATGAATATGTATATAAAAAGGGGGTTTGATTAAGAATTTATGAATGAAACCCTATGGATGAAATTCCATGTCAAGATATGTGAGGGATGTATTGGACTTAAAATTTTATGGACGGGTGTGCCCAAAATTATATAACGCTCCAATGCATTGTGTAAAGTAAGAGTCTCATGAGATGTTATGTGCGACGGTCTTGGCGGTTAGACTTGGCTTGTGCTACTATGGGAAACGGGATTGTCGGTTTTCCTTGACCCGTACTAAGTTATGTTTTAAGGTCATGCCACAAGGTCTTGACAAGGTCCGACATTATACATTCCCTCTGTATGTGATGATAAATGGTCAACCAGGGGTTAGTCCTACTAACAAGACATCCCCTAATTGGAAATTCCCTTGACTATGTGAATGAAATTACGAGATAAGAACTGTAATTCATGTGGTAAGTTGTTATAAGAACTTTATGTGCCCATGAATCATGTTATGAATGTTTTCCCTGCTTACTCACAGTTTTTTAGAACTGAATTAATCTTGGTTGTAAATTATGCATCACCTATTATTCATGTGTTTACTCTCTCTGATTATGTTTACTTTAAAGTTTACTTCAAGTTCGTACTTCTTTCCTTTGAAAGTGGTTTTCAAAAATGTATGATTTACCTGTTCTAAGAAAAGATAATGCTTTGTTTTGTTTTAGTGAAGTGTTTTATTCAAAATGACGTCTTTGAGAAAGAGTTTTCTTAAAATGTTTTAAAACCCCTTACGGGGCATATTTTTCTCACCCTACGTTTTGTTTTAAAATTTTTCAGGCATGGATTAGTACTAAGAAGTCTTTCAGTAGCAGCTGGTTTCCCAGAATCTTGAACCTCGCGATCTTCTGTAGTAATGGGACATGATATATTATTTGTAAATGTTGTAATGAAATGCTAGTATATCATGTATCATAAGACACCCAGGGATCGGTGTCACTATAGTTGGTATCAGAGGATGGGTTCAGGGAACTCTGGAAAACCAGGTAGTATGAATATAAAATTATGTTTGATTAAGTAAAAATGTTATAACTTTAATATGGATGATGAAAATGTACCTACTGACCTACTGTCACTTCCCACTGAGACTCTAGAGAACATTATATCTCTATCTAGCCGTGAGAACATTCTTAATTACGCTAGAGTTTTCATGACATGTAGGCACCTGTATGACGTGTCAAATTCTCCTAGGGTGCTTAGTCTACACCCGGGGTTGGGAATGGATTATCTCCTAATGATGCCAACCCAATTCCACTGTTATGCACATTGGGGAATGTATCATGAGGGACTCTTCTGAGTGTTCATGACTGGGAAGAATTTGGCATGATGCTTGATAACCCCTTTCAAGAAGTTGCTGCTGCCTGAGACCTCCGAGCAGCTTACCTGTGCCAAATTTTGCACTATGGCTTCTGGGGCAAGTTGATGGATTTTGGGGTGTTGGAAGACGAGTCCACACGATTGTCTCTTAGGAAAGAGGTGTATACTAATGTTTCCGAACACCATACCCCTCATGATAAACTTAGAAGGTGTCATAGATGTTCCCATGATTTTAACCCCGTCTGTTCAGCTTGTGTGTCGTTTGAAGAGTTAGGGAGTTTTCTCTCTCTTTGTGGTGTTCGTTTAGTAAACTCAGGCTTTGTTATGTAAAAGTTTGCATAAATGAAAGTTTCATATTCCCTTTCCTTCCTCTACCTTATCAATGTTGTTAAGAGTTTCCTTTCGAATGTTTTTTTTCAGATGGCTGGTCAACCGAACATCTCATCACTACCCGATGAGTTAGTAGAGGTTACTATGATCAGGACATGCACGGTGGATTATCCATCTTTTCTCCACCTGCGAGGGTCTTGCCAATGTCTGCTCAATTTAGTGAACATTCCTGATATTATTCGTTCGTGTCAGGAGGATGATTGTGTTTTTCATCTAATCGCAACTACTCAACTTCCCTGCTATAGGCGATGGGGAAGGTACTACGAAGGCCTCTTCCAGTGTTTTACTCTGGTGCAAAAATTTTCCGCTAGATCTTGCTTCCTCATAGCTGCCAAGGATGGCCACCTTAGTGCAGCCTATATGTTCCAGGTCTTAAATTTCAGTCTCCTCAATCGCATCATTCCCCTCGATTACCTCTAGCATGATGTAGCCTGGAGAGTTATCAGGGAATTTATCCACTCGGACGTTTCCGAGATTTTCACCGCACGAGCCTCCCTTTGGAAGCCTGTGGGCAGTACACACAAGCAGGAGTTCAAGACATACTGCTCCAAGTGCATCTGGGCTAGGGAAATGGAAGAACTATGTGCCAAATTTGGTATTCCATTAACCGAGCCGGATCCCCTACTTCGGTAATGTTATACGTCTGGGGTTTCTGTTTTTCATTTTATGAGTAGAATTGTGAGGATGCAATTTTTTGAAGGGGGAAATAATGTAACGACCCAAGAAACCATTTTTTGAGTAATGACAAGTTTATATTACAATATCACCCATTAATTGAACAAAAAATCATCTTATAAATAAATAATAATAAATGTAACAATGAATTAGAGGACGCATTAAAATTAATGAAATGCCCTTTCATTCAAGTGAGGAACATCTTGGTGACTACAACTCACAAAGATCGAACAAGAAGTTTAGCTAACCAAAATTCCCAATTAAAAACCCGATTACAATTATAGGGAGACCACTTAAAATCACAAGGACCCTAAGAAGGCGTTAAGGGTCTTTGGCATCCATCATAATAAACATAAGAATGTCCAAAGCCACCGTAGCCGTACTGAGCACCAAAGGAATCACACGAACCATCTCCTCCTCTTTCTCCTTCAGTCTCCGTGAGTGTGGGATACCCCGAGACCAGACATTTAATAAGAACAATAATCCGACCGTTAGACCATAACAGCTATAAATATAACAGTTGGCTCCCCCATGATCCTCTTATACTTTAATGTTTTAATTTGGACTGTTGAAGATAAGAGTTGATTACCCCCGAAAGGTTCGAAAAGTTAATTATGTAATTTGCCTTAATATTTAAAGAATGACATCAATAATAATATAATTAATTTATTTCTTGTTTTCCCAAAATGTGAATTAAATTTTATTTTGAAAACCAGTGTGAATTAATATTAGTATTTTTTACACTATTTATTATAAACGTTTTTAACTTGAGAAAGTAAACATTTATTTTATAATAATCTTAAATCTGATGGGTTTTTACTTTGCCTAAGAAAATATGTACTCAAACTCTTGAGTTATATATGCTGTGTCAAACTTTAAATTAAATGTATTATATTTATCACTAAATTAAATATAAGTAATAATAATAATTAAAATGTTTATAATTTGACCTTTTTATAATTAACCTTTTTGAGATGATGTCAAATTATGATTTTATTTACACAATTTATTTCAAAATGATAATATTTACATCAATGCACTCTTAAGTGTGAATTTGAAAATGATTATGGATGTTGTTATGTTTAATTTCATTAATAACAATAACATAAATATACAATTATGGAAAATTAAGATAATTAATATATAATTAAAATAAAGGAAAATAAAAATATGTTTTGACAGGGGTGAATTAATTAATATACTTATGTATTAAATGAACCATTGAACTTCTTAAAATAATAAAAGTGGTTAGTAATTGAAGGTTAATAATAATAAATATCATATAATAAAGATAATAAAAAAAATTAAAGTATTGTTGTTTAAAAAAAATAAGAAATCGCAAGCGGGTGAGACCCGCATTTTCGTTCTCACTGCGTTGCGTTTAGGGCTGTCCGATCCTTACCCGTGCAATCCCAGACATCTGTCCATTTTTAATACCGCATCGTGTCTTGGCCATCCGATTCGATCTTGTCAATCTGGGCTGTCCGTTGGAATACACATCTTCTTCCCCCGTGGTTGTCTTCTTCCTCGCGCCGCTGTACCAGTAGGATAGGCAGCGTTTTATTCTTCTTTAGGTCGGCAGTGGACCCGAATTCACCTCCTTTCCACATGTTAGGCACCGACTCTGCCTCAGATACCTGCTCCACATCTCCATGCAAGTTGAGTTCTCTGTTTTTTTAAAAAAACCTCAATTTTCACCGAAACAAGGAGAGGTTCTACTTCTTGAATCTTTGATCTTTTCGGCCACCTCGTTGTCATCTCCTACGCCGTTCTCTCCTTCTCTCCGAGCGAAGGTAAGGGGAAATTTTTTTCCCTTGTTTGTTTTCTCCGGTTTTGAAGCATTTTTTATATACACTCTACATATATATGTGTATATATATATATAAGGCCGTAAGAACTGTATTGCACCATTTCACTCTTCCTGTTTTGTGAGTCGAATGAAGGTAAGGGTTCTTGTCTGGTTTGATTTCAGTTTAGGTGAACCTACATGTTTATTTATGCTTTACATATATATATATATATACCTATATATATACAAGACCATAAGAGCTGTTTTACCCCTGTCTTTCTCTTCCTGCGTGGAGAATTGAACAGGAGCAAATAGAAGCTCTTGGGTCTCGTTTTCTTCAGTTTCACACACTTATATACCCTTTTTTTATATGTATATATGTATATACATATAGATATATGTTTATTTATATACTAGGCAATACATTTTACCTTCTTTTATATATGTAAATGACCCTTGTTTTATTCTGCCCTATGAAAAAATGGAGTTTGCGGGTAATTTTATGAACATGTACGATTATACAAATATATGAAGCATATGGATATATATATACATGTGATTATATAAGGTGTATATGTACATCTATGTGTGAATATGAGGACGAGCTTATTTATTTGTTTTAAAATTTATCACAATATAACATGGTGATGTATTAAAATTATATTTACCCAAAAAGAGTATTTCAAGAATAATACTAAAATTATTTATATACATGTTTATGTATATGATGGAGTTTAAGGATAATTTTTATATAAAAATATTTCTTCCAACTGAAAATTTCATTTATCATCGTTTTTGACAATTCATGATTTTTGTGAAAATGTGTGACATGAACCCCTTAAACTTTTACATGTGGTCAGGTGAATGTATATTTATAAGTTCAATTTTTTTGAACACTGTTTGAATTAATAATTATCAGGATTTAGTTTATATTTTGAGACATATAAGATTTTAATAATTTTAATGGATGCTAAGCCATCATGTATGTTGCACCAGTGGACTGGCTTAACCTGTAAAGTTATGTACCCTCAATGAGATTTATACTTCTATAGAATGAGTTTCTGCGTGTTTTAAAGAGATGAATTATGAATTTTTGGGTTTTATTTGATGAACATGATGTAATTTTACATGAAAATCCTTTATGTTCAGTGTTCTAGTTATTTTTTCATGTACAAATGTAAGTTGATTTATTTTATTTTCATCACTGCTTAATCTGAAGCCAAAATCCTATTTCCTTTTACATTTACGTTATGATCCATTTGAAGTTATGAATATGTGTGTAAAAAGGGGGTTTGATTAAGAATGTATGAATGAAACCCTATGGATGAAAGACCATGTCAAGATATGTGAGAGATTTATTGGACTTAAATGTTTATGGACGGGTGCGCCCGGAATTATATAGCGCTCCAATGCATTGGGTAAAGTAAGAGTCTCATGAGACGTTATGTGCGACAGTCTTGGCGGTTAGCCTTGGCTTGTGCTTTTATGTGTGACGGTCTTGGCAGTTAGCCTGGGCTTGTGCTACTATGGGAAACGGGATTGGCGGTTTGCCTTGACCCATACTAAGTTATGTTTTAAGGTCACGACATAAGGTCTTGACAAAGTCCGGCATTATACATTCCCTCTGTATGGGTTGCTAAATGGTCAACCAGGGGTTAGTCCAACAAACAAGACATCACCTAGTTGGAAATTCCCTTGACTATGTGAATGAAATTATGAGATACGAACTGTAATTCATGTGGTAAGTTATTATAAGAACTTTATGTGCCCATAAATCATGTTATGAATGTTTTCCCTGCTTACTCACAGATTTTTCGAACTGATGTAATCTTGGTTGTAAATAATGCATCACCTATTCTTCGTGTGTTTGCACTCTATGATTATGTTTACTTTAAAGTTTATCTCATGTTTGTACTTCTTTTCTGTTCAAGTGGTTTTTAGAAATGTAATATTTACATGTTCTAAGAAAAGATAATGCTTTGTTTTGTTTTAGTGAAGTGTTTTATTCAAAATGACTACTTTGAGAAAGAGTTTTCTTAAAATGTTTTCAAACACCTTACTGGGCATATTTTTCTCACCCTACATTTTGTTTTAAAATTTTTCAGGCATTGATTAGTATAAATAAGTCTTTTAGTAGCAGCTGGTTTCCTAGAATCCCGAACCTCGCGATCTTATCTTGTAATGGGACATGATATATTATTTGTAAATGTTGTAATGAAATTCTAGTATATCATATCTCATAAGGCACCCGGGGATCAGGGTCGCTATAGTTGGTATCAAGGGATGGGTTCAGGGAACTCTGGAAAACCAGGTAGTATGAATATACAACTATATTTGACTAAGTAAAAATGTTATAACTTTCAGATGGCTGATGAAAATGTACCTACCGACCCACTGTCACTTCCCACTAAGGATCTAGAGAACATTTTATCTATAGCTAGCCATGAGAAATTTCTTAATTACGCCAGAATTCACATGACATGTAAGCACCTGTGTGACGTGTCAAATTCTCCTAGGGTGCTTAGTCTACACCTGGGGTTGGGAATTGATTATCTCCTAATGATGCCAACCCAATTCCCCTCTTATGCATGTCGGGGAAATTTTCACGAGGGACTCTTCTGATTGTTCACGACTGGCGAAGAATTTGGCACGATGCTTGATAACCCCTTCCAAGAAGCTGCTGCTGCCGGAGACCTCCGAGCGGCTTACCAATGCCAGATTTTGCACTATGGCTTTTGGGGAAAGTTGATGGATTTTGGGGTGTTGGAAGACGAGTCCACCCGATTGTATCTTATACAAGAAGTGTATACTGATGTTTCCCAACTCCATACCCCTCATGCTAAACTCAGAAGGCGTCATAGATGTTCCCATGAGTTTAACCCTGTCTGTTTAGCTTGTGTGTGGTTTGAAGAGTTAGGGAGATTTTCCTCTCTTTGTGGTGTTCGTTTAGTAAACTCAGGCTTTGTTATGTAAACTTTTGCATAAATAAAAGTTTAATGTTCCCTTTCCTGCCTCTACCTTATCAGTGTTGTTAAGAGTTTCCTTTTGGAATGTTTTTTTTCAGATGGCTGGTCAAACGAACATCTCATCACTACCTGATGAGTTAGTAGTGGTTATTATGATCAAGACATGCACGGTGGATTATCCATATTTTCTCCACCTGCGAGGGTCTTGCCAAAATCTGATCGATTTAGCGAACAGTCCTGAGATTCTTCATTTGTGTCAGGAGGATGATCATGTTTTTCATCTCATCACCACTGCTCAACTTCCCTACTATAGGCGAAGGGGAAGGTACTACGAAGGCCTCTTCCAGTGTTTTACTCTGGCGTAAAACTTTTCCGCTAGATCTTGCTTCCTCATAGCTTCCCAGGATGGCCACCTTAGTGCAGCCTATATGTTCCAGGTCTTAAATTTCAGTCTCCTCAATCACATCATTCCCCTCGATTACCTCGAGCATGATGTAGCCCGGAGAGTTATCAGGGAATTTATCTACTCAGACGTTTCCGAGCTTTTCACCGCACGAGCCTCCCTTTGGAAGCCTGTGTGCAGTACACATGAGCAGGAGTTCATGACATACTGCTCAAAGTGCATCTGGGCTAGGGAAACGGAAGAACTATGTTCCAACTTTGGTATTCAATTAACCGAGATGGATCCCCTGTTTAGGTAATGTTGTACGTCTGGGGTTTCTGTTTTTCTTTCTATGAGTAGAATTGCGAGGACACAATTCTTTGAAGGAGGAAATAATGTAATGACCCAAGAAACCGTGTTTTGAGTAATGACAAGTTTATATTACAATGTCACCCATTAATTGAAAAAATAGTCATCTTATAAAGAAATAATAATAAAAGTAACAATGAATTAAAGAACACAGCAAAATTAATGAAAGGCCATTTCATTCAAGTGAGGAACATCTTGGTGACTACAACTCACAGTGATCGAACAAGAAGTTTAGCTAACCAAAAATCACAATTTAAAACTCGATTACAATTATAGGGAGACCGCTTAAAATCAAAATGACCCCGAGAAGGAGGTAAGGGTCTTTATCATCCATCAGAATAAACATAAGGATGGCCAAATCCACCGCAGCCGTACTGAGCACCAAAGGAATCACACGAACCATCTCCTTTTCTTTCTCATTCAGTCACTGTGAGTGTGGGATACCCCGAGACCAGACTTTTTATAAGAACACTTATCTGACCGTTAAACCCTAACGGCTATAAATATAACCGTTGGATCCCCCATGATCCTCTTATACTCTAATGTTTTAATTTGGACTGTTGAAGATAAGAGTTGATTACACCCGAAAGGTTTGAAAAGTTAATTATGTAATTTGCCTTAATATTTAAATAATGATATCAATAATAATATAATTAATTTATTTCTTGTTTTCCCAAAATGTGAATTATATTTTATTTTGCAAACTATTGTGAATTAATATTAGTATTTTTTCCACTATTTATTATACACGTTTTTAGCTTGAGCAAGTAAACATTTATTTTATAATTATCTTGAATCTGATGGGTTTTTACTTTGCCTAAGAAAATATGTACTCAAACTCTTGAGTTTTATATGTTGCGTCAAACATTAAATTAAATTTATTATATTTATCTCTAAATTAAATATATGTAATAATAATAATGCAAATGTTTATAATTTGACTTTTTTATAATTAACTGTTTTGAGAGGATGTCAAATTATGATTACATTTACGAAATTTGTTTCAAAATGATAATATTTACATCAATGCACTCTTAAGTGTGAATTTGAAAATGATTAGTGATGTTGTTATGTTTAATTTCATTAATAACAATAACATAAATCTTCAATTATGGAAAATTAAGATAATTAATATATAATTCAAATAAAGGAAAATAAAAATATGTTTTGATAGGGGTGAATTAATTAATATACTTATGTATTAAATGAACCATTGACCTTATCAAAATAATAAAAGTGGTTAATAATTGAAGGTTAATAATAATAAAGATTATATAATAATGATAATAAAAAAAATTTAAAGTATTGTTGTTTAAAAAAAAAGAAATCATAAGGGGGTGAGACCTGCGTTTTCGTTCTCACTGCATCGTGTTTAGGGCCATCCGATACTTACCCGTGCAATCCCAGCCGTCTGTCCCTTTTTCATACCGCATCGTTTTTTGGCCATCCGATTCGATCTTGTCAATCTGGGCCCTCCGTTGGAATACAGATCTTCTTCCCCCACAGTTTTCTTCTTCCTCGCGCCGCTGTACTAGTAGGATAATCATCGTTTTCTTCTTCTTTAGGCCGGTAGTGGACCTGACTTTCCCTCCTTTCCATAGGTTAGGCACCAACTCCGCCTCAGATACCCGCTCCACGTCTCCATGCAAGTTGAGTTCTCTATTTTTTTAAAAAAACCTCGGTTTGCACCGAAACAAGGAGAGTTCTACTTCGTGAATCATTGATCTTTTCGGCCACCTCGTCGTCATCTCCTGCGTCGTTCTCTCCTTCTCTCCGAGCGATGGTAAGGGGAAATTTTTTTTCCTTGTTTTTTTTCTCCGGTTTTGAAGTGTTTTTTATATACACTCTATGTATATATGTGCATATATATATATAAGGCCGTAAGAACTGTATTGCACCATTTCACTCTTCCTGTTTTGTGAGTCGAACGAAGGTAAAGGTTATTGTCATGTTTGATTTCAATTTTGGTGAACCTACATGTTTATATACACTTTTCATATATATATATATACCTATATATATACAGGACCATAAGAGCTGTTTTACCCTTGTCTTTTTCTTCCTGCTTGGAGAATCGAACAGGAGAAAATTGAAGATCTTGGGTCTCGTTTTCTTCGGTTTCACACACTTATATACCCTTATTTTATATGTGTATATATATATACATATAGATATATGTATATTTATATATAAGGCAATACATGTGGATATTTTCCTTCTTTTATATATGTAAATGACCCTTGTTTTATTCTGCCCTACGAAAAAATGGAGTTTGCGGGTCATTTTATGAACATGTAAGATTATACAAATATATGAATCATATTGATATATATATATATATACATGTGATTATATAAGTTGTCTATGTACATCTATGTGTGAATATAAGGATGAGCTTATTTATTTGTTTTAAAATTTATCACAATATAACATGGTGATGTATTAAAATTATATTTACCCAAAAAGATTATTTCAAAAATAATACCAAAATTATTTATATACATGTTTATGTATATGATGGAGTTTAAGGATAAGTTTGATATAAAAATAGTTCTTCCAACTGAAAATTTCATTTATCAGCATTTTTGACAATTCATGCTTTTTTTGAAAATGTGTGACATGAACCCCTTAAACTTTTACATGTGGTCAGGTGAATGTGTATTTATAAGTTTAGTTTTTTTAAACACTGTTTCAAATAATAATTATTAGGATTTAGTGTATATTTTGACACATATAAGATTCTATTAATTTTAATGGATGCTAAGCCATCATGTATGTTGCACCAGTGGACTGGCTTAACCTGCAAAGATTGTACCCTCAATGAAATTTATACTTGTAAAGAATGAGTTTTTGCATGTTTTAAAGAGATGAACTATGAATTTATGTGTTTCATTTAATGAAAATAACGTAATTTCTGTAAAGACCCGTAAAATTCAAGGAATTTTTTTTCTTAATTTTCATTCGGACATTACAAGAATGCAGTTTCTGGTGGCACTTGATTCCGAGGCCTGGGGTGCCCGGAATTTTTATTCGAAGTTTAGCTCATGTACGTTCAGTGAACGAACGAGCGGGTTTTTATAACTTTTGAACTGGTGCTCAGAATCGAATTCCGAGGGCACCGATGAATTCGTAGTGCCGGTATTTTCTTAGGAACACCTTTTATGGAGTTGCGTTTTCACGGGAGGAGTTGTTAAAAATTTGTGGAAGATAAAATAAAAAATTGAGTTACAATTTTTATTTCTTTTAAGTGGTGTATCCATTGAGTGGAAGTTGTGGTAACCACCCAACTTCCCATGGGAGGTTATGAGAGTGGTGGGGCCCACACGATCCCCACCACTTCATCTTCCCTAACCTTCCATAACCCTCCATTTATGAAGTCAAGTTGAGTTAATTAATTGAGGGGATTAATTCAACTTTTTAAATTCAAATGCTTAAGTTATATTAATAAAATAAGTGATGAAATTATTTTATTTTGGTTGAAATCTTGTTGTGTGAGTCTTTGGAGAAAATTTGAGGAGTTTGAAGAACTTCTTCTTCTTCTTCGACGAAGAACACGAAGAACACGAAGGACGCCGGATCCTCGTAGATCGATGACGCGACGCCGACGAATCATTTCTCTGCGACACGACTCTTTCCTTCCGCGACGTCTTCTTCCGCGACGGTTATTTCCACGACGATCCCTCACTCAACGATTTCGACGAGGTAGGGGTTTCATTAAATTGTTGTTCCTGATTACTTCTATTGCTGTTCTTAGTGAAACTTTTCTGCTTGCTATCGATTAACGGGAGGGGGCCGGACAGCACAAACATGGCCGAACCTCCTCCCTTATTCTTGTGTTGTTGCGGTTCGAGTGAAAATGATGCGGTGCCGACGCACCGCACGGGATCGTGCGACAAGGATGCGCGACACCGTCGCGCCACCTCGATGAAGTTGAATAAGGTCGCAACGCCATTCCGCCATGCCGGAGGATCACGAAAACACCGCGGCCGGAGCAGGGCCGCGGTAGAGTAGGGGAACCGACGGCCGGTTCCGGGCTGCCGGCGTCGGAGTAGGGGGACCGACCTTGCCGGTCCCGTGGCAGCAACAACTGGCCGGCCGGAGCAGGCCGGCCGGACAGGGGAAGATCCGGGGGTTACGACCCCCAGCTGGCTAGCATGAGCGGCCCCATAATGGGGGCCGCGGTTACGAAATGGAGGGCAGCCCCCCCCCCCTATCCGCTCGGCCGAACGGCCGAGCCACCTGGCTGGCGCCAGCTCGCCGGGCCGGTTGCCCAGGCCGAGCCGCCCGACCGGGCCGCCAGGCCGGGCCGCGCCACGCCCAGGCCGGGTCGCGCCAGCTGGGCCAGGTCGCGCCCAAGAGGGCTGGATCTGGACCTGGTTCGGGTCGACCCGGTTCGGGCCGACCCAGGGGGTACCGGGCCGGGTCGGACCGGGCCCGAACCCCCTAATACCAGAATTTTTCCGGATGTTACCCATAACATGGGCTACAGACCTCCGATCGACGCACCGTCATTTGTGTAGAGATCCTTGGATTGAGACGGTAGTTTCCATATATTACACTCAAGGTTTCGGATTACATTAGGTTCGGCCGGGTTGGTTCGTACATGAAACCAACCGGGCCCTCATAGCGGAAATTCTTATAACTTGAGTTCCAAACGTCCGATTGACGTGCCATCAACTTTGTTGGATTCCTCTAAGTGAGACGGACCTTTTGGATTACTCTGCTCGAGGTTTGGACACAGTTGGAGTATGGTCGGGTTGGTTTTGACTTAAAAACCAACCCGGCCCATGGGACGAAAAAGCCAATAACTCTCAGACCGGGCATCCGAATGACGCGCCATCTGTGACGTTGAGTTCCTGTTGACGATACAGAACTTTTGGATACAACAAATCTGGACTATGTGTCAGTTGATGTATCATCCCTTCGGCTCATGGAGAGGACCCTCCCAAACGAGCTATCTGTGTGCGGGAACCCTAGAGCTGGCTGCAACTACGATGACGATGACGACTGTACAGAAATCCTCCATGGATTCGACGACGATGACTACAACACTCAGCGATCCTACATGGATCTGTGCTACCGATCCCGTGTGGGTCAGATCCTGTGTGGGTCAGCGCTCACTGGTCCTGTGTGGGCCAACGCCAATAGATCCTGTGTGGGTCCGATCATGTGTGGGTCATTGCGGGGGTTAGTTACCTATCGATCCTTTGTGGGTCATTACATGGGTTTGTTATCTATCGATCCTTTGTGGGTCATTGCGGGAGTTAGTACCTATCGATCCTGTGTGGGTCCGACGTCTTAGATGAATCAGTGGAAATATATGATCATCTCTATTGTCTTACGAAGAAGTATACCTGTGTGAGATGAATCTTGACTTTCAATCCTTATCTTCGATAAGATTGACTTGATATCCTGTGTGGAATACGTTTTTCCTTCCTGTGTGGATTGGGTAGTGTTTTATTGTGTGGACTGGGTTGTACTTGAGCTCAGATGTTGGAGCCGAACGAGAATTGATGACTTAGGTATATGTATGGGTATATATGTAAGAAGTGCCGTATGTTACTTCATGTTTGTATATTTCCTTGTGGATTATCCTTTGTGGATTTTGGGAGACCTTCGGTGGTCTTGGGGGCCCAAACAAGTATCTTATAATCACCCCTACACGGGCTATGCCCGCACTACGTTGTGTTGGTTGCAGACGACGGACAACGCTAATTGTGGTTGAGGCTTGCGGAGCAGGACGATACCTGGAGGTGGACCACTGGGCGGGACGTACTCAGAGCGGACGGCTGGACCCGAGGAGCTATGGAGGCTATCTGCACCCACCCTTCAAGTGGGAGTACCATAGGACGGCTCTACGTTGCGCCTTTACTTTCTGTTGTTGTACTCTCTTTTCAGTTGTACTTTACTTTCAGGTTGGGTTTGTATTCTGGCCCACTTATTTTTCCGCACTTACTGTTGTACCCATTTTTTAGTCAGTGTTTACTTCTGTTTGCTTGCTCTATGGTGTTTGTTTACTTTACAAAGGCAATGCCTCCCATTTTTCCCGGGAATTATGCCTTGGTGCTAGTCGCCAGCCCCTGGCCTATGGAAGGCGGGCTTGGGGTAGTCACGACACGGGCCCCGTGGACGGGTCGTGGAAAATTGGTATCAGAGGAGTTCGGTTCTACCGTAGAACTTTGGTCTCTGATCTTTCTTCTATGTGAAGAAATAGTGTTAAGCATATTGGGTGTGGTTATCAGTACAGGGAGTCCAGTGTTGGTGCGGCGACCGACGTATCCATACACCAGGACCCTGACTTCTGATATCCGACTTAATACATGAAAACATTGATTGCATGTGTGATTCAAGTTTTCTTTGTGATTACTTTATGTCAGCTCACCAGGTATACTGTTTGACCGTGGCGCACCTGTTTATTTTCAGGATGGCCCCATGACGGTAGCCAGGTTGGGTTCCGAGAGTTGTGGGTGACGAAATCCCACCAAGTGATGAGGCCTCGGTACAGGGCCCTTTGACAGTAAAGGAACCAACGATACCTCTACTCACCGAGCCATTGATGATACTATCTCCAGACGCTGAAGATACACGTCGCCTTAGTGCACTGCACGAGTTTCAGCGTCAGCGACCGCCCAGGTTCTGTGGGGAGACAGACCCTCAGGCAGTCGAGGATTGGCTGGAGGCAGTTGTACGGGTTTTCAGGTTAGTGAGGACACCAACAGACCTCATGGTGATCCTCGCAGCGAGCCTACTGCACGCGGCTGCAGGCATATGGTGGAGCTTGATGCTCCAGGTGCACAATGAGGAATCTCTTCTCTGGACGGACTTTGAGAGCCTCTTCCGCTCGGAGTTCATCCCAGCCACCCTCCGTGCGGTGCACATCCAGGAGCTTTTACAGCTGCGGCATGGCAGCTTAATGGTCACCCAGTACTTGGCGAGATTTACTGATCTCTCGCGCTATTTGACAGACATGGTACGTGACCCATTATTCCGGGCCCAGACCTTCGAGCCGGGTTTGAGGAAGGAGATAAGGGATCACTGATCTCCCTCAGCATTCTGACATAGGCAGGAGTACTGGAGCGAGCCCTTATGATCGAGAGCTTCCTTAGTGAGCCTACTTCAGCAGCGAGACCTACTGAAGGGCGGCACGTAGTAGAGTCTTCTGCAGTAGGCAGTAGATGGATGACTCATGCGTCCAGGCAGACCAGACCCTCAGGCAGACGACCTCCGGACACTTGATCAGCAGTGCGGGGCACACAGTGCAAAGCCAGTCTTTCGAGAGGCAGACAGTGCTACGCATGCGGCGGGCAGGGCCAAATGGATCGTGACTGCCCGACCCGCCGTGCCGAGGAGCAGCAGATGGTTGATGGGCCACCCAGGCAGAGGTAGAGGGTCAACCGTGGTGGTCCTCAGGGATCAGGCAGACGAGGCAGAGGAGCTGGACGAGCAGCAAGTGGTGGGCGACGCTTTGAGGCTCTGCCACCACCACCACCAGGAGGTCCACCATGACCATAGGGAGCTGGAGGGAAAAGATAGGCACAGCTTCAGGCAGTGGAGGCCTATGACCATGGCGCGCCCGAGATTATTCGAGGTACTATCTGTGTCTATTCCACCCTTGCTGCAGTTCTTATAGACACAGGAGCGAGTCATTCTTTCATAGCCGCTGCCCTTGTTCAGAGCTTGGAGATTCTGACGGAGCCGTTGGCTCGATCCTTATGGATAAATACTACTACGAGAGAAGACTCGACGATTACGCACTGGTGCCGGTAGTGTGAGCTTACTCTAGGAGGCGAGATCATTGGCTGGGATCATCTTGTAGCGGCGTCGAGGCCTTATGACGTCATCTTGGGCATGGAATGGTTATCTACAGTCCATGCTCAGATCGACTGTTTTAGGCGCAAGGTGCGATGTGTACTCACTGACGGGAGCAAGTTCACCTTCACCGGCAAGAAGGGAACCTTCACAGCACAGGATGGACTCTCGCAGAGGAGAGGACAGCCCATCACTCATCAGTTGGATAACCTCATCCTAGGAGAATTTGACGTGCAGAGTCTTGGTTTTCCTGCAGTGGTGGATCGGTATGCGCACGTTTTTCCGGACGACGTTCAGGGACTACCTCCTCGTAGAGAGGTAGACTTTTATATTGACCTGTACCCAGGGACATCCCCGATATCCACTCCAGCATATCGGATGGCCCCCGCTGAGCTTCGAGAGCTACGGGTACAGTTGGAGGACTTGTAGGGAAAGGGATTCATCCGACCCAGTGTTTCACCCTGGGCTTCCCCAATATTGTTCGCCAAGAAGGCGGATGAGAGCATGCAACTTTGTGTCGACTATCGTCGCCTGAACCAGGTGACAGTGAGGAACAAGTATCCGCTACTGAGGATTGATGACCTCTTCGATCAGCTCAAGGGATCACGGTGGATCTCAAAGATAGACCTTAGATCAGGCTATCATCAGCTCAGAGTTCGGGACGAGGACGTGCAGAAGACGGCCTTCAGATGTCGGTACGACCACTATGAGTTCTTGGTTATGCCATTCGGCGTAACCAATGCTCTAGCAGTGTCCCTCATGAAAAGGATCTTTTAGCCATACCTTGATCGATTTGTCGTGGTCTTCATCGACGACATTTTGATTTACTCGACGACTGAGGAGGAGCACGCCTACCACTTATGGGTTGTACTAGACACACTCCGAGAGCACCAGATTTATGGAAAGCTCTCGAAGTGTCAGTTTTGGATACGCGAGGTCCACTTCTTGGGACACGTCATCTCTGAGGTGGGAGTTGCAGCGGATCCTACGAAGATCAAGGCAGTGCTAGATTGGGATCCACCCAGGAGCATGACAGAGGTGCGGAGTTTCTTGGGACTAGCTGGGTACTACCAGAGATTTGTGCCAGACTTCTCCAGAGTTGTGGAACCACTCTCAGCTTTGATGAAGAAGGGGGAACCCTTTGTGTGGTCATACAGATGTCAGCAGAGCTTCCAAGAGCTGAGACAGAGATTGACCAGCACGCATATCTTGAGGTTGCCGGAGGAGGGATTAGGGTACGTAGTTTTCTGCGATGCATCAGGGATCAGACTCAGATGTGTCCTGATGCAGGAGTGGGCCGTGATCGCCTATGGATCACGTCAGTTGAGGCAGCATGAGTAGAACTACGCTATCCATGACCTGGAGTTAGTAGCAGTGGTCTTCGCTCTGAAGATGTGGCGACACTATCTTATGGGCGAGCGCTTTACAGTCTATTCTGACCATCAGAGTCTCAGGTACATCTTCTCGTAGAAGGACCTTAACCTGAGACAGCGGCGATGGCTTGAGTTCTTCCAGGACTATGAATTTGAGATAGTCTATACTCTTGGGAAGGGGAACGTAGTAGCCGATGCTCTCAGCCGGAGGACGTGCATCTAGCTACATGGGGAGGCGAGAGGGCAACTAGTCTCTTTTCAGATATCCTTCATGGATAGAGATGGAGCAACCTTCCTTCAGTCACTCACAATCACTCCTCCACTACTGCAGCGGGTCAGAGAGGCATAGCGTGGGGACACCTACTGTGAGACGCGGCGTGTACAGATATCCTCAGGACATGCACCTGATGGATTCTCCGTGGGAGGAGAGCACAATGTCCTTTTCAGAGGATGTACCTTGGTACCAGTTGCTTTACGAGAGGAGGTGCTGAGAGAGTTTCAAACTTCCCCTTTGGCGGTACATCCTCGAGTGGCGAAGATGTACAAGGATCTCAGATGACAGCACTGGTGGCCGGTCATGAAGAAGGCTGTGGTAGAGTTTGTTTCTCTATGCCTTACATGCCAACAGGTGAAGGCAGAGCACCAGGTACCGGCAGGCTTGGTACAGCCCTTGGAGGTCCCAGAGTGGAAGTGGGATGGGATATCTATGGAATTCGTGACTGGAGTTCCACACACTTCTAGAGGTCATGACTCCATTTGGGTGATTGTCGACCGACTCACCATGTCGGCTCACTTCTTACCCATCAGAGAGAAGGGCTCAGTGGAGAGCTTGGGACGTCTCTACGTTCAAGAGATTGTGTGGCTTCATGGTGTGCCATCATCTATCGTCTCCGATCGAGATGCTTGCTTTACTTCCCGAATTTGGAAGGGGTTGCAGGAGGCATTCAGGACGCAACTACGTCCGAGTACCGCCTTTCACCCTCATACAGATGGTCAGACAGAGAGGACCATTCAGAATCTCGAGGACATCCTCCGCGCATGTGTCCTCGACTTTGGTCGCATATGGGAGGACCACCTACCCTTGGTGGAGTTCGCGTACAAAAACAGCTACTATTCCACTATCGGGATGGCACCATACGAGGCATTGTACGGCCGACCTTGCAGGTCACCTCTGTGCTGGATAGTCCCTGGGCAGTCAGCACTTGTGGGACCAGAGATGGTCCAGGCCACAACAGAGAAGGTCCAGGTCATCCAGGAGCGGAAGAGGACAGCTCATAGCCGACAAAAGTCTTATGCTGAAAAAAGGTGGAGGCCACTGAAGATCGAGGATGGCGACCACATCTTCTTGCGGGTCTCACCTCGACGTGTTATACAGAGATTTGGCCAAGGCGGCAAGTTATCTCCAACCTTCATCGGACCATTCCAGGTCCTCAGCAGGATTGGCGAGGTGGCTTATCGCCTGGCTCTACCACCTCAATTGCACCGAGTGCACGACGTCTTCCATGTATCTCAGCTAAGGAGATATGTGCACGACCCGACGCATATCATTGACCATGGGGAGCTGGACATTGATGATGGGGCGACTTTTGGAGAGGTCCCAGTAGAGATCGAGGATCGACAGGAGTGGGTCCTATGTGGACAGTCGATTCCTCTAGTGCACATCAGATGGCAGCACGATAACCTCCAGGAGAGCACTTGGGAGCGGGAGGCTCAGATACGTGCCCAGTACCCACATTTGTTCCCCTAGTTTTTTATGTATCTTTACGAGGACATAAAGCCCTGAGGCGGGAGTAATGTAAGGACCCGTAAAATTCAAGGGAATTTTTTTCCTAATTTTCTTTGGGATTTTACAAGAATGCGGTTTCTAACGGCACTTGATTCCAAGGCTTGGTGTGCCCGGAATTTCTATCCAAAGATTATCTTAGGTACATTCAGTGAACGAATGAGATAGTTTTTATAACTTTTTAACCATTGCTCGGAATCGAATTCCGAGGGCACCGATGAATTCGCAACACCGGTATTTGCTTAGGAACACCTTTTCTGGAGTTGTGTTTTCACGGGAGGAGTTGTTAAAAATTTGTGGAAGATAAAATAAAAATTGAGTTACAATTTTTATTTCTTTTAAGTGGTTTATACATTGAGTGGAAGTTGGGGTAACCACCAAACTTCCCATTATAGGTTATGAGAGTGGTGGGGCCCAAACGAACCCCACCCCTTCATCTTCCCTAACCTTACATAACCCTCAATTTATTAAGTCAAGTTGAGTTTATTAATTGAGGGAATTAATTCAACTTTTGAAATTCAAATGCTTAAGTTATGTTAATAAAATAAGTGATGAACTTATTTTATTTTGGTTTAAATATTGTTGTGTGAGTATTTGGAGAAAAGTTGAGGAGCTTGAAGAACTTCTTCTTCTTCTTCGACGAAGAACACGAAGAACACGAAGGACACCGGATCCTCAGAGATCGACGACGCGACGCCGACGAATCATTTCTCCGCGATGCAACTCTTTCCTTCCGTGAAGTCTTCTTCCGTGATGGTTATTTCTGCAACGAACCCTCGTTCAACGATTTCGACGAGGTAGAGGTTTATTTAAATTGTTGTTATTGATTACTTCTATTGTCGTTCTTCATGAAACTTTTCGGCTTGCTATCGATTAACGGGAGGGGGCCGGACCGCACAAACACGGCCGAACCTCCTTCCTTATTCTTGTATTGTTGCGTTTAAAAGGAAAATGATGCGGTGCCGACGCACCGTGCAGGATCGTGCGGCAAGGATGAGCGGCGTCGCCACACCGCGCCGATGAAGTTGAATAAGGTTGCAGCGCCATTATGCCATGCCGGAGGATCACGAAAACACCGTGGCCGGAGCGGGGCCACGGCGGAGGGCCGCGGCGCCGTCGCGCTGTGCCGGACGGTCCAAGTCCACGACGGAGCAGGGGAACCGGCTGCCGGTTCCGGGCCAATGGCGTCGGAGCAGGGAGACCAGCCTTGCCGGTCCCGTGGCGGCAACAGCCGGTCGAACGGAGCGGGCCGGCCAGACAGGGGAAGAGCCGGGGGTTACGACCCCCCTGGCTGGCCAGCATGAGCGGCCCCATAATGGGGGTTGCGGTTACGAAATGGGGGGCAGGCTCCCCCCCCCCCCCTCATCCGCTCGGCCGAACGACCGAGCCACCTGGCTGACGACAGCACGTCGGCGCGCCGGGCCGGCTTCCCAGGCTGAGCCGCCCGACCTGACCGCTAGGCCGGGCCGCGCCCAGGCCGGGCCGGGCCGCGCCAGCCTGGCCAGGCCGCGCCCAAGCGGGCCGGACCCGGACTCAGGTCGGGTCGACTCGGTTCGGCCCGACCCAAGGGGTACCGGGCCGGGTCGGACCGGGCCCAAACCCCCTAATACCGGACTTTTTCGGTCTATTACCCATAACATGGGCTACATACCTATGATCGAAACACCGTCAGTTGAGTAGAGATCCTTGGATCATGGAGGTCATTTCGGTATATTATACTCAAGGTTTCAGAGTACTTTGGGTTCCGCCGGGTTGGTTCGTACACGAAACCAACCGGGCCATCGGAGCAGAAACGCTTATAACTCGAGTTTCGGACGTCCGATTGATGTGTCGTCGACTTTGCTGGATTCCTATAAGTGAGACGGACCTTTTGTCTTACTCCGATCGAGGTTTGGACGCAGTTTGTGTATGGTCGGGTTGGTTTTGACTTAAAAACCAACCGGGCCCCTGGGATGAAAAAGCCAATAACTCTCAGACCGGGCGTCCGAATGACGCGCCGTCTGTGACGTTGAGTTCCTGTTGACGATACGGAACTTTTGGATACATCAACTCAAGACTATGTGTTAGTTGATGTATCATCCCTTCGGCTCGTGGAGCGGACCCTCGTGAACGAGCTTGCTGTGTGCGGGAACCCGAGAACTGGCTGCGACTGCGACGATGATGACGACTGTACAGAAATCCTGTGTGGATTCGACGACGACGATTACAACACTCAGCGATCCTACGTGGATCAGTGCTACCGATCTTGTGTGGGTCAGATCCTGTGTGGGTCAGTGCTCAGTGGTCCTGTGTGGGCCAGCGCCTACAGATCCTTTGTGGGTCTGATCCTGTGTGGGTCGTTGCGGGGGTTAGTTACCTATCGATCCTTTGTGGGTCATTGCGGGGGTTAGTTACCTATCGATCTTTTCTGGGTCATTGCGGGGGTTAGTACCTATCGATCCTATGTGGGTCCGATGGCTTAGATAAATCAATGGAAATATCTGATCATCTCTATCGTCTTACAAAGAAGTATACCTGTGTGAGCTGAATCTTGACTTTCAATCCTTATCTTCGATAAGATTGACTTGATATCCTGTGTGGATTAAGTTTTGCCTTCCTGTGTGGATTGGGTTGTGTTTTACTGTGTGGACTGGGTTGTACTTGAGCTCGGATGTTGGAGTCAAATGATAATTGATGACTTAGGTATATGTATGGGCATATACCTATGAAGTGCCGGATGTTACTTCGTGTTTTTATCTTTCCTTATGGATTATCCTTTGTGGATTCTGGGAGACCTTCGGGGGTCTCGGGGTCCCTACTGAGTAGCTTATACTCACCCCTGCACGGGCTATGCCTGCTCTACGTTGTGTTGGTTGCAGACGACGGACATCGCTGATTGTGGTTGAGGCTTGTAGAGCAGGACGATACCTGGAGGTGGACCACTGGGCGAGACGTACTCGGAGCAGACGGCTGGACCCGAGGAGCTGTGGAGGCTATCTATACCCACCCTTCAGGTGGGAGTACCAGGGGATGGCTCTACGCTACAACTTTAATTTCTGTTGCTGTACACTTTTTTTAGTTTTACTTTACTTTAAGTTTGGGTTTGTATTCTGACCCACTTACTTTTCCGCACTTACTGTTGTACCCAGTTTTTAATCAGTGTTTACATATGCTTTCTTGCTATGTGGTTTTTTTACTTTACAAAGGCAATGCCTTCCCTTTTTACCGGGAATTACACCTTGGTGCTAGTTTCCAGACCTTGGCCTATGGAAGGCGGGCTTGGGGTAGTCACGGCACGGGCCCCGATGATGGGTCGTGACAATTTTACATGACAATATTTTATGTTCAGTGTTCGAGTTATTTTTTCATGTACAAGAGTATGTTGATTTAGTTTATTTTCATCACTGCTTAATCTGAAGCTAGAATCCTAGTTCTTTTTACATTTTCATTATGATCCATTTCATGTTATGAATATGTATTTAAAAAGGGGGTTTGATTAAGAATGTACGAATGAAACCCTATGGATGGAAGACCATGTCAAGATATGTGAGGGATGTATTGGACTTAAATGTTTATGGACGGGTGCGCCCTGAATTATATAGCACTCCAATGCATTGGGTAAAGTAAGAATCTCATGAGACGTTATGTGCAATGATCTTGGCGGTTAGCCTTGGCTTGTGATTTTATGTGCGACAGTCTTGGCAGTTAGCCTTGGCTTGTGCTACTATGGGAAACAGGATTGGCGGTTTGCCTTGACCCGTACTAAGTTATGTTTTAAGGCCATGAAACAATGTCTTGAAAAAGTCCGACATTATACATTCCCTCTGCATGTGATGATAAATGGTCAACTAGGGGTTAGTAAAACTAACAAGGCATCACCTAGTTGGACATTCCCTTGACTATGTGAGTGAAATTATGAGATAAGAACTGTAATTCATGTTGAAAGTTGTTATAAGAAATTTATGTTCCCATGAATCATGTTATGAATGTTTTCCCTGCTTACTCACAGATTTTTAGAACTGAAGTAATCTTGGTTGTAAATTATGCATCACCTATTCTTCATGTGTTTTCACTCTCTGATTATGTTTACTTTAACATTTATTTCAATTTCATACTTCTTTTCTGGGTAAGTGGTTTTCAAAAATGTAAGATTTACATGTTCTAAGAAAAGTTAATGATTTGTTTTGTTTTAGTGAAGTGTCTTATTCAAAATGACTGTATTGAGAAAGAGTTTTCATAAAATATTTTAAAACCCCTTACTGGGCAAATTTTTCTCACCCTACATATTGTTTTAAAATTTTTCAGGCATGGATTAGTACTAAGAAGTCTTTCAGTAGCAGCTGGTTTCCCAGAATCCTGAACCTCACGATCTTCTGTAGTAATGGGACATGATATATTATTTGTAAATGTTTTAATGAAATGCTAGTATATCATGTCTCATAAGGCACCCGGGGATCAGGGTCGCTACAAGAACCTTAGGGATAAAACTATGTCTAAGATAACATATCAAAATTTTGGTAAGTATAGAGTAATTGTTTTATTATGCCAATAAATCATTGTATAGATACAATAATTGGTGTGGTTCCAGAATATATGTACCTAGGAGTAAAAAATATGGAATAAATTTTCATGTTTGAATTTTAGTAACCCAGTACAAGACATCAGGCCTTACTACGCACTTGGTTTGACACTCATGAGGGATATGATTTGGTAAATTCATAACCTCATTACAAAACATTATTAAGGGAATCAAGAAAATTCCCATAATAATATATGTTAGGAAATAGATTATGGATAACCTAGATTGAGTCCTAGGGAATCATAAGTTATGAAATACTTTTCCATTATGTGTATATCATTTTGTGTTAAATGTTTCTATTTTGTGATTATTAGTTTAGTACATAAGCCACCTAATTGAACATTATTTTTCAATGTCAATAGTGTGAAAGAGAATAAAATTTCCAAATAATAAATATAATATAGAATGTGATTATTTCCCTAATGTAATTCCAAATATTATCAGAACGGGTTCTCAAAACTTCATGACATTAATTTTTCAACTAGTTCGTGTTATCAATAATTATTTGAATCTCATGATACACCCTCCTTCTCAAAGGAAAGATAATGTTTCCATTTAATCCTTAATATAGAAAAGGAATACACTGTTAAATGGATCATCTGATCCCCTACTTATGGAGAAATTAATTAACTTCATTGAGAAGATATTATCATTCTTCAAGTTCTCATAAGAAGAGAATGTTTTTATGGTGCATGATCATTATGATAGGGATGTTGATCAGTGGTGGAAACTGATCAATAATAAAAAGTACAAGGTGTAAATTGATTCCATTTATTAGGAGTAAATCAAGAAAAATGTTTCTTAATAAATATTTTTTTCTAAATCCTCTATATTAATATGAAAATTCATTTCATCATAATTAGGATGAAGGAAGACGAGTTCATCCAAGCATGTAAAGAATATATTACATGGATTTCAAGATAAGCCTCCGACGTTGTCATGAAAACTGAAAGAATGTTGGATTTCTTCATTTTTGGAAAAAAAGATTAGTCTATTAAAAGTGTTTGTGATTCATTTAATTGATATTTATAAAGATACTTCCTGGTTTTATGACAAGTTTTAAATGGAGATGAAAGAATATTAATGGTCTCATGGTCCAGATGAAAATAACTATTAAAAATGGAGTGTAATAAGGTTGGATCAGAAAATAAATCCCATTATAGAAAGAAGATAGAATATACCATCTCTCCGAATTGTGGTAGGATGAATCCAGGGAACTGTCTAAAGGGAACCAATAAATTGTTCAACTATTGAGGAAAGGTTAATCTAGCTATGAAATACTGAAGGGATGCGAGGAATTCCACTAATGTAGATGAATAAAATAAGTTTTGAATCAACACTTAGACTATAGTATATTGTTTCACCTGCAAGGAACATTGAAATTTTGAAAATCAATGGCCCACAACTGTGGTTTTCTGAGAAAATCGATAAAAACCTCCAATGTAATAAAGAATGGATTATGCTATCACGAATATAGATGTGGATCTGGAAAATTATGTGGTAACATGTACGCTGGTTATTCATTCAAAAATAGAAAATGTACTTTTTTTTATTCTTCTTCTATATTTTCTTTTATATCTTCCTAGTTTAGTAGAATTATTTTAATACCCCCCTCAAATATTTGAGGTTGAGTTATCTTTGAGAATAAATAATGGGGAAATGATTTCATCAAAAGTACATAACACCTCCCCATTAAATTTTGTGTACTAAACCTCCCAGATAATATTTTCATACAATCATTGGTAATGTTTGATACTATATTGCACATGGATTGTATATCATTATACAATGCCAACATCAAATGTCGGTAAATAGAGGTCACTCTTCACATATCGAAGAACCCTCAAATTACTTACAAATGTAATAAGGAAGATGAATCTTCTTTAGAATCATCCTCTCAAGTGTGGATATTAGTTGTTTATAGGAAATCATGTCTCTCTTAAAATATTGAGTCATAGGAGATGATATTTCATGAAGATATTACCATATTGAGGTATTACACAGATGCATTTTATAAATAATCTTTTTCTTACTCTTTATTGATAAGTTCAGTTATCAATTGAACATATTATTGGATCACTACCAATATCAAGGAAACCATATAGAATTTCTGTTTTGGAGATGGATGAACTAATGAAGCAGTTATATGAGAATATGGGAAAGGGATTTATATTCCTGAGAGCAACATTTGGGGGTGTGCAAGTCCTCTTTATCAAGAAGAAGGATCAATCAATACCCCTATGAAATTATAATAATGAGATCAATACAATCACTATAAAAAATAATTATCCCCTACAATGGATAGATGAATTAATCTACCAAATATGTGGGTAATGTTATTTCTCTAAGATGGAACTTTGTTTGGGATATCTCCAATAAAAATATAGGAAATAATATTTTCCCAAGACTACCTCTCAAAAATGGTATGTAAACTATGAGTTAATATAGATGCTATTTAGACTCACTAATGATCTCATAATATTTATGGATTTGGTGAATATATTCTTAGATATTATCAAGAAAATTTTTTAGTAGTCATTTTTGATGATATTTTGATATACTCGAAGAGCAAGGAGGAACACAATGGGTATTTGGGTATTGTGATAATGATATTGTGATGGGACAAAATACATGAAAAGTATATTAAATGTGAGTTCTAGATGGAGGAAGTATCATTCATGTGTCATGTTATCTCCATAAAAAGAATATATGTTGACACATCCATGATAAAGGCAGTCAAAGTGTGCTCTAGGACAACATATATAATCGAGATCCATAACATTATCAGTCAATTCATGTATTACATACAATTCCTAAAGAACTTATCATGACTTCCCATCCCAATTAAAAAGCTGACACAGAAGGGAGAGATGATTTTCGAGAGACATGAATGTGACGAAATCATTAAGGATATCAAAAAATAGGGTTATCACGATTCTAGTACTCACACATTGAACAAGTTGATAAAATTTGTGGTATATAATTATTCTTCAATTAATGTATTAGACTATGTAATACTGTGAAATGATAATGTGACAAAATAATCCTCAAAGAAGATGAAAATATGTAATTAAAACTGTATCACACATGATCTGGAGTTGGCATCCGTGATCTCTGCATTGAAAATCTGGAAGCATTATCTATATGGGGAGAACTGTGAGATATATATTCATCACAAGAGTCTCAAATATATATTAACACAGAAGTATCTTAATATGAACCTGAAAAGATGGTTATATCTCATCAAATATTATGAAAACTCAATACACTACCATCCCAGTAAGGAAAATAAGGTGTTGGATTCTCTACGTAGAAAGAATAATGCATATTTATCAATGATGTGAATTGATAAGGATACACTCTTATTTGAATTAAAATGGATAGACATGGGAATAATTAAAGGAGGAACATAATCAATCCATTCTCAAAATTTTTTAAACTTCATTTAGGAGAAAATAGTGGATGCTGAAAGAAATAATGTAGGAATTTAAGAGGGGGTAGAAGATATCCAAAACAAGAAATCCATGGTGTACAAGATTGATCATGAAAGTGTTATATGATTTTGGACACAAATATATGTACCATCCAATAGGGAGATAAATAAATAGATTCTGAATTATGCACATATCTCAACCTTATCAATTCACCTAGGGATCACAATGATGTGACGAGATCTCCATGAGAACATTTGGTGAGGTAATATTGAAAGGGAGATCAATGAGTATACATCAATGTGCTTGGTATGTCAGTAAGATATGGTTAAATGGAAAAACTCTAAATGTGAGATGCAACCATTACCCATAAAAACATGGAAATGGGAAAACAAAACCATGGATGTTTCCATTTTACTTACAAATATATCCTGAGGAAATAATTCTATATGAGTTATTGTGGATCATCATACAAAGAATAATCACATATAAAAATTTGAGAGGGATTATCACTGTATCAACATGTCTGGATATACATAATAGAAGATAAAATTTTACATGGAGTACCATTATCTATTGTATCAAACTAAGATCCAAGAATCACCTCAATTTTCTGGAAAAGTCTCTAACATAATCATACCACTGAGCTAATCTTCAGTAAAACTTATCATTCTCAAACTGATGTCCAATATGAGTAGACTATTCAGACATAGGAAGAAATGTTAAGAGAATGTTCTATTGAATTCAAAGGAAGATGGGACCAACATCTTCCACTTGTTTAATTCTCCTACAATAATAATTTACATTCAAGCATCCAGATGACTCCATATGAAACACTTTATTGCGAAAGCTGCCGAACACCATCATGCTGAGAAGGATTCAGTGAACATAAGCAACTAGGACCT
Source organism: Viscum album (assembly GCA_963277665.1). Taxonomy (NCBI): domain Eukaryota; kingdom Viridiplantae; phylum Streptophyta; class Magnoliopsida; order Santalales; family Viscaceae; genus Viscum; species Viscum album. The sequence goes on along the minus strand of OY728143.1, from coordinate 1,678,014,402 downwards.
GAAATGGTTGAAGAAATGGTATAGAATGTGAAATCAATTTAGAAGAACATAATGTTATCCCAAAGTCAAAAAAAAGTGCTCTGTAGAAAATTGTCGATGAGACCTTGAGTTTAATGTTGGAGACATAATACTCCCCTACATATCTCTATTGTAGATGATCATGATATTTGGGAAGAAAGGGAAGCTATTTCCGGGGAACATCATCCCTTTTCAGATCCTTCATCATGTCAGATATATGGATTTTCGACTATCACTTAAACCCAAGATGTATCAATAACATAGTGTATTCCACCAATCCCTCTTAGGTAAGTAAATACTAGATCCTTCACATGAACTGACTTGAGAGGTGGTACAATTAGAGAATGGTTTTTCTTATGAAGAGCATCTTGTGATGATAATGGATCAGAGAGATAAATTTCTAAAAAAAATACTACTCACCAAGTCAATGTACATTGGTAGAAACATAATTATGAATATATATCATGGGAACGAGATGAATAGATTATTGATAAGTACCTAAATCTATTTTCCACTTAGATTGTAAATAAAAAATTTATGGGTGAAATTTCATAAAGGGGAAAACTTTAACCCCAAAATTTTTATATATATAAATTCCCTTATTATTATTATTTAATACAGTATAAACCCATAAGAGACTACAATATAAGATTTACAAATAATGAATAAACGAAACAAGAAACATTTCAAGAACTTAAGGATGCTATACCGATGAAATAGTAACTTGATCATTTGAATAGTAATTTGAACATTATAAATAGTAAACATTCAATTTGAATAGTATCACAACCAATGAAATTAGTAATAAAATATATCCATCTTATAAGTCACAATATGATACAATTATAATGTAAATAAATATTGTAATAATTATTAATTAAGTGTTTGTATTTTTGTATATCATATATTTTTAATTATAATTCTTTAGATAATTATATAATTTAAAAGAAAATTTATTTTCATAAAATGTATTCATAAATTTTGGGTTTTTGTCTTGTTATTATCAGATTATTTTATGATTGTTTAGTTAATTTTTCATAGTGATATAAAATTTGTTTTTATTTAAAATATATATTTTTCAAGTAAACTATTATTTCAATATAATATTAAATTTCTCATATTAAATTTTTTTTTTCATAAAATTAATTTCATTTTTTATTTCTATGCATTGAAAAATGTTGAGGCTAAATTTTTGGGATTTTTCTATAATACATGAACTTTTATTGAATGGTAAAAAACTAAAATTTCCATTTTATATACATTATAAGGTAAATACAGAATTCCTTTTGTCATGGATGATATAAGATTTTTTTTAAAACACATGAACTAATTATTATAGTTAGTCGCAATAGTCAATAATATTTCTTTTCTTGAGAAAAATAAAAAAAAATTCAGTAAAATACAGAGAAAAAAACCCACTTCTACACTATAAAACCCACCTTCTCCACATCCTATCCTCACACCCCTCAAGCCTTGTTCCTTGTTTATACTATGACTAATAATCATACCAAACATCTCCCGCATGTCTAAGAGATTTTCATATTATCAAAATACCAAAACTAATCACTTATTGAGGTTCTCATGAAGAATGAATCAAGAGGTAAAGCCCTCTTCTATTTTCTTTTAGTTTCTTTTATGTTTCGTTATTTTATTTCTCGTTCATCACCCTCCATAATCCAAATAGAATGAAAACTAAAATAACTACAATATACTCAAATTTTATCATGTTTAAAGAATAATTATTTTTCAAATATTATCTCCTCTCCCTTTTAGTTTAAGAATGAAAGCCTCGTCTATGAGGTTCTGATTTACCACATTCAGGGATGAAGTTCTTTTTTATTTCAAATCCTCTTCAAGGATAGTGATGAAACAATTTTAATGGTTGAACTGAATTATAATAAATTTGTTTTATATTATTTAAGGTTTTGGAATAATTTTTGACACAATATATTAATTTATAAAACAAAATGTGATCATTGTGATCAAAAAATGCCAAATCAATTTAAACAATTATCATTAGTGATTTATCTATTTAATAATCCTAACTTATTTGAAAATTGTATTTTAATACTTTATAGGTTCAATAATAACATATAATTTCATTTCTGGATAACAATACACATTCTACATGATTTTTTTTGACTTATTCACCAAAACCAATCATGAAACCCAAGGACATCAACACTCCCAAAATATGATATTGAATCTTTTATCCCATAAAATGGCCAAAATTAAACTTAACAAAGTTATAATAAAATAAATAAACATATAAATGGTTCTTAAAATATTATTTAATTAATAAAGTTTGATTATTCAAGACATTTAGATCAAGTGAATAATATTTTGGTACTTATAGTAAGAGATTCTACCCAAACCTCCATTATTCCTTCAGGTTACTCATTCAATATATTTCATCAAATGAAATTATGTTTTTTTAAATATTATAAATTCTATTTACGTATTCCAAAATAATGTATCAAGATCCATACATACATAATTTTTGGGTATATGAATGTTTTCAAAAGCATTACTACCCAATCCTTCTCAAAAACAAACCTGATTTAAGGGAACTTCTCAAATTCATAACCATTTTCAAGTGTTCTTAAAAATATATTCCAATCCACCATTATTCTTATAACATCATTTTGATTATCATGAATTAATATATTTTTTCAAATATTGTTTCATTCAAATAAATTTTCCTTTTCCATTTTAATGACTCATGAATGTTTTCCATTAAGTCGTACAAAAATGTTTTTATTTCTAATGTTTCTTAATTCTTCTTTTCACATAAGTTTGAATTAACTTATCATTAAATATTCCTATATTCCATTATTAATTTAAATTTATGATTTAAATCCATAATTTCATTGACACCATTATGATATTACCTGTTGATATTCTTTTTGACATGATTATGATACCCAATTATTTCCATGGGTAACATTTTTTTGTTTGATTGCTTATGTATGATTCTTTATGGGGAAAATATATTCATGAACATGTTATAATAGGTTTACCCATATAGTTATCCATTTAATTGGATAAGTTTTAGAATCATGAGAATTTATGTGGAAAGGACTTGGTGGTTATCTTTGACTTGGAATACTCTATATACAATGAGCCTTGACTCGAGATCCTCTAAGTGCAATGAGCCTCAACTCAGGATTCTTTATGTGCATTGAGCCTAGAATCAGGATAAATTATTATTTTATTTTGCATATAAATTAATATTAATCTATGATTATGTGATTTCATTTTATTATTCCTTATTATTAATCATTTTTATGCATGTATGTATCATTATATTATTCATTCCAACCCATGTGATACGCTTTATTTGAATGTTTATTCCTTTTATGGGATTTTTTATCAATATTTTGTTCATGTAATCCCCAGGATATCCATTGAAGATATAAGGGCTCAAAGGATTTTAGGATATCATAATGGATGATAATTAAATGTTTTATTTAGTCCCATGTTTTTTTAATTACATAGTCTTCCAAAACACTATACTTTGCAATCCTTGGCTTGTAATTTGATATCTAGTTAATCTTAAAATCAAGTAATGATATATGTAAAATCATAGCTTATCAATAAACAAATACATTATTAAAATTCCAAACCATATCATATAATCCAATGTCTTATTATAAAACCCTCTATAAATGGATTTTGAAAAAAACCTAAAGAGTCTATTTGAAGAAGTGTAATAGTTCATTAACAATGAATTATGTTTTATTTCTTCATTGACATTATAAATTATTATTAAACCATTATGATAAGATAAATTAAGTATATAACATATTATTATATTTCATTGTGTTTATATTATATCATATATCTATTTTTACTTTCATCAAATGGGAAACATATATATCATCTGTCTCTATGCTGGACTATCACATCACAAACTAATGTAATTTGTTTATCATCATCTTCAATCATGGATATTCATGTCCAAATATTTAATTTTTATATTATATAAATTTAATATTTATCATTATATAAATTTAATATATTTTATAACCTCTTACATTATCATCACTTAAAAAATGATAACATTGTTCATGTGTACTGTGGATGACTATTTTATGAAGCGATGTTTTTATTTTTATAACTGGATCATATAGATGGTATATTTCAGTTTATTTAAAGAAATATTATGATATTAATGTAATAAAGATCATTTTTTAATAATAAATTTATACTTCATTATTTATGTAATATTATTTGGAAAATGAAATGATTACTCATGTGTAAGTATGACCTACCATCTCTATGATTATAAAATAGTTCATTTTCATAAAAATATATCTGGGGTGGTTTTAAATGTATAATATACATTGAAATTTTTTTATAATGTAATGATTTATTTAGATAATGCATCAATGATATATTTAACCACTTCAAATAGACCGAAGAAATTTTGAATTAGTGAATTGAACATTCCCCAAAACACCCGACATGGATAGAATAATCTATGTAATTAAATATTTCAATAATGTAAATCAAAAAAAATTTCACATGAAATGTATTAAAACTCTAAATTTCTTTGAGACAAATTATCAATATAAATTTATTAAATATGATATAATTTAAATTCCCTCCCATTATAAACTAGAGGTACATGTTTTCATCTCAAAACATTATTCTTTGAAACTCTTATTATTTTAATGTTCTAATATATTTATCTAGATTATGTAGTTCAAAATTAGAAAATATATAATGATTGCAACATAATTCATGGTTTTATAATTTATATTTAATTTACTTTATTTATGGAGGTTATGATTCAAATGTTACCAAGGTGGTATGTTTTTTTCTTAAATCTCGTTTTCATTGGCATTGTTTAAGATTGAATTCCCATTTAAGTAAATTTTTTGATAATTTTATAATAAAAAAATTAATTTTTTATCCTATAGTTATTAATTAAATATTTATATAATAGTACAAATGTCATCAATATGGTACTTAAAATGATTGAAAAATTATTTTAAAGAAAATATGATTTTTGTCACTCTGGCCAGATATCATTTTTCCACAACATCCAGGTTTTATATTAATTTTAACAATAATGGATTGATATAAAAATGAAAAATTATTTACTAAAATATATATTTAATCATTTTATAAATTTATAGGATTTTTTATTTAATATTCTATTATATTTCAAAAATTTGGTCATTAAATATTTTAGAAATAGTCTAAAAAGAATATTTTTTAACATGTATGATGTGTACAAAATTTCTTATCATAATGACCGATCAACATATTGAAGTTAATTTTAAAAGTTATCATGGTTAATTTAAAATAATAAGTTATATTATTTGTCTTAAAAATATTGTGTTTTTTTATTTGTGATTTCAAACTGGAAATTTGAAATTTTATAATGAAATATTCCTTGTTATATTTTAAATAAAAATTCATTATTGAATAGAACCTTTGATGTTGAAAATTTATATATAATTTATTATATATTCCTCTCATATATATTTCTATTTTATTCTATCTTCATTTTAGGGGGTAATACACATCGTATATTAATTTCTCAAATTTAATCATTATGAATTATCATTTGATTATGACACGAGGCAAGATTATATAGCCTTTTTTATTCATATTTGTAATTCATATGTTTAGGCGTTATGATTCATGTAATTTTTTATAGAACACATAAAAAATAAAGTATTCTGATGGCTGTGCTCATATGTCTCTTATATTTAATGGGTAATGATTTTTTATTTTTATTTATCATGTATTAAATTATGAAGTAAACCAAATCCATTAGGGTACATTGTCCATAATGTGGTCTTTTCTAGGTTTTCATCCTAAACTCATGTTTATTCCATGTTATATGTTGATTCCAAATTTAATTTTACTATATTCTATTATTATTTCATTTTATTTATCTTAAGATCATACTTAATTACTCCAAATACATATCTTTTATGATTTTATGTTTTTCCTCTAAATCACAAATTATTCTTCTTTGCCATGTTTATTCCCTAAATGGGATTTTTATCTCTCCCCTTTCATTCATGTGTTCATAAGTATATTTGATATAGTTTTAGGAGTTCAAATGGATTTTTGGACATCATGATGGAGGAAAAATGATTTCATTTTTTTAGTTTTCTTTAATATATTATGAAACTATTCTTCCAAAGACAGTAGGCTGATAAGATCCTTGTTTTGTATAAATAGATATTTATTTTATGAATAAAGTAATACTATGTTTAAAATGTCATGGGTCATAATAAAATCCATTTAGGAACCCTATAATATATATATGGGTGAGTATACATTTATAGATAGCAGGATCATCCATAAACCTATCTTGCACAAAGTGAAAGAATTATTCCAATGGCCTTGTGAATAAATTACTAAACAAAAAAGAATTTTCAAATATACCAAATATCACCCTACTACACAAAGGATCACTCTCTGTATAATATATTAATGTATATTAATCTAAAAAATACATATCAATAATATACTATTCACTACATTCCCACCATTTTTTATCTCTCATTACCATTGGGAAATTTTTTTAGTTCTCTCATCCAATCCATATTATCAAAACCATATACAAATAATACAAATAAACTCCCATCAAGTGTGGGGTTGATTGAATCGCCACCAACCCTAAATTGTGATGGGTCCTACAATCACATTAAAAGTATTAAACGTTTAGAGCCACAAATCTACATCCCAATAATAGATAATTTTAGATAAAGAGGGAGTATCATTAACTAGAATGACTTAAAACATAATCCATAATCCTACCATTAATAAACTCCATTATATACCAAATTAACATGTAATCAGCAATAAATTGACTTTACTTTTTCAATATTAAGTATCACAACCCATTTTTATAAAAGAAATCGGCATCACATACATATGATGTTAAGAAAATAGATTTGGTTAGACAGGTTATTAATTCCTTTATTCCTTCAACATCCTATGATTTTTTGGGAATCACAAAAAAATAAATAAATTTGGTTATCAGTGAGGATGTCTTACATATATTCAGTTTGTTAGTAATCATACAGATATAAAATTATAACATTGATACATGTAATTTCATTTTAATGGGTCTCACAATAATATCACTTTAATGGCCATATCAACCACCACATATCTTCTTATACACACTAACTCTCTCCTATATACTTGAGACCACAAACTTGCCACCATTCCAACAGAAAAAAACCCACAAAAACAATCAATGTTTTTTTATTTAACCATCTCATTTGAATGATTGTAGATTTAATATTTTTAAAACCATTTAAAATTTATCATTCCATTACATTCCACATTTAATGGAAAATTTTTTATTCTATTTCCCCTGCCTATTTCTTGTTGTCATTGTTTTTTTAATGTCAGTATTTCATTGACAACCCAATGTTTATTTAATTTCTAAATCACATATATTATTATATTTTACATTATGAAACATGTTTTAAAACTAACCAGTAACAATGATATAATTATTATATCATTAAAACATCTACTTCATCAACCCCCACAAATATCATGTCATTATCCACTATAATATATTTTCCAACAAAAAACAACACGGATATCTACAATTTCCATGAAACCACACATTTAGGGCCCAATAGATTGAAATTACAATGAAATTTTCACTTGGAAAACCATGACCACATAATTAATATAAATAAAATAAACCATAGTCCTATAATATGAAAACAATTTCTAGTATCAACAACATCTAAATTTACAATTTTAATGAATGATTTCAATATAATACAATATTTCATACAGGTGAGTCAAAAAATTATTATTTAACTCAAATAATTCAATATTATCATCACATAATTATCCCTTTTAGTAAGGTAATTCCAATACATAAATGATATAACTGTCACAAAAATAACATCAACAAAACAACACATAGATGTTTTTGTAAAAATATGGTAATCATTTGTGAAATATAATTTATTCATACAAACCAATGTCAACTACCTCGTCCCATAAATTAACATTATTTCTACACTAGTATCATCATTATGTTAATCCTTAACATATGAACAATGTAATAAAAAATTTATACCATATTGTACATAATGTAAATGACAGTTCTTGAATCACCAACCTCTATTGAACTATCATAATCATTGAATAAACAATTGATTATGATGATATCAACATCGAGATATAATTATATTATGATCTTAAAAACAAACTATTATATATCAATTCCCATAAAAACCATTATTTTGTTCCTAAAAAACCATCCCCAAACCAGTTACACAACCATCCTAAACAATAAATATGGATAAAATGAAATAGGAAGTGGGGATACAACTCACCTCAAAAGATTATGAATTTATATCTAGATTCCAAGGGATAATCCCCCCATGGGATTAAAAATTACTAAAAGAGAAAATATCAAATTTTATAATGTATGAGAGAAAATTATAGGATCTAATTGTATATATAGGGGCTTCTAGAGTTAATATACTATTTAAAAAAACAATGTCATGGTATGGCATATTGTGGTCACACTATAATTGTTCTAGTTCTAACAAAACATTAAAAATCAGCACATGAATCTCTTTGTCTATACTCATTTATAACATGGTTAGGATAATTATTTTTATATGAATATGATTTTTCATTTTTTGATACAATGTATCACCCCGACACTAGAATCATATAGTCTGTGAATTATTATATTAAATTGGAATCATTGCATGGAGTCAAATCCCGAACAACTGAACTATTTAGAAATTTGGTAAATGTATATTAAATATATGATATCATTAATACATTTGCAAATGAACATATATAATATCATAAGTAAATTATTAGAATCCTTATTACTCATTCAAAGTATTATAATTCATAACCCATGGAATGGAAAAATTATTGGTGCGCTACAATTATAAATAATGGAATGTAATGGGGAATAAATAATTAATTTAAGAGATTAAATTAACATGTAAACTTAAAAAATAGAAAACACATTCCATTGAAATAACTTGATAAGTAATAATCAATATGTAAAGTGAATTAACTTAAACATATGTCATTTTATTAGTAAACTAAGAATGAAATGAATCCATATATTTTTTTTGAAAGAAAATATAATGTATAATAATAGTAATAACTGAAATAAATATGAATTAAATGCTTAATTATTTGAAATCATCTCTATTTCACAAGAAAACCTATACCATAAAATCATTTCAAAATACAGTTTAGAACTATGTGTAGAAACAAGTTTAATTCAGCCAAATTATTTACCTAATGAGAACATGTCCATGAATCGAGGTGCTATATAAATTCCTGCTCCCATGCTTCATTTCAAATCTAAAAATTTCCTTATATTTAATAATCTTATAAATAATATTTATTATCAAATATCACAAATGAATAAATAATTCATATTTATGCATATTTCCTCAAATAATCAAATAACTATAAAAAATAAACCCCATTTGTAAAAATGATATAAGGGTTATGCAATAATTATTTCCATTACCCCAAATGGGGATATTTATTGGAATATCTAGTGAAAATTTATTAGACTAAATTATTTTTTCAAGATTAAGTTATCAAAAAAATTTGAATGTGAGATTAAAAAGATTACCATTACCACTTGGTAATTTTCAAGAAAAACACCTTGGGTGAGGTAAATAAAATTAAAACTAAATATAGCATTAAAATAAACTCATTAATAATATAGAATATTATTATGGTCATTAAATTAACACCAAATAAATTAACAGTGGTTAAAATGATGTGTGGCTCACAAAAAAAAAAGTGAGACGAGAATCACGTACCATTTTTCTCTTGTTTTTGTTAAAGTGCATTCAATTACTTTGTAATGGTTGTAAACATGTTAATATAATGTACAAGAAGAATAATTATATTTATCATATCATATATTTATTTCATATAATATTGAATTACCCACTAGTTAAGAATCATTCATTATTTCTATTTTTTCATGTGTTAATTTCAAATATTTTTTAATATGTTTTAAATTGTTACTTGTTGTTAATATTAACTTGATCATGATTTCATCATATAATTAATGAAAAATATTTTTTATGTATAATATATATCCACTATATATATAGTTATAATATTCTATAATATTTGGAGATAGAAATTAAAATTTATTCCTTGAAATAGTAGGACATACGTATGAATGGACCATACTTTTGTTTCACTATTGTATTGCAAGAAGGAAAATTTAATGATATATATATATATACATGAATGTATGTATATTATAATTCAATTATAATATCTATTTTATATATCTTAGAAATATTTATTAAAACTATCCTTAATACATTCAAATATAATGTTTCAATGTATCACTTCACTTTGAGGAGGCGATAGTCCACAAATCCACAAATGATGTTATCGTATTTAAAAAAAATAGAATGAGAAAAGTTAATTATTACATAAAAATATAATAAATATTAAGAAAAAATTACTAAATTATAAATCAAATAATAATATTCTGTCCATCATAATTCCAAATCATGAGAGGTGGTAAGGAAAAAACGTTCGACATTATTTCATGATGTGGTAGTTTTCCATATGTGAAAGATATGTTCAATACCAATTTCATTAAAATGTGTGTATATATAGGTTGGATGCTTATAATTAAAAAATTTCATATTATTGGCATACTTATTTTCTTATTTATGCATATAATAAGTATATTTTGTGGTGGGTAAAATGAATATAAAACAGTAGAGCATGAGGAATGATGTTACCTCTTCTCTGGGAAAATCCTTTTAGTTTACAACCATGTTCTTACATGGGATTCATTCATCCCAATTTTCAGATTATATATTGATTGGAGGATTTTTTTTGATACTATTATGTAAGTGTTTTTATTTTCCAAAGTTTCTTGATATTTGTGGGGACGGGGAAGAGTGAATGTATTTATATAATGGAGGTAGAGTATCATTCTTGTAAATACCAAAAGGTATAAAATATTTGGAGATCTATCTTACCTCATATACCTAAAATTCAAAAACGAATATATGATTGTAAATTTATGTTTGAGAAAAATCTCCCTCATGCAATAAATTTAATATTTTTATAATTTTGTTCCTTAATAATTATGCTTCCAAACATTTTTCATTTAGGTAACTATATTTCAAAACTTATTAATTTATCCATTAATATTGAACTAAGGTGACATTTTTTACCCACTATATATTTATTTAATTATAAATATTATATTAAATTTTAATGATTAAAATCCTATTTTTTTGAAAAACAATTTTTAAACAAGCTCATGTAATGCATAAAACCACTACTTTTACTCAGACCTTGGAAAAAATGTTTTCACAATCTATGGGTTGATATTTTAATTATGTTAGATCAATTGGTATATGAATGTACCTTATATGGTATTTAATAACGCATAAAAATATCTTCAATTAAAATATTATTTTTATTAATATTAAAATTATTAAATAAACTATCATTTCTTGTAAAATAACATTAATGTCAATGTTTTCATTGTTTATTCAAATTTATTTTATGAAATTTAAAAAGTAATATTTGAATTAAAATATTTTAGGTTTACAAATAAATTTCATTATATATTCATCAACAAAAATAATGGATCATAATTATTCATATATTTACTATACATTTAATGTTTTTAGTATCATTTTTATTATTTAATTATTAACTAAATAATCCTTGTTTTAGCATTTGATAATTGTCTAATGTAATTGTATCATCTTAAATATTAAAGGTAAATTAACATGATAAAAAATTAAATTTCAAATTAATGTTATGATATAAAATATGTAAATTCTTACACACTCAAAATCTTGATAAATGATAAGGGTAAGGACAATTCCTTTTTTGGCCTTTTTCTTAACATTAACTATTATATGCATCACATTCAAGAACATGTATTCCAATAACTCTTAAAATTAGAAAAAATTTCGATATGGTCAAAATATTAGTGGAAAATGGATTATGGAAAACATTCTATGTCATTTTCACCATATGTTTATGTTTTAGTCCATTATTAAAATTAATTGTTCCTTAACCACTATATTTAATTATAATTTCATTCACAAATATTATTGGTAAAAAACTAAATTAATATTAAAAAATATAAATATCATACTGTTTACATCCTTTTATATCCATTTTTCAAATTTCAATTCATAGATAATGAAAACTTATGATTATGGAAAATCCCACAAACATAGCAGGAAAAAGGTTTTTTAATCTGAAAATGACCAAAACATCATTAAGTCATTATATATAAATTAAAAATAAAAAATGATTATAATTAACATAATAGTATTATTATATATGTATTAATAATCTATTTTTATCACTAAAACAAATTTAAAATATAATTTTAAATTAATTATAAATTATTTGAAGAGGTATTTTTCACCTAAAATACATTATTTTTAACTATTAATAACAAAATGAATCTTCTTAGCGAAATAAAATAATTAACCCTAAGATAAATTTAGACATTTCAAATTCAAAATTTATGACTATTTCAATAAATAAAATTTTAAAAAAGTGTCGATTTTTAATTTTAATATAGTTAAAATATTAAAATTTGGTATAACTCTGTCTTACATGTATTTACAGCTATCATTGTTTTGTATATAGTGAAATCATATCATGGTATTTTGTTTAAAAAAATATACTAACAAAATAATGTTTTTTATAAAATGAAAATATTGTAATATCATAGGGTGTCTAATTATCCCAACCATAATTAAATTTATTAACCATGATTAAAAGTTTATCTTAGTAATCTAGGGTTAATATTTGAAAATATTATTGTTAGAAAAACCTGCATCATTAATATGGTTAACAACACAATTTATTAATAATAGGAAAATTGAAATTTGAATTTCCAAAAAATGATTTCAATTATGAGAATTTAGTGAATTCATGGACATGGAATAAAAATAAATAAATCATTTTGTAATGAAGATAAAAAAAATGTTTATCTTAGAGCTTATGACCACAACTTTATAATCCAGATCTATAAAAATGATCATTTGTGTCATAAAAAATGATAATAATGGGAAAACAATTCTTTTAAGACCAATATTGTTACATTTGATTAAATATTTAACACTCCCAGAGTATATTTATATATATAATTCCATAATCAAAATATTTTCCTTCTATAATGTCATGAGTTATTTCTTCATCATCTCTTAGAAAAAAATGTTTCATATAGTGAAGTAATATATGAACCACATCTGATGTTTGACATAAAGTGCTTCTAAAATGATTAACATTAACAAAATATTAAGACCTAACACTTTAGAAAGAATGTCACTAAAATTACAAAAAAAAATTACATTATCCTTTAATCAATATGAAGAAGTTTTAAATTTTCAAATTCCAAAAATGTTATTACCTTAATAATGTGTTCTCTAAAAATATGAAAATAACATGAAACTTGTTATAAATATGCATACTTCCTTATAAATTGACTAAAACACTAGTTATTTGAAAAATTACATTAACCCAAAATTTTTGTAAACCCCATCATTAATGGCATAGAAGAATTATTCAGCAAATTGATAATTAGTGACATGGTAGTGGATACTACCCAATTTAATTTATCCAAATTAATCATATCTTTATTAAAACATCATTATCTTAGTATCAAGATCATATTAAGGTTTAACCATATCAAATATCAATTATTAATCATCATATTTGTTAATAGAAAATGATAGATCATGATTTATGAGAACCTTTTGGGGGTATACTCCTTTGATAATTCAGTCATAGATTTTTATAGTGTCCTACATCCCTATAGTGTAAGAACTATGTATTGGAAATATATTTTATATTCGTTTAATTATAATCATAGTTTATTTTCCCTAAAAACATATAACAAAATACCATTACTTTTTTGTGAGTACAATGGTGATTATTTTCACAGTTATTACATATGGTAAATAATTATTTCCCTCAGTCCCTTTATCCATATTTTTCCCAACTGTCCTCTATTTCCCATTCTTCCCTTTAAAGCCATAATACTTCAATGATCCTTTATATATATTTTTAGAATATGATTCTATTAACCCATATGATGAGAATGTTTGGGATACTAATTCCATTTGAAGGCTTATGATTATTCATGTTATGATCCTTCTAACTCTTTTGATCATGTTCATCATTGAGGTTCACAATATTTCTACTAGGAACCATATCTATATGACGATAAACAATATGTCTGATCATATCATTTTGAAAAATAATTTATAATCCAAAAACATGTAAAATAATAAACATAAATTAAAATAAATATATGTATCTAATATCATAATAAAAAACAATATTTCATTTGGAAGTTATTTTATACATAGATTCAAATTCTATCATTGGATTCTATTCCCTAAAATATATTATCTAAATTCAGTTTCTTTATTTTTTACTAAAGATCATTTGATACCAATTGTAACACCAAGACCACATAATCCGGGAGCTTACGCATTAATTTATGACATTGTCATTGTTATAAATAATAAATTCCCAAAAGGACACACCAGTTTAATAGTTTTCAGAAAATATATTACATACATGATACCCATACTATATTGGAAAATAAAATGAAACATAATTTAAGTAATATCTCAGTTTCTATGAGACTCATTCAAAATATTCCTCGTCCTATCAAGATGAAATGAAAAAATAAGGGTAATATCTAATTCAAATTGAGGGTAAGTAATGTGGAGGAAACATTTAATTGAATAGCATTAATCATCATAGAAGGGTAAAAAACTGTTCCCACATTCCATAAAAATAACAAGAAAAGGCTTATTAAATAATGAAATGGAAAGAACTAAAAAAAATGACATTTAATTAATAAACTAAAAATAAAATTCATCCATTCATTTTATGGCATGAAAATTTTTGGGATAATAACAATAATAACTAAATTATCTATGAAATAAATTATTAATAATTGGTTATCTTATCTAGGGAAACTGAAAACCTATACCATCAAGAACATTCATAATAAGGTCTATAACTATGGGTAGAACCCAGTTTAATTTTGACAACACTATTGTCCAATGAAAACATGTTGATGAATTGAATAACTATATAATGTATGGTCCCAACATGTCAATAATATTCCCAATAATTCCACATATAGAATAATTAAAATCAATAATAGATCTGATCAAATTTCCATATTCAATAATGAATATAGATTTATCAATATTTCCACATATAAAAAAATAAATATATAATTAAATACCATATGTAAAAATCATAATTAGTTTATGAAATATTAATATCCATCAACCAATAATTAAGATATTTTATAGAATATTCAATGATAATTATTAAAATAATGTTATTTTTTGAAGAGAAAGTTAACAATAACAAAACAAAGTGAGATTATAAAGATAATTTAACCACATTGTAATTTTCAGGGTAAACAACTTAGGTGAGGTAATTAAAATAGAAACATAATATACCAGGAAAATAATTTAATTCATGATATAATATATCAATATTCTCATTAGATACACCACACATAAGAAGTATGTGGTGTAAATGACATATACCTCATGGAATTAAAAGTGAGACAAGAATCTCTAACATTGCACCTCTTTTTTAGTGATATTCCTTTAATAATCGTTTTGTGTGATTTAAACATGTTAAAAGTTATTTATATAAGCATAATTATATTTATAATATCATATATTATCTTCTTATAATATAATATTACACATTTTAAGAATATTTCTTTATTTCCACTCTATTGGGTGTTAATTTCTAAGTTATTTGAAAACTATTTTGACTTTTTACTTGTTCTCCCTATAAATTAGATTATGATTTCATCATATCCATAATTTGACACATGATTTAAATATCATATATATCTATTAAATAAATATTTTTAATAATCTATAATATTGGAGAAGAGGAATAAAATTCACCATTCATAGACATAATATGTTTTACGTACACAATAACACCACTACCATATCATTGTTACATTAAATTAATGAGAAATAAATTATATATTTATATATACATAATAAAATTATAATTCTATTATCATATATTTTTTTCATATATTTTACATATTTTTATTAAAATCGTCCTGAAATCACTTCATGTAATGTGAGAACTTATCACATCAAATTGAGGTGCGGTAGTCTACACACCCACAAATGGTATTATCGTATTTAAAAAATATAGAATTCATGAAGATATGTTCCATGGTAAAATTATAGAATTATTAATAAATCCAAAATAACAGGAATATAATTATAAATACCATATCCATCATAATTTCCATCCATGATATGTGTTAAAGGAAAAAACCAATAACATCATTTGGTGAGGCGATAGTTTGGTGTACATGAATCGTTTTTTCGTTATCTAATTGATATACGTATGTTTAATTTTTGGACAAAAACATAATATCAAAACCTATAATTATATTTTGTATATTGATTTTATTATATAATCATGGAATGAGAATATTTTAGGTGTTGGAGAATGAAAATAAAACAAAAGAGCTAAAGGAAGGATGTTAGCTCTTCTTTTGGTAACTCATATTGGTTTTCACCAAATGGGTTTGATGGTTTGACATGGCCTGAACATCTCCAGTCTATTACATTGTAAAAATATGTTGTTTGAGGTGTTCTGGGAGGTCAAGGTGGCATATCATCAACACTTTTCCAAATTTCCAATTTAGTGAACAATGTTCTATTAGTGAGGATTCAGTGAACAATTTTCTGTTGGTGAGGTTCTGTGAATAGTCCTATCAGGGAGGTTTGTGAATAGTTCTATCGGTGAGGTTATTTGAATGCTTCTATCGGTGATATTTTTGAACAGTTCTATCGGTGAGGTTTTAGTGAACAGTGTTCTATCGGTGAGGTTTTGTGAATAGTGTTCTAATGGTATACTTGAACAGTGTTTCAAGAATGGTGAGGTTCTAACGGTGACCTTCTAACAGTAGACATGAACAGTGTTTCCAGAACGGTGAGGCTCTAACTGTGACCTTCTAACGGTATAATTGAATAGTGTTTCCAGAATGGTGAGGATCTAACAGTGACCTTCTAACGGTAGAATTTAAAAGTGCTTCCAGAATGGTGAGGTTCTAACTCTGACCTTCTAACGGTAGACTTGAACAGTGTTTCTAGAACGGTAGGTGTACAATGTTTCCAGAATGATGAGATCTATCAGTAACCTCAAATGGTGAGGTCAATCAGTAACCTCTAACAGTGATGTCTATCGGTAACCTCTAATAGTGAGGTATATCGGTAACCTCTAACGGTGAGGTCTAACAGTGACCTTTTCTTTCCTTTTCCAAATTTTAGAAAGTGAACAGTGTTTCCAACTTCCTACAGTTTCACCCCTTTGACATTTCATTACATGTAAAATACATTTAAAACCTTATTTTAAGGACTCTTAATGCTGATTCAAATGCCATAAATACTATATTAATTATTCTTATGGCTCGGGATGTTTTTACTTTGTAAAACCACGTGGGTTAATGTGATCGGATTTTAATGGGGAATCAAGCGTATCTTAAACCATTGCCACATTAAATCTTCAAAAGGGACTATATATCATCCTCCCTTTGTTCTTCCTCTTTGTTCTCAGCTATGAGATGCTAGAACCAATCAATCCTTCCCATAGGAGTTGCACAATCAAACATTACTCCTCGGATTGTTTCCGCTCTAATTTGATGCAACTGAGCTATATAAGTCAATCTTTGATATAATTTATGTTTCATAGTCATTTCTTTGTGGATAATCTCCTCATGTTTCTCCATTCCATGTTATATCATGTAATCTCCATGATTCTAATAGCGTTTTTCTTGGGGTTTGGTTGGTGATATCGTACAGTGGCATCCTCAGGTGGATGTAGTTGTTGCGAGAGGAGGATCGTGACCCGTTGTGTGGATTAAGAACATGAGGAACTATTTGAGGTAGAGAATTCATTTCTTCTCTTTCTTTTACATGAAACTGTATTGTTGTCAGGTTTAATCCCACCGAATGACAATGGAATTGACATAATAAATATTTGAACCAAATAAATAAATTGATATCGATTATATGTTATTGCCTCTTCTTTTGCTAGATTGTGTGATTTATATGCTTGTTCTTGATGGAAATGGGTAATGAACGTAAATTGGGATTAATTGATAATTGTTTAGCTAAAGATAAAGAGGCATGAAAACGAATCTGGTTCTTGTTGTAATTTGATGTTAATCAAATTAGTGTAGTAAGCATGTTTAATTATTTGTGATAGCTTACTTTTTTATGTTTCCCAAAATTGGAACGTACGAAAAACAAATCTGTTAATTCAATATGGATTGAAATACTGATTGTTTGATACTTTCTTAGGGGGTTCTGAGTGACCCTCTTGATTGTTAAAGGGACAAGAGCCCAATTAATGTTGTGTTTTTCCTTCTGCTTGTGTTGTGATGTGATCCTAGATGGCTATTTTCATATGTTGGGGTATGGAGGTTTTTTTTTTGTGGCAGCAGATGACGCCCAGAGTGGCCAGATGCATCGGTTTATGCATGTGGGTGTTAGGGAGGACACTAGGGATGATGAAATAGAGTGGATTTGATTGTTGGATTTTTGGTAATTTTGATTGGTGGTTTATCTGATTTACTTTTCCCCACTGCTCAAGGTATCTGGTCTTACTTACCCTTATTTTTAAAGAGGTGAAGACACGTGGGGTATGCCACGTACTTTCCGTGTTTAGATTCTCAAGGAAAGATGGGTATTTGATCTTGCTCTAAGCAGAAAAGACTCGATGAGTAGTACATATACTCACCATGTTGATACCCCTTGTGTTTATTAGAATATAATGTTTTTCTAGAATGCGTGGGAATGTGGGAATGTAATTTTATAATGAATAAATGAATAAATGTTTTTAACCCATGGGGATGGAGTTGCTGGAATATAATGATGGGGTTGTAATATTTGAAGGAAAAATTGACTTTGAGTGTGATGATAATGATATTTAATGTGGAATTGTTAATGGTTAATTAATGTTTAAAGAATTAATTAACGTCCAGTAGAACTGATAAAAAGGGAATGAATTAATCTAATAAATCTCTTTAAATGTTTTTGTGCTTATAGAATACATATTCTTAGAAGTAGCAGCCCGGAGTCTGAGAGACGTTAGCTGCAGTTGTGTTTAAGACTAGGTAATTCCCATAGTGTGGATGTGAGATATAATATATCATGTATTTTTTTGTGTTTCAATATGTTGCTCCACCCTGTCATTAAAGGAAACTGACACCCCAGGGATTCTAAGCCCTAGGGGGTGTTTTCCCCAACATTTCGATTGGAGGATGAATGGCTGACTACAACCTTTGGCCCCACTCTCTTCTCTTGGCATTTACTGGTGTTGGTAGGCACATTGGTTAGTTTTTCCCATATAAGTGTGTAGAGGGCTGTAATGGCTTGGGGTTATTCACACAGATATATTCTGGATATAGTTTTCTATGTACTACTATATGTGTAACGTGTATAGGCTGTGATGGATTGAGGATCCTTACTCGGTGTATGGGTTGTAATGGCATGAGATATAATACCTGACGTATGATACACGTTATGTGAGTTGTGGTGGCTCTGAGAAACTACCTGGTTACATTGGTGTGTGTACGTGGTGGTTTTGTTGCACGAGGTGCATATTGTGGTGCTTCGCTCAGGTGTCTGCGGGAAAGCCTTTTTGGAGAGAGATGCTCAGGACGTGCGACGTTCAGAGAAAGAGGCAAACCAGTGGGGAGGTAGTAGTGGGGTACCCTTGATATTCATTATTATATGATATATTCTTGTATGCGTTACATGGTGAGAGTATCCATGGTGAGGTTGGGAACATAGTACACCTGTTTAGGTGAAGAGTTAGTTTGACTTGTTGTTCACTGTGCTTTAGTATGCTTTCATTACATTGCCCGAGAGGCTTCGAGGAGGATCCTAGTGAGTATAATGTTATAATCACCCTATATATATATAAATTGTTCTTTACGTCACATGGAGTAGGTTGGAGATCTGGCTGGTGTTTACTAGCTTGTGGTTGCAGGAGCTGTTCGGGCTTGTGGTTTCTATTGTTTTTAATTTCTTTTGGGTACATGCAGTTTTTCCCCTTTCAGTTGTAGTACTTCAGCATTACATTTCATATGTATACTTGGGTTTTTATTTATATTTCAGTCTGAGTTGTATTTGATTGGTTTCTATCTTATGTCTCTCTTCTGCATGTATTCTTTTATAGGGTAATGCCTCCCATTTTGTGTGTTACTATACCCTTGGTGATAGTCTCTAACCCGGGGCCTACTGGAGGTAGTACTCAGGGGTCATTATCTGCCTTCTCACATTACTGGTCCAGGAGGGGTACACTTTTTTGGGAGGGGGTCGTGAAAGAGTGATTTCAGATGTGTGTTTGAGGGATATGATGGAGTTTGGAGTTAAGAATAGGTGAGGTTGCATGGGTTGGTTGGGAAATGGTGCCATTCATGTTTATCAAGTGAGGTAAACACTAGAGACCGGCTGAGACATAGGTGTTTAGGGCCCCCTATGATCTGATGTATGAAACATTAAGATTACAATGCCTACTAAACAAGGTGATACTAGTTGTAGGGTAGAGACATAAGAAAGGATCTTGCAACATTCTTCTTTGTGCCTGTGTTTGAATGGGTATACCTTGGGATAGGTTAGCCTAAAATGAATAAAAGACAACAATTAATTAATTAATGTTGAGTCTTCCACATTCCAGGTTTAGGAACTCTAACGGTTTTTTATTTTATAGGTATGGCTCTAGGTCGACTTCCTCATCAGGTTTGCGCAGAAAATGTCCAGTATTCTATTCTAGTAGATCACTAAAGAGTATAGGTTGACGACAATGACACTTGGAGGAAGACACTCCAAGAGTTTCAGCACCAGATTCTACAGAAGTACGAGGGCTCTGTTTCGGATGCAGTCATAGAAGACTGGTTAGAGGAGGTCGAGATTAGCTTTAGTTAGATTCGTGCTCGTAAGGAGAACTGGTTTTCCTTGGTTGTGATGATGCTACATGGAGCAGGGAGGTAGTGGTGGTTGTTGTTCGTTGGGGATCGTGAGAAGTCCGGGATCTCATGGGAGGAATTCCGAGACAATTTTAGAGTCATGTTTCTTTCTTCGACTGCGAAGGCATCCATTTGTTGGGAGCATCTTACCCTTAGACAGGGGAGCTCCCGTGTTCAAGATTTTGGAATCCGTTTTAGGAAACTTTTACGATATGCTTCAGACCTGCTTCCAGATGAGGAGTCTAGGGTGAGACATTTCGAGGAGGCTTTGCATCCAGAGATCCAGCGCCAAGTCACCCCATTTATGCTAAAAAAATTATCTTGAGGTACTGGCGAGTGCATAGGTTGTCGAGAGAACTTTTTATATGACATAATCATCACGAGAGGGTAATCAACATGATTTCTCACGAAGAAAAGCTATGGTCCAGGGTTCCTGGTTTTTTGGCTAGAAGAGTTTTTGTTCAGCCAGGGGTAGGTCCAAGCCCTTCATATCTAGTTTCTCCAGAGGCAGCAACTCTTAGGCTTATGCCAAGGGATAAGGTGATTGTTTTTCTTGTGGGGGTTGTGGCCATCAGCAGTAGGAGTGCCTAACCATTCAGAGTGGTCATCATGCATCGGGTGCTACGCTCCAGGTTCCTTCCAATGAGGAAGTTCCAACAGAGTCAGCAGCAGCCAGTTGCACTGGCTCTAGATCCGCAGAGGGTATGGGGTATGCAGAGGGCAACCCCATGATGCTCCCCATCCTTAGAGATCAGAGCACGACTGTGGTGGTGGTTGTCATCAGGGTCAGAGAGGCTGTGTAGGAGGTCATGGTCAGCATTATGCTCTAGCGTTGCCAGCTCTAGGCGAGCCATGCATCATTAGAGGTATCCTTTGCTTTTTTTCTACCTTGGTGTATGCCTTGTTTGTTTCAGGAGCGACACACTCCTTCATATCACCTACCCTTGTCCACGCATTGAGACTTGAGGTAGAGAGGATTCCAGTTCCCTTGGAGTTTACTACGCCAGTTGGAGGTCGAGTTAACTTTGTTTGAAGTATGTAGAGACTGTGACATAGTGTTGGGGAAACACCGCTCTTGGGGAGATTTCCTATGATTATGAATACAACCATATAATGTCATCCACTGCATGTATTGGTTGTATTCGGGGTAGGCTATTGTGGATTGCTTCAGGAAGACGGTCGTCTTTATTGGTGCCGATGGAGATCAAGTGGTGTATTGTTGTGAGCGAGAACCTCGGATGGGTCATAGGCAGTTCCTTCCTTATCATCCATGATGGATAAGATTATGTTGAGTTCTTCAGAGGTTCAATAGTTTCTATTTCCTAGGGTCGTAGAGGAGTACCCTGATTTCTTTCTAGAAGAGGTTTTAGAATTAACCCCTCGATGAGAGATCGAGTTTGGGACCGAGATACAGCTAAGAGAGTCTCCTATCTCTATGTCTCCATATAGGATGTCCCATTCTGAGTTACAGGAGCTACATACACATCTTGATGGTATATTAAAGTCCGGTTTTGTTAATCCTAGTGTGTTACCGTGGGGTGGACTAGTTTTGTTTGTGAAGAAGGACGATGACAGTTTGCTGTTGTGTGTCGATTATCGTCACTTAACCAAAGTGAAAATAATGAATTTCTATCATCTTCCATGGATTGATGAAATATTCGATCAACAGAAGGGTGAAAGTTGATTCTCAAAGATTGAGTTGAGGTCAGGATATCATCAGATGCATGTGAAGGATGTGGATATCCCGAAGACTTCTTTCTGTTGTAGTCATGGGCCTCATGAGTTCATTGTAATGTCGTTTTGTGTGACGAATGCTCCAGCTGTATTCATGTGATTAATGAATGTTGTGTTCTGTGAGTTCCTGGAAAAGTTTTTGGTAGTTTTCATCGACGAAATCCTTGTGTACTTTACATATATAGAGGAGCATTCAGAGCAACTACGAGCCATTTTGGGAGTTCTTCGCCAACATCAGCTGTTCGGGAAGTTATCGAAGTGTGAGTTTTGGGATCGATAAGTCTGTTTCATGGGGACTGTTGTGTCCCAAGAGGGAGTAGCTTGGGATCCATCGAAGATAGAAGTAGTTGGGTCTTGGGAAGTCCCCAAGATAGTGTCAGAGGTGCAAAGTTTCTTTGGTATCATAGGATACTACAGGAGGTTCGTAGCCTATTTCTCATGAGTTGCGACTACGTTGATAGCTTTGACTAGGAAGGATCAAGCATTTATATAGACTGATCAGTTTTAATGCAGCATTTGAGTATCTAACGTAGAAGTTAGTAAGTGCTCTAGTTCTTTGTCTTCCTGCTGAGGGAGTTCATTTTGATGTTTTCTGCGATGCTTCACATATGGGGTTAGGTTCTGTTCTCATGTAGCAGAGGTCAGCTGTTTCTTATGGGTCCCAAAAGTTGCGTCCCAATGAATGCAACTATTCCACCCATGATCTTGAGTTGGTATCCCTGGTGGTTTATCTGAGGTTGTGGAGACATTACCTCATTGGTGAGCACTTTGTGGTTTTCATTAATCATAAGAGATTGAGTTATGTTTTCTCCTAGCATGACATGAACATAAGACAATGTTAGAGGATGGAGTTCTTGCAGGAATACATATTCGAAATATCACATACACATGGAAAAGGGAATGTTGTAGGTGATGCACTGAGATGAAAGTTACGTAGTGATGCTATGCATGAATCCAGTGATTCCTAGAGAGTAATGGAGGAACTGTCAGCATTGCATGTTGATATAGAAGAAGTTGGGGGTAGAGGTTGTCTTTTTTAGATGATAGTATAGTCATCCCTGATGCAGAAGGTGGAAGAGTCCCAATTGGGAGATCTAGAGGTGGAGGTTTTGAGAGACCGAGTTGTTTGTGGTGAGGCCCCTGATTGATTGTTGGAGGATGAAAAACAACGAGTGTTGTATCATGGAAGTCTTTTTGTTCCCTTGATGATGCGTGAGATAGTTCTCAGAGAGTTCTATAGTTCACCTTTAGCAGTACATCCTGGCATGACAAAAATGGACCAATCCTTGAGGATTCAGTTTTGGTGGCCTGAGATGAAGTGTGCGGTTGTAGAGTTTCTATCTTGATGTTTAGTTTGCCAGAAGGTGAAGGTTGAACAATGTGTTCCAGGTGGTCTTCTCCATCCATTAGAGATTACTCAGTGGAAGTGGGAGGACATCTCAATAGACTTTGTTACTGGTTTACCTCAATCTCTAGGAGGAAATGATGCTATTTGGGTAGTAGTGTATCATTTAACAAAATCAGACCACTTCATAGTAATCAAGGAGTCAAGATGAGTGGAAGTTTTGTTGAGGCGGTATCTAGAGGATTTGGTGAGACTTCACGGAGTCCCTAGGACGATCATTTCTGATCGAGATCTACATTTTACCTCCAGGGTGTGGAGAGGTCTCCAACATGCTTTTGGTTCACAAATATGCCTTAGAATTGCTTTTCATCCTCAAATGGATGGTTAGACGGAGAGAACCATCTATAATCTTGAAGACATGTTACGCTCTTGTGTTCTTGATTTTGGAGGTTCGGGGATGAGGCACTTACCCTTGGTGGAGTTCTCTTACAACAATAGTTTTCACTCCACCATCGGTATGGCAACTTTTAATGCCTTGAATGGTCAACCATGCCATTTTCCGTTGTGCTAAACTGGGGTCAGAGAGTTAGAAATTCTCAGACCGGAACTAGTGCAGAATACAATAGAGATGGTCCAGGTGATTCGTGAGAGGATGAAGACAATGAAATATCATCAAAAATCATATGATTATCAAAGGAAAAGACCCTTAGAGTTTAATGTTGGGGATCATGTGTTTCTGAAGGTGACTCCCCATCGTGGGAAGCGAAGGTTTGGTCATGGAAGTAAGCTTTCTCTCTAGTTTATTGGGCCTTTTGTGGTGTTAGCTTGTGTGGGAGATGTGGTTTATCGAGTATCACTTCCCCCACAGATGAGTCGGATACACGATGTTTTCCATGTATCACAGCTCCATCGTTAACTTCATGATGACTCTCACATCATCGATTTAGGAGAGATCGATGTTGATGATGATGCAACCTTTGAGGAGCGACATGTGGAGATCCAAGACTGGAAGTTGAAGGGGTTGCGTGGGCATTCTATCCCCTATGTTTGTGTCTTGTGGTGACACGGTGGCATGGAGGAGAGTACCTGGGAATTTGAGTCACAGATACGTGCTCAGTACCCAGTGTTGTTTGATGTTTAACTATATTCATGTAATGATGTTCCCTTTGTGGTTAGACCTTTCATGTTTTATTTATGAATTTTATTTTTGTTGCTTTTGTGGCTTGCTCCCATTTGAGAGGTATCTCGATATGTGGTTGTTCAGACCCGGTTTCTTTTTCTTTTCTATATATAAAGTTTTTGAATTATCGAGGATGATAATGTTTTGAGAGGTATCTCATGTAATGGCCCGGACCTCCCCAGTCCATTACTTTATGAAAATATGGTGTTTGAGGTGTTCCGGGAGGTCAAGGTGACATATCACCATCACTTTACCAAATTTCCAATTTAGGGAATAGTGTTTTATCAGTGAGGATTTAGTGAACAGTGTTCTATCGGT
The DNA here is from genome assembly GCA_963277665.1 of Viscum album. Classification (NCBI taxonomy): domain Eukaryota; kingdom Viridiplantae; phylum Streptophyta; class Magnoliopsida; order Santalales; family Viscaceae; genus Viscum; species Viscum album. The sequence continues at coordinate 1,677,988,746 of OY728143.1, read as the reverse complement.
GAGGTTCTGTGAACAGTTCTACCGGTGAGGTTTGTGAACAGTTCTATCGGTGAGGTTCTGTGAACAATTCTATTGTTAAGGTCTGTGAAAAGTTCTATCGCTGAGGTTTTAGTGAACAGTGTTCTATCAGTGTGGTTTTGTGAACAGTGTTCTAATGGTATACTTGAACAGTGTTTCTAGATCGGTGAGGTTCTAATGGTGACCTTCTAATGGTAGACTTAAAGAGTGTTTCTTGAACGGTGCGGTTCTAACGTTGACCTTCAAACTGTAGAATTGAACAGTGTTTCCAGAATAATGCGGTTGTAATGGTGACCCTTTAAAGGTAGACCTGAACACTGTTTCCATAACTTTGAGTTTCTAACGGTAGACTTGAACGGTGTTTCCATAAAGGTAGGTGTACAGTATTTCCAGAATGGTGAGGTCTATTGGTATCCTCTAACGGTGAGGTCTATCAGTAACCTCTAACGATGAGGTCTATCAGTAACCTCTAACGGTGAGGTCTATCAGTAACCTCTAATGGTGAGGTCTATCAGTAACATCTAACGGTGAGGTCTAACTATGACCTTTTCTTTCCTTTGCTAAATTTTGAGTATGTGAACAATGTTTCCATCTTCCTATAGTTTCACATATTTGACATTTCCTTTGACGTAAAATACATTTAAATCATTATTTTAAAGACTCTAAAGGTCGATTCAAATGCCGTAAATCATATATTAATTATTCCAATGGATCTGGATGTTTTTACTTGGTTAAACAACGTGGGTTTATGCGAATCGATTTTAATGTGGAATTAAGCGTATCTTAAATCGTCGCCCCATTAAATCTTCAAAAGGGACAAGATATCATCCTCCCTTGTTCATCCTATTTGTTCTCGGCTATGAGATGCTAGAACCATTCAATCCTTCATGTAAGAGTTTCACAATAAAACTTTACTCCTCGGATTGGTTTCGCTCTACAATGATATAACCGATCTATATTGGTCAATATTCGATATAAGGGATGTTTTATAGTCATTTCATTGGGGATCGTCTCCTCCTGTTTCTCCTTTCCATGTTATAGCATGTAATCTCCATGCTTCTAATGGGGTTTTTCTTGGGGTTTGGTTGGTGATTTCGTACCGTGGATTCCTCGGGTGGATGCAGTTGTCGCGAGAGGAGGATCGTGACCCGTTGTGTGGATAAAGAACGCGAGGAACTGTTTGAGGTAGGGGATTCATTGCTTCTCGTTCTTATATGTGCAATTCTATTTTTAGCATGTGTAACCCCCCTAGATGAAAATGTAATTTACATAATAAATATTTGAACCGAATAAATTAATTGATATTGATTATATGTTATTGCCTCTCTTTATTACTTGATTGTGTGATATATATGATTGGTCTTTATGGAAATCAGTAAATAACGTAAATTGGGATTAATTGATAATTTTTTGGCTACAGATAATGTGGCATGAAAAAGAATCTATTTCTTATTGTAATTTTATTTTAATCAAATTAGTGCAGTAAGCATGTTTAATTAGTAAAGATAACTTACTTATTAGGTTTCGTGAAATTGGAACCTACAAAAAACAAATCTGTTAATTCAATATGGATCAAAGAACTGAATGTTTGATAATTCATTAAGGGGTTCTGTGTTACCCTCTCGATTGTTAAAGGGCCAAGGGCCCAATTAATGGGGTGTTTGTTTTCCTGCTGCTTGTGTTGTGATATGATCCTGAATTGCTATTTTGATATGTGGGGGCATAGAGGCTTTTGGTTGTGGCATCAGATGAATCCTAGAGTGGCCATACACATCAGTTTATGCATGTGGGTGTCATGGAGGACACCAGGGATGATGGAATGGAGTGGATGTGATTGAGATTGTTGGATTCCCGATAATTTTGATTGGTTGTTTATCTGATTTACTTTTCCCCACTACTCAAGTCAGTTGGTCTTACTTATCCTTCTTCCAAAAGTGGAAAAGAGACGCATGTTATGCCACGTGCTTTCTATGTTTATATTCTCATGGAAGGATGGGTATATGCTCTTTCTATAAGCGATAAACACTATACAGGTAGTATATCTACTCACTGTGTTGAGCCCCCTTGTTTTTAGTTCCATATAATGTTTTTCTAGATTGCCTTGGATTGTGGGAAAGTAATTCTATAATGAATAATTGAATAAATGGTGTTAACCCATGGGAGTGGAGTTGCTGGAACATAATGATGAGGTTGGAATATTTGAAGGAAAAATTGACTTTGGGTGTGATGCTAATTAAATTTAATGTGGAATTGTTCATGGATAATTAATATTTAAAGAATTAATTAACATATAGTGGAATTGATAAAAATGGAACGAATTAATCTAATAAATCTCTTTAAATTGTTGTGTCCTTATAGGATACCTAGTCATAGAAGTAACAGCCTGAAGTATGAGAGACGTTAACTGAAGTTGTGTCTAAGACTAGGTAATGCCCATAGTGTGGATGTGAGATATAACATATCCTGTATGTTTTGTGTTTTTATACTCTAGTCCACCCTGTCAATAAGGGAAACTGACACCATGGGGATTCTGAGCCATGGGGGGTGTTTTTCACAACATTCCGATGGGAGGATGGATGGCTGACTACCCCCTTTGGCCCCGCTCTCTTCTCTTGATAGTTACTGGCACTGGAAGGAACATTGGTTAGTTTTTCCCATATATGTGTGTAGAGGGATATAATGGCTTGTGGTTATTCACACACATATATTCTGGATATAGTTTTCTATGTACTACTATAGGTGTAATGTGTATAGCCTCTGATGGCCTGAGGATCCCTACTCAGTGCATGGGCTGTAATGACATGAGGTATAATACCCGACGTATGATACACGTTATATAAGCTGTGGTGGCTCCCAGAAACTACCTGTTTTCTTTGGTGTGTGGGCGTGATGGTTTTTTTTCATGAGGTGCATATTGTGGTGCTTATCCCAGGTGTCTGCGGGCAAGCCTTTTGGAGAGAGATGCTCAGGACGTGCGACGTTGGGGAAAAGCAGAAAACTAGTGGGGAAGTAGTAGAAGGGTACCCTTTATATTATTTATTATATGATGTATTCTTTTATGCGTTACTTGGTGAGAGTATCCATGGTGATTTTTGGAACTTAGTATACCTGTTTAGGTGACGAGTTAGTTTCACTTTTCGTTCACTGTGTTTTAGCATGCTTTCTTTACATTACACGAGAGGCTTCAGGGAGGATCCTACTGAGTATACTGTTATACTCACCCTATATATATATATATATATAAAATTTAGGTCACTTGGAGTAGGTTGAAGATCAGGCTGGTGTTCACTAGCTTGTGGTTGTAGGAGCTGTTTAGGCTTCTGGTTGCTTTTGTTTTTTACTTTCTTTTGGGAACATGTAGTTTTTTCCACTTTTAGTTATAGTACTTCTGCATTAAATTTCATATGTGTACTTGGCTTTTCATTTATATTGTAGTCTGAGTTGGATTTGATTGGTTTCTATCTTATTTCTCTCTTCTTCATGTGTTCTCTTAGAGGTTAATGCCTCCCATTTTGTGTGTTACTATACGCTCGATGCTAGTCTCCAACCTAGGGCCTACTGGAGGTGGGTCTCGAGTGTCATTATCTCCCTTCTCGCTGGCCTAAGAGTGGTACACATTGCGGGGAGGGGGTCATGACATGGTTTGATTTATTCTCAAATTAAGGCATCTATGTCAATTTTAGGGGTTTTAGAGAGAATTTAAAATGATTTGTTTCAATAAAATGTGGATTTAGAGGTGTGATGATGGGATAGAGTGGATTCATTTTTATAATGTAGGGGAAGTGGAATTCTTGTAAATAAAAAAAGGTATACATTATTGGGAGGTATCAATTACATCATGTGACTCATAATTCAAAAATTACAGAATAAACAAAAATTATGGTCGATCCAATTCTCCATAAAATAAATAGAAGTGAATTTTTATAATTTTATTCCTTAAACATTATGTTTTGTTATATTTTTTCATTTTAGTATCTCATTTAGCTAACATGTTTACCAAAATAAGTCATATAAAGATTAATATTAAATTAAAGTATGATTTTATATAAAATATATAAAATTTTAAATAAAAAATAAGATATGTAATTTGAAAAATAAAATTCCCTTATGATTATGAAATTAATTTTAAAACATGTGCATGTAATGAAAAAATCACCTCTTTAATACGAACCATGATCACCATGTTTTTAATATCTATGGGTAAATATGTTAATTATTTAAGTTAAATTGGTACGATAATGGATCATATTATTTATTAATTAATATTTACATGTCAAATGGAATATGACAATACTTTTATACATTTAAATCATTTAATAAAATTTCATTTCATGTAAAATAATGGTAATGTAAATTTAGACATTATTTATTTAATTTTTATTTAAAAAATAAGAAAAAAAATTAAATAAAAAATTTTAACATCATATCAATGTAGCAATATATATTCATCTAAAAAATAATTTAACATATTAACTCATTAAATTTTATTTACTCACAGTGTTTTTATTATCATAAATAATATTTAATTATTAACTAAATAATCCATCAGTTATAGTTTGTTAAGAGTTTAATGTAACTATATCATCTATAAAAATTAAATTTAAATTACCACAATAAAAAAATAAATTTACCGTTCGAAATAATGTTTATAACTGAAGACATTTAGCTTTATCTATACTCTAATTATTTAAAAATGATAATGGTAAGGATGTTTCCTTTTTGTATTTTCCCTTACTTAATATATTATATGGGTCATTTTCATGAACATATATTCCACTAAATATTAAATCTCTAAAAAAAGTGGATATAGTATATGTATTGGTAGAAAATGGATTTGGGACAAGTTTATTGATCATTTTGGCCCTATGTTTAAGGTTTAGTCTCTTGTTAAGATTACCTTTATCATAACAACTATAATTTATTTTAATTATATTCTCTAATATTTTTGGTAGAAAAAATGTTGATCTTATCAGAAAATAGATATTATAATTTTTACAATCATATATGACCTTTCTTTTCAAATTCAATTTGCAGATGTGGAAAAATTATGCTTAACGTTGATCATACTGACGTGATGAGAAAGCATGTTTTTAAAGTTACATTTATAAAAAATTCATTATGTCATTATATATTAAAAAAATATAAATGTGAATAAAAATAGATTCATGGATTAACAGATATATAATCAATCATTTTGGACTTTAAAATATTATTAAATATAATTTATCATTACTAGTTATATTGAGGAAAAGGTAGTTTTCAATAAAAATGTAGTATTTTTCATAATTTATAAAATAAAATTATCATAAAAAATTTGAAATTCACCCTAAGATAGTTTTTACATTTTGAATAGAAAAGTTAGTTCTAGTTTAAAAAAAATTAATAATGTTTCCTAATTTAGTTTTAAAATAAGTGCTCCATTAAAAGGTGGTAAAACTCAATATCGTGTGTAATGCCAGATAAAACATTATTATTTGTAGGATAATGTTATCATTGTGTTTATTATGAAGATATATAGAAACAAAATAAAAATTATTCTAAACTAAAAATACTGAAATTTCATTGGGTGTTAAAAATAAGTACCATGACATAATGACACCCATGAAAGGAACTCCAGAATTGGCCACCATTCCTATTTATCTTAGAATATACGACATGGCATTAATCCCACCCATATAAATTATCAAAAAGATACCTGCAAAATTCATTCCACAATCTAACCTTATTTACATAGCAAGAAAGTAGGTAAAATTTAAAAGTCATATGATACATGAAAACATCATGTTGTTTATTTCTCCATAGATCATAAAATCCCTTCCTCTGTAAATTTTCCTCCAAACACTTGATACCTTGACACACCATACCATGTTTTGGCCATGAATAAAAAATAGAAATATTTAGTATTTTTAAACAATACATAAGACTAATTACTTTAATAACATTATCATATACTCAAATAAAATAATCCTCAAGCATCAGATGTTTTGACAGACATGGTATCATTGTGACTCACCAATATTATAATCACATGTATTCAAAATCCAACCTTTCACATTAATAACCAAAAGAACCTATATTTATTATATTTCTCCTCCATAATAACATCTCATTTTAAACATATCCCATAAAATATCTTATTAAAACATCCCAAAATCCTAATCATGTAATGTAACATGATAAAATAGACTAGTTCATTAAATAAATATTTTTCTCATAACCAATTATAACACAACAAAAAGTTAGTGTTCCTAATAACTCATCAATTTAACATTAAAGATATATATGATTTACCATTATGTGGATATATTTGGTGGTCCCATAATGAATGAGATGTTATCATCAACATTCATAGAAAATAAAATGAGTAATTATCCAGGTGGTACCCTAAGTCATATTAACAACACCTACTCAATGTCACCCGTATGCACATATATATCATAAAATTAAATTGGATATAAAATACATGATTATAGAGAAATTATTCTTATCAAATTAATCTTGTAAATAGTCAATTCCAAATACCTCCTAAGTATTCACATTTAGAAATATTATTGAATGAAATATAGATACCAATTCACAATCAATGTTTTTAGAGGTAGTTAATTTTCAAATATAGTCTCAAACATTGACCTTACTTTTACTGACCAGCAATACAGTGCAGAAATGTTTTCATGATTTACATGATATCATCCTCACTAACATTACATAATTTTTATGAATGATTAAGAAGTATCACACACATTGGTGAAAAACAAAATTAGATCCCCATGTGTTGCATGACCGCTCACACACCAAGGTAAAATCTCTTTTAAAAATTACTCTCAATCTGCTGACGTTGTGGTGTGAACCTTCTTTTAGGAGTCATATATGGAATTAATCCATTTTTGGATATAAATTTTTTATCTAGTATTTATATGAAGTTATAGGCCATATTTGGACGTAGAATACAATTTATAATGACAAAACTATTTTGCAATCATGTAGAAATTTTTAATATTTCATTTTATAGATTATGGAGTATAAAAATTATGGATTTGATGTTATGGTCATATTATGTTAAAATTTTCATGGAGGGGTTCTTCTAAATCAACATGAATTCCACATTGAATTCCACAAGTGTACATTAATGAGGATCTCAATGCCTATCATTTTGCAGGAACCCCACATATAATTCTCTATAGATGTTCCCATGTGAACCTGGTCTAGGTGCTCAACAATTTAACATACATCAGGAACCATACATCACACACCAAATTTTAGCTTCCACAGGTGCACATTCTTATTGATTTACCCCATGAAATTCTTTTGGAATAATAATTCTCATGACTTAAAGAAGATATTTTATTTTCTATATATATTTTATATTCCAAAAACCCTACTCATATATCCCTAAATTCTAAATATTTATTCATTATTTCTTAGGGACATATTCAACCCAAAAATTGTTATGGACACTCTTCTATGGTGAACCCCTCTTATTTCATATAGAACCAAAATTAACACTTTGATTATCATGTAATTAAAAGTTGTTATCTTTCCATTGAGACCACATTTTCATATAAAAATTTACCTAATCCACCCATTTCAATATGAAATGAAATAAAGTGTGACACTATATATTGGACATGTGAATATAGAAAACAATTTACAAACCTAACAGTTGAAATTCACTATAGATTCCCACAAGTTATTTATAAATCAAAAACCCTGGGAATTGGATTGATGAAAAGGTACCTATATTTGGGTTCCTTGGTATCCTAGAGTTGATTCATTCCAATGTATCCCAATGTGGAGTTATTATATTGACATTACCATATATAGTTTTTGCAGAGTCTTATTAAACCATACATGGTAACGCATTTTCCTAGCTCAACTACATGTGTTCCCATTCACACAGGTCACCTACTTTGGTGCCCATAATTCTGTTACTCTCAACTGAGTTTGTCACTACGGTTATAGATAATGTTTATCTACATGTTTCCATTTTAGGTTGTGATAATTCTCTAATGGAACACTAGTATTACCAAGACAACTTATGTAATCCACACTATTAATATTTAGGGTTCGCTGAAGAATGATTTGTGTAAAAATACTAGAAAAACCCCATAATGATAAAAAATTACTTATTTTTACATACGACTATTATGCTCCTATAAAACCTTTTGTGATATACTATTCATTTTCCCTGATATTTCTTGATTTGTGAAATGCATCTCGATTTCCAAAAACAAGAGTTCAGTTAAGATTATACTCTTTGTTTCCCAAAATATGATATGTTTATATTCTTTTCTTGAGTTACCATAACACATTTTGTTATGAATCACCTCTTGGATTCCAGAAAAACAATGGTTAAAGTTTACACTTTTTATGAAAAACACGTTGAGTTTATACATTCTTTAGTATTTCAAAAAATAACATTTGTAGACATGCCACTCTTGGATTCTCCATATTAAAGGTGTTTCAATGATATTCATGGTTCCCAATATACCTAGTGATAATATCATACTATTTTTCTATAAATAAAATGAGTTCATATTATCAGTTTGTTTACCCTAATTTAAATGATTCAAGATCCTGCACAAATTTTAAAAAAATAAACTAAGTTGATATTCTCATTCTTGTTTCCCAAATATACCTAGAGTCTACAATATCCTATTTTTTACCCAAATTTCCATCAATTTAGAGAAAACTATAAGGAATTGATATTCCATGAATTGAATTATATTTTACGTTAAACTAGAAAGGATTGAATCAATAGAATCCCATCACCAAACCATTTTTATATACCATTCAAATAATAATACACTCTTTATAACATTAACGTACGCTGATGTAGACCAAGAAAACATACAATAAAAATTCCCACAACTGTTTTTTTCACATGAATATAAAATTTAAAATATCCCTCATAAAATTTAACCAATCTATATGGGTTTTAAACACATATATAGGGAAACATTGGAACCTCATTTCATGGACATAACCCCACTATTATAACATGTCTCACCTTCTTTCATAGGGTCCCAATAAACCCCTATATAGAATAAATTCAATAATTACATGTCACGACCCCCTCCCACCAAAGATGCCCCTCCTGAGCTGGAAATGGTGAAAGGGAGATAATGACCCTCGAGTCCCGCCTCCAGTAGGCCCCAGGGTGGCGACTAGCACCAAGGGTATGAGTTTTCACAAATATGGGAGGCATTACCCTCTTTATTTTTAAAGATCAGGAAATAGGAAAAGTCAACCACCATAAAGGAAAAGAACCAGTGTATATGAATAAACCCAAACCAATCCCACATGCATGTTTAAACAATTTTATATCAAGTTATAAGTACAAGAAAGCTCAGAGTACAATACCAAAAGAAAACAAAGGTATAGCAACAGAAACAACTCCACCTGTCCGACTAGTAGGGTCCCACAAAACCCTGGTAGTCCTCCTGGAAACCTTAAAGTAAACGTAGGGTGAGCATACAAGTATCCTCAGTAGGGAAACCTAAATCTCTCGTGCACAAGTGGGGAGACATCCTAATGTCTCATGAGAACAACAGAAGAAACCTAGCAAGGAATTCTATCCACCCAACCACACCAGCCACACTCACCAAAACACAAGCACAAAAGGTAGTAGTATATAAGAAACAAGAGTATTGGGTACCCTGCACCAGTTCCCTTTAGTTAGCTGCTCTTCCTAATGACCAAAGTCCTGACTCTATCACACTCTCCCCGCCCGCACACATCTGGGCCTCACCACCACGTATCCCGCCTGCACACACCTGGGCATCACAACCACGTATCCCGCCCGCACACACCTGGGCCTCACAACCACGTATCCCGCATGCACACACCTGGGCCTCACAACCACGTATCCCGCCCGCACACACCTGGGCCTCACAACCACGTATCCCGCTCGCACACACCTAGGCCTCATCCGAAAGATTCTTGGGAAAAAAAGTAGAACCTTCCTGAAGAGTCTTGGGCCTAAGCCACCCCAATTGAAACCTACCCGAAGAGTCTTAGGTGTAAGGTTTCCTCAAGCCATCACAACCTAGGGGAGAAGGAGTAGTAAGGATCTAGTAACTAAGGGAAAAACACCCTCTCCCATGAAATGGGAGTGTTCGGCACTCAGTGCTCAACATGGGTGGGGTGCGATAAAACACAAAAGATACAGATATATATATATATATATAGATACCAAACACACAGCCCAACCTATGGCTTCTAAACAAAAAAATGAGCACGTGCCTCGACAATGCTACCACGAAGTATGTATACCACAAACAATCCCAACCCCCTTTAGTTTTTTATGTTTTCAATAGAAATTATTTTATTTAGTTCCTGAACTACTGGGAAACTATCCACAACCATCCACATCAATCGTTCGTATAACATATCCCTACCATCCACAAATCAAGTTAGGAAAACACAAGCAACACAACCAAGACCTTCTTATCAACCAACCAACCCCATTGATTATTATTTCCGTTTCATTGCCACGCCCCACCGTTTATTAACTCTTCCACTTTAATTTAATATTCACAACCTATAGCCCATTCACATTTAAACCCAGCCCTACAGCCCCGCTTCCAACCACCATAACCACAACCGTACCATACATCATTTCCCTTTTAATACCATTTATTGCACCCCCCTTCCCATTACCATCACAACATTCACACCAACCCACAACCAAGTCAACCACAGCCCCGCTACTCACCTGATCCACAACAACCCACAAAACACCCCCAACAAATGCCACGTAACCAAACCAACACCCACATGTTCATTTTTTCCATTTTGTTTAACTGGGGTTATCACACAAGGGTTCCAGATTTTAATAGCCAACTTTACGTGATTAACCGATTTCCACATTCCACAAGGTTTTCACCCAAAATAAAATCCAGAAGGAGAGGGAAACATTTAATTGCGTAAGCAAAGGCCTCCAACGACTGTGATTTTCCGTAGGCAGAAGCTCATTCAATTCATAACATAATATCACTGGATATAAAGTAACAGCAGTCACAACTTCCCATCCCCGTTATATAAGCCAGTTATTATCTTCATTAAACTGGTTCAAAAGTGTTTCACGTAAACAAGAGAACACCCACCCCGCATGATGCACAAATTAGAGAGACGAAGGTAAGATCCCTACCTCAATAGGTTCTTAATCGCAATGCTCCCCCGGATCAACCTTAGAAGACGTCTGTCAGCATCCTTCACTTCTGTCGGTCCCGGAAAAACCTCCTCGGGTGGATGTCGGAAAGGAAAGGCCAAAGGAAAGACAACGGATCGAAGCTCGGAAGTTCCGCCTCATCGTTATGATCCCGTGACCACTTACGGATCGTAAATCGGAGCTCGGACGAAGAAGTTATGGTAGAAAGAGCCTTCGAGTCTCTTGGGAGAGCTCTGCTCAAAGGAGAGGGGATGAGAGGTGTGTGTTGAAAAGGAGGAGGGGACCCCTCCTTTTATAGGCGTGAAAATAAAAATTACACGGCGTGTACTTTATGGTACTCGGCGTGTACTCGGTTCTTTCACACGGTCTCCACGCGGCTTCCAACACGGCTCCACAACCGTTGACTGGTCAACACACGGTTTGAGGGTAACGCATACACTGGGAAAGACTACACGGCTTGTAGTTTAGACACATGGTGTTTACTCATTCATTGCACATGGCAATGACACATCTCCAACACGGTACATGACCATTGACTGGTAACGCGTACGCGGGGAAGGACTACACGACGTGTAGAGCTGGTCACACAGTGTGCACCCATTATTCCACACAGCAAGGACGCGACCTGAAACACGAGGCATACTCGGAAAGGGGGTACATGGCATGTACTCAAACTACATGGCGTGTAATTTTAAAAATTTTAGAAAGTGTGAGAAAGGTCCATCTTACCCTCTAGAACACTTCTTGACCTTCTTTTTGACAAAGGAATGGGCCGGAGAGGTCCAGGACATTACATCAGATACCTCTTAAAACATTCTCATCCCCGAGAATTCAAAAACCAACCCAGAGGAAGCCAACAAGATACCTCTTAGGGTTCTCGTTATAACAGGAACCCAACCAACAACCCTAATCATATGTGTTAGGAATTACTTCATCTATGTCGAGATATTATCCGCTTTAGGCGGCACTGACTCGCCTGCATGGGTTTAATCGCATCCTCATTAATGCGTCTCGATTAAGAATTGGGTCTTTCCACTTTCATACATTAGGATTTTTCAACTCGCACTAACCCCAACACCACACAACCAACACACTACCCGAACACGTGGGTTTGGGAAATTCCTTCACCTATATCGAGAAATTATCCGCTTTAGCTGGCACTGACTCGCCCGCACGGGTTCAATCGCATCCGCATTAATGCCTCTCGATTAAGGGTCAGGTTTTTCCCTTTCCCACACATCCAGACATGTTACACACTACCAGGAAACAAAGAAACAAAAGGTCTCACAACTGACAAGACAAGAATTCCATATAACAAGGGTACAAAGTACAACATCAACACAAGCTCAGAAGAACAAGGGAAAAACACAAGTCAAAACAACTCAGAGTACTAAGCGTGCATCTGGGTCTCCCACTCCCAAGTTCTCTCCTCGAGGCCGCCATGCCTCCACAACACACGAACCAAGGGAATGGTTCGTCCACGGAGCACCTTCTCTTTACGATATTCGATTTTGACTGGTCGTTCCTCGAAGGTCGCGTTGTCCCCCATATCTACCTCTCCCCAGTCGATAACGTGGGAGTCATCGTGTAAGTACCGACGAAGTTGGGAGACGTGGAAGACATCATGAACTTTCTCCAACTGAGGTGGCAGGGCTGGCTGATTTGCCACCTCGCCGACTCACCTCAGAACCTCAAAATGTCTGATGAACCTGGGTGAGAGCTTTCTCCCTTTCCCAAAACTCCGCTGCCCTCATCGAGGGGAAACCTTCAAGAACACATGATCCCCCACCTCTAACTCCAAGGGACTCCTCCAAAGATCAACAGAAGACTTCTGTCAGTCCTGATCCGCTTTCATCCTCTCACGTACAGCTGGACTTTCTCTGTGGTGCTCTGCACTACCTCTGGCCCAAAAGGACCTATCTCACCAACCTCTGCCCTGCAAATGGGTGAACGACATGGACTTCCATACAAAGCCTCAAATGGTTCCATGCCAATAGTAGAGTGGAAGCTGTTGTTGTAGGCAAACTTTACTAAAGGCAAGTTCCGTACCCATGATCCTCCGAAATCTAGAACGCATGCTCGCAGCATGTCCTCCAACGTCTGGATAGTCCGCTCTGTCTGCCCATCGGTCTGGGGGTGGAAAGTAGTGCTAAGGCATAGCTGGGTGCCAAAAGCATGCTGTAGCCCCCTCCAGACTCGTGAGGTAAACTGAGTATCCCGATCTGAGACGATAGTCCTCGGAACTCCATGAAAACGCACCACCTCGTCTACGTACCTCTGTGATAAGGTACTCACCGGGCCTGACTCCTTGATTGCTAAGAAGTGGGCTGATTTCGTTAGTCGATCCACCACTACCCGGATAGCATCATAACCACCCTGAGCTCTTGGTAGTCCTGTGAATAAGTCCATTGAGATGTCATCCCACTTCCACTCGGGGACATCTAAAGGTTGCAACAAACCACCGGGAACACGGTGTTTAGCCTTCACTTACTGACACACTAGGCATTTAGCCCCAAACTCCACCACTACCCGTTTCACCCCAGGCCACCAAAACTGATCCCTTAGGCCCTAGTACATTTTTGAAACTCCAGGATGTACCGCCAAGGCTAAGCTATGGAACTCACGAAGAACTCCCTCACGCATCGCCTCCAGAACAAACACACTTCCATGGAAAAGCATCCGATGTTGGCTATCCTCTGAGCATCCTTCTGAAGCGTTCCCTTGATTGACACGATCCCGCATCACTTCCGCCTCGGAGTCCCCCCACTGAGACTGTTCCACCTACTGCAACAAGGAGGAATGCACAGTCCTCTGAAACAAAAAGCCTCTTATACCTTCTACCCTTGCATCCAAGTGTAAGGCAGCCAACTCTTCCATCACCTTCCAAGAATCAGTAGATTCCCGAACTACTTCCTAATGCGACTTCCTGCTCAGGGCATCAGCCACAACGTTGACCTTACCTTTAGTGTAATAGATTTTAAAGTCATAGTCTTAGAGAAACTCGACCCATCTCCACTACCGTAAGTTCAGGTCACACTGGGAGAAGATATAACACAGGATCTTGTGATCTGAGAAGACCACAAAGTGCTCCCCAAAGAGGTAATGTCACCACAACTTTAGTGCGAACACTACTACTGCAAGCTCCAGGTCATGGGTGGCATAGTTACTCTTGTGAGGGCGCAACTGCCTAGACCCATAACAAATCACTCCCTTCTTCTGCATCAGCACACACCCCAGACCAAGGCTAGAAGCATCACAAAACACCTCATAAAACAACCCTTCCTCTGGAAACCTGAGTACGGGAGCACTGACCAACTTCTCCTTCAGGTAGTCAAAAGATTTTTGGCACTGCTCGCTCCATAGGAAGACCTGGTTCCTCCTCGCCAAAGCTGTCAATGGAGTAGCAACTCGAGAGAAGTCCGAAACGAACCTCCGATAGTAACCTGCTAACCCCAGGAAACTATGAACTTCTGTCACGCTCTTGGGTGCTGCCCAAGAAACAACTGCCTCCACCTTCGACAGTTCCACTGACACTCCATGCTGAGACACCACGTGCCCAAGGAAGTATACTTCTTGTGTCAATAACATACTCTTTGACAATTTCTAGTAAATATAGTGCTGTCGAAGGAATTCGAAGACTGCCCTGAGATGCCCAACATGCTCCTCCTTTGACCTTGAGTAGATCAAGATGTCATCGATAAACACAACGACGAACCGGTCTAGAAACTCTCGGAAGACAAAGTTCATAAGTCCCATGAACATAGCCGGTGCATTCGTAACTCCAAACGGCATCACCACAAACTCGAAGTGCAAATACCTACACCTGAAAGCCATCTTCGAGATGTCACTGTCCTTTACCCTCAACTGATGATATCCAGATCGTAGATCAATCTTGGAAAACCAAATTTCTCCCCTCAGTTGGTCGAAGAGATCATCTATCCTTAAGAGGGGATAGCGGTTCTTGACCGTTACCTGGTTCAACCTTCGGTAGTCTATGCATAGCCTGAGACCACCATCTTCCTTATTCATGAAGAAAACTGGAGCACCCCATGGCGACACGCTGGGTCGAACAAAACCCTTCTCCATCAGATCATCAATCTGAATCCACAACTCCCTCAACTCTGAAGGTGCCATCCGATAAGGGGCCATCAAAATCGGACGGGCACTAGGCTGTAAGTCTATCCTGAACTCAACGTCACATCGGGGGGGGGGGGGGGGTAGAGTCACAACCTCCTCAGGGAAAACATCGAGGAACTCCCCAAAAACTTCCGGGACATCCATCATCTCTGTATCATCTGGAACCACTGATAACCCGCCTAACAAGGAAAGGAAAGGCTCCACACGCTGGCTTCCCTCCTGATAGCTCCTCTCGCCAACAAAAGATACACGGGGCCCATCCAAGTTGAAGAACACGACTCTTATTCGGAAGAAGTCGATAACGGAACTAATAGAAAACAACCAGTTGATGCCTAGGATGACATCGTATGACTGCATCTGTAACAGAAGAAGGTCCCCACCCGATCGATGTGGTCCCAACGTCAGCCCACATCCCCGGAAAACATAAGATACACTAGTCTGGACCCCAACTGGTGTAATCAGTACCAGTGGTACGGAATGTCTCTCTACGTCTAGTCTGAAAGCATAGGCTAGACCAGGTGCAACAAAGGAGTGAGAAGCTCCAGAATCAAACAAAGCAGAAACATGAGTGATGAACAAAGAAATCATACCTCACACCACCTCTGGTTCTGCTGGAGCTGTCAACTCTGCTGCGTGCAACTATCCACGCCCAACTCCTCTGCCTCTCTGATGTCGTCCACCTCCCCGACCATGCCCTGGTCGAGGTCTCTGAGGAGCACCCTGAGGTCGGCTCCCTCCCGCAAAGTCTGCCCTTGGAGGAGCATGGTCCTGCTGCTGCTGGAAGGGCCTCGCCGGCAACTGGTGCTGCTGAGGTGGGTGTTGAACCTTCCCACCTCCACCGTACTGAGCTCGGGTCGGGCACCAACTCTGAACATGCCCGAAACCTTGACAAGAAAAACACCTCAGTCCTGGGCTCGTGAAAAAGGGACGAGGACCCGAAGATCTGAACTGGAACTGCTGGGGCCTGCTCCCCACTGGCCTGAACCTGGAAGGTCCCGTCGTAGGAGACCTGCTGCTGACTGCCTTCCCCTTCAACGAACCAGGCTGGATCCCCTCTCGGGGTGCACCTCCCAGCGAGTTCATCCTCTCTACAACCTCTGCCTTCTTCTGTACTGCCATGTACGTCGGAAGGGTGAAGGGGGTGACAGCATACTGGAGCGAAGGACGGAGCGCCTCCTCCAAACGTCTCGCCCGAGACTCCTCATCCGGAAAGAGATCCGGAGCAAAGCGCACGAGATCTTTGAACTTGATCCCCAGCTCTCGTACCGTCATACTCCCCTGCTGAAGGGAGAGTAACTCCTAACGCTTCTCCACCTTGATCATGGAAGAAAGGAATTCCTCTCGGAATTCCTTCTCAAATTCAGCCCATGGAACCTCTGCCTTTATCCTCTCTCCGAGGTATAGCATCCACTACAGTCGCGCCACACCTCTCAGCTAACTGACTGCTAGGGGAACCCAGTACTCCCTCGGAGCACAGATCAAGGTAAAAGCGATCCCTAGCTCCTCAAGCCACCCCTCCGTATCTGTATCCGAAGTACTACCCTCGTACTTCTTGAGGGTCTTCCACTGGAAAGAATGGAGATTCATCTGCCACTGGCTATCTTCCTCCTCTCGGTCAATCCTCAATTGATCGACCGCCTGAATCTGCTGGGTCTCGGCTGTCTGAGCCACCCGGGGATGACGTCTAGGTTCCATAGCTGTACGGTAAACAAGGATCTCCTAATCCCATGTAGTAAGGAAAAACTCAAGGTTTCATTTTATCATTTTATTTTAATTTCTTTCCCAGAACACCCAAATCAAGTAAAACACAATCATGATGATGCATGTACCTTCCCTAGGGTCTCTTCTCTGCAATCAATGTAGTCTCACTTGGTCGTTCAGTAGGCTCAGAGTCCTTGCATCGGATCACGGGGGGCCCTAAAATCCTGTGTCCTAGCCGGTCTTCCTTGGCCTATGTCACGCACCAAGATTGACTAACATTGTTGCCCTACCATCCCATGCAATACTCACTATGACTAACTCCAGACTCCATCCTATCTCTCAACCATCACATCTGATACCATTCTGTCACGACCCCCTCCCACCAAAGATGCCCCTCCTGAGCTGGCAATGGTGAAAGGGAGATAATGACCCCCCGAGTCTCACCTCCAGTAGGCCCCGGGGTGGTGACTAGCACCAAGGGTATGAGTTTTCACAAAAATGGGAGGCATTACCATTTTTATTTTTAAAGATCAGGAAATAGGACAAGTCAACCAAAAAAAAGGAAAAGAATAGTGTATATGAGTAAACCCAAACCAATCCCACATGCATGTTTAAACAATTCTATAACAAGGTACAAGTACAAGAAAGCTCAAAGTACAATAACAAAAGAAAAAAAAGGTACAACAACAGTAAAAACTCCAACTATCTGACTAGTAGGGTCCCGCACGGCCCTGGTAGTCCTCCTGGAAACATGAATGTAAACGTAGGGTGAGCATACAAGTATACTCAGTAGGGAAACGTAAAGCTCTCATGCACAAGTGGGGAGACATCTTAATGTCTCGTGAGAACAACAGAAGAAACCTAGAAAGGAATTATATCCACCCAACCTCACCAGCCACACTCACCAAAACACAAGCACAACAGGTAGTAGTATATAAGAAACAAGAGTATTGGGTAACCCACACCAGTTCCCTTTATTTAGCTGCTCTTCCTAATGACGAACATCCTGATGCTGCCACACTCTCCTCGCCCTCACACACCTGGGCCTCACAACCACGTATCCCGCCCGCACACACCTGGGCCTCATCCCGAAGATTCTTGGGAAAAAAAGTAGAACCTGCCCGAAGAGTCTTGGGCCTAAGCCACCCCAATAAAAACCTACCCGAAGAGTCTTAGGTGTAAGGTTGCCTCAAGAAATCACAGCCTAGGGGAGAAGGAGCAGGAAGAAGCTAGTAACTAAGGGAAAAACACCCTCTCCCATGAAATGGGAGTGTTCGGCACTAAGTGCTCAACATGGGTGAGGTGCGATAAAACCCAAAAGATACAGATATATATATATATACCAAACAAACAACCCAACCTATGGCTTCTAAATAAAAAACTGAGAAAGTGCCTCAGCAATGCTACCACGAAGTATACATACAAAAAAAAATCCCAACCCCTTTAGGTTTTCACGTTTTCAGCAGAAATTAGTTTATTTAGTTCCTTAAATACCGGGAAACTATCCACAACCATCCACATCGATCGTTCGTAAAACATATCCCTACCATCCACAAATCAAGTTAGGAATACAAAAGAAACACAACGAAGCCCTTCTTATCAACCAACCAATCCCATTGATTATTATTTCCGTTTCATTACCACGCCTCACCATTTATTAACTCTTCCACTTTAATTTAATATTCACAACCCATAGCCCGTTCACATTTAAACCCAGCCCTACAGCCCCGATGCCAACCACCATAACCACAACCGTACCGTACATCACTTCCCTTTTAATACCATTTGTTGCAGCCTCGCTGCCCATCCCCTTCACAACATTCACACCAAACCACATCCAAGTCAACCGCAGCCCCGCTGCTCACCCGATCCACAACAACCCACACAACACCCCCAACACATGCCACGTAACCAAGCCAACACCCACATGTTCATTATTCCATTTTGTTTAACTGGGTTGATCACACAAGGGTTCCAGATTTTAACAGCCAACATTACGTGATTAACCAATTTCCACATTCCACAAGGTTTCCACCCAAAAGAAAATACATAAGGAGAGGGTAAAATTTAATTGTGTAAGCAAAGGCCCCCAACGACTGTGATTTTCTGTAGGCAGATGCTCATTCAATTCACAACATAATATCACAGGATATAAAGTAACAGTAGTCACAACTTCCCATCCCCGTTATATAAGCCAGTTATTATCTTCATTAAACTGGTTCAAAAGTGTTTCACATAAACAAGAGAACACCCACCCCGCTTGTTGCACAAATTAGAGAGACGAAGGTAAAATCTGTACCTCAACAGGTTCTTGATCGCAATGCTCCCACGGATCAACATTAGAAGACGTCCGTCGGCGTCCGTCACTTCTGTCGGTCCCGAAAAAACCTCCTCGGGTGGAAGTAGGAAAGGAAAGGCCGAAGGAAAGACAACAGATCCAAGCTCGGAAGTTCTGGCTCATCGTTATGATCTCGTGGCTGCTAACGGATCATAAATCGGAGCTCGGACGAAGAAGTTATGGAAGAAAGAGCCTTCAAGTCTCTTGGGAGAGCTTTGCTCAGAGGAGAGGGGAGGAGAGGTGTCTGTTGAAAAGGAGGAGGGGACCCCTCCTTTTATAGGCGTGAAAAGAAAAAGTACACGACGTATAATTTATGGTACACGGCGTGTACTCGGTTATTTCACACGGTCTCCACGCGACATCCAACACAGCTCCGCGGCCGTTGACTGGTCAACACACGGTTTGAGGGTAACGCATACGCGGGGAAAGACGACACGACTTGTAGTTTAGACACACGGCGTGTACTAATTCATTGCACACGGCAAGGACACTGCTCCAACATGGTACACGGCCGTTGACTGGTAACGCGTACGCGGGGAAGGACTACATGGCATGTAGAACTGGTCACACGACGTGCACCCATTATTCCACACAGCAAGGACATGGCCTGCAACACGGTGTATACCCGGAAAGGGGGTACACGGTGTGTACTCAAACTACATGGCGTGTAATTTCAAAAATTTTGGAAAGTGTGGGAAAGGTCCATCTTACCCTCTAGAACACTTCTTGACCTTCTTTTTGACAAAGGAATGGGCCGGAGAGGTCCGGGCCATTACATTACATCCTATACAAAGATAAAATATAGTGTATTTAAATAAATTATTTAATGTAATAGAACATAATTTCCATGAACATTGTTATCTTTAATTCATGTTTTTAGTTAATCAATTTCATAAAAATGGTTAACATGAATTTTGGTTAGGTGGGGATTAATTATAAAGTGTAAAAAATATAAGGGATCCAGGAGATATGAAATAACATACTATAAGATATGATATAAACCATATCTACTTATCCTATAATTTTTTTGATCCTCATCACTAAAGGTGACTGAGATGATGATTTACTTTTTTTATGTAAATTCACGTGACACTCGAATGAAAAAAAGGGACATGAAAAAATGGAGAAAAATTCAAAAACAAATTAAAATTTAAATATGAATTAATGATATGAATTTAATATCATAGGTTATTGGACCATTCTATCTAAAATTATTATCCCACTCTCCTAAGAATTATTTGATACTCCAATCAAGGGTCATAAAACAAACTCATTAACCGTTTCAGTTGAGATAGTCTATAAAATTAAACAACCTATCGATTCTAATGATCACATAATTTTTTTCATCTCCTAATATAGATTGTATTATTATATATCAATGTTTCCTTTCATTATCGAACAAGATGATCAAAAAATTCAAAGATTAATTCTATCATAATTCATAGAATCAACTCCTGTTTAACAAGAAATCATCTATACGTGAATCCTTAATTAATTTTCCAATAACAAATTGATACATTAATGTTGTAATTCAGTATAAAATAATAGTCAAATAATTTTATAATATATCAAGATTATGTATCACAATATCTAATGATATATATTAATTTTATCTACCTCTAATACTTTTCCCACAATAAATATTTTCCCCTGACACATATGAATTTCTTAACTGTCATTCTAATGAGGCCCTCCCACCCTTGCTTAAGACATAAATTCCTATTTAATTATTAAATTGATATATATTTTGAGTCAGATAAATTTATTAAATGAATAATTTTGTTATTAAAAAGAGAAATGGATATATATCTTCTTATAATATATAACCTTACATTGTTGGAAATATATAAAAAATATTATTAAAACACTTCTTCTTATAGGGACGTATTTTTAAACTCTATAATAACTCCAGTGGAACTATAACATTGGTTTCCAATGTTGAATTGTTATACAATTTCAACTTCTTATACTTATTGTCACCAATTTAATACTTACCTTCAACTTATATAGGAATAAATGTACCCACCTTATGAGTATTTACAACATTTTCTACTATTACAACTATAATACTAACCACTTATTCCTTGTTGGGAAACTCCAATAGAAATATACCTATATTAATCTCTTATTATATAAATATATCATATTTATATGATTTCATCTCATAATCCATTAACAATCATTTTTTCATGTATCCCCATATCAGTAAATTTTGATATGTAATCCCTAATGGGAATACTGACCTACTCAAAACTAGATAAATCATAAACTCCATTAATAAATAAATATTCTATGTTGTGATTATAATTAATTCCAATTTAAAATATATTCCAATTAAGAGCCTAAAATTTGGGTGGGATAACTATATTTATTGGTCATGTATCAATGATGTTGATGTTTAGTCACCTAAATTAACACTTGGGTGAACATGGAACGATATTTCACACTAGTACCTTGGATGTATGAGTTCATGTAGATGAATTCAATTCACAATATGTACATATATGTATTGGTTAGTTCATATAATGAAACATCATTAGATGAATGAAAGTTTTATGGGTTGTTCATGATGTATATTAAATAGAATGACAATACTATGAGAAAACCAAAAGGTTAGACCACTAAAAAACTCAATTGATGGTTCCTTTGGGTGAAGAACACTGGTGTATATGTGTGGAAATTTTGAGGTGTTTCACCTAATTTTTGTAAATAAGTAAAAATCATTGAACATGAGGATATAGTGATTTTAATGGAATGGGAAGATTATGCTTGTTGAATATATATAAATATTATGTAGAGAAAAATCTAGGGTTATTTTATTTCAGAGATTTTTTAAAGCTAGTAGTTTAGAGTGGTGATGATTTTAACAACTTCATATAACAAGGATGTCGGTGAAAAAAATTAAAAAATGGAATAGAGTTTAAAAAATCTGATAATGGGTCACTCGCACATGTAAGATGATATTTCTCAAATTGATGAATAGATATCCCTACTTTATAAATGAGATTTATCATCTCATGAAATTTATAATTGAAATATCATATCATAAGTTAATGTTGGATTTGGAAGGATAACACCTAGGTACATCCATGTGACATGAGATGAAATGTTTTTCGGTTTAAAGACCAAGTGGATGAGGATTGAATTATGAAACATCAAAAGCACTGGTGAGAATTCATCTAATTTTATAGGTAAGTTTGTTTGAAGTGGATATAACATTTAATCGAGACATAACGTTATCTCTAAGGAAAGGGAGAGATATTTTATTATTTACATTGATAAATGACACATTTTATGAACCACCCAATCCAAGTTTAATTTTTTTACATTGTTCTTACATGTGTGTGTATGTAATGTGCATGAAATTTTATTTATTGTTAGGAAGAAGGATTTTAAGGTGACTATAATCAGTAGTGGAGGGAGGATCATTTTAGTAAACAGACTTTATGTTATTTTTTATTATACAAGTTTATGTCATAGGGGATCTCTATCATGAGAAGTATTTTTCTACTATACGTGTAACAATCTACCACTCAATGTCGATTATCATGCTCACACTATATTCATACAAGCTACCTTGTATATATCCTCCTTGTAGTATGAACACATGATTCTACACTCATATATAATTCTAATCATCTAGGTCTTCATGGAATAAAAATCATTATAGTTATCATGAATTATGATCTATAATCCCATTGAAACTGTAAAAGTCATTTGAATAACGATATGGAGTGGAATAAAGATTCCATCTTTCTGATTTTCATAATTTCTATAATCATGTTTCTCAATAAACCTGGTCTATGGTCACTTTCCAAAAGTATATTTATAAAAAATTCTCTATATACCAAACACTTGTGACATAATCATAATTGACCTCGAACCAAAACATAATTTTTTTTAATTTTAGCTTCATTAGGAACTCCAACTAAACATCCTATCAGTGCAACCAAAACATGTGTGGACCTTTTATATCACATTATTCCACATCAATTTCAACCCTTATAGGATATCATCTCCATTAAAAACTACCTTTTAATACTCTAACAATATTATGATGACTTCTTACATATATTTGAATCACATGAAATGAAATGTAGCGTAACGCCTAATGATTTTATGACATATTAAACATTAAAAAGATTTATTTCATCTATATTATCCATTACATGGCATTAATATTACAAATTAAATGTGACAAACAATGGAAATTTAAATATTCTACAACTATATCATTTTTAATACCAACATTATCATACTTTGAAATTTCTGATTTTTTAATAAAAGATTTATTTTCATAGAATAGTGATAAATACTAATTTTAGTGAAACATTAATACCCTTTCATTCCATAAGGTAATATAAAATTTCAATTTTATTTAGTATATGAGATTCATTTTTTTAAAATAATATAATAAATTCCTATAGGATAATCATTTTATAATATTTTAAATAATTTTTTTATGTATCAAACAAATTTTTACAGAAACCATATTTTTATCTCATTTCATGAATTTATAAATAAATTAATTTCAGAAATTTATATGAAATTATTTTGATAAAATGGAATCTATATTTTGAATTAGTATTTTAAAATTTTGTAAGTGTTTCCCTTTTGTTTTTAGGCATTATGAATTGTAACAATTATAAAGAAAAATCATGTAATTAAAGTTAAAAATAATTTAATAAGGATATAAGATTTATCTAACAAAAAACATTACTCAATTGGATAAGAGTAATTCAATCAAATCTAACCCAACATCTAATATATTACATTTTTATGCCATTTACATTTCATAATGACTTTAATAAAATTTTATATATAGGAAATTCCAAAATATCACTCTCTGAACATTAATAACTCTAAAATTTTTACATATAGATAAAAATATGATATGTTTAGCTATAAATTATTATTTAGAATTTTGATTTTTTATTTTAGTTTGTATTATATTTTTATTGATAAAATAATTACCTTAACTACATACACAATGTTGACAAATTATATATCCAATAAATAGAAAAACAATATGTTTTAAAAAAAACAAAATGTTACATAAATTTTGTGAATTATTTAATATTTTTTTTAGAAAATTTTAATATATTATTATTTTATGAAATTATTATATTTAAATTCATTTTTTGTACTGGTGGAAGTAATGACAAATTAACTTAATATTCTAAAAAATGATATTAATAGTATTTTCTGAAAATTATTTTCATTAAATTATTTAAATGTAATGAATAAAGAAATAGTTAAATGAGGATAATATATGGTTTAAAATTTCATCCCTTTTCCATTTTCATCGAGTTTTTACATTATCTGTAATATGATAACCCTTTAATATTTAAATAGTGTTCATCGTGGATGGGGTAAAAAATAGTCAATGAATAGGTTAATGAAATAGAAAAGGTATTTAATGATATCAAAACCAATATAATTTTTATTGGATGATTATATTAATACCATATCCTCCTTATATTATTTTTATTTAATTTTTGTATAATTTTTCAATGAATTTTACTTTTGTTATATTAAAATTTTGGATAATAAAAGAACATCCCCCGTGAATTATATACGTGAACCGAATATATAAATTCTTTACACCCCATTGAACAATTTAGATAGGCCAAATCCAGAAAAAAACATATAAACTACCCTGTACACAATTTATCTCTATGTTTATTCATAAACAACACTATCACATGTCCTCGAAAATGATCTAAATAATGTCTATGAAAGAATAGGTAATCATCTTTACTGACCCTTTCACAAAATTTCTTCTTCTATATCCTATAAATCTATTATCAAAATATTAATATAATCTCAATAGTATTATAAATATAATTATATGTTATTATTCTTATGTTAAAACTATTTCCACCTCTTTTTCATAATATTAATAGTGAAAACACCACGTGGGTGCATTTACATCTTACTGTATCCACGTAGCAGTTAAATTTGTTTTCCATAAACATTTTAATTAGATTGTTATAAATGCAGAAACAATAATAATATTTTATATTAATTATATAATAATACATATATAATTATAATATCATCTCAATATTCTTATATTCAAATCTATAAGAAAACGACAATATCACTTGTGCATACATGTTACCTTCCACCTCCACGAAGAGATGTGACCTATTTTTTATTATGCATTACATGGATGATAATAACTATAGATTTAAGGAATATATATGACATATATGGTAAAATAATAATTCATTAATGGTTAATTATAAAATACCATTCTTTAGTTCAATCCCTCAAAATGTGGATAGAACATTTGTGTGTATGTACAACCTACGGTCTTCATGAATTGTGTAATTTAATTTTCGATATTTAGATATTATTTATGAATATATATTTCTAGATATTAAATATATATGATATTAATATAATTATTAAATATATGGGGATTATTACAATACAATGAATGTACATTCTAGAATTACCAATATGGAATGTTTTGAAAAACATAATAGTAATCGCCTAGAAACAATGATTTTGATATATAATTTGTAACACCCCAAGTTTCTTTGGTACTCTTCTCTTTGAATAATACCGTAGTGTGTGTTGTACGCAACTTCGAGTTTTAACACACACCACAACCAATCAAACTAGCCGTTATGAATAGTAATTCCAGTTTTTAAAATTTTATAAATTTTATCTTTCAAAATGGACTTCATTTTTGTATTTGGAATATAAAAATTATCTTAGGTGGAATTTTTGGTATTTTTCTGAAAACATTCAATTTTTGATGAATAGTGAAGAAACACTGAGTTATAGTTTAAAACCGAATTTGTATTTAAATAATTATTTATTTTATTTAAATTTAATTAAGGTCAAAATAGATACATAATACTTATATAAGTTCAATGTTATTCATTGGAGTTAGTTTCGAATAATTTTAGATATATAAAAATTTTATTGAACTTTTCAGCGTCTTTTACCCATCTCCTAGGAGAATTTTCAAATTCACATAAAACTTAATTTTACCACTTCTGTGAGTGAAATTTCGAAAATACGTGACACATGGTTAATATCATGGAGTAAAATGTGTTTAAATGAGATAAAAATAATTTTTGGTGAATATTATCTTTTTTACTTTTATTTAACAGAGTTAAAAGTAAATAGGGTAATTAAGGGTAAAAATGATATTAATATTACCCTAAAACATGTCCTAATTCTATTGGATTATTTTATATCGACCATAAAAAACCTTAGGAATAATGTATTAACATTTAGGTCAACATGGATTAGATTCGGACATTTATTATTATTTAATTCAAAGAAGTTCTCAAAGAGTTAAACTCAATGTTTAAAAAATAGAATATTTTTAATATAGGGTTATACATAATATAAATTCAATTATAAATACTCATTAGAAATATAAAAATATTTCCTAGATAATTGTATTTTATTTATATTTTTTAGACAGTAAATAATTTAATTTATTTTGATATAATGATGATGTAGTAATTACCGTATTAATCAAAGATTAAGATAATTGATATTATAAATACCCAAATTAATGTAATTTGAAACTTTTTATGAATTCCAATAATTTTATAGGTTAGTATTTCATATTAGTATTGTTTATATGAATTGTTTTCGAAGTAATAATTCTTTTATGAATTTATCAAAAACAAAATACCAAATAGTGTCAAAATTGACATAAAAGAATTTTTAAAACAAATATTATATTATTAATTGACATTCTATTCCTAAAAATATAAGGATCGGCCAAAGGACTTATATCATGATATTAGTATCATTAATGGACCACTTGGTGGTCTATTGTATGTTTATAGAATTTATATTAACCATATAATATAAAAATACAAAGAGACATGGTAAATGTCAATTTAATTAACTAAGAGTTAAAACTAAATGATAAGGTTAATAAAGTGACTAAAACCAGTCTAAAACCTATTGGATGAGTGGATTTCGACCTTCCACAACCTTATCCTAGATATAAATTAATTTGGATCCATTATAAACCAAATATGAATTCATTATAAAATAATAGTTTATGTTTTTTCTAAGGTACCCCTCACCCCTCTTATAAAAGAGCACAACAAATTCACTCTAATTCACACCTTCAAAGCCATTTGGTTCGGCCAAACCCTACCCAAATACCCTCTAAACTATCCTAAATTCAACCTAGAGGCATTATTTTGATCATAATTCCATGCTAGGGAGACCTTTTGATCAAATCAATAGGAAGAACCCAAAGAAGAGGTAATGATTTCACCACCCTCTTTCATGTTCCTTTCTTCTTCCACATTTGTTGTTTCCAATATAAAATAATAAATCCAATATCTTCTATATAATGTGATGTTATTATAATTGTGGTACAACCAAATTCATTATTCTATCCACCCTTTCAATGACTTTTCACCATACGTGCGTAAGTACAGCTTACCGTCTCCACATCGTGGTGTAATTGTAATTTGATACATTATTATTTGGATGGGTATAATAATGATATGTATTTGATGTAAATAAAAAATATAACATGATAAAGATTATTTATATATGATATACCGTCTAATTATATATTATTTTAATATCAAATGAGTGATATTGTCGCTCGTGCATACGTACGGATTACCGTCTCCACGACGCGATGAGATCGATTTCCAAGTTCACAATTCATCGATGATTATAAAAACATATATTACTAATAAGTACGTAATATATGAAAAAACAATTCTATTGGAGATATATATATATATATATATAAGTATTTATGTACTTACATATATCTTATTCACTTACATCCGTTCAATATTATATGAAAATGGAAACAACGTTTATGCGAACGTACGAACTACCTTCTCCATAAACGGTGCTTTAATTTTCATATATACATCTATTATTAATATTTATATTCTAAATATATATGATATATAAATCATGTTTTATATTCTGAAAGTATTTAAATCATGATCTATCTGATACAATCAAGAGTAACAAGTTAAAACACATATGATAAAGAAAGTGATTATTACTCGAAATATTAATATAACATGGAAATTATTATTAAATGGTTAGTATAACGTAATAAATGAATAATGTATGATATAATAAATATAAATATGGTTCATATGTAATTTAATAACATACTATAGTCTTCATAAAAGAGGTTAAACGTACCCTCAACTAAAGTAAAGTGCAGGGTAAGGTGTTTTCATCTCACTCCTTATTCCCATGAGAATCATGCCATAATGCAACTATTACCTTTTGTGTGGTGTATTTACTGCCCATAATTTTATTCATTGTATAATACACTTTAATTAATGTGTATATTAAAATTCATTATATGATACGTCTTTCATGGGGTGTGTGTTTCGTAAGTTACCAAATTTGCAAGAGTTTATTTTAAAATCACATTATTATCCGAGGTTGTTTTTACGTATGTAATTACTGGGACATTTTTATCATCAATGTCCTTTTTTCATAAAAATTATTTCAAAAAGATTATTTTATGGATTTTTGAAAGGTACACTTTATAAAGATAATAATTTTAAATGTTTTAATGATTTATCTTTCTAAATCTTTTTAATTAATGTTCATGTTTTCAAATTGATTTTAAGGATTTATTTATATGAACATGAATGTTTTGAAATGATAATTATTTTCAAAAGTTTCAAAGTGGTATGGGAAACTTTATTAAAAAATATTTTTTAAATTACTTCCTTTATAAATGTGTGACTTTTAAAACTTTTAACAAAAATGATATTTCTTTGAAAATGTTTTACTCATCATTTTTAAATATGTTAGCATCCTTTACTGGATATTATTTTTGATTGAGGTTGATTTATTATAATACAATTGTCCATATATTATTGAATGAGTTATGATATGTTTGACACTGGATGTTCTATTTTTATACCACTCATGGTTTATGGTAAGTGTATTGACATTTCGTATTCTAGTTTTAATATGAATTTTTATGTTATGTTTCAAATTTTTCATATAAGGAATGCAATGGACTTAGTAAGTGACGGGAGGAGCCCGCTATAGCTTCTCGATGCATTAGTAGGTCTCATGAGACAAACTAGTATTTTGGTACAAGGCCTTGACAAAAAATTTATTTTTAGTCCTCACATGAGGCCTTGACTATGTGGTAATGATGTCCAGTATTAGGCATTCCCTCCTTTTGAAATTAGTCATTACATGTGATTATTCGACTAGTATAATATACATGTGCATGTTTATATGGTAATGTTTCATTTGTTTTTACCATATTATGTTCATTTTATGTTTAAAAGGCAGTTGTTTTTATTACACATCTTTCCTTAAAATTTTATAGCTTCTTCTAAATTATTTACCCTTAATGAGCATCTGAGATCATCGCTTTCTTATGATTTATTTTTCCCAGATCCTAAGAAGTGTATTCTGATTGATATGCATGGTTTAGATAAAGGGAAAAATGGAATTATAAATGAACTATATATTATGTTTTTATGCTTCAAATTGTAATGTAATGATAATGTATGTAATCAATTTTCCAAGACTGCAAAACTGATCGGTCTTTTGGGACATGATTCATTGTAATCATGCCAATGTATTAAAATAATGCACCGACTTTGGGTAACTGGGGTCATGGCGTTATAGTTGGTATCATAGTATGTTTAGCAATAAAATTGGAAATTAGATTTATATAAACTCTGATTAGAGCACATTTCCCTAAGATAGATTTTGAGGATTATTATAGAATAACATCCTTGAATTTTGGTACTGTAGAGATTTTTTGAATTTTCCAAGCAATACATCCATGTCTGGATATGAGCAGGTAGAGGCGGCTCTGGCACAGATGTAACTAGGGGTAAAACCTAAAAACACAGATTTGAGCTAGACTGGAATGGGAAGAGGTTCCCGGCAACAGGACTTGCAACACTCTTTGATACGATACTCCCGGGGGATATTCTTAGGATAATTCTAATTTTCATTACAAACCACTATGAAGGGTTTATGCGAATATATCTCCTCAAAGAAAACCTTTCTGTGATTATGGATTATATCCATAAACTGTTCAATTTACATTAGATATTTTACATTTTTATAATTATGAATTGTGATTCATAAACTTACCATGTGTATGCCATTGTTTAGAAATGGTGCCTTGTAGAAGGAATGAGAACTCTAGCAATACATATGATCCAAAGAGTAAGAAGGGTCATATCATTCATTATATTAAGCCAAAATTTAGAAGGGAAATAGTCTCCCATGTATTCTCAACATATGAAGAAATAATATCATATGTTAGTAATATAAGTAAAGAATTCTCTAAGTCCTATGGTTTTGAAAGGAAGAAAGAGAAGAAAAGGATGGTAGAGAGAGAGATGGATAACGACAATAGGGGAAAGAAGGATTTTCCCATATGTTATAAATGTGGAAATAATAACCTTGGAAAAATGTTTGAAGGAAATTGGTGTTTGTTTTAGGTGTGGAGAAAAAGGACACCAATTACATGATTTAAATGGTAAGAAAATGTTTTCAAATGTAAACTACTTCATCTACAAGGTGTTGAGACACTACGCGAATCAATGTCCCAGTCATAAGAGTATACCGCAAATTATGTTATGGGATAATAATCTAGTTATGATACTACCTCGGATGAAGATGAATGATTAGTGTTCTTAAGTTGTTATTATAGAGTTATTTCATTTGAGTATGGTATCTAAAGTATACTGATTATATTAATTATGGAGAGAAATAAGGATTGTACTACAATACTATTTTATTGATGATTTGAGATTATAGTGAGCTGCACTTTTGGTAAAATACAAGCCTGAAAGAATTTTAATCCTTAATATGGCCCCGATCATGATGTAGTGATTTTTGAATAAAGGATGGTTCATTTGAATAAATGATGTTGGATATTCTTGACTACCTTGAAACTGATTAATGATTTGTCATTGATGGAGTTTACAACATTTTTGTTTAAAGGGAGTATATCCAGTATTCTATAAGGAATAAGGGAGCATGAATGTAATCAATAAGGTTTTATGGTAATTTAGGATGTTACCAAGTTTTAAAATAATACATGATGAAGGTGTTCACATGTTATTACATTGAAAAAAGGATTTTCATTGTGTTTGACTTCATTATAAATTTTGGACTATGAGTTTGGATAGATTTGTTTGAGATAAGTCTAAAGGTTGGAATAGATTAACATACTATTTTTAAAGTTATTATTTGGTTTTTATATAAAGGACAACACACAGACCATGTGACAACCCGTCATGTCGGACAAAGCTATGGGAATCGATCCCAAAACCATAGTGCGATTAGGATTTATCTCCTGCCACTGGACTACGTGATGTTCCTAGATGGTATAATGTAGTTTCTTTTTTTAATGGTTCTTATATGTGAATTATAAATTCATTATATTGGAAACCCAATACGATTAAGATAAATAGATTATTTTTGAGTTTTGGAGTGAAAGATGAGTTTGTGGTAGAAATTTATTAATGGATAATACTCAAAGTATAAAGTAAGTATATATCCTTATGATCTTATATAATCTCATAAATAAATTCCTCAACATTAAGAAAAGTAACTTAGAACAAAAACATTGTCTTAGATGGTACCTTAGATCGTCACAAATTTATGGCTTTGTGATTGTTGGCCTTTTTATAGCCATGTTCTCTACCACTCTCCATCAGATATTGATGGTTAGATTTATCTTCCATATCCATGTTTTCCAACATGTAACCCTAGTGTGGGTTATTTTCGGTAACCTTCATACTTACCACTCTTCATTTTAAATAGAGGCCTCATTAATCCATTTTTCGATGTGGGATTTCAACTATGATATTTTGAAATATCAACCCCAAGTTTCCAATACTGATTATAAATTACGAGGACACAATTTATTGAAGTAGGGGAAAATGTAACACCCCAAGCATCCATGATATGACTCTCTTTGAATAATACAGTAGTGTGTGTTGTACGCAACTTCGAGTTCTAACACACATCACAACTAATCAAACTAGACG
The DNA here is from genome assembly GCA_963277665.1 of Viscum album. Taxonomy (NCBI): domain Eukaryota; kingdom Viridiplantae; phylum Streptophyta; class Magnoliopsida; order Santalales; family Viscaceae; genus Viscum; species Viscum album. The sequence goes on along the minus strand of OY728143.1, from coordinate 1,677,956,360 downwards.
TTATGAATAGTAATACCCACTTTTTGAAATTTTATAAATTTTATCTTTAAAAATGGACTTCATTTTGGGATTCAGAATATCGAAATTATCTTAGGGTGAATTTTTGGTAATTTTCTAAAAACTTTCAATTTTTGATGAATAGTGAAAAAACACTGAGTTATAGTTTAAAACTGAATTTTTATTTAGATAATTATTTATTTTATTTAAATTTAATTAAGATAAAAATATATAGATAATACCTATATATGTTCAATGAAATTCATTGGAGTTAGTTTATAATAATTTTAGATATATAAAAATATCATTGAACTTTTCACCGTCTTTTACCCATCTCCAAGGAAAATTTCCAAATTCACATAAAACATAATTTTACCACTTCTCTGAGTGGAATTTTTAAAATCTAAGAGACATAGTGAATATCGAGGAGTAAAATGTGGTTAAATCATATAAAAATAATTTTTGGTGAATAGTAACTTTTTACTATTATTTACCACGGTTAAAAGTAAATAGGGTAATTAAGGGTAAAAATGATATTAATATTACCCTAACACATGTCCTAATTCTATTAGACAAGTTTATCTCGACCCAAAACAACCTTAGGAATAAAATATTATCATTTAGGTCCACTTGGATTATATTAGGACATTTATTTTTATTTAATTCAAAGAAGAGTTCAAAGAGATAAAATCAAAGTTTAATAACTAAAGCATTTTTAATATAGGGTTATACATAATATAAATTCGATTATAAATATTCATTAGAAATATAAACATATTTAATACATAAATGTATTTTATTTATAATTTTATGACATTTAATAATTTATTTTATTTGTGTCACAATGATGATGCAGTATTTACCGTATTAATGAAAGATTAAGATAATTGATATTATAAATACCCAAATAAATTTAATTTTAGAATTTTTATAAATTAGAATAAATTTTCAGGTTAATATGACATATTAGTAACAATTATATGATTTTTTTTCGAAGTAATAATTCTTTTATAAATTTATCAAAAACAAAATACCCAATAGTGCAAAATTGACATAAAAGTGTTTTTAAAAAAAATATTATATTATTAATTGATATTCTATTCTTAAAAATCTATGGTTCGGCCAACAGATTTATATAATGATAGGAATATCATTAATGAACCACTTGGGGGTCGATTGGAGGTTTATAGTAAGTTTAATAACCATATAATATAAAAATACAAAGAGACGTTGTAAATGACAAACTAATTAACTACGAGTTAAAACTAAAAGATAAGGTTAATAAAGTGACCCAAACCTACCTAAAACCTATTAGTTGAGTGAATTTTGACCCATACCCACCTTAGAATCGAAATAAATAAATTTATAGCCATCATAAAACGAATATTAATTTATTATAAAATAATATTTTAAGTTTTTCCTAAGGTGCCCCTCACCCATCTTATAAAAGAGCACTCCTCCTTCACTCTAATTCACACATTCTAGGCCATTTTTCTTTGTCTAAACCTACCCAAATACCCTATAAACTATTCTCCCTTCAACCTAGAGGCCTTAGTTTGATCATAAAGACAACCTATGGAGTTCTTTTGAACAAATCAAATGGAAGAACCTGAATAAGAGGTAATGATTTCACCACCCTCTTTCAAGTTCTTTCTTCTTCCACTTCATTTTTATTTGTTGTTTTCAATCTAAAATAATAACTCCAGTATCATATATATACTGTGATGTTATTTTAATTGTGGTACAATGAAATTCATTATTCTATCTACCTTTTGAATGACTTGGCACCATACGTGAGTACCTACGTCTTACCGTCTCCACGTCGTGGTGTAATTGTTATTAAATACATTATTTTTTGGATGGGTATAATAATGATGTGTATTTTATGTAAATAATAAATATAAAATGATAAGGATTCTTTATATATGACATACCATCCAATTAGATATTATTTTAATATCAAAAGAATGATATTTTCACTCGTGCGTACGTACGGATTACCGTCTCCACGACGCGATGAGATTCACTTCCATGTTCACCATTCATCGATGATTATAAAAATATATATTACTAATAAGTATGTAATATATGACATAATAATTCTACTGGAGATATATATATATATATTTATATATATAATTATTTATGTACTTACATATATCTTATTCACCTACATTCGTTCAATACTATATGAAAACAGAAATAGCGTTTATGCGTATGTACGGACTACCGTCTCCATAAACGGTGTTTTTCATTTCATATATACATCTATTATACATATTTATATTCGAAATATAGATGATATATAAATCATGTTTTATATTCTGGAATTATTTAAATCATGATCTAAGTGATACAATCAAGAGTAACAAGTTTAAACATGTACAATAATGAAAGCGATTATTACCTGAAATATATATATAACATGGAAATTATTATAAAATGGGTATTATAAAGTCATAAATGAATAATTTATGAAATAATAAATATTAATATTGTTCTGGTTTAATTTAATAACATACTATAGTCTTAATATAGGAGGTTAAACGTACCCTCGACTAATGGAATGTTTAAGGTAAGGGGTTTTTATCTCACTCTTTATTCCCATGAGATTCATGCCATATTGCCACTATTACCTTTTGTGTGGTGTATGTACTTCCCATAATTGTATTCATTGTGTAATACACTTTAATTTATGTGTATTTACATATTCATTGTATGATAATTCTTTCAAGGGGTGTATGTTTTTTAAGTTACCAAATTGGAAAGGGTTTATTTTACAGTATAATTATTATCCGAGGTTGTTTTTATGTACGTATTTATTGGGAAATTTTTATCATCCATGTCCATTTTTCTTAAAAATGATTTCAAAATGAATATTTTAAAGATTTTTGAACGTTACTCTTTATCAGGATCATAATTTTTAATGTTTTAAAGATTTATCTTTATAAATCTTTTTAATTAATGTTCATTTTTTCAAAAATTATTTTAAGGATTTATTTATATGAACATGAATGTTTTGAAATCATAATTATTTTTCAAAAGTTTCAAACTGGTATGGGACACTTTTATTAAAAAATCTATTTTAAATTACTTCCTTTATAAATGTGTGACTTTTAAATGATTTTACAAAAGTATATTTTTCTCAAAATGTTTTACTCATCATTTTCAACTATGTCAGCATCCTTTACTGGATATTATTTTTGATTGAGGTTAATTTATTATAATTAAACCTTCCATATTGTATTGAATGAGTTATGATATGTTTGACTATGAATGTTTTATTTTTATACCATTAATAGTTTATGGTTAATGTATTGACATTTCAGATTCTAGTCTTAATATGAATGTTTAGGTTATGTTTCAACATTTTCATATGAGGAAAGCGGTGGACTTAGTAAGTTATGGGTGGATCCCGCTACAGCTCCTCAATGCATCGATAAGTCTCATGAGACTAACTACTGTCTTGGCACAAGGCCTTGACTAAAAATTTATTTGTAGTCTTGGCACAAGGCCTTGACTATGTGGTAATGATGTCTGGTATTAGGCATTCCCTCATTGAAAAATTAGTAATTACATGTGATTATTCGACTAGTAGAATATCAATGTTCATGTTTATATGGTAATGTTTCATTTATTTTTACCATATTATGTTCATGTTTATATTTAAAAGGCTGTTGTGTTTATTACACATCTTTCCTTAAATGTTTATAGCTTCCGCTAAATTATTTACCCTTACTGAGCATCTGAGCTCACCCCTTTCTTATGTTTTATTTTCCCAGGATTCCAAGAAGTGTATTATGATTGATATGAAGGGTTAAGCTAAATGGAAAAATGGAATTCTCAAAGAACTATCTATGCTGTGTTTTATGCTTCAAATTGTAATGTAAAGTAAATGTATGTAATCTATTTTCCAAGACTGCTAAACTGATCATTCTTTCAGGACTAGATTCCTTGTAATCATGCCAATTTATTAATATAATGCCCCAGCTCAGGGTAACTGTGGTCGGGGCGTTACATAATTGTAAATAAATTTTTATAAATTTTTATAAATTTATAATATATGATATTATAAGTTTATAAATGATTATATTATATATTTATAAAAATTATTAATTTACTATATTTAATTTTATAGTGCTTAATGTAATGTGAATGTTTAGGTAAAGGATTTCATCACAATTTTCACTCCATTTAAAGATATATTATATTATGTAATAATTTATTTTTATTTGTTGTATATACAGACTAATTGATGGAATTAAAATTAAAATGTATTTATTACTTTATTTTATAGTCACAATTCATGTTTTATATTTCAAGTGGTTAGAATTTAATATTTACTAATGTGGTAAGAATTTAATTATAATATCACAATTATGGGATTTCTCATATATTTATTAAAGGAATAATATATTCAAAAAATCACAAAAACATATGTTTTTTTGTCCTATTGATATATAATTTATAAAATATTTTTTCAAAATATTCTCTTTATTCATAACTAAAATTAAGAAAAAAAATATTTACTATAAATTTTTATCTTATTTTCCTTCTTATCCGGGATATTATTCATCCATGTCTGTACTTTTCAAAAAAATCCTTATTATTGAATAAAATGACTTATATTATCAATGGATCATCTCAAAAATTGAATTGATTAATTTTTCTACTTTATAAAGGATAAATTTTATACTTCATTTTTATATTGTTAATAAAAATATTTATTTTTCATGTATACCATGTTAACATATTTTCCATTCACAATGACCGTTTTACAATATTTACATTCTACTACAAGTTTGAAATAATTTTAAAAAAGATAAGTAATTTACAAAAACATATTTTAGATATTTCACTATACTTATCTATTATTATTTAAACATAATTATTTTAATTCCAAATAAACATTTCTGTTAAATTAATTGATATATCTTGTGTCTTGATTTGTTTTCTTGGTCACAACCATTTCCATGAAAAAATATATTTTTTGTGATCATATTTGATTAGACATTAAATTTCTATTAAATATACTTATTCATTGTATCATGGATATTTTCATTACTTAAACCATATAATATTTCTACATATTTTTTTTAATATAAATGGAATTTTAATTCCTAGTCATGATCATGATATTCTATATTATTTACTCAATATGGATATATGTTGTTATGGAAATTTTCTTATGAGATAAATTTATCATTCAATATGTGATGAATGATCTAGTCACGCAATGATGTGTGGGACCTGAAATTATATAAATCTGTGATGCATCGATATGTAGTATGATACAAGCTAGTTAGTAAGCCTTGTTAAAATTTTCTTTATCCTAAACATACTCATAAATTAAAATATATGGTCACAATGTATTAGTGTTAAAAATATCCTGATGTATGGGATCATGACATCGAATATTAAGAATTTATTTAAATTATAATTACGTTATAGTTGTTGATGAGATTATGTTATTAATATTGTTTATCGATGAAACTTTTCCTTGCCTTTTTTGATTAAATGGGTTGTGTTTTTAGTTATTAAAGTTTCCATACAGATTATGCCTTTAATTATTATGATATTTACTACTGTATGTATCCCTTATTGAGTTATGTAACCCACCATTACTTGGTTTCCATTTCCCAATATATGAATAATATTTAATTGAATGACTTGAAAATATTTATAATATTTTATTTTATTATGAATTATATTTATTTTCTATAGAAAAATTGTAATCGGGTATGTATCTTGTTCTTGAAGGCTACTAAAATAATTAGTGAATTAGGAAGAGATCCCGTTTATATCATTGAAATTTAATAATGTAGACACCAACATTGGGTTATAGGAGTTTTGTTTATCAAATGTGGTATCAATGGTTGATTTATATAAACCTTGGTAACTAGATTATAAATGAATATATCTATTATAAGAATATTGATATTTCCATATTTACTAGATAACATTTAACAATAAAAGGATATTTATATTATAAAATCAATTTATTGATGGTTATGATAAAAAACAGTGTGTGTTGTTATTTCTTGATTCAATATAATGGGTGAAATTAAATTGACACTCATAGTCAATTTATAACTTTCAATTCCCAACAAACCAATATATAATGAGTTGGAACTAAACTGAAAATTATCTTTTAATTTAATTTTTGAAATCCACTTTAAGGATGAGTGGTAACCCAGACTGATCCAAACATAAGATAACTGATTCAAAATTCAAAATTCAAAAACCCAAAATCCAACATCACGACTGCCTCTTTCACAAACTGTTTCCCAACTCTATCATCACAAATTTAAATCTATAATTATGAAAAATCACGTCAGAACTCAAGACATGAGCTTCCTTGAAATTACGACTGCAACGACTGCCGGAAGGAAAACATTGGGCCGAATGCTCCTGCACAAATCCATTTCTGGAGAAAATCCATGTAGAAAATTTGGAAATAGCCTTCCAAAGACCAAAATCTAAGCAATTGAAGTAACACCGTAATTCCATAAAAAAGGCCACCATAAAAAAAATCGACATGTATAGTAATCCAACTCCCACCATCAAATATTCTCATGCCAAACAGATCCCTTACCTCCATCCATCCAAAATTAGAAAAGAGCACAACCCAATATCGAACAGAATTAAAACCTCAAGTAAGCCTACAACTGATAATCAAATAATGATTTTAGTATAAAATTCATGGCTGTTTACACAAAAGGAGACCACAGAATTCGAAGAACCAAAAAATCCACACCAAATCATGGACTCAATAAGAGAGAATCCACCACCATCATTAAGACTGAACACCACGAACCAGTGCATTCAAAACCGAAACAAATATAAAAAAATAAAGGCAGAAGAGATCACTAGAATGCTGGAAGGAATACTCGCCACCCAGATCCCATCACCACTAACTAAACGCACTCAAAGACCACAACAAAGAACCAACCACACACACTGGAGACATTGTGGATACCTCAGGCCACGAGATCTGGAAGCTCGGTTGCGGACCAGCACCATGTGCCATGTGAGACCCTATCTAGTGATGATGTACTCGGGTGGGAAGGGATGATAATAGTACAAAGGGGAAGACGATCTGAGTCCATGAAATGCCACTGTAACTAAGGAATCACTACCTGATATTTCCGAGAAGCAGAAGAGTCGTTACGTCAACCCGAGTCGAAGAAGGCGACAACGAGGGGAAAACCCTAATGCGACGTGCCCCTTACGGGCTCATCTCTCAGTAAGAACTGAACAAATCATGGATATATTTGGGAAAATGGATCAGGTCTAGATGAACATCTTTAATATGATAGAGGAACTTATTTTTCGAAAAGTGTGATTTGTCTATGTTAGATCTCTTCATTCTACATAAGTATGCAATTTCTAATGGAACATATAATGCATTGGTAGCTGGAAAATTCATTTAGACCTTTAAAATGATATTATTAGATTTGGGAAACTACATTTACAATTATGAGTCATCCTATAGTAGTCTAACAATGTGTTGATAAACATAAACTAAAATTTTTAATTATATCCATCGTTGAGTATTTCATCATATTCATGTTGGATATTTATCTCAGATCATTGAGGAGAAACATATCACTGAATATATTCTTATTGTTTGGATGTTTATTGATGTGTTTCCAAAATACTTTCATACTTTTACTTTTAATCATGATGTTTACATGTTAATAGAACACATACATGGTGCTAAACCTATTTCAAATACTCCATATAGAATTATCATAATGAGGTTCCAATAATATAAGGAGTAACTCCAATAGAATCTGGAAATGGTATTCAATCATACTCATGAATCACTATAAGGTGATCATATTCTATTTTTAATAATAACGATGGGTTAATGATTCTGTTTATTGATTCTTAGGAACATAAAAAACCACTATTAGGAAAAAGAATCATCTACCATGTATCAATGTTATGATTGATCCGTTATGATAAGAAATTATTTTTTACAAGAATGATCATCGATGTGGATATTATTAGTTAAGGATAATGACAGAGGATATACCCAAAAAAAATCTGTTTGAGGTATGATCATTATGAATTTATTTCAATTCCATTTTGAATTAAATTTATCCATCAATATTCATTGATTTAATAAATAAGGTACATATTGATTTCCATGATTAGTTTTTGATAGTATTTATAGATTATATTCTTATATATTCTAAAAGGCATGTAGAAAATAAACACAACTTGAGATTTTTTTTGAATACCCTATAAAAGGTGAATTTTAATGTAACATTTTACATGTATTATTATTTCCTAGAAAATGTCTCATTTTCATTTCATATAATTTCATTTGACGTTATAGTGGAAGATCATTTAAAGATGTAATTTATTAAGAAATGGACTAGACCAACCATAGTAGCCGAGATTCATATTTTTTTGATGGCTAAATTCTTCTAATGCATTGGGAGATATTTATCATTATTATAAAATCCTCTCACAAAGATAACTGGGATCAGAACATTGTTCTTTTGAATAGATGAATTTGATTATAATTTTATAGAGCCGATGTGGGGATTGGTAAGTACATCTACAATTACACTATATTTTAGTTTAGAGTGGTTTGTGATATATGGTGATTCATTTAAATATGGGTTGGTAATTATCATTATAAGGAATGATATAGTGATATAATATGCATCTATATAATTAGGAATTCATTATAAAAATTAGCTTATATGTTATTTGGATATTGAAGTGTTAATTTATCTATTTATTATAGGGTGGTATTATCTATGTAGTGTAAGGTGTGATATATATACTAATCCAAAAATCATGAGGAATATATTTTGATATAATTAGATAGTTATGATCTTGAGAAATTGGAGTTTATCAATGATTGGGATAGCTCAATATGATTCAATCCATGAAACATTAAAAATGTTTCTAATTCACTAAATTAGATTGATGATGCAATTTATTTCATCATACAGAATGTGGAATACATAATATTTATGTACGTACAACATTTGGATATTTTAATATTGAGTAATAATAATTGATAATATATTTATCATATGAATGTTAAATGATCTATCCTTGAGAGGACATTGAATGTATTGAATAAAGATATGGATTTAAAAAACAATGTGAAGAATTACCTAGAGTTCAAAAATAATCATTCTTGAAAAGTACGGTTTCATAGATGAGTATGTATTCCATCAATATAAATTTTCATGAAGGTGTTATTTGATGAGGCTCATAGTTAATCATTCTCTTCTCATCAATGAATTATGATGATGTATACTGATATTAAATAGTCTTCCGAGTGTGATAGTTGAAAATGGGATATTGTAGAGTATGTATCCAAATTCCTGGTGGGTCATTATGTTAAATATTTGAGATATAAGTCTAAAATTGTGTTACAACCATTACTCATACTCGAATAGAAATGGAAAAAATTAACAATGGACTTCATTGTAACACATAAAAAGAATAAGGTGCATAATTCTATTTTGGTTGTAGTGGATCACCTTGTAAAATTAGTTCATTTTATCACTATTTAAGAATATTTCTCTTTTTATTAACTTACGTGGTTATATATTATAGATTATATGATAATATTTATTTCACCACTCTCAACTGTGTCTAGCCATAATCATAGTTTTACCTCAATGTTTTGGAGAATCCTTCTATAGTCTATAGATACATAATTTTGAATTTTTTTTACATATCATCTTCAAAAATATTTTCAATCAAAAAATAACATTTCAACTCTAGACGGCATATTGAGATCTTTCTATATGGATTTTAGTGGTTTTTTGATCAATAAAATCAATTGATAAAATTATATTACAATAATAGCATCCTAATAATCATTTCGGTTGATCATTATCCAGCCTTCTATAAAAGGATGTGTATAACTTTAACTAGTTTGGATGATGTTGGAAACTAAAATATATTGGGACCCGATCTCGTGGAGTAATTGACAGATAAGGTTAAATCCATAAAAAACATGTAAGGGCACCTTAGTGTCAAAAAAATAATTTTATTAAATCATAAGTGATATATAGAGTTTGAAGATACTAATAAGGTATTACTGTTAATTTATTCTTAGAATAATGATATGAAATTTAGAAATTATGGCAAGATAATTCCCAAACGTAATGATCCCTTAGAAATTATTGAACGCATCATGATTGAATATTATCATTTCGAGCTTCCACAAAATATTACTAATGTTCATGAGGTTTTCCATCTATCCTTTGTGAGTAATTAAATACTGGATCCATCACATATATTGAATTCATAGGTCATACCACTAGAGTATTATCTATATTATCAATAAAAACTCAAAGAGATTAATTGTCTTAGAGAGAATGTGCTATGAAATATGATTGCACCTCTTATTAATGTTTTTTCATAAAATAAAAAATTTGGGCATATTATTTTGGAACATATGTATATGATGTGTAATACATTTATTTAGTTATATATATTATAGGGTCTTAATTTTGGGGGTGAAATTCATTTAAGGGGGTAGAATGTAACAACGTAAACTTTTATCACATATTTCTCATTAAATTAAATTAATTTCATTAATATATTGATTCTCATGAAATATTGAGTTTAAAATACCGTGATAAACTATTGAAATATTATTATTTTATAATTTTATAATTTTTAAAATTAGTAGTATCATAGGTTGAATTTTTAGTATCCTTTGAAAAAGAGGTATTATTTAGTAAAGAGTGAAAAACACAATTTTTGTTAATCTGGAATATCATTTAATTAACTAATGTATTTTAAAATTAACATTATATTTCTATTATAAATCTATTAAGCTTACAATAATATAATTAATTACTTTAAGATATTCATTTTATGTAATTACGAAATGACAATTTTAAGGCAAAAAGTAAATTGTTTCTGGAAAATAGTTCTTCAGCTTATTTTATAAGTTTCATATTTAAATATTTTTAAAATATCTTAAAAATTGGATTTTATAAAATGGATTCCATATTTGGAATTTTGATGTTAAAATTTTGTAACTATGACCCTTTAATTTGAGGAACTATGAATAATAATAGTTGTAAAATTTATTACCGTGGTAAATGTTATATCAGGCAATTAAAGATTAAAATAATGTAATATGGCATTAAAAATTTATCCAACGCATAAAATTATTTTATTGGACTATATTAATTAAACTATATCCCTCATAATTTCAAATATAAGGCATTTTTATGCATATTTCAATTGATAATGACTGTTATATTATTTTATGAAAACAAAAATCAAAATTATCGATCCTTTGACTTTAATATCTCTAAACTTTTAACATAAGGATTAAAAGATTGTATGTTTAATTAAAAAAGAATATTTGAAATATGAATTAAGTATTTATAATATTTATTTATTATTCATTTTTATTATGTAATTAATTACCATAAATACTTACACAACACTGACTCTAACTTTATAAAACTTTGAAAAAAATAAAATAAAATATTTTAAAAAATTTAAATGTAATACAATCAATTTTAATTATTTAATTACACTAATTTTGTAGAAGAATATAACATATTAGATTTTTTTTGAAATAATTATATTTTATTTCCATCGTCATTTTGTTCTCTATAATGTAATATTATTTGAACAACATCTAAAATTAAATTGATTAGGTTTTTTAAAAATCGTATCTCTGAAAATTATTAAAAAATAATAACAATTATTATTATAGAGGATATGGTGGATTTGATATGTTTTCAAAAGTAATATCCTTTCTATTTATGATTGAATTCATAACCTATATGCATAAATATAACTATTTAATAATGAAATAGATGTTACTACAATTAATGTTTTGGATTGTTAATTAAGTTGTTAATGAAAATGATAATGATTAAAATGATATTTAAACCTCTCAAAATTTTATTAGATGATTATATTATTAAAATAACTAATTTATATTTTAATCCACAATTTTATCAAACCACTTGGTATTTTATGTGAAAATATCATATTTTAATAGTTTTCAAAAATAACGTAGTGTCCCCTATAATTTAAAAAAGGAAACACCCTTTCTCTTTTCATTACACTAATTTTATGAATATATCACCAAAAATACAACCTCATTTCTATTATATAATGAATATTCATTACTTATAGGTTCATTTATTCTTAATAAAAAATTTCATGGTTTCATAATATGTGATCTAATGGAATCATATAGAATAAGTGTTAATCATATTTATCGACTCTTTCAAAATTCATTCTTCTTCATCTTCTTGTGAATTCATTGAACACATACTAAAATAATAAATATAAGACCATCGATAAATTAATATGTAATTATTATAATGGCACATCCATTTTCAATTTCCATTCTATCATATGAATATAAAATCCTCACTTGTAAAATACCGGCTTTATCCAATGGTATGGACCATAATCAATTTGGTATAATTTCATTAAAACAATTTCAATAAAGTCATCTAAAGTTGATGGAGGAGGTATCAGGTGCATCCCCGGCTAGGTAAAAATTATATGCATGGAAAATGGTTGAATAATAATTGGTTACAATGATAGAGAAAACTATTCCACCAAGACTACACTACTTCCCCAAACTATACTATAGAAGATAGTGTGGTCTAGTGGGCCTCATGGTTTGTCTACAAAAATGTAACCCCAGGTGCAATCTTCTGCTGAATTTTTTATAAGTTTCAATTAGTAATTACCATATATTCTGTAGATGGTTAGTCAATATGTGTTACAAACAATGTGGTATTACCAATTCAATTATTATCATGCACTTGGTTGGTTCACGGTCTTTCCAACTGTGAAGCCAAACTAAGGACAACATAAAATGTGGGTAAAGTTACTTATTTCCCTTAATGAAATGTTTTACACCATTTTATATCCTCCCAAATTTCCACAAATGATTTTCATCCCATTTGGTGTGTGTGTATTTCTCCTCCTCTCGTTCATAGGTTTTGTGAGATCTACCTCCTATATGGTAGGATTCATTCAGTTATGGAATCTACACACACTTCTTGGTAAGATTTATCTTCCACACCCGTTTATTCCTTGGTTCCACCATAAAACGTTGGGTTATTTTTGAACAAAAAACATTTTCCCTCTTTTCTATATTCGGATAAATCATCATATTGTTTTTGTTTTAGGACGAATCAAGGCTTGTTGATGGACGTCTGGAGTACTAAAACAATCTGGTAGGGTGTCTACATATTTTTTTCATCGTTTTGTCACATTAAAAATGTTGTTCTTTAGTACTGCAAGTCAGAATCTTTTAGAAATGCCTATTCTTTAATACTAAATTTATTATATTAGTTATCTATGTTTTTGGTCACTATAGATGATGGTGAATCTTATTTAAAGGGTTTTTTATTGACTATGGGAGCTGTTGGGTGTGTCCAACCTAAATGGTCTATTTTTTCCCATGTTTTTGAAGTGAAAATTAGCTTGGGTGACTGAGTTTCTCTTTGTGCAATTTTTTAATTGGTAAATAAAGTTTATATAAATTGAAATCCATGATTCTTTACCTTGAACTACTTTCCTTGATCATTATAATTAAATTCAAATGATGGTTGATTTATAATGAAATAATTAAGGCCTCTGTTAAATGATTGTGAAAGTATGTTAATTCTTATATGTCATGTCAAATGCATTATATTTAAATTTATATTTTAATGTTGGATGAAAACCATACATCATTCATTATACATTAAAATTTATTTTATTCCATGTGTGAATTGCCTTGTCATATAAAATACTCATTTTTATATTCCCCTATTGTGGATTGAATGGAATTTTGTTCTTGTTCAAGCTTGATAACATGATATATTAATATTTTATTCATGACATGTGATTAAATACATGGTAATTACATGTCCCTTTTTTGTACCTCATTTTTAGACATGTTCCTAATTCCATTTTCTCACTTAAATTGGATTGTGATGCTTCTACAATGTCATATATTTTGGCATCAGAGGTTTATTCTAAGCATTTCAATTAAAATTGTTCTGCCTTTATATGTGCATTTGTTGTTAGGGATCACATTATATGGTCTGGTATAAAACAAGGGTTCTGAATTAAGGATCCATGGATGGACTCTCCATGCACCTTTGGTTACGACTCGATGTGTTAGGAGTGATGGATTGGATTTCTATGAGGGGTATTCCCAAGTAATTTATTATACTCTTGAGTGATAATAGTTCCCTAGGAGACAAACCATGTATCTACTTATTAGAAATATGGATAAACAATTCTATGGGTGATAATAATTACCATATGTAATATAATTAAGATGGACTTTGAGTCACAATGCATCGAGTGATATAAGTGAATGGTGCTATTGTGGGCTCTCTCAAATGATATACATTATTTGGGTACTTAGGTGTAGTAAAGTGGATATATAAGGTCGTCTTTCAAAGACGAAGCAATTAAAAAAACTTTTAATGTTGTATTTAAAGTAACTTAAACCTATTACTTGAATATATTGGTTTTCACATACCGTTTATATAAATATAAGATGTTTTTTGGAAGAAGATTGTATTTTTTGGAATTTTTTTTTTTCAAATGATGTTTGATTAAAAAGACACAACAAGAATTTTTAGAATATATTTTGAAAGGTGTAATCGATCTAACTCTACATATTCACTCAATTGTTTTTCATTATCATTTAAATTTAAGTCATCTTAATTATGACCCAATAACAATTTAACCTTAAATCCATATGTGGAATAACTGAACAACAAAGATGAAATAAATTAAACCCTATGCAAGATTTTGTACTTTCAATTTTAGAACCCTGCTTCCCTTGATATTATAATGATAACTGATGTTATGTTGTGATTTTAGAAACTTAACCACTCTAGAAAAGAGTATGAATTGAGTTTAGGGATTGTATTTTAACTCTAAAAATTTATCCCTTGTGGTTTTGTTTCACCGATTATGATCGCACTCTCACAATTCACACAATTCTAAACCACACTTGTTTTTTGTTTATTGTTAAATTTCAAACTTAGTATCATATAAATTAAAAACTAAATTAATATATCATATTATTTGAATTATAGTATCTCATTTATTCAAAATAAATGAGTGAATAAGGTTAGATGCAGATAAATTATTAAAAACAACTAATCTTCCATGGGTTGTGTAGTCACCGAGAAACGTTTTGCTTGTGTAAAGGCTTAGAAGGGGTAGAACCCAATCTCATTAGAACTCATAATTCCAGTAAAATTTTAAAGATTAATAGAAGAAGAAATAGGAACCAAACATAAGAAAATCGGAAAAATAAAAGATTAAAAAATAAGTTTATTATGAAAACACAATCATTATAACATGAGAAAGAGAGGAAGGCTTCGATGAAGGGATCCTTGCATCATGTGCCCCCACTATGAGTATAGGAAGTTCCAAAACCACCAAGGTGATTAAAAGAATCCCTTGTAACTCAAGAATGTAATAACATCACTCCTTGGTCATACTTTCAAATGAGGTGGCCAGGGAGTCAATTTACAGCCCAAATAAGAAGTGGTTTTGGACACGCAGATTTTGAGGTACCACTTGTGTCTCTGTTTGGGATACGTAAATTGCATTATCTAGAATTTTACAAATGAGAAATGTGTTAGGCCATAATATTTAATAACTCTATGTCAAATTGGATGGAAAATGGATGATGACATCGTGAAATATGGCAGCAATACAGAACCATATCTTTGACTTCATGCAGATTCTATCCCTTGACAGATTGGTTTGGATGGCCTTCTTAATGATTAAATTGGGCTTCAGTTTCTTGAGATTAAATTTATCCCATGAATCTATGGATTGGTCTATACAATCTAATCCCATTGAGAAGCACATATTTTGATAATTTTAAAAAAACAACGGACATATGTCCTTTGGATTCTATTCAGTTTGGCCAATTTTGCTTTTAGATCATCTCTGACTTTCCAAATTATCTCCTCCTATAATGTAATAACAAAAAATTTAATAATTGTTTTTTTAACAGTGATAATAATTTAATAATTGAATCAAATGGGATGTTCAATTCAGGATAATATTAGTAATTTTAAATACAAAACAAGTTTAAAATAGTAATGTAAGTGTGAAATAATGCAAATAATCATATTGTGATCACACCCCACACATACCCTCTTACACTCTTAGGAAAAACCTGATATCATGTATTCCAAAAACATGTGACATGTAAATGTCAATATTAAATCAATAATAATTTTAAAACACATATCCTTGAGATCTAATAGTTTGACAATAAGAAACAAAATATACGATTCCTCTTCAAAAACTTTTATTTAATGTTTGCAATTCATATAATTCAATATATTACCAATTCATAAATCCTCCCTTGCACACAAAAAATTTACCTCACATGAATTTTCTATTATCACACAAATTTCAATTTTTCAGCAATTTCTTTCTCATCCAAACTCATTCAAGGGTCACAATCGGCTTGATAAATTCCTACATTGCCACCCGATGTGAGTGTGGGACATATGTTTGTCATGAGGGATTTTCAGGGTTTTTGTATTTGTTTCTATTGGTAGGATTTCGATGTGAAAATTTTTCAGGATCAATGAAGAAGGATTGAATATTTTTGAATGAGAATTAAATTATTCTAATTTTCACTTTAATATGGTCTCTTCCTAAATCCAATTAGGATAATTTTGTGTTCATCATCATGAAAAATATTAAATATTTTGGTAGCAAAAATTTTAGACTAATCAAACCAGATGTTCTTGAATGTTATATATAGGCACATCTTTCTTTCTTCATTGGATGATCTAGAAAGGCACAAAATTTTTTATTATGAAAGCTATAGTGAGGCATAAATTTCAAAATAATTGTATTATTATCCATAAACACATCTCTTCAAAATTTAACATTCCACCCAATGTATCCAAAATTTTATAACACAACACAAGACAAATTCCCCAACACTTAAGTTCAACTAGATTATGCAATTTGACTTCAAGAGTTTGTTATAAAAGGATAAATATATTGTAATGTGAAAAACCTAAGAAGATGATCATGGATTCTTAAGGCATATAATAATTAAATGGTCATGGTAGGTCATTACAAAAATAATTCTATAAAATAAGAGCTCTAATACCCAATTAAAGTCCTCAAACACTTAAAACAGAAGTACCTCAAACCCACATGTTTTGACAGGAATAAATAAAATTCCTTTTAATGAATCGTAGTTTGGTTCCCTCAAGAAGTTAGGTAATTGTAATAAAGAAGAAAATAATGGTTCATAAGACTCAAAGGAATGTGATTTCAAATATAATGACTGTGAGATGTGGCATGGGATTTAAAATTCATCATACTTTTCATGAAATTAAAAAATAATTGAACATTAAATAGAGTCATTTTTAGTATTCATATAAGCTCAGATTCTAGGGATAAATTATTTTACTTCTATACATCGATACCAAAAGGGTGATGAGAATCATTTAAGATCAAAAGTATCATAAACACACAAAATTTTAAAAATCACCGAACATTTTTTTTAGAAAAATAGATAAATAATTTAAATTACTAAACAAAATGGTACCCTCCCCCACATATAAAAAATAATATTGTCCTAAATGTGAACCCAATACATGATATGTTCATATTAAATATTTAATTATAAATAAGGCAAAGAATATAAAATGAAAGGTCTAGAAATAGCCGAATATTATCTAATAACTATGGGGGCGTACAGTGTGATGAAATCCACTACATTAGTAGAAATATCCTCAATGTATTGCTTCAAATGTTTCCCATTGACTGTAAATATTATTCAAGAGTCCTCTTTTGTGATCTCTAAAACACCATACTGAAAATCATTAGATACAATATACAGATCCAACCATCTAGAACACAACTTATTGGGTGTCAACTTTACTCATGAACTATAGAGTATAAATTTCTCTCCATAACAAAACTCCCTTTGATGGATCACTCAGTCATGAGATTATTTTTATCATTCCTTTTAGAGACTTGACATATCATATGAAGAGAATTGAATCTCCTCAATATATTTAATTTTGAAATTCCTTTGGTTTCCAACATTGGCAAAATCCATGTTTCATTTCTTAATATACCAATAATACCTATTCTCAACATCCATAGGGAGATGACATACTATCTATAAAACAATCCAAGATTGGGACACACCAACAAGAATCTTAAATGAAGTCTTATAATTCAAAAGTGCATCATCCAAGTGATTTATCTAATCCTTCCTATTCAACTGCATGGTTTCCTAGAAAAAAGTAACCTCGTGATTTGAAACCTTAGCTTAATGATTTTTGAGATCTCTTTACAAGTGTATGTGGTCCTTGATGCTGGAATAAATTTTTTCAAGAATATAAATTTCAAATTTTTCCAACACTTTACATCTTCTGGTTGTAAATAATACATCCAAAAATTCGCAGCTCCATCAAGTGAGACTTGGAATGATCTTAGTTTGATCTAATCATCATTTACATTTTTTATTTCAGGGTCGATCAAACCACAATAAACTTTTTAAGGTGTGTTTTTGGGTCCTCAATTTATAATACAAGAATATTTGTAAGAAGATTAATTTACCTAGATTGGAATTCAAAGAAATAATTGAGATTTGGTTATGGAATACAGTTTGGTTGTTAGATAATATATGGATTACCCAACTCTTGAATAGTTTAATTTAGTTTTTTTTTTCAGGAATTGGTTCTTGTTTAATTTTTTAATTTTTATTTCTTCTTATTTCAATGTAACTAGAATAGAGGAATTATCTAACTGGATAAATTTTGATACATCCCGTAGATTGATATTATCTTATTCAATCCCTAATTTTTGTTCAAATTCATTGTCAAGATCTAAGATGCCATCATAATTACATCACATCATAAATCAATGAATGATAAAAAAGAAATGAAGAAAATTGGACCATAATAAAATAATATGAACATTTATTTGATGGTTCGATAATGAAAATTGATTTGATGGTTTGATAAAATGAAAAAGAAGATAATAAAATGAAAACATGAGAAATGGGAATGATGAATGAAAGAGGAGAATAAAATAATAAAAAATGAAAAATAAAACAAATTCATCTAATTGGTTGAAAAAAATAATTTCCTCCTTAGAAACAACACCAATTTGAATGGTGTGGTCATAGGCGCTCTAAAATGATATAAAGTGTTTGCGTACTTATGTAAAGTAGAGTGGCTGACCAAGTTCGTCTCTCAAAGAGGTAGTAATTAAAAAATTTATAAGGTATTTTTAAAGTAGCATAAACATACCACTTGAAAATATGGCGTGTTTTTTACCTTTTATAAATATATAAAATGTTAATGAGATGATGATTGTATTTTTTTTTGAAATGATGTTTGATTAAAAATATACAACAAGAAGATGTTTTTTTTGAAAATATTTTTAATGGCGTAATTGATCAAACTCTACCTCTTTACAAAATTATTTATCATTATCATTTAAATTAATATACACTTTATTATGATCCCATAACTTGTTAACCCATGAACCCTACGTGGATTAACTATACTAAGATGATGAAATGAATTTAACTATAGTATATATTTAGTACATGAAATCATATAACCCTCAATTGATTGATGTTATAAGGATAAATTATGGTTAATAGAGATTTAGGGAACATACCCACTATAGAAATGAGGATGAATTGTGTCTAGAGATTTTATTTGAACTCTAAAAATTTATACCCTTGGGTTTTGTATTACCGATTGAGATCACTAACTCACACTTCACACAATTCTCGACCTCATGTGTTTTGTGTATATTGTTCAATTGATTTCATAGCATAATTTTAGTTAAAAACTCAATTAATAAATTATATTAAGTTAAATACAGTATCTCAATGATTAAAAATAAATTAATGATGAAGGTTATAGTTAGACCGATTACTAAAAAGAACTACTCTTTTATGGGCGGTGTAGTCATTGTAGAATATATTTGCATGTGCAATGGTTTATAAAGGGTAAAACCAAATATTGTTTATACTCATGATTCCACACCAATTTAGATGTCTGAGAAAAGAATAAATTTTCACAAAACAGATTAAAATATGAGAAATAAAATAGCAAAAAATAAGTTTTTTATTAAAACACAAACATTACAACATGATAAAGAGAGGAAGGCTTCGATGAACGAATCATTACTTAAAGATATCCCCATATGAGTATAGGAATTTCAAAAACCACAAGTTTATTAGAGGAATCATATAAAACTAAAAAATGAAAGCACTTCACTCCCTAGTCTAACATGTAAATGATGTTCCCAAGGTGCCAATTTATATCCAAAATGGGTAGTGGTATTGGGAACCCAGATATCAAGATACCACTTGTGTATTGGTTTTGGGTTAGTAAATGGATTTATCGTGACTATTAAAAAATATAATAGTTTTTGTGAAGCATCTTTATTGTCACCATGTAACATTTGGTGGCCATTAGAGGATGATAGCGTGAGATATGGATTAAATATAGAATAAAATCATTGATTTTGGGAAGATTATTTCCCCTGGAATATTGGTTCTGATGGCACAATTCAATAATAAATTGGTCTTTGGTTTCTTGAGATGAGTTGTATCCCATGGTGTTATGGAATGGCCTATAGAAATTCAGCCCTTATAGAGGCACATATTATTCTAAATGCTCAAAATACTGGATATATTTCCTGGGGTGTCCATGTAGTTTAGGCCATTTTACTTTTAGATCTTCTCGAAACCTCATAATAACCTCCTCCTAAAACGAAATCACCAAAACAATAATATTTTCCCTTTTTAGCAGTGATAACAATTAAATAATTAGATCAAATGGGATGTTCAATTTATTCAGTATTTCTATTTTTAAATACAAATCAAGTTAAAAATAGTGATGTAAGGGTGAAATAAATCAGCTCATCATGATTTCACCACACCCCCACATATACCCTTTTGCACTCCTTAGAAAAACCTCATATCATGTATTCCAAAAAAAGTGACATGTAAATATAAAAATCAACTCAAAACAAGTTTTAAAACATGAATCCTTGAGATCTATCAATTTTTCATCAAGAAACAAAATATATCATGCCTCCTAAGAAAAAATTAATTTCATGTTCTTAATTTATATCATTCATAATATTTCCAATTCATTTATCCTCTCATGATTTAAAACACTTACCTCACCTGAATTTTTTCTTATCACACAAATGTCAATTTTTCAGCAATGTATTTCTCATAAAAACTCATAAAAGGCTCACCATAGGATTTATAAATTCCTACATCTCCACCTGATGTGAGTCAAGGACATAATATTATCATGATGGATTATTAGGGTTGTTCTGTGGATTTCGGTTGGTTGGATTTAGCTGTGAATTTTTATGAGGATAAATGGGGAGTGCATGACTATTTTTGAAGTAAAATTGCATTATTCTAATTTTCACATTAATAAGGTCTCTATCTCAATACCTTTAGCATCAATTCATGTTCATCATCATGAGAAATAATGTAATATTCACATAATTCATCATTTTAGTTGAAAAAAGTTCAATCTTCTCAATCACGACTTTCTTGAAATCTCTATTTAGGCACAACATAATATTTTCATTGGAATAATTAGAAAGGAAAAACATATTTTATCATGAAAGCACTATAGGGGAACAAATTTCAATAGAATAATTTTTTAAGTGCATATAAATGTCTTCAGAATTTAATTTTCCAGCCAATGTATCATAGAATGTGGTTTCACAAAACAAGACATCTTCACCCAACAGTAAGTTCAACTAGATTATGCAATTTCAATTGAAGAGTTAGTTGGATAAGGACAATTGTATTGTAATTTGTCTAACCTAATTGGTTGTTCATGGATTATAATTTCAATAATGATTAAATATTCAAGGTAGTCTATAATAACAATGATTATTTAAAATAGGGTATTTAATACCATACAAATGCCTAAATCATTTAAAACAATACTACCTCAAAGCCTCATATTTTGATAGGAATAAATAAAATTTTAGTAGAATCAAGCAAGATTTGGTTTTCTGAAAAAGTGAGGTAAATTTAATGAAGATGAAATGAATGGTTTATAATCCTCTTAGGTAAGTGATTTAAAATATAAAGGGAGTGAGATGTGGCATGTGATTCCAAATGTATAATACTTTTCATGAAATTACTAATGTTTTGAACTTGAAACATGGTCATTTTCATCATTAAATTAAGCTTAGTTAACTAAGATAAATTGTATAATATATTGATATGGATTTAATAATAGTGATTAGAATCATTTAAGCTCAAAATATTATGTAGAACAGAAAAATTTAAAATAAAAAAACCCAGTTTTTTTTAAAAAATCAATTTGAATTACTAAACTAAATGGTCCCTTCCCCAACACATAATATATTTAATTGTCTTTAATGTAGACCCATGGGATTTTATGTGCACATGAAATATAGATTTTTAAATTTGATTAATAATATAAAAGCGAAAAGTTTAGGAACAACTAGATATTCTCATGTAATGACCGGGTCAGGCAGGGTGATGAAATCCACTACATCAGTAGAAATTATCTCAATGCAATGCTTCTATCATTTCCCATTTACTGTAAAGATTATTTGAGTGTCATGTTGTGTGATTTCCACTTAACCATATGAAAAAACATTGGATACAATATGAGGACCTAACAATCTGGAATACAACTTACAGGGTATTGAAGTTAGTCGTGAACTATATGTAGGACTTTATATCCAACACAAATCTACCATTGTTGGATAATTATGTCATGAGAGGTGTTGGATCTTTCATTATATAGCCTTGAGTTCTCATATTAATATAATATAATCTCCTGAAGCTATTGAATTTTTAGCTTTCTTTGGATTCCAGGTTGCTCTAAATCCATGTTGCATTTCTTTATAGCCCAATAAGCCTAATGCTCAACTTCCATAGGGAGATGAAATGCTTTCCCAAAATAATTTGAAATGGTGACATACCAATGGATGTATTTTATGCTTTCCTATATGACCAATTTTCATCATATAAGAGCTTTATCCAATCCTTCATATATAGCTGTTTGTTTTTTTTTCAAAAGAAAAAATTCAAATCATGATTTGAAACCTAAGAATGACCATTCCTGAGAACTCTTTATGAATGAAAGTGGTCCTTGATACTGGATAAATTATCTAAAATAAAATATGTTTCAAATAATTCAAACAAGCTACATCCTAAGGTTGTAAATAATAAATCCAATCTTTTGTAGCTCTATCATGTGATAATGGGAATTATCTGAGATTGATTTGACATTGAGATACGTTTAATGGTTTCGGGGTTGAGAAAACCACATTAAATATTTTATGGTTTGTTTTTTGGTCCTCACCAAATAATCTATGAAATGTTGGAAGAAGAAGAATTAACCCAAATTTCATTTCAAATTCTGATTCGAGATTTGGGTCTGAAATACATTTTTTTGATGGTTAATATATGGTGCATCCAACTCATGAATCATTATATTAAGCTCATTGTTCATGTTTTCAAACATTGGTTCTTATTTTATACTTGACATTGAATTTCTTCTAATTTAAATGTAACTGTAATAGAAGAATTATTCAGCTTATTTAATGTTCGAACATCCTGTAGACTGTGAATGTCTAATTCGATCACTAAGGTTGCATTCAATCTCAAGGTTAAGATCTATGAGGTCATCATGATTAGATTGTGACATAAATAAATGAAAGATAAAAAATAATTGAAGTATATTATACTATAATAAAATGATATGATGTTCAATTTGATGGTTTGATAAAAAAAGGAGAGGAACAATTAAAACATAAGAATAGAGAAAGATGAAAGAAAGAGGGGAAAAAAATAAAAATAGAAAAACGAATTCCTCTAATTGGTTGAAAAAATTACATGCCTCCCCAGAAACAACACAAATTTGAAAGGCAAGGTCATGGGTTCTCTCAAATGATATACAGTTTTGGGTACTTATGTGCAGCAGAGTGGCTTACCAATGTTGTATGTCAAAGAAGAAGTAATTAAAAAATCTTTTAAAGGTATTTTCAATGTAATATAAACATACTATTTGAAAATATGGATGGGGGTTTACAATTTATAAAAATAGAAAAACTTTGCTGGAAGAAGATTGTATTTTTTTTGTTTTTGAAATGATGTTCGATTAAAAAGGCACAACCAAAAGATATATATTTTGAAAACATTTTAAAAACGGTAATATATATAGCTCTACCTATTCAATCAATTATTTATAATAATAATTTATATTAAAATACACTTAATTATGATTACGTAACTTTTTAACTCTGTAACCCTATTAGGATTAACTAAAACACGAACATCAAATGAATTAATCCTTAGGCTAACATTAGTACATGAAATCGTAGAACCCTACATTGACTAATGTTATAAGGATAAATTATGTTCCTTGGTGATTTAGGTAACAAACCCCCTCTCTAAATGAGTATTAATTGATTTTAGGTATTTTATTTGAAATCTACAAATTTATACCACATTGTTGTGTATTACCGGTAAAGATCACACTCTCACATTTCACACGATTCTTGACGTCATTAGTTTTTTGTTTATTTTTCAATCGACTTCTTAGTTTAATTAAAATTAAAAACAAAATTAATAGATTATATTATGTGAAATACAGTATCTCATTGATTCAAAATAAATCATTGAATAAGGGTATATGAATATTGGTTACTAAAAAGAACTAATATTCCATTTCCAGTGTAGTTATCGTAGAATGTTTTTGAATGTGAAAATATTTAGAAGGGTTAAAACCCAATATAATTTCTACTCTTTATTCCAAACCAATTAACATGATTAAGGGAAGAATAAATTTTAGCAAAACATAAAAACATAAAATATATAAAATAGGAACAAATTATTTTATTATGAAAACACAAACATTACAACATGAGAAAAAGGGGATGGATTCGATAAATGGATTATTGCTTCATGAGCTCCCCCTATGAGTATAAGAAGTTTCAGAACCTCCATGGGGATGTGAACACTCATTTGGAAATAAAAAATTAAAGCACAACACTCATTGGTCGAACTTGAAAATGTGTTTCCAAATGTTTCAACTTATAACCAAAATTGGAAGTGGTTTTGGGAACCCAGATTTCAAAATATCTATTGTGGCTCGGAATTGGATTGGAAAATGGACTTATCTAAATTTTACCAAAATTTAAAACATAGATTCTTGCATCCTGACTATCTTCATGTCTAATTTAGAGGCCTATGGATGATGTAAGGGTGATATATGGCCAAAATACATAACCAAATCATTGATATCGTGTAGATTATGTGCCCTAGAAATATTGGTTTGGATGGAACCTTAATGGATGAATTAGGCTTTAGTTTGTTGATGTGAGTTGTATCCCATTATGTTATGGAGATGTCTACATTATTTAAGCACATTAGTATTCTCTGATTTTGAGAAATGTTCAAAAGAGTGGACATATGTTAGCTGGCTTCTATGCAGTTTGACCCATTTTCCTTCTAGATCATCTCCGAAAATACAAATTACATACTAATACAATAAAATCACCAAAATAAGAATAATTTCCATTCTAAAATTGATAAAAATTTATAAATTGATCATCATGGATTTGAAATTTGAGATAATATTTGTAATTTTAAATACAAAACACATTTAAAATAATGATGTAATGGTAAAATAAAAGAGTGAATCATGATGTGATCGACAAGGGAAAATGTAAGGGTTGCCTTGGATGGACTTAGTGTTATTGGGTTATATTGTATTTTCCCATAGTAAAACATAGGATTCTTTTAGATCACATTTGATAGTCTTGGGACTCCACCATTAGATTTTATTGGTTTGAATGATTTTTTCTCTTATGAGATACATTATTAACTAGTTTTATTATATGCCTTTTATGATATCTATGAATGAAATTAGTTTATATGTGATCATTTTTATGCGATGAAATTTATATGAGACCACAAGCCAGAGAACAAGCATGGGGGGATGATTTTTTTTGTAGCCTTCTTAACATTGGTACAAGTATATGCATACTATGACATGCATAGGTACTCGTTCAGACTTCTAAAATATTCCAATGTAGGATGTATGGGATAGGTTTCCATTTAGGAACCTGGACCAAGTTGTTAACATATATATATATTTATATAAATTTTGGTATTTATTAAATATGGCACACAACCTTATTTATAGCACGAAATGGGATGGTATATAAATTATGGGTTCTATTCTTCTGATATTTATTTCCCATACTATACTCAGGCCCTGTTAGGTACATGAGAACACTTTATGGTAACACCTTCGACATAAGGGATTATATTACATTCTATGCATGATTAATTTTCTATTACGATGTTGCTTCGATGGATGTGGACTAAGCCTTTTCTCGAGTTGTTGTGTGGCGGTTTTTGGCCATTTTTTTTCGTGATTAGCATGTAGTGTAATCCTATTCCACTTTTCACCTACACTAAATTTTTTGTATAGCATCATGAATATAATCAATATGTATCTATTATTTATTATTTAGATTCTTCCAGTTTCTTATTTATCATGAATGGCCTACATCGTCCCCTATGTTGTTTCCTTCTTCATTATTTATATTCATCCTCAAATGTTTTTAATTTTTTACCATTGTACATACATTAAACTTTGAGGGAATAGTTTACCCACAGACACTTACAAGGAACTCACTGGTATTCAATAGGCTCTAGTGTTCGATGCGATGTGATTGATGTCATCTAGCCCCCATCTGAGGGAACTGTTGAGTGGCACTTGAGGGGAGGTTCTAAAAAGTGGTATTAGATAAATTTTTCATTTTTTTCAAACTATTTGACTTTAGAATAGATACTAGGACATAAAGATATGGATCTGAAACTATTCATATATTATTCTAACTCATGTGAATGGAAAACAAAAATTTAATATTATGGGGATTACAGTAACTGGCTATGTTATTTACTATTGATACGACATCAATATAGGGTGTCCCAAGAGTTTTTTAATATTATCAATCTTGATTCTATTGGAATGAGTATTCCTATTACTTTATCCCAAGAAAATGAGTGTATTTCATTACATTAATCATGTTAGGAACTATAGAATTGAAATTCGTGAATTATTCCATGTCACATTTACATTTTATTGTTCACTTTATTATTTTTATATGATTTATTATTATTCCATGAAGTTCTTATTATATTATAATTATTGAACTGTGAAAATTTTACCTCTTAGTATATGGTATGGTTTGGGTTAGGTTGATTTGAATTTCAAATCATCAAGTGTATGGGACCTTATGAATTGTAATAGTGATCAACCTAATTCATCCAAATTTAAAGTGGATTAAATCCATAAATGAATTTAAAAAAAAACCTCCTTTAAAATTAAATGGTGTTAATATGAGAATTGAGGGGTAATAAACCAGACCTCTCCATGTTAATGGGATGAATTACATGTTTTAATTGTTCTTCCTGAGGACTTTTCTTCTTACCTAGACCAGATTCTAGGAGCAGGCTATTAGTTTTGTCATGATCAGGTAGGATTTGAACATATCTTTCTTTATGTAAATTCTTTATATTCATACTCTATCTATTATGAATATTATATATGGTGAATTTTTGGAATTATATATCTATTTATCCATGATTTAATCATGTTTTATTCCAAGAGAGTGGTGATGAGAACACTATATAGGTGGTGGATTGAGAAAAACCTTTGATACCTACCATAGTTCCACCAGATCCACCTCTAGTGGATATTCCACATCACATCAATTCTAAATTTAGGGATAGTTTTCTCAAGTATATTCAGACTATTCAGGGTAGTCTCTAGCCTATCCAGACTTTGGAATATAATACATGAGAAATTAAGTACCATAATCCTCTCAATTTCTCAAGGGAAATAGGAACTCTTGTTGTAGAATCATAGTTGGAAGCTATCATGCCATCAATGACCATCTTCAGATGCCTCAAGATAGGAGGGTCAATATTGCTACCTAAATTCTTCATGACTCCACCAAGAATTATTGAAATGTTGATTCATAGCAATAGAATTATCAAGATATGATCTGGGAAGACTTCTAAACTACTTCCATTGATCAATTCATTCCACAGAACATGATAGTATATCAACCCTAGGAGTTCATGCCTCCTTAACATGGATCTATGTTAGTTCCCTCATATTATTATCATTCTACATAGCATTAACATTGTGTTACATCTCTGAAAGGTGTTGAATTGACTACTATGAGGAACATTGAGGAAATTCAGGGGTATGTTTCCACTCAAAACTGAACATATTTCAGATGACTAACATTATAGACATAGTTAAATAGACACTAATTATGGAACAAAATCTCAGAGAAGTCATTCCTTTGATTCATTATAGACCAGTTCCGAAATATTGTGATTGTTCATCTACAATTAGATAATTCTGATTTAAGGGTGCACGTGGGGGTTGTGCTAGCAATGTGACATGTACTAAAAACTCTATGTTGTGTCACCAGTGTGTAAGGATAGGCCATAAGATTCTTCCATGAATGAGGAACTTGATGGAATATAGAGATTGAAATAGGACAAGTTATCTTTAGTATTGTTGTCATTATTTTACTCCAAAATCTCAAAGAAGGGATTCCATACCATTATCTTTATCAGTTAACTGATTTTTTATGCTATTTCATAATGATAATTGGTCCTCTACCAAATTATCCGGATGAGGTAGTAGTGGTGGTTGATGAGGTAGTCAAGTTCTAGATCTTTACCCACAACAGAGTGGATCTACTATGGCTAGTTAGGCGGTATCTCAGGTCAATGGTTCAATCCATATGTATGCAGTTCAACTTTCAGCAGAGGAGCATTGTCCAATGTTATATATAGGTATAGATATTATTCTTGTGATATCTTAGTTATTTTCATCTTTTTTTGATATAGTTCCATGAAAGTCTTATATTTTTATTGTATGTATGTAGAGTCTTAATTTTTCTATAAAATACCTATTCAACACTATGACACTTAGTACTAAACTTAGCATTAGAATAGAAGTAACATTACAATGTTTGGAGCTCCCCCTTGATATATCTATATACTGTTTCTTCTAGAGGTTCATCATCCTTCGTGTAACTAATTTTGATGTCATTCTCAGTATAGACTAACTCATGCCTTAATGTTACCATGTGTATTTCTATCACATAAGGGTATCCTCCACATTACCTAATGGAAATACATATATCCACAAGGGTGAATGGGATATCCTATAAGGTCAACCTCAGTCTATGTGATATTGACATGGTAGAGTGATATCTCAGTTATCATGACTCTTTATTAGTGATCAGGGGATGTAGTATGTAAATGTCTTTACATTGTTGATCGATTCTAGGATATCTTCTCTAATGATTTCTCAGGATTAACTCTTGAGACATATTTTTATTTCACCATTGATTTAGTGTTATGTGCCACACCAGTATCAATTCCAATGTATTGGATGAAACCTAAATGGATCCAAGAACTCAAAAAACATATTGAATATCTTGATTCTAAGGGTTTTATAAGATCCAACACATCTCAATGGGGTTCAACTATCCTTTTCGTCAAGAAGGTATATGGTACCCTATGATTGTACAAGGATTATAAATAGTCAACCCATCTTATAGTAAGGAAACATTATCCATTGCAACATATAGACGACCTCTTTGACTAAATATGATGAGAAATTAGTTTCTCCAAGATTGATCTATGGTTCAGATATCATCAGGTTCATATGAGACCATACAATATACTAGATACAACATTCTAGAGTAGTTATAGCTTGTATGAGTATTTGGATATACCATTTTTTGACATATGTGTCATCATTATTTGTATATTTTATGTATTAGGTTTTTCATCTGTCTCATGATTCATTCATCGTAGTTTTCATAGTAAACATCTCGGTGTACTCATGTGCCAAAAATGACCATGAAACCCAACATTAGATCGTGTTGAGTATACTGAGAGAGAACTGGCTATATAAAAAACACAGTAAATTCCACTTCTAGAGTAATAAGTTTCATTTCTTGGGTCATAACATATAAGAGTTAAGCATATATATTTACAAAAAGAAGGTCCACGTTAATGTCTCCTAGGAGAACCCCAAGAATATGATTGAAATACATAGCTTCTTAGAGACTACTGGATATTACATGTATTTAATTCAAAGCCAATCCTTATTCAAATTTACTTTAATGACCATGATGATGAAGGGTGTGCAATTAATGTGGATGGATCTTATGAGAAGGATTTTTGGGAGTTAAATTGAAATCCCACTTCAGCTCTGATTTTGATTCTACCTGATATGAGAAGATGTAATAATGTTTTATGATATGCTTCAGGAATTAATCTTGTATCTTTTATGACACATAGTGATTGAGTTGTTGAATATGGGTCTCTCCATCTGAGGCCTCATGAGTTGAATTACCCAACATGTGATATCGAGATAGAAGTCTTGGTTCATGTTCTGCATTGTTAGTGGTACTAATTTTTGGGTGAGTGGTTCCTCATTTTCATGGACCATAAAAGATTAAAATATATATCCACATAGTGAAAATTGATTTTGAGGAAGTGTAGGTGGGTTGACTACTGGAAGTCCATTACGATTGAACTTTCATATACTCATTGTAATGATAAATTCTTGGTTGATGATTTTGGGTTGGGAAACACAAACCTAATCCATCATGGTGGCTAGTAGTGTGTGAGATATTATGGATATATTTTTTATTAAATATCAGGTGGTTTGAGAAAAACACACAAAACTAAACATATCACCTTGAGAAGTGACATAATCTATTCTAGAGTGGGTCCAGAGGCATCAACTATTATTTTCGAAGGGACTCATTCTAAAAGAGAGTATCACAAGAGAGAACCCACCAAATGTGTGGGTTGTTAGTAGTTGTGACACCATTTTATATTTGGGGTGGGGATGGTTTACTGTTGATATAAAAGAAGAGTTGATGAAGGAATATCAAGCCTCCATTTTGGAAGAACATATCAGGATTACGATGATGTATCTAGTTATGCATCCTCAATATTGGAAGCTAGGTATGAAGAGGAAGATAGAAGGATTCATCACTGGGTTCTCCACCTACCAGCTGATGAAGGTAGGGCTACATAGACATACTGTTCTTCTACAACCTATCTCTATTCTTGTGTGGAAATGGGATGAATTCATCATGGATTTCGTGATAGGATTTCTGAGATGTCATTGAGGATGCAATGTGGTCTGGGGGATTTTTGATTTTATGAACAAAGTCACTCACTATATACCAATCTGGTAATCCTTAATAGTTTAATAGTTAGGATGGTTATGCATATGAGAGATAGTGTGATATCATGGTGTACCTATTTATATTTTTTTCAAATTGTGATTCCCAATTCACTTCCCAATTATAGAATGTGTTTCATAAGGCACTAGGATCATATGTTCTCTAAAGTAAAACATATCACTCTCAGACTGATGGGTAGTCAAAGTGGATAATTTGAGGGTTAGAGTCTATGCATAGGGAATCTATCTATGTTTGGAGGTTCATTGGAAAATAATATTCATCTAGTTTACTTTTCCTAAAATAACAGGTCCATGGAAAACATTTAGAAGGCTCCGTATGAGGCTCACTATGGTATACAATGTCATTCTATCTATTTTGGCTATAATTAGGGGAGGTTTCCCTATTGGGGCCTCTTATTGTGACCTAGAGTTCATAGAATTTTGAGGTGATTCAGAAGTATACTGCTATAGATCAATCATGTTGTAAATCATAAATCGATTTTCATATTAGAACTCTGAAGTTTGAGGTTGGATATCAGGTCTTTATGTGTGTATCACCTTGAATGGGACAAAAATGAATTAGGAAATACAAAAAGTTTTCACAGTGATATTTAGGGTCTTTAGACATTATGGAAGGAGTTGCTCCAACAGCCTATCAGTTTCTATTTCATCACTGGTTCTACCAAATTCATGATGAATTCCTCATATCCTAGCTTTGATAGGATCATCCAAACTCACCTTATTCATTTTATCTAGAATACGTCCAACTGTAGGTGGATTCATTCCTCGAGTAGAGTTAATTTGAAGTAAATGATTATAGTGTGATGGTTCACTAAGGTAGGTCAATTCCTTTTGTTTAGCTTCTATTATAGTATAGAAATTCTAAGTATGAGACCAAGGAGTATGAAGATGATGTATGTGTCTAATTGAAAAAATACTTTTAAGATTATTTAATACCACTATTGGAAGGGATACTCGAGGATGAGTTTCCTATAATAGGGATTTTGTAATGTCCCAACTTTATCCAATGGAAAGGAACACAATTTTTGTTTAAACTCATTAAAATTACAATATTAATGTTGACTAAAGTGTATGAGGGGGTAATAGGTGAATCTGGGGATCAATTAGATCACCAATCCCCAAAATTGAGGAAATTAGAATGGGCCACATGGTCAGAGGAAGCCACCACACCCAACTCACACTGTTTCCCCAAACTCTGTGGTAGTTGATAGTGTGGTGTAGTAAGACACATGGTTTTCATGCAACCATGTGACCCCAAGAGGATGCCCATGTGTCATGTTTTAGGATTTAGATAGCGAGTTATTTCATGGTCTGTGTAGTGTTTGTCAAACCATGCGCCTAACCTTGTGGTATGTCCCCTTTAAGAAGTATAAGGTGTATAATTAGCAGAAAATTTGTCCAACTATATAGCCACATAATTAAAAGTGTAATATTTGGGTATGATTACTTTATATCCCTTAGTGGAATGATTTTACCCCAATTTTTGTCATCCCATCTATCCGCTTAGTATTTCCCTCTTTCTTGGTGTTTGTGGCCTTCTCCTCCTCCTATTCATAGAATTTGAGAGTTCTACCTCCTACGTGGTAATATTCCTTCACCATATGAAGCTACATATTTTTATTAGTATGCTCTATCTTCCACAATTCATTATTCCTTGGTTACTCCATAATTAATTTCTATACTTTTGAGAAGAATAATTTTCCATATTTTCTTGGTTTTCTTAAATTTTTTGATTTCATCCATTTTGTGGTTGAATAAAGTATTTTTACAAGCCATGTGGAGTACTACAACAATTTGGTAATGTTTCTATGACTTTTTCTCCTTGGTTTGTCACTTTATAAGCATTGTGACCGGGGATCCCTTGTCAAACTCTTTCAGTGAACCCAATTTTTGTATATTAAATCAATTAATTTGGATTTCTAACTTCTTTGTGATTTTAGATGATAAACACCCCATTAAAAGTGTCTTCTCCTTGACTTATTCTACCCTTGGGTGTTCCCACCACAAATGAACTATTTTCCCCTTGTATCAAATGTGTAAATAATTTTGTGTGTGTGAGTTACCCATGGCATAATGCCTTAATTGGAAAAAAGGTGGTATAAATGGTAAACCATGAGACTTTAAATTGAACTAATTTATTTTCACTTAATATTTATATTCACATGATGAATTATTTATAATGAAATCATTAATCCTTCTGTTAAATGCGTATGTATATAGGTGAATGCTTATATGTCATGTCACATGCCTTATATTTAAATTTCTCTTATAATGTTTGAATAATACCATGATTAATGCCTTATGATTTTGAATTTATATTATTCTATATACCATGTTTCATTCCATATTAATTGTTTATTTATTAGAACCTTTTTTTCCTTGAATTTAATGTAGTGCATGGTGATGAATGATTTCATCATATATGGTGATTTTATTGATGAAATGTGATTAAATTAATGCTACTAACAAGTTAATTTTCATGTATATCATTGCTTATCCATGTTCCTAATACCTTATTCCAATTTAAATTGGATTGTGATACTTGTATAGCTATATAGAGTTTAGAATCAGTGTTTTATTTAATGTATTTAAATTATATATTCATTTACATGATATGATCCTTTATTATTAACGATCCCTTGATATGGGATGGGAGAGAACACTGGTTCCAAATTAAGGATCCATTGGTGGACTCTCCTTGATCACTTGGTTACAACTTGATTAACTAGGAGCAATGCTTTGGCATTTTAGGTGAGGGATACCCTAGGGGTTTGTTATACCCATATGTGATACTAGTTCCCTAGGGAAGAAACCCTAGATGGAACCATTAGAAAAATGGCTACACCATTCCATGGTTGATACATGGTACCCATTGTGAGATACATAGGATGAACTCAAAGTCATCATACCTAGAGTTATACAAGGGACATTATAAGAGATTATATGGACATACTTGATGGAATTGGCTTATATTGGATGTTCATGTAGAGACAGATGGTATTAATTAAGATTTCTGTGGACAGTATCCGAACTACACCACTAAATTTGAATGATTTAAATGATATTTTATCTTATAAGATGCACCCTTTACAATTATTATTATGAATATGTTGTGTTATCTCTTGATGCCTCCTATATTCACTTGAGAATTATTATGTGAGGACATGGATATGATATTACTTGCCGTAGAACAATCATAGAGTTATGTTTTATTAGAATCCATGTTCATTTTTGTACATCGATATGTATATGGTGACTTGAGAAGTTACTCTTTCAGACATCTGACATTTTATGATGTAAGTGGTAAGGGACGGGTGTCATTATACGAACATGGAGCAAGATATTACCATATATATATATATACCAAAATTTATTACATATGGTGAATTATGTTATTTACAACATGAAATGGAAAGGTCTAGACACTGTGGGTGTTGACCTTTAATGATTTATATATCACAACCTTCTCATGTGTCATTTTGTACCCGAGTAGGCAATATGATCGCGGTTATGGATAAAGTGATGTTTTTTATCTTATTCTTCATTTCATTACATTTAGATTGGATCTTTTGGGGATTAGGAGCGATCCTATTCATTAGATGTTGTGTCGAAACTTTTGGACATTTGTAGTTATGTATATCATTAAGTAAATTTTTGTACCCATGTTTCCTTACACTCAAATTTTTGTTTAGAATTATGAACATTAAAATTTTGTATCTATTATTGATTTTTCCGCGTTAAATAGATTCTTCTTTGTCATGAATTGATTACATCATCACCACTTATGTTACATATTTATTTATTTATATGATTTCACTATTTTTGTGAAGTGTTCACCATTGTGAATAGACATTCATTCGATGACATAGTCTCTCCACATACACACCTACGACCATCATTTTTAATTATTGGCCTCTATCAGTTAGGTAGATGTTCTTGTGGTCCTCTTAGAACCTTCATATATCATTGTTGAGTGATAGTCATGGAAGAATGAAAAAGTGATATTAGAGAACATGTTCCTTTTTTTATTTCTATTGCGGTTTAGAAAGGATACTAGGACAAAAAGATTGGTATTTGAACCTATAATGGGATGTATCAAACCCATGTATTGTGGAAACACAAATTTCATAGGTTGGAAATTTTATTGTTTAACTATAACATTTATCATTGATATGATTTCATCATAGTGTGACATACATGTTTTGTGATGTTATTAATACTAATTCTATTGGGATGAGGATTCATATTACATTATCATGGTAAAACAAGGCCATTGCATTAAATACATCATGTTAGGAACTATAGAATTGATAGGTCAAGCATTACGTCATGTCACATTTACATTTCAGCATGCATTTTCTAACATGCATGTGATTACTTATTATACTTTATTGTGCCAATTATGTTATAATTATAGAATTGTTTTAACTCAATGTACATTGGTATATTGTGTTTTATGTTTAGATTACAATAATATCAAATCATGTGGTATATGGGACCTTATGAATGAGAATTTTGATCCACTTAATTAATCCAAATTGAAAGGGGATTAAATCCTTAGATGAAAGAAAATGAAAACCACCATAAAAAATAAACGTTCATAATATTCTTATTCATAAGCCTTGACCATGACCTTGACCTAGAAATGGGATTTAGGATACGTTTCTACTAATCATCAGGAAGTATTTTCTTCTTATTATTACATGACTAAAAAAGGAAGATGTCATTTTTATTATGATCATGGATGCATTGTGCCTTCCCTTCTTTATCTACATTACTGATCTTAATACTCTGTCTGTTATAAATGATGACTGAGGTGAACATTTTGAAATTTTAGTGATATGAAATAGTAATGTCCACATGTTATATTCCAAGAAATTGGGGATGAGAATTCTCTAGAGGTAGTGGTCCATGAGAAAACCATGATACATCCCAAAGTTCCACATGAGGAACCTCCCACTGATATTTCACTAATAATCTATTCTCATTTTAGGGAGTGTTTTATCAAGTTCATATAGACATTTCTGGGTGCTCCCCTCCCTGCCATAACTATGGTAGAACAATCATGTGACTTTTAGCCATAGTAGCATCCCAGTTTCTTAAGGGATTGAAGACCTCTTACTGCATAGTCATTACTAGAGGCTATGACACCAAAATCAAGTATTTTTATTAATTAAAGGTAAATCACATTAAAATACCATATCCATGGAAAACTAGGATTACAGGGTTCTATATAAGTGATGACCAATAGAGTATAATATAATAATGCTCACACCATCAAACTGAAAGGACCTAATGGTATCAAAATAGGATATACCATAGTCAATAGTAATTTTGGATCTATGGAATTCATCTACCCTATTTATTTGTCTCAAAAAATGAGTTTACACCATGTTATCATGAATCATATTACTGATCTTTTTTACATGGTAGATTATTATACCTGGGGAAAATAAATGTCTTTGAGGAGACATGAGGAGAACACGAGGATCCATTTCCAACGCAGTAAGGTAAATATTCCTCTATTTTCACAAATAAAGTCCGGTAAAATATAATTGACTTTTACCTTTAGAAAACATCCAATACTAGAGGAAGATGAAAATGAAAATATAATATAACCATAACTATCATGTTCTATCCCCCCTGAATGATTCCATAGTGTAGGGTCATGCTTTCTAACAACATGCTTCGTGACTCCACCATGCATTGGTGGGGTGTCATTTCTTAGTCAAAGAATTACTGAGATATGATCATGGTAGAATTATACAATGATTTAATTGATCCATTATTTACACATAACATGAGATAAAATCAATCGTAGGATTTTATGCATCTTTTAGAGGGCTCTATATGAGTGCAAAAGTATTCATATAATATCAAAGGGAATCATTATTTTGATCTATCTCTAGAAGAAGATGAATTAACTACTTCGAGGTGATTCACGAATGAGAATACGTAGTTGTTCAATCATAATTTAATGTCTCCTGGACATCGATCATGAAATATATAGTTAATTAGACACTAATTATGGTAGGAAATGTCATAGAAGATTGTCCTTTGATCAGAGGTAGTTCATTTTTGAAATATGGTTATAATTCCTCACGCAGTAGAAAGAAAATATTCAAGGGTCAACGTCGGGGATGTTCTTGCTATGTTACACATACAAAAAGATCTATGGTGTGTCACCAAGGTGTTAGGATAGGCCATAAGAAGCCTCAATGCATGAAAAATTCAATGGAATGCTGAGATTGTTTCTATATCTATCATCTTTAGTGATTATTCCATTCTTTTCCAAAAGCACATAGTGGAAGATAATGAATAAAATAATCTCTATTAGGTTCATGATTTGTGATGCCATGTCTCACTAATAGTTGGTCTTCTATCAGAGGACCAGTCTAAGGAAGTAGTGGTCATGGCATATGTAGTTAGGGGATAGATGATCAATGTCAGCAGAGTGGATATGGTCATGCTATTCAGGAAACATCTCATAATTGAGGTTTATTTTATAAGTGTGTGTTTCATCATAAAATATAAGAGAAGAGTATATGACCATCAATAGGAAGAGGTTCTATTCTTGTGACTTATGCATCAGTTTCTTCCCTTTTTTATATTGTTCCATCACACTCCTTTATATCTTTTACATGTGTGGAGGGTCATTTTTATATCGAATACACAAATATTTTTATGTATATGAACAATAATCTAGGGATCTGAAAAGAGGGAAAAAACTAGTTCTTGGACATCCCCCTTGAGGTAAGTGTGTTATGTTTCTTCGGATATTTTTCTCCTTAAGATTGTTTGTTTTTATTCCATTATCAGAATGTAATGACTCCTAACTTATTATACCAATGGGTATTAATATCACCAAATGGTATCCTTCACATCACATAATAGAAAAATATATATCAACAAGGATGAATGATTTATCCTTGTTGGTTGAGCTGGTTCTAAGAGTGGTAGACTTTGATTAGTGACTATTTAGTTTGAAAGCCTCTTCTTAAGGGATTAGGTGATGCATTTGGTATAATTCCCTCCCATTATGGATTGATTTAAAGAATATTTCCCTGATGTTTTCACAAGCTTAAATCCTAAGATATTGGTTCAATTAACCATTGAAAAAGTGAAAGGTTTGGTACATGTATCCATTCATCCGTTTTTTTGACACCTACATAACTCCATGAAATCATAATGTAGCTTCATAATTATGATGCTAATAGTTTTATCAAATCCATCACTTCACCATGGGGTATACCTGACCTTTTCTAGAATATGGAAGATGATACCCTATGATTATGTGTAGATTATTAATGGATGAATCAGCTTAATTAATGATTTTTTATCCATTTCCTTGCATAGATGACCTATTCAACTAGCTCCGAGGAGAAACTGTTTCCTCCAACATCAATCTATGGTCGGGATGTCATCTTGTTCATGAGATACCATCAAATATATTGTGTACATCCTTCTAGAGAATTGATACCATGTAATAGTATTTGGTCATTCCATTTTGTTTGATGAACACATTGATGGTCATTAGATCTTTGATGAATTGGTTTTTCCAACAATATCATGATTCTTTTATCATTGTATTTTTTAGGGACATATTGATGTACTTTCAGATCATACAAGACCATGAAACACATCATGAGATAAGGTTGAGTACTCTAAGTGAGTACCATCTATATGAGAATATTAGAAAATTCCAATTCTGTATCACTATGGTTCACTTCATGGGACATATCATATCATAGGCATGCCTATCTATTGACCTAGAGTAGGTGGGATCCATTCTTTCTTGGGAAAATATGAATAATGTTTTTGACATACACAAATTAAAAAGGATTTATGTATATTATAGGCATTTCATTCATGGATTATCTAGCTTTTCAGTGCCTCTTATATCCCTATCTATGAAGGGTTTTTAGTTCTTTTGTCCTGAAACTTATGAGAAGGATTTTTATGCGTTAAAGGAAAAAATCACTTCTCCTCTAATTCTAATTTTGGATGATCTGGGCATATGTTATTCTATTTTTTTGTGATGATTCAAGAATTGGGTTCGGTGATGTTCTGAGGCAAGGTGATCGAGTCATGTAATATGGGTCCTTCCATATAAGGCCTCCTAAGAAGAATTACCTACCATAGAATCTCAAGCTAGGAGTCATCGTTCATGCTCTATATGGTTGGAGGAACTACTTAATGGGTGATTGGTTCATCATTTAAAATGATAATATATGCTTAAAATAAATACCCAACCAATGAGGCTTGGATTTTAGGCAGTGCAGGTGGGTGGAATACATGTAGTCTATTGACGATTAAATTGTTTTTACACCGAGTATGGGTATTTCCATGGTTGATGATTTGATCCATAAATCATAGATAGAAGCCCTCAATGTGGCCATTAGTGAGTGGAAGATGATAAAAATGTTTTTTGAGTAACATTGGGATGTTCAAGAATAGCACAGGACACCAGTCTTATCAGTTGTCATAGTTACATAATCTCTTCTATAATGTGTCAGAATGTTTAAACTATTAGGTTATATGGTCCTCAGTCTGAGGAATTTTATAACATGAGAGAACCCAAATCCTAGTTGGGTTGTTGATATTAATGATGCTGTGATCTACTGTGGGTGTGTATGGGTTCCTATAGATATATGGTAAGAGATGATGAGGTAATATCATGCCTCCATTAGGGTATTTAATAATTGGATTATCAATATGTTTCACAATGTGAATCATCAATATTGCATACTAGGAAAGAAGAGATGGATAGTAGGATTCATCAAATGGTTCTCCATAAGTCATCAGTTGAAGGAAGAGCCCCAACTACCTACTAGTCTTCTATAGCCTATCTCCTTTCCTATTAGAAGTGGAATAAAGTCAACATATATTTCATCATAGGCTTTCCAATATCTCCTCAAGGCAGTAATTCATTATGGGTGATCAATAATTGATTGACTAAAGTCAATAACTTCATTCTAATACATTAAATCAACTATATTGACACGTTTGTAAGGTTGTACATTTTTTGGGACAATCTGACATCACGAGGTACCTCATTCTATCATTTCAGACCAAGATGCCCCATTCACTTCATAATTATATAAAGTTTTGGAGAAGGAACAAGGTTCATAGGTTATCCTGAGTGCTACACATCACCATTAGACTGATGGGCTCTTTGAAAAGATGATTTCGGTGATAGAGGATACGTTTAGGGGTTTCATATATTATTATTGATGTTCTGTGAAAAATAATATTTCTATAGTAGAGTATTTCATTAATAATATATTTTAGAAAAAAATTAAGACGGCTCTATATGAGCATTTCAATATTATATTTTTATATTCACCTTTGTGCTAGATAATGGGGGGGGGGGTGAAAATTTATTGTGTCATATTCTTGAGTTTGAGACATTATATAATGCCTAGTTAATTTAGAAGAATATTTCTATAAATCAGTTGAGGCATAAATATTATATCAATCATCATCATAGGCCTCTGAAGTTAGAGTTTGGACATCAGATCATTCTACATTTATTTCCATGATTGGATAATAAATGAATCAGGAGACATTAATGTAATCAACATGACATTTCAGGACTTTTGAGATAGTGATGTGAGTTGGGACGATAGCCTATTAGTTGTTTACAGGTCATAGGTATCGTGCCATACATGGCATCTCCCACATAACCCATCCTTTAAAGTATCATTAAGACCTTTATAATTCATGTGATCTTGATGATATAGAGATGGTGGTGGATGTGTCCTTTTAGGATCATCTAGTTCATATCATGGAACATAGTTTAGATGTTCTCAAAGGCATGTTAGTTCCTATGGTCTTTGTGCTACGATAACATAAACATGATCAGGACGAGAAAAGCGAATGAGAGGTTGATGTACATGTACAGTGGCAAGAACTCTTATTATATGACATCATAACACCCTAAGAATGTTATATCAAGGACGAGTTATACTACACAGGGGAGGCTGTAATTTCCTCAATTTATCCGAAGGTATGGATCATAATATTTTTAGTTTAAATTCCTTAAAATGAAACTAGTAATGTTAACTAATGGGGTTAGAGAATGTATCAGGTGCATTCGGGGATCATTCAGAGCATGGAACCCTAAAAATAGTGGATGTAGACACAGCCATATGGTCAATGGAAACCATTCTGCCCAGCCTGCCTAGTTTCTACAAACTGTGCAGTAGTAGACAGTGGGGTGTAGTGGGTCGCTAGGATTGTCTGCAACTGTGTGAACCTAGTCACATGCCCATGAAACATATTTCAAGTTCATACAATGAGTTACCACATGTTCGATGCATTATTCTTCAAACCATGAACATAGTAGTGTGTTATTCACCATTGAAGTAGTAGGAGGTGCACATTTAGTGCATGGCTTGGCCAACCGTACGTAGCGTAAAATATCTGAAAATTTACTTTTCCCCCTTAATGAATTGTTTTTATCCCATTCTCTTTATCTCATATACGCATGGTATTTCCCACCACCTTGGAGAATGTGTCCATCAACTCCTCCCATTGGTATGGATTTGTAGGTATCCCTCCTTTGGGGTATGATTTCGTCACTGTCAAAAGCTAAAGAATCATTTCGACATGTTCTATCTTAAAAAGATCATTATTAAATGGTTCATATATTATCTGTTGTGATATTTTGGAGCAATGGAATTTTTTCCAATTTAATGGGTTTTGTTAAATATTATAATTTATTCTTTTTTAGTTTTAATCAAGCATTATTTCTAGATGTGTGGAGTACAATAAAAATTAGGTAGGGTGTTAGCATCTTTTTCCTATTGTTTCATTGCTTTATAAATGTTGTTCCATGGTGCTGCTAGTTGGAATCTTCTAGAGTGGCCCCTTATTTTATATTAAATTGATTTCCATAGATTTATGATTTTATTGTGATCATATATTATGAAGAAACCAATTAATTTGTTGTTCTATTGGTCTTCATCCACCGTACGGTGTCTCACACCAAATGTCCTATTTTTGTACGTGTTTTAAAAGTCAAAATCACCTTATTTTTGTGAGTTTTCAATGAATTAATGCATCAAATAATAAATCAAGTTCATATAAATGGGAAAAACAAGATACTTTACCTAGATCAACATTCCTTGGACTTTTTATTTAATTGAACTTCATGTATTCATTATAATGAATGTCATAATAATTGTGTCTAATAATTTTTCAAGTAGATGAGTGATTATACATCAAGTAACATGACCTATATTTAAATAAAAATTTTCAATGTCGCTAAATACCCTGCTTCATGACTTATTCTTCCCAGTTTATGTTTTTCTATGTTCCATGTTCCTTTCTCTATTAAATTCCCATTGATTAAGCCCATCTTTTTCACTTTAGGGAGTGATGTGACCGTCAATATTCATAGATTGATATATTGAGATGTAATTAATGAAATGTGACTAAAGGAATGATAATTACATGTTTCTTTACATTAATATCATCTCTTATGCATGTTATTATTCCCTTATCCACTTTTAAATTGGATTTTGATGCTTTTGAACATCGATTGATTTTGGATTTAGAGGTTATTTTATGTGATGCAATTAAACATGACTTTCTGTGGTATGTGTGTTGCTTGTTATGGATCACTTTACATGTGTAAGGAGAGAACACAGGTTCAAAATTAAAAGTTCATTGTTAACTCACCATGCTCGGTTGAATATGACTAGATGTATCGGGTGTGATGATTATGATTCCAAATGAGGGTTGACTAGGTGGTTTATTATACTATTGATTTATACCAATTCCTTGGGAGAAAAACCATGGGATGAACCATTTTAATTATGGATATCCCATGCCATGGTTGATACTTGGCCTCATTTTGGAGATAGTTAGTATGGACTCTGAGTCACTAAGCATCGACTGATATATAGGACACCATGAGGGTCTTCATGGATTGACTCGGGGGTATTTGATTGTATTGGATGATCCCATAGAAGCACATGGGATTCATTTTGAATACCTTGTAAGGGATTATGACTTCAACACTAGATTAGACCAATTTTAATGATTGTCTTCTCTTATGATATTCATCCTTTATTATTATTATTATTATGATAATGTTGTGTTATCCCATGATTTCTATTATTTATATGTGATAATTATAATTTGATGTCATGGATATGAGAACCATAACCGGAGTAATAATATTGTGGGAATGATTTTTTAGTATACTTATTCACATTGGAATATGTATATGGAAATTCTGACTTACACATTTACACATTTTTACTTTGAGTATAGGCTAAATCAGGTTGTTAGGGATGGGTGTATGTTTAGGAACTCATGAAAAGATGTAAGCATATATATATATATCATAATTTATTATATATGGAATTATTTTTATTTATAGTATGAAATTTTATTGTCTAGACACTTTGGGTGCTAAACTACTGAGATTTATATCTCACACTCTGCTCAAGTGTCATTTGGCACCAATGTTGAAATTATTATTTCATGTATGGATAATGGGAATCATAATGAATACAATCCCTAACTACTTTTCTATTATGATGGGGCATTGGGGGTAGAGGAATAAGTCTATGCTCGAGATGAAGTGTAATAGTTTTTGGCCTATTCTTAGTTTTGATTAGGAATAAGTAGATGTTACTATCCTTGTTATCATGCACTAAAAGTTTTTTATATCATCATGAACATCATCATTTTTAACTATTATTGATTATTCATATTTCTCTAGTTTCATATTTATAATGCATGACTTTCATCACCACCTATTCAATTTGATATTTCATTATTTATATTCTTTAGTTGTTGTTAACGATTATTCACCATTGTACATATAATAGTATCTGAGGGAATAGTCTCCCCACAGATATGACAAATGCCCTCATTACTAGTTGGCATCCTATGGAGTTCTAGGAGGTAAAATTATGTTCTTGTAGCCACCTACTTGGGGGACTATTGATTAGAACTCGGGGCGGGACCATACACTTATCATGCATACATACAACTTATCATCCCAATATAGAAGTGAAATCTATCAATCATCATCAATTTGTGTGGATAAAAATAAATATGGAAATAATTAATATATATTATGATTATGAAATAATTATTATTCTAGAATTATAATATCATATTTAGCTTATTGTCTTCATGTAATATGAAATAAGATAACATTGATCATGCATACATGTGATACATCACCTCTATAAAGTGTTGTGATCCATTTTTTATTTTCCACATTACATGGATATTTTAAAGATAGAATAAAAAATATTATATATATATATGACATATTAATAATTCTATATGATCAATTATTATTTTATTTGTTTAATTATTTCCATCAAAAAGTGAAAACAATGTTAATGAGTACGTACAACCTACCCTCTCCATGGATTATGTAAATAAATTTTTTATCTATAAATATTATCGATGAATGTAAATATAAATATAAATATATATAT
Organism: Viscum album; assembly: GCA_963277665.1. Taxonomy (NCBI): domain Eukaryota; kingdom Viridiplantae; phylum Streptophyta; class Magnoliopsida; order Santalales; family Viscaceae; genus Viscum; species Viscum album. Next base: position 1,677,911,542 of record OY728143.1, on the reverse strand, counting down.
ATCAAATATAAATATGATATTTATAAAAATAAAAACATTCATTAGATGATGGAACATTAATCAATTTATGGGGGCTAAAACTATAAATCCATGTTCTCACGAATAATTAAATATATAACACCTATAAAAATGGTTTTAAGAACTTGTTAATGACTATGTGTTGAAATGTTATAAGATCATCATTTATGGTATTATGTGTTGTTAAATTCTCTATTATTGATTTATAATTTACTATAATTTATTTTACTAGAGGTTTGAGCACATTGAATCATGTTGAACATGGGATATGTGATTTCATCTCAATTTCTACTCTACTAAGACATAATTGGTAGTATAAACCATTATTTTTATATATTTTATATAATGTGAATTAAATGTTTCTAACATGAATACCAATTGCAATTTATTTAATATGATTATTTTTTCACATATTTTCTAATCTATCAAGTCGTTATAATTTAAAATTTACCAATGAAGAAATATTTCATTTACAATATCAATTTTATTAGATTAATTATATTTTTCATTGAATGAATCAAAATTTCTATAGATCATAATAAACATAAATTTTAATATTCTCCAAATATTTGAGGATTTTTCAATTTTCCTTACCACTTTTACTTATTATTTTAGAAGAATAATGTAATGAAATGGATAAAATAAAAGTTGTTCTTTTTTTTCCACTGAACAAGTATATTATTCTTCTTTGTTAACATGTTTTTAAAACAAAAATGAAGATTTTATTTAATAATTTTTCTATGTGATACTTTAATATTTAAATATATTGAATGGAATATTAATAATCTTATCTAAGAAGTCTATTTTATACATCCACTGTAAAAATTCATAATCAATGTTACTTTTTAATGTATATAGTGTTAATTGAATTTTTAATCATAGTAACCATTTTATTCTAGATATAATATTCAATATTTTTTGAATGATTTTACAATGAAAAATATTTTATGAAAACTTATATTTAATGTATCACTATAATTTTCTTGTTTTTTAAAGGTTTTATTTAATGACAAAATGTTCTTTTCTAGTTTCTTGTTGGACATATCACATGTATCTATTTTTTCCACTATTTTTTTCTTGAAAAATATATTTTAGTTTGATAATATTTATTTAATAATTATATTTCTCATAAATATCCCAATTATTTGTATCATGCATACTATTATTTAATACATTAAATACCATTTATTGATATAAACTTTTTTATGGATATTATTTAATTTAATTTGGAAAATACTGATATTTAATTTTCATTTCTAAATATATATATTTTTTTGATATGGGATGATACTTATGAATAAAATTGGCCAATCAATATAATTGGAATTATTTACACATGCATTAATGGGTGGGAGATAAAATTATATATCCCCTTGACACATCTTCATGTCTCATGAGACAAACTAGTTTTCCAACCTTACTAAATATGTCTTTAGAGTATGACTACCCATTGATTAAACTATCATAGTTCTTGGTCTTAATAATAATTTTATCATGCTTTCTAATATCATAATATCCAATAATAAGAATTTTATTTATGGTTGATTCAATTAGAATATTCCATGATATTACTACATTGTTATTTTTCATGGATGCATTTCATTCTTTGTTATAGATTAACATGGAATGTTTTTCTATTATTTACCATTCCATATTATTTTTTAGATATTTAATAATGATATAATTTTCAACATGTAACCATTTTTTAGAATTTTAGCTCACTATTATTTTGTTTGCTTCACCATGATATTAAAAATAATTATTTTAATGAGTTTCATGTATGAAAAACATTTTCTTTTTGTTACGTTTTATAATATTTTACAACAAAAAATGGTAATGAGGGATATATATAGTTCATCAAAAATACAGGAATTATTGATCCCTTGGGATTATATTCACTATATATTCTGACAATGTAATTAATTAGACACCATATATGGGTTACTAGAGATATGGATATTATACAAAACTGGGGACACTTACTTTATTTGAATTTAGCATGGCCATATCTGAAATTATATAAGAATTTAGATAAAAAATGTCCAAATTTGCATCTTCTAAACATATGGAGTAATATTACATTTAAAATTTTATCACTCATGATATTGACAATCTTTTAGGGTCTCTAATCTATAAATTTTAGTGAATTAACATCTTGATATTTGAAACATTTCTACTAAAAATAGTTCCCAAACACATCCCAATAATATCTATCTTGAGATTTTTTTGGATGTTTCCAATTAAACATCCTCTTAACATTGTTCCATAATCACATCCTACCGATTAATAGTTAGACCTTCCAAAAGTTTTATATAATCTCAACCTTATGGTTCTCCATGTTTTATAATGTCATGAAGATAAAATTAATCTTCTCTGTACACAACATCACCTTCTCTATACCAACCCCTCTTCTAAATGATATTAGTTTTCCTTCTTAAATAGAGAATCCATTTACTTCTCTATTTCTATTTCCTAGAGACCTTAATTTACAATCCCCATAATAGCCAATATAATATCACCCAAAAAATGATGGTCTGTAGGAGCATATACCACAACTCCTAACCCATATTTAAATCTTAAAGGAGCTCCCATAGAAGAAATATTTTATAAAAAATAATAAATCCAATTAAAAAATATATAATTTAATTATAAATATTTTTCATAGACAATTATATTCTAGATTATGTTTTGGTAGATTAATATTCCCTTTTCAACTTTCATTAACTTTTTTATGGCAACAAATTTGTTTTTTGTTCAAAATAATCCTTTATTTTAAAAATAACATTTGAACAGAATAAAATCTTATTAATTGGATATCCACTTCATTTAAGAAAACAACATTTTATTAATATAATTAAATCAAATAATACAATTACTAATTTACTATGATTCTCAAAATATTTATTCTTTTAACACATTATGTGTTAATTGAAAATTAATGATAATTATATGGGGAATATTAATAACCTATCCATTATTTCATCTTGTTAATATGAAGATATATTCAATTAAAATCAATTATATATCATTTTATTAGTATATTTTGTGTCCCTAAGACAATATTCACTATTTATAGAAATTTTTTCTATACATAACTCATGAACTTATCTTAAATTAAATTATATTTATCCTTAAACAAGGATCCCAATATTGATGACTCATTAATTGGTTCTCTATGACCAAAAGTGAAACACCAAATAACCAATCATAGGTAAAAAGTGAAAAGTGATAAAATAAATCTTGGGGAATGTTTTTCCCTCGTGAACATAGTTATATCAAATGTACGCCAATGAAAAATAGAATCTAATTTAAAATATAAGTGTTTTTCATATCGGTACAATCTTATTTTTTAGAAACAATACAACCCATGCATATGATATTTAATAGATGAGGAATGAGGAAAAATAAAATTAAATTCTTATGCACTAAACCAAAAATGATTCATCTATTTCTCTAATGTAGATATGAAACTTATCACAAATAATGTATGATGTCTTCCCATTACCTATATCATAGAAATCATGTATACATGTCTCTCGAGGTTTATATTTATATATGGGTTCTGTAATAAAACCAGCCGGAATATTCCAATTAATTCAAAACACTTAATTTTTTTAAATTTTCTTAGTATATCACACAAATAGAATATGTTAATTAAAATAATTATTTAAAGAAACATTTTATTTATCCAAAATAAATTACAAAACAAATATCCTATTTGAAAATTATTTAAAAATTTCCAAAATTTTAAAAGAAAAATTAACTAATGAAAATTTCTCACCCAATTCACAATTAACATATTCTCCATGAAAATGCATTTATAATGTAGCATCCATTTTCATAAATTCACTAAAAACTAACCACATTTTTATTGGAGGGAAAATATATATTTTATCTAAAATCAAAAAAATATAATAATTTCCCTATTTCAATAGAGCCTATGAATTTCCACAATTAAATCCATCAATCTATTAGATGTTTGAGTATAATTCAATAATACATATGTTGATATATTTAAAAGGGTGTGGGCCCCAATTTCCATGTCCCAAATAAACTATAATGAATTTTAGATTTCAGATATGGTTATCCAAAAGTATTTTTTCCTCCAAATGACCATGAATTAAGGTGGATGAAACATAGAGGATTCAAATATAATATCACATAAACCCATTATTTTAAAAGGACACACAATACTATTAATAAATGAAATAAATGAAATAAATAAATAAATTAAATTTATTTAATCAATATTATAAATATCTAATAATAAATAAGTAATATTAAATACATGGATAATATCAATTTAAAATTCAATTCACTTATTTGTATAAATCACCCAATATCAAAACAAACAATTCGAAAAAACTCCCAAAATATGAATATGTTCCTAATCACTAAAAAACCATTGAAATTTCAGTCCATAAAAAATCTAAATCAATAAAAAATTCCTAAGAAATTATTTAATTTTACAAAATGGATGAAGTCAACCTACATATGTTGTTTCCAAATTTCATCAAATCTATTTTCCATGATGAAATAAATTACATGAATCCAAAAACCATTAATATATAAAAATTAAATCCCTTAATCAATATTCATAGATTCTTGAAATCAGAGATCATTGGTTTTATATTTTTGATAGAGATTGAGAGAAATAATATTGAGAGTCTAGATCATTTTCTAACATATTTTTTAATTCAAAATTCTGGATCTACTTGAATGATCCATAAAAGTGATGATGAGTGGCCACTAAAAATGTTATATGATTTCCAAGGAATAATTCCAAGTGAGGTTAGGAATAATATTAGAGTAATATTAATGAAAATTATGAATTTTATGATGAATACATGTCACATAAACTAATTTTTGGTTCATTATGGTTTATAATTAGTATCATAGAATCGAATCTTCATTAAAGAGATTTCAAATATTTATAGAATATAGTGTCACTATACATGATCTTTTAGACCATGAATGAAAAAAAATTCCTAAAATTTTCATAACATAAAATCATCACGTCTGGTATCCATGATCATGTAAGTGACTGTGAAGACATAGAAAAACCTCTATAAATACTCTTACATAATTTATATTTTCATAAATAATGGATTTCAAGGTAAATGATCCATTTTATATCCATAAATATCCACAAATACCAGTTTATAATTCATTAAATAATTTATACCCTATCAATTTCATCACAATATCCAATATACATCCCAGGAAGGAAACAAATGCAACCTATAAACATAGATGTAACACAATTGTAAGAAAAAATTGAATCTATAACTATCCAAACATATGGTTAAGGACACTTGGAAGGAAAAATTTTAACTCTCCCAAAATATTTATTTACATTCCCATTAATGTATACATTAATTTCATTATTTTTTCTCCAATTCATGTTTTATGAAAATTTAAAAAATAAAACACAAAAATATACCTTATTCGAAATTTCATATATCATTATAGAGCTACAAGGTATGGAATAAGGCCACATAATATGTGATATTCGATACATAATGAATTGATAAACATTAAAGTAAAACCCAAATGCCTAAATGTTTTCTCCCCAAGATTATTATTAGTCATATAACATTTTTATAAAATATTCCGTGATATTGTTTTATTACATTTAATATTTATTTATCAGTTTACAGATAAATTAATTTAATCAATAAAATATTTTGTGTTAATCCTAATGTTATTTTAAAACACACACTAAAATATAAAAAAAATGAATTTTACAGAAAACCATTAACTATCATATATTTTAATAAATTTTTTAAATATTAAACATGGGAGTTTTCTTATCTCCCAACCCTGATATATGAAATATATAAATTTTTTATTGGTCAACCAAATAACCACAAAAATAAAGATGGATTCCCAATAAAAAACATGATAATTATTGCTCAAAAACTGAATGGAGTGTATAGTGTAAGTAAGTCTGTAAAGACCTCCAAAACAAACCCTACCAGATGATGACCAAGTCACGCTCATACAAGACTAAATTGTAATTTTTTTGGGAGGAATGGAATATGAGGTTGACATGCCAGTGGTATGCCAAATATGATCAAATAACATCTTTTACCACTAACAAATTGCTATTGGAATATTCCACCTTTATCAGTAATAACCACATAAACATCACATAATATAACCAAAAAATATCAAAAAAAAGAATTATTTTCAAAACACACCATGTCAATGAATTCGTCTTGATTAATGACTGATACCAACTAAGATAGTGTGGTCTATAAATCCACATCTCACTATGGAAAAATACAGCCACACCGTTGAAAGAAATATTAATACATAAAATGACCTACCAATTATCAAATAATTAAAAAGTATATATTCATAGATCATTATATAATAGAAAAAATAGTTATTATTAAGAACAACACCAAAAGATGAGGTTGATTTTATCCCCAACACCATAGCTAAGTGTCCCCAAGGAGAAAAAAACTCCTAGAGTTGAATGTATGATAGTTTTGAAATATATGTAGAGAATTTTATTTCTAAAATAAGTATATTTGGAAACAATTTACCAATCTACCATTGAGGGTGTCATGTATTTAGATACAATAATTGGCATTGTATCAAATCACATAGTCATAAAAAATACTATTTATATATAAATATATATAATTAATAATTAAAAATTATTTAACTATTTACATATTTGGAATTACATAAAGATAGTAATTCTAAATTTTTTTTACAAAATTTGAAATAATTTCACCTTTTATAAGGTTATGGCCCCTCACATATTTTTCTATTTTTTCAGTTGGGATTCAAACACCACGTTTCTAACATTTAATGAAGAATATATTAATTTTTATAACACATTATTGATAAAAATAATTAATAGTAATATAATTATAATTAAGAATAATTATTTAATACATTAATGAATAGTTAAAAATAATTTTATAGTAATGATTACTAATATTTCTATTAATGTACATTATATTGTAATTAAAAATGAGAAATTATTTAAAAATGATGAAATTTATAATCTAAATAATTGAAAACGTAATTTAAAATATTGAATAATAATTAACACAAATATTTTAATTCATATTATAATAAGTATAATACATTAATATATCATTTAATAAATAATATTATAATTAAATTTTAAGAATATAACTACCTGAAATATACTATCATATTCATTATGATGATTATTGAAACACAATACTTTTTTATTTAATTTAAAAAAACTCATATTATTGAGGATCCTTATTATCATGGTATTAATAAGGCTCCCTCTACATATGATATTAGATGTAAATTATTCTCATTATACTTATATAGTCCTCAATTCCCTAATGGACTTATTATAAATTTCATCAAAATTATTTAGGATTATTTCCAAATGGTTCTTACCAATGTCATGGTATAAGATTTCATTCAATTATGACATATATTATGAATTAAATTTCATTTAATTGTTACCCATGAATTAAACTACAGCTTACATTATATAATTTTGGCTGATTTTCATCAAGTCTACTATTCCAATGTTTATCATGAAGACTTCATCCTTATATATTGAAATATTTAATGGTGTTATGATCATTCCTAATCATGTTGGTTTTATTCATGAGAGGAACGTAAAAACAATTCATAACCTTTTAGTATTTAATTCAATGTAGATTAAGAAAATGTATGTCAACATATCTTTATAGATTATCCATTAAAATTATCCCAAATAATTATGAATATGTTGTCTTCTAGTCAACCCGTTTGAATAAGTCTTTCATTTTGGGGTGATTGAATTATAACTTCCAAGAAAAATAGAATTACGATATATCATATGCTGATAATATGATCATTTCCATTAGAGTATCTCAGTGTTCCTCTTTTTTAGGGGAATGACATGAGTTAATAATTTGAAGATATATGTTATAAAATCATTTTTTATGTTAATTATAAATAAAAGTGAATGTATAATGTATGATGGGTTTTACTGGTTAACTCATTCTTTAAATTTTTGACTTCTTATGTTTCCCTATCTATATATGGCCTTATATTATTATCAAATGATTTAATTTCATGGTAAAAACATGTTTGGATGGGGATTATACATAATAATATGTTTATTACTATTTCCTATAAAAAACAAACCAATCCTATATATTTGGTTTGTCTTATTATTATTACCCATCAAAAATTCATTGTAGATCATTTCAATAAATTTATATGTAACCTACTCACATCAAATGATGAAGACTTTTACTTTTTCCAAAAATTATTTTCTGAAAAGTTACATAATGGTTATAAATTTAATCTCGTCTCAAAAGTCTAGACTACAATAATGGATAATTTTCATTATTATATAAATTTATCCAAATGTTTTATTTTTATCTAGTCAATTAAGTGTTTTTTGTGAACTCCTTGGCAAAATAGGCATATGGAAGATATTATGATTTTCAACTGAACCTGGAGTAGCTCGCCGTTATTAAAATCAACTAGAATATTGATTGATATACTAGTACATTGATATCTAATATTATGTTATAAATTATAATGTGTATGTATTTGGATTGTGATAATCTAATATTTTCTTTCAGTTTCATTGGAATCTTTAATGTCAAAGACTTGTATTGGTCCAAGGGTGATCAAACATCCATTGTACCCAAAATTATTAGTTCATTCAAGATTACTTTCAATACTCCTTCTATTTATTATCTTTTATTAAATATTCAACATGGTGGATATATTTTTGATGATCTAACTATAACTTATGTTTTGAAACCCCGATAATCTTGTAATCTATCTATATGAACTAAATAAAATCTATAACCCTTTTTTGAATAATGTCATTAAGGTGAAACATCAGGTGTATTTTTTTCAAGGTGTATATATGAATAAATTTTAGAATGTTATAAATCATCTACCTGAGAACTATCTATAATTTCATTTACCCTATATCCAATATAAAGTTTCCTATTGTTGCAGTGATGGTGGGAATCATATGGAGACCCTATAATGATACTGTTTTCTATGGTCATCCTGCTTCATTTCGTATGAGATTTCTCATGATTCATCATAATATCGTGGTTATAAATACTTTATATAATGATTTATGAATATATATATTTATTAATGATCAATTTTCTATATTTTTGTTGTGGTTTGTAGGACATGCATGCCTATTGTGTCTTGATATATTAAGTTGTTCCATGAATGAATAGATGGGTAAAGGTGAATATTGATGTGGTGACCATAGGGTCCCCGAGTATCCTATTATGTGAAGGTTTCTTCCAAATTCCCATAGGATTTATCAATTATTTATTTCATCTCTATATTAGAAATGGGATTACATATCAGTATGACCATTGGGTGAGGATTTTTTCCATCCATTATGCTTCTATATTTGAATGGATGAATATAGGGATAAAATCTAGATCCATTATTATTATGGATTCTTTGATTATTAGATCAAATAACGTTACATAGAGGCATCTTCAATGGTGGTTGGGTTATATTCATGTGGAAGATGAGATATAGTTGATTGTGTCACATGTATATAGGGAGGTAGAAAATTGGCTGATATTCTATCTAAATAGTGATTGTGTAGGTCATTTCCATGTGGTCTTTTAAAATAACAAATTATTATTTCACATTAGTTTAAATGGATGTCAGGTGTGATCCTTATACCTGTCATTGTAAACCTTCTGGTAATCTTTGAGGTTTAATTTTTATTATTAGATTTTATGATTAAGCACAATTTTCTCCTAATCCGATTATGGATAAATTATATTTTTAATTGTTTGGTAAAAATGGGTATTATTATTATTATTAATTATTCTTATTTAGTATCGTTTTCTCACATGAAAACTATTTTATACATTTAAAATTAATAATTACAAGTAGCACGTAACATGGATTTTGATATCCAAATCCATGGCTTGAGGAATAGTGATAATAATAATAATGATGATGATGATTGTGTAAATAATATTAGTATTATTATATATTATTATTATTAAATAAATTAATTTCAATATAATAATAATGATAATATAATTAATCATTGTAAAATATTTTTTTATAGGGTTCTGGAATTAGTTATTAAATTATTAATATTTTCTACTAAATTATTATTACATTATTATTCGATATAATATTTATTAAATATTTATTTTTTAGAATAATTTTATAATTAATAATATTTTTAGTAATGATTAATAATTTTAATTCTAATAATAAAAATTTTTCAATAGTTTTTAAATGATTATGTGTTTAGTCTATGTTATAATTATATATTTTTTAATATATATTAATTATTACCTTGTAATGTAATATTTAATAACTCATTAATATCATATATTTAGTAGTATATCATTATAATGAATATGTTGATTATTATTACATTAAAAATTATAACATCATTAATTTTTTTTGTTATTATCATCATTTTTTTAATTATTATTCATTAATAATAATAACTAATCATTAATAATAATTACTAATGATGCTGAAATAAGATACATTGTAAATAATATAATCATAATTAATTACTAATTAATTTATTAATATAATTATTAATGTATTACGATATTACTGTAGTTTTTTATTTATTATGTAATAAATAGAATTAATTAATTAATTACTAGTATAATTAATACAGTATGCAGCGTAATTTATAATACTTTGTTAGAATAAAATTCATAATGTATTTTTTATGATAGTTAATAAAATAATTGAAAATAATTAATAATAATAAAAAATAATGGTATTGGTTTTATGTAATTTAATTTCTTAAATATTAATAATTATTTAATAATAATTTAATTAAAAATATAATTAATTTTATATAATCCTCATGCACAAAACTTGTAATGATAAAAAATTTATGTATTAATTATATGTTTTGAAATGAATTTTTTTGTGGTTAAAATTATTATGTTTAAAATATCTATAAATTTCATTATTTTTTATGATTTTGTATGTTTTTACTCAATATTCTTAATTTCACATTGAGAATATCCATACGTTTTATTTTATAATATTTCAATGTCACCTATTTGAATTTTTTATGTGTATAAATGTTTTTTTTGAAAGATCATTTTGTTGCAAAATTACATTTCTTTTTTATATTATGAAGTATTTTTTTAATTATATTTCATATTTCCCTTCAATTATGGATAATTAATTTTGGTTAGATTTATAGTTCACATTTTTCATCATTTCAAATTTAGATATAAGATATTTTTTTTTAAATTTTGAAAAATATATTTTGTAACAAAACGTTTTCCATCAATTAATTTTTAATTTTTAGTATTTTTATGATTTTTAATTTATAGTTATTCTTTATATATCTTTTGATTTTATTGAATTTCATACGATTAAATGTGATATTTATATTTTATAATATATTAAAATAACTTACTAGAATCATTGTTTTTTATAAAATTAGTGGCTTTGAAATCTTAAAAAAATTAAATTATTGATAAGGTCTTAATGAAATATATAGCACTGACTGAACATATGAATAATAATTGAAAATTAAATGAATTTAATAAAAATTACTAATGGGAAATAATATTAATTAATGAAAATTAATTGTATAAAAATACAATAATTTCAATATAATAAATTAATGTTCATGACTAATGTTAGGTACATAATTTAAAATTATTCTAATTTTAACATTTATTCAATACATTAATAAATTTTATTTTTAATTTCTATATTAACATGATTATTAATTTGGTAAAATTATTTTTTAATGAATTATTTCCATCATTATTAATAATTATTATTATAAATATTATAAATATAAAATAAAATAACCAATTTTGTTTTATCATAATAGCATATTTATCAAATAGTAATAATATTATAGATTCTCCATTAATCATTATAGTTGCACATTGAATTGGCCTTTCCGAATAGTCCTATCATGGTATAATATATCCTTACCCGCAATCCTCTCATTGGTAATGGTTTTATTTATATTGATAAGGATGAAGCGGAGCTGGTTTGTCTTAAAATAATTGTTGAAGATTTTTCAATCTTGTATATTGGATATCTTGGTTCCTTAATCAAATTTATGGGGTGGGAACTCACATCATAAAAAATAATGTGGTTATATTTGAATGAATGTAACAATGAAATACGAGTTTTTGTTGTTGATTGATCAGTTTTAATAGAAATATGTTAGAGTGAATTATGGATCCGGTTGAGCTCATCTCAGTCTATTAGGTTTTCACTAAATAAGTATTTGTATCTATGTGTTCTGGATTCATTAATAAGCTTGTTCCATTTCAAGAATTGATGCTGAGGATTTAGGGATTTCGATCAGTTTATTTCATGTTGGGTTACATGAATATTCACGAATCAGATTATAATTTTAATTAAATATAGGTTTACAAATCTATGGTTTAGTGATGGTTCAAGGTCTATGGTATAAACTAGTTGTATATTGCCCTAAATTGGTGTATTATTTTGCATTGGATGTTGGTTTTCCATTTAAAATTTATATGAAAACAATAATTACATGTTATGAAAATTATTATCAACATATTATTTGAATTTATTTATCATCCACATTAATTGAAAATGTTTTCTTACAACTAATAATTATCAATTTGTTTTTTGTATTGAATATGAGGGAACCCATCCATTTTTTTAAAAATGGTAATGTTATTAGACAGGATGACTCGAATTTAAAAATTAATATCCTTTGGGATTATTTTTTTTATTAATATATATGAAAAAATATGTGTTTTAATGATGAATAATATCTAAATTTCTCTATTGGAAGGGGTTCTAAGTAACATTAAAAAAAGTGAACATTATAAGATAATTATATAAATGGTATTTAGAGGAAAATTTAGTCTGATACTAGGGATTATCATTAGCCTTTAGGGATGAAAGACCTTGGTAATGAGACTGTATGCATATTAAATGCTTCTCAAATGACTTATAGTCTATGTTTGGGAACTAGTTCTACTAAGGAGGTGAACATGAGTTGTGACTCTGACCAGGCTGTGTTGTAATTTAGAAGAATATAAATGAAAGAAACTAGTATATGGGGAAACCATATTTGTGGGTATGCCAATTGTAATGGGTCCAATACCATGAAGAATATATATTTTCTTCAGTGATGTGATGCCTTTTTTCTTGGGAAAAAAAGTGGGAAATTGATTTTTCATTATGGTTTTCTAAGGCTTTGGTTATTCCATGAATACAAGGTAATATTTCAATTTCTAAATATCCATATGAGGGTCTTCAAAAATCATTTTTGTCTTCACTGGAAAATATAAGGATTGTCATGGGGGTTAGAGATGGATTCCAAAATATTTAACATTGGAAATCCATGTTTCTTTTACACATATCATCATGTGTGGATACTGATTATACTAGTAAGATGTATATTGTTTGTAGGGGATTGTAAAATGTGAATGGTAATTATCATGTAAAGGATTAATTAGATGAATCTCTAATCAAGTGAACTAGGGATGAGGAATATGCTGAGGATCATAATGGTGAACATGATTGTGACATTATTTAATACTATAATTTTACCATCATTTGTAGTATGAAAAATTTTATGTATTATATTGAAAAGGGTAATATATGTTATGGGATAAATATAACACACAAGGTAACCTAATATACATAAGATAAAAACAATTTTGTGTTGGATTATTCAAATCCTATTTTCATTATGATATCTTTTCCAGTTCTTTTTGTTCCTCCAGTTGACGAGTCTAAAAATACAACTATTCATCATCATAATTTTCCTACATTAGAAATAACTATATTAGATTTTTTAGTTGATGTATATAGCAATAATCATCCCCACGCTCATTTTTATAGTTTATATAAATCCATTTATATTTTTTTTAATTCTTCAATGATGATTATGAGAAGTAAGGGGCCAAAAAATTGACCCTCAAACCATTGCAAGATCTTTAGTAGCAAACATAGCCTCTTGGACTTATGAATAATTGTAAAATTTTATAAAAAACGTATTGATTATATTTAGGGAAACCAATAACTTAAAACTTTATCTATAATGAAAAAGTTTCTATATTTAATGTCATATCCTCCATGATTAACAAAAATATATCAGCCAACCTATAAATGGACATTTAGGATTAATCATTTTTTTAAATTTTCAAAGATAAATAAATAGAAAATTATAAAACATCATCTAATGAAGCTCTCAGTCTTAATTTTAATTCCAAAACATGGATAAATAGTCATTATCCATGAGAAATAGGAAAAACAAGAATTTACATTCTAGATGAAAAATAATATTTGACATTTTTTTATAAATTTAATCTCATGTTACAAATTATTATTTTAATTTCCCAATAAGGGAATTTATTTCAATTTTTGAACACTTCTTATCTTTCATTTTCATATATTTTCATTTAATTTACTAATAGTTTTGGGGCCCGTGGAAAATATTTGTGGATTGTTCAAGATTAATAACATACATAATTAGCAATTATTAATAAAATTATAAAGAACTAAAAATATAATAAATAAAAATTAAGAATAATAAAATGAATTATTTCAAATTATATAATTATTTATTTATATATATAATGAAATAAAATTAAATCAATAATAAATAATCTAAAATAGATCTAACCTTGTATTTGGAAAATTCAGTATTTACTATTGTAAATTCCACAATTTTAATCTGCAATGTTTGTGTTATAAAAATTAGTTTTCCTTTATTAAATTTGAAAAATTCATTTTATTACGAACTAAAATATATTGATTAATATATATATATATATTTAATTTGAAATATATTTTACCTAATTTTTATATTTTATAAGCATTGAAACTTATATATATATATCTTAATATCATTTAATATGCTTCAAGTAGGGGACATTCAATGATTATAAAATACAATCTAACACTAAAATCGAATCTAAATTGACAATGTTGACTAAAAATATAGAAAATAATAAAAATCAAAATTAATTAATAATAAATATAACACAAAACTTTATTTTTTAAACTTATATTTTTTAGACTCAACAAAAAATAATTTTCATATAAAATATATAAAATATATTATTAATAATTCTAAAGGATATTTCAGACATAAAATATATATTTATTAAAAAAATTGAAAAAATAATTTTATGAATTTAATAGACAGAAATTATTAAATAATAATAAAAATATATTACATAATAAAAATAATAATCCATAGATATTTCTGAGATGATCTAACTGGTCAATTTTAAGAAATTAAAATACAGGAAAAAATTTGATGATGAGATTATATATGGAAAAATGTTTCCTTAATAAAAATAAATAAACAATATATAGAGAATAATGATTTCATAGACTAGTTGTAGAATCGTCCTTTTTCCTCTATAAACCATATGTATTGTTTTGAATTTTTGTTACTTTTAATTTTCTATTATCTATTACTCAGCAAACTCTTAAGATTTGGTATCATAATCAGAGGATGTATTAATTTTTTTCAACTATATTAAACACTATATTTTAAGGATACATTCTGAATTTTTAACTCCAAGTTGGGTTGGGTATTTTCTTCAGTGCTGTAGGATATGAAATCAAATAAATCTTGGTATCCTTTATAAGAAAATTATTTAGTTTTAAATTTTAAAATAATATTATCCAATTGAATTTCAAAACAATAGTGATATCATCACAAATCCAAGAGTTAATCTATCATACTCAAACATCTCGGGTGGTTGAGGCTAGTGTTTTTAAAACTCTCCTCATGACATTAGTCGTTCATTGAATTTCAAAAAGTATAATAAAAGGATTCCATTATATAATAAAATGAGAAGGATTATACTTACAACAAACAACCATAGTGACCATCGTCATCATATCCTATCTATGGTATCCCTCATTTGAATCCCATGTTTCTCCCAAAAAATATGAACATTCCCCATCCAGTATCATGCATTGGGAGTTTCCAATTTGAAACTTCTCTAGATGGGTGGTATATTTTATAATCATGAAATACCTCATCACCATGGTATATCTCTCTAATATTGATCTTGTATTTGAAATTCCCATCTATCTCTTATTGAACACACATTTAAGAACCAAATTTAGGATATTATTTAATTGATAACTAATTATAATGATCCAAAATATTTGAGTAATGTTAGGGAATAAATGAGTATCAATAAAATGGCATGTATTTTATTGTTAGAACCTTTTAGATGCCCTCATCATCCAAATTGATCGTATTTTTCTTTCTCATTGTACACAAAAATTAATGGGTCTTTTTAAGACCCCCTATAAGTTTCAAAACCTTATTATCCCATATTAATTTTTCATTTAAAACTATAGAATCAATAGACTATACTTCTTACCCTACATGATTCCATTATTATTAACATATTTTTCAATGTTTATTAGGATATTTGAATTTGAACAAACACTTCACCACTAACACTATCCTTTCAGATCGGTTGAAAAACACATACTGATTATTGATCATGTTCTTAAGGAAATAACCTATTCAAAACATGCCATCAAATAAAATATGGAAATATTTCTCTTTCAATTATAATTTCCTCATTCATAATTTTAAAAAATTTGAGTCATGATCATCTACTACTTCATTAATATCAACAAAATGCCCTTAAATAATGTTATCAGACATGGAATTATTATAAGAAAGTAATGGCTACACCATGTGTGATTACCGCACCACCACAAAATGTGAAATTAGATAAATTTCGATGCATGGGATGATAATTATAGGAGAAACATATCAACATAAAGAAATTTATAAAAATACAATCCTAATGACACTATTTTTTAGGATTCACAATAGCCATATAGTGAGAGTATAGATATGGTTTATGGTCTAATATTTTTTTATTAATATCATTCATACATATAGAAATAATGAGATACTCCATCATTTTGGAATTAAAATCAACATCAATCATAATATTTGAAGAGTATAAAAATATATTCATCTCGGTTGATGTATCAAAATTTATAGGAGTACCAACTTCTAATGCTATACCAAAGATAATTCGTGGATTCCATATTATCAAATTATTATTTAAATCATTGACCTAGACTTGAGTATGGTGTTTTTTAATAGAAAATGGGGAAGATTTTTCCTACTAATCTAGACTTTATAGGTTGTATGGATTTTGGCAGATTAGTTTGATGCTAGAAGTTAAACTCTTCAATTCATATGAGAGAAACACTAGTAAATACTAAACTCATTTCATTTTAACGCAACTCCACTCCCTAATTCCCCATAGATTTTAATGTTTTATAACCATGTTCTCATATCTAATTAGCCTACCCTGTTGGGACCCTATACTTTTACACATATTATTACATGATTTAAATCATAACTAAACATCATGTTAAAATCCAATGATTGTAAGGTCTAGTGTCTTGGAAGACTAGGTACATAAAACAGTAAACAAGGGACTAAATAAAACATTTATTTATTTAACATTCATAATGAGCTAATAAATTACATTGATCCCTTACATATGCATAGGATGACCAAGGGAAAACATGAAAAAATATATGTACTAAGAAGCCCAGTAAGAGAATAAATATTAAAATAAATTTTAGTCCATGGGATCGAAGAAATAAAATAATGATATATAAAGGAATCAAACATTATTAAAAATAAATAATCATAACATGGAATCAAATAATCATGGATTCATATTAATTTTGATGCAATATAAAACATGTCATTAGTTTGAGATGATACTTATTGAACATATACGAGATGTAGAGACCAATTCTTGATGTACATGGACATTACATTACTTTTGCGGAATACTAAATACATAACGAAAACAGACACCCAAGGACCGTAATAGTTTAGTGTCTTTGGAAACTCAGGACATAATCTTCTAATCATGGTGAAAGATCTTTAACATCTACCATAAAGATATTACCCATTTTATTCTTACATAAAAACTTTTTTTATATCTTGGGGAAAAGAAAACATAGAAAGGGTGATCTTGAATTCTCAGTAATGGTAAACATGAAGAACATAAAATAATCCATAAACATTTGAACGTAAAAACATGAATTTTAAATTTAAGCATAAAAATCATGATCAATGACATAAAACGTGGTAGTACGTAAGGTATGGATCATAAAGGAACATGAACTATAAAATAATAGAAATGTTATAAAACCTGTAATTATGGAAAACTAATAAGAACCTATTATGATTTCCATAGATGCAAAGGCATTTCTTCCACGACCATCATAGTGGATGAAGTCTATCATTGAACCGTGTTTACTTTTCGTTCCATCCCTGTATTAGTGAACAAGATTTACTTTCCGTTCTAGCCATGTTTATCTAATGCTATATAAATCTTTTTCCAATGAATTGGAGGGAGATATAGGTCCCAACCACCTTATAATGAAATCATTCTTTTTTGTGCCAAAAAATAAATCATTCATCATAACCCAATAAATAAAATGGGTTTCATATACATCATCCCATCATAAAATAATTCATATAAAACAATGGATATAATTTAATCATAAACAAAATAAAACCATGTAAATAATATGTACATTATACATGAAACATATCCATATTAAATAATGTCATCTTAGATGGAAAATATTTTTTATAAAATACTTGAAATGAGTTCTTGAGGAAAATATCCTTTCTTCTTCAAAATCATTTTCATTTCTCAAAATGTCGTGCAATTTTAGATGAGAAAAATTTTGATGAAAATAATCATGAAATCATTTAGAGTAATATTAATGTAAATAAGGAGTTTGGAATCATAAAAATTCATTCACACCATATACGTTAAAATAACATTATCCTCGTACTTTTATCGGAAAAATCAAATAGTGCCTTGTATGGAAAACAAAAGAATGATTCCTTCCATACAATGTAGTAAAAGTCAAAAAAGAGTAAAAATGAATTTAAACATACATAGAAGAATAGTAAATAATTTATGAAAACATTTTATTTATAAAACATGGTCATAGATGATAATTATAACCCTAACAAATAATTATAAATAAACAATCTTGGATAAAAATGAGATTGGAATAATTATCCATCACCTTAGGTCCAATTTCTTCAGTACGTGTTCGAAACTGTTGTATAGTGGGTTTAAAAATATTATAAACTTGTAACAGAACCATAATAATATTTATGATATCATATATGATTCACTATGACTTTATATATCCCATTCATTTGTCAATTCCATGTTAAAGCATCGTTTTGGGTAAAATCCTTTCATTTATCGTATGTGTTTTGACTTGTAATTTTTTCATAAGATTACATAGATCATGATTAATTACATCTATAATGTAAAACATTATTTATATATAATATATATTTTATTTAAAAATATATATAATCGATCGATAAATATAAGGAAATACACCATTCATGGAGATGGTTGGCCGTACGTACTCATGAACGCTATTTTCGTTTCCTTATTAAAATAAATGACATATACATATACATAAATCTAGTAGATTTATTATTTCATATATCTCATGATTATTTATTAGATATAATTTATAATCATTATTTAATGGTTAACATTGAGAATAAATCTCATCACGTCGCGGACACGTTAAGCCGTACGTACGCTCGAGCGAAAATATCATTCCCACGATTGTAGAATTTTATTGAAGTGTATGGTGTATAATATTTCATAATAAATATCAATTTAAAATAATCATATATACTTATTTATTCATTTCTTATACCCATCAAATTTGGCTGGTGATGAAAAAAATATTACAGTAAGGCGTGGAGACGGTAGGCTGTACATACTCACGCGTGATGACTTCATTTTTCATAGGATAGATTGAAGATGGAATATGGTTGTTTCATATTAATAATAACATATCTGTAAACAAGTGTTTCTAGAGTAGTTACTTAATAATGAAACAACTCATATAATGGAAGTAGAAGTAGAAATATGTTTGAATGATTCAGTAAAGGATATTACTTATTCTTCGACGTGCCTCTTATAAACCTCCTTTTAGGGCACTAATGTTGGTATTTGAAGAAAACCAGAACCTATATTATGTTTATAAAAATGTTTATAAGAGAAATGGGAAGGTTTCTTCTGAGTTTTAAATCTCAAAATGGAGTGAAGATGGGAGGGAGGAGGTTCCCTTTTATAAGAGATGAGAGGGGCACTTTTGGAAACCTCAAAAATACTAATTTATAGTAAAATCCAACCCCACATAAAAACCTTCAAAATGACTCAAAATTTAAGATTATATGAGATAGGGTTATAATATCATTGTCTAATAAAATTTATACATGTTTTGATTTTATTTTAATCCTTTTCATTTTGATTTATATTTTTTTAATCTATTTAATTTTATATGTTGTAATAATATTCAAACTGTTAAATGGTTATAAATAATTTCTTATGTGTTAAAAATTGTCCATAATTTAATAATTTATAACATTTTAGACCATATAAATTTTAATTTTAAATTTTTAAATATTTTTTTTGATTTTTTATCAATTTAATAATATGTTATTTGTATAAAATATCAATAGTGTTAATTTTAACATTGTCCATTTATTTTAATGTAACTAAAATCCACACATATGGTATATTCGAACCAAAATATTTAATAGATTAATAACATGTCTTATTCATCTAGAAAATTCTTGGAACACATTAATTAGTTTAGATAATATTTATTTTAATATTTTTGAAACCATTTATTTGATATTTCTCTTAATAAAATAATTACTCAAATATTGTTGTATAATTTCTTAATATACTTATCTGTTGCATAAAAATTAAATATAAAATACTATGATGAAGGTATATCAAATATATTTCATGAGAATACTTTTAGTAAAATTTATCTTAAAAACAACCAACTTTTAAAATGTTATATTTACTCAATTATGAAGGTGATAACATTAAAATCATTTAAAATATAATAATATAAATGTCATAATCGGTTTTATAAGGCACCAAGTGGTCCAAAAGTCTAAAAATAGATTATTATGGTGTAGATATACTCAAAAAATAAGTTTTTGTCATATTTTTGGGAATTTGGATGGGTATTAATATTTTAATAAAAACTATATTATGTATTTTTCACAAAATAAATTATTTCTGCATCATTAATGTATAATCTATTAAAGAAATTATATATTGCTTAAAAATTAAAAATAAATTGCCATGATAAATTAAAAAATTTTATAATTTAAATTATTATTTATAATAGAATTTATATTAAGTATAACCTTATATTAAAAATAATTCATTTATTAATCATTGAGTGATACATATTTAACTTTTCTATAAATAAAATAAAATAAATTTCTTAATAATATACCAGTGGGTTCCAATAGATACCATTTCGACCAAAGTATATTTTGGGATGAAATATAATCTTCTTATTATTTTATGAAAAGTGTTATGATAATTTAATAATATTATTTTTACACATAATTACCCGATATACATTAAACTATGGTAAATAAAATTTACCACAGTTACTGTTCATAATGTCCAAAAATAAAAGTAGCATATTAACATAATTTGAAACTAATGATTCCAAATATAGAATCCAGTTATACTAATTCAAAAAATTTAATTTGCTATAATTAATTTGAAATTAATATCATTGTTGAGAAAATGGGTTTTAAAAGTTAAAAAATTGCAAAAGATTGAAATGATTTTACCTATGAATTCAATGTAACATTAATGCCAATTACATAAATTATATTAAACTGTTCAATTTTTAATTAAAAACCATTTATAAATATAATTTTACAATATTAATTATCTCGAGGAAAAAGTCTGTTTTTAATTAAAATTTACCGTATTTTTACTATTCATTATAATAATAAAGTTATCTAAACATTATGAAAAAAATTTCCAAAAAAAATTTTTATATCCTGATTGAAAATAAAAAGTTGATTTTGTCCAATTGGACTTATAAATTTGCCAAAAGTATTTTTAAAATTGGTGCGTCATCAAAAGGCAAAAAAATGGGTTTTTTTTACAAATACTTCCTTTATACGAATAATTGTTTTTGTTCTCTAACCGTGTTCTATAAAATGATTAAGATGAATTATAATGTTGTAAAATTAAAAATGTGTTCAATACTATTCATAATGGCTAGTTGAAAATAATGATATATTGTTTTATAGTGAAACTCGGTATTGCGTACAACACACACTATTGAGGATGGTCTCTCTAGAATTCATCACAAGCCAAGAAAAGTGGTGTGTATACTAAAAGATAATACGGTGTTGTATATAGAAAAAGATAATCTCGGTGTAGCATATAACACAAGACATCAAATAAATAAAAAATAATAATTCCATAAAATCTCGAGGTGTCACATTCTACCCACCTTAAAAGAGATTTCGCCCTTGAAATTTGTCAGGGTTATAAATCATTTACTACATGAATTTTTATTTCATATAAACCCACATCATAAAAAAGAATACTAAAAATTAATTTTAAAAAGGAATGTTGGAAACATAAATTTCACCCAAAGTAACTCACCACTGGGTTTCCTGATAGGAGAATATAGGTGAAAATATGGATATGGAAGATAAATCTAACCATCATGTTCTGATGAAGAATAGTACAGAACATGGCTGTAAAAAAGACAACAATCACATATACATAAATTTTTGTTGATATTAGGTACCATCTGATTCATCGGATATGAGGGTGCTAGGACAAAATTTTTGATTTTCAAGATCATTTCACAAATATTGATGAATTTTTTACACAAGGAGAAATACTTACTTGATTTCAGTGTAATATCATCGTTGAAAATTCCATGAACAACTTCTACATCATCATCTATTTAAGGAAATGAAGTTGAATTTGTCATTTTTTAAGTGGTGGCATATCTTGTGATATAATGGTAGGTCATTCCGGCTATCTCTATCAGAAAAAATGTTTGCACAAGATATTAAATATACATTAGTCCATCTATGGCAAGGTTAATCATATAAGGTTCAAAAAATGGACATATACTTCATCTATCATGCCTATTAATAAAATAAAACTAATATCTACTAACCAGTGACTTCCTGTTGGCTAGTGGTCTGTGATAAAGGCCTATCACACTTCGGTTGTGGGTTCGATTCTCACAGCATTGTCCGACGCGACGAGTTATCACCCATCCTGCGGGTTGTCCATTTTCTAAAACTACACCACTATAGCATTTCGGAAATAATATCAGAAAAACATTTCCAGACATAAACAATACTATATGATATCCAACTCAATCCATTCTAACCTTAAGGCTTATCCAAAATACTTCTGTCCAAACTCACAGTATAAAGAAAACGATTACTAGAAAGGTCCTATAACAAGCATGTGAATACCATCATTTATCCACCATATATCATAAAATATATCTTGTTGGTCACATTAGAAACATTTTAATACCTTAATCATGTATTCATTAAACTTAAATTCTCATATAATCTTAGTGAAAACATGAATGCAGTCAAAAGTTAAATATTTCCACATACCAAAATCTAAAAAAAAATTTATACTCAAATCATGATATCACATTGTCCTTATATCAGTCATAAGATCATCAATAATATCCAACATCTTATTTTCTCTTAATCCATTCATTATGTGAATATAATATACTTTTAAAAAATATTTCAATCACTTTTCATGGTTACTAGTACCATATAATTATTGAAAACCACAATAAACCAATACATAGATATTCCAAAATACCACGATACTATAAATGAGATTCCAAAACAGTATTTTGGAATCTCGTTACATAAACACCTAATCATTCCACCACTTCATTTTCATATTATAAATCCTTAATAGTGATCACCTATGATTTCCCGTTGTCATTTTCCTTAAGAGGTGTTTTTTTCCATCATCATTAACCCTTGGATTAGGGAATTAGTTAGCATAATGCCCCATTTCCCTACACTTTTAGCATTGATGTGTTGGTGGTACATTCCCTGTATTCTTTTCACTATTTATATAATTAGCTACCTTTTTACCATTACTTCGGCACTCAACTTATCAATGAACTTCTTTACCTCACTTAATATATTTTCTAGTCTCTTTAAGACAACCTCCACCATGCTTCTTTCCACACATTGAGCATAATGAAACATTTCTCTTTTTTTCACAATAGTTTAAGGATTTTTCCTTGAACTCCATCTTTAGTTTTATCTCAAAACCATGAGATAGATATGTACCACCATCTTCTTGTTCTTCATTGATAGCATAATGCATAATATCTTCATCGCTACTGAAGTCTCCTATAGCTAATTCCTTTCAAAGACTTGTTTTTAAGACACTAAAGAATCGATCATCACTACATTCAGGTTGGATGATAAATCCAGATGAAAACCTTGAAATACTTGTAAAATTCACTTCATATATACCAATAGATTCATCATCCTTTTTCTTAAGATCAAGGAACTAATTTTCCATCTCCTTTAGAAGAATATGATGAATGAACTTGTTGAAAAATAAGTTTTTGAACTCATCCCATTCCATGGAATTGATTTCATCTTGGGGCCTTGTATTCTTAATTAAAGTCCACCACTAGTCTACTTCACCTTATAAACAGTAAACATCTAGAATGACTTTTTCATGTTCCAAACAACGATGTATGGAAAATATCTTTTCAGTGGTACTGATCCATTGTTCAAAAACAAATGGATAATACGTCCCACTGAAATAAGGTAGACATTGCCTCATGAAAGATTCCATAGAATATTGTTCCCTTCTCTACTCATATAGAAGTCCAGAATGATTCATAACTTGTTTAAGTATTAAAATAAGAATTTTCACTCCATTTTCCATAACATTTGGTTGTTTAGAAGGACAATCATTACATTGCCCTGTGCATTGATCATTAACATGGTTCCTTCGGGTCCCATCCATTATCTAAAACCCAAAAGGAATACTGTCCGAGAAAACAATCATACTAGGAAACCAACATAATCATGGGGTATTACGTTCAATATCTAACATCATAGGTTTAATCCTAGGTTATTAATGATCATTATCATAATTCCAGGATTGTAAATGATACTGTATACTTAACCTTACAGATATCCCGAGACATACCAAAGAAATATCTCTAGGGATCTCACTAAAGTTTTCACATCTTAGTTTCCAAAGGTTAACTAAACATTCCCTCTGATACCAACTGTTGAGACCCAAGCTTGACGTACATGGACATTGCATTAATTTGGTATAATACTTAATACATTACCAAAATAGACACCCAAGGATTGTAATATATTAGTGTCTTTGGAAACATGAGACATAATCTTCTAATCATGGAGAAATATCTTCAACATCCCCCATAATGATATTCCCCTTTTGTTTTCTTACCTATAACCACCCATTATCTCAGGGAATGGAAAACATAGAAAGGGTGAGCTCTAATTATTAGTAAGGGTAAACATGGAGAACCAAAAATAATCCATTAAAATTATTATGTAAAAACGTGAATTTAAAATTTAAACATCAAAATCTTGAGTAATGATATAAAACATGACAGTACTAATGTATATATCATAAAAGAACATTAATCATAAAATAATATAATTGGTATACAACATTTATTTTTAGAAAACTAATATTCACATATTATGATTTCTATAGTGGAAAAGGAATTTCTTCCATAACCATCATAGTGGACATAGTTTATTACTGAACTAGGTTTACTTGCTATTATAGCCCTGTATTACTGAACCATATTTACTTGCCATTCAATCCATGTTTATTTCAAGATATATAAATTATTACCCAATTCATTGTAGGTAAATATATGTCCCACAAATCTCATAATGAAATCATTCATTTGTGTGCCACAAAAAAATTATTCATCATAAGCCAAGGAAAAAATGGGTTTCATATACATCATCCCTTCATAACATAATCCATATAAAACAGTGGATATAATTTCATCATAAAAAAAATAAAAGCATGTAAATAATATGGACATTACACATGAAAAAAATCTATATTATATAATGTTATATTAGATGGAAAATAGCTTTGATAAAACCCTTGAAATGGTTTTATGAGGAAAATATCATTTCTTCTTCATAATCATTTTCTTTTCTCAAAATACCGTGTAAGTTAAAAATATAATAATTTTGATGAAAATAATCCTAAAATCATGTAGAGGATGATTAATGGAAATAAGGTGTTATGAAATTGTAAAAATATGTTCATGAATATAAGTTAAAAAACATTCCCCTCATACTTTTACCAGAAAAATAAAAAAAAGGACCTTATATGGTAGTGAAAAGAAACATTCCTTCCATATAATGTGGTAAAAGTAAACAATGAGGGAAAATAACTTTAAACATAAATGTAAGAATAATAAATACTTTATGAATTTTTTTATAAAACATAGACATGGATGATAAATATGACCCCGGTAAATACTTACGAATAAACAATCTTGGATATGAACGAGATTGGAATAATTATCCCTTACATTAGGTATAATTTCTTCTGTAGGTGTCCAAAACACATGTATAGTGGGTTTAAACATATTATAAACATGTAATAGAACCATAATTATATTTATGATTTAATAAATTATTCACAATGACTTTATATTTCCCATTCATTTGTCAATTCCATTTTAAAGCAACATTTTGGGTAAAATCGTTTCATTTATCGCATGGGTTTTGACATGTAATTTTTCTATAAGATTACTTATATCATGATTAATTAATTTCAAGATGTAAAACTTTATTTATATATCATATATATTCAATATACTAATATATATAATTGATCGATAAATGGAATGAAATTCACCATTCATGGAGACGGTTGACCGTACGTACGCATGAACGTTGTTTTCGTTTCCTTATTAAAGTAAATGACACATATATATATACCTATATACAGAGGAATTATTCTGTCATATATCTCATGAATATTTATTAGATATACTTTATGATCATTCTTAAATGGTTAACAAGGAGAATGAATCTTATCATGTTGTAGAGACAGTAATCCATACTTACGCACAGGCGAAAATATCATTCCCATGATTAAATAATTGAATTGAAGCATATGGTGTATAATAATTAACAATAAATATCACATTAAAATAATCATATATAATTATTTCTTCCATTATTATATCCATCAATGTAGGTTGGTGTTGGAAAACAGATTAAACGACAGCGTGGAGACAATATGTCGTAAATACGCATGCGTGGTGACTTCATTTTTCATAGGATGGATAGAAGATTGAATATAGTTGTTTCATATTCATAATAGAATATCAGTATACATGTAATAATGGTTTTATTAATTAATAATTACAAAACTCATAAATAGGAAGTAGAAAAAGAAATAAATTTGAATGATTCGGTAAAGGATATTACCTATTCTTTGACGTGCCTCTTACAAATCTCATGTTAGGGAACTAAAGTTGATATTTGAAGAATACCAGGACCTCTAGTATGTTTATATTAAGGTTAATAAGGGAAATGGTCAGGGTTTGGCCGAGTTTTAAATCTCAAAATGGAGTGAAGATAAGTGGGAGGATGTTACCTTTTATAAGAGAGGAGAGTGGCACATTTGGAAACCTCAAACATATTAATTTATAAAAAAACAACCCCACATAAAAACAATCAAAATGACTCAACATTGAAAATGAGATTAGATAGGGTTTTAAACTCATCATCCAATAAAATTTAGATATGTTTTGATTTTTTAAACCTTATCATTTTGATTTATCCTTTTTTAATCAATTTCATTTTATTTTTTGTAATAATATTTAAAATTTTAAATGGTTATAAATAATTAATTATGTGTCATGAATTGTCCATAATTATATACGTTATGACATTATAGAGAATATAAATTTTAATTTTTAATTTTTTAATATTTTTTTAAAACAATTTAATAATATGTTATGTTTATAAAATATAAATAGTGTCAATTTTCACATTATCCATTTATTGGAATTATATTAAAATACACACAAGAGATATATTAAAAATAAAATAATTATTAGATTCATAAAATGTCATATTCACTTAAAAAAATTCATGGAGCACATTAATTAGTTCATATAATATTTATTTTAATATTTTTAAAACATTTATATGATATTTTCATAATAAAATAATTGCTACAACAATGTTGTATAATTATTTAATATACTTATATGTTTCATAAAAATATAAAATATAATAAAATGAAAAAGATAAATCTAATAGACTACATAAGAATACTTTTAGTCTAATTTAGCTTCCAAAACAGGCAACTTTTAAAATATTATATTTATTAAATTATGAAGGTGGCGACATTGACATCATTTAAAATATAATAATATAATTTTCATAATCTGTTTTATAATCCTCCAAATGGTACAAAAGTCGACACATGGATACTTATAGTGAAGTTGTACTCGACCAATATGTTTTGGTCATGTGTTTTGGCATTTATATCGGTATTATTATTTTAATAAAAACAATATTATTGATTTTTTACTAAATAAATAATTTCTGCCTCATTAATGTATAAGTTATTAAGATAATTATATATTTCTTAAAAATTAAAAATAAATTACCTTGATAGTGGAAAATATTTTATATTTAAAATCATTATCTATAATCCAATTTATATTCAGTATAACCTTATATTAAAAATAATTTAATTATTAATGTTTTAGTGAGACATATTTAACTTTTCGTTAAATACATGTCTTAATCAGATACAATTGGGTTCCGATAGATACCATTTCGACCCAAGAATATTTTAGGAAGAAATATAATCATCCAAATATATTATGACAAGTTTTAGGGTAATTTTATAATATTATTTTCACCATTAATTACCTAATATAATTTTAACTCTGGTAAATAAAAATTACCGTAGTTAATATTCCTAATACCAAAAAATAAATGTAGCCTATTAACATAATTGGACCTAATGATTCCAAATATGGAACGCATTTTTCTAAATTCAAAACACATAAGTTGAAGTAATTAAGTTAAAATTAATCTCATTGTTGAGAAAATGGGTTTTAAAAGTTAAAACATTCCAAAAGATTGAAATGATTTTACCTATGCACTTAATGTAAAATTAATGATAATTTAATACATTATAATAAATGGAAGAAATATATTGTATTTATACTTTAAACAATTCAATATTATAATTTAACAATATAAATAATATCAATTAATAAAGTTGTTTTTTATTAAAATTTAGAGTAATTTACAATTCATCAAAATATTAAAGTTATCAGAAAAAACAAAAATTTATCCAAAGTAAATTTTTATATACTAATTCAAAAGAAAAAATTTATTTTGTCAAATTGGACTACTAAATTTGTCAAAAATTATGTTTATATTGGGTGTGCCATCAAAAGACAACATAGCTGCGTTTAAAAAAAATACTCCCTTGATACAAAAAATTGATTTTCTTCTCATACCATGTTCAAGAAAATGTGTAACATTAATTATAATGTTATAAAATTCCAAATACATTCAATACTATTCATAATGTCTAGTTCATAATAATAATATATTATTGTTTAGTGAATCTTGGTATTGTGTACAACAAGCGCTATTAAAGATGGTCACTCTTGCGTGCAACAAGTGCTATTATTTGCTCATTTCACATAGAAGAGAACGAGGCAAGGCTACCACCAAGACTGTTTCACATAACATATCACAAGAAAAAATTGAAACCAATGCATTAGAGGTCTATCTAGGAACACCACTCATAACATGATCATGAATAAGATTTCCACATCATGAATCATACCATTGTAATCAAGCATAAACATAATTGTTACCCATGGAATGAATTGGGTTTCATAATCATGTCAAAAGCATAATAAATGGGAATATCATAAAAGTATCCATGAAAGAATTGAATTAAATATTTTAGGGATATTCATAAATTAATATCATCATATATCATAATAAGTGATATCAAATTGAATTAAAAATTGTTTTTAATAATTTTTAGAAAAGAAAATGTTTATTACGAATTAGTGGAAAACATTCAATATTGATTAAAATGAAAGATTCATGGTTGTTAGTATATAAAAATAAATGACTCAAGTTATTTTCTCTTAAAAAATTATGATTTTAGATAAATAATTGTGTCTTAAAATAGATTATCGAGTATACTAGAAAATGAGTAAGAATTTGAGAATTTCCCTTAAATTGGGCTTGTGTATCAGGAATAGTTGAGTATGGAACCATATAAATACTTGTAAATACTTGAAAAATAATAATTAATGGATCAATATAAGTGAAAATATAAAAAAATAGATGGTATTTAAATAAAAAGAAAAGATATTTTTTATTGGGTAAAAAGAGAAGAAAAGTAACCTGAAGAAATAATGGGGGTTTTGGTTGAATCCCTTAGCTTATGTATGAAAGGGTTCATCACAAGATCTTAATGTCTTAAGTAATAAAATTAGATCCACTAATATATTATTCTATAACCATTTATACTTTTATTTTATTTGGTATAATTTTATTAAGTTCATTTATGACTGTTTTGTTGGGTTATGAAATTCAATTTCATCACTCGAAAGCATTAGTTTCAATGGATCTCATGTTCCTTTTACATGTATATGTGTGTGTAAAACCATGTATAATGAGGATAGTTTCCAAATACAGAGCATATATATTATTATTAAAATTATTGAATATTAAAATAAAATTTGGTATCAAGATGTTATGATGATTTATTATATAATCATTATTGATAATCATTTATATTAATTCAGTGTTTTTTGATCACAATGAACTTATTTTATATTATAAGATAATATCATGTGTAAAAAATAATTTAATGAAATTAAATAAGATATAATAAATTTATTATAATAAATTTCAACCATAAAAATGGTTTAATTTCTATCCTTGAAGGTGGAATTGAAAGATGAAATAATGTAATCAAAGAAGGTGGTAGATCAACACATCACGGATGATGTTTTCATTCATAAATTAAAATAGATAAGAGAAGATCATTTATGAATAATTATTTCATCAAAATGAAAACATTATAGAACATATTATATACTCTAGCTTTAATTCCCCTTAGATGAGGGGAGGGGAGTAAATAAGATTAATAGAAAGGTACTTGAAATGAAATTGAATGAAAGTGGACGAGGGCGTTACCTCTTGATTCCTTTTTCATGAGAACAATAAGAGAGATTAGTTTTGTTATTTTTTTAATATTACAAGATACTATAAGTATGGAATGGTATTTTTAGGATGTTTGAGTATACTTATTACATGGATCAATGCTTGAGAGGTGTGAGGAGACGAGGTGGTAAGGTGTGGCATTTATAGTGGAGGAGTGGGTTTCTTTCTCATTATTTAATTCATTAGTTTATTTTTTCACTCAAGACAAGAAATAGTTTTGATTAATGAGACTAAATATATAAATATATCATAAATGTTTGAACCAATTATTCCTACTTCATCTTTGACTCAATGGATAGTGTATTTAACTTATAATTTATATATGCTATATATTATGGCATTTTACTATTAAAGAATCAAGTATTTCAGAAAAATCCCATAATTTCAGCATAACCATTTTTTGATTTTTAGATCTCAAAAAATATCTCCATTTTATGAAAATAATTTTCTTAATATGATAAATTGAGTTTTAAATTAAAACATTATTTATATGAAAAATAATGATTTTAAAACTTTATTTGATTTTTAAACACTTTGAATAATTAACATAGGTCTCATAAAATTATCTGATAATATGAATACATAAAAATATTTATTTTGAAATACATTTTCTAAAAATAAAATAAAATTTAATTATTATATTAATCAAATAAATTTTTTAAAAATTATGACTTACAAGAATGGTAACACTGGTCTAATAATTTTAAAAATATTAATATACTTATAATATGTTATAATTATAATATTTCTTGACGTATATGAAAAATAAATTTTCTTAATATATTAATTGGTGAGGTTACTTTTCAATTTTCCACATTCTATTCATAACGGTCTCATTAATATTCAGAAGCTCATGTTAATGTTTCATCACTACAGTTTCCTTAACTTCTAAAAATGATTCTTATATCATTCATTGATCATTTATAAGGATTGTACTATGTCCTATGTGTTTATAACATATGAATTAATTATAAGAAGGAAATTTATATATATAAACTATGTAATGTTATATTTTCCCCCTTATGAAATTTCACCATTGAAATTTCATTTTACGTTATATGTTGAAAACAGGCAAGGGTACATCTCTTTCACTGATTACTATGGTTCCCTTGTTGAATCTTTATACATATGGTTATGTTATAGTACTTTGACAAGGTGATTATTCTTTTTTCATAGTACATTATCTCTATGATATAAGATCATTACTAGATTTTCCTCATAGGAATACTCATTTTCAACAATAACACCTCTATATTCAATACATGTGATGGATGTAGTTTGTACATCATCAAGAGGGATATGTGGAACACATCGTATACATGTGACACGGTTAGTGGATGTTCTAGTCAATAGGACACATCTCCAACATGATTAGGGACTTCTAAGGGTTCGATTTATTAAGGTATTATCTTCCATTTCATACCAAATCTCATGATCCTCTCCCACTAAGATATTTAGAGGAATACCATGTGTTTGACCATAAACTCTAAGTCTCATAAATGTTTGTTGGTATGTCTCTTATAAGGAATCTGTGATTTCTTAGTGTGCAACTAAATATTTTTCACCTTATTCTCCATTTCATTGACCATTTCATGTTCGAGTAGCTTATGTTCAACTGCTTCATCCCAACATGATGGTGTTCTTCACCTTTTCCCATAAAGGACTTCCTATGATGCCATTTGGATGGTTAACTGGAAACTATTATTATAGGAGAATTAGAACAAGGTTCTATTTTCTCACCATCCTCCATTGAAGTTCGTAATACAAATTATCAATATATATTCTATTGGCTGAATAGTCTTATTAGATTGGCCATCTGTTTGAGGATGATAGACCATACTAAAGTTCAACATAATTTTTAAATAATGTGAGAGACTTTTATAGAACATCATGGTGAATCTCAGATCTTGATAGGATACTATAGATAGTGGTATATCATGCAACCTTACCTCTTCTTTGATATATATATATATATATGAATTTTAATCTAGTTATAAGTCCTATTGAAATGTGATAAAGTTTGTTGTCATTGTATGATGATCCACAATAGCCAATATAGCATTATTTCATCTTGATGTCTTTGGAATCTTAGTGAGGAAGTCCATGGTGATGTTTTCAAATTTTAATGTTGGCATGCGTAATGGGTCAACATCCCATAAGACATTTCCTTTAAGACTTAACTTTTTAAAAGACTAGGAACCTTGATTTATATTCAGCAATCTCCTCTTTCATATTGTCCCACCAAAAGTTCTCTTAGAGATCTTGATGCATCTTTGTACTCCCTAGGGGAATAGGGAAGGTGGAGATATGTGTGTCATTCAGAACCACTTTCATTATCTACTTATAGGATGGTATACATACCTATGATCCAAATATTACGAATCTATCCTCAATAATATTGAACTTATTGTATTTCTCTTTTTAAATATCTTCCACTTTTTCTGAATTTCTAAATAATTTATTTGATCATCCTTTATTTTTGTCCAAAGGGTACAGTTGAGAAATCATTTGAGAAAGGATATATGATGTTCATCCTTAATTATTCTACTGGAAATACTTTTTATCTTTAACAAGATTGGATCCTACACAATTATCATCATTGATAAAGATTCATGATCCTTTATACAAAGATAATATGATACAATTTTTTCATTCTCATGATGGTAGTGAATTGAGAACTCATAATCCTTGATGATATATAACCATTTTAAATAGTGCATACTAAACTCTTAATGTGTGAGTATATGTTCAACACTCTTGTGATCAATATATACCGCACACTTCTCTACATAGAGAACATTCCACCATATTTTAAACCCTAATGATCACAACTTCCAACACCAGATCATGCATAGGAAAGTTCTGCACCTGAATTGTTAACAACCATCAGGCATATTAAATCGATGTATTATTTATAATTAGTACACAACCTAAGAATTTCATTGAAGCATCATTTTATACCATAAAGAGTTCTTTAATTTTTTGGTGTGTGATTACTAGAGAAGACATATTTGTTTTTTAGGCTCCTTATAGAATTAATCACATTCTTTCATCCTGAAAAACATTTCTACATTTTGTGTCATATTTTTTTTATTTTTTCAAAATTCATGATATGTCCTTTAAAAATCATTTATAATAACTACTAGACAAATAATTTTGTGGATCCCTATTACAGATGTAGTCCTAGGCCACTCTTTGGTTTCCTTTCTCTTAGAAGGGTCCATAGATATCCTTTTATTGGTGATAACATGCCCCAATAATGATACTTTATCTACCTAGAACTCACATTTACAATAATTTATGTATAATTTCTTCAATTAAATATTTTCAACACTGGATTCAAATTCTACTCATGTGTAGCCTTTCTCTTGGACTATATCATAATATCATTGATAAAGGATACCACATGTTTTTCCTAGTAATCTATAAAGAATATATTGATTAAATAAATGGGAATGGTTGGATAATTAGTGAGTAAAAATGGAATCAATATGAACTCATAGTGTCCATACCAATTTGAATGGAATTCATGGGAATATATTACTTCCTAACCTATAATTGGCGATATCCCGACCGAAGATCCACCTTAGATAAATAACTGGCCTCACATAACTAAATGAATATGGCATATATCCATGGTATGTGATAAATGTTATTCATAATGATTCTATTGAGGTGAAAATAGTCAATATCGGGGTGCATTGATCCATCCTTGTTCTTGAGAAATAGGACAGGCACACCCCTTAGTGTAGCACTCGGGCATGTAAAACCCTTGTCCAGATTTTCCTGTACCTACTTATTTAATTCGTCGAGACCAATAGTGGCTATTATGTAAGATATATTTGAAATAGGTAAATATCGAAAAACAATTTCAATTTATAAATCAACCTCTCGCTTCGGATCAAGACTAGACAATTCAGCAGGGAATAAATCTATGTAATCTCTCATGATGAGAATGTCTTCTATCATTATTATATCCTTTGTATCAACAATTTGGGTGAGATATAAATACTCATAAGGTAGTTTTGTAAACACCTTATATGATGATTTTAAATTAAATTAATCTTCTTCTTTATACATGAGAAGAATTGGAGGATGCTTTAGGATATGAAGAGTGATCTCCCTTTCCTGATAGTTGGTGTTGGAT
Organism: Viscum album; assembly: GCA_963277665.1. Classification (NCBI taxonomy): domain Eukaryota; kingdom Viridiplantae; phylum Streptophyta; class Magnoliopsida; order Santalales; family Viscaceae; genus Viscum; species Viscum album. The sequence goes on along the minus strand of OY728143.1, from coordinate 1,677,876,200 downwards.
TTGTATAATGATAGCGATGCCAATGCCCAAAATAACATCAATATTCAAAAAAGGAATTTATAAAATATTTTAGGGGAGGTTTAGTCCATATAAATTTACCAGGAAGGATTTATTTACTTTATATGAAATAATTTCCTCCATTAGTTGTTCTCATAGATAACTGAATGTCCAAATTTTCAGGTGGTGTTTAGATAGTTCTGCTAAAATTGTAGGATATGAATGAATTCATTGAACAAGAATAATACAGTATGTTATCTATTCATGAATGAATAAACAGATTACTTTTCACCACATCACTATTAGAAAACACATCAGCAGTAATCATAGCATAATCCCTAGCTTGTTTCCATCGTGGTTGTTGATGATTGACAAAGGAAACCCAAGGAATTTGAATTTTTTTTGAACAATTTCCATGTTACATGTAGTTAAAACCCTAAAATACTGGATGAGGGTTGATATGAACCTTCTTTTACTCATCCACATTAGTGAGATTATTAATATATCTTAGGTAGTTCATTACCAAATTCTCATTTCTTCAACATTTTTTGCATTTCTTTATTCCATTTAGATATATCATAGGTTGTTTCTTCACAATATTTTTTCATGTGGGGTATACGATATTTTTTCCATCATGGTATTTATTTGTAGATACACCCATATTAGTCTCCATTTTCCTATTTTTTTCACCGGGTCTGTCAGACCATTGAGAGTCTCTAATATCCATTTCATCCTTTAGGTCATAATATAAAACTGCTTCATAATAATCAAAGTCTTGAATTTATAATTATTTTCATAGACTCATAATTAGTCTACCAATGTAGCGATCCACATTGAATTTTGTGTTAATGATAAATCTGGAGGCGTATCTTGCAAGACAGGAAATGTTTTTTTCATGGGCCTCAATAGACTCATCTACCTTCTTATAAAGTCTGAGGAACTCACTTTTTATCTTGATATGGACATTTTGGGGAAAATATTAGTTGAAAATTATTTTCTTGAAATATTTCCAATACATGGAATCAATTAAATCCACAGTCATTTTTTTATTGATCAGTGTCTACCACTGATCAACTTCCCTATGAAATTTATAAACTTCAAGCACACCATGTTATTCTTATGAGCACTAGAGGACATATAATGTCTTATCAATAGAGTTAATCCATTTTTATGTAAGGAGGGGATCAGAATATCTACTAAAAATGGGAGGTCATTTCCACATGAAGGTTTTGATGTAAACATTCTATTTCCACGGAGAAGGAAGGTGTTCCATGTTATTCCTGTTATAATTCATAACTTTATCTAGTTGAGAAACTATTTTCATGATGTTTTGAGCACCCTTTTCTATCATATTTTTTATATCATTAGGGAATGTGTCACATTTCCTATCACATTTATTGTTGGCATGTGTTGTTATATTTCCCACCATAAACTATGAAATGTAATATGCAATTGGGGGACTTGAATACATACATAATAAATATAAAAATACATCCTTAAACATAAAATCATAAAATCATAAAGAAAAATTATATCAAAATATGTGATTCCCTAGGATTCTTTCTAGTTTATTCATGATCTGTTTCCTAATATATTTTCATATGGGATTTTTAATTCCCTTAATAATAAATTATAATGAGATTATGAATTTAACGAAGCATATCCCCATGAGTGTCAAACTAGGTGTGCAGTATGGATTGTTTTTATATTGTAGGTTACCTCGAGTTAGGCCCGGAACACATTGTCAGAATTGCTACTCCAAGGTACATCATTTCCAGAACCACATCCAATTGAACTATATAGATAGTGATTTATTTTCATGATATAAAACTTAATCTATACTAACTAAAATTTGAGGATGTTATCTCATATATCTTCTTATCTCTAGGGTTCTTTCTAATATTTTTTACACATAGTCTTAAAAAATAACAAAAATTTTCCTCTAAAACGAACTATTTTTACCCTATCATTTAACATATATCATTATTATATTTTAAGAATAATTAGACAAAAAATTATATTCCATGTATCATAAATTCAGGTGTCCTGGAAGGATACGTACATAAAACATAATACATGGGTATAAATAAAACATGTATTTATTTAACATTCATTATCTTCTCCAAACATTCTTTGATCCCTTATATTTGGATATGATAACCTGGGAATAACATGAACATATTGATGAGCTAATAATCCCAATAAGGGGATAAAAATTAAAATAAATCTTAGCACATGGGTTAAAAGATATAAAATAATGATATATAAAGGCATGAAACATGATTAAACTTAAAGAATCAGAACATGGGATCATATAATCCTGGATTTATTGTAATTTCACAACTACGATAAACATTATATAGAATTATTTCATGCCTTTTTCACATAGAGGAGCATGATTTAATGCTCATGGAACCTAGAGGAGCACAAGTTAAGGCTACCACCATGATCAATGAACATAACATATATTGAGTCTAAACACAACCCAATGCATTGGAGTTCTATTTAGTCACACCCATCATAAAATATTCATGAATATTATTTCCATATAAATAATCATACATATGTAATCAAATATAAACATAAGGGTTACCCATGGAAATAATTAGTTATCATAATCATGTAAAATGCTTAATAAATGGGTGTATCATAAAAGTTTCAATGAGAGAAAGGAATTAAATCATATATGGAAATTTATAATTTAATATAACTGAATATCATTGTAATTGATTTCAATGTTCATTGAAATTTTTGATTATAAATCATTAGAAAATAATATTTTTGTACGAATTAATAGAAAACATTCAATATTCATTAAAATAGAAAAGGGTATATTTGTTTGAATAAAATAAGAACCGAAAGAAGTTCGTTTTTTAAGAAAAAATGAGTGATTTTAAAATATTAATGGTTTCTCAAAATATATTATAGTGCACACTTGAATATGGAAAACAATTCTCGAAGTTCCTTAAAATTTGTATTGCATATCGGGAATAATTATGTAGGGAACATTTACAAAAATGTAAATCACAGAAAAATGGGATGAATGGTTCTCCAAACAAAATATTTGGAAGAAATACATATATTTTAGAACATATAAATAAAAATAAAATAGAATATCAATTGGTTAAAAAGATAAGAATAGTATGCAAAAGGAAAACTAATGGTTCGGGTTGAATCACTTTCTTTATGTCCAAAATGAATCTAAATATGATCATAATATATTGAATAATAAAATTATATTCATTACATAGTAAATCTAGAATTGTTTATACATGTCTTTTATTTGGTATAATTTTATTATATCCATTTCCCCTTTTTGGGTTATAAAATTTAATTTCATCGCTCTGAAGTGTAAGTATAATTGAATTTCATGATCAGTTTACTTATATATGTGCATAAAAAACATGTAGAATGGGTATAGTTGTACAAAACTGATCATATATGTTATTAATGAACAAATAGAATATTTAAATTCAATTTTTCCAATTTTGAGGATGGTTCATTAGATAAATTCATAATGATAATAATTTAGATCAATTTCTCTTTTTATCACAAAAAAACTCATTTTGTTTTAAAAATTAATATCATGAGTACAAAATGCTATTATAACATTAAATAACTATAATAAAAATATTATAATATTTTTCAACCATGAAAATGGTTTCATTATTGGCCATGATTTTGGAATTGAAATATGAAAGCACGTCATCCACAATGTTGGTAGATCGACACCTCATGGATGATGTTTTCATTATTAATATAAAAGAGAGAGAAAAAGATATTTTAGGAATTATTATTCCGACAAAATGATACAATTTTAGCATATATGATATATTAGAGTTATTATTCCACTTGGATTATTGGAATTGAGGATAGAAAACTAAAAAAAAGAACTTGAAAATAATTTGATGGATAACAGAAGACAATCATACATCTTGATTCCTTCTACTTGAGAACATACATAGAGGATTAGTTATTTTCTATTGATAAGACAAAAATCTCTTGGGCATGGGTAAGGGAATTAGGAGGAGGTTTGCGAGGAATTATGCCAATTCTTATGGCTTGAGAGGTGTGAGGAGAAGAGGTGGTGAGGGGTGCTATTTATATTGTAGGAGGGGGTGTTTTCTCATTATTTCATTCATTAGTTTATTATTTAACTTAAGACAAGAAATGGTTTTGATTATTGAGACATAATATAGTAAATATATATTGTGAGTTCAAACCAATTTTTATTAAATCATCCATGTCTCAATTAAAATGTATTTAACTAAAAATGTGTATAAACCATAAATAATAATATATAACAATTACCAAAAAATTCAGGTATTTTAGAAAAATCTAAAAAATTCATAATAACCATTTTTCAACATTTAAGATTCAAAAATGAACTCAATTTTATGAAAATAGATTTCTAAATTTGATAAATTTAATTTTTAATTAAATTCATAATTTACTCAAAAAATAATGATTTTAAAAATATAACTACTTTTATAACTCTTTGAAAAGTTAACTAAGATCTAATAAAATTATCTAAAAATCATAATACAGAAAAATAATAATTTATTAACACATTTTATGAAAATTAGTTTTCTTTAAAATTTTAAAATTAATTGAAAAATGTAATTAATTATTTATGGCTTAAAAAATACCAACTCTTAGTTAATAATTTTTTAAATATTTATTTACTTATAATATGATATAATAATATCATATTTTCCATTCATACATGGATAAATTTTATAAATAATTTCATTGGTTGGTTTATAGGTCAATTGATTGGTTTACTATTCATAACGTTCATATTACTATTCCAATGGTCATGTTACAATTTTTTCACTATAGGTTCCTTAACTTCTAGAAATGTTTCGTATTCCATCCATTTATCATTTATGTAGATTGTATCGTGTTCTATATGTGTTTATATTATATGAAATAATTACAAGAATTGAATTTGTAATGATAAATTTTTGGGTCATCACATACTCCCATTGTGAACAATAATAGAAAATTTAGGGATCTAAATTCTTTCAAATACAGAATTATAAGTCATGAATAAATAAGTTATCTAACTTCATTTGATGACTCTATAATGTGTATTATTTCTTGAAATTATCAAATTGTAATGTTCTTTATCAATATTCATGGAGAAAATAATGGATGTGTCTGAGAAATCCTCCCTCTCTCGAGAAAATGACTTCATAATAAGAAAAAGACATGAAATATCACATATTACAATAAAATATAACTCAATTATTTGTGAGATGGAAATATAGCTCCAGGAACCCAATCAATCTTCATGTTTTCTCACTATCCATGTCATCCCACTCTTCATTGTAAAGAAAAATTAATTAATTTGTTAAAAATAGTTAATATTTTATATTTATTTATTATTATAATTATTCTTATTGTTAAATATTTTATTTTTATTAATAAAATAATAACCAGTATTATTATTATGATATTTAAAAATGATTATAAACAATTATTTTATTTAAAACATTAGTGTTATTAATTTTTAAATAATCAATCATTTTAAGTGGGATATGGTGGAACCCATACAAGACCCAAATCTCATGAAGCACAAATGCCTCGAAATAAATCAAATAATGGTTCGGTGGAAAACATTCATAGTATATCTCCCAAATTCTAAATTCCCTAAGACCTAACACTGATATAACACCTCTTGTCTTTCTCCATTGGTCTTCTCTAGCTTGTTGTCTGTATATCATATATGTAACCCATCATAGATGCCTCCTTGATTGTGAAAAATAAAAGTTCTATATTGTATACTTTATGAATTAACCTCCTTGTACATCATAATCAACCATGAACACCTTTTTTATATCAATATATCTCCTAATATCATTATTGAATTTTTTACCCATTAATTTGTGGGAGGTCTGGTGGTAGAGTTTTATGGGAGAAGTTCTATTAAATTTTTAGTTTTAAATGTGGATTTGTAGTAGATATTTTAACTGAATATTATTATGTAATAGGAACTACTGAGATATAAAATGAAGTGGAGTCACTATGTCTTGTAGACGTAATTTTTTCATCATGGGCTGAGTGTGATTTTTTTTGGTTCAAGAAAAATTGGCATGGTTGGATTGTGTTCACATGGAAATGGCATGGAGCACCATTGGGGTGAATAATTTGGTTCTTCCATTTTTGAATAGATACTCTATAGAGGAAGACTTCAAGATAGCCTTTTTCTAGACACATAGTTTATACGATTTGGTGGTCCCAGTTTCATCATAGTACCTTCCTTAGTTTTTTAGATATATTTTGTGGATGATGTAATGTTTTTCAGACATAGACTTGAAATTACCAATTGTAGAATATTATCTCACTTTGAAATATTTTCATGTGTTTTTTCGTCACTTTTATGTCATTATCAAGGGTTTTGTTGGGTGGTCTTATGTTTTAAAATATTCTTATCAAATATCAACCCCATCAAACACTATCATTCTTTTGGAATTCCCCTTGGATCATGGCTATCCCAATTTCATCCCTAAGAGGTCTTTCAATAAATTTTCATTGTAATTCAACCCCAGCCTTCGTATATCAATTAAAAATGGTTTCATGTTTGTTTAATTATTTTATTCTACATGGTTTATTACTATTTTTTATCTTGATAATGGTGTTTTTAAGGGAACCATTATGTTTGGTGGTTTACATGAAGGAATCATATGGGTTCCTATGTTTAAGGTTGGTCAAGGTTTTCCAATTCATTGTGGCATTAAGAGATATTTATGAAAAATTCCAACATTACACAACTATTTTGAATGTTCTCATTAGGGTTTATGAACCTTCCTAAATCATTTAATTTCCCCTGGGGAAAATAGTTTTTTCCTATTGGGAATATGGTATTCAAAGGACTAACATTGATAATAATTGGTTTAAATGATCATTAAGTGTAAGGGAAAGAAAATTAAAATTTTATTCCATTTGATGTTAATGTTATTGATTTTATACATAAATTAATATATTGATGAAAATCATGATCATTGTAGGGAATTTATTATACTATAGTTGATTTGATTTTTGAACACTTTTTTGGTTATTTTTTATATCACCTTGTATGGAATTGGATTAGAACGTATATCATGATATTAACTAGATTTCCAATTAAATAAATGTTTTTTTAGATTTCCCTTAAAAATGAATTTAATGTGATAAAATACATTTTCAAATAAAATTATGTATATTAATGGTGTTAATGGTTTTTCTTTTTTGTGTGTATATAAGATGTGATAGGATATAGTTTTGATATGTAGAGGTTATTATGGGTGGTGGTGGTAGTGTAGGGATTTTTTACATGACAATGTTGTGTATTTTGTACCAGTGATGTGCTTTCTTAGTTTCTAGATTCTGATGGACTTTTTTTAATTAAATAAAAATGGACAATGGGTAGGAATGGTAAATAAGATACTGAATTAAAATAGAAATTGTATTTAAAGTGGCTATTATAAAATTTGAAATTAATGTACAAAATAAATTGAGAATTATAGTTAATTGGTCTAAATGGATGATATAATATTATTTTTATTTATGGATTTTTGTGTTATATGATGGATATAATGGTGGAATCTAATGTTACAGAGATTGTGAGGTATAGTGTGATGTTTTTATTTGAGAGGGTATTTTTTAACCTATAAATTTTAATTTTTTGTGACTATTATATATTTTATTTTCATTGGGATTTCTATACATACCTCATCTAAATAAACAACTATGTTTCAACACCCATTGGATTTGGATGGTGATTTTTCCAATATAATAGACGGTGAGGATGGATGGATGGCTACTCCATCATTCAATATCTCTTTATTCGGAAGGGTTCCTATGCATAGGATATGATTTTCGGATGTCCAATGTTTAGTAGTGGGGATGTTTGTGGAGATTGATGTATTTGTTCAAAGTAGTGGGTATGAATAGTAAGAGCATGTAAAGAGGTTTATGTACTTCATGTTCATGAAGCACTACTGTTGTAGTTGTGGATGTGTTTTAGATGTGTTGTGTTGGCTTAGGTGTCTACATGAAGGATGTGATGTCCACATGCACATGGTGTTCATGGCATGAGTAATTTTCCTATGGGTATTTATGTTGGATTACTATAAAGAAGAGATGTTATTTAGAATATTTAACATGTTGAGGTGTGAAAGTGAAAAATAAGTGGTAACGTGTTTTTTGGTACCCATTTTATCAATATTCTTCCCATTATATTACTATACATCAATGTTGTTTTTTGCAGAGAAAGTCAAGTAAAGGACGTGATTGGTTTTTCAACATCTTTATGTGTTTTTTATATGTTTTATCAATTATTCACTAGTATTCTATTTTGAAAAGTGAATGAATGACTATTTTCCTGATCAAATAGAGTGTATATATTATGCTCAACCCACACATATACAATATATTATTTATACTTCCAATATGTCCTTATAGACCAGGTTGGGCATTACTGACTCAGTGATTTATGATGTAACATGGATTCTGGATTAGAAATAATTGGGTTTTTATTTGAATATTCATTTCATTTGATTAAAATATATAATCATTGTGGGTATTTTCATTTAATTTTTTTATTTCATGGATTTAATGGTTTACTAAAATCAAATCTCCCCATCCTAAATAAACATTGATCATCATGACATCTGTACATTATATTTGAATACCCATTGTAGACACCGAAAAATGTTCAAGGGATGAAGAATGTTTCAAAATGACCAAGAAAAGTTATATTCGGATCCGAGGACCCAACCCAGGGGCTCAAAGGAGTTTCGCGAAAAAAATTTCCAAAGTACGTGAAAAAAAGATTCCCGATGTGGAATTTTCCAGGATTTGTGAGAGTTTTGCAGCGGGGGCGCAAAATCATTTGCACCCCTACCCCATGGAGTTGGAATTTCACACCGCCAACCTCATCATAGAATTATATCGCACAGACCTATTTCTCGCGCCACCAAACACCTATATATAAATGGTGACCCCCCTTTGACTTCAGGGATAAAGATTTTGAACTGGATCTCGTGCGAGAAATTACACTTTCATGCATGCAAAGATGGCTCTCATGTACTAAATTTTTTGTGCCAAGTTTCCAGGGGCTCCGCCTTTGTGCAAGATCCCTCAGGATTGATCCTTCTCAAAATCCCATTGAACCTCTTCCCATGCACGCAATTCATTTTTATTTCATGCAATTTGGTCTTTGGCATGAAATTCCATTTGTGCGTCAGCCCACTCTATTTCGTGCCTGGCGCTCAATTGCGCACCGGGCCATGATTTTTCGCACGTGCAATTCCTTTTGCGTACTGACCCAACCTTTTTCAGATGTGCTCCTGAATTTCACATCGTCCTGGTGTTTTCCGTGCACATTCCCCATATTGCATGCACACCAACCCTATTGCGAGCATGCCTTATCTATTGCATGCAATCCATCCATCTTGCACGCAACCCATCCTGTGTGCCACTCCTATTACATGAAACAGTATACAAGCCTACGCCTGCTGGTCCATACAATAGGGCCTGCGTCCCAGTACCCCCTATCGGGGTTACTACCGGGCTACGGTCTCAGCCCACTGGGCCAGTCCCTTTACTACCGTCACTCACCCCTATGAATAATGGAGAGTCGCCCCACAATCTTTTCGGTCCAGAACATCAGGATTTTCCATTGCACCCTTATGTGCACCCACCTTCCACCTATGGAATACCATTATTTGAGATAATTTTCCACACACCATGAAACTCTTTCAGTTGACATATTCCTATTGGTTCGTTTAATATGTCGTGAGTTGAAATTATCATCATCAATTTATCGAGTACCTTCAGTCAAACCATTCCTAAAGAAACTCCTCCAAACCCAATCACCTGGCTCCTATGACAAGTCAAACCAGAAAGTGGCGCCTTTTCATAAATGCCAACACCATCCATTGTTAGGAGCCTTATGGTTAATAGTCCCCTCTACAATACTATAAACTATAGCATGCCCTATCATTCAATAATAGGATGCTTCTTATTCCAAATGAAAGATTCCTTATGTGCCAAGCATAAGATGCATTATGCCATGATCACAGTGGCATACCTTCAAGAGCATTGGAATCAATTCAATCATTCCATCACTCTACCTCACACATTGTGTGTTCTTCGTTCGGATCTTCATCCTCTTTCATGTCTGAAGGGACCCCCTAATGGCCTGGTCCCATGTCGCATCATCTCACCTATCTTCCTGGGCCAACGCTCCATAATACATTGGACAACACTTCGAGTTAGGTCCTGTGTTTCGAACACAGTCAGTAGTCGACCATCATTTGTTTATCCCCATTTCAAGATAACATTATATGGATGCTATGTTTTGAACACGGTCAATAGTTATCCTCTATCACCACGCCACCCTCACCACATTCCTAATTTCGGGCATGTAATTCACACTTTTCATCTCCCTTTGTTCGGAAAGATTCCAACGCCCCATGGTGTTATCCAACTTTTAGACTTGTGCATATGTATAGGCCACAATCATATTCCTCCACTCACCAGTGTGTTGGGATTCCATCATGGCCAGATATGAGGATGACATTACGAGAAGCTTCCTTGCGTAGGCCCCACTCACCAATGCCGCTCCATAGCGGCACAAAGGTAGCTTCCTTGCATAAGACCCATCCACCATGGCCACTCCGTAGTGTCACCTAGGCATGCTACTGTCTATTTATTCTTCGCATAGCTACGCTAACTTGGACACCTCAATGGTTCATTCCATGAAACCCCCTTTCCATGACTTTTCCTGTCCCCTCTGTACACCAAGGATTAGAGGGTACCGATTATGTAATTCATAGGGGTGTGGAATGAACCCACAACCTCCGAGATGCAGGCCGTTAAACTACTAAGCACCATCGTCCTCAACACATGAAGTTATACTATGACCTCATCCCGTTCCATGCATGCAGCCCCCCCTCACTTTGGACATTCTCCACACCCACTCATCTCCACGGGGATGGGATCACCCCTCATAGGGGATGAAATCATCCTTATCGGAGTGGCGTTTGTCCACGGGGAAAGGGCATCATACTTAGTGTAAGCCCATAGATTTTTATGCAGGAGGTCGTACCATTGATCCCCCTTTCATCATCAGTCCCCAAAGCCAGTGAAGGGTGTGGTGAGGAAGGGTGTTTCTCCTTTCTTCGGTTCCAAGTCTCTCTCCCGCTGCTCTTTGTCTCCTCGAGTCTTCATCTAAGAGTAAGTCCCAACTACTTCCTGGGATGCTTACCATGAATAATCCCTGGTTTCCTCTTTGGGATACTCCATGCATAAGCCCCACTGCCCTTCCCATAGACGCAACTTCGTGACGTAATCGTCAGTTCTCTGATATCTCTAGTTTCTAAGACTGAGCATGACTCATGTGAGCATAGAGAAAGCACCGACCATGACCCAACACCTTGGGCTGCCTAAGACTGTAAGCCCCAACCCATCCCAAACTACGGGGACTTTGATCCATGTCAAAGCATGGTATGAAGGAAGCCTCCATGTGGTTCATTCTCTAACACCTTGGACTGCCTCAAAGTGTAATCCCCAACCCATCCTGAACTACGGGGACTTTGATCCATGTCAAGGCATGGTACGTAAGAAGCCTCCATGAAGTTCAAGCCCCAACATCTTGGGCAGCCTCGGAGTGTAATCCCTAACCCATCCCAAACTATGGGGTCTTTGATCCATGTCAAGGCATGGTACGTTGAAAGCCTCCATAAGGTTCAAGAACCAAACACCTTGGTCCACCTCAGTGTGTAAGCCCCAACCCATCCCTAACTATGAAGACTATGATCCATGTCAAGTCATGGTATGCAGGAATCCCCCATGAGGTTCAAGCCCACCACCCAGTCGTCCCGACCATCCTCATGTCGGTTCCCCAACACCTTGGTCTGCCTCAGAGTGTAAACCCCGACCATTCCCAATCTATGGGGACATTAATCCATGTTAAGGCATGGTACATAGGAAGCCTCCATGAGGTTCATTCCCTAACACCTTGGGTCGTCTTAGAGTGTAATCCCCAACCCATCCAGAACTATGGGGACTTTGATTCCCTACCACATGGATATATAGGAAGACTCTTCGAGGTTCAAGCCCAACTTCACTGTCACCTTCACAGCGGTCCCATATCATTCCCCCTCTAAAACATTCAAACTCTCTATCATCCATCATGATTCTAACTCGGGCTGCCACATCCCGGGGGGGGGGGATCATTCTACCTCTACTCCCCATTCCATCAAACAAAATTTGGGAAGCCACCCCCGCGTTGGCCCCCGTATCGGTGTTCCCTCAAGGGGGTTCCTCCATCTGATCCACTCTAATATGTGTTCTAATTAGTCTGATCTGTATCCACTGGATGTTAAACTTGTGGTATACCCTGTGTTAAACATGGTAAGATGAGGAAAACCTCAGGTACATGCCAATGGAATATGATTCCCCACATTCGATGCGGGATGCATCAGGCTCCCGTGCCCTCGAGAGGCCCTATAATAAGAGACAGAAGGGAGACATGCCAATCCCTCAGCGTCCAGACATGTCAGTGATGCCCAATGTGACTACTCCCATAACTGAAGGTTGCTTCCATGAAGGGACCCTGTGAAATGTCCTGACAGAAGCAATGTAATTAACTGGTGTCCATGAAGATATGGCATCAGGAATAGTTTCATGAACAACGTCTTAAATCTATGAGGGAGACCCGGACCAGGTGACGAGCTCTGAGGAGGAATCCACAGAAGGAATAACCAACATCCAATCATCCCATTTCGATCAAGGAGAAGAGGTCCGTGAATAATTAGTGAATGCTGCCTGCATTTGGAAAGTGGTAATGTGGGGCAACAATCGCGCTTCCTCTACGTGACAGATGCACGCTCACCCCACCAAAAGTCTCAGAAACACACACCATTCTTATAACCAACATGAATCTTACTAAAGGTGGAAATCGAGGGTCATTATCTCTCTTCCATTATTAGTATCCAAGGTGGGATACCGTAGTATGGTGGGGATCATGAAAGCATTTTATCAAAGGTTTTGGATGATAAATAGGATGGTATTTTGAGTAAGGCACTTTGAGGATTAGATGAGTATTTTCGGAAATAGTTCCACATGATCTTCTTACATGACCTTGGAAAAGTTTAATATCTTGGTACCATGCTTTTTTTTGCAACAATGATCCAATGAAAGGACAATGATCAAAAAGATCTTCTAGTTAATTTTGTACAACTTACAAGGCTGATAATTAATAGAGGTTCATGTATCTTGATTGATTTTGTTCATATATAAATTGGGTGATTTAGGAATGTTAACATGAAATATAATAATTAATAAATTTCCATTCTAATGGATTTAGACATTATTATTTCATCTGTTATGGCTGCAGATTTATTTCTCATATGTTTCAAGATTCTAAGGTTATGTAGGATGACTCGATTTACCCATAATGGATAACCTAGTTATGGAAGATTATTGATGATATAAGATGTTGTATTCCATTTAGTGGAATTTATTGGTTATGATTAAGTAAGGTATCTATGATATAAATAAACATCCCTAAAAATAAGATTTTGAGATGACCTTCTGTTTAATCATGGGCAAGGCGACGTGTCGGTTCAACAAACGAAATGTAATATCAGAGTTACAATAAATCAGTGGTGAATTTTGTATATTATGTAGCATAATATATAATACATTTTATGTGGTGACATTAAGATAGAGTTATGAGTGGAATTTATATACTCGACATTAAATGGAGTGAAATTGTATGATATTCTCTCTTTAATAGGGGTGAATGTTATTTAAGTATATAAGGTTCATGTTTAGAGATCTTATTAATATCACCTAGATGTTATTTGGGATTATAAGTCCTTTGATTTTTTTTGAGGAGTACATCCACCCTTATATCATGATTGATGTTTCTATTTCTAAATTAATTGTGTACTTGGATGTTCAGAAAAAGGAAGATATCATTGAGAATATGTACTCATGAGGAGATATATAAAGGTAGGGGATCCATCATAGTTCTTCAAAGAGTAGTGTTTTCAGCCAAATGTCATCGATGTAAGGAAAATAAATGTTTCATTCAAGGGGATATGACCAAAAATACTTCTATTTAATCCTTCCTGGGTCAATAATTCTCATAATTATCTTGGGGATTGGGACTGGTGTGATTTTTCTATGGGGTTTATGGTCATCATCAAAATCAGCAACTAATAGTTCTTAGAGCCTAGTATGGTTGAGACCTTTAGGTTCAACATCAACTTCAATAGTTATAGCCAATGAGGTGGTTTAAAAATTAGGTGAAGTAGGGATATACTTCCCATTGATGTGATGGGGAGAGTAGAGGATTACCATATTTTATTCCTTGCCTTCCGGGATCCTGAGTTGACTATGGATATAAAGGATTCAATCAATATTGAGGTAGTGATCCAAGAATCTCTCCAATACTAGAGAGATCATATATAGTAATAGATATGATAAACTAGTATTATACCCTTATATTTGATTTTTTATGAGCTATGTGATATTTTACTACACCATCTTTATACTATGCTCTATTTATAGAATAAGGAGGATTCTCATTCCCTTGCATATTATAATTTTAGTATGATGCTAGATAAGAATATTTGATGTTTTCAGAGGTTGTAGACTAATAATGGGGTTGTATTATTCATGTGGGGATATTTTATTACTATACATAAAGTCATACAATATGATTTTCTATATCAATTATCTATATTCAATGGAAGAAATTAAAAACATCATCTATTGGAATGTGATGTTTTTGGATGTGTATTTTATGTATACAGTTTTAGTGGTGGGTAGGGGTTTTAGTTGGGTAGTAGATTAATGAAACTGTATCTTTCCTTGATGATAGAGTTGTTAGTGAAAATAGAATGCACTATGATAATGGAGGATCTTGGGGTCGATATGGTGTTTGTTTATTTCTCCCTAGCGATGTTTTAAAACTACCCCCTTAACATGATATTATGTTCCAAATAAATTTTTAGTTGAGTGAATCTCTTATTTGGATGAGACCTTATCATATGGAACCCCTTGTTTTGTGAGATTTGATGATTTAAAAATATGAACTAAAATAGAATGGTTTCATCTAGACTGATTTTTTATTGGGTTCTCTAGTGTTATTCTCCATGAAGTATGACTGTACTCTAGAGTTGTTTATAGACAATCAGAGTTTGAATCAAATGATGATTGAGAATCATTACCCTCTTCTAAGGATCAAATATATATTTCTATATATTTATATATATCTGATTGAGTATATTACATTATGTTATGCTATATATCTAGGGTCTGGATATCTATAGTTTAGGTTAATAGAGGTTGATATCTTAAGGATGGTCATCTGATATAGGAATTAAAAATTTTAGTTCTTCGTCATGATCATTGCTGTCTTGAATCAACAATTGTGTTGATATTTCACATAGAATATATTTTCTTAAAGTTCCTAGAATAGTTTTTAGTCATGTTAATCAACAACATGTTGATATACATAGAGTTATATGGAGAGGACAATGATCATTTCATATGCATAATAGATGTCCTTCAATAGAACCATCTCTATAGAAATATATCCACATGTATGTTATTAACTCTGGAGGTTATCTTATTTATGAATTTATCATCCATACAATATGTTACATAGAACCATTAATTATTGAGGAAATTATTTCTTAGTATCCAACCAATAATGTGGAAGATGTATGCACTTTTCTCAGTAATTATATATTTTATCATAGAATAATTTATAAATTTTCATGGATTTCATCCTGGTTGAAATCATTAAACAAGAAGTGACATGAATTTATGTTAACTAATTAGTGTAAGGGTGTATTTGGATACCTAAACGAGAGATTTATCAGGTCTCAAGTTCAGCATCATCATGAAAATGGGGTATTGATTGAAGATTTATGTAATGATTCTCTTCAAGACATGGTATGTGTCCATATTTAGTAAAATGAAGTAATCCATTATGGGTCTAGTCCATTTTGTCACCATTTGTGTAAATATTCCAACAATTATATGGGGATATTATTGATTGTGTTTTCATTTAATCATTGGAGTCATTATCTCACATGAGAACGTTCTATGTTCCTCAATGACCATATGATCTTGAGTTATGTTTATTTATAATGTGATATAAATTTGAAACAATAGAGGTTGGTCTATTTTCTATAAGACAATGAAATCAAGATCACTTATACCTCAGGGAAGTGGAATTTAATTTCTAACATATAGAATTTAAATTCATGAAAGGATGATGTATACGATTTTGGAGATGCTTGGGGTATTATGGATGAGTTGGAAACCTTTCACCAAAACAAAAAGAAGAAAGGTGAGGGGAGATGCATGTTCATGTGACAATTTACATTTCAATCATGTATCCGTAGGTGGAATCTTAGCAGGGAGTATCATTAGAATAGGTGGCCATGGTGATTCTTGAGAGGGGTGGTTAGTGGTTTTTTGGAACTACATGTTTTCCTAGGGGTGGTTATTCATTCTGCTGAACATTAATGAGGGAGTACTTCATGGGTTCCCTAGATCAAAATTAGTGGAACACCCAAGATAGTTCAATACAAGGTTTGTTTCAGGATGAAATTTTTATTCCATGGGAAGAAATAGATAGTAAACGTGTATAAATATTTATGCTAATTTTTCCAGTATTTAAATGAAAATCACCATGTCTATAGAAGTTTTTTTATACATTGGATATTACTATGTGGATGTTGGATTACATCATGATGGAATTTTTAAAAGGTTAACATTAAGAACATGGAGGATGTGATGATATCTGGCTAATACATGATTAAATGATTAAATATTCTCATTTCCTCTTCATCATGGTGGTAGAAATTTTAGATATCATATCATGGAGTAATGTGGATGAGGGTTGTGACTACCTAAAGGTATATGGTCCACTATCATAGATTGGGATAGAAATTTTACAACACAATTATAGATTAGATTGTAGAATAGTTATGAACTCATTTATTCCCCAGAAACCCTTTCTACCCTGAAATGGATGAACAGATAGAGACGTTCATCCTAAAACATAATGATATGTGATTTTATGTTACTTTCACATTGGTGGATTGTGGTAACATATTTATTTTATAAGTATTATTAAAACAATTGTTATCACTCACCCATTATCAGGACCCTATTTGATGATTCATAAGGGTGTTCCTATATCTCTATATTCTTATAGGATGTGGTTTGGGAGTCTTCATTTGTTATTCATGATGTGGTATAGAGATAAACATAGATGGATCATGTGGATTATGAAAAGATAAATGTGGTAAAAGAACAAAATAAGAGATATTTTAATCATAGGAGGAGGCATCTAAAGATAATGTTTTAGGAACACATGTTTATAAATGTTTCTCATATTGTAGAAATTTCTACATTGGCATGGGGATTATGATTTTTCCCTAGATCATGGGACTTTTTATGTGTTAGAGTTTGTTTTTGTGTTTTTTTATCACCTAATGCTTCTCCTATTAATAGATAAGATATTTGTTTTCTTCCATGTATCTAATATTCATTGATATGTTCATGAGAAATATCTTGTTATTTACTAGGGAGGTTATGATATTGAGGATCACAAAACCTTTCTACAGTGGCCAGGGTAAATCCAACACCTTCAAGAGAAGAATATATTTTGATAAAATATCTCTTTGGTTGGTGTTTTATGAAGGCATGATATCATATAGGATATTTATTTGGAGTGTGAGACAATGACGTGTGGCATGTAAAAGGGTTCATTTTTTCAATAATTTTTTCCATGATTTTGTGATTCCTATATTTGGTTGGTTTTTTAAATATCCCATTTTTATTTGATGATGATGTATGGTGAAGACACATTCATCTAAAAATTCGAAAAATCGTTCTTAATAAGGATATGTTATATTTTTAAGCATTTTTAAATAACATGGGTGATTCACTTCCTCCAAATTAAGGAAATATCTTGATACATAATGGGGGATTTAATTATTTTTTTCTTTAGAATGTGTTGTGTTTTATTTTATTTAATAATTTTCATTTGATGAGTGGAGGTTGGAAAGGAATAGTTTATTTATTTTTGGATGAGTGATGACTTGAGGTTAGTATGAGATAGTGTGGTTGTGTTTGGATTGTAACAAGATCCAAGATTGGTTTATCATGGGATATTATCCGTATGTCTTTTGATTTTCTTTCTGAAGTTTGGTTTCGAATCATACAAATTATAATGGTTTTGAAGGTATCAGATATATAAATTTAGAATTACCGACCCATTAATATGTTGTAATTCTATAGGTGGAGGTGTCCTGGGGATGTTCTAATATATTTGGATGGTAAAGTGATTAGTTATAGTATAGATTTTAGTTGATAAGGACTTTATGGTGTGGAGTATTTATCTAGGACATGGAGGATAGTTTTTGAAGCATGGAGAGGTTTTTTATAGTGTAGAGGCGTTGTGTAAAAATTTGGTGTTTCTTCCAAAATCGGTATGGCTGCTACATGGTCAACTAGATGTAGTCTAGACTCTATGATGGTTGAATTATTTTATTCTACCCCTTTTATCATATCTATTACATGTAATAGGGATATGGTGTATCATTTTTTTAGGGTTATGGGTTCTGTGCTGTTGGGATATAGGTTCATCCTTATCCATGTGCCTAGTTTTTTAGATATACAATAAAGACCTTCCCTTGTTTCTCATATGATGCATTGACTGGCCCAACTAGGGCATGGTATCTTACCTTGGGTCATGTAAATGTTCTTATTAAACACTATTTCATTTCATTTAGTGGTTGGAAATCATGGTATTATGGTTTCTAGTCTCCATATAAAATCCATAACCCCCTTGAATATCATCAATCCCCATGATTTTATATTGATTATTATTTGACATAAGTGTTTCCCCAGAAGGTTTTTATACCTTTTTTATTATCATTAAAAACTAGACATTGGGATATTAACACAGACATGTTTTATGTGAGTTAAATTCATTTTTCTTTATATATTCCCCCTATTATTTCATGAGACTATTGTATTTAAATTAAAAACTAGATATGGTGTTGTATGGTATGGTAATGACGTGGGATATATTGTTTTAGGGTGATATGTTTGTGGAAACCTTACTATGTTATTGTTTGATATAACCTTGAATGAAATTTTCTCAGAACATGTTTCTAACTAATATCGTGGCTTCCATTAAAATAATTTTTTATGTGTTAATAACCTTAAAAGGTAAAAAGAAATAATATAAAGAAATTAATTTTAGAGAAACCAAAATAAATATGTGAAAGGTTTTTGGGATGTGTTGTTGTGTGGTGTGGAGAATATGTGATTATATTTAAATTTAATATGTATAGGTTATGATGAAGAAGTGGTTTTGAGGTGTTGGGGAAGAAATATACTAATTTTTTAAATCTTAAATATGGATTTTTGTGTGTGTTATATGCAGTGTTAGTTTCCCTATAATGATCATATAATTTTTTAATAATTAAATGGAAATGTATAATGGGGTTGGGTGTGAAATGGTATCTGTAATTAAACTAAAATTTCTGGGTAATGTGGTTAAAGATAAATTTTCAATGACTGGGATTGATAAATTAATAATTGTTGTTAATTGTTAAATCTTGAAATGTATAATCTTAAAAGGGAAGATTGAATATAGTTTGTGATTATGGATAATTATTTAGTTGTAATAATATAAAGGTTGTAGTGAAACTAGAGGAGGATGTGAGACCTTTTGTGATGTTGTGTGTTGGGATGATATTTTTTTGAACCCATGGGTTGGGATTGTGTGTACGACTATTATATATTATATTATCATTGTGATTTCCCTTGGCACGACAACCAAGTCGAGAACATTGGGTCATCACTCAATTTTTTTGATAGTGTTTTTTCCTATATTTAATAATGTGAGGATAGAATGTCTAGCATCCCCTATACCCTAATATCTCTTCTATATGAGTTTATTATGCATGAGTTTTGACAAATATGTGTCACAAGTGTCCTAGTGGGGATGTTTGATGAGACTGATTAGTTTTTTCATTGTTTTTGTCATCCATGTAGCAGGAGGCCATGAGGTTAATGTCCCTCCTAATCACAATACTATAAAATTCCTATTATGACTATGGTTAATATTTCATGTTGTGTCATATTTGACATATGGTGTGATATGATGGAAAATTTTCAGGTGAGGTGATAAAAATGTTTTGGTTACCCATGTGTCTTAAAGAAGGATTACAAAAAAAATGAAAAGGGAATTCTTGAATGAACTATGTAATTTTTGAGTGTATAAAATTAGTGGGAATGAATTTTTGGGTATATTTTTATCTATACTCTTCAAATTATATTACTATACTTGGATATGATTTTTGGTTTGTATTTCAAATTTAGAATGGGATTGGTTAAATGATCTAATTTTATGATGTTAGATTAATTTTCAGTGCACATTTTCATTAGTATTTTATTTTCACATGTGAATGAGAGACTTTATAAATGATCATATATTGTATACTTGTTATTATCATAAAATGTATATATAAAATGGTATTTATATTTTTATAATGAATATTATATTATGGTGGCTATTAATATCATGGGTATTCGAGTTCTCAATAAGTTTCCTACTTACGACATATTGGTAAATTATTTTGATATTATTTAAATTTTTTTACATGGTACAAGCAATATTGTTTTGATTTTGTTTTTTATATCATGAATTTTCTTCATGGCTGATATCCAATCTCCTGATCCAAAATCATCTTGGAGGATAATTATTTCAATACATGAGATTTTTTTAACTATGGTGGTAGTCTCCTTAAGAAGGCCTACAAAACATGAGACATGGGGTGGTGTGAATTATTTCTCATCCTTCATATATAATTTAGAAGGGTTTTCTAATAGAGGGATGGGTTCATGGACACACTATCCAGGAACTACTCTAATATAAATCCTCAAGAACTCGCATTGATAACCTTGATTCATAATTATTCAGAGGCCCAGATATATGACCATAATGAAAAAGTCAGGTGAATATTCTGTTATTACAATACCACAATATAATGGATGAAACAGTACTAGTAGTCTTATATTGCAATATTCCCTCCATCTATAGTAGAATCAATTTTTGTTGTTGTTGTGTTATCAATTTGTTTCTCTCCCTATCATCCTCCATGTGTGGGTTCTATTTTTTCTATTTTTTGGACCCCTCCTCAAACCATATATAATTTATTATATTATTAATATTCATAAAAGGTTTAAGGTTTTAGGTATGAAGACACTTTATTTTAAGAATCTCATGATTATTTATAAATAATAATATTATTATTAGAGAAACATTATTATCATTAGTTTTTTAATAATTATCGCGATTAATTAATAATAATATCGTATCCTTGATAACTAATAATACATATCATGATAATGTTATCATTTATTTTTCGATCATGGGTTATATGATTCATGAATTCGTTATAATGAATTTATTAACAATAACTATATTATCATTACATTATTATCATCTCACAATTATCATTAATTTATTATTATCATCGTCTTATTATCATGACATTATTACCTATTTTCAAATCCCTGAATTCAGATATTTTTTTCATATTTTCATACATATATAACCTTCAATAATTAATAATAATAATAATAATAATAATAATAATAATAATATTTTTACTTCTAAATATGATAAAAATAATAATATAAACAATTCAAAAAGATTATTTTTTAATAAAAATAATAATTTATTTTTAATCAAGATAAATAATAATATAATTAATTTTAATTAGATTATCAATTGATAGTAACTAATTTTAAATATTACATTTTTTAAATATAAATTAAATTTTTATATTGATTCATAATTGAATTTTATTTTATTTTTATGATAACCTATCTTTTTAATGTGGGTTGAGGGGCATCCCTTATATGACTATGAGACCCAGAGAACCAAATGACTTAGAGTCCTAGAAGAAAAGGGCCTAATTTGTGAGCTATATTCCCAATGACATGAATATACTATAACTACCACCCAAATATCTATTTAATTTGTATCTCTTAGATCCCCTCCTCACATTGATCATTAGGAAAAAGTTAACCTTTTATACTTGTATAGTCCTTGGTCCCATTATTATTGTTTCCAATATCCATCTATTCATTCCCAATATGATTAGATATGGTTTGGTGGTTATTATATGCTCTGATTATTTCTATATAGAATGTTCATATATTATTTTAATAATCTATATTATTTCCTTGAGGCCATATGTCTTGATTGGTGGCTTAGAATCCCTTTCCTAGAAGGACACTTGTTTCCTTATGTCCATGTAGACTGAAGGTATTTTTTGTGTTATTTTGGGTAATATTTTCAGAATGTTTTTCTAAATTAATTATTAATATAGAAATTGTTAACTAATATTACATGTTTTTTATTTTTAATAATTATATAAAAATAAAGAATTTACATTTTTATTAATATTAAAAATAATTTTCTAAAAAAAATAATTAATTTAATTAATGAAGGATTAGTTTGAAGAATAATTGTGTCATGTAAATTTTAATAGTTTGGGATGTGGATTTAATGAAAATATAGAAGAGAATTAAATTTTAAAAAAATGAATTTATTTAGCTATGTAGTTGGATAAAATAGATTTTCAGTTTTTTATGAAACTAAAATAATCAAGTCTAATGATTTATCTAGGAATGAAATAGTGAATGAATAGGTTTATTTATAATAGGGTTACATAGATATCCCTGTGAAAGTACTCATTATATATTACTTAATATAATAATAAAATATAAACAATGTATTTATATTAATGGATGAAAAATGAATGTTTACATTAGTAATTGATAATATTAAAAGAATGAATTTAGAACTTATACATTGCTTGTATACAAAATAAATATTGAAAAAGAGAATTAAACAACTTGAAACTAATTATTTATATTAATACACACAATTTGAATGCATAATAGTTTTGCATAAAGATTCTATTTATGTTATATCAATTTTCAATTGGAACATACTGTATAACTATTGGTTAATATTTCCCATCAACTGAAATAGTAAACTAATCATAGAGATCAAAAAATTTATTCTAAATTTTAAATGTTTATTTTGAAGAAGTAACTGTAATATTATATTTTTCATACTTGTTCAAGTATGATTATTTAGTAATTAAATCTATATTAATATGAAATAATAATTAGGGTATGTTTACATGTAGTTCTCTTATTCAAAGTATCCAAAAAACTCTTATTTTAGTTTTAATCCAATAATAAAGATCTTCAAAAATTTAATGAACTGAAACAACTCAAATGAAAATTATCTACAATAAAATTTAAAAAACATTATTTTATCCATCGAGGTTATTTATTAAATTATTTCCTAATTTAATAGCTTTATTCACTTATATTATCTATGATAATTAAAAAATTACATTAAAAGGGGATTCATATAAAAAATTAATTCTATATCAATATGTATGTCCAAAAAAATTATATTTTCTTTGTGAGATTTAAAATATAATTATAGAGGTTTTTTGTTTAAAAATAAATATACACTAGTTATGTATGATTGAGAGTAAATTTACAACATGTTTATACGATATACAATAAATTTATAGTACTTTTATAGTATTGAATATAAATTTACTCTTTCTATAAACAATTGAATAATAAAATTTAAATGGATGAGTATGGTTGAAAATAAAATTAAAATGGGACAATTATTGAAAATTAAATCAATAAATTAGAGTAATATTGAAAATTTCACTCCATATAGACACAAAATCAACTTATTATTAATTATTGTGGCCCAAAATAACTATTAATTACTATTTCCATTATAAATAAGTCAAATTTAATCTTATATAATAATATAATAAATAATCCCAATAGTTTCACAATGAAATTCATATTAATTGGATACCATAATTTAAAATTTAAAATTCATAAATATATCCTGAAAAATAGTAAAAGTAATTATTAAAAAGTAATTTTCAATGAAAAAACCCAGATATTATACACTTTTATAAATATTTTTGATCAAATTTAATAAAAACATTATATTGAAATTAGATATTTATAAAAAAAATATATATTTAAAATGTGTTTTCCAATAATTTTTTTATATAGATGAGTTGGGTGAAAAATACATACATATATAATGGATAATAACTTATAATTAGAAACATAAAAAAACATATTAATTTCTTTTTAAAATTCTATCATAATGTCATATTACCCTTATTCTCATATTTTTAATAGTTTTATTTAATGAATGATAATATATTACAGAGGTCTTTATAATCATTTTATTATGAAATGAATTAATCTGATAATTCAAAATTAATTAACAAATTTTTATTCAATTTATGATTTGACATTAATTTTTTTTGAAAATTTCATTTCCAATAAATATCACATAATTAGATTGAAATTTATTTGTGACCATATTTCCATAAATTTTTATAATTTCAAAAATGCGTCTATCTTTATTTTTTGATGTTATGGTCAACTGGGCTATTCACTTCTTATATGTAGTCCTTTTTTAAGATCTTATCATATTGAGTTGGATGTATTCCATTATATGGTATAGAAAATCATTTTTAATCTTCCAATAGCTCCAATAAATGAATAAAATAAAAAAATATTTTATTATTCTTGATTTATGATGTTTATCAATATTCAAAAATCATATTATATTATTTATTCTTACTTTCTTATTCATTCATTTTTTATATTCTAAGGGTATATATATATATATATTGAAATAATTATATCAATTATTTAAAATATATCAACATGTAATATTGTATCCATATTATTTTTCAATATTGTAAATTTATTGTGTTAATATTCAACTAAAAGTTTGAACGTATAATATAAGGACCCATCCTTAAACATTACTTATTATTGAATTAAATGAATAATTCACATTGAGGATATTTTTAGGTTTAGAGTTTTAGAGAATTAGGACATAACTATTACATCTCAAAGATTACAAAGTAGACACATCTACTCAGCTTCCATTTTTTTCACAAAATAAAAACTCTTGAAAAAAAGAGTCATGTATAGTTCCTTGTTTTAGACAGCTTGGCATTTCCTTGATCCCATCATTGACCCTATTCAACTTTATGTCCTGCGAAAAACATTTCAAAAAACATGGGATGAGCATAAAAATCTCATTAAGGGTTATAACAATACGAAAAGAAAACATTAGTCCATGTATACATAAGAATCAATGAAATCATACCTTACTCATAAAACATAAGCAATTTAACATACCTCATGAAATCATAAGATTTACAAATAACTCATAGAAATCATAAGACATAAAGGAATCTTGAGGCATTCATAACATTCTTATGTAGGGAGTAACCCTCATGGTTATATTTGGAATACCCATCACAGTATATTCCCTAAATCTCTTCAGAGAAACCTTAAAGTTTAACCCCTTCGCGTTACCCAATGCATTGGAGGGCTATATCGGGCTCACCCGCCCTTAGTTTATCATGGAACCACCTGTCTTCATAAACAATTCCCAAGAACTATAACATAATCATAGCACATAACTTAAGCATAAAGTAAAGATAACATTCCCACATTTCAATAACAATATAACATTTTATGATATTGAAATAATGAATCCATTCTAAAAACCATTTTCAGAACCATTTAAAACATTTAATAAAGAGATTTATGAATCAAAGTGTCCCATACCACTTTGAATCTTTTAACATTATAAACCATTAATATCCATATAAATAAATCCTTAAAACCATTTTGAAAACATGGATATTAATGAGAAATATTTATATGAATAAATCATTAAAACATTTAAAACGATATTTTTTTAAAGGGTTTTTAACAAAATGAGAGACACTTAAATAAAATAATTGAGGAATAACATTTAATCAGAACATTATAATATCATGAGAACAAATGGATTCATGATATAATATTCCAAAGGATAGTATATACACCATATAAGAGTGAACTGGTGCATAACAACAATGAAGTCTCAATAGAAATGTAAAATGAGATGAAATCCATTATAAAGAAGGTATCCTTAAATTAAGGATAAAGCAATCTCATAATTATGTGTGAAAAATATAAATACACCCAATATAAGTGGATATTAAGCGTAAAACAATCAAAGGTCATTCACATATATTCAAAGGATGACATATTCAACAACTACATGTTGAACCCAAAGAAATCGAAATTGGGTTAAGAAGTTCCCTTAGTATAATTCGACAGCCTAATGACGTCACTTTAAAATTCATAAACTTTTTTGGTGAGAGAGAAAATGGTATCTCATCACTTGGACTTAAAATTTACATCAATAAGGATATATAATAACATATCCCAACATAAAATGATGTAAATTAAAAGACATAACAAAATAAGTCTTTTAAAAAGAGGAGTGTGAAAGGTTCCCTTACCGATTTGGGCAACTTTCGAAACGTACACCACATGAAAGAAGGGTCATACAATGAAGATGTAAATACCCATAAATGAGAGTATATTATACAAATAGTAAAATAATGGGTAGTACATACACCACACAAAAAGTAATACTGGAAAATGTAGCATGAATCTCACAGGAATAACAAGTGAGATGAAAATCCCCTTTTTAAAATTCGGCAGCCTAACGCCGCCACATAAAACGTCCAAAAATGGATTTCTGAGATAAAATAGGGTCTCTCATCATATTAACCTAAAATTTACAGCAATATTAATATAAAATAACATTCTCCAACATAAAAAAGAGTACTTAAAATGAAAGACAGTGGTAGGATCCCTTAAGAAAGTTTGGCAGCCTAATAGCGCCACTTAAAAATTCATAAAATGAATTGATTAGAGTAATAGGTGGTATCTCATCATATGAAAATTAAAATTACATTATGGTGAATATAAATGGACATCCTCCAACATAATAACATGGAGTATATATGAAATGATATAAAAGATGGTACTTAAAAAAAAAGAGGTCGGATCCCTTACCTCAAGTCTGACTTGTCTTGTTTGTTTCTTTATATTCCTGAATAATAAACTTTGGTCAATTTATAATTTCTTAAGTTACTACATTATAGATTATTATTCAGTTTATATATATCATATTATAATGTTATAATAATTGGTTAATAATGTGAGTTCATATCAGACATTTTTGTCGATGTTTGGTACATGAGTCAAAAATGAACTTGTTTGAAAATGATTGTCCATGTTGTTATAAGTAAATCATCTCCAGAATAGTATTAATTATTTAAATATCATATATATCCAGTACATATTCATTTTATACTATTCCATAACATTTTGAGATAAAAATAAATGAAATGCACCATTCATGGAGACGGTAGGTTGTACATACGCATGAACGTTACTTTCATTTCTTTGTCATATTAATGGAATTAAAAATAATTGAGAGATATATATATTATAATCCCCGTATCATATATATGTTTTATAGGTCACATATGTTCATTAATTTAATTCTTTATACATTCCATGTATTGCATGAACGAGTCACATCACTTGAGGGGGCAGTAGTCCACACTTCCTCGTATGAAATTATCGCATTTGCACAACATGTAAAGCATAAAGGTATGTTTTAAATATAAAATACATAAGAATATTGAAAACATAAATACCATATATATCATATATAAAATAAAGTGACATCATAATATCCACCATGAAAGGTGTTAAGAGAAGATTGAACAATCATCATTTCATGAGGCAGTAATTCTCCATCCACAGAAACAATATGTTATTTAACCACTAGATGGAGGTGTGTGTAAGTGTAGCTTGAATACTTCACATAACAACATCCTAGTATATTTAATATAATGGTTTTGTTACAAAAGAAATGAATAAAAAGAGTTTAGGGGTTTGGAGAAGCAAAAGAAAACAAAATAACACAAGTGAAGACATTACCTTTAAATTGGGTAACTCCTCTAGGTTTGAACCAAATGGTTTTCTTGAAGAGCATTCTGCCAAAGGTGAGGCTTCAATGATGAATCGAGGGATGTGGAGAGATAAAATGGGTAGGGGTTGGCTAAGACAAAGGCTTGAGAGGTGTGGGTAAGGTGGTATAGGTGGGGGCCTTTTATAAGAGAAGAGGAGGGGCACTCTTGGAAAGTTATAAAATATTACTTTATTATAAATTTTTTTTTGGATTTTAAAGGTCCCAAAAGGATATATTTAGAGGATAAGGTGATAAGTTTTCTAAATCCACCCATCAGATATGTTTTTGAAAACTGTAAGACTTAGATGTTACCCTATATTCTCATTTTATTGAAATCGTTCATTTATGAGGTAATCACTGCATAATCACGGTGCCATAAATAAGTTAATTTATTTAATGTCTAAAAATTTAAAAAAATTATCATGATGTAGGAAATATTTTTATATTTATAATTAATATTTATAGTAAAAATATGACTTGTATAACCCCATGTAAAAATTGTTTTAGTAAAACAATACATGTTTGTGACATTTTTATTTTAACATTAAATAAAAAGTTATTAATGTCATTTTCCATCCAAAGTGGCTCCATGGGGTCCCCAAGTTGAGCCATGGATTTTCATGGTCGGGAATGACTTATCCAATAAGGGTAGAACATGTTTAAAGGTCATTTCATATTATTATAACATTATCTTTACCTTAAATTACACCAATTACCTTTAATCACGATTAATAAAACTTAAAAGTTACTATTCACCAAAAAATTATTTTAATATAATTGAACCATATTTTACTTCCTAATGACAACCATGTATATCGGATTTTTGAAAATGAAATCACAGAAGTGGTAAATTCTCATATAAACGAAAAATCAGTTTCTTTAACTACCACTTAGTGGTTTCACTATTCATCAAAAATTGATGTTTTTCAGAAAAATACCAAAAATTCACCCTAAGCTATATTTGATATTACGAATTCAAAAATGATGTCCATTTTAAAAAATTCAAAACATATGAGTTGCATTAACTAATTTATTAATTAATTCCTACTGTCAAAACAAATAGCGTGTTTTTAAGAAACAATATCTATTAAAAGATTGATACCAGTTTAAGTCCAATTTCAAAGTGAAATTAATTCTAATGACCAGCATTGGATTAAGTGGTAAAAATATATTCCAAATAAAATTTAATCTAAATTAAAAATATAATTTATCCATATAAAAAATCATATTAAAAAGAGGTTTTGAATTAAAATGCACCATTTTCACTAAAAATGATCCTTATCGGAAAAATAACAAAAATTTACACAAAGTAAATTTTGATGTCCAGATTATAAAGAAGGATTTTATGTTGTCAAATAAATTATATAAAATTGTCAAAAGTATATTTAAAAAGGGTTCTCCATCAAAAGGCTGTTAATTGACCTTTTAAAGAATATTAGAAGATTTATGCTTAAAATTGGATTCATTTGCATTTTAAGCCTCTAACATTTATTGGATAAAAGTAAAATATTTAAAAAACATATGTAATAATTTTGTATTTAGTTCCGTTCATTCCCTCCATTACAATGGCTTGGCGTTAACTAACATTTAAAATAATATTATTGTATTATTTGAGTGCAATGTAAGATTTCAAAGATACTCGTTGTTGCGTATTGGGAACGCCATCGAGAATAGAGTTTCCTTTAAAGTACTATTAATATTTTATTCACAAATATAGAAGAATATGAAAATGTCATATTCTTTATTTAACAGGGGTGTTACATCCTTCCCCCTTTTGGGAATTGCGTCCTCGCAATTTTAAAATTGGGCTTGGAAACTTCATTGAAAATCCCACATCGGAACAAGAGTTAGTAAAACTATCACTTTAAAATAAATAAAGAGAAGTACAAAGGTCACCCGAGTTAACCCATACTAGGATTCCATGTAGGATAACATGGACATGGAGGAGAAAACAAAGGGTCATGTTCTGATGGAGAGTGATAGAAAACATGTTTAGGAGAATGTTAACCACAAGAAAATCACAAAATTGTGATGGGTTAAACGGTATTTGATTCCCCAGTAGGAAAAATTAACAGAAAACATTTTTGTTTTAAGTTACTTTTCATTGAGGAATTTATTTATGAGCTGAACTAAAACATAAGAAAATATACTTACTTGTCATGTTGACTTTCAACTTTTACTATATTTCTTACATGAACTCATATTTTCTCCAAAAGACGAGTATTTAGGATGAGTTGTTTACATTAAGAGAGCTATAATCAACTTATAGAGAATCACCTAATCCACAAAAGAGAACTATATACTTCCCATGTCTTTAGACCTTAACCAAAACTTAAACCAAAAAGGTTTGTATGAGATCAGATAATACCCAAAAAGGATAATCCTTTATAAAAAAAATATATTCTTAATCTCCAAAATGTGTCAAACAATACCCAAAGTTCAACAAAGATCATTCAATAAACATCTATCCATAAAATTCTTCAAATTAATCAAAACTAAGACTGAAACCCAAATCTCTGAAGGATTTAATCACATAGTCTTCCAAGATAAACCTTAACATTTATCTCTAAATAACATCAGTTACTCTTAAAGTCTCATACTGAAAAGTAATTAACCTAATCACATATCCTCCATGATAGGTTAATAATTTCCATAGAAAACCCAAACTCAACTTATTCTAGATTCCTAAGATAATCTAACTAAAAAGATTTAGTCAAACTAACAAGGGACTTCACGTAGTCCAGTGGTAGGCGATAAATACCAGTCGCACTTTGGTTGTGGGTTCGATTCCCGTAGCTTCGTCAGACGCGACAGGTTGTCACATGGTCTACGTGTTGTCCATTTTCCAAAACTACATAATTCTTATAACATTCCCCAAAAAGCGATAAAATCTTCAAAAATAACCATAACATAATTTAACCTCAAGTTTATCTCATGTCGTTCATATTTCATCATAACATATAGTATCCCATAATTACCTCAAAAGTAAGGATCATATAAACCCTAATGGTTACCTTTATAATTATTACCTGAACTTCCATGTCGAGTTGGTTCTCTCGTACATGATGCATTAGAGAACTCACTAAGGTTCAAGTGGTTGATCATGACTCTTGATAGTTGGTTTAGAATAACCATGAGATTTCTCATTGAATCCCCCATTTCATCCACTCTCTTAATCAAAGAACCACCACAGTTTCCTTCCAACCCATTGTCACTTTGGTTACTGCTAGATCCATCCATTTACTAAAACCAAAAATGTCAGTGTGAGTATATCAACAAAATCATCATGTACTAAGATGTACTTACTCATTCTCTTTATCTAAAAACTATGAATCTTTCTGAAATCCTATCCATTATGGTAATGTCACTTAGGCTTAAAGAATACCCTAACCTCTAAAGTTATCTAAACCGACCTTTGATACCAACTATAAGGACCCTTCCTTAAACATTACTTATTATTTAATTAAATGAATAATTCACATTGAGGATATTTTCAGGTTTAGAGTTTTAGAGAATTAAGACATAACTATTACATCTCAATGATTACAAAGTAGACACATCTACCCAGCTTCCATTTTTCTCACAAAATAAAAACTCTTGAACAAAAGATTCATGTCTAGTTCGTTGTTTTAGACAGCCTGACATTTCCTTGATCACATCCTTGACCCTATTCAACTTTATGTCCTGCAAAAAACATTTCAAAAAACTTGGGATGAGCATAAAAGGCCCAGTAAGGGTTATAACAATATGGAAAGAAAACATTATTCCATGTATACATAAGAATCAATGAAATCATACCTTACTCATAAAACATAAGCAATTTAACATACCTCATGAAATCATAAGATTTACGAATAAATCATAGAAATTATAAGACATAAAATTAAATTGAGGCATTCATAACATTATTACGTAGGGAGTAACCCTCATGGTTACATTTTGAATACCCATAACAGTATATTCCCTACATCTCTTTGAAGAAACCCTAGAATTTAACCCCTACGCATTACCCAATTCATTGGAGATCTATATCGGGCTCACCCGCCCTTAGTTTATCACAGAACCACCCGTCTTCATAAAAAATGCCCAAGAACCAAAACATAATCATAGAACATAAATTAAGCATAAAGGAAAGATAAAATTCCCACACTGCAATAACAATATAACATTTTAAGATATTGAAATAATGAATCCATTCTAAAAACCATTTTCAAAACCATTTAAAACATTTAATAAAGAGATTTTTGAATCAAAGTGTCTCATACCACTTTGAAGATTTTAACATTTTAAACCATTAATATACATATAAATAAATACATAAAACCATTTTGAAAACATGGGTATTAATGAGAAATATTTATAAGAATATATTATTAAAACATTTAAAACGATATTTTAGTTAAAGGGTTTTTAACAAAATGAGAGACACTTAAATACAATAATTGAGGAATAAAATTTAATCATAACTTTATAATATCATGAGAATAAATGGATTCATGATATAATATTCCAAAGGACAGTATATACACCATAAAAGAGTGAACTTTTTCATAACAACAATGAAGTCTCAATAGAAATGTAAAATGAGATGAAATCCATTATAAAGAAGGTTTCCTTAAATTAAGGATAAATCCATATCATAATTATGTGTGAAAAATATAAATACACCCAATATAAGTGGATATTAAGTGTAAAATAATAAAAGGTCATTCACCTATATTCGAAGGATTCCATATTCAATTACTACATGTTGAACCCAAAGAAATCGAAATTGGGTTAAGAAGTGCCCTTGGTAAAATTCGACAGCCTAACAACGTTACTTTAAAAATCATAAAAAATTTTGGTGAGAGAGAAAATGGTATCTCATCACTTGGACTTAAAATTTACATCAATAAGGATATATAAGAACATATCCCAATATAAAAAGATGAAAATTAAAATACATAACAAAATAAGTCTTTTAAAAGGTGGAGTGTGAAAGGTTCCCTTACCGATTTGGGAAACTTTCGAAACGTACACCACATGAAAGAAGGGTCATACAATGAAGATTTAGATACCCATAAATGATATTATATTATACAAATAGTAAAATAATGTGCAGTACATACACCACAGAAAATGAAATAGTGGAAAATGTAGCATGAATCTCACAGGAATAATAAGTGAGATGAAAATCCCCTTTTTAAAATTCGGCAGCCTAACGATGCCACTTAAAAATTATTAAAATGAATTGATGAGAGTAATAGGGGGTATCTCATCATATGAAAATAGAAATTACATAATGGTGAATATAAATGAACATACTCAAACATAAGAACATGGAGCATAAATGAAATGACATAAAAGAGGGTACTTAATAAGAAAGAGAGTGGTCAGATCCCTTACCTCAAGTCCAACTTGTCTTGTTCATTTACATATATTCCCGAATAATAAACTTTTTCCAATTTATAATTGATTAAGTTCCTCCATTATAGATTATTATTCAGTTCATATAACATATTATAATGTTATAATAATTGGTTAATAATGTGAGTTCATATCAGACGTTTTGTCGATATTTGGTACATGAGTCAAAAATGAACATGTCTGAAAATGAATGTCTATGTAGTTATAAGTAAATCATCTCCAGAATAGTATTAATGTTTTAATGATCATATATATCCAGTACATATTCATTTTATACTATTCAATATCCTTTGGATATAAAAAGAAATGAAATTCACCGTTCATGGAGACGGTATGCCGTACGTATGCAGGAACGCTAATTTCATTTCTTTGTCATATTAATGGAATTAAAAATAATTGAGAGATATATATATTATAATTCAAGTATAATATATATGTTATATAGGTCACATAAGTTCATTAATTTCATTCTTTATACATTCCATGTATTTCACGAATGAGTCACATCACTTAAGGGGGCGGTAGTCCACACTTCCTCGTATGAAATTACCTCATTTGCACAACATGCAAAGCGTAAAGGTATGTTTTAAATATAAAATATAGAAGCATATAAAAAACATAAAAACATATATATCATATATAAAATATAGTGACATCATAATATCCACCATGAATGGTGTTAAGAGAAGATTGAACAATCATCGTTTCGTGAGGCAGTAATTCACCATCCACAGAAACAGTATGTTCTTTAACCATTAGACGGAGGTGTGTGTAAGTGTAGCTCGAATACATCACATAAAAATATCTTCACATATAAACATCCTAGTATATTGAATATACTGGTGTTGCTAAAAAAAAGGAATAAAAAGAGTTTAGGGGTTTGGAGAAGAAAAATAAAACAAAAGAACACAAGTGAAGACATTACCTTTAAGTCGTGTAACTCCTCTTGGTTATAACCAAAAGGGTTTCTGGAAGAGGATTCTGAAAAAGGTTAGGCTTCAATGATAAAGAGAGGGATGTGGAGAGATGAAATGGGCAGGGGTTGACCGAGCCAAAGGCTTGAGAGGTGTTGGTAAGGTGGTATAGGTGGGTTCCTTTTATAAGAGAAGAGGAGGGGCACTCTTGGAATGTTTTAAAATATAACTTTATTATAAAATGTTTTTTCGGATTTTAAAGGTCCCAAAAGGATATATTTCGAGGATAAGGTGATAAGGTTTCGAAATCCACCCATCCAAAAGTTTTGTGACAAGTGTAAGACTTAGATTTTACCCTATCTTCTCATTTTATTTAAATAATTCATTTATGAGGTAATCACTGCATCATCACGGTGTCATAAATAAATAAATTTATTTAATGTCTAAAAATTATAAAAAATATCATGACGTAGGAAATATATTTATATTTCTAATGAATATTTATAGTAAGAAATATGACTTGTATAACCCCATGTAAAAATTGTTTTAGTAAAACAATACATGTTTGTAACATTTTAATTTTAACTTTAAATAAAAACTTATTAATGTCATTTTCCAACAAAAGTGGATCCATGGGGTCCCCAAGTTGATCCATGGATTTTATTGGTCGGACATGACTCATAAAATAAGGGTAGGACATGTTTCAAGGTCATTTCATATTATTATAACATTATCTTTACCTTAAATTACACCAATTACCTTTAATCGCGATTTATAAAACGTAAAAGTTACTATTCACCAAAAAATTATTTTAATCTTATTGAACCACATTTTACTTCCTAATGACAACCATGTATGTAGGATTTTTTAAAATCAAATCACATAAGTGGTAAATTTTCATTTAAACGAAAAATCAGTTTCTTTAACTACCACTTAGTGGTTTCACTATTCATCAAAAATTGATGTTTTTCAGAAAAATACCAAAAATTCACCCTAAGCTGTATTTGATATTCTGAATTCAAAAATGATGTCTATTTTAAAAAATTCAAAACATATGAGTTGCATTAATTAATTTAATAATTAATTCCCACTGTCAAAACAAATAGCGTGTTTTTAAGAAACAATATCTAATAAAAGATTGATACCAGTTTAAGTCCAATTTCAAAGTGAAATTAATTCCAATAACCACCATTGGATTAAATGTTAAAAATATATTCTAAATACAATTTCATCTCAATTATAAAGATAATTTATCCATATAAATAAATCATATTAAAAGGAAGATTTGAATTAAAATGCAACATTTTCACTAAAAATGATCTTTATCGGAAAAATAACAAAAATTTACACAAAGTAAAATTTGATGTCCATATTCTAAAAAAGGATTTTATTTTTTCAAATACAACATATAAAATTGTCAAAAGTATATTTAAAAAGGGTTCTCCATCAAAAGGTGGTTAATCGACCTTTTAATGAATATTAGAAGATTTATGCTTAAAATTGGATTCATTTGCATTTTAAGCCGCTAACATTTATTGGATAAAAGAAAAATATTTGACAAACATATATAATCATTTTGTAGATAGTTATGTTCATTCCTGCCATTACAACTGCTAGGCGTTAACTACCATTTAAAATAATATTATTTTATTATTAGAGTGCAACATATGATTTCAAAGAAACTCGTTGTTTTGTATTGGGTACACCATTGAGCATAGCATTCCCTTTAAAGTAATATTAATATTTTATTCACAAATATGGATAAATATTAAAATTTCATATTATTTATTTACCTTGGGTGTTACATATAAGAAAATAGAAATATATATATTTCTATATATGAATTAAATTACATGCCATTATATTTCAAAAACAAATTCCACCAAATCATTTGTATTTCTATAAAAAAAATAGATGTGTAATAAAAATTAATTATAAATTAATCCTTTTTTATAAATGAATATTCCATACATTTTTTGATATTTCAGATGAGATATTAATCATATAATTTATTTTCAAATCATTGAATAGTCATTATGGATGTAAAAACTAGAATAAAATAAATCTAACTAATAAATAATAATATAGAACTAAAATAATATAAATGATGTGTTATTTATAAATATACTTAGTGATACATTCACATATTTTATACCTTAACAATGAAGTCATAGTTACATAATAATGGATTTTCAAATTTACAATATAGTTTCATGAGTTGATACAATGTGTTGAGATATTATGAGTGGTGGAGGTCATCCAAATGACATAGAAATACATAAATAGGAAAATGAAATGAGAGATTGAGAAAACTAATCTTTTTAGTAATATTGTGAAAGCTGAAAATTTTATGTACAATAATTAATATAAGAATATACAAGAACAATAAAATGAAAAAGTAAATAAAAATGAGCATTTATTTTCTTTATAAAATTTATTTTCTACTAGAATGGCAGGAACACATACTCCAAGAAGGCTTACTTTTAATATACATAAAATAACATTATTCATAGACTATATAAGATTAAATAGAGATCAGTGTACAGGGAAAACAAAATTTATCCAATTGTAAAGACCTCATCACACTAAGATATAGTGGTTAATATAATATTAAATATGGTAACTTATTCCTTCATATCAGATGGAATTAAAAATTCAAAACCATAGTGACTTAAAAAAGAGGGAAAAATACTTTGTGGAAGTAAATAAAAAAATAAAACCCATACAAGATTACAGTTCCCTAACTACAAAATGAACACTAGAGGGTTATCATTGGAATAGATGAATAACGATAATAGAGATTAAAATAACTGAATAAATTATTGTCAAAATAGATCAAACATTTTCTAATATCTTCACCAGATATTATAAATGGAATATTGGATACCTAAGGTATTGAGGGAAGCTTGGTAGTCCATTATCTATCAAACAATCTTTTATAATGAATGAACCAAAAACTGTCAAAGAATAAATCATATCAATAGAATAAATTATCATATGGAAAATGCAGTGATGTGATAATAATGGTATATAAACAGACTAGTTGGAATGTCCTGTGAGGTATATGATGCTAGAAAGCTTGAATTTGGAGGACATGTGAGGTAGGATTCCTAGAAGGATGGAAGAAATGAAGATTGAACATAAGGTCTTGTGGTCACTATAAACAAGTAGGTAGGAAGGAATTCAGATCACCCTAATAAATATATATATAAGCAAAATAAATATGAGTAATCTCCTCAATATAGAGTCTCTAGATGAAGTGGATCAACTAATATAGATTAATTTTTTAGGGAATTATATTTATAGGAATGTGAAGCTAGTTAATTAAGATCAATTGACTAAAATATTAATTCAAAGGACTAATTCGTATGAATATATTTCCAAGAAGACATGATATTTAAATTAGGTAAAAGAAACAAGACCCATAACTAAAAATTTAATTCTGAGTTGGAATATACCACTTAGATTCCATACCTGAATAATAAGAGCCTATAAATATATGTATAATAAAAAATTGGAAAAACATTTCATTGAAAATTAAAACAATAAAGTTATTTGAAAAAAATTAATTTAAATAAATCACTATCTTATCACATAAATTGAAATACAATAAATCATGTTCTCTCATGGCCTATCTAGTCTTCCTACCTGTTTATGTGCAATTCTAAAAATAAAACCTAAGTCTAAAAAATATTCACCATACATGAATACCAAATAGTGTGTGCCAAATTGGCACATGTTCTATCAACAACCCCACTCTACTACTATCTGAAATTATAAATTATTCTTATAAAATAAAACAATATACTCATCAATAGTTTTAAAAAAATATCTTAGAACCATTTTACATGATTCTCTACAGAGTAGAAAGAAAAATAAATTCCACATATGCAAGAACACAAAAAAATATAAAATCAGCTTCCCTGATTGAGGAAAGTGTAGTGGAAATGAAAATCAAAAAATTATTAAATAATTAAATAGTTATAATGAATTTTAAATATGTAGAAACAAATAAATAAGATGTCCACCAGAGAAACTCTCCAGTTTTATCTTAACGAATCAATATATCCCCACCTTATCCTCTTTTCCATCTGTGTTACCCTATAAACTGTATGCATATATAGTATAATGATCACATATGATAGAAACCAATAAGTCCATGGATAAATATAAATTATGGTTTTATAAACAAACAAATCAAAAATGTTGTCGAAAACCCTAGGCATGTCATATTAGAATATGATATATAATCCTTCTCTTTTAAATCAAGGAAGTGTGTTAAAATTTCACCAGTCTCACTATACTCAAATCACTAGAATCTATTAAACTAATTCTTATCTATATTTTATTTAGTTTTACTTTATACTGACCATTAACACCCAATATATTGATTTTGAATATAACAACAAATCCACCATCTTTCAAACCCCGTGATTGAATATAATGAGGCAACACCACAAATATAACACCTTCTTGCATAATCAAGTCCCTATCATATATAAATGAAAATTTTACCATGTTAAAAGAATCATATAGGGAGATTATAAGTATTTATTATGATATTTATACACAACATAATTATCTACACGATCTTGATCAAGAATAGTTTTATTTATGTTATCATTAAGAACAAAAATAGAATATTTATGAGTCATTTTAAAGGAATAAATCCACACTTCCTTATGCTGAGGAACAAGAATTTTCGTTCACAAATAAAAATTTATATTTATATGGGAATTGGATTTAGTATTTGTTTACTGGGAGAATTCATGTATGAATTTTTATCCTATGGTTAAATACATCATAATGTTGGATTTTTCTAAAACCATGGGGTTGATAGGTGTATATATTTCGTCGAACAATAAATCATATGATAATATTAAAAATAGTCTCTATTAACTAGGTAAATATTTTATAACTCAACTATGGAATAGTATTATATGAATCTAAAGAAACGATATAATGAAATCATTGGCATAATAAAACTTTTCCACGTCATATTTAATTAAAGGAATTAATAACTACATATAAGTATATGATAATAATTTTGATGAATGGAGGTAGTATAAATAACATGAAAATCTACCAATAAGAACATAAAAGAAATGATTTAGAAAAAAATAGCTTTTAGCGAGATGAAAAAACAAAAACAGATGTGTATAAATGAAAATAATAACTTATAACAATAATAAAATGTGGAGAAGTAAATAAAATTCACCTATTTTATTTTGGGAATTTTTTGGACCTATCTGATTGGAAGTAAAATAATACCTCAATATAGAAGGACTCACACGCAGAACCTGACCCCAAATGAATAGAGGAATAACAAAAAATAGTAAAATTGATGATACAAAAACTGAATAACTTGTATGCTTACTATCCAATACATCACTAACAACCTAGGAGGATGATCATAAGAAACATGACTGGAAATATTGTGGATGAAAATCCATTAAGACATTTTGATTAAGATATTTCTCATAAGTAATAATCTATCTTCTGATGATCATCCTTCATATAGGGGTTACAAAAGCCATTAATGGAAACTCAATGTTACCCTCTCTCGCTATCCTTAAAAATATATTCTTAAATGAATAGAAAATAAAATGAAAAAGGGCCACAAATGTCACATGGATGGAGTATAAAATGGATATTATAACGATGTCATGCAATGACATAGCTATAAAATATATGAAATTTTAGGATAGATAGACAACATGGGATAGTTGAAACGTGTAGGTCGTGTGAGGTGTGAAACATTGAAGGATAATGTAACAATAATATAGTAGCTATAGAGAGATATTGATTCTATATATAGGTAGAGAGAAACACATGAAGACCGCCCTAGTAAATAGAGAGTAATAAATAAAAAATTATCATCAAATATCCTTTAAATTTGTGATTCTTTATCGAGTGGTTCAATGATTGGTGACGATGCTCTAAGGGATTTGTGTATCCAACAAATGGATGTAGTATTGATGAGGTTAGTAAATTAAAAACCCAATGGAAATCAAATAATCAAGAATAGTATGGCCCCAGAAACTATATACTAATATTATTTCCAAAAAATTGGGCCTCAAACTATAACAATGCACCATTATTGAAAATCCCACCTAGAATTCAAACTAGAACAAGACCAGCCTAAAAAAATATGAAATGTACTTAAATATTAAACAATTTTTGGAGAAAATAAAATA
The DNA here is from genome assembly GCA_963277665.1 of Viscum album. Classification (NCBI taxonomy): domain Eukaryota; kingdom Viridiplantae; phylum Streptophyta; class Magnoliopsida; order Santalales; family Viscaceae; genus Viscum; species Viscum album. Next base: position 1,677,835,671 of record OY728143.1, on the reverse strand, counting down.
CTTGAAATGAAAATATGGCATTATAGAGTCATGATATGTTTACATAATTGGAAAATTTAAAATACATGTTGTGGCGATGAAGGAAATTATAGAGTAATTTCAAAATATAGAAATAATAAAAGAAACTTGTGCTCACATTTTTCAAAATATTTGTATGCTGACAACTTAATTAATTATATTTATTCACCTTAGGATATTAATATTATGTTATAGAATAAAAGTGATGTGGTAAATGTGAACATAAGGTATTATAAAAAATAAGTATTTAATGTTTGATCTCAGTGGAAATTATAAATATCGAGTATATTTTTTATTGTAATTATAACATAATTAGTAAAATGAAACATAAAAAGTGGTGTAATTAATTTTTGGTACATGGAATTAAAAAACATTGGAACACTAATTCCATCATTTTTTGGAATATTATTTAATTTGAAAAATGGTTGGAAACACCATCTTTCGATTAGATTTTTTTAAAACTATTCAGACATTCATTTGACTATTCTTCATCATTAGGATTCTTCTAACTCAGTAATTTAATAATCAATATCTCGCTATTTATCTCCATTATCCAAAACTTGGGTTTCCATTTTAATCATTTATATCAATTATTACCTTCTTTTCTTTAAATCATCCCCTTTAATAATTTTTTTCTATGATATTTCCTAATGCCTGTAATGAGGATTTAGAGAGGTAGTCCATTTTAAGGAAATTGGATAGAGATACTTCAATAATTAGTTTATGAAAGGGAAATAAGACTTTGGAATGTGAGCTATTAATGGGCTTTGAGACTTTAGCGAGGGGACTACAATGGGTCTATGAGACACTATTGTGAGGGTTGTGATTGGTAGGGGAAAATAAATCCCACATTGATATCCAAAGGGAATGGTGGTAGACATATAATATTACCTTTGATACTCCTCTCATTTATTACTAGTTTTGGGCTAGAACCCTATAAAGCCTTATACGTTGGGTTGGAAAGTAATAACTAGAGGACAATATCCTATTAATTCATATCACAACCATGATTTTCCACATTTGTAATATTGGTTTAAGATCCCTGAACTACATTAAAAATTTTCTTGGCTCATTTGGTACATCTAGATCCATGATAGATCCATGCGTTTATATTATTCATTAAAACATTGGATAGGTGGTGTGTCAGAGTGATGGAAAAAATTAGAAGTGTATACGAAAAATGACTGGGATTATGTATATTATCATTGAATGGGATGCCCAGTTGTCCAGTATTTGGTTATAGGGGAATAATTTATTATAGAAAATTCAATCACATATCATCTTAGACAAGGAATGGTTACCAAAATGTAATCAGTGATGGGAAAATCCACTGATCAATGATTGGTTTTTAGTTGGACGCTGAAAAAGTAATCTATGTTCGACCTAGAAGGTCTATAATGGAGGAATGAATCTAGAAATGAATTTTTTATTAAACATCATTGACATATCAATACATGGAATCAATATTGGAGTATGTCATGATGGAGCAGTAAAATTTGGACATTCAATGGATTTTTAATGATTCAATGACTGATTTATAGGAAAAATGGCAATAGTTCATGGATGTCAAGCCTAAAATAGATGGATAAGTGAAAAATAAATTGTATATCAATATTGGAGTATGTCACGATGGAGTTGCGACATTTGGACCATCAATGGATATTTAATGATTTAATGACTGATTTATAGGGAAAATGGTTACACTTCATGGATGTCAAGCCTACAATAGATGGATAAGTGAAAAGTAAATTGTATATATACATATGTATATATATTAAAAACTATTAATAATGGCTCCTTTTGGTTTATCAGAAATAAAAATACTGATTTAGAACATAGTTCTTTTTTAGTTTTTTATTTTTTATTTTTTATTTTCTATTTTTTCAGTAAAAATTTTATAATCATAATAAATTTGGACTAAAAAATAAGAATTAGAATATAACCTTAATATTATATTAGATACCTATAAAATATTTTTTATACTATTAGTTATACATTATAGTAAAAGCATGATGATATCAAATCCGTATTTGGGCTATGAACTATAATGATATTCTATATTAATCATGAAAATGGTGATTATCATTTTAAAATTAACTTTCTAAACCAATAATATACTGTAAATTACGATGAATTTTCATAATAAAATGACGAGTATTACACTAATAGGAATATGTGTCATTAAAAAAAATTATCATACCAATAGTTGAGAAGTACACACATTAATAAATATATATAAGTAAAATAAAAAATTAAACAATCTATTTTATGACTTATATGTTTAATTATTATGATTTTATGAGAATGTAATTATTATAGAATAGTAAAAGACATTAATTACTCTAGAATATACTAAATATATAATTGGGTACATGTGCAACATTATATACCTTGGGATACAAATATATATATATATAACTTTATTATTATTAGTTTTATATTTTATGTATTTCATGGAGGCACATTACAAAAATTTATTTATTTCATAAATGAATGAAATTATTTAAAATAAATTTATAATTTGTATATTTATGTAATATTATAAGAAGTATTTTTGAACCAAATTTTATTTTTTTATAAAATTGTTTTTAATTCCATTATTTTAGAAACACAAATAATAATTTCATTGCAAAATTGAAAAATATATTAGATATTATTTTATGAATTTGTTGAATTTGTTTTCTATAAAAAAGTAATTATCTAATTTTTTAGTTGTAAATTAAATGATATTTTTTTCCTAATAAATTATAATGTTATATTGTATATTTAGATTCATTATATATTTAAATGCGAGTTTATTTTTTATAAGACACAGGTCAGTGAATCTAATTAAAAAAATTAAATATTGAATAATTGTCAAATTCATGTTGGATAGACTTTGTATTTGAAACTAAAATATTGGATAACATTTATTGTGTTTTGGGAAGGTGGTGGAGAAGAATCATCCATGTCACATCTATTCTATATTTTCATTTTTTATTAAAAATGAATTTTGGGCACATGAATTTATATTGACACGTCCTAAATCAGGTTTTTTTGTGAAACATACAAGTGGAAGATATACTAAGAAATTAAGAGAGTGATAAATTTATAAACCAAATAGGTCAATAAAAATGGAATGTTAAGTATAAAAATAATGTGATAAGATAGATAATGTATGTTACTTCACTATGAAAAAATAAATATTTTTTTGGGCCAGCTAGACCTTTAAAAATGTAGAATTTTCTCTTGGTTGGTTACAATTTTCTTGATTTTATGATATTTTTTTAATTATATTCATAGAATTTGATGTGTATGTAATTATGGAAATTAATATTTGTGATACAATTCATGTTATTTATTGAATAATTAAAAAAATTAATATCTTTTTTGTTAAAAAAAATATCTCATTTCATTGTATCAAAGAAAAAATTTAACAATATTCTTTATATTTCATATTGTGTGGTGAGTTACAAGGATAAATAAGGGAATAATCGATTAAATGTTATAGTAATTTTAATGAATCCACATATTGAAATTGTGGTTATTTATGTGAGAAAAATAATTGATATTCTAAATATTTCAGATGTAATCCTTCATAATGTATTCAATGTTCTGATTCACTGGATATCATTTTGTGATGTGTAGTGTGGATATTATTAGTTTTTTCTTTAATATTTATATGTTAAATATTATTAGGATTTGGTTCAGGATTAATATGAAAATATAGTTATATAATTTATACTATGGCTATTATATTATTTTTGATCAATTATAATTTATCCTATGTGTCCCAATGAGGTTATATTATTGATATTTCTAAAATAATTGGGAAAATGATTATTAAAGAATATTGATGTGTTACAATAAATAATAAAATGTTATTTTTAAATACATTATCTAATATAGGTTTGGGAGCATTGAAAACGAGGTTATAGGTTAAATGATTCATTTACCCCAAAAATAAGTCATTTTATATATTTTTAATTTGAAGTTACTGTGATTCCAAGGAAGGCCAAAATTACAATTCTCTGGAAATACTCAAATTTTAAAAGTCATCTATGTTTGATAATCAGTGTAATATTTATTTTTAGATATAATAGTATTTTTATTGGAATATTTTTGTTGAAATGATTTCATTTTTATTATTATTATGGAATACATTGGTTATAATTTTATTACAATGGGAAACTATTTTTCCATTCTATACCTAAGTATATGGGGGAAAATAAGGGTATAATGAAACATAATCTTAAAATTCAAATTAATTAGGTCATTTTTTGGATATGAAAACTAATTTCATATAATTATAAAACATTCACTATAAATTTATTTAATGGACATTATTCAGTGGATAGAGAGTAAACATGGTTTTTAATTAGTGGGAATTCATTCCCATTAGTGATAGTTTATCAATAAAAATATTATATCATCCATTGGAGTCAAAATTTTAAATATTATATTGCAAGTAAATGAATTTTCATAAATTAAATATTTTTTATGTTTTTATTAAGGAAACCAATTTTGTTTAACAAAGTGTTTAGATATAATGATTCACATTCAATTTGGGGACTCCCCATGATTATTGGAATGTAATGTTACCTATGAAATTGTGTGATGATTCCTATAAAATTATTATTATAACTTATTTATAGATAATAATTGATTAAAATTGGTTATCATACCAATTTGTGTTACACAAGTGATTTTAAAAGTGCATAAGATATTTATAGAGAGTTAATCCATCATAATGAAATATTTCTCTCTAATTATTATATTTATTTTAATATTCTTATTTATATGTAATATAAATATGGATGTAGTGTTTCACTCGTTCTCAAAGGAAAACAAGTCTCACAAACCTAAATCACATTATTCATTCATTCATCATGTTCCCTTATTTATTATTTTTATATTTCCATGAATACAATGTTAAATTGTGCATATAATGTAAAATTTATATGGTTTGTGGGTTTATAAAATTCTATATTCTAGTACACTCAGTCGCATGAAGTGAAGTTCTAGAGGATCTGTTTCCTGGTATAATAGAACATGTGACTGTATTGTAGACCATTTTAAAAAATTATGAAGTTTTTATCTGAAGAAATGATTATTATATAGAGGATCAATTTCATATAATCTATTAGAGATACATAATTACTACTCATGAACAATGAAGATATAATCACTGGTATCATTATCTCTTAGCTTAGATAGTTTTTTTATTTCAATTGTTGTTTTTACTATGAGGAATGTGTGGTCTAGAATAAAGGTGATTATTTGATTTAAATGATTCATGTAAGTAATTTTGGATTATAGTGAATGAAATTAGTGAATCATCATATACATAATTACCTAGATCATCCATTATCTAATATGATTTTTGAGACTTTAGTGAAATTTGAATGGAATTTGTTGGTTAAAAAATCTGTTGAATTGGTGTGAATGTGTCTCATAAGAAATAATCCATTTATCAACTATGAAATGTAAATCTAAGCTGAAGTGATTATGGTGACTGGTATAATATTTGAAAAAAATGGCACATAAAAATGTTTTCATGACAAAGTGATTTTTAGCATGAGATTATTAGAAGTAAGTCCAAAAACACATCAAATTAATGAGTGTAATATAAATTTTTGGAAGATGAAATCAGTTAATTTAAAATTAAAACATGACATATTAGTGTTGATTAATTTATCCTAACTTAAATAAATCTAGGATGTGATGGTTACATTGTCAGTAACTATAACAGAATTAAATTTATATTATTTGAATATATTTGAAACAAGATCTTGAATGAGATTCTTAATAAAAGAAATTTTCATTTTCCTTTTTTCATATAACATAATTTTGAAGGATGAGGAAGGTTACTCAAGCTGATGTATCAGAAGAATCATATAGATTAAAAGTATTTTAAAATTATAGGAAAAAAATATGATTTTCTTTATCATATATTCAATAGTTTTAGGATCTAATGAAACCTAAAAATAAATAGACTGTGAATTAATATGACTCTAGAGGAACATATATATTTGGATATTCAAACTCTATTAGTGTATGTGAATGTAGGAAAAAATTTCTATTTAGTAACAGCTTTGGATATTGAAACTGCTAAATCAATTCATTCAACAATAGATTATTGATTCATAGTAAACTATATTTCTACGATGTTTGGGGGTGTTTAAATGGAATTTGATGAATCCATGGATGTTTTTAGAAAATGATATTTCAATATCAAATAAGAATTATTCATAAAGATAATATATGTAAGACAAATATATGGACTATGAATGGAATTTATTTCCATTGGAGAGAATGTAGAGGTAGAGTTTGGAACTACCATTGTAAAAGAGGTATCTAAATTTACCATTGGGTAAAAGGTAGTTTCATTACATTTAAAATATGGAACCATTTATTATATTTTAAATTTATATGGATTTGTTGTTTCTAGAAGTTTTACTTCTAATGAACTATTAGTTTTATATTGTAGGTTTAGTCATTATAAAGAGAATAAATTCATGGTTGTAATTAGAAATGTCATACTAAATATTAATTAAATGGGAATAGGAATCTGTGAAGTTTTTATGTGAGGAGAACTATGAAAGGTATATTTATATTTAAAATTATGGAGTCATAAACACTAGAAGTTAAAACATGATAACTCTAATATTTAGGGAACTAACCCTTTTTAGCCCTTTGGTGGATCTCATTTCATTATAACTTTTAGTGATTATGTTACCAAAATATCATGGATTTAATTATTAATGTATATGTATGATTTATTTTTGGAGTTTATCTAATAGAATACTCTAACAGAAAGGGTGTTCAGAGAAAAATTACCATTATACAAATTATAAAACCCAATGATTTTGTGATATTTTTTATTTTAACCTTTTTGATATTTTTCATTTCACGCAACATTAAATATAGATTTTTTTATCAATGAACTATGATTTGATTTCATTATATGCAACACTATGTGAATAGTAAACAACACATATGTTAATAATTATCTTGATCTACCTAGAACACTAAGGTAAGCTTGAATTATATGCAGCAATTACTTTTTTGATGGATTGTGTAACATGCAAGATCAAGGATTATTGAACAATAATATATTATTAGGATATTATTATTTAATATTATATGATATAAAATAGATATTAAATTAGACAGTATGAATAAAATGAACTAATTTATAAAAATATGTAGTTTTCACAATATAATATGAATTCATATGATACTGATTAATTATAAATAAATATGAAAACTGATTGAATGTAAAAGGAAGTATTATTATTTTTATGTTCACAAATATGTTTTAACCTAATAAAATAAATTTAATAAATTTATATAGTGATAATAATGTAATAGGTTTTTTTATATTATATATAATATTTATTATATTCATTAAATATATTTTATAGACATATGATATGAACAACCCCAATTTGTTTCTTAAAAACATATATTTTTATAAATGTATTTTAATTTTTTTAAAGACAATCCATTTTAAATCCCAATTCTTGAATCATATTTGGATATTGTTTTTAATATAAAAATAATCTAGGAATAATAAATAAGAAAATAGTTTAGGTTAATGTTTTGGTACTTTTTTGGGAGGCTTCATTTTTTAATGAATAGTTAAAAATACTGAATTTTATATGAAAACTACTTTTTCATCTAATTTATTTATAAGATAAAATCACATTTTAAATTTGATTAAAAATTTAGTTATATAATATTTTTTATCAATTAATAAAATTTATTTCATAGAGATCAATTTATTTATAAACATGGGAGAAAACCCAACAAACCATTTAATGTTTCTACATTAAAGAACACATTTTAGCCCTAATGCAGTATTGATTTTAAATTATTTTCTTCCACTTATGTGATAAGATTTTGGAAAAATGGATTCCTTGTTTTGGATAACTATAATTTATATTTTATAAATAGGTAAACTTATTTTTTTACAAAAAATATTTGTGTATTTCATTAAAATTAATTACATCTATTAAGGTTAAATTAAACTCAATAAAGGACTAAACCATAACCTTATGTCCCAAAAATACATTTAATGATATCCAAAATCTATTTAGTGTCCATATTTAGAACATATAATCCATTTTATATACATTTTATCATTATTTTATGAACTTACAACCTGAAAAACATTTGTGGAATTCTCTCTTTAAATATCTACAAGAGTTCCACTCCTCTTTCCCTATAAAAGGCCAGCAATAGTCCCTCTTCTTAACACATCTCAAAACACTTAGATTCAGCCAATATCCAACCAATACACTTCCAAACATCCATAATTTAATCCTTGAATCCTATATTTTTAAATAATTCCTTCCTTGTAATCCATTTCACACAAACATAAAGAAGTTACCTGAGTAAGTGGTAATGGTTTCTCTCAAGCGCATTTCATTTATTGTCCTTCTCTATCACATCCACCATCTTTATTACATTATTTTATGAAAACTAAAATATTATAAATATACTAATATGATGTTAAACTATCTTTTATAACTATACATACAAACAAATCTATCTAATTGGTTACAGACATATTGTTTACGTGTATGATGAACCATTGTCTCACTAAATGACGATTGTTCATTTTTTCTTTTACCACCTCTCAGGGTGGACATTATGATGGAAAAAATATTTATATATGTTCTATATTATATTTATTTTATATTTAAGCATATTAATTTATTTTTACCTAACATTTCTTTTTTACTTCCCATTTAATGTAAATATGATAATTTTTCTTAAGGACGTGTGGACAATCGCCTCCTCAAAACGATGTGATTCGTTCAAAAACTACATCGAATATTTTAAATATGGGATTAATGAACTTATATGATATATAAAAATTATTAGGATACTATAAAGATTATTATATTCATATATACATATATTTCATTTTTTTATTCTTATAAAATGATAATTAAAACGAAAACAACATTAATGCGTACGTACAACTTACCATCTCAATTAATTGTATATTCCATAAAATAATTATATATTATATAGATTATTATAATTCATATAAACTTATTGTTAAATATTTTTATATCATTTTCTACATTCTGGATTCAGGATATAAGTATAAGTACAAAATATATAATAAATTAAGACACATGTGAAGAACAAAGTTAAAATTTCCCGAAGAGAAACCATAACAAAATATTCATAACAAGATGGTAATATAAGGTCATGGTCCAAACATATATTTAATTATATATAATAATATATTTCTATAAATTATTTATAATAAATTTATATTTATTATATAGATGTTTGAAATGAGTACAATGACAGTCCGGATACAAGGTAAGTGTATTTCTTCCCCCTTTTGATTTCCATGAGAAAAATGCTGATTCACTACCCATTCCATTTGAGTGGTATATATAACTCCCATGAATGTGTTATATGATAAATGTTATTTAATATTTCGGTATTTACATAACCATTATGTAATCTTTATTTCATGGGGTATAAGTTTCAAATGTTACCAAATCAGAAAAATATTTTGGTCCCAATTTTCCTTCTTCGAAACTCATGTTTTTTTAGCACCAAAATTCTTTTTAAGGATTTTATAATTCCATTTTACATGTTATATAATTTATATAATTGTTTTCATGAAATTTTATGATTCATTTAATTTCATTTTCTTATGTGGTTATTATGATTTTATGTTACAATGTAATAATAGAATATTTAAACAATCTCATTACTTTTGATGATTGTTTTTGTTTTGGCTTCCTTTAATGAAATATTATTATCCATCTCTCAAAAAAGTCCCTTAATTTTCATATCCTATATTTATTAATATTATATAAATTTTTTATTAAATGTTTTCACTCTTTGAGACATAATATTGTTAAGAAATTATTTTTTAGAAAGCTTGAGTCTACCCTCTCTTCGGTCATAAATTGGTATTCCTTTAAAATATTGTTTTTTAAAAAGGTTTTACAAGAATATTATATTATTATCCAATGATAATTAAAATAAATTTTTATACTATTTTTATTTTTCCAATGTATTTAATGGGATATTCTTTTAGCTTTCTGAAACATGAATTGTTATTACCTTTTTACAGTACAAAATGGGATTATTCTTTTTACCTCATAAGACATGTATAGATTTACCCATTATCAATTCATTGAATATTTATTATGATTTTTAAATAGATAATTCATCATAAATTTATTGAAAATATATTTTCACAGAAATGGTTTTTAAAATGTTTTCAATGTTATTTTAAAATATTTTAAGGAAAATGGTTTTCAAAAGGTTTCCAACGTTCCTTCATAAATTTTTATGGAAAAAGTTGTTCAAAAGGTTTTATGTATTAAATATCCTTTTTAAATGAATAATGGGTATTTAACTGAAGAAATGTTTTTGAAATATCCTTCCCGGTTATTTCCCATCTTTGATAACATCCATTGATGTTACAGATTCTTGTCTAGAAAATGATCCAAATGTTCCATTAATATTATTTGTTTAATGGTTTATTTTTTTAATAGTATGATTCTTATGACACTTATTTTAATTACATGGGTTTTATGATTTTGAAACCCACTTAATTTCATGGGTTATTATTTCATGAAGTTTTTATTAAAACTATATCTTTTCATAGGTTATAATGTGATTAAATTTTAATGATTCCCATTTCATTTTTTAGGTTATGATTTATTGTTTATAAAACATATCTATTTTTATGGGTTAGGACGTGATGAAATTTTAATTATTTTATGGAACTATATTGATTATTTTATTATGAGATGGGTTGGAGATATACCTCCCTCCAAGGCATTGGGTAATGAAATTTTTTTTGAACTTAGAGGGTACACGATTTGTAGCCCAATCCCAAAAAATTAGAAGGTACATGGGATGTAGAATAAGACTAAATGAAAGAAGTTATATAGCTAGTATACAAATCCCAAAATCAAAAAGGTGTATGGGTTGTAACCCTATCCTAAAAGAAATAGGCTACACAGGTTGTATCCCAAGCCCAAAAATAAGAAGGTATATGGGTAATAGCCCAAGAATAAAATAAAGAGGAGACACAAGTATACCAACTCTCAAAATAAGAATGTTGGTGGTTTGTATCCTATTCCTTCAAGCAAGAGGGTACACAAGTTGTCAGAACAAAACCTTAGCTAGTACATTGGTTGTATCCCTATCCAAACATGTTATAATCGTTTTGGAAGGTATCCATGAAATAAAATTTTCTATTCTTATATGTATTCCAAAAATCCTATGTCTTATCAATCAATTAAGATTTCATTGATCATGATGTTTCTTTCATTATGATTACTGACTTATTAACTAGCTAGATTTATCTCAAAACTCTTTCATATAATATTCTCTATAATTTTTGTGATATTCTAATTTTATGATCATGTTATCATACCCATACGTTAATGTTTATTGTTACATGTATCTACTTTTTAACCATCATAAGCATCTGTTCTCATGGATTTTTATGTTTCCATTCCATGTGTTATGAAAAAATCTTTTAGTTATAAGTAATAAAGTATGATATATTTATTGGAGATATTGAAGATCATTCAGCAAGATATAAAACTTTTTTACCATTCCAATATTACTTTACTATTAATGAAATTGGGTATATTTTTTTTAATGTAATGAATATTCATCTATATGTAATATCCATGTATGTTAATCCGGGGTATCTATAGTTGGTACCAAAGGAAAGGTTTTTTCGACCAATGGATATAGGGAGATGAAAAATATAGCGATATTTCTAGGTATATTTATAAATTTATGTCTAGGTATGTATCTATGTTCACATATAAGGATGAGTCAACTTTTAAAAAAAATGTTATGGAATTATGGTAAATGATAGTTGGAGGTGTTTTGTTAATAATAAATCCATGTCTAGATACTAAAAGTTGATGTGGTTCTGGATTCAATATACCAAGAGGTAACAACTCTAACAAGATTTTGCAATCCTAACATGGGTTATTGTTGTACATTACAATAGGCCTTGATGCACACCTTCTTTGACACTCATGGGGATATACTTTCAGAATTTATAACCTCTTTATAAACAATCCATAAGGATTTAAATATGTATTTGATATGAATAACCTAGGTTGAACCTAGGGTGTCATATATTAAGAGAGGTTTCATGATATTTCCATTATATAAGTAATTATTTTCACGACAATGTGGTTTTATTTTATGATAATAAATTATTATAAAATGGTTATAGTTTTGGTAAATACAGGGAACTAAGTGTAACTAGATTAATGTTGAATGTCATGGATTATTTTCTGATGAGAATTCATGTGGGATGACCACTGGATTGAATGGTTTTGTGATCAATCATAATAATATTTCAGGAATGGTTATTAATAATGTGTACCATAACAAACACATGGACTCACACAAGGAAGAGAAATAATTATTTCACTTATAGATTGGGCAACCGAGACCGTGGTGGAAAGAAGATTCAGTTCCCTGTGTGTCACGAGTGTGAAAAGAATCACCTAAGTGGATGTCTTAGATGAAAATAAGATGTCTTAATTTTGGTAAATGTGTACAAAAAAAATATGAGTACAAGGAAAAATATAAGTGTTTTGTTTACAAAATGGATGAAAATATTGGCCTCCCTAAGGCATCATCGATTGATAAGTGTTTAATTTGTAGAATTAATGGTCATTATATACTCAATTTCCTTATTGGAAATCTCTTGAAGAGGATAATCATGGTGGTATGAGTAATGGAAAAAATTCTGATGATAAAGAGACTATATATTAAATGTGAATAGAAATTGGTATTGTTTAATAGGGTGAGGTATCCTTGATAATGTAATATGAATGATGGGGGATAATAATTTTATTTGTTTATTTGTATTCAAATGTATGTAATATGAAAGTTAAAATATGTAAGGATTGTTCTATTTATTCACTTTTCCATAGATTTACATGAACATGTTGAATGGTTCCATTTAAAAGTGAAATAATCAAAATGCAGTGTCCCAAAAAACACATGATTATGGTAAATATAAACCATAATTTTTTCATTATTTTATGATACTTATATTTGGAAAAATATATGAGGGATATGAATAAGTAAGTCAGAAGGTACATATTACCTTGTAAATAACTAATTTCATGTTGAAAAGTAGCTTTTTATATAATGGATGAAGCTTGCATCTTCTTGGATTTAGAGAATATATCATATAATCTATGGAATAATGGAGCATGTATGTTTTCCATAAGTATTTATGTTTATTCAGTTTATTACCATGTTTCAAGAGAATATATGATGAGGGTATTCAAATGTTTCGAATGTGACAACCAATATAAACACTGTGATATAAGGTAGAATCAATGTTAAGCTGATTTTGGGACTCCCATTCTTATGTTTTGTATTTTCATCTTTGATAAGGGTTATAAGGTTAACCATTCATGGAATGTTGTGTTAAATTTTAGAGGAAGTATTTATGCATTGATTTTATATTGAAAACCATGGGTAAAATGTTACTTAGTGATTGACCATATTTTAAGGATTTCCATATTATTTTATAAGGAAATTATAGTGGTATAGTTTTACAAATAGGAATAATGTATGTTAGGTGAAAATAATTAATTCTAGTAATGTCAGGGTTCATGAACCAATGCCCTAAGGATGATAATGGTTTCAAACCTACCACTGGGCTACATGATGTCCTCGTTATTATATAACTTTTTTTTATGAACACTTATTTACTATAAAATTTTATTTTATTCTTAGATATTAATGTATTAATTATAATTATTTTTCATAAGAGTTATAGATAAATAGTTATAATATTAAATATTTTATAGGAATTAATATCTTCTAAAAGTGTATTTTAGTTCATCAGTTATCGATGTTAATTTCTTGACATCCAATTCTTGATGTTATGTATGAAATAAAAATAGAAAAATAAACTAACAAAAAATAATGTTTGGTTTATATAAATATAAAAACATTAAAAATTTCTTTGTATTAAATGTTAATAAAATAATCACTCAATATTGGGTAAATGATAAAATGAAAATGTTTTTCCCTAATACCACTTTTTAAACTGATGTCCTTTTAAATCATCATAGATTTATGACTATGAGGCCATAATATTTTATTTTATCTTTCACTTGTTTGAGGTTGGTGACCTAAATAGCTCCCTATAAATAGGTAAACTAAGTTATTTACCAAAAATATTAGTGCATTTCAATAAAATTAATTATGTCTATTAAGGTTAAATTAAACTCAATAAATGACTAAACCATAACCTTTTGACCCAAAAAGACATTTAATGATATCCAAAATCGTTTTAGTGGCCATATTTTGAACATATAATCCATTTTATATACATTGTATCATTATTTTATGCACATAAAACATGAAGTAAATTTTTGTAATTCTCTCTTTAAATATTTACAAGAGTGCCACTCCGCTTTCCTTATAAAAGGCCACCACCAGTCCCTCTTCATAACACATCTCAAAACACTTAGTTTCAGCCAATACCCACCCAATACACTTCCAAAAATCAAGAATTTTATCCTTGAATCCTATATTTTTTCATAATGCCTTCCATGTAATCCATTTCACATAGTCATAAAGAAGTTACCCGAGTAAGTGGTAATGGCTTCTCTGAAGCGCATTTCATTTATTGTCCTTGTCCATAACCTCCACCATATTTATTAAATTATTTTCTGAAAATAACATATTATAAATATACTAGGCTGATGTTATACTATCTTTTATACTTAGACATATAAACAACAATATCTAATGGGTTACACACATACTGTTTACGTGTACGATGAACCATTATCTAACAAAATGTTGATTGTTCATTTTTTCCTTTACCACCTCCCAGGGTGGACATTATTTTGGAAAAAAAATTTATATATGTTATATATTATATTTATTTTATATTTAATAATATTAATTTTATTACCAAACATTTTGTTTTACTTCGCATTTGATGTAGATATGATTATTTCTCTTGAGGACATGTGGAATATATCCCCATCAAAATGATGTTATTCGTTCACAAACTACATGGAATATATTAAATATCGGATTAATGAACATATATGATATAAATAAAATTATAATTATACTATAAGGATATTATATTAATATATACATATATTTCAATTTTTTATTCTTATAATATTATATTTAAAAAGAAAACAACGTCAATGCATACGTACAACTTACCGTCATCATTAATGGTTTATTCCATTAAATAATTATATATTATATAGATTATTATAATTCAAATATACATATTGTAAAATATTTTTATATCATTTTCTACATTCTGGATTCAGGATATAAGTATAAGTACAAAATATATAATACATTAGGACACATGTGAATAACAATATTAATATTTCCCGAAGAGAAACCATAACAAAAGATTCATTACAAGATTGTAATATAAGTTCATGGTCCAAAAATATATTTAATTAGATATAATAATATTTTTCAATAACTAATTTATAATAAATTTATATTTATTATATAGATTTCTGAATGAGTACAATGAGAGTCCAGATATAAAGTAAGCATATTTTATCTCCATTTTGATTTCTATGAGATAAATATTGATTCAACACCCATTATATTTGAGTGGTATATATAACTCCAATTAATGTGTTATATGATACATATTATTAAATTTATGGGTATTTACAATATCATTCTATAATATTTTCCATGGGGTATAATTTTTAAATGTTACCAAATCAGAAAAACATTTCTGTCTCAATGTGCCTTCATCGAAACTCATGTTTTGTTAGCAACTAAATTCTTTTTGTGGTTCGTATACTTCCATTGTTCATGTTATATCATTTATATACTTCTTTTCATGAAATTTTATGATTTAATCAATTTCATTTTCTTATGTGGTTATTATGATTCTATGTTACAATGTAATAATAGAATATTGAAACAATCTCATTGCTTTTGATGATTATTTTTGTTTAGGCTTTCATTAATGAAATATTATGATCCATCTCTCAAGAAAAAACCTGAATTTTATTATCCTATATTTATTCATATTATATAAATGTATTTTTAAATTTTTTCACTCTTTAAGACATAGTATAGTTCAGAATTTATTTTTAAGAAAGCTCGAGTCTACCCTCTCTTCAGTTAGAAATTGATGTTTTTTTTAAAATCGTATGTTCCAAAAAGGTTTTCCATGAATAATATATTATTCTCTAATGATAATTAAAATATATTTTTCTATTATTTTTCTTTTTCCAATGTTTTTAATGGAATATTATTTTATCTTTCAAAAACATGAATTGTATTTACCTTTTCACCGTACGAAATTGTATTATTATTTTTACATCATAAGATAGGCATAGATTTACCCATTATCAATTATTTGATGTTTTATTTTGATGTTTAGAAAGATAATTATTAATAAATTTTTTGAAAATATATTTTCTCAAAAATGGTTTTCAAATGGTTTTCAATGTTATTTTCAAATATTTTAAGTAAAATGGTTTTCAAAAGGTTTCCAAGGATCCTTCATAAATTTTTATGAAAAAGGTTGTTCAAAAGGTTTTATGTCTTAAATAGCCTTTTTCAAAGAATAGTGGTTATTTACCTCAAGGAATGATTTTGAAATATCCTTCCAAGTTATTCCACATCTTTGATGACATCCATTGATGTTATTGACTCTTGTCTAGAAAATTATCCAAATGTTTCATTCATATTATTTCTTTAATGTTTTATTTTATTAATAGTATGATTTTTACCACACCTGTTTGACTCACATGGGTTTTATGCTTCTGAAACCCACTTCATTTCAGGGGTTATTATTTAATGATTTTATTATTAAAACTATATCTTTTCATAGGTTATAATGTGATGAAATTTTAATAATACCCATTTCATTTTATAAGTTATGATTTCATGTTTATAAAACAGATCTTTTTTTATGGGTTAGGACATGATGAAATTTTTATTATCTAGTGGAACTATATAGATGATTTTATTATGAGGTGGTTGTGAGATATACCTCCCTCCAATGAATTGGTTAATGTTAATTTTTCGTGCTTTGAGGGTACATGATTTTCAGCCCAAACCCAAAAAATAAGAATGTACATGGGATGTAGAACAAGACTAAATGAAAGAAGTTAAATAGCTAGTATCAAAATCCCAAAAACAAGAAGGTATATAAGTTTTAGCCCAAGCCTTAGGGTACACGGTTTTTATCCGCAGCCCAAAAATAATAAGGTAGATGGGTAATTTCCCAAGAATAAAAGAAAGAGGGTACAAAGTTATCCCAACCCTCAAAAAAAGAATGTTTGTGGTCTGTATCCTATTCCTACAATCAAGAGGGTACACAAGTTGTCAGACCAAACCCTTAGCTAGTACATGGGTTGTATACCAATCCTAACATGTTATAATCATTTTGATAGGTATCCATGACATAAATGTTTCTATTCTTATATGTATTCCACAAATCCTACGTCTTATCAATAAATTATGAATTCATGGATCATGATGTTTCTTTCATTATGATTAATGACTTATTAACTGGACAGATTTATCTCAGAACTCTTTTTATGATATTTTCTATAAAGTGTGTGATATTCTAATGTTACGATCATGTTATCATACACATATTTTAATGTTTATTGTTACATGTATCTACCTTTTACTTTTCATAAGCATATGATCTCACCTATTTTTATGTTTCCATTCCATATGTTATGAAAAAATCGTTTAGTTTGAAGTACTGAAGTATGAAATATTTATTGAGGATATTGAAGATCTTTCACTAGAATATAAGATTTTTCCCACCCTTCCAATGATACTAATCTATTATTGACATTGGGTATGTATATTTTTAATGTACTGATTATTCATATATGATTATGTAATATCCATGTGTGTTAATCCTGGGTAACTATAGTTGGTATAAAAGGAAAGGTTTTTTCTACCAATGGATACATGGATATGAAAAATATAGTGATATTCCTAGGTATATTTATAAATTTATTTCTAGGTAGGTATCTAAGTACATGTATAAGGATGTGTCAACCTTTAAAAAAATGTTCTGGAATTATGGTAAATGATAGTTGGAGTGGTTTCTTAATAATAAATCCATTTCTAGATACTGAAAGTGGATGTGGTTCTGGAATAGATGTACCAAGAGGTAACAACTCTATCAAGATTTTACAATCCTAAATAAGGGTAATCTCATACATTACAACAATCCTTGATTCACACCTGGTTTGAAACTCTAGGGGATATACATTCGGAATTCATAACCTCTTCATAAACCATCCTAATGGATTTAAAAAGTTATTTGATATGAATAACCTAGTATGAACCTACAGTGTCATATATTAAGAGATGTTTCATGATATTTCCATCATATAAGTAATTAATTTCCTATCTATGTGGTTTTCTATGATGATAATAAATTATCACAACATGCTTATAGTTTTGTTAAATAGAGTGAACTTAGAGGAACTATATTAATGTTTAATGTGATGGATTATTTTCTGATGGGAATTAACGTTGGATGACAACTAGATTGAATGATTTTTTGATCAATCCTAAACATTTTTTATGAAAGGTGATTAATAATGTTTACCATAACCACCACTTGAACTCACAAGAGTAAGAGAAATACGTAGTTTACTTAGAGTTAGGGTAATAAATACTATAGCGGAAAGAAGATTTAGTTCCCTGTGTGTTAGAAATGTGAAAATAATTACCCAAGTGAATGTCTTAGATGAAAGTAATATGTCTTGATTTTGGTAAATAAGTAAAAAAATAATGTGATTATAGGGAAAAAATATAAGGGTTTGGTTTACAAAAATAGATGGAAATATTGGCCTCCCTAAGGCAACATCGAATGATAACTGTTTTATGTGTATAAATAATGGTCATTATGAAACTCAATTTCCTAATTGGAATGCTCATTATGAGGATAAGCTAGGTGGTATGAGTAATGAAAACAATACCGATGATTAAGAGACTATAGATTAAATGTGAATGGAAACTGGTATTTTTCAATAGGGTGAGGTAGCCTTGATAATTTAATAAGGATGATGGGGGATAATAATTTTTTTATTTACTTATATTCAAGAAGTATTTCATATGAAAGGTAAAATATGTAAGTATTTTTCTATTTATGCTCTTTACTATAGATTTATAAGAACATGTTGAATGGTTCTCTAGAAAAGTGATTTAATTAAAAGTAAGTGTCCTAGAAAACACATGATTAAGGTAATTATAATCCATAATGTGTTCCTTATTTTATGATACTTATGTTTGCAAAAATATATGAGGGATATGAATAAGTATGTTAGAAGGTACATATTACATTGGAACTAACTAATGTCATGTTGAAATGTAGCTTTTTAAATAACATATGAAGATTACATCTTCTTGGATGTATAGAATATATCATATAATCTATAGAATAAGGAAGCATGCATTTTTTCCATAAATATATACGTTTATTCAGTTTATTACCATGTTTCAAGAGAATATATGATGAGGGTATTCATTTTTTTGAATATGACAACCAATAGAAACATTGTGATATAAGGAAAAATCAATGTTAAGCTGGTTTTGTGACTCCCATTTTTATGTTTTTTAATTTCATCTTTGATAAGGGTTATAAGGTTAACCATTCATGGAATGTTATGTTAAGTTTTGGAGGAAGTATTTATTACTTTATTTTGTATTGAGAACCATGGTTAAAATGTTACTTAGTGATCAACCATATTTTAAGGATTACCATCCTATTTTATAATGAAATTATAGTGGTATGGTTTAACAAAATCGAATCAGGTATGTTAAGTGAAAAAAATAAATTCAAGTAATGGCGGGGTTCTTGAACCAATGACCTAAGGATGATATGGGTTTCGCCCCTACCACTGGGCTATGTGATGTCCTTGTTATTGTCTAATTATTTTTCAGGAACAATTATATACTCTAAAATAATAGTGTTTCTTTCTTAGATATTAATTTATTAACTATAATTATTATTAAAAAGAGTTATAGATAAATAGTTATAATGTTAAATATTTTATAGGATTTAATATCTGCTAAAAGTGTATTTTAGTGCAATAGTTATCGAAGTTAATTTACAGTCATCCATTTCTTGATGTTATGTCGGGATTACTAATAGATAAATAAACTAAAAAAATAATGTTTGTTTTATATAAATATTAAAAGTAACTATATTTTCTTGTATTAAATGTTAATAAAATAATCACTCAATATTGGGTAAATGATAAAAGGAAAATGTTTTTCCCTAATACCTTTTTTTAAACTGATGTCCTTATAAATCATCATAGATTTATGACCATGAGGCAATAATTTGTTCTTTTATCTTTCACTTATTTGAGATTGGTGACCTAAATCAATCCCTATAAATATTATAACCTTTCATCCATATTCAATATTCACTCTCAACCTATGTTCTCCTATGTGGAATACCATGTATATGAACATCGGGAAAACATTATGACTCCAACATTCCTTATTAAGCTATTTTAATTGAATAAACTAAATTAAATACAATTAGTGAGTGATGATAATCTTATACATATGTATTATATCCAATAAAATATTTTTTATATTTATGTAATATATTTTATAGACATAAGATATGAATAAACCAAATTTTATTCTTGAAACATATATTTTTATAAATAATTTTTTATATCCTTTTGATGGAGAACCCATTTTAAATAACAATTCTGGAACGTTTATAGACTTAATATTGAAAAATAAACTTCTTCCCTAAAATAAAAATATATATTTTTTTTGGGTATATGTTGCTATTAAACTACAAGGCTTCATATTTTCATGAATAGTAAAAAATAATGATTTTGTGTTTAAATTTTCTTTTTAATCTAATTTATTATTAATTTTAAATAATAATTTAATTGTAGAAAATATTTAATTATATAATATTTTTAGAAATTAATTTAGTCTGCCTCATTGAGATCAATGTTTCTATAAATTTGGTATAAGACATTAGTGATATTTTAAATTTTTTTACTTTAAAAACTCTCTGTGTCAACCCAACTACATGATAAGTTTTAAATTACTTTATGCCACTTATTTTTTAACAATTGGAAAATTATTTTCTATATTTATAATTATATTAATTTATATTCATTATATTTGTTAAATTAGTTTTTGAGAAAAAATAATATTGAATGTGATTTATATTATTTACAACAAATAAGGTTATATTAGGCTTTATAAGAAACTAAACCATAACATTTAGGACCAAAACAACCTATATAGTTGTCCAAAATTCCTTGTTTGGATTTTTTATACCCTATAATCCATTTTTAATGAATTTTTATTATTATTGGATCCGCTTTCATAATGGAAAACATTGGTGGAATTCTCTCTTCATATATTTACAAGTGTTTCACTTATCCTTCCCTATAAAAGAACAACACCTATCCCTTTTCTTCACACCTTTCCATCTATATAGGATCGACCACCATATTGACACTAAAATTTAAAAATTCCCCCCTTACTCATTGAATAATCCCTTTGAGATTAATGTCTTCCAAGGAAGCATTTAGGTATAATCCAAAAGAATTTACTTGATAAAGATGAAACTCTTTCTCTCAAGGTCCATTCATTTATTTTCATTATCCACTCCCTCGATCCTATTTATTCCTTATTGTATAACATAAATAGTTTCATTCATATAATATGATATTTATATGGATTTTTTTACAACTACAATTTCAGACACCTGCATTTAAAGGGTAACAAACAAATTGTTTATGTGTACGGTGAACTATCACCTCATTAAACGATGATTGTTGATTTTTTTTCCTTTATCCGTTATCATGGTGGAAATTATGATAGAAACTATATTTATATATATTATATATTTTAATAATCTTTTAATTAATCAATTTTATGTATTTTTACTAAACATATATTAGTTCATTTCCATTTTTCTAAAATATTATAATTTTTTTGTGAAAGTGTGGACTACCGCCCCCTCAAAACGTTGTGATTCATTCAAACACTAGAAGGAATGTATTAAGGTTGGTTTTAGTGAAAATATATGTCATTTTTAAAACAATAATGATTCTTTAACTATATTATATACATATATACATATAGGCCATTTTCCTTCATTTGAAAATTCTAAACATAAAAACAATAAAAACCATTCATGTGTATTTATGACTTACCGTCTGCAGGAATGATGTATTCCATTTAATAACTATAAATTATATATACCATTACAATACACATATACTAATTTTAAATATATTTATTTCATGATTTAAATTTATAAATCTTGATATATCTATATGGTAAAAAATATAACATATTAAGACACATGTGAATTACAAAGTGAATATTACCTAATGTGAAACCTTAACCTATGATTTTTAAAAATAGGGTAATTTAAGGTAATGAGAAAACCATATATGTTATTATAAATAATAATTTGTTTCATTAATATATTTATAATAAATTTATTATAATTATACAGGTGGTCTGAACAAGTAAGATCAGATACAAGATACAAGATAAAGGGATTTCATCTCACTTTTTGTTTCCAGGTGATATATGATTTATTCACCATCCATTCCATTTAATTGTGTATATATTGAACATGAATATGTTATATGGTACATAATATTAAATTTATTTGTATTTACATAACCATTCAATTCATTTTATTTCATAGGGTTTAAGTTTCAAAAGATACCAAAATAGTAAAATATTTTTTTTCTCAATTTTCCTTCATTATGACTCATGTTTTATTATGAATGAAAATCCTTTTTGAAGTATATATACATAAATTATACATTTTTGATAATAAATCCCATTATTTTATGATATTTTCCACTTCATGTAACTTATGTTTCATACATGGAGTTTATTTTCCAAATTCACTAAGTTATAACTATATATTGAAATAATCTCATCGCTTTTGAAGATTATTTATGTTTATGCTTCCTTTGATGAAATACATTAATCTATATATCATGAATAATATTGAATTTTCATCTCTTATATTTATTCATAATATATTTATTTATTTTTAATATTTATCCACTCACTGGTATATATGATATTTAATGAAAGTGTTTTTATGAAATCTAGACTTTACCCCATCTTCTGTTGAAAATTAGTCCTCCTTTAAAATAATGTTTTCCAAGAGTGGTTTCCATGATTTTAATAATAATAATCTATGATAATTAAAATAACGCTTTACACTTTTTTCCAATGTTTTGAAATGATTCTTCTTGTTTCTTTCAAAACAAAGTATTTTTCTAGCCTTTTATCATGAAAAAAGGGAATGTTATTTTTAACTTTTAATAAATTTTTATATTTACCAAATTTAAATTCATTGACGATTTATTTTCACTTATAAAAGAATAATTTGTATTAAAATGTTTTTAAATGATATTTTCAAGGTAATGGTTTTCATAAGTATTTCATGCTTCATATTTATATTTTCAATGAAAATGGGTTTCAAATGCTTTTCGAGACACTTTTATAATTTATTTATGGAAATCTATTTTCACAATGTTTTATGTTTTAAAGATACCTTTTAATGACTAAAGGGTATTTACCTCATGAAATGTTTTTATAACATCCTTAAAAGTTAATTTACATTAAATATAATATCCATTGATGTTAATCATTCCCTTTTACGAAGTGATCTGAAGGTTCCATTCATATTATTTCTTAAATGGTTTG
Source organism: Viscum album (assembly GCA_963277665.1). NCBI lineage: Eukaryota > Viridiplantae > Streptophyta > Magnoliopsida > Santalales > Viscaceae > Viscum > Viscum album. The sequence goes on along the minus strand of OY728143.1, from coordinate 1,677,811,911 downwards.
TGTTTTTAGGGAAGTATTATTATGAAACCCACTTCACTTCCAATTGTTTTATTCTTTTGAAACTAATCAATTTTCATATTTTATTCTTTCATTATGTGATTATGAAACCAAACCTTTTTCAAATTTTATGATGCGATAAAACTTTAATGCTAACCATTTCATTTAATGGGTTATGATTTCATTTTTATAAAAGAAATATCTTTTTATTAGTCATGATATGATTAAAGTTTTATTAACATGGTGAATATGTATGAATGATTTTATTATGAGATGGGTGGGAATTATATATCCCTCCAATTAATTGGGTAATGATATGTTGTATATGAACTTAGTGGGTATACAGGTAGTAGCCCAATCCAAAAGAGAAGAAGGTGAATGGTTTGTATCCCAATCATAAAAGAAAGAGGGTAAATATCTTGTATCCCAAGCCCGGAATAAATAAGGTACATGGGTTGTATCCCAATACTAATGAAATGAAGGTATAAAGGATGTATCCCAAGCATGAAAGTAAGAAGAAACAGGGGTTGAAGCCCAATATTTGAAGAAAGATGGTAATGGTTTGTAGCCAAATCCTGAAAACAATAAGGTGTATGGGATTCATCCCAATACTAAATGTTAGAGGGTAAAATGGTTACTATACGAAGCTCAATGTAGGTACATGGGTCTTTTCCCAAGCATAAAATTCTATAAGTTTCTTGGTAGATATACATTCCATGAAATTTTATATTCTAACATGTTTTCAACAAATCATGTGTCTTATTCCTTATTTAATACTTCATGTATAATGTTATTTATTTAATTATGATTAATGTCTTATGAACATACATGATTTTACCATAACTCATTTTTATGATCATTGATTTTTTGGGTACGATATTATAACGTTACAATCACATTATCATACCACTATCTTCATGTTTATTCTTAAATGTCTCCCTTATTTACACTTACTGAGAATTTTAGACCACACCATTTTATGCTTCATTTCCCTAAGTTGTGAAGAATGGTTTTAGGTAGAAGTACAAAAGGATGATATCTTTATGGGAGATTATAAATATCTTTCACCAGGGTAAGAGTTTTTGTATTTGTCTAAATACATTGAACTATTATAGTCCATGAAAATGTATTATTGTAATATACAGAATATTCATTTATACTGGTGTAATATCTATGTATGTTAATCCTAGGTCACTATACAAATAATTGATCTGAGTACACAAGACACATGTTTCATATTCTTTGTTTGAATAAGTGAATGTGTGATCAGAATATAGTGGCTAAAACTCCATAAAAATGATTTATCAAGAAATATGTACAAATTATTAATGTAAAATTATCTATTAGATCTGCACTACAATGGTAACCCCTACAAAATATTGATGTTTTTGATGCCATGCTAGATAATCCTGCTCTATTTCATGGTATATCTGATGAATGTTACTAATATAACATTACCCATTCATTTTATCATCCTTTTTTATATAAATATTTATTTAATATATAGAATGTTTCATTAATTTATTGAATTGTTCAATGAATTAGCAACCCGATGATGAAATAGACATATTCAAAGTGATGGAATATAGGCCATCACTTATGGATGAGACATATTATTTATTGAAGATAATTGGTGATACATGTTTAATTATTTTATCCATCACCTGTTGTAGTGATAGAGACCGTCATGACATACTCGGTTTTATATCCTAAAATTTAGTTTTCATATACCTTGAACAATGATTGTAATGATGGTTATGAGCATGAGAATTGTCAATAAGCATAGTTTGTGCACATTTGGTGTTATATTTTTAATTAATTGACTTTTATCTTGGTTAATGTCTCTCAAGGTATAGGGATATTGGGTTATAAAATCTACTAGCACATAGGCATATGCCTCTTCTAGAATTTTGTATTGGTTTAACTATTAGTTCTGTCTAGATTACACATGTTAAAATTATAAATATCATGTAACACTTTATGTTCTCATGAAATTTTGTTATACTATACACATATGACGAATTTTGATATGTATGAATATAGTAAGATTATGTTTTAGGGTATGTGTCACTAAAATCTGGTTTTATAAAGAGGTACACATTAATGTATTTTCAAAACCATTCATTAGTAATTATAAATGGAATTCCAAAAAAAATAATTAGAATTATGTGTACAATAAAGGAATTAATCATTAGAATATTGTGATTATATACAATTTAATAGTTATAAATTTAATATGAATATGATGTATATTATATTTGTGAGAACATGAGATGATAAAATCTCAATTATTAAGATTCAGATTCTATAAAATGTTTTATTTTTTCCGTTTTGATCATCAAAATGGTACTTAATGAAATAGTTATGTTCCTATATATTATCTTGGTTAAGTAATAAAATTAATGAACGATATTTAAAATAAATGGGTAGGTTGGTCCATTTATAGGTTCCCCTATAACGACCTTTTATTTTTTATTTTTTTACATTATTATTAGGATACAAAAGTTAGGATATCACAATAGGATTGTATTCAAAGAGGAATAGAATTTTAATTATACATACAATGCATATTCACAATATTTTTTTCAATCAAATATCAATGATTCACAACTATTTTGATTGATTTGATTTTATACATAAATAAAATGTTTGTGAGAGATATTATTCAATAGTTTACTCCTTATTTTATAAAATATAGATAATGGATCATTATATAGATATAATTTATGGGGTAACCATTTTTTATTATTGAAATATAACTAAAATTCATTTATTAAATGATATAATATATGATAATCACAGTTTTATATGTCCTTGTTATGGAATATGGAAAAATATAGATTAATTGTTTCGATTCCCTGAAGATTTTTAACAGATAAAATATATAGTTAATGGAATCCTTGATAGATATGTGTTCCCTAAAGAAATATTAATATTAAAAGGATGATAATGTTAAAAAATAAATTATATTGGCTCTGAATCGGGGCTTTTAAATACTAATTGTACATCACGCACTACTGCTCTAAAAAATATCCTTAGAGATATAAATGAATTAATTAATGGGGAAGTATATCTTCATATTTGTAATGGAGTATGTGTTACTATATTATAAGAAGAAATTTATGATTTATGTTTGCTGAATTAATTTATCATTCAAAAGGATTACTATCACTATGTTCCTACTATAAATATATTTTTTATTTCATTATCTTTTTTTTGTAAATTAATAGTAATAAATTTATATTAATGAATAATGTATTTAAATATATAGAAGTTGAATTTTTTATGTTTTTGGGAATATTTTAAATTATTTATATAATAAATATATGGATAATCGTGTTTATTAATTCCGATTAAAAAGGATGTGGTTCATTCTAATTTAACCGACTATCTGTATTTTCACCCAGGACATATAAATGAAGAAATAATTCCAATACTCTATAGGGTTCGATTTTTGGACTCATATGATTATAAATCATTTAAAAATAATGAATACTATTTTTTGGAAAAAATGAACAATTCAATTTTTAGGAGAAAATGTGTTAGGGTTCATTGAATGTTTTATATTATACATAGTGATGTATATATATAGTATAACATACAAAAAAAATAGTGATTTCATTAACATTTTTACCTATACCGATGACTCTATTTTGTATATATTTATCAATATAATGCATCACGTATATGAATTTAATTTACAATTTCAATTAGTTTCAAAAAAAATAACAAAATCAACATGGAATGTGTATAATTATTCTAAGATCGAATATAGGTGCTGAACAATTAAGCAATGAAATAATAAATCATCTATGTAATTTTGGAATTGTTTCACAACTCACTCCTCCTAGAACATGATAATGTAATGATCTATCTATATGTATGAATCATACATTTATGTAATGGTTCAATCGATAATGATCATATGTGAGTGTCTAATTTCATTCAAGGGTTATGCTCTAGAAATTAATTTATTCATGCTAAATATAATTTCATATAAACAGATAGTAATAGTATTATGATATATATTATGTGCGATGTGTCCTATTTTTTCATTCATAAATATTTTGGGTTGTGAATAACATGTACAATTTTTGTATTATTATAAACAATACTCTAATTCAGAGAAACTATTACCTGTTTGTTATTCTATGGAAGGTATGGGACTTAATTTTTATAACCTAAATGAGAATAATGTTATTTTTCACGAATGGGTATATATATAGAGAAGGATTATATATGTTAAGGGTTTAGTGTGGTGAAACATACAATTTTACATAATAAATATAAAGAAATATGATATATTCTTGATATAGTTTTTGATCCATCAATTTTTTTTTGAAGAATGACTAACTCATGTTACTATTGATCCTTGAATGAATAATAAAAATCATTTGGATCTTGTGAGATTTGGATTTTTTTTAGATAATTTTTGTGATGTATTATTCATTAGTGATAAACCATCAATTTACATGGAAGCTCTTGTTTGCTTTAATTATGATAAAATTTTTGACACAAAGGAATGTAAGATCAAATCCTTATTATATAACCATTTATAGAACTTACTAGATGAACCTGAAGGGGTAATACCAATATTAAGTAAGTGGGTATTATAAAACAATATCGTGGTTGATATTGTTTCAATCTATAAACAACATAATGTGAGAAAGTTTTACATAAAAATTTATTATATTAACAAAGAATCTCCATTTACATGTTTTTAAATTATAATATCCATTAATATATTTCTTTATATAGTATCTCAATATAAATATATGTTATTATTGTGGATTTCAAACAAATTATAAATAGTGTGAATTTAGTTGAGGTAGATTATATGATAGATCCTAATGTCTTTGATGTTCCAAATTTGTTTATAATGGTTTAAAATTTGAAATACAAAATATATTAACTTAAGTAAGGATCTAAAAGTTATAATACCTAGTTTGATGATGAAATATGAGTGTTTGGTTTCCTAAAAATCATTGATGATTCTGGTTTATTTGGATGGTTTAGTTTAATTGATGTAATATTTCTAATAATTTATATAGATGAAACATTAAATATCAGAAATGGAATCCTGACTATTATCACAATGAAGATGTGGTTTGGTAAACATTTCTCAATATAGGACACGATTTTATATTTATAAATACTCATTATGATTATAAATATTAATATATGCAATATGTTTCTTATAATGACCTAGAACATATATATTGATATTTTTATAATGTTTTTTTCCTTATAGAACACGTTAAAGATACGTTTATAAATGTGTCTTGTCTTGAATATTATAAAGATTCATGATATTTCTAAATAATTGGTTTGGATGGATAAATTACATATCATTACACTCTAGGATCGGTCATGAATTTCATGTTGTGTAATCAACATGATGTCTACTGTTCATAGATCATAACTAGAAGATACCATTATAATACTGGTGAGAGTTATAAGATTATTTTAATTAATATTATTAATTTCATAAGATAGACAATAGATTTGTTCATGGTCATTAATGAACATATGATAATTATGTAATTATTTATAAATATGTTAATTTTCAAAATGAGAAATGTTATTTTTATTATAAATATGGATTTATGTTTTTCAAAAATTGAAGATCTTTTATACATAATATTTATATACTTGATTCTATATTGGACTCAGCAAAAGATGAATAATACATCAATTTATGAAATATAGTGATGGATACTATTTGGATCATGTAGATCAATACTAAAATTTAGTTCACTATAACCATTGACATAAAAATTAGGCTTGATTAGGAATATAGGTGGTTGTTTCTCTAGATGAAGTCTGTTGCGTCAACAATGAAATAAAAACATCCTTTTCAAATACTATATCATGTGAGAGATCTTTGAGTTGGGAAATTTAATGATCATTTGGGTTGGCACATAATAAAATGTAACAGATCTCTTGATAAAGCTATCACTATAGAAACAATCTGAGGAAAAGGTAGAATCCCTTTGTGTTGGTCGTAAGTGAGACTAGATATAATGCTTCTTAATGAATCATATTGTTAAAAAAATTTAAATTATTTTTACCATTCATTCACGTGTGATTGATTTTTATTAAATGAATAGTTGACTACCAATATATCTACAAATTTAAACATCAATTCATCCCTAGTAGATGGACAAAAAATAATATTATGTGTGGTGATGATATATAATGTTTACCATGAATATATACTTATTCATATTAAACATAGTCATATTATAATATAAAATCAATGTATTAATTATGTAGTAAGTAGATTCTTACTTTTTTTACTAATATGGTAAAGTATGTCACATGGAATTATATACAATTATTTACATTGTAATTATAAATCCTTCTTACATTATGTGGGGGGGATAACTTTCATGAGAGAATTTATAATTTAATACCCTATATAAGAAATTCCATATGTTGACTTAGATACTATAATGTTTTTTGGGTACGTTGTTGATCATATCATCAGTTAAGTGATAACCAATATTGTATTTTTTAACAAGCACGATAAGAAAAGGCATTTGACCCTTGACTGAATTACATTGACGAAATGTGTAACCATTCAAAATAGTAGAACTTATAATGTGATATACTACATAGATGAGTGACATGTGATGTACGCATTAAATAGATTAATGACTTGGTATGTGTTCATCGACTATGTAAATCTTATTCAATAAGTCATGAAAAGATGATAGGACATTAATATATTGAAAATATTTATTCTAGTTGTCACTCAATGTCATGGAAAAATGTTTTATATGGTTTTACACACGTTTTATGTGATATAACTTCTGGTTCCCATGTTTTTATATATATATGTGTATGTCTTATATAGACCACATCAAAACTCTTATTATATTGAGTAAAATCGTTGTTTAGATAGAGGTTTATCTTTCCTTATAAATCAGAAATATTGATATTTTTCAATGATAGTATGACCTACTTGGTAATACATTTATGAAATTGAATATTGATTATTTTTTGGAAAATTTTTTGTTCCAAAGTGAAAATATTTTTATAAAACAATATCAATTTTTTTGGATGGATGCAAAAATATGTTTTTTTCTATTATGTCCTTTGGAGATATTATTTCATGTGGTAAATTCAATGATTTGAGGAGGATATAAAATTATACTCATTGAGAATGCTGAGGAGCTAGATTTCCTAGAATAATCATTATTCCTCAATGACTCAGAAGAATGGAAATTAAAAATTGTTGAGTAAATGAATTCATTAAAATAAAAATTAACATGGTAGATAATTCATTTCATATATTGAATCAAAAAAATTAGTAATTAATGGGATTTATGATTAAAATTGGATATTGATAGAAATAATCATTATAAAAAGTGAAAGGTGGATAAATTATTTCAATATAAGTAACATTTTATTTTCTAATAAATTTATACATTTTAGTTCAAAATATAACTGTTGGGATAGTTCAAATTATGATAGAAATAGAAGATCTATATGTCATAAAGATAGATCACAAGATAGTGATCAATTTTGAAGAGTTTGAGGAATATGTTTAAAAGATTAATCAAGTAGGTTTCATGGGATATGGGGATAGGAAATTGGTTCAGAAATTGATGAAAAACATAGATAGCCTAGAAAAATCCCAATGATAATAGATTCATATGTAAATAGATCTATTTTTAATGAAGGATTCATGATTATAGACATAGTTTTCTTATACTAATGAATGCAATGGGATGATGAGACATACATCAATTTGATTTTATATATAGAACATATTTTTTTATTGGACTATATGGTGATAGGATTCAGAAATCGAACCGTATATTTTCTGGAATAATCTTGATGAAAATTATCAAGAATATAAAAAAGATAATGTGGTTGATTATTGAGAGAGATGTTAATGTCAGAAAATCGGTTCTATATTATATGGATTAAATATAAAAGTTCATTAGGATATATGAATGGTTCATGCACTAGAAATATAATTAGAACATTTTCCCTTAGAGAAATTACCATTTGAGATTGTTTTTATAAGGTTAATTGGTGAAATCAAACGTACTCATCCAAATGATTATTTTTTAGTGGTGATTGTAAGATTATTTATTATAAAACAAAAAATAGGATCATTGGGATATAATCATATAAATTATTCATTATACAAATGGAACATAAGATATGGCTACTTAATATTGGGAGGATAGACTTTTACATGATTTTTGGGAAGTGGGTTTTACTAGAGATTTCAACAGCTAAAAGGAAATAAGTAGTTTCATATTTTTTTTGATAGATTAATTTAATATTATTCTATGTTATTTCTATAAATGGGTTTTCATAATTTATGTGAATGAAGATTACATAGTATAAATTAAAACTATGTTGGAGATAATATTGTTGATAAAATGTTTTATGGATCTCAAAAGATGTTAGGAAGGAGGAGTTATTTTTTTACTAGACAAGGCATATTCAATGTGGATGAAAATATATTTTTCCTTGGAATATATAATTTCCCTTACAATAAGTAAAAATTCATTTTGAATTTTATAAAGGATAAATTTATTATATCTATAGAAGATAGACACAATCCAAAATTAATCGGTCTTGTTTAAAAAAATAATTAACATATTGTTTGTGGAAACATTATCAAATTGTGAATCTTGGGTGAATGCATGAAAGGTGGAAGATATCTATATACAATGTAAGAGTAAGTACGTATGTTTTATAAAGATTATACAATGGCGTATCACTAAAATGTTTTGTAACGTGTGATTTTTTTGTATATGAAGTATAGTTTTTGATCAATTGAAGTAAACTCACAAATATTTCACATACCAGATGTTGTAAAAAATGTTTAGACAATTAATAATGTGTATATAGTAAAAATCAATCTTTATTGTTCAATTTTTTTCATTCAATTTTTCATCATCCAATTTTCCCACATGTTAAAGATGATTTGATGGAAAATAAAACTCAACTATAGTGTCATGAGATGTTTTATAGATATATGAGGTTATGGTAACAGAGGATGGTGTAGATCACTAGTCATATTCCATTTGGTTGTCTCTCCATGAATATTGGAATGAATTGTTACTCAAACAAGTGGCTATAATTTTATAAACAATGAACTTGGGTACTTCTATATAGTGATTCAAGGATACTAATAGTATATCCTGATAATGTATAGTACACTTGTGAAGCATACAATATTTTAGTTATTTACAAAGAGTTAATCCTATATAATAAAATCCCACTAACAATGTTGTTATATGAATATAATATTATGAATAGTAATGAATAAAAACATTGTTTTATTCTTCCACCTATAAATATAAGTTAATATATCTGAGAAATATTAATATCTTATGATATTTCATTAATTATATTTATCATGTCAATATTTTTCAATATTATGGAATAGGTCTTTTAATTTCTTCTATGAGGGCTGCATTTTTCGGTGGGTATTCTATATAGACATCATAATTTTAGTACACTTATATAAGGGGAGTAATGTTTTAGAGGTTATTTTTTCCTATCTTCAAATGTTTTAAAAATTATCTTTGATATATCAGGGAAGTTACAATTTTATTATTGGAATAACATACATTAATATTATAAATTCATTCCCAAAAATATTTTCTCATCATTTTATAGGTGACCATGAATATGTTTCATTGTACTAAACCAAATTAAAAACACTAAACGTCATCAACACACAATTATTCTTGTTTTACCTTTTCAAAATACGACCATATATCAATTTCTGTTTTTATTATTATTAACTATTAGTCACCTTGTATGTGATGAGATCATAAGGAAGAAATAACTTCACAATAAAGGTCTATTACTTCTTCATCTCATCCATAATCTTCATTCAAGAAGGGTAAAATTATATAACTGTAACAAATGATACGATATAACAAAAATAATTCAAAGAATCTATAATAAACAACAAAGGGAGTTCTTCCTGATGGAAAATTTTTCAAATCCAAATATTTAATGATATATATGTCAACACTTCCTTCCATGTTATATTTCCAATGTAATTATATATTACTCCAATTTATTATAATATAATATATTCAATTATCTCATTTTATCTATGTGATTCTTAATTATACTCTCCAGTTTTTCCATTTTCTATTTTTTTTATTTTTCAATGTAGCTTTCATTATATTATATCAAAGATATTTGAAATTAAATTTTGAATCAAGATTATATCCCCTAAATATCCATATTATATGTAGTAAGGAACAAATACATTTATATCTCCACTGTAACTGTTTTAATGTGTAGTCACTAAATATTTAATTGGCTACAATCCCATTATAATTATACTAAATAATCAACTATGTTTGAATTATGTAGGTTACATTAATCTTAGTATGACTTGTTGCAAAATGGAATTGAAGATCTATTTCTCTATAACATCTCGCATCTTCGAAATCGGTCTTGGCACAATGAAAAACTCCACAGTGTGAATTCATCAGATTTAAAATTTCATTTCCCTATATGATTTACATGGTATGATGTCATGGAGAACTGATTTTACAAAGAATATATTAATATAGAACCCCTTTTTTAAATATTTAAACTTAGTAAATATTGAATTTATATATAAAATATATAGGGTGTGATCCATTTTTTTGACATGGAGTGCAACTCCCTTATAATGTAACCTCAATACAATTTTATAAAATGCTTCGAAATGAAATATAATTGGTCACAATGTATAGTTACCTTATAAATAATTATATTTCCATAATATCCATTGTTAACTCCATTTTTTGGTGTGATATAATTTTCCATAGCTTGAGATCTAGGTAAATAACCTTATATTTTAGAAAAACATCTTATGTAAACATTTCCTCAGGAGATACATTTCCATTTTTTGAATCATCTATATTATGTGACTGATAAACAGATTATTCTATGGAATGAAGTGATACATCAATCTTAATAGACATTTAAACATTCTCAACTTGACTCTTCCCCCAACATCAAACACCTTTATATAAATTCTAACTGACATGAAAAGAAATACTATACAAATTTTTTTATTGTGATAGAAATGTATAATAGTATATATTTTTATTTTTCATTGGATTCATGAATTTCTTATGACCGTGGTTACCTGAGTTATTAATGACTTTTCCTCTGGATATGATGCCATTTCAAATATATTGTGTATTTTTATTAACATATGGCATTTCCAATTGATATAAATATTATTGTTATTTTATCATAATATGTTGAATAATGTTTGGAATCTAAAGTAACCAATCATGGTGTTGTAGTAATGAAGACTCAGCATACATGTATATAATGATTATTTATTAATAGATTTTATTAAAATGTTTTAAATTGTTAATTATCTTATAGGTGAATATAAAAATATGAGATAATTGTAACTATATATACTATTGTTAAATTATGTTACTGATTGGTCGTTAATATTTTTTTGGGTGTAAAATATAATTGTTCAACTTTAATAAAAAATTCCTTTATAGAGGGAGGAGTATAGTTTTATTGATTTTTAGAATTTATTTTTAGAATTTTTTAATTTTTATATATCATATATCTTCAATAATATATATGTCTACATATGTATATATATATATATAATATTATGATAGTTTCGGAAAAGGGTTATTTCCAACCACGATGATTATTTTTTTTTATAAATTAAAGGAAATATTTTTTATATGATAGACTATGTAGGAGACGTTTTGTGACATTGTATTCCAAAAAACATAGAAAAATACATTAAAATTGTCACAAATCGTCCCTCAGGTCCTGTGCTGTGACTACCCCAAGCCCACCATCCATAGGCCAGGGGCTTGAAACTAGAACCAAATGAGTAATTCCCTAAAACTAAGAAGGTATTGCATTTATAACCTATAATCACCCACAACAGAGCACAAGATTGAAAGAAACACTAAGTAAAACTGTATAAAAAATTGTTTTGAAAAGTGACATGGGCCCGAAATATAGGACCAACTGTAAAGTACAAGTAACAGGAAATACAAGCACAACTGGAGAAAAGAAAAACAATTGTTGGGTCATCCTCTGAGATTCCTACCTGAAGGGTAGTTACATATGGCCTCTCCAGCATTCCAGGTATGTCATTATTTTATGTTTACCGACTCGTCGTAAAGTCTCCCTCTGGGGTACCGTCTAGTCCTGGTACTCTCAGCCTCATTCAGCGATGTCTGTCATCTGCAACCAACACAACGTGGTGCAGGAATAGCCTATGTAGGGGTGAGTATAATGACACTCATTAGGGACCTCAAGACCCTCAAGGTCTCACAAAATACAACAATGATAAACCAAATGGAGATAAATCAATAGATAACCCCACTTAGGAATATGCCCATAACTATACATAAGTAATCATGTAATCTATCTCAATCATGAGATAAAAAAAAGTTTCAGACTCAGCTCAACCATGATTTTCATTCACATTATCAAAACTATGGCTACTAGAGAACTCCTCCTATGTCACGTACAGTGGGCCTGCCACGACCCCATGGGGCTTCCCACTAACCATGGACTACTGAGGTACTCCTCCTATCAAGTACCACGGGTCTGTTGCATCACACAGAGGCACTCTCCACAATGGGTCGGTCGTGTCACTAATGCGCTCCCCCTAATATCCTACAGAGGTACTCCTCCTATCGAGTACTACGGGTCTGCCACCACCAGCACGCGCTACTCCACCGTGGGTCTGCCGCGACACCAAGGCACTATTTAATGGGCGAGTCGAGTCACTTCGAGTCGAATTGGTCAGCAGTCATCAGGTCTTAGCCAGCTACTAGGTCTCCACCCTTTGCTTACTCATCACCAAAAGGATGAGCTCCATGAGCTACTGGTCGATACTACAACTATTGCGAAGTCCCACAAATTTGTATCTTAATGGTCTTCCACATCATAGGGGTTTCAATGCAACAGATGGCGATTCAATTGGATGCTCGGTCTGTGAGTTATTATCTGTTAAGTTCTGGGGGCCCGGTTCGATTCATTCATGATCTAAGATTACCAACGCCACTGACGGTTCGTCAAACAGATTTCTGGTGCCAATGATATGGCCAAAAGAATGTAAAGGGGTCAGTAGTGGGCTCGGGTCCTGTCTGACCCGGCCCGACCTTGTCTGGGCCGACGCGGTCTTGGTCAACTCGGTCTGACATGTTGGGTCTGGCCCATCATGTTTGGTGGAACAACCATTTAGATTTGGTTCGGCCCAATAGGCCCAGCCCTGCAGGTCGTGAGAATGCAGACCGGTCACAAGGGCCTGAACTGGCCATGGGTCGGTTTGAGGGTGGTTTGTCCTGAAGGGCTACGTGTAGGCGGCACGTCCCAGAGGCGAAAGCCGGTTCGGTCTGGAGTGCCACGGGGGAGCAGTTTAGGTGGCTTGACCCAGGAGGCCGGGGCCGGTTCAAACTCTAGCGTCATGGGGGCGCAATTCAGGCAGCTTGGACCGGGAGGCCGGGTGGCCAACAGGCCGCCGAGAGGCGTGGGCCGACGTTATTCGGCCGGGGCGCATGGGAGGCCTCTTGCGGACGAGAGCTGGGTGGCGGGAGCCAGAATGGTTCAGATGGGGCGCATGGGAGGACGACAACGGTTGGGAGCCGGGAAGCCGACGGATGGCCAAGAGGCCGGAAGGATGCTGGGAGCCGAAGGGCAACGGCTCGGGCCGTCAGGTGACGCAGTTCAGCCTACACGGCGGAGCCTGTTCGGCCGAATCACCGAGAGGGAGACGTGGGTTTCAGAGACCGTGGGTAGCACAGTCGTTTCCTGTTACCTTCGTTGCCTTGTCATTTCATCTCCATACCGAAGAACATCACAAAATAGAATCGACGGAGGGAGACGGGCCATGTATGTTTGGCCCGCACCCTCCGTGTTTAGGGTGATTACAATCAGTTTATAGGAACAAGCACAACAATCCACCCACAAAAATGAGAACATCCTTGTTCATTGTTTTTGAAAGAAATGAAGAACATGGCACTTAAAGGAAATTAAACCCCTACGTTGAATTGTGTTCGTCAGGGAAGTCGCGGGGAGGAAGACAGTGTTGTCATCGTTTGTCGTGTCTGCCGCACTCTTCCAATCTAGAGCTCGTGATTCGGTTTGTTGATGACGATGAGGAGGGAAGGTTAGTCAATGAAGTCCTACGTCTGTAGGAGTTTGTGGATGAAGGTCTATGGAGATCATTCTTTGTAGTTGAAGGAATTCTTCGTTCTTCTTTTCCAAGATCTTTTCTCTCAAAACCTCGAATCCTCCTTTGCCAATCTTTTTCCAAACAAAAGAATCGGAAGCCATGGAAATAGATTATAAATCTATCACTGCAATAAGAATTCAAAAAGGTAAAATTAATTAAGTTGGATCCACTTAATTAATTCACGAGGATGGCATAATAAATTAAAGAGGAGGATTTGGCACATTAAAGGAGGGGGTGGAGAGACACTCCCTCAGTAATGAGGGGATTTGAAAGGTTTTCCACTCCCACCATTATTAGAAGGGTTTAGACCTGGGTGGTCTCCACATCATAACCTCTTGTGAGAGGTTTGGTTCGGGTGGTCTCCAACACCAGGACCTCTCATGGGAGGATATGGTCAGGAGGTCCCCACACTTTTAACATCCAACTTCCAAGTGGAGGTTTTAACCAAAAAATAAAAATAAATCTACACAACTGTATTCTTATTTTATTCAATAAAAACCAAAAACATACTTTTATTCTTGACCAATTGTTGTCGAGGTTAATGTCTTCTTACGTGAATATCAGCACTGTAAATTCAAAAGGGGCCTCTGGTTTCAATTCCAAGCACCAGTTCAAAAGTTATAAATACCCACTCATACGGTTCACGTACATACCCAAAAAAACATCAGAAAATGATTCCAGATACAACGGGCCTCAGAATCATGCGCCGTCATATTTTGCAGACTCAAAAAATTCCCATGCATTTATGAAAAATATTTCCATGGAAATTCTGGGTCATTACATTTTCCCCACCTATGGTCTTTTTGTCCCCGTAAGCGACAACTCATACTAAGGGAATATGTGGGGGTACTGATCAGGCATCTGAGCCTCTCGCTCCCATGTGCTCTCCAGAAGGTTCCCATGCTTCCAGTGAACACACACCAGAGGTATCATCCATCCATGTACGACCCAATACTTTCCATTGTCAATCTACACTAGAACCTCTGTATAAGTCACCCCATCGTCGACGTCATGCTCACCATGGTCAATGATGTGGGAAGGGTCGTTCACGTATCTCCTCAGGTGGGATATGTAGAAGACATCATACACCAAGTGAAACTATGGTGGTAGAGCTAATCGGTATGCCACCTCGCCAACTTTAATGAGGACCTAAAATTAATCTCAGTGATAACTTACCGCCGTGGTCAAATCTCCATAAATCTCATCGAGGTGAGACCCGTAGAAAGACGTGGTCGCCATACTCGTACTATAGTGGTCTCTGTCTCCTATCATCATACGACTTATGCCTACTCTATGTAGTCTTCGTCTGCTCTGGGATGGTCTTCACCATCTCTGTGGTAGCCTGTACCATCTCTGGTACCACGAGTGTTGACTCCCCTGGGTCTGTCGGACAAAAAGGCGATCTACAAGGTCAGTAATATAACTCCTCAACTGGTTCCATCCCAATGGTGGAGTGATAGCTGTTTTTGTATGAAAACTCCAAAAAAGGTAAGTGATGCTCCAAGCTACGACCGAAGTCGAGGACACATGCACACAACAAGTCCTCGAAGGTCTGAATGGTCTGCTCGGTCTGACCATCCATTTGAGGATGAAAGGCGGTGCTCAGATGAACCTATGCCCCGAAAGCCTCCTGCAACCCCTTCCATAGCCGAGAAGTAAATTGGGAATCATGATCGGAGGCAATAGAAGAAGGTACTCCATGTAGCTTCCCAATCTCTTACACATATAGGCGTCCCATGCTCTCTACAGAACCCTACTCTCTGATCGGTAAGAAGTGGGCCAGCATGGTGAGTTAGTCAATGATCACCCAAATAGAGTCATGACCTCTTGATGTACGTGGCAGAACTGTCACGAAATCCATGGATTTATCATCCCACTTCCACTATAGAACTTATAAATGCTAAACCAAGCATGCTGGTACTTGATGCTTCACCTTCACTTGCTGACAAGTGAGGTATCTTAAGAGAAACTCTGCAACTGCCTTCTTTATTCTCGGCCACCAGGGCTATCATTAGAGGTCCTGGTACATATTTTCCACTATTGGATGTATCACTAGAGGGGATTTGTAGAACTCCCTCAATACTTCATCTTGAAGTTACACTAATACCACGGTACATCCTCTGAAGTGGATGGCATGCTTCCCACTTTCATAAAATCCATTAGGTGCCCGTATTGTGGGAATTTCAGCACGTCTTGTCTCGTAGTCAGTGCCACCAAGATGTGCCTCCCTGACTCACTAAAGAAGTGGGGGAGTGACCATAAGAAACTGATGAAAGGCTACTCCATCTCTATTCACAAAGGATATCTGTAAAGTAGCTCGCTGCTCTATTGCCTCACCTAGCAGCTATATACCATATCTTATGTTGAGTGTATAAGCAACAACGTTACCCTTCCCAGGAGAATAGACTATCTCATAGTCATAGTCCATGAAGAACTCAATCCAACTTTGATGTCTCACGATCAGGACCTTCTGAGAGAAGATATAACTAAGACTCTTTTGATCAGAGTACATGGTAAAACAGTCACCCTCAGATAGTGTCAGCACATCTTCAAGGTGAAGAACACTGCTGTAATCACGAACCAACCTAGGTCGACCTTGAACCGGTCACCCGATCTAGTCTGCGACATGGCCCGAGAGGCATTCGAAATCCTCCCAGGCTGGCGACAAGCACTAGGGCATCAAAATAGAGAAATAGGGAATGATTTGACCCGATAAAATAAATAAATAAACAAGCAGAAGAGTAGAATATCGCAAAGTAAAAAAAACAGCAAGAAAAGAAAGAATGATCAAACAAAACCCACTAAACTGACCACGACCACAACTCCTTGCGACTCTGGGAGTCGCTTACCAGTCCACACCTAACTGTCGCCCATAGAGAGCTAGCTCGAGTAAAAACTTCAACAGAAACTAATAACAGGAAAACACTATAGTCTTGACTATTAAAACCTAGTAGGTGTTCCCAAAAAACTATTCCCAATGCAGTACCTTTAAATAAAGACATTTACAAAGTCCAAGTTTGAACTAAATTATACAAAATATTGGTTTCCACGCACACTTTCATTTCAAAAACAAGTAACCATCCATTTACCTTTTTTGATTTAAAAACAAGTTTAATGTATGGAAGAAACATGTGCATTGCATTTTCAAAATCGTTTTTTCAACCCATTTTGAAAAACAAATTTTTTGTTGTTGTTGTTAAATTGATTATGTCTTGGGGAAATTATTGGTTCTCACTTGTTTTTATAATTGTTTCATCCAGTTAATTAATTTGACTTATTTTGTGATTGATTAGTTTGGTGTAATGTTATTTATATGAAATTAGTTTTCATTTTAAATTTTGTAGACTGGTCATTTGAATTAAGGTGCGTTTTATTGGAGGCCAGTTGTGTGTTGTTAAATAGTTTTTATTAAATTATGAAAATTTTCATTTTAACTATGAAACTGGTGCATGTTCTGATATGGTTTGTTGCAAGTGCACGTTTAATTATAAAAAGTGGCTTCGAAAAGGTTTTGGGTGTGTAAAGATGTGGTTTCTCTTTGAATTTGTTCAATAAATATTAAAGTGGTTTTGTAAATAGTGTCGATGGTGCGAGTGGAGTTTTGAAAATGGGTAAAGGTGGTTATTTCGTGTTGTTTGATCATTTGGGTTTTTTAAGTTTGTGTTTGTGTAATTTTAGTTATTGTGCATTTTTTTGTAGTGCGTTTGCGAGGTAACCTAGTGATACGGTGGTCATCGACGTGCGCATGTTTGTGAATCGCTGTGTGGTGTGACACGCCTTTGTGTTTAGATAGCGAGCCGAGGTAGGTCCCCCACTGCACTCACCTTTTTGGGGTGAGTGACACTTAAGGAGTTTAATCATTGGGTCTTGATCTTGTTTTGGATTTCTGAGGGTGGAAAGTGTTATGGTTGGGAGAATTGTCACACCTCGACCTGATTAATTATTTTATTTCATTATTTTTTGGGATTAAATAAATTTTGTAGGGGTTCGGGTTGAGTCCATGGTGAAAAACTTTTGAGTTATTGTTGCTATGGGGATTGGGCCCCTCAGTTAGGAAATGTAGGGCTATACCAATTGTTAGGTCATTGTGACGTCATTGAGTAAGATCATGCTTCAGGATGAGTCACATGTATGGTATGTTCTAGATTTTTCCTGAGCTCGTATGTTTGACCCATATTTTCTTTAGGGTTTATTTTTATATTGCGGATGATTGAGAGGTCTAGTTCGGTTAGTAGCCCCTATGTGCCACTTTTTTTCTATTTCCCTTATTGTGTGTTGTGTGTGGTTTTTCATTTTACTGACAACTGAAATTTGGATTCTTAAATTGTTTGGAAAAAAGGTTTTAAAATTATATTCACATGTTTCATTCAAACATTAAACTTCTTTTTAAATTAAAAAGGGAAATGGACCATTACTTGTTTTAGAAATGAATGTGTGTGTGGGGAATCACATATTCTATATAATTTTGTTCAAACGTGGAATTAGTGAATTCTTTATTTAAAGGTAGTGCATTGGGAATAGATTATTGGGAACGCCTACTGAGTTTTAATACTAACGCCTATAGTGTATCCTGTTTTTTGTTTCTGTAGCAGGTTTGACTTGAGCATGCTCGTTGTGGCTGAGAATTGGGTGTGGACTGGTGAGCGACTCCCAGAGTCACAAGGAGTTGTGGTCGTGGTCATGTTAGTTGGTTGTGTTTGAGCATTGTTTCTTTTCATTTTGTTCATTTACTTCACGATATTCTACCATTTTAGTGCTTTATTTATTTATTTTATCTAGCGAAATATTTCCCTCTTGCTCTCTTTTGATGCCCTGGTGCATGTCGCCATCTTGGGAGGACCAGGAACGCCTCTCGGGCCATGTTGCGGACTGGCTCGGGTGACCAGTTCAAGGTCGACCCGGGTTGGTTCAAGATAGCATCTAACTCTTGGTCATGGGTAGCATAGTTCTGCCCGTGCATACTCAGCTATCAAGAACCATATGAAATGACTGATCATTCCTGCTTCATGACACACCCGAGTCCATTCCCTGATGCTTCACAGTAGACCACGTACCTTATTCTTTCCTCTAGAAGCCTCAAGACGGTGGCACTAGTCATCCTCTACCTCATCTCATGAAATCTCAGCTAGCATCTCTCTAACCACACAAAGGGTTTCCCCTTCTTCATCAACATTGATAATGGCACTACAACTCTGGAAAAATCTATCACAAATCTCTTGTAATATCCAGATAAACCCAAGAAACTCCGTACCTCTGCCACACTCATGTGTGGCTCCCAAGCAAGTACCACCTCAATTATTGCTGGATCCACTGCAACTCCAACCTCTAATATGACATGACCCAGACACTGAACCTCTCGAATCCAAAATTGGTACTTCAAGAGCTTACCATAAAGCTGGTGCTCTCAGAGTATGTCACGTACTAACTGCAAATGGTAGGCATACTCCTCCCTAGTAGTCTATTATATCAGAATGTATTTGATGAAGACTACAACCAAGCGATCAATGTACGGTTGAAAGATCTTGTTCATGACTCCCATGACCACTACTGGAGAATTGGTTATGCTTAATGGCATACCCAAGAACTCTTAGTGTCCATACCAACATCTGAAAGTTATCTTCTATACATCCTCATCTCAAACTCTGAGTTGGTGATAGGATGATCAGAGGTCTATCTTTGAAAACCACTGTGCTCCCTTGAGCAGACCTAAGAGGTCGTCAATCCTCGAGAGTGGGTAATTTCTCATTATAGTTACCTGGTTCAGGCGAAGGTAGTAAAAACAAAGCCTCAAGCACCCATCCTCCTTCTTGGTGAATAGAATCGGGGTTGCCTAGGGATAAACACTAGGTCAGAGGAATCCCTTTCACGATAAGTCCTCCAACTGCACCCATATCTCATGAAGCTCTACTGGATCCATTCGATACGCTGGAGTAGATATCGGTTTCATCCTAGGGTAGAATTCAATGTAAAAGTCCAACTCTCTGTAGGGAGGTAGACCTGGGACATCATAAGAGAAAACATCAGTGTACTGGTCCTCCATTACAAGATTTCTCAGACTCCCCACTTCAGCAGCTCTGAGGGTAAGGGTAGGAAACTGATAAGTGATTGGATACACTCTAAACCAAGTAAGTCCTTCCTTTGCTACAAAGGATCCCTTCTCACTGGTTAAGGTAAACCTGGTCTCATCCTTCTTGACACACCAAAATTTTCACCTAATATAGTATATCTGAGCATGGACAGTCGATAAATAGTCCATACCTAGGATGACTCTGCAAGGCCTCGACGCCACTACTAGGAGATCCAAGCTGAAGGTTTCACCTTATATTGTAATCTCACACTACTGGCACTAGTGCGTAATCGTCCATTCTACTCTCATATGAGTCTATTGTCGTAAGGATCGAGCCAATAGCTCCGTCAGAATCTCCGACCTCCGAATGAGGGCAGTGGCAATGAAAGAGTAACTGAAACTGGTGTCTATAAGAACTGCCACTAGGGTGAAGTACAAACAGATCATACCTCAAATCATCTCTGGACCCCCCTGATTGTATGCCTCAGCTGCCTGGAGCTAAGCTCTCACCTATCCACATTCTCCCTATGGTCGAGGTGGATCTCTTGGTGGTGGTGGTGGTAGCACCTCGTAACGTCGTCCACTGCCAACTACACAATCATCTCCTCTACACGTCCACCTACTCCTTCCATACTACCTTGATAGAATCCATTTCTCTTCCTAGTCGGTCCTTCGACCATCTACGGATCATCCGAACGGCGGGTCGGACAGTCATGAGGCATGTGACCCTTCCCGCCACATGTGAAACACTGCCCACTCCAGGCATGTATGTCCCTGATATAGGTGCCCCACACAAATGATCATGAGTCATGAGGTCGTCAACATGTAGGTCTGGTCCTCTTGGACCTCTGCGACATCTATCTACTTCCATCTACAGAAGAATCTGCTACGTGTTGACTGGTGGTGGGTCTCGTTGCTGGAGACTACTCAGCAAGGATGATCTCCACTATGTGGGCTCTCTCTAACACCCCTACCTATGTCGGAATGCTGAGTGAGATCCTCGAAGCTATGATCTCTCTCCTGAGTCCCTGATCGAAGGTCTGGGCCCTGACGAATGGGTCAAGTACCATATCGGTGGAGTAGAATGAGACGTATGTGAAACTCTATGAATACTAAGCTACATTCATGATTCCCTACTGTCAATGAAGTATCTCTTGTATATGCCCTGC
This sequence comes from Viscum album, assembly GCA_963277665.1. Classification (NCBI taxonomy): domain Eukaryota; kingdom Viridiplantae; phylum Streptophyta; class Magnoliopsida; order Santalales; family Viscaceae; genus Viscum; species Viscum album. The sequence goes on along the minus strand of OY728143.1, from coordinate 1,677,790,463 downwards.
GCAAAGAGTTTCTGGAAAAAACTCTTCCAAAAATTGTCTCTCAATGTCTACCCAGATAAGAATCATCTCATCGTGGACTTACATCATCAAGCTCCACCAGCTGCCTATAGAAGGTTTACAACAAGAATCACTACGAGGTCAGCTGGTGTCCCTTCCAATCAAAAAACTCTCACCACAAACTCCATCCAATCCTCATACACCTGTGGGTCCGTCTCTCCCCTGAACCTGGGTGGCCTCTGGCACTGGAACTCATGAATCATGCTCAAGTGGCGTGCATCGTCTGTTGATAGGGCTGGTGGCATCTGTGGCCCAAAGGGAAGTGGTACCGTTGTTCTTCCACTGGAAAAGGGCCCTGCACTAAGGCCTCGTCTCTCAATGGGATACCTGTGCATAAAACGTTCAAGACTGTAGCTGGTCATCTGTGTTGTGGCATCCTGAAAGAAACAGATGTGACATGGTAAAAGATTAAACCTTGTGAGTTGACCTGGTTGAGTGTCCTTAAAGAACTTTTTTGAAAATACACACACAATCAGTGTTTTCGTGTACTGAGTCAAAAATCAAAAGTCAGGGTCTGGGTGTATGGATACAATGGCCTCCACACCAATGCTGGACTCCTTGATATAAAAACAACACTCAATACTCTATACTCTATTACTTTAGATAAAATATTAGAGTCCTATGTTCTGTTGTAGAACTGCCTCCTCTGATATCAATTTTTCATGACCCGTCCCCCAGGGCCCATGTCGTGATTACCCCACACCATCCTTCCATAGGCCAAGGGCTAGTGACTAGCACAAAAAATGTAATTCCATAAAATGTGGAAGTCATTGCCTTTATAACCAGTAAAAACCCACAACAGAGCACTAGTTGGAAACAAACACTAAGTAAAATTGTATAAAAAGTGTGCTGAAAAGTGAATGAGGTTGGAATTACAAGCCCAACTGTAAATTACATTGAATTAGAAGTACAAGTACAACTGAAGAAAATAAAAATAGATGTTGGGTCATCCTTTGGGGTTCCTACCTGAATGGTAGGTACATATGGCCTTCTTAGCACTCCATGTCTATCAATATCCTCTGTGTATCGACTCGTCGTAAATTCCACCACTAAGGTATCATCCAATCCTAGTACTCTTAGCCTCAATCAGAGCTGTCCATCGTTTGTAACCAATAGAACAATGAGCGGGCATAGACCGTGCATGGGTGAGTATAATGATACTCAGAAAGGACCCCGAGACCCTCAAGGTCTCATAAAATCCAACAAGGATAAACCACAAGGTATGAAATCAACAGATAACCTCACTTAGGTATATTACTATACATATACCTAAGTTATATAGTAATCTATCTCAATCACGAGGTAAACACAAAAGTTAATGACTCAGCTCGACCAAGATTTTTATTTACATTATCAAAACCATGGCTGCTGGAGATCTCCTCCCCTGTCAAGTATAGTGGGTCTGCGTCAACAACAAGGTGCATCCCACTAACCATGGACTGAGGATGTACTCCTCCTGTCAAGTATCGTGAGTCTACTGCGTCACACAAAGGTACTCCCCACCGTGGGTCTGCCATGACACCAAGGTGCTCCCCCTAATAGCCTATATAGGTACTCCTCCTATCGAGTACCGTGGGTCTGCCACCACAACTAGGTGCTCCTCCACCGTGGGTCTTCCGCGACACCAAGGCACTCCCCACTAGGCTAGTCGAGTCACTCTGAGTCAAATCGGTCAGCAACCATCAGGTCTAAGCCAGCTACTATGTCTCTGCACTCAACTCACTTGTCACCAGAAGGATCCGCTCCACGAGTTACTGGTCAATACTCCAACTGTCTTGAAGTCCCATGAAGAAGTATCTCAATGATCTTCCACGTCAGAGGGGTATCCATGCGATACATGGTGCGTCAATCAGATGCCCGGTATATGAGTTATTATCTTTTTAGTCCTGGGGGCCTGGTTGGATTCGAGCACAATCCATCCTTACCTTATCTCAACTATACCCCAAACTATAGTTGGGTATACTAAAAGGGACCTTCAAGCTCCAAGATTGCTATTTCCACTGACAGATTGTCAAACGGACATCTGGTGACAATGAAATGGCCAAAAGAATGTAAAGGGGTCGGTAGTGGGCCCGAGCCCGGTCCGACATGGGTGGTTTAGTCTTGGGTGGTCCCCACATTGAAACCTCTCGTGGGAGGTTAGGTTTGGGTGGGCCCAGCCACCATAACCTCTCATGGGAGGTTATGGTCAGGTGGTCCCATACTTCCAAATTTGAAAATCCAAGTGGAGGTTTTAACCAACAAATAAAAATAAATCTACACAAATTTATTTGTATTTAATTCAATGAAAACCCAAAAACTAACTTTTATTCTCGACCAAATGCCATCGAGATTAAATTATTATTAAGAGAATATTGGCGATATAAGTTCAAAGGTGCCCTCAGATTTCAATTCCAAGCACAGGTTCAAAATTATTTAAAACCCACTTGTATGTTTACTAAACCTACCCAAACTAAACTTTAGAAATTGATTCCGCGCACCCCAGGCCTTGGAATCATGCGCCGTCAAATTTCACAAACTCGTAAAATTCTCATGTATTTATGAAAAAAATCATGGAAATTTTGGGTCTTTACAAAAACATACGTACCTATATAAATATATATATATAGATATATATATATATATATGAAATTTTATTATGTGAAATGTTATTCTTGAAAAAAAATTGTTTCTAGTTGATATATTTAATTTTTATAAAGAAGATTATAAATATTTTTTGAGAACATAATTATTTATGGGTTAGAATTATAAAGTGTTACATGGTTCTATGTAAACACATAAGAATACCAAGGTTGATATTGGAATATTTTGATGGAGTGTCACATCTTTGTGGAGTTATCCCATTTAGACTATAAATATACTTTACATTTCTAAAAGACCTTTTATTTATATTTATTTGATGAAGTACTTTTTTAATTCTCATAAATATATTATTTTACAACATGATGGTTAATAAATAAATTTTATATATTTATTATAATGATCTAATAGGTTTTATTTCAATTAATTTATGAAAAGCATATTCTAAAATTCAGAGTATTTTGTGAAAAATAAACACTTTACATATCTATAATGGTTTAGAAAAAAAATCTTGTAAAAATATTATTAAATTTGTTCATGTGAAATAAGAAATAAGAGACCAAGGGTTTCAATTAAATTGATGAACATTTTTTGAAATTCAATCATTTTTTGTGGAAAATATAATTTTTGATGGTTTTAATTGTATATTTAATATACCCATTACCACTCAAAAATCCAATTTTGATATATGGTAGAAGGTTGAGTTTAAGGACACCATAAAAATGAAATTTAAATAATTTCATTGGGACCTTGGATAATATAAAAATACATGAAAAATATGGTAAGAACCCTTATACCTATATCTCCGTCTTGGTGTTATCATCATAACAAGAACAATCATATTTACCAATTGATTTGATTTATGTTTTTTAGATTCCACTAATTCAACATTGATGTATCATTCATAAATAAATTTATGTATTTAACATGTATTGAAGAAATTGGGTGAAGTCTTGATGTTATTTTTATGATGATTTGAATTAATAAAACAAATTTGGAATAGCTAATTGATTATGTATAATATTCCAAAGGTTCCAAGGTGGTTTTCTCCATGAAGCATATAACACCATCTACCCGGTGGAGTGTATTGGCCATGAAGTCCAATTTATAGAACCTGTGGAAGCACTATGAGTATATCGATAAAATGGTTATTGATAACTAGATCACCTATTGGGGGATTTTAGCATAGGTGAATACCATGTATCCCATTATCTACCTAGTGGAGGAAACCTATAATTCTTTGTTTTAAGGAAAATTATTTAGAGGGTAAATTCAATTATTTGAATTTTTTTTAAATGTAGTATTAACCATTATTATTTGACCTCTTGAATTATTCAAGGTTCTCCCATATCAATCTTATAAATATATTCCTTGGGTTGATTAGATCTCATATTATAAAAATAATTTAGGTATAAAACTACATTGATACTAAATCTATATAATTCTAAAATCCCTCATATTGAAGATCCAAAGCATCATTTCCCCATCTCAATGGCTTCAATAATTTTTCTTTTTTTCACACATTCAAATTGTATCCATCCTTAAAGTTAGAAATATGAAGGGATTTATAACAGTTTTCCCGCATGAAAAATTACCTATTATTACCTTATATAGTCTTTTTGAAATCAATCCAAATGGTACATATGTGGTTATTGTTTTTACATTATAAAAAATTGGTGTTTTTTCTTGGGTTTTCGATAAATCCAAGGAAAATTGTTATTTAGATTTGGCATTGGGTATCAAGGTCTTCCTACTGCATTCCTCGTAAAAAAGTGGCACCACTATTTCATAGAAAGTATATTTAATGATGGTTAAAAAAATATAAAATGAGGTCCTAATTATTCCTAAGGGAACCACTTAAATATATAGGGGTATCCTTTTAAAATTATACAAAAAACATGGGTTGAGGGTACCTCATTAAAAAAATATGGTTCATTTAAAATTCCACATTGATTATAAATTATTATAATTTTCCAAGGTCACCTCTCAAAAAGAAAAACTATCATTTCTCAACCTAAAAGTATTATAAATGTTTTCTATATCACTACACACACATATACATGTAATGATTCATCCATCCTACAAGTGAGATATATTATTATATTTGTAATAGAAGTTCATAAGTAATATTATATATTTTCACCTCATCTTCTCAAGGTTGTCGAAACTACAAAGTTTGAGTGGTGGATGTCTAGATTCCATTTAAAAATTTATTTTGTTTTGTTGACATTATTTAAAATCTAGATATTGACTTCTTCTATTTTTTTTAAAAAGGAAGTTGGTTCTTTTGTTTCTATTACAAAAAAGTGAATTTTTTTATTTTGTTATATATAAAACAAAATAAAGGTATTAATAATTGATATCTTTATAATAAAGGGTTATAGATATAGGGGAACATTGTGTGAAGTTTTTAAACTCTGAATCTAATTTTTTTCAGACTCTTTTTATATTTTCACATTCTGTCATTCTTCTCATAATATGCGGAAGTTCAATTTTTAATATTTTAACTATGATTAATCATCTAATTATAAATGGTATTAAATTTTATATTTAATCATTGAATTTATCACATACATCTCAATCTATTTTATCACATTATCCTTTCAAAATCATTATATTCTTAAAAAAAGATTTTCTTTTATAGATTTATTTTTTAAATGGAAATTCTCACCCATGATTATAAGAACAACTCCCATTTCCTTTCCATTGGTATAGAAAGATACTCATTCACCACTTTGTCAATGGTGAGAACACATCCCTCAGTTGTGGTAGTGATAAACATAGAATATGAGGTAATAATATAGATATTTTCGTAGCCTAAATCTATTAAAAATCTGATCAACATTCTTTCAAGAATTATTTATACAATTTTGGGGACATAGATATTGACAAAGTAAAAATTCATTGGGATTTGAAAATGAATGATGGATTTTGAGAGGATGGAATAGATAATTATATATATTAAACATTGATTCATTTATATAATTGTTTCTGATGTTTAGAATGAGGATTCCAGAAGTCAAGTCCTCTATTTATTAGATTCATAATAGTTGGGAAACTTTTAAGATTATTTTGTTCCATTAGGAATGAGGAAAACTGAATTTAATCCATTTTTAAAATATTTAAATTTTCTCTAGGAAGTCATGTGTTGACACCACCAAATTCCTAGTAGCCCTGTTTAGGAATCCAATGTCCACCTGGAAAAGAGTACTTCCTGAAATAAATAAATCACTAGATTGTTTGAGGACTCCTTACTGAAGTCAATATTCTACACATACTACATTATATTAAGTGGAACTAATCCTAGATTCAAGGGTTTTTTAATGTGTTCAATTTTATATAGGGAAACCACTAATTCATTCCATGGATTTTAATGGTTACTACAGCCTCTATCCTATAATTTTAAAAAACATTAAAAGATACATTAAGAATATTTCTAGTATATTAAAACATATTGACAAGATAAATCAACATCAATGTAATTACATCACCTAATATTAAATATAAGAATAAAAAATCACTTAAATAAAAAATATATGAAAAATAGTTATTGGGTTTTTTATCATTAAAAAATTATGATAAAGGTTTAGCTATAATATATTACCTTTTTGGAGGATCTCAAAGACATACCAAAAATATACATAAAATGTAAATAGATAGTTATGGATAATTAAAAATTTTCATTATTTAATATATGATGAAATTAAATACGATCAATAGGCTAACACAATGATATTCAACGTACTAATGTGATTAGAATAAATATATTCAATATGCATAAAGGTCAAATATACAAATAAAAAATATTTTATATATATTAACATGATTTTTTATTAATAATCTCCCATATAACAATGTAACATCTCACCTTTCATACATATACATTTGATTCACATTGAATATATGAATAAAATTTTAAACAACTACTCAAGACACCTAAAATATCTCAATCAAAATTTTCTCCCACATTGTGATTTTCATTAATAAAAACATGGAGGGGAATGAATATTTTAATATAAATAATGTAAAATAATATATCTATGAAATAATTAATCCCTAATATTGTATAACATGGATATTGAAATAAATAATTTAATGGTAAACATCAGATAAAAATTATTCTAATGATTTCAGGGAAAAAATTTAAAAATGAAACGTAGATTTTTTTTGAAAAATATTAGAAAAAAATATTAGGAAATATTATGAAAAAGGGTAACAAAGAAGAAAATAAAAAAAATTGGAAAATATTTTGTTATCTGAAATAGGTTAAATTACCTAAGAGGGGGAGAATTGATTTTTGACTCATTAAATTGACTACCCCTTCAGATATTTTTTATTTAAAAAAAAACACAATACTCTCCCTCTCATATAGAAATCTTCAAATGGAAATGAATTAATGCAGAAGACACCACAATTTTACTTTGTTCACCCACAGTTTTCTACTTCTAGGGAGGATATAGAGGCAATGCACCAATGTACCAAATATACTAATGTGCACTACTATTTCAGAGTTTCGAGCAGATTCACTAAACCTTTTCATTTACAACCAATCATAATTTGATATATCACTTCTCTCTCAAATTATGTTTGATCACATCTCTTTTGGATGATTCTTATTTTATTAAAATTAATCAGTAAGTTTTCAACATCATTTGGTGCACCATTAATTTCAAATTTTTCAACATGATGAGTATCACATTACCATATAATTACTAGGAATATTATGATAGGTTCACAAAACATTGTATTTCACACAATTTTAATGACATGCATGGAACTCTAACAACATTCATGAAATTGTTTTGACATTTTGTGAAACTAACAACTTTCGTGAAAGATGTGGTTGGTTTCCAGACTCCAATAAATCAAGAATCTATTTAATCACGTCAGATCTCCTTTGGTTGTATAGACACATGTGAATTTCATTTTCACAACTAATATCAAAGTCATTGATCCACACAACAAAATATCTTCATGAAACTGTCACATGATTCAAATCCCATATATTCTATAAGGGTTGATCTTCTCAAATGAGATAGGTAGCTGCCTATTTAGTGAATTTAACAACCCATCATGAAACTCAAATAAACTCCTTCTACTATGCATAAAACATCCATTTTTCAGTAACATTCAATGTTTTGATGTCACCTTTACTGTTCATCTTACAAACTTACCATAATGACATCTCTATTTCATTGGGTCATGAATATATCATTGTGTCATGCATCTCAAAATTTAACATAATTATATAACATGAATTAAACACTTTCCATTGTATTATTTTGATGTGTTGGTACTGAATCATCACATTCCTAAAAAATTTTAAAACAACTTCACACTTTCATGCAAATGTTTATATTTAGGAAAAAATACAACATTTTAAAAAATACCTTTTACCTTCTCCTAAATTATGAACCCCACAAATTTGGAAAAAAACTTTGAAATGATGCCACTTTGTATAATAAATTTTTTGTACTATATAGAGATCATTAATTCATTTTTATTAGATCATTTTCAATATACCTTATCAAAAATCTCATGAGAAATCCATAATTGACTTTTATAACAATATTTTTCAATAAACACAATCAAATAAATAATACTTCAATGTTTCCTTGAGGGAGTTTTTTCATCAATGATGCCCATTAGGGTTTCTGAATACTCTATAAAATTTATTCCACTTCAAATTTTCTTCCAGATTCTACTTTGATTCTCTATTTGTGGTTATATATAGTGATCAATGATTTACTCAACACACACTCTAAGACCACTTGATGCATTATTAGTGAGAAAAACAAGAGTAGCTTTAAAATTTATCAATTAATTGGTTCATTGCCGATACCAATTAACCCATTCCTGATACTTATTAAAAAAGAAAATGTGGAAAAAAAATTAACAACATCCTTCAGCCATATCTTTTAATCTTCTTTAATAATGAACATCTCTCTTGATTCATCATTATTAAGTTAGTTCTTCATAAATATTTGATTTAAGACTCCACATACTACGCTACATCCCCAGGCATCTTATATTATTTCTTAATCATTATTTTCTCCTCTGTTACCAATGATCCAAAAGGTCACTTTTTTCCACATAATTGGAATGAACACATAATGTAAAAACAAACCATTCCTTAGGGAGAGGGCCCCCTCACCAAAAAATATTTCAAGGGTAGGGATCCAACTAAACTCAAAGACCAATTGGATGCCCTTAAAATTTCTCATTAGGTAACACCTTCATCATAATTTCTATAATATATAGATATTTATTTGTAAAACCTAATTTCAAAATATCATGTTATTACTACTCCTTGGAAAAATGATACATTATTTCAATATGTTTCATCCATGGATGATGTATTGGATTTTTTTGGGGATTTATAACACTACAATTATCATTGTGGATTTTGATTGGAGACATGAATTCCAATACAATTTCTTTATGTGATTTATTTAATCATAAAAAAATCATTTAATCTGGACTATCTTATATATATTATGCTTCAATAGTGCTCAATGAAAATAAATCTTGTTTATTTCTTAACCAAGGCACACAAAATCTTCCAAGATATAATACCCCACATGATGTTGATTTTCGATCTTCAATTGAACCATCCCATTGTTCTTTTGTACATCCCAATAATTTTTTTGATATTTTTCATTATAGACCATAACTAAATGTACAATTCCTTAGAATAACTATGTATTCTTTATTATTCATGTAAGTGTATTTCCTTATTATTTCATTAATATCACCCTAGGTTTCTTATAAGGAAAATAATATCGGGTAATTTCGATATTAATTACAACATAAATCCAATTATCATCTTGTGTGTTGTGACATTAACCACATTATCCTCATTATCTCATAATTTATTCTTCTGGGTATCCACTGGATCCATCATCTTCTTAGATATATCCATTCCATATATCATTAAAACCTCCAAGGAATATATGGATTGTGAAATAAATGTGACATTTCTCTTTATTTAAACTTAAAACACAGGAAAACATCAATTGACAGATCATTGAAATTTCAAACTCCATGAAACTATAATTTTTATTAATCCACATTAAGTAAAAGTGGGAAACCAAAGTACACGCACAAGGAAAACTATGTGCTAAAAGAGCTCATAGAATTGTTAAACACAAGACTAAGGTCTTTTGAATCAGATTATCTATATAATTCCCACTATAAAGTACTAACCTGGGTGTCTGTATCCTCCCTGATAAGTTCTTTAAAGTGAGAAACCATTTTGTCTTTTATCTGGATGAATTCCTCCAATGAGATTCTGCCTTCATTGAAGCATCGGTCTATGATTCTGTCTTTATTGTCTATCCACACTTCTTTCCCCTATATTGCCTCAGTCTACAAACAAAATTAATAGAACCTTAAAATAACTTCATTTGAGGCATTTGGATGAAGGAAATTTTCAATCACCTCTTCCTTAGAGAGGAAGATGAGCCTCAGACACTACACACCCCTTTCTTCTATTACTCTTAGTTCTCTGCTTGGGTTCCCACATTCCCCATCTTGAAATCCTTCTCATTCCTTGCTTTCACATTTCTTGTCTGACCTAGTTTCCATTGGTTTTGGAAGGTGATAGTAACCTTTTCACCCCTTTGGGGTTTTCTCTTAGACCACTATGTATTTCCCCAAGTCACACTTTCATTTTTAACTCGTCTTCCTTCTTGGGCGGTAGGGACCTTTCCCTCGGAACTTGTCCAGACTGTCAACTGAGAGATGGCTGAAACTGTCATCATCTAAATCTTCATCCTCTTGTGACAATTATTTTTCTTTAGTTTCCAGTACATTAAATCATGTTTTCACATTAACCCTGATGCCTTCTTTGAGATCCATCGGCCTACCCAATGAATCAAACTTTCTTGCTTTAACCGCCAAGTCCTTCTTCTTCTTCACCTCACTCCAAGTCATTTGAAAATAGGACATCAAAATGAGTGTGTTTGGAAAAATAGGTCCCAATAGGCTTACCCCATCCTACCTTCCTTGATTTTAAATAGAGCTTGTAGCTTCATGAAAGAAGGACTTCCCCTGTAATGACTTAACAGATGGTTCAGTCTCCTTTCCAAATTCACCCACAGTGACCTCACTATGTGAAATCAGGCATATGGGCAGCTCATATCCACGACCCAAGAATTGAGAATGATGGTTAGATTCCTCCCATTCCTAAACGTGAGGACCCCAAAATCCATGTACCTCCCATACTACCTCTCCACACTATTATCAACAATTCTGTCCTAGACCGGATGCTCCACTACATCCACATGCAAGAAGATATCTTTATATTTTCCTTCCACCTACACTGCCTCCACTCCATTCATCTACAAAGAGCTGATCCCCAAACCCTTCCTTAATTAAGCTATGACATCCACAACCCATGGAAATGAGATACTGGCCTCCAAATCCTTCATTGTTCCTAGAACCACCAGATAAGGCCACAACCAAAGCTGACCCTCCTGGGAACAACCTTATCATTACAACCTCAATTTCTCTTTTGGAACAAATTGAACCTTGACTGGATCTCGTTCCCCTTGGACATCCCCGTGTTCCACGATAGGCCTGACTAGGCCTGCTCTATTCGATTGTTGTATTACAATGGGGGTGTCATTGCCTGAGTCTCTTCTGGTTGGGGATTCAACAATTGTCGAGACCTTGGACCACACCGACATCCATGGACCAAATGTCCTAGAAAATGATATCCAGAGAAATACACTAGCCATGACTCGAAGATCACCCACATTTTTCTTCTGAATTCTTCTCCAACCGAAATACAAATACACTCTGTAGGAGGTCTCAAAATGTCAGCCTCAACGAAAATGTGTGGGATAATAGGGTCATCTACATACACTATCACCATCCTCATTTGATTATTTTTATTATTGACATAGACATTTTTTATCATCTCCAGCTTTATAAACAACATGATTAACCAAAACATGATCACGTATTGAATACAACACTCTGAGTTATTTCTTTGATCCATATAGTCCCTTCAACTGTTGAAAAACAAAGTTATAAAAATTATGAATAAAAAAACCTTATAGTTAATCTATATATATTTCTTCTTCAACAAATTCATTTATAAATTCTAACTTGATGCCCATATATAAGTATTTGTAAATTCATTTCAATATTGTGTATTAAAATATTAGAATATTCTTGATCCTTGCAACATTTTCAAATGTATTATCAACATCGATTCCTTTGATAGGTTTAGAGTGTGTAATATTAATAAAAATTAGTAAAATAAAGGTTGTTTTGAAAATAGTTTAATGAAATATACATAATTTAAAGTGTCTTATATTTGAATATCTAAGAGGATTTTACAAAATATGAGACAAGGTGTTAATTGTGAGTTCACTAAAAAAAATTTCGGTTCATCATTATTGGAGAGCTAACTAGGTTTTGATATAAGTATTTGGTTGAAATTTATAGCAATCCTGATTACTTCCCACACATTTATATCAATTCACATCGAGACAAACCATGACATAAAAATTTTATATCCATGATCCGTATCTCAATAATGGTCTAGTAAAATCGAAATAAATGTGAAATATCTATTATGTGGGGAGGAAAAGGCTGCTTGTTCTATCCAATCCGAACAGCACAAGTCACACACCCAAGACTTCACACCGATTAGTTTAAAGTAATGAAAATTCCATTAGATTCAATCAAAGTAAGATACCTCTAAATTAAAATTTTTTAATCCAAAAATACCTCATACCATCACTATTACAAGTGTCAAAACTCCCTTAACAAGATGTGTTTCTCCCTCACAATGAACGCCCACTGTTTAGGCCAATATTGAGAGGAGGAGGAAGTGAGGTAAAACTACTTCTTCATACTTGATCCCCTATTAGGATAAGGGCCTCCATAGCTTATAGTATGAAGAGAGGACTCATCTAGAACTCTAAATTGGCATATCACATCTCCTAGTTTGAACATTCAAATGAGTTTCCCATTGTGGACTTTTATATCCAAAAGAGGAAGTGGTTTTAGGGAACTAGTTTTTGAGATATCAATTGTGTATCAGTTTCAGAAAATTAAAAGGCAATAACATGACATGGGGAAAAGATTAGGGTTGTTGGCCATCCACTTTTACATCTTCCTATCAGATTTGACAAGCATGGGACATCTGGTTTTGGATATATTTCCAACAAACCGAACCTAGATTTTGAATTCGGGATGATTCTTTCCCCTGGAATGATTGGTTAAGATGGTCTAGATTATGGATGAATTGGGATTTTGTTTAATGAGATGAGATGACGACCATAATCTTTTTTGTCATCCCAAAAAATTTAATCCCATTATAATAAAAAAATTTCTTGAAATGTAAAAAACAGTGGACATGTGTCCTTTGGATCCATGCCGTTTGGCCCATTTCCCATCTTGATCATCTTTGGGGCCTCTAAATCACCTACGCCTATAATAAAATTATAAAAACAAGTATAATTTCACATTTTAAAACTTATAAATATTAGAAGATGTAATAAAACATGTTCTAAAACTTTATATTATATTTGGGATTTACAGTACAAAACGTTTTTAATAGAGTGTTGTAAGGGTGATATAAAAGAGTGAGTCGCAGTGTGATCACACCCCAACACCTAAACATATGCACTCCAGGAAAAGTAAAATTTCCAATAATTATGCATGTAGATATTTAAAAAATAATAATTATTTTATATTCAATGATAAATTAATTCATGATTTAAATGTGGTCAATGAAAAAATCTAACTGAGAAGTTATTATGAGTGATCATTGAAAAAGACGTCTCCAATATTGCATCAGAATGCAATTTTCAAGAGTTGTATGATATGAATTTAAGAAATTGATTCATAATTTAGTCATGTATCTAATTATCTGTGTGTGTGGGACACCCATTTCATACTTTTTTTACTTTATTTTGAGTAAATATAAGTTATTTTATTAACTATCTACTTCAAAAATCCTTTCCAATGAACCTTCCCTACATAAATTTCATTGAAATTTAAAGACCCGTACAAATAATAATTCCAAGAAGTCAACCCATAATATATCTATTTAAATATCCCCATATGTTTAAATTTTCATCACTCTATTCATTTATTAGTTTTTATCAACAGTGTCACTTGCAATAATTCCCATAATTTTTCTCAATAGTTGTTTAATCTCCCCACGAACCTAATTTTAATATTTATAATAAGAAAAAATGTTGATTAAGGTTGGTTTCTGACCAAACCAACTGTCAACCTTTTTTAATTAGTATTTTGAGGGAATAAAAAAGACAAATAAAAGGTACACACACAAAGGTCAATTTGGTACAGTAATGAAATAGATCATATAAAGAACAAACTTATGGTAAAATAATTTTGGAATGTTGAGAAAAATTAACATAACTAATATTTAACTTATATTAAGTAAGAAATTTGCAAACATCATGGTTAGTTTCAAAGGTGTGTGATGAAATTAAATGACACAATTTTCTATTAACTAATCACACAAATGGTACTATTCTTCTCAAAGGATTGAAATTATACAACCATTTATATCATTGAAAAAGAACCTAATTTCAAAATAAAGTGACATCATTATATTGAATTCTTACTGAAATGGACATTTTATCAAAAAAAATTGAATATTAAAACAACATGAAAATAAATATTCCTCATGGATTTTGAAAAATATTCTATGATTAATAAGGAATCATTTTCCATGATAAACTGGGTATAAAAAATTAACACTTCAACTGAAAAGTTGGGGGGAAACAAGGGGGAGTGAAAATATTGTATAAAAAGAAAAAGAGATAGAGAAAGAGATAAAGAAATAAGATGAAAATTATGAACTAACACAAGAATATACCAATCCCACACACCTATAGTGTGCGGTTTCCTCACTATAATAAAATAGAATGTGTGATGAAATGATAAAATATGGTGGTTGCCTTTCATAAGATGCTTCTTGAACATGGAGTTCCTCTATATGGGAATTGGGAATGGAATTGAAGATGTGCTATAGATATTTCCTATTGACAGCAATGGTTTTCTTGATTTCTTCATTTTGAACCTAAACAACACCAAATGCTGAAAAATTAGTAACATGGTATTGGATAAACCATTGGGACCAAAATTTACCAGGATGCAACATCATCCTCGAATTTTATAAGAGGACCTTATTTCCAATGTGGAACTGAAGATGAATGACGCAATAGTAGTGATAATCATTTTTTTCTTCTTATAAATACCGGATATCTCATTTTAATATCTACACATTTCCTCTAGATTATGAATCTAAAACATTCTTTTCTTTGTTGCATCTGAGATATTCCAAATTCATAGTTTAAGAGCCCAATATGCATAGTTCTCTACCTCCACTAGGAGGTGACATGCCTTTACAAACACATCCCTACATGGTGACATTCTGATCGGGGTTTCAAAATTTGTATGATGTTCCCAAAGTGCATCACCCCTTCAAAAAATCTAATGTTTCATATGGGGTTGTATGGTTTTTCCAAGACTTGGTTAACATCTATATTTCAGATTTCTACTTGTCCATTAGTTTGGGGGTGATATGAATTGGTGGATTTAAGAAATACCCCATACTTAAGAAGAATGTTTTTCCTATAACAATTGAAAAAATGTTATCCCTGGAAATTAATTATGAAACTAATCCAGCCAAATCTTCTGGAAAATTGGGACCTCGCAAAATCATCAACTAATCAAGAGTCATCAGTACATGTGGATTTTTATTCGACCCATTTCAAAATATAGTCAACCACCAATAATACATAAAAACCAAATGAATTTGGAAAAGGTCACATAAATTAAATTCCCCATGCATCAAGTATCTCATGAAATAACATGTTTTGTTATTGAATTTCATTCCAACATTGAGACATTCCCTTTGAATTTACATCTTCTCCATAACTTAATAAATCAATGAAAATTCTTAAACAATTTAGGCCAATAAATTATTGATTCATGGACTTTTCTAGATATACGTTGAGATTCAAAGTGGCCCCCATATGCCAAAGTGTGGAAGAACCTAAGGATAGAATGAAACTCATAGTAAGGGACACACCTTTGAACAACCTTATCACTAAAAATTCTACACGTGTATGTATCACCCCAAATGTACCAATATGACACATGCCTATGAATTTAGGATTGTGAAGTGATATAACCTACGGGGATCTTATATTCAATGTAAACATTAATAATGTCGTCATACCAAGGGTTATGTTTGACTACATCTTGAATGCTCTCATTAGGAAAGAATTATCTAATGTGGAGAGATGAGTCAACATGGTTGTCCAATGGAGGGAAAATAATACTAATTTAGATAGATACAAAAAATTTTACTCCTCTAATAATATTAATATTATTTTCAAACTTCGTGAGAAGGGGAATTCACCAAATTGTGTGGGGCTTAGCTTGATGCTTTTTAAAAGAAAACGAACGGAATCATGATCAGAAAACCATATTAATTTTGAACCAAAAAGATATCTATGGAATTTTTAAATGGAAGAAAAAATATAAAGGAGTTATTTTTTAGTGGTAGTTTAGTTTTCATAGGTAGGGTTAAGGGTACGTGAGTCATAAAAAATGATATGATGAGACTACTCAAACATTGTGATAAAACTAACCCATCAACAAAGCTAGATGCATTACACAAACGATTGATGGGTTTATCCCCACATTATTGTTGGATGATGGGAGGTGATGTCTGACTCTTTTTTAATGAATTGAAAGCATCCTCACAATTTTTATGATAAAAAACTCATAATACATTTTCAATAATCAGGACATGGGAAGTTTTATCTTACTAATATTTTTCAAGAATTGGCGGTAAAAATGAACATGACCCAAGAAATATCAGACCTCATGAACCAATTTTGGATATCAAAAGGTTGAAATTAATTTAGTTTTGGATTTATCTACTTGAATAATTAAATTTGAAATAATATTCCCAAGAATTATCCCCCGATCAACCATGAAAAGTAATTTCCAATAATTTAATAGAAGATAATTTTCAATGGAAAGATGGAGGACATAACCAAGGTGTGCCAACCAGTCAACCAATGAAGTGACATAAACTATGAATTAATCCATATAAACATACATAAAATCCTCAATGTACTTAGAAAAAAAATACTCAACATATATAATTGAAACGTACCAAAAATATTACATAGACCAAAATGTGTCATTCTTCATGAAAATGTGCAGAATGGATAAGTAAATATGGCCTTTTATTTATCATTAGGGGCTATAGGGATTTGTAAATAACCCAAATATTTATTAAGGAAAAAATAATGGGGCATACCAACCTATCATTAAAAAATTATTTCAATGAAAGGTAGAAGAAAGTGGTCCATTCATGTGGCTTGATTTAGTCGGTGGTAGTCAATACAGACTCACTAACTATTTTTCACACGCATTGTAACCAATTAATTCCATTAATTTGACTCAATCGTCCTTCTAGATTTTCCAGGCACAACTTGCCATGGGCTAACCCTATTACTATCAGATATATGAGAAATTATCCCAGTAGTAGGTAATTTGTCGACTTCCAATTTTACAACATCATGGAGACTGGTATTTGACTGAAATTGAGAATTTCTTACTGGAATAGCTTCATGATCTAAACATATATGGTTTATAGAAATATATTGGATAATACTGGTAATATCATATAATATCCATCCTATTAATTTATAGTCTCCCAAAAGGTTAAGCAGTTTCGATTCCTATAATGGAGAGAGGTTATTGCTAATAATGATTAGTAACTGGTCAATACCCACATGATATGAATACTTTAAATTATTTGGAAGTGGGTTTAGTTCAAACAATAGTGGTTTCTGGATTGACATTGGGGATTTAGGGTGAGTTAGGTCCATGAAACAGTCTATCTCTTAATGTTTTGTCTAAAGGAAAGAGAATATTAAAAATTATGATTTGCAGAATCATAGATGGTCATGGGTACTAAGGAATGAACACACTCTTCAATTAAAGAACAAAATTTAAATTTTTTGTACCCACACAACACTCAAAACATGATTCAAAACTCAAATCATCCAATAGTAAAAAAGAGAAAAATGCATTAGATCATGGGTCAAGAAGATAATATTATGTTTGTGTGTCCTTAGAGAGGACGTCCATAGAATATATAGGAAGAGTAGAGTGATCTTTAGTGGGGTGTTTCATAGAATCAAGGATATTAAAAATCACCTTTTTACTACTGAACTACATTAATAGTGTACCATTATGAAAATTGATGGTCATCACTATTTTCATAAGGAATATCCTCCCAAGTAAGAGAGAGTAATGCCCATGGGTTCAGTTATCTTACATCTAATGAATATAGAAGTAGGTGAGGAATATGAGATTATTCTCTTTTACAATTATGTTATTGACCACTCTTAATGGGGGTGTTGTGCTCCAGTTGGCAAGTTTCATTTTGATATCTGTCAGTTGATTTTAACTAATATGTAGAGAAGTGTATTAAGAGTAATAAATTACATTAATTGAAGAGCCTAAATCAATAATATCTTTAGAAATGAATGTCTTCTCGATGGTGTAAGGTATCATTAAGTTTTTCCAGTCCTTTAATTTGGTTGAATTTCTGGTTGAATCAAGGCCGATACATTCCTTTATAGGATGTCTCTCTCATTCTCCACTATCCTTATTCTATGGGTGCAAAGTTCATTATAAAATTTTGCATAGTGATGAATCATTTTATCTAAATACAATAAAATAATTTAATCATAAGCGTTTTTAAATGTATCTATTCTGTCATTATCTATCTCATTGTCAACATTTTTCTAAGATTTAGTTATTCTTTAAGGGAATATAAGAGAATTTGATTGTTCATGGGAATCCTCAATGACAAATTCATTAACCGTTTTATTATTTTTTTGTTATGTGAAACATTTTAGGGTTGGGAAATAGTGTTTTCAAGTGGAGGGCATGCCCATTTGTTGTAATCATTGGATGGAGAAACATCTATACCACTATGAAGTGTGATTGAGAAAACATTAACTTTGTCTTTTGGATTAACAATAGTCTAGGATGGTATTTGCCTAAAACCATTCATCTTTATCTCACAGATGGTATACTTAAATTTACCCACATCAGTTTTTAGGTCTTGAATAGATGATTTTGTGGTCTATTTGAATTGGATAGTGTTTCCATCCATTTGTGTCATCATGTCTTCTAGGATTGGATATAATTTTAGAGGGGGTTTTTGGAATGACCATTGGGGTTTTTAAGATTTTCTAGGTGGTGGTGGGTGGCAACTCTTCCCTTGTCCGATCCATTATTGTTGAGTTTTGTTTGAATACCACCTTTTGTATAGGTTTTGTTGTATTTAAACCCATTATTGGCTGGATAGTAAGGTTCTTCCCTAAAGGGTTGGTTATAAGGGTGTTTTGAAAATATAGCCTCACAACTCTCAGATGTTTCACTCATTTGGGTGCATTGGTAATAATAGTTCGCTTCATAAGAACATATATCATAATGGTTAGGAGGAATATATTTTTATTTGCCTTGAGAAATAGAATGTTTTCTTCGAAGGGAACTTAAGTCTTCAA
This sequence comes from Viscum album, assembly GCA_963277665.1. Taxonomy (NCBI): domain Eukaryota; kingdom Viridiplantae; phylum Streptophyta; class Magnoliopsida; order Santalales; family Viscaceae; genus Viscum; species Viscum album. Next base: position 1,677,771,231 of record OY728143.1, on the reverse strand, counting down.
TCTTTGGGTCCACCTTCTTCTCTTAGTTAGTACATTGAATGTCATGTTGACCTAAAATGGGTACACTCGACCTCGAAATGAAATGTTTTTTATTTTGTGTAATGTTCTCAATTAGGGATATTGCATAAATTGGGGTCTTATAGACTTGATCACTACCTACAGTAGAATAAATCATATTTCAATCAATATGAATTAAAACTTCATTAAAATTCTATATTAAAATTGGATCACTAATTTGGTGGCGTGGAAAACATGAAAATCCTATTTTAACTATTTCTTAGTATTTATGAAGTACTTCCCCTATGGATTATCTTATCCAAAATATTTATTTCCTTATTTTTTCCATTCCTGAGTCTATGAATTATTTTTCAAGAAAAAGGTATTTCATGTCCACCCAACCTCAAAGTGGTGAATTAACATAATATAGATAGTCATTTGCAATGTCATATAATGAAAATGAGAATTCCATAAAATTAAATAGTTCATCACAAAAATTATTTTGTTTTAATATGGAACACACAATATGAAATAATTTATTTTATTATGTGGATATTCTCCCACAAGATCATGGAATCTTGTAAAAAAAATAAATTAAACTAGATTTAAATTCAAAATTGGGTCCCTCTCCATATAATTGAATATAAGTGGGTTAGATATCGTCATCAAGTGAGGTTAGTTGTTTTTATGTCTGGTTATTTTAACACATGTTAAGTGATTTTATTTGAGTTTTTATGTTTGTTCTAGAAGAATAAGATGATGGATCAAGAAGTGGGTCGATGTTTTTTGTTCCCTCCCCCAAAGGAATGTTTGGTTCTTCTTAGAGTCGATGACATAAGATCTTTTCTGGTTTATGTTATCATGGATATACATTCTCTGATGAAGATCACATCATGCACATGTCCGAAAATGTATTATTTTAGAAATAAAAATTAATCAAATTAAAGAAGAAAGTAAGAGAAAAAATACATAAAAAATATGAAATACTTTTATAAAAAACACAAACTAAAAAATCACTCCTTAGTAACGATGGAACAACTTTACCACGTTATCATGACATGTCAAATTGATTTTGATTTAAATATTATTCTATAGTCTCGAGAAGACCCCAGGTCTTATCTCAAAGAGTTTTAATTTGTTTAGAGTGAGTCTTCTTAATATAAATTACTAAAAAGGGGAGTGTTTGGAAAATAAATTAAAGATAATGACACAAAATAAAGAATTTAATAGTTAATGAACCATGTGGATTTTGAAAAATATGAATCAAAGGTTTTTTTCTGAGTTCAATTCACAAATATTAATTTCATCATTCATAGATATTAATTATTTTTTTATGTTATTCTTTGGTTGAAATCAATTGGAATCCTGATTACTTCCCAAGATATTATATCAAAGCATGTCGAGCCAAACCTTGACATAACCACTGAATAGACATTGCCCAGAGATCCTGAATTTTATCATAACATAAAAATAAAATTTAAAATAATAATATGTGGGGAAGAAAAGTAATCTTGTGATGTCCAATCAGAACAGCACATGTTACACACTCAAGACCTGACACTGATAGGTTAAAATTAAAGTGAACTTCATTTGATTGAAACTAAAAAATAATTCAAAAATGAATCAATGTATTATAAATCAAGATGAAAGGTTTTCAAACCCAAAAACACACTATCCCATTAGTAGTACAAGTGTTAGAATTCCATTTACATGATGTGTAGCACCCTCAAAATGAATTCCCTCTATTTATTCCAAGATCGAGGGGAGGAGGAATATTGGGTGGAACTCCTTCTCCATATGTTATCCCCCTATGAGGATAAGGGACTCTATAACATATTCAATAATGATTGTAATCCACTAGAACTCATAATTTTCTGAACATGACTCCTGGTTTGAACATTAAAATGATGTACCTGTTTGGGCCTTTTATCCTCAAAAGGGGAAGTGGTTTTGAGAACCTAGTTTTTGAGATACCCTTTTTGTATTGGTTTTTGAAAAGTATTAAAACAAATAATGACTATGAAAAATGAGGAGAGTTGTATTCGGGAACCTTGACTAGCTCCCTATATAATTTGCTGGCCATTGGATATTTATAGTGGATGATATTGTCAAAATAAAAAGCCCTACTTTTTAATTATGGTAGATTCAATACCTTGGATAGATTGGATCATATGGGCCACCAGATAGAAGAACTGAGCTTTTTTTTTGTTGATATGGGTTAAATAACTTGATGTTATAGATCGTTCCAAAAAAATTCAGTACATTTTAATATACATATTTCGATAAATGTGCTAAATTGTTGATGGATGTCCTTGGGATTCAAGGTAGTTTGGACCATTTTCTTCAGGATCATCTCTGGGGTATCCAAATCACCTCCACCTACAATGAAAATATTAGAACAAGTATAATTGACCATTTCAAAATTTATAAATATAAAATAATTTCTTAAAGAATGAAGTGAAATTTGATATTAAATTTTTAATTTAAAATAAAAAACTAGTTTAATCAATGGTGTAAGGGTGAAATAATACCATGAATCACAGTGTTATGATCCCCTATTCATGATTTGTTTCAAATTAAAAATCATTATTAATTTAATTTTTTCTTTAATACACATTTGGTCTCGATGAAATTATTATCATCTATTATAAAAGCAATCTCCCATGTCTGATTAATCTGAATTTTTTGAATCTATTCATTTATAGCACAATCCCATTTATCATCTAGAAACTGTTATTCACATTATTTAGGCTCTACTTGAGACATGAAGGATGAATACTATAAATAATTCATTCTTCATGTCTGAATATTCATTTTCTGATCACCAATGATGTTTTTCCTATCAACACAACATCTACAATGTAGGGTGTCAAATGTACAGGTTGGAGAGTACCATCAGAATGATACCATATTGAACCTAGAGGTTTCTCGACTGACCCTAAAAACTATATTTCCCCACCATTCATCCACTCAATGATGGATTGTGGACAATAGGTAATGGAACCAATTGCTATCCCCAGGTGTTTTGGGTGAATATCCTTGATAAATAAGAATCAGATCACCCCTTAACATAAGAAGGTTGACCAGGAGGACAATTATGGACTCATTGATAATTAACATGTTACCATTAAAATGTCTCTTATTGGAAATAACTGACTCCAACACCATCCTATAGTGAACCCTCAACATGATTAGGATTCCTTCCTTAGGTGTCCAAATCCAAACATCTAAGACCTAAGAAAAACAGATGGACCACAAAGGGCATTTACTGGTCAATAAGGGGAGTAGAGAAACCTCTTCCCCATCTATAGAATCCCACAAATCAATTTTTTTTTGGAAAACTAAGAACTAGAAAAACACATTCTTACACCAAACCAACATATCAGAAGACACATATGTCAACATCATGAGAAGCCCTCCAAAAAATGTTTCATATAACCATGCTTAGGCACAAAAAACCTATCCACATCCAACAACTATTTCTAGAAAATTCATATCACATCATCCACAAAATACTATCAGTTAAATTACTTAGAAAACAGTGGGTAGGGTCACATATATAGTCGAATTTATCAATATTTCAAACAATATCATCTCGACCCATCTAGGTAATTCATTCAAAATATCTCAAAGACAAATAGTAGGAAGGCCCATAACTCTACCCCCACACCTGATCGGTTTTAGTATCCACTGGCATGAAATAGATGACAAGAGAGGGAATATACCCCTACTCCATACACAGTACGAGAATATATCCCTGTTCTAGCTATTGATTTCACCAATAACATCCAGAAATTAGTGAAGGGGTTGGAATTTTATTCAACATGATCTATAAACCATACTGGATATTGTAATACAAAAAGTAGTTTAAATGTGAATAAATAGAACATCATCAATAAAAATGGGTTGACACTTCAACACATCTCTTCAAAGAAGACACAAACCTATGCTACAATTCGGGAAGGTCATGGGGAAACATCTTGAGAAATATATGTAAAATTCTATTGATTCTATACCCATGATCCCATTCGAATTAATCGTCATATTCCAATGAAAACTCTGATGCGGTCACATACCCCTGAAGAAAATTCAAGAAAAATATCATTAAATTCAGATAAAAAAACAATATCTAATAAAACAAGCTTCCATACTAGAAAACCAATTTTCTCATCAACTATCCCCAGTCAATTGTAATTATTCATTTAAAATAAGGCTCACTAGGTATGGCTTAAAAATTATGAGAAAATCATTAATCCAACTCTAATTAATGATGTGGTTCTTAAAGAGCTCAGACACATATCTGTGGAAGCTCAAAAACATACTCAATAATTACAAATTTACTGAAAAAGTAGAAATTATTCTGAAGGTTCACCCAAAACACTTCACCAAAAATGATTATTTCATGTTAATAATATGTTATAACTCAAGAAACCATCTCCTAATGAGAGTTATAGGAGGCCTCATTGTAGCTATAATATCATGAATAATGTATATATTCCCCTAAATGTCATCCACACTAAAGGACCTCCCCATGGTAAATGTGTCCAGAATAATCATTGTAGCTAGACGTCAATCTATAATGGTAGTCCACCCCATATTGGAATTCACTATGATTTTTCTCTCTGAATTAGTTTTTCACTTCATCAATATGTTTCTCCCCCAAGTGATTTAATAATGATGAAACACTACTACCATTATGAATTTGGTAAAATGAATCCATTCATGTCTGAGGCCTTGTCATAACAAGTAAATTACATTCTCAGCCAGAAGATTGTTTGAGGTGATGGTCACTCTCCAAACCACCCTTGGATTTTCTGACTTCCAATGTAATAGATGAATCCCCCAACAAACTCATTATTTACACTAAATTATTATGAATGAATCTACTTTCTCCATACTTGGTTGATGATAATCTAGGAAAAATATATATAATAATTTTTGAATATTAAGAAATGGTTCGAGAAAATTGACATACTGGTAATTTTTTATCCATTTTCCACTTCTAAGTTCATCATTCTATAAGCCTTATCAGAATATATTCTGCAAGAAATCTGCTTAAATATTTGGAACACTTTTAATCACATCAAAGTAATGTTATTACAATAAGATTAATATCTAAACAATGTCATGGTAATATAAGGGATATAACAACAATTTAATTTTTCAGATCTAATGAAAACAAAAAGAATAAAAAACTAGGAAAACAACAAGGATCCATTTGCATTCATGTCTCAGTGAATTAATGGAATTAAGTTACCAGACCAAAGATTCCCTATATGGTGTTAAAATCAGATGATTGGGTGAACACAAAGTGTTTCAATTAACCTTTATCCACAATTAGAACAGTATACTAAATATGACATCATGTAATGTATTTTCATTGTTCTCACTATAACTGATGGACCATGTTCACTTTAGATGATATGATCATCAAAAACATTAACCAACTGACTATCACCTAGGTCAGTCCAAAAGGGAGAACACCATTGAATTACTTTTTCATCAGGTTAATGAAAATATATAGAAATCCCTCTACCTAAGAGAATTCAATCACCATATTACCCAAATGTCAGCAATAGTGAAAATTAATTTTGCAATAGGAAGCTTGGGAGGAAAAAGTATGATTCAACTAATTAATGATAGAAAAAAACTCTATAAAATAAAGATAGAAAAATGGGCAGTATCAACCACAAAAATCTAGAAGAAACCCATGCCCACATGGCAAGATGGTTTTTTAACAAAACATTTAAGGAAAACAAACATGGATTGAAAGTTTGTGTATGTAGATATGATGAGAACCAGATCATAGAGCTTGGAGATTTTACACCACAATAACCTCTTCCGGAGAGGCATTCAGTATTCTCTTAATTAGGGGGGATACACCAATAAAAATCCTCCCTATTTTTCCCATCCCATGGTATAATATCATTATTGAAAACATGAATGAAGAAATATTATTGATATCACCATCATATTACCATTATTTATATAGCTCCAAGGGGAGTTGTGAAAGAGATTACTAGGCATCATGAAGGGAACAAGAAAATGATGTCTCATATATAGTGTGTTGAAATTTATGTAATGTGTTATGCATCAATGATGTTCATTAACTCCACCCATAAAGACCCTATAAAACATGATCCTAATAATAAAGAGCATGCGGTGTATGTTTTGATGAAAAATATGGTCCACACAAAAACCATTGATATAGGTGTGCATACCCAAAACCATATGGTGGATGTGAATTTTTTTTATTCTATGAACAGCTCCATTATTACCTCCATAATGAGCATCCAATGATTAAAATGGAAAATTTATGGTTACATCTCTCTCGCCTCCTTAAAGGTCAAAACACTAATACCTGAAAAAATGTGTGCTCATCAAGAGTAAAAGATTAATGAATTGGGAAGTATCAATGCCTAAGTAACCTACGAAATTGTTCCTCAAGTATATTTTTTTTGGGAAAAAAGAGCCGCATACCACACTCCCAATAAGTATACCTCAATAAAGATCAATATCCATAATAACTAAAATGAATTCGCAATTTATGCTCAATGTGTGTTACTAACAACTACTATACTTACATCAAATGATAAAAAATTACGAGTTCCCTCTAATGGGTAAACAACTCAAATGGGGCCATTTTCATCATTGTAGACTTTTCTATCTAGATTACCCAAGAAGATATGAGCAGTGCTGATGCAGTTGTCTCTACAATATTTGGGCTTCATTTATGATTATTTATATCCTGTCAACCCACAATGATTCATAAATACTATTGAGTTTCTGACATCTCTAATATTATATATAGAGCACTGATGTGCTATGGTATAATTATTAACGAATCCTAACCCTGAGTTGGATGATCTGAATCTTCCCCCGACAAACATTGAGAACCCAAATTTTCCAATTTTCAATGGATCATGAGTCCCAGAGTAGCAGTTGACACATTTCATGTCCCATAGTGACCCTATGATGGGGACCCCTATGTAACTATAGGGAGTGATGCTCATGTTTCTCACAGCAACATTTCATTATCAATCCTTTCGGTAGTATACAAAATTCTAGGATCAATCACATATAGGTTGGGAACATATCCATCAGAATATTCAATCCCAATTATGATAAATGCTGCAAATAAAAGTCTCCAACCCCTCAAATTTTAATTATAAGGAGAATGAGAGGGCCTCATATATCATTTCTCTGTGGGAGGGGTTGATATAATACCTAAGCATACAAATTCCCTAGGTGGACTTGTTGTCCATTTATAAATATTACATTTATGAAAATATTAAAACACAACTAAGTCCTATAAAATATACATGAGGGTTTCACAATCATTCTCAATTTTATAAAAAATAGAATAATTCATTGCATTTCCCAAGGCTATATCCCTATAAATTCAATCATCATAAGAAAAATTAACATGGAATATAATGTATTCCACTATTACAACTTTGTCTTCACCTTTACCGGATGCATCTCCAAATCCCGCTCAATATCATCTGGTTCCCCTCATGATAATCAACAATGATACACACCACATAAAGATGAGAAAAGGTAGAAGAGGTAAAACTAGTTGCAGGAAGGTTAATTCATTCAAAAATTACCATTTCCTGGGAAACATCAACTCAGTATTGTAAAATAACATGATCGTGATTCCAAAGCCCACAAATCCAAATCTGTATAGTTCCAAATATCCTAAAAACTATTTCCCCTTTCATCTGACATTTTGGAACTCCTACCAGGATTGTTTTTTATCAATGGAATCATATAAAAATGATGGACTCCGGGAATGTGAATCATCAAAAGACACATGTACATGTAGCCTCTGTTTTTAATGCCAATTGATTGGTGGAGAATGAGTGGAAGGAAGTTAAAAACAATGGTAAGAAAAATTTCAGTGATTATATGGTCATAAAAATAAAAAAATATATTCATTATTTCCTCTAATTATACATTGAATAGTAAAATATTCCCCCACCCTCTTCTGCTCTGGCACAACTGACTCCATCAGTGATAGAGTTGTCTGATAGCTAGTATTCCATGAAACGACTTGGCTAGAATTACAAGAATCAATCCCATGAAGATAAAAACATACAAAGGACAATTTTTTCTCAATGACCCTCATAAAATTCATTCCCACAATACTAAATACATAGGTGCATCCTTGTGAAATGTCTCTACAAAAGAATACCATCTATATGGAGTCATCATGAGATGAAGAGTTAATATTTTGTCCCCTTAACATTATTCACTAAATGGATCCATTATTTGATGATGATTGTTATTGTGAACTAGAATTCACTAGTAATAATTTTTTAATTTGGGGAAGATGCATGTAGCTTCAAGATTACTAGGGAATACACATTCACTCCAAAAATCAATAATCATGCCACTTCCCCACTTGAACTGTCTATGTTGATGAAATCGTGCAAGAGACCTCTAGAGGGTTCATCCTGAGATTGAAATCTCCCAGACACATTCCATTTTTTTCCTTGATCCAATCATCACAAATAATAAATTAGAGGGTACATCATTACCTAATCAACCTCAGATTGTAGGTACACCAAGTTGACCAAATCGACCAAGGACAGATGTACCATTAATTAATATTCCAATAACCAATATTCCTCCATCATGTTCTATTTTTCATAATGATCCTAGATTATTTTATCGTATCAAAATTATTTTATGATTCACATGTAGATTCTACTACAATCCCTCATAGGTTTTGTGTGTGGTATTTTACTATAGAGGTATTTCATGGAGAGATAGATCCTACAAAATGTTACATGGTCATCTTTTCATAGAGCACGAAATTGATGCCCTTATATAAGGACAGATCAGAATATTTATGTATCTGGAATGATAATGTATGTTCATATAAAAAAATTCTATAGTGATAACAGCCTAATATTATAACACATGGTATTATGAGCACTTTGTCAAGTGAGTTACAATAATTAGCACTTCTCCCCATATGCATTAAATATATAGGGTTATGAAAATAAAAAAAATCTTTTAGAATAAATTAATATGTGGACTTGGTTTTGGGATCATGTATCTCACAATGAATTCTTGGATATTCAGAATGATACATCTGTCAACATTTTTCTGGGAATTCCTCAGTTTCATCAATAGGTGGATATTCCCTCATTACACAACCAATGCCTAAAATATATCATTAATGGCATGATTTGAACATTTCTTGTCCATAAAACCCCATTTGGTCCTATGAATCGTAGTATATTAATGTAAGATTTTTTCAACGGGAAAGAAAAAATTGATTTCCAAAATGGTATGGATATGACCCTATATAGTCCATTCATTAAGCATAGTTTATAGTACATGATTCCCATCAACAGGATCAAGAATGAGGCTCCAAATTCAGAAACATAATCAGTGGATTACATGATTTCTATCATAAAGACTAATCCAAGAATAACTATATAATTTGTTAACTCTCTAGAAATTTTTGGAAGCCTATGTGAGTATGACATAATTTCATGTCCGGTTCTTCAAAAAAACTACAACTCTCATCTGCTGGGTTAGAGTATGTTATATCGTCACAAAGAGAAAATCAATGTTTTTTTATCTCGTCGTCTCCCCTTTAGAGATTAAAAAAATCTTGACATAATTAATCTAGTTTGAAGTAATTGACTCACCTTTCAGAAGTTAAAATATTGTCTATTATTATAATTTCAATAGGTGTGTATCATCACCTACTTACACACATAACAATGAAAGGGGGAAAGTGGAGGAACTAGTGGGTTATGAAGATGATGAATACCTCAGGGATCCCCTCCATTATATGTGGAAGGTGTCCCTTACCCTAATTATAAACTCAATGTATTAAATATGGTTATAAAATATGTTCCAATACCCTCTCTAATTAGTTCATCCATGACTTCCAGAGAATAATATTTATATTCCTCTTTCCTGATTTTACATCGGGATTTCATCCCATGGAATTAAATAATGATTACAAGAATTGATCCTGAGGTGTCCACTCGTCGTATGGGGTTTCCAAATTATCATTAGGGGTACACATAAGAAGCAAGTAGAATTAACTGGACTCACACATCTAAAATTGATGTGAATGTTGAAATGTTTTTCAGGGTAGAAATCATCCATGATGTTTGGAATCTGAAATAGATGTCCAATAGTTTTCCCATACAGAATAATAATCACAAAATCATGGTATGCATCAATTTCAGAGATCTCAAACAACATTGTGCAAAATAAGACTTCCCATTCTAATAATAGCTCCACATATTAATTCAGTAGATGTTTATCAATCCCTCTTCTTTATGTATGGATATTCAAGGTAAAAAAATTAGAAGGCCCTAGAATATATTAAATCCAATGCCTTTATAGCCCCCTAAAACGTATGATTCTCTAAGTTAATTCCGTTTTTATTCATGAATTTTAGTGAGAAACTTCAACATACCATGAATCTGATATTCAAACCCTACTAAGGATGTTTTTTGAGTGAAACGTCGACAATTTCGTTGTCATGTCTCGACACCATCATGACCACCTGACTGATCATGAGACATTGTTCAACAAACTATGACACTATTGTCTAATGATGGATCCCATGCAATGTGCTTTAATTTTAACGTCAAGAAAATATCATGGCTTTATCTCATTCCATTATAGAAACAAAGATGACCCCAAGAAGAAGAAAAATCAAACAATAGAATGCCACCACCTAGAAACCATAGATTATTGAGGAGTTTGTTTGGACACTATGCCTACATCCGGTGCTTCGTTGCCAATATAAATGGAAGGTACCTAAGAATCACCAATTTTAAAAATAAATGGTCACATGTTATTGGAAAAATGTATTTCTAAAAGTATTCGATGACCATAAGAAGTATCTCTTGAGTCTTCCATTGTTGATGCTACCTTTTGACGGGAATCATATCATTTTAATTGTGATATCCTTATATAGATCCCTGGACACCTTATTTATGATAAATAATGATGAAATAAGTTAATTTAACATTTATTCTCTCATATGAACCATACTCAGCATTCTAAATCATTATTTAGATACCGAGAAGAGATTCTCAGCATTAATCATTGCAGTTCAGAAACTAACACACTATATATAGCATTGCGACATCCATTTGGTCTCTCACAATAATCTACTATAATATATCATCACCCATACTATTATAACATTATTAATAGTTATATTATTGGATATCATTCAAAATATTTACAGATAGATCATTCCTTGAGAGTAATGTAATTAAAGGATTTGATATATTTTCTTTTAGAACACCTATTTGTAGAAATAATATCCATAAATATTGATTCTATAGATGAGATATCCATTATAATCAAGATGGACCCAAAAATTGTGAAATTTATATTTGTGGAACATCTAGAAGTCAAAAATATAAGAGAATGGAAGACCCCATGCTCAACAAATTCGGGCTGGGAGTTGCGATCATCTCTCTATAAAAAGACATTTTTCATTTCTCCTTCCTGTTTTCACATGGATTCAAAAACAATTAGGTTAAATACTAGATCCCCATTACTAGCCTTCAACTGGGAATCCAAATACTAGTGTTCCACCTACTGGTGAAATTTTATTCATATTTTATAAAAAAATAGATCATTTAGGATTATGCCATAAGGAAAAAAATAGTGAATCCCCATGTTTAACTATACGTTTTTGTTAATGGAAGTATTCCTATTTGGAGCTGAAATTATATCATGCCCCACAGTCATATAATTTCCATGAAGAATAATCAATAAATATATTCACAACTATGGAAGATACATATTGGGATGAAACAGTCATCATCATCACACATCACAAAATGGTGTCACCCTTTACTCATTTCATCACAAAATATATCGATGAAATCAGTCTTATCCCTAAACCATATGATCATTCCACGGGTTCGGTGATACGAATCCTGGAATACTAGAAAAATTTAGTATCCCCATAAACCATAGCTAGTAAATAGAAAAATCATAATATGAGAAAATAATATTATTCTATATTATGGAAAAAATAAACAAAATGTACTCTATATTCAGGAACATGATGGAGTCATACTCAAGAACATTGTTGGAAAGGAGACCACTGTTGTCATGAAGGAGTTTCATAGAAGATCCTATAGTTCCCACTAGTTAGGGTTCATGATTTCTCAACAAATGTGGTGTCTTGGGTACTAATACCCCCACTAGGATGCAAGAGTTAACAAATTATTCAAAAAAAATTTCATTCCTTCAAGGTTAATTCCAAATTCAATCATCAACCATAAAGTTTCAACACTCTTTATAATAGTCATGTACATTATCCATAAATATAATGAACATAATATGTCTACATCCTCCTTAAATTTCTTGGATATTCAAATACATCCCAAATTCTACTTAACTCTTCATTGAATGGGATGAGGAAATACCTCTCAAATAAGTTGGGGCCAAAATCATTGTCTATTTTGTGAAGACTAACATCATTACACAATTTGGTGTCCCATATACAATAATGAAGGAAAATTATACCCATTTATATTCTACTAAATAGGAAAATATATATCTGGATTATAACATCAAATCCATCCACTCATTCCATTATCATACTACAGCTAATGGAATGTTAGAAACCTTCAACAAGACTATGTCATGAATACTCTAGAAGATGGTGGATAAAGATAAAAAGACTTGTTCAAAAAATATCTTTAATCCCTTATGGGAATACCCAACTACACCATAAACATCCAAAATAGAATCCTCTTATTCACCCATATAAATAATTTATCGTTTATTGTGCATTGAGGGGAAATATCCATCCACCACATTGCCATCAGTTATCAGCTATCCATGTAGGATAAACCCCCGAAACTAGTGGATGAACTACATATAACCGATGGGAAAATATTTCATTCATTATATAACATGAAGGTTAATCAAAATTAGAGAGAGTGTAATTTTAACAAAATGCCTTTATTATTTCATGGATGTTAAACTGGTATTGGACTTTATGACTCCAGTGATACTAGAATAGAAGACTCCAAAGAATCAAATATAGTGGGAAGGACCTTATTTTATAAGACAGGTCCACTATAATAGAGCTTAGTATTTGATCTCAATAAATGGAGAGATCATTACATCCACTACCAATGAAAGGTTTTGTGAAAAAAGTGATTTTTCTGAAAAAGGGAAGCAAATCTTAGTAGCTTGATGTAAAAATCCATTTTACATAATTGTTACATGACCATTAAAAGTGTTCCATTTCATCCACATCACTTGAAATGAAACTCCATAAAACCATATGATTTAATTATTATGACCCTGAAATACAGGGCATCATAGTCTGAGCTATAAGAATTTAATCTACATCGCCTAATGTCCTAGTCAAAAGTCATTAAGCTACATGACAAAAACCATTCCACATGATGTAAAAATTCATAATTTAAATCATTGTTGCCAAAAATTAAATTGTGTTTCGTTTAAATTATTTTTTCATAAGATCAAAAACATCAGTGCCGGTACCCTACCACACCATTTTCCTAGATCTATGTGTTGATTTATAATCACTTAAATGAAATAATAATTGATGCTCCGATCCCAAATCCTAGGAGTAATAGTAGTAAAGAAATCCACCTTCCTTGTGTAATTGTCATACCTAAATTGGAATCCTTCCAATAACTTTTTATGGATTGGTTCGCATTTAAATGAGACACATAGTGATTCCTAGAGCCCATATTTGGGTTCACCCACCAAAATATATATATTCTCGTAACATTTACATTTATCACCAATGTGTGGTGGAAGATACACTTTCCACACCTTGTTTCTCATACTGAGAATAACTCATATGGTATTAGTAGTTTTGTTAAAAAAGTATGGAATATTAATATATATCCGGGTTACCATGGTATTAGTCACATGAAAATAAAATCTTCACCAAATATATTTGACCAAATGAATTTAAACTAGTTGGTTTCATAAGAACTACCTATGTCTTACTTCACATTATCAAGAGAAAATTAGTGACAACCAGATCCTATATCTGAGTTAATACACAATACGAGAAATAAACCCACTCTCATATGTAGGACTTGTATCTATATAACAGGGTCTAGAATAGGTTCCTACCACATGTGTGATCTCCTATTAAAAAACCATTTCCCCACACATGGATTTAATCTGTATGTGGAATAATCTCTAAAACTACATCTGTATTGATTCCCCTTTCAATGTTTACATATAGTGACTCATATGTATCATGTACTATTGCTAATCAATGGGTCAAAAAAATCCCCTTCCACCCATACAAAGAATAATCTATTCAGAATATCAAAATTTGGGTTCCCTTATTCCGGGGTTTACCATGGAAACATATATGTCCCCTCTGACATAGTAGTCATATCTATTCAAGGTAATCATCAATTCATAAACAATTTCAGACCAACTTCTTCTATTATTCTCATAAATGTTTCTTTTATATGTCATACCGCTATTCAAGGACAATGTTATATCTTCATACTCATTCTATAGTTAATGGGGAAACAATTTCTATTACTTAAGGACTACTTCATCTGACTAAGATGTAAAATTACCTAGTTGGATATCCATTAGTCACCCACAAAATGGGCCTTCCATCTAGATGAATCCACTATCTGACAATATAATAACATTCCCCAATAGGATAACCAAATATTAACCAACAAAATAGGATCATAAACTAGTGATCCATTAATCCTAGGGAGAATCTCCTTCAATCTTGATAACCACTAATGACATCATGTCAGAATCCTCTATTCGATGAAATTTTAAAATACTCACTTTTATTCTTTTCCAATTTCATTATTCTTGATCCTAGAACCCCTAATATCTTGGTTTACAAATTCCTCCTTCGTGGAAAATGTATGTTGGAACAATCGTGGTCTTGTAGGCCTCATATTACTACTTAGTTCCATAGTACTGTTGTCATAGTTGTATAACATAGTACTATATAAATCATATTGTCCTCTTTGCATGATTTAAAAATGGTTGGTAATTCCTAAAAAAAATTCAGTAAACTATATTTATTTCATAACATCTATATCGCTTGATTTGCATTCTAATGAGATATGTAGTGACTACCATTAAAGATTTTTTTAGAGAAGCCTTAGTATAAAACAACCCAACTATCTAACATTCGATTAAGTCCTATATAAGAACCATTTTTACCCATTCCTAGGTAATTTTTAAATGAAATTATCCTTTTGTATTAAGGTTCATTCCTTCCAAAAACCAAACACTATATCCGGGGAATCCAAAATCTCCATGAACTTCCTCCGATTGTCGATAATAGAATTTTATAATTATTGGAAGCCCCATTATCATAATATTTAGTAACACAACCTAAGAGGATTTCCATAAAATTCCCACCAAAAGTGATTTCCAACTATTAGACGATACTATTTTACTATGTAGTAACATGCCTCAGTTTGTTTTTTTATAAATCACAAAGAAAACACATTTTCAACCAGTGGTAAATTCATCTAAAAGAGAGAACTCTTATATCTCTATAACCCCTATCCCACATATCAATTTTTTTGATCTGAATGACCAAAAATTATAGCCTACAACCTTTCCCTGTTAAACATAGAGATAGTGGGAAATACATTTACATATTACCTTCAATTGGAGAATCCTTAATATTTTGGCCAGAGGAAAAAAACCATAAATTATATCCCCTGATGGACTTATTATATTTTATTAAACTACATATCATAACAACATAGTCATAAGATGTTAAACTATAAAATAACATCATCATTGTAATACATTAAACTGCATGATCTAGGACATGGTCGCAAGACATTAAACTACACAAATCTTCAAACCCTTGTTATAGAGGAGGTTTTCCCCATACTGATGACCATTTAATATAATGTACCCTCCTTCACATATGATACATTAATATAGATGTGTTTTCCCATTCACAGCTAGTGCCAATACATATGCTCTCTTTATTCTCAAACACCAATAGAAAAACCACCATTTTTGGTCATTAGAAATCCATATCATCATATAATTCCTAGAAATATATAGTATAATGTCAAAATTAATGAGGATAAAATTGTTTTAAAATGTATTAATACACCATATTTCTCTTTATATAATATTTCTAAAAATTTCCAATCATGTTATCCAAATGATGGAACAATTGGACTATATTGTAATATACCCCAGTTGGATTCAAATCAACTCCCCCATAAAACGGTAAATCAACTCGTGGAATATTTATCCACATGAGATACCTCATATATTCCCATAATCCTAAATAATATCATGTTATATACCACTTTCCTATCATGGACACAACCAATTCATCACATACATGTCCCATAATGTGTTTTAAATCATATAATCACTAAATCGTGACTCAAAATTCCACATTGTGTATTTGAATACTGTTTGTACTTTACATGTTAACTCAAAAAGTTTGTGTCATCCTTATAAAAAAATTTGTCAAATCAGTTGGACAAAAAATTCAGATCTTTTTAGATCAACTTTCATAACATTAAAAATCCTCGAAAAAGAGACACGGTACTCATTATGTTTCTACCAGAAAATGGATTCTTGGGAAAAGGTTGGTTATCAGATATATAGGCATAATCCTTGCATGGACTAGGAATTTATCAAGAAATGAATGGATAAAATTATCAAAATATTTTAGCAATAGAACTCACAAATGGATGCTTATGAAAAATCCAATTATTTATTGATAATTATTCTTGATATTAGAAATAGTAAAAAATTTGCATGATGCCACAAACTACACAATGTTTTTAGGGATTATAATATAACTCTATAAACCATAAAATGATATTCTCTAGTCTATATAGATAAGAAAAATATTTAAGTGATCCCTATCAATTATCATTTTAATTATAATTTGATGAAATTCAATCAAATAAATCATTTTCAATGTTATATTTTGATTCTATTGAGGAATGGAATATAGGGACATGTGATGGGAAAAAAATCATTTTTCATTCATGTTCAAAAAAATATGGAATATCCATAAGTTGGTGCCTCTATGTAAATTACTAATATTTTTCTACAATATAGGCATTTTGGTGTTAGATTGGGGCTCTAGCACTATCCACTAATATGCTAATCTATAACAACTATGTGATGGGTTCATCCTCAACATTGCGATATTTCTCTAGATCCATGTAAATCATGACATTTTATTACCTGAAAGAAACCTCCATGTATTGAGGGAATCATAATATTTCTTACTTCAAAACAACCATTTCTTCATTAATGAATATCTGTTGGGTACATTTATTGTTTAGAAATTTTTGTAAATACACCAACTTAAGGACATCCTTGATCTTATATTAACACAAAACAACCATTGATCTTAAATTGGATAGCTAATTTTACCTCATCCCACTATAATCTTCATGCCTCATTCCTTTTTAGGATGATTCACTTTATAACATTGTTGATTGGGAGGTAAACAACCCTCTATACCCCAGAAAGTAAAAAATATTTTTAAGTCATTGATGTTGTGAGGGGAGATCATAAATAGGAATCTGAAAAAATATTATAGATGTCTCGGAAAAGGATAGGACATGTAATTTGAAGATAATATTGTGTCTCCATGTTCGACTCAGAGATGCACTCAGAATGAGAGATGTTTTCTGTTATTAGAAAACTCAATGATTCCCCATGTTTTGATTCCTCCATGAAATCCTTAGTTTGAACTACCAATGCTGAATGAATGGGCATAGATTCCGACAATTCATAGTCGACCACTTATGTTGATGATGCTAAATTAAAACTGACTACCTTCCTAAATATCTTGAGGATAACACATAAAAAAGACAATGAAGTAGCCATATAAATCGATAATATTAACTCATTATTTTATCAACTATTGGAACTAATTTCTTTCTTGTACTCATAGCCTTATAATTATGTATAAAAACCTCTTGAGAAGGAACATAGCAATGAATTTATATATAAATATATATGGAACAAGTTCTCTTGGGAATAATAAACATTGTGTCTCTCAGCCGTTATTGCCACAACAATTGGAGGAGAATATGCTTTGATTCCTCAATCAAGAGTTTCATTAGATAAAAAAATGTGTAAAAGTCAAAATTTAGTGATATAAATTGTATAAAAAGTCACTTAATGTGTTTGAAAAATTTATATAGTGGATAACTCTTGTCTTTCCAATAAAATAATATTATCCATCTACTCCCCTAGATAGGTGGTGATATTTTTGATTAATATTCTATCCTCAAGTTCTATTAATTCATCCATTATTTTGTTACATAATCCCTCACCTCTAGTAGTATACTCTCCAACAGACGTATTTGAGATGTAGGTATTAAGACAAAAAATAGCTCAGACATTGATTCTTTCTATTGAATTATCACCAAACACAACATCTTTGATCCTTGTAAGGATGGGATTAGAATCATCACATTCATCAAACATTCTAGGATATCTATCAACCCCTTTTGGAGTGGATAATGGGTGGGTGGTAGTTTTTGTATGGTCTTATAGTGTATATGTAAGATCTAAAATATATCAACGATGAAAGGGGGTGATTAGAACATGACACCTCAATGCTATATATTTATGAAATTACCATGAGCCTATCCCATATCAACAATAATGGGGGAATATGTAGTAGAGTGTCATGATACATCATCCTTTTGGAGGATGGATTCATCAGCATCTATTTGTGGAACCTCTAAGGTGTACCTCTCAATAATTGAATTAATAGTGTAAGATCACATAAGGGATTAATTTGGTGTATACTTTGTAAATGGAAAGAATGTTCAACAGATTATGTCAAGAATGTCATGAGTACAAATGACAGCACAATGACTTACTTTAGGGCATACATCGACACAAAATATGTAATGCCCTGACCCTAGAAGCCCAATGTCATTTCATAGTTACATATCATTAGAATGATCATAAAAGATCAAGTCTTGAAAGGCCAATTAGTTTAGTAGCCTTGAAAGTACTAGATACATTCATAAAGTTTACCTTACATCATAAAATGGAAGAATACAACCAAATTGTTTCCATAGGAAACATTGAGATCCCACAGACTATCCCTGTAGGTCAGTCATAATATACTTCTATGCATCCTGGGAAAAATAAAAGATAGAAAGGGGTGAGCTCAGATGCTCAGTGAGGATAACAATATAGCAGAAACATTCATAAGTGAGCATAAACATTTAAGGAAATGTATATAACTAAAACAAAAGACTATTCAACATAAAATTCATCCTAATATGGAAAATATAAATCAAAATAATTCCATTTACTTACTTACATCGATATTTTACTTATCGAATAATCACATGCAATATCAATAGCCACTTTCATAATGATAGAATGCATAATACTAGACATTCATAACCACATAGTCAAGGTCTTCTGCCAAGAATACAAATAATATTTTTTCAAGGCCCTATTACAAGACACTATTTTGTCTCATTAGAACTACCGATGCATTGAGGAGATATAGAAGGCTCCATCCACCACATACCATGTTCAATACATTCCACATATGAAAAGTTTTAAACATAACATAAAAATTCGTATTAAAACTAGAATACGGAATGCCAATAAATTATCCGTAAACCATGAATGATACAACAATATCACATCCACCGTCAAAAATATCACAACACCTTCAATACAATATAGAATTTTGTATCATAATAAATCAACTTCAAATAAGCTTACAATCCATCAAAGAATATTGACATAAGTGAAATCAAAACATTTTTTGAGAATTATCTCTTTCTATTTTGAAATAATTTAAAAGTAATATAATTATAAAATAAAACATTTTTTATGAAATTATTCTTATAATATTTTAAGGGATTCTTAGACGATGTTAAAATAGTGGAAAATAACCTCACCCACCGTATAAGTTAAAAAAACATTCTGACCATAATTTTTCCGAAAAGGTAAAAAAGTACCTTGTTTGGAAAATTACAGAATTATTATTTTAAAAAACATATAAGGTCAAATAAGGGTATAAATGATATTAAACCATTTTCTATTAAATAGTAAAAATGTTTTGAAATACATTTTTACGAAACATGGACGTGGATGATAAAGTGGTCCCAGTAGATACTTACAAAAAAATAACCATGTATAATAATGAAGTTGTGAAATTAACCCTTACCTTGTAATTTCCCTTGGTCAAGGGTAGGTTAAAATCTTGTAAAATGCTGAAAAAATGGTTATTAAATTATTCTAGAATCAGATATATTAATATGATATCATATATGATCTTTTAAAAATGCTTTGTTAATAATATCATAATATTATCGTCGATTAGGGTATTAACTCGTTCATTTTCCTTTATATGCTTTGTTACGTAAGTAATGTTTGTTATGGATAGGATTTATCTTATTAATATTCAGAATTATATAAAGTATTTAAACATTATTTTTAATCATCTAATAAAAATTAGTTTTTAATGGATATGATGGGGAATGAATCTCATCGCGTTAGTGAAGACGGTAATTCGTACGTACACACGAGTGACAATATCATTATTTTGATATTAGAATCATATATACATGGATAGTATATCATATATACAGAATCATTATAATTTTTTATTTATTATATACATCATATATACATCATTATTACACCCATCTTAATAGTAAGATATTGAGTAACAACTACACCACGACATGAAGACGGTAAGTCGTACGGACACACATATGGTGACATGTCATTCAAGGGATGGATAGAATAATGAATATGGTGGTACCATATTTACAATACCTTCACAGTGTAAAGAAGTTACCAGAGTTATTATTTTGTAATGGAAACAACAAGGAACGAAGAAGTGGAAGAAGAAAAAACCTGAAATAGGTGGTGAGATATTTACCTCTTCTTCAGGTTCCTTTGGGTTCTCCTTTTGATCTGATCAAAAGTGCTCCATAGGTTAGATTTATGACTAATGTAAGGCCTATAGGATGAAGAGAGGGTCATTAGATGGTATTTGGGCATGGGTTGTCCGAGAAAAATGGTTATGATGGTGTGAATTAGAGATAATGGGGAGTGTCCTTTTATAAGAGGGGTGAGGGGCACCTTAGGAAAAGCTAGAAATATTATTTTATAATAAAATATTTTTCGGTTTCTCATGATTAAAAAATAAATTATTTAAATGATAAGTTGGTTATGGGTATAAAAAAACTCAACAAATAGGTATTATATAGGTTTTGGTCACTATATTAACCTTATCGTTTAGATTTAACTCTTAGTTAAATAGTTTGACATTTACCATGTTTATTTTTATTTTTATATTATATGGTTAATAAACATACTATATACTATTAAGAATTCCCCAAGTGGTTAATTAATGATATAAATATCATTATATAAGTCTTTTGGCCTAACCTTATATTTTTAGGAATAGAATATCAATTAATAATAGATTTTTTTTGCTTTAAAATCTCTTTTATGTCAATTATGACACTATTTGGTATTTTGTTTTCTGCTAAATTAATAAAAACATTATTAGTTAGAAAAAAATTCATCTAACAAACCATGATATATCATATTAACCTATAAAATTAGTTAAATACATTAAAATTCTGAAATTACATTTTTTTGGATATTTATAATATCAATTATTTTATTATTTAATTAATTTGGTAATTACTAAATAATCATTGTGTCATAATATATTAAATTATTTAGTGCCTAAAAATTATAAATAAAATACTAATATGTAGGAAATATTTTTATCTTTCTAATGAATATTTATAGCTGAATGTATCTTGTTTTTAACCCTATATTAAAAATGGTTTAGTTATTAAACATTGAATTTAACACTTATAACTCTTCTTTAAATTAAATAATAATAAATATCATAATCTAATCCAAGTAGACCTAAGGGATCATATTTTATTCCTAAGGTTGTTTTTGGTCGAATTACACTTATCCAATAGAATAGTACTAGTGTTATGGTAATAATAATATCATTTTTTTCCTTAATTACCATATTAACTTTTAACTGTGGTAAATAAAAGTAAAAAGTTACAATTCACCAAAAAATATTTTCTCTTATTAAACCGCATTTTACATAATGATATCAACTCTATCTCTTGGATTTTTGAAATAATACTCATAGAAGAGGTAAAATTATGTTTTATGTAAATTTGTAAATGCTCCTAGGTGGTGGGTAAAAGATACTAAAAAGTTCAATAAAATTTTTATATATCTAAAATTATTTTAAATTGAATCCAATGAATTAAATTGAACTTATATCTATATTATGTATGTATTTTGACCTAAAAAATATAATTAAAATAAATAATTATTTAAATAAAAATTTGGTTTTAAACAAAAACTCATTGTTTTTCACTATTTGTCAAAAATTGAATGTTTTTTGAAAAATACAAAAAATTTACCCTAAGCTAATTTCGCTATTTTGAATCCAAAAATGAAGTCTATTTTGAAAGATAAAATTTATAAAATTTCAATAAGTGGGTATAACTATTCATAATGGCTAGTTTGATTGGTAGTGGTGTTTTAGAACTCCAAGTTGCGTACAACACATGCTATTGTATTATTCAAAGGGAAGCATATCGTGGAAGCTTGGGGTGTTACATTCTCCCCTCCTTAAAATAATTTCTTCCTGAAAATTTTTAGAGTATTAATGAATAAAAATACTCGATTTGTTCTTCATCATATGTTCCTTGGGTTCCCACATTGCCTCTTCCAACTTATGTTTTCTCCGTAAAACTTTTACCAGACGAGTCGTCCTGTTTCTCAGCACTTGTTCTCCTGTATCAAGAACCATGACATGCTCTTCGCAATAAGATAGTTCGGGTCCAATCTTTAATTCCTCATAGGTGAGTACATGCTGTGGGTCAGGCATGTATTTTCTCAATAGTGATACGTGAAACACATCGTGAACTTTAGAGAGACATGGTGGCATTTCCAACCATTATGCTACATCCCCAATTTGTTCTAGAATTTCAAAAGGTCTGATGTACCTGTGACTTAATTTTCCTTTCTTACTGAAATGTATAACACCCTTACATGGAGATACCTTCAAGAAAACATGGTCTCTTGCCAAAAATTTCAAATCCTTCCTTTGGTTATTGGCATATCTCTTCTGCTTACATTGAGCTACTTTGATGTGGGTTTGGATTACCTTCACCTTTTCCATCGTTTCCACCTCATGATCTGGGCCTATGTGTTTTCTTTCTCCAACATTTTCCCAATAGGTTGCTGTGCGACCTCTCTTTCTGTATAACGCTTCATATGGGGCCATCTGAATACATCAATAAAGTCTATTATTATAGTAAAATTCCACCAGAGGTAAATATTTACCCCACATTCATTGAAAGTCAAGTGATCTTGATCTCAACATGTCTTCTATGGTTTTAATAGTCGTTATGATTGTCCATCAGTTTTGGGGTGGTAGGCAGTGCTCAAATGAAGTTCAGTATCCAGGGATTTCTGAATAATTTTCTAGAATCCTGATGTAAAAAAGGGATCACTATCAGAAATAATTGATAGTGTTAGTCAATAAATTATTAACACTTCATTAATATATACTCTTACTAAACATTCAAGTGGTAAATATTCCCTTATAGCAATGAAAATGTCCCGACTTGGTAAGACGATAAAAAATGACCCATATTGCATTGTTCCTTCTAGGAGTCATTGGTAGTCCCAGGACAAATCCATCATAATATTATCCCATTTCCACTCAGGTATCGGAAGAGGTTGCATGACTCCTTCAGGTTGTTTCCTTCTAGCATTCACTTTTTGACAAACAATACATCTTGACACAAAATCAGAAATATCCCTCTTCATTTTGTCCTACCAAAAATGTTCCTTCAAATCTCTCTACATCTTGGTGCTACGAGGGTGTATAGAGAAATTGGAACTATGAGCATCATCCAAAAATTCCATTTTTAGATTAGGTATATCAGGAACACAATCTTTCTTCCCATATTTCAAAATTTCATATTCATACACAAAGTCACTGAATCTACCATCATTAACAACTTTAATATTATTTTGAAACTCTTTATCACCGGTTAGAGAACTCATTATCCTTTCTAGTAAATATGGTTTAGAACCCACTTTATAAAGTATTAATGTTTCACCTTCCATGGTGATTCCCATATCAATAGTTACTAGATCCATGTATATAGGATCCTTTTAAATTATTATCTTGTTCAAAAATCCATGATGCTTTCTACTCAAAGCATCTTCCACCTTATTTGCTTTCCCTAGGTGGTAGTGTATAGTGCAATCATAATCCTTGAGTAGTTCAAGCCATCTCCTTTTCCTCATGTTGAGTTCTTTCTATGAGAAAATATACTTCAAACTCTTGTGATCGGTATAAATCTCAAATTTTTCACCATAGAGATATTGTCTCCAAATAATCAGAGAAACTATTATAGCTACTAACTCAAGATCATGAGTAGGATAATTTTTCACATGAATTTCTACCTGTTGTGATGCATAGGTAATAACCCTATCATTCTGCTTAGGGACACAACAAAGTCTTTTATTTGAAGAATCACTATAAATAACCTACCCATCATTCCCCAATAGTAGAGTCAAGATAGGATCATTGACTAATATTCTATTCAATTATTCAAAACATTCTTCATGCTCTTTTTTCCAAAAAAAAAGTTAACCCCTTTTCGTGTGAGCCTTGTTAATGGGTTATCCATGCGGGAAACATTCTGGACGAAATGTCGATAATAACATGATAAAAAAATAAAACTGAGTAACTCAGTTATACTCATCAGTGCTATCCATTCATGGATTGCCTTTGTATTAGAAGGATCAACCAAGATTACATCCTTAGAAAAAATATGGCCAAGAAAAGATATTTCTTGAAGCAAGAATGCATAGTTGCTAAACTTCCCATATAATTCGTGTCTTCTAAGAGTCTTCAAGATAATGAACAAGTGATTTTCATGATCTTCATAGATTTTGGATAATACCAAGATATCATTAGTAAATACCACTAAAAATTCATCAAGATATTCCTTGAAGACTCAATTCATTAGATCGACGAAGACAGAGGGTGCATTAGTCAACCCCAAAGGAATTATTGTAAACTCATAATGCCCGTACCTAGTTCAAAATGTTGTTTTCGGAATGTATTCCTTCTTCACACACAATTGATGATATCCAGATCGAATTTCAATCATTTAAAAGTATTGTTCTCCATGAAGTCGGTCAAATAAGTCATCAATGAGAGGTAGGGGATACTTATTCCTTATTGTTATAACATTGATCTCCCTGTAGTCAATGCACAACCTCATATATCTATATTTCTTCTTAAAAAAGGATAGGTGATCCCCATGGAGAAACACTATGGTGAATAAATATTTAATTACTCAATTTCTATAGTTTTTTCTTTAGTTCCAGTCATTATACAGTGGCCATTATATAAGGGGTCTTCGATACGGGCCTTGATCCATGAAATAAATCAATGGAAAACTCAATTTTTTCTGGAGGATTTTCAGGTTAATCTTCTTGGAAACACATCAACATATTCGTTTCCAATAGGTACATCCTCTATTTCAACATTAATTCCCTCACTCACAGTTATTTCATTCTCTTCATCCCCAATAATTGATTTTAGTTGAGCTTCAAGGGGTAGATCTAGATAAGAATTAGGTGGTGACGATTCTTCTCTAAAGATAAGGTGTTCTTTATCGTCGCCATCAAAAACAGTAACCTCCATCTTCTTACAATAAATTTTTACATCATGGTCAAAAATCTAATCCATACTAACGATTATATAAAATTCAATAATGGGTATGATGATGAGATCAGGAGATAAAGAACATTTATATGGCCTAATGAGGACTAATTCACAAAACATTGTTGCAATGATAATTCCCTTAGGTGTTTTGATTAACAACTCCCTTGTTAAATCAAATTGGAAATATCTAATTTTCTTTGCAGACATGGAATATACGAAACAATGTGATGATCCAGAATCTAATAAGGCATTGGATAAACATGAGAAAACTATTAAATTATCTGCCACTACGTCTTTTGGAGCTTAAACCTCAGTAGTTGTGATAGCATAAGATTGGCCTTCATCCCTTAGCCTCTTATGAGGTAAGTTCCTATGATACTTAGGAAATTCATTTTCATAATTCCACCTTTATCTACAATTTTATCATTCAACCTCGACAGCCTATTTCTTCCCCTTGCAATCATGAGCTTAGTGGACTTTTTCACTACACTTATAACAGACTCCCATTTCCTTCAGTAAAGTACCAGGGTGATTCTTCAAACATTTACTATAGGATTTATATTCAACATTTCCATTCTCCCCCTTATTTCCATTTCCAAATTGTTTAGCAGATCTCTTCTTCTCTTGCATT
Source organism: Viscum album (assembly GCA_963277665.1). Taxonomy (NCBI): domain Eukaryota; kingdom Viridiplantae; phylum Streptophyta; class Magnoliopsida; order Santalales; family Viscaceae; genus Viscum; species Viscum album. The sequence goes on along the minus strand of OY728143.1, from coordinate 1,677,744,820 downwards.
GCATTAAATTCATAAGACTTAGAGAATTATTTTTCTATCTTGATAGTAATTGAGACAATACCTTCGTACGATGAGAAGGATTGGGAGACTAATGCTTGACGGAGAAATGATTTTAACCCATCAAATAAACTATAAGTCATAATTCTTGGGATATGTATATAATCTGCAGCATGCCTCAATAACCTTGTAAATTTAGCTTCATAATTTGCAACATTCTCATCCTCATTTTTCCTCAGACTAAGAAATTACTTAACAATATCTGCTCTTTGGTCATGAGGAAATTATTTTTCTAATAAAATTTATTTAAACTCCATATATTCCATATTTTATTCTTCATCATCTTCTTTTGTGTTTTGAGTCAATGACCACCATTGATTAGCATCTCCAGTGAGGCGGTAAACGTCCATGACCACTTTTCCCCTTTTGCTACTCCCTAAGGTGTGGAATAATTTCTCTAAGAAATTTATGAATTTTTTAGCTACTAGTGGATGTTTACCCCCATTGAATGTTGGTGGTTGTTGCCTCATGAAGTGATCTAACATTGATCCTCCACACTGCGGATCAGGGTGCTCTATACGGGTAAGGTTATTTTTCATAACCTGAGTGAGTTGTCCCATTATGGTGATTAGTTAATCAGTTCCAGTTGCATCACCAACTCCACTGTAATTATCTTGAGTAGGAGAGAAATCCCTTAATGTAGTGCGTGAAATGATACAGTTTACATTCCTTCCATTAGGATCCATTTCTAAATAATGGCATAAACTAGATTAGTTTATTAATTGAAATACATAATTCCAAACTTGTAAAGCACTTAACATAAATTGGACATTTTAAGGTTACAATCAATAATCATAAAAAAAATTTCTTTGAGGAAGTATATACTCATAAACCCTTCATAATGTTTTGTATTGAAAATGAGAACTATCCAATGAATATCCCCTGAGAGTGTCGTAACCAAGAGTGCACCAAGTCTTATTGTGGTTCACCAGTTCCCATTCGAATCTATCTAAATGTAGTGTATTCAGGTTTTACCCCTAGGTACAAATATGCCAGAGCCGCCTCTACCTTCTTGTATCTAGACATGGATGTATTGCTTATAAAACTCTCAAAATTTCTACAATACCAAAATTCTCTGAAGTTCTTCTGTACTAATCCTCAAAGTCTATCTTAGGGATATGTTCTCTAATAAGAGATTATCTAAATCAAGTATCCATGTTTTGTACAAAACATCGTTTGATACAAACTATAATGCCACAACACCAGAAGCCGAGATTCGGTGTATTATTACATATCATTTGCGTGATCACAAAAGATCAAGTCCCGAAATACCGATTAGTTTAGTAGCCTTAGTACAACTAAATACATTTGTAAGGTTTACATTACATCACAAAATAGAAAAATACAACAACATTGTTTGCATAGACAACACTGAGATCCCGTAGGCTATCCCTATAGGTCAGTCATAATATACTTCTTTTCATCCTAGGAAAAATAAAACATAGGAAGGGGTGAGCTCAGATGCACAGTAAGTATAACAATATAGTAGAAACTTTCATAAATAATTATAAACATTTAAGGAAATGTATAGAACTAAAACAAATTCCTTTTCAATATAAACATTATCATAATATGGAAAATATAAATCAAAACAATCTCATTTACTTTCTCACATGGATATTCTACTAGTTGAATAATCACATGCAATATCAATAGCCAATTTCATAATGATGGAATGCATAATGCCAGAATTTCATAACCACATAGTCAAGGCCTTATGCCACGATTCCAAATAATATTTTGTCAATGCCTTGTGCCAAGATAGTAGTTTGTCTAATGAGACCTACCGATTCACCGAGGAGGTATAGCGGGATCCACCAATCACTTATTAAGTACAATGCATTCCTCAAATGAAATGTTTTAAACATAACATAAAAATTATTATTAAAACTAGCATACGAAATGTAAATACTTTATCCATAAACCATGAATGGTATAAAAATTGAACATCTGTAGTCAAACATATCACTAAACCGTCAATACAATATGGTTGTTTTGTATCATAATAAATCTACTTCAAATAATTTTACAAACCATCAAAGGATGTTGACATAGATGAAATCAAAATATTTTTTGAGAAACATCTCTTTCTATTTGGAAATCATTTAAAAGTCATATAATTGTAAATGAAATCATTTATTTTGAAGATATTATTATAATATTGTAAGGGAAGCTTCAACGATGTTAGAACGTGGGAAAATAACAGTGCCCACTGTATAATTTTAACAAACATTCTTACCTTAATTTTGTCAAAAAGGTCAAAAAGTGCCTTGTTTGGAAACGACAGAAATATTCTTTTCAAAAACATATAAGGTCAAATAAGGATATAATTGTCATTAACCCATTACCTATTAAATAGTATTTTTTTTGAATTATATATTTGAGAAACATGGATGTGGATGATAAAGATGTCTCAGTAGATACTTACAGAAAAACAACTTCAGATAACAAAGAGATTGTGAAATTAACCCTTACCATGTAATTTTACTTGGTCAAGGGTAAATTAACCTCCTTTATAATTGTGAAATAATTTTTTTAAAATTATACAAGAATCATATACATTAATATGATATCATATATGATCTTTTAACATTTCTTAGTTAATAATATCTAAGTATTATCGTCATTTCGGGTGTTAACTAATTCATTTTCCATTATATGATTTACTATGTATGTAATGATTGTTATGGATATAATGTATCTTATTAATATTCAGAATGATATTAAGTATTTAATAATTATTTTTAATCATCTAACTAAAATTATTCTTTAATGGATATGAAGGCGAATGTATCTCATCACGTTCGTGGAGACGGTAATCAGTACATACGCACGAGCGAAAATATCAATATTTTGATATTAAAATCATATATAATTGGATATTATATCATATATAAAGAATAATTATCATGTTATATTTATTATTTACTTCATTTATACATCATTATTATACCCATCTGAATAGTAATGTATTGAGTAACAACTACACCACGACGTGGAGACTGTTAGCCGAACGTACACACGTACGATGACATGACATTCAAACTATGGATAGAATAATGCATATGGTTGTACCATATTCATAATAAAATCACAGTATATAGATGATACCTGAGTTATTATTTTATAATGAAAACAATAGGGAATGAATATGTGGAAAAAGAAAAAACATGAAAGAGGTGGTGAGATATTTACCTCTTCTTCGGGTTCTTCCTTTTGATTTTGATCGAAAGGGCTCTATTGTTTGGATTTTGGACAAAAGGAAGGAATATAAGAAGAAGGTATGATAGTTAAGAGGGTATTTGGGCAGGTTTTGGCTGAGCCAAATGGCTTTGAAGGTGTGAATAAGAGAGAATGGGGAGTTCTCTTTTATAAGAGGGGTGAGGGGAACCTTAGGAAAAGCTAGAAATATTTTTTTATAATAAAATTATTTTAGGTTTCTAATGGTTCATAAATGATTTAATTAAATGATAATGTGGGTATGGGTTAAAAACCACTAAACCAATAGGTTTTAGACAGGTTTGTGTCACTATATTAACCTTATCGTTCAGATTTAACTCTTAGTTAAATAGTTGGACATTTACCATATTTGTTTTTGCATTTTTATATTATATGGTTAATAAACATAATATATACATCCAAGATAACTCCAAGTGGTTCATTAATGATAGAAATATCATTATATAATTATTTTTTCTGAACCATATATTTTTAGGAATATAATATCAATTAATAATATAATATTTGATTTATTAGAGAAGACAGATATCATTAATGATGAAGATCATCAGACATACATATGCAAAGCCATAAAGGGAAATTGTCCAGCCAGAGTTGGTTGGTATCGAAGGGGTCTGATGCTACCAACTGATGGGCCACATTGTTTCCTTCCCTTTTGGTAATGGAAAAGGTACAGAATGAAAAGCATTGGCAGAGCGAGAGAATTTTCCTGATGATGACGCCAAAAGACTGGAGTCTGCCATAATTAGGGTTAATGGCATCGATCACGGGGAGGCAGTCAGACTCCATGTTGATATCAAGCCATCCATGTTCCCTAGCCAGCATCACACCTGCCATGATAGCATTAGCCTCAGCTATGGCAGGTTCCCAAAAGACATGATGTGATTCATATTTTGCATCAACGATTTTACACATATGATTTCCGTCCAGGAGGCCGAGGGAGACAAATCCATCCTTGGGGAGATATGCGTCCACGTTGATCTTAAGAGTTCTAGCCATTGGGGGGTACCTACGAGGAGGAAAATAGGGAGGAATATATGGCCTGTGATGTCTGTTGTGGTGTTTCCATCCCACAATCCATGACGTGGCCCATTCAGTCCGGAATTCAAGAGGTTTATGAAGGCGATGGAAAACATCATCATTACGCCGGACCTAGATGATCCAGGCCAAGGTACAAAGTGAGCCTGCATTATCCGATGAGTGAGAGGAGCACCAGTGCATCAGGAGAGAGAGAAGGTAAGAAACCATGGCCAGAGATGCATCTGGAGCTGGGCCCCATTTTTTTCCAAATTTCCTTAGCTCCAGGGCATTGAATGATAGCGTGCAAAGGGGTCTCTGGAATATTTGGGCAGAAAGGTCAGGCAACGACACTTAACATATGTCAGTAGACGCGAAGGCTCATGGTAGGTAGGGTGTCCGTGCACACCTGCCACCAGATGTGGTGTATTGTTTGGTGGACGTTGAGCTTCCAGAGTGATTTCCATGGTCCCACATTCTGGTCGACTGGGTGGTTTCCAAGAGTAAGTCTATAACTGGATCTCACTGTGTAATTGCCCGAAAGATCATTTCTACAGAGTAGATGGTTTGGTATTTCGTCTGGGATCTAGGGGATGCTTAGGATAAGACTTTGGTCTCTTTCGTTAAACTATTCATGAATCTTATCCAAACACCACCTCGTCCCTTGGTCAGAAAGGAGGCACCTGACATTGGCATATTCAAAGCCTGGTTGGGCGTGGGAGGTAGCCCGCATAACTTCCGAATCAATCAGAAAAAGATTGGTCCAGATATTCACAGATGATCCATCCCCAATTGTCCATCCCATCCCTTTTTTTAGGAGCTCTCGGGCCCCCCAAATGCTTCTCCAAAAGAAGCTGGGACAAGGGCCAAGAGATGAAGAATGGAAGTTCGTGTGGGGAAAGTACTTAGCTTATAGAACTCACGCACATAGAGATGATAGACGGTTAATAAGGTGCCATCCTTTCTTGGACAACAGTGCGTCATTGAAGAGAAGAAGATTTCAGAATCCCATCCCTCCCTCTGACTTGGGTATGCAAAGTTTCTCCCAGGCCATCCAGTGGTGTCTATTCCTTCCATCATTTTCCCCCCACCAGAAGTTGGTTGTACGTTAGTTGATCTGGTTGAAAATGGTCACCGGGAGCATAAATAGGGACATAAAATAACTAGGGATAGACTGAATGACAGCTTTAATGAGGGTCTCTTTTCCTGCTTTTGAAATTGTTTTTGGGGTCCAGCCTTGAATTTTCTTCTCAATCCTATCCACCAAAGATGCGAATATTTCTTTTTTGGACATGCCTATCTCCGTGGGTATTCCGAGATACTTTTGGTGTTTTTCAACCATATGTATTCCAACTGCTGCACAAAGTTCATCTCTGCTGGAACGAGGTACCCCTGTACTGAAGGAGATTTCTGATTTCCCATGATTGATTGACTGACCAGTCGCCCACTCGTACCAGTGGATTTCTTGGCTGGTCACCCGACATTCATTAATAGTTGCTCTGGAGAAGAGGAGGCAATCGTTGGTGAAAAAGAGATGTGACACGGGTGGAAGTACATGGCAGGACTTTTCCCCATAAATTGATTTAGCAGATGTAGCCTGGTAAATAAGGCTAGAAAAAACATCAGCCACCAAGATGAAGAGAAAAGGGGAGAGGGGATCTCCCTGATGAAGGCCTCGGGAGGGAACGAATCTACGAGTGAGCTCCCCATTGACTCGGATTTTGAAGGAGACAGTCGAGATGCATTGCATGACCATATCTATCAACTTAGTTCAGAAACCCATTTTCAACATCACGACTTTGAGGAAGTTCCATTCCATCTTATCGTAGGCCTTGGACATATCCAGTTTCCAGGCCATGGTTCCTCTTTTCGTGGTGGAGAGTGTATTCATAGATTAAAACACTTCACGGGCCACAATTGCGTTATCAGTTATTAGCCTCTTGGCCACGAAGGTGCTCTGGTTTTCTGAAATAATGTCAAATAATCACGGTCACAACCGGTTGACAAGGATCTTTGAGAAGATCTTTTAGGAGACATTGCATAGGCTGATAGGACTAATGTCAGGGACCTCCATGGGTTTCTTGATTTTGGGAATGAGGACGAGGACAGTTTTATTGATGGAGGAAATGCTTGTTCTCCTTGACCAAATATTCCTTACCATTTTTCATATGTCGGGACCGATGATGTGCCAGTATTGCTTAAAGAATAGGGTGTGGAACCCGTCTGGTCCTTAGGCTTTAGTGGGGTGAATCGGTTTCAGAGCCATGCGAATCTCTTCATCCGTCACATCTTTGGTGAGCTGCCGATTGATCTCATTAGTGATCACTGGTCGGATGCATTCTTCCACTTTAGCAAAAATGATAGGGGTTTCTGTATTGAATAGGTTCTGGAAGTAGCGTGTCAAAGTTTATTGAATTACAAAACTGTCAGAGACTATGCTCCCATCTGGTTGTGCGATGCAATTGATAGAGTTTTTATGGTACCTCATTGATGATTTCTGGTGAAAGTACCGGGTATTGGAGTCCCCTTATGTAATGTGGGTATCTTGTGCCTGCATAGCCCATATGCTTCCCTTAATGCGTAGGGTCACGTCCAAATCACTTTGCGTGGAACCAATCAAAGCAAGATTGCAAATGTATGGGGGTTGCTTGAGTAGGTTTTGAAGTTTCTTTTCATGGAAATCACAGTGCCTCTCCGGATGATGGAATTTCTTGTTCCTCCAAGACCTCAGGTCGGAGGCGACCTGTTGGAGGTTAAGGCCAACATCTTCATGAGTACTATTCCAGATTGATCAGACAACCTCTTCGTATTCCTGGTCCTTCAACCAGAAGCTTTCAAATAAGAAGGATCTATGGGGTTGTTTGTTGCGATCACCTTGAGTGCAGTTAATGAAGATTGGGCAGTGGTCTGAACAGTTGAGCATCATGTGGATGATGTGGAACATGGTAATGAGGTTTATCTAATCTGTTGATCCCAGAAATCTATCAAGTCATTTAGAAATACGTGTTCCCTCTGTATTACCTCGAAACCATGTAAAGCTATTACCCATGTATCCCAGATCGACCAGGTCCGCCCTAGTGTCCACGTCCTTAAAATTTGACATTTCCGCAGGATGTCGGACGTTTCCTCATATTTTTTCCCTGTGGAACATAATCTCCTTGAAGTCCCCACTAAAGAGAATAGGGCTTCAGAGCTCATGAAGAAGCTTATAGAGAAGGTCTCAGGATTTCCCCTTCTCATTGAGGGATGACCAGCCATAGAATCCCACAAAGGTCCATGAGAGGGTGTGGTCCGCCTGAATAGTCATAGTCACGTGGTTCGAGGAGAAGGAAAAAATCTTGACGTCGAAATGATCCTTACATAGGAGACAGAGTCCCCCAGAGTGGCCTTGTCTGGAGACCGGGAGACAGCCTTTGAAGCTGCATTTCAGAGCAATGCTAGTGGTGTCCTTGTTTTCTAGTATGGTTTCAGATATGAAAACCATATCGGGGTGACTTTGGGCGCAATTGCGCTGGAGCATGCAAACCGTTCGTGGGTTTCCAAGCCCATGAAAGATCTAGCATGAGACAATCATTGATCTAGGCAGGGTTGGGTCGTACCCACCTCCACCTTTGATTTCTCAGAACATATTTTCCAGCTGTCAGTTTTCCTCTCTTTGGAGAGTTCCCCATTTTCTGGCATGTTTCACTTCGTCTTTTCATATCCCCATGTTTAGGTTCCTCCATTTTATCATCACTAACTTCACGTTTCACCCTTTTCCAGCATCGAAGTGTGATTGGGCCTGCTGGTGAAGCTTCTGTCTTTCCATCTTTATCATTTGTTAGGGTGTCTACCATTTTATTTATGGGTCATGGTCGAGATCTCGTGATTCTGTGTGCATCTTCTTTGATCGGGCTCTTTGTTCTGCAAGACATTTTGGTGAATTCTTCGGCTCTGTAAGTGTTGAGGTGGTGTCCTTCGGGGGGAGGAATAGATGCTATTTTTCCTCTGATTGATTGAGCCCTCTTTAGGGAATTATAGGGTTCCAAGCATGATGGTCTTTCCCTGTTCGGTTCCCGCCTGTCTTGTGTGGGCCACCATGAGACGTTCTTGATCCTTTTGTTTTTCTGATTCAGGAATGAAGACATACCTAGTCATTTTGGCCCAGAGCCATGGGCCATATTGTAGAATGATATTTTCGGATACCGTCTCTTGTTTTGAGACACATGCTCTTTCCAGATGGCCTGGACGTCCACAATAGAAGTAAAATATTGGGAGTTTCTCGAATTCAAATGAAATCCAATTGTCTATGTCATCAATTTTCATGAACATGCCCCTCCTCAGAGGCTCTAAAACTTCAATTTCGGCTCTAATCCGAACCTCAGGTCCTATTGGATTGGGTCCGAGCAGTCCCATTCAATGAATTGGACAATGATGCCCCCAATTTCTCTCATAACATGTTCCGTTCATGCGTGGAGAGGGGTTCCTTTTATGCGTATCCAGAAAAGGGAGTGGGTTAGCTTAATGTTCTGGATATCACCCCCCTCAGAATTCTTTTATGTCAATTTTGACACTATTTGGTATTTTGTTTTTGTTAAATTCATAACAACATTATCACTTAGAAGAAAATTCATCTAACCAACCCTAATATGTCATATTAACCTCTAAAATTAGTTTAATACATAATAAGTCTCAAATTACATTTATTTGAATATTTATAATATCAACTATTTTAAAATTTTATTAATTGTGTAATTAGTACATCATCATTGTGTCATAAATAAATTAAATTATATAATATCTAAAATTTATAAATAAAATACCATTATGTAGAAAATATTTTTATATTTTTAATGAATATTTATAGCCTAATTTATCTTGTGTGTAACCCTATATTAAAAATGGTTTAGTTATTAAACTTTTAATTTAACAGTTTTAATGCTTCTTTGAATTAAATAATAAAAAATGTCCTAATATAATCCAAGTGGACCTAAAGAATCATATTTTATTTCAAAAATTGTTTTTGTTCTAATTATACTTATACAATATAATTAGAACATGTGTTAGGGTTATAATAATTTTATTTTACCCTAAATTACCCTATTTACTTTTAACCATTGTAAATAAATGTAAAAAGTTACTATTTTCCAAAAATTAATTTCATCTTATTGAACAAAATTATAATTAATAATATCAATCATGTCTCTAGTATTTTTGAAATTCAACTCACAGATGTGGTAAAATTATGTTTTATGTAAATTTGTAAATGCTCTTAGGAGGTGGGTAAAAGACGGTAAAATGTTCAATAAAATTTTTATATATCTAAAATTATTATAAAGTGACTCCAAGGAATGAAATGGAACTTATATTGGTATTATGTCTGTATTTTTACCTAAAATACATTTAAATAAAAAAAATAATTATTTCAATAAAAATTCGATTTTAATCAATAACTCAGTGTTTTTCACTATTCATCAAAAATTGAATGTTTTTAGAAAAATACCCAAAATTCACCCTAAGCTAATTTCGATATTCTGAATCCAAAAATGAAGTCCATTTTGAAAGGTAAAATTTATAAAATTTCAAAAAGTGGGTATTATTATTCGTAACGGCTAGTTTGATTGGTTGTGGTGTGTTAGAACTCGAGGTTGCCTACAATGCATGCTATTTTACTATTCAAAGAGGCACATAATGTGGAAGCATGGGGTATTACAAAATATGAAAAATCCTTCATTTTTTCCTCTATTCAGATGGCGTGGGACTTGTATTAATCCTCTTAGTAAAATGCACATGAGGTGGTGCTTGAGAATAACCTCCCTCCATTTCTTCCGCTATTTGGCTGTTACACTAGGATTGTTCTGGTGGTTTGAAAGAATTAAACCCTAATCTAATGGGGTTCTCTTGGGAACATATTTTAGAAACTCATTTTCCATTTAATGTTGTTTTTATTCACCCCCTTCCAAAATTGCTATGTAGGACCCCATAGAATTGTTGATTGGGGATGGAAGAGAAAAAAGAGATGGGGGACATAGAGAAACATCACCATCTTTGATGAAGTCATCCCATTCATCTATGTTGTGACTATATACCCCTAAAGTTTTCCTTGCTCAAAAATGTATGATACTAACTCTAATGTTGGGAAACTATCATCAGTTGTGTATATCAACATTTCTGTCAACCATAAATTTTGTTCCACCAAAGTCGAAATTGTAAACCCTACATTGGGTGAAGATTGTATTGGTTTTCAAATGATTATCATTAGTGGAAAATGATTATCAATGTAATATTAAGAATAAAATTATTTCAATATGATGAAGAAGATCCAAATTAATTGTATATGTGATCATTTATTAATATCTTGATATTCCCCAAAATATGTGAATGATTTAAAGATTGTGAGTTTTAAGGTGATGCTTGTAGAATTTTAGAGAATCCATTTGATGAGATTTGATGTCATGTCAGGGTATCATAATTATAAATTTAAATATGATGATTATTTGCTGATTTTTATTCCAAAAATATCACAATTTGTTTGGAGAAATTGTGATTCAACAGTTAGGAAGAAAATTAGGTGTAAAGGTGTTTCTAATAATATTTAGATTTGATAGGAATGAAAGATGTGGCTGGGAGAAAGGGATGTTTCAATACATACCTTAGACAATATGAAGATGCTAAAGATGTTTGACCAATGACTCTATATCATGGAAAGATAAGGTTCACGATTAAATAATTTTTTTAATAGAGATGACATCTATGGAGAATGAGTGTTCTTTCCGAATTAGATTATTAGGTGGCACCGTTTCGTCATGTATCCCAAATTTTTGGGCCTCAAAAGAGAGAGTTTTTTATTTTGGAAAAATAAATTTTTTAAAGGAGTTTTTAGAGTATATTTACTGGACCATGAAGTAAATTTTACATAATATATAGGCAGTATGGGGAGAGGCTTAGAAAATTTGGAAAGGAATAACTTTTCATAGTAGTGCGATGAGAAAAATGATGCACAGTACACAGACAATACACACAAATCAAAGGGGAAATGTTTCACAAGGGGGTCATGGTTCCTATGATGTTTTGAGTTAATGGGATGTCTCTAGTTTTTTGCAGAAGGTGTTATTCACTGAATTGAGTAAGGGATTTTAGCTGTAATAATGGAATAAAGGTAGTACACGAACTGTGTACATAAATGGTTCACATACAAAAATGATTCAAAATACAATTATAGTTCATGGGATAAGAATAATACATGGTGAAGTTTCTTAATACATTGGAGTCTCACAATATTCATATAGAGAGTAATTGTTGGTGTCGGCAGTACTATATTGAAAATTTGTGTAAAATAGATTATCAAAATTGTCAGAGTTATCTTCCTTTATAAAATTCCCTAATCCAATCATTATGAGTGATAGAATTATATTATAGAACATCATCATTGGTGGAATAATTTTTAGAAATATGAATTTGTTCACATGGAAGAATTTCGTGGAAAGGAAATAGTTTACATAGGAATGATTCTGTGAAGAACGATGTTCGCAAGAACAATGAAAATACAGAGAGCATTTACATTACATTGATATTACGTAGATCATTTACGGTACGTGGATAGTATATGGATAATTTACATTATGAAAATTGTACACAGAAAAAACACATAAAATTTATAGTATGTGGATAGTACATAGAGAATTGACAGTACAAAAAACACATACAGTAGTTTATGTATCCTAGAAAATATAATTTTTCTACATAAATATTCATTTTAATTCAAGGAATATTTATTCTGTTGATTGTATATTGATATGATATTCAATTATTTAGTAATCAAAAATTATATTTGTGATAATAGAAAGAAGTTGAAGAAGAGATCTAAATGAATTTGGGTTTTTACTGAAGAGGTATAAGAAAATAAGATAATAACATCTAGTGATCAAATTTATATTAGTTAATAATAATTAGAGTTAGAAAAAAAAATCCAACAGTGATCCTTCCAAAACACATTGAAATAATTTGTATAATAGGAGAAGATGATTGTGTACCTATCAAGGTTGTTTCTAGGATGAAGTAAGTTGAGATGGTTTCATGCTACTTTGTATGTAAAATAAGTGAGAAACAAGGTTTTGGAAGAATAAATAAGAACTATGACATCAAACAAGACAAAAAGGGTAGAGGACATTCAGGGTCTTACAAACACTCATTAACAAAGAGACTAATTTCTTGGAAGGAAGTGTAAAGATACAACGAATATCTATAAAACACACACTATTGGATTTATTTTAGAGTTATTCAGGGATGAAAGGGTATATCCTACTCATTGTAAACTCGCAAAAGGATTGTTATCTAGTGATTGTGTGGATAGGATTATTTCCAACCATGCGAAGGATATAGCTACTCCTGTTGAATAGTGAACACAGTAAAAAAATCATTTCCTATATTTATTTCTTTCATATACTTTCATGTGACATTGAAAAAAGAATATGTGAATCCATATCCTAACAGTTCTAAGAGGTATATGGATAAAAAGATATAATTGGATTCAAATGTTACCAACACTGATTCACCCCCTGTCAGTGTTTGGTATATCCCACAATGGTCTTTACTAAATTACTATCAGGCTGGATATGAGAAGTCAGATAGATATATCCTAGCCATTGGATGAATTTTCTTTCCTACATAAATAATAAATTTTCGGTAATATTTGGATATATGTGTACCAAACTAGTATTTCCAGTGGTCAAACATAATATTAATTTAATGTAGATGATTTTTGGAATGACTTGGTGTCCATTCATTTTGAAGAATTTTAATACCTGTCTACTATCACAGAGGACCAGGTGACAGGGGATTTAGTATCCTTCTAGTGATGATGAATATATCAATTTGGCCCTAAATATGTTTTTTTCTCATCCTAAGAGGTCCTATCGGTATTTTCCTAACATCATTTGGAAGACATCAGTGACTCGATATCCTCACCTTTAGTTTTGACCATTTTACTATGCATGAAATGACCGACAGTTGTCATGGATGAAACCCTAGGAATTCCTTTCATTAATTTCCTTTGATGGGATGGTAAAATCTACAAACTATTATACCTAGAATCCATTAGAATTGATGCACCTGATGATTATAGTATGATACAAAATTGGGACACCTCCATAGAAATCAGAATCTGGAATTCCTAAGACACCATCTAGTGTTTCTATAGACTGGCGTCCATGGGGGGGAATTATGCATGACTATTGTAAAAATTATGAATTCTGTTTGAATATATATAAAGTGTATTTCCCATAGATTATTTCATTTTCAACACTTAATTGCAGTATGTTACCTCATAATTCAATCATATAAATAGCCAAATAATTTTTATCTTTACCATTAAAGGTGGACGTCCTAGTAAAAAGATCAACATATGGACAGATGAATAATTCTCTCGATAAATTCCAAATCCTCGGTACTTTATCATGTGACATGATTATGGGATGGATGCTAGAAACAACTTCAAAATGAGTATTACTGGCATTCTAAGACATTATATCCACTTACGAAAAGAAATAAATAGAGTGTGCTGCAATCTCCCACCCCCATAGTACTTGAAATAGATCTTAAATTCTAAAGGGATACAATCTATTTTATCCATATTGTGAAACCCTATTGATATTCAATAAGATATGAGAATACAACCATATATGGATCCCTTAAATAGATTGGATACTATAGAAAATTTCTATAGCATCACACTGCCATTGGTTTCACACAACTATAGCATATAAATACTCATCATTATGAGAAATATATCAAGGTAGATTTACACATAAACATATTAGTTGGACTTATAACCTAAACAGGTATACAAGAACTTCTATAATGTAGGCTATAATTCCTCTATTTTTAAATTTACAGAATCATGTGGGGAACAATTAAGTAAAAAATTCTCATTTGAGTTTGAGGATTCCATTATCCAAATTCTAGAAATGATGTCACCCCATGTGAGATGATCTTTACTATACTCCTATCAGGCCACCATAAAAATGTAATGGGCCAAAACTATTTTCATTCTAGCATCATATCATGTTTGTTTTAGTGGTATAAAATCACCAATAATATACTTGAGTATAGGAGCTCAAGAAATAATGTATTCATGCCACAAGATAATATTGAATTGTCCATGATTTAGATGGAAATAATTTCTCTAAGGACACCATCATCTCAATAGATCAGGGATAATGTCTAGGTTCTAGTAAACAAATGTTTTCCCAAATCAAACAGCAATGTAATTTATTGAGTCATACATCTCCATCTTGAAATTTTCTCATGTTTGGTTCACCCAATATACCCAAATCCATTCTATCCAAGGTCCTCATGTATTTCAAAATTCCATGTCCTCCTTCCATCCTTGCGACTATTCTGTTCGTCAAGCATAGAAGGATGAATCATAACATTGACAACTTTACTTGAAGAAATGAAACCTAAAATCCATTTTAAAATGGATATGTTTCATGAAATAGGTAGTGGGAACCATCACTTCCTTGTATATACACCCTTATACGACACTTAGGTGGCTAGGAAAGTTTATTACACCACAAAACAAGAATTTGAAAAATAACTTCCAACCATTGATATCCTAGAATCCCCTAGAATTTCATGATCCTATAAGGGAAGATAAAATCATTTTGGATACTCATGTTGATACTACATCTAGTTCATATACAAATCAACTATAGTTGATTCACACTATTAATAATAATCTATCCTAAAAACATTGATCATATCATATACATGTGTAATATCTTTTTTCACAAGTAACCATTGGGGAACCAATGTAATACCTACATGAAGACATCACGATTTTATACAATGTAAAAAATATTGATGTAGAATATTTTGAAACTTCGGAAATGGAATGGGATTCATAGAGTTCCCATTATCTAGTTCAATGTGTAGTTATCCCAAAAATTTTGACTTGTGTAGGCTCCTCAATAGGGTTGTTCTATGAAAAATCGTCTCTCATGTGGAAGTTTTGTGTACATATAATAGGATGTCCATTAGAAGACCTATGGAAAAATTCAAGCATATAACCAAAACAGTGATTATATACATATCAATAGAAAAAATAATTAATGTGGAATGGAAAATTAGGAAAAGGATCATTGGAATTTATTCACACTACATGTCTATTAATCAAACATATATACTGAACCTACACACACATACATGAACACTAGACTTCCACATTAGGACTAAACTGCCATCATGAACGAGTACCTTATGTGGCTAACCAACACCTCCTTCAAAATATTTTCATCCCTATACCTCAATACAAGAACCTATTATTTCAATCAGATCTAGTCCTTAGGTATTGATTTTGTTTACAATCTATTTTATCACATGTTATTGAAAAATTATGAAAAGTACCTACATTATTATAGAAATGTGAAGATATTCATTAAGGATTAAATAAACTTTACCGATAAGTACCATATATGAGACAATAATAGTCTCCAAAAGGATCACACCATATCCTTCTGAAAAAGACTAAAATACATGCCAAACCTGTTTGGGGTACCTCCACCAGGCACCTACAAGTTTGAACTACCTGGAAGACCTCCATGAAATGTTCCCATATTTTTCTATAAATAGGTCTCTATGGATACTCATTTGGAAGACTGTAAGATTGAATGAAGCATCCATTATATTTTTTCATAGTATGTTTGTCCAGATCATCAAATATTCTACTGGTAGTTTTCTAAAACCTGAGAGAATGAGTAATTAAGGGGGATAGTGTGATCAATGTCTCTCTATTGAATGAAACAGAATAAAGTTAAATGAGGGACACTTTCCTCTTAGTTGGAAATACCTTGTGCAATAGTACATTCCAAAACCTGAGACCTATACAAGACCCTTCAAGGGACACCTAAGGACACCCATGGTTCCTAGAATAATGCCTGGCCCAAGAGTTTTTTCTTATGTTGTCTATTTAACAACACATAATTACCTCATGAAGGACTACCCACCATACACAATGAACTTCCAACTCCTCTGCGTTTTTCATGAATCACCTCATGCTAATAAATCCATAAACAATATGATAAAACTTGAATCCTTTTTTCAATCCGATAATGGTAGGGATCCCACTTCATTAGATTTTTCATATTTCAGGGAGCTAATTGAATCCTATACTAAAACATTTGCACTTTAATGACCATGGAATGATGAACACGAGTGTATCTCTCATTTGAATATGTATTTCTTATGTCAAATGTGTCTTGATCTTATACTACATTATGGGTAGGTTCCAAAATATTTATGAAGATATGAATCCCCTTAAAAAATGAGCCAATACTTATGTGTAGTCTCAATGATATCCATGTCTTAGATACTGGGTCTCATACCATGTCCTTCCCTAGTAATATGTATGGAATGGGACTCCAATATTTGATAGGGAGGTAAAGAAGCTCCCTTACCTTTACCTTTGAGGTGTAATGTCTTATTCAAATATATTCCCTAGAAACCAGATAGTAGAGAAACCCTAATAGATTAATACCCCATACATTTATTATGGGACATATTAATATGGGTAGTCAGATGTTTCTATCCAAGGTACAAGGATGGGAGGAAACTATAACATCAAAGAAACTTCTTCTTCTCCTATCTCCCAAACTACTTTCACTAGTAGAAGAAAGAATATGATGTTTATTGGATATTATGCTTCCTATTATTTCTCATATTGGATCATGAATCACATGGGCTTATACGTTATCTATAATCATGAAATTCACACTGTAATATCCATGTACTAGAAGAGTATATTTTTTTAGATTTTATTATGTCCTTCCTTTAGAGGACTATATAAATCCATATATCCAAAAAAAGTGGAATCCTCCTACATAGTGTAATCCCAAATCAATCCTCTTAATGGTACTTATTAACTATGAGAAAGGACTATATATGGGATTGATATGTTTGGTTCCTCACAACTGAACTACATGGGATTTAATTCCCATGAAAATGGAATATGAGTGAATCCTCCCCTATGTTGAATCCACCCCCTCCCCCCAAATAATACATAATTATTTCAAGGCCACACTACCCATAGGTTCATGCCCAAACTATGAAACTTCATCCCTTCGATGTTCCTTTAGAAACCTCATCAAAAGTCCCTAAAAAACAAAGACAGGTCACCTTTCTCAAATATGTCAATGTCAAATGATGTTAAAATTCATGTTTTGGTCATTCTCATACGATCGTAAATGGTATGTCATCTCTCATTATGTGGAATAAAACTACATGGTTTATGATAACTTTACCATGGAAATGTCTGTATCCCAAGTCTTCTGTCCTATCTGAACATCATAACAAATCCAATCTCCATGGAAAATGATAAAATATAGAACTCCCCACTATGTATATTAAAACCAGCATTACAATAATTAAATACCAATGGATATATAAACTATATGAAATAGAGTAATATGAAGGGAGATCCTGAGATAATTAAAGATATATCCAATAATGAATAACTTCATATATATTCAGATTGTTTTATGTTCTATTCATGACAAAAATTAATTTTTAATTTAACTATGACTGAAATTATACTTGGGAATTAATAAAGGGAAAAAATATATCTTAATTGAATAAGAGAGTCACAATGTATAAAACAATCCACCTGATGGGGGTTATGAGCTCAATCACCCATAATCTTTTCCAATGTGATTCTCTCAGAATTGTTGGAATATTTCCAAACTACCACAATCCTTTGGAAATAATGTTCTAATTAGAACACAATTGGGTGTTTATTTCTCCACAAACAACACCTATTGGATTACATTCTAATATGATGAATATAAGATGAATTATTGTAAAAAATTCAAAAGACAAAAAATCAATCATTTGGATTCTCATAATGTATTTTGAATGGGAAAAACTATTTATTATGTTTCTCCACATGTCATGCATCGACAAACATGACATAAAATTTTTGTAGATTTAATTGTAAAATGCTCTCCATAATTCATTTACTCATGAGGTTTTAGTATAAAATTACCTTCATTATGATTTTGATAAATCACCAATATTCCCATTAATAGAAATATGATACATCTAAGATATGAGGAAATTCAAGAAAAATTATCAGAGTTAGTGATGCATTTGATTCTTCTAAAACTGAAAATTATTTTTATTGAAGATTGGAATCCCTTGGTGATTAACAACTTCAATTTATTATAATTAGTGGCAACCTATGATTTCAAATATTATGTATGATACCAATTATTATCCAAACTTGATAAACTCCATGTCTTGGGAGTGAATTAGGGAATGGTGAATTAAAACTTCTCCCCTTCAGATCTTGTTTCACCGAAATAAAAAAGAAATCATCTCTCCCTTTCCCATAGAAGTGTATGAAAAAAATGAAAGCATACATGAGACACATAATATTCACATGGTTCACCTACAATGGGATTCGTTGAATGGAAATACAATGGAAATGTTCCTAAGTTCAAAATATACTAAATCATACTAAATTTACAATATTTGGAAAGGGCCCACTATCCCTCATACATTACAACCAATAAAAATTTGAATGTTTTCTGCTCTCACAACTGATGTGTTCTAATTTCTCCTTCTAAAGAATCTTCATTTTATCACTTTAATCAATATGTTTTTAACCCCTATTCATGAAACATAATGTTACACATTCATCCAATTTATTATTACTAAATTAAAAAATAATTAATGAGAAATTACATACCATTTCATATAAAATAACCTATCACACAAAATATAAATGACTAGCATGAAACTCAACCAATTTTCATGTATTATTTATGATATTTCATGGAACACTCATCATTTCTTCTAGATTTGGTTTATCATAAGAATCCCATAATTCATGTAACATTTGGAATGACAAAGTACTCATTTTTTCTTATAGACAGAAATACTTTTTTTTGATAATCTAATATATATGTTTGTTTGTGTGCACAAGAAATGGATTCATTAATCTATTGTGAAATTCAACGTCCTAATATTTTTTAATATTTGATCTTTTCAAAATATAGAGGTAGCCATATATTTTTAGATATGGATGAAAATTCATGAAAATCTATCTCATGCCTTCCTCTGTGTGTGAAACATCTTTTAACGCTAAACTTCGACTGTTGAATATCACCTTAGTATTAATCTCACAAAAATCATGAAACTTCTTTTCTATTTCTTCGGTCTGAAAAACTGTCAATTTATTGTGAAACACTAATGTTCATGATGTTTCATAACTGGAGAAAAACAATTTAATTTGTTGTATATTTATATGATTGTCTTGAATATTCACTTGTGAACACCATTAAGAAACACTATCACCCATTCATGCAACATTATACTATTATAGGAAAATAAATCCTTTTCAAAAAACTGATTTTTTCCTTTCTCTAATTTATAGACCACAAAATTCTAGAAACCACTTGAAAATGAATCCACCTTATAAATATAATGTTTTTACTCCTTCAAGATAATGCTTACTTTTTATCTTATATTTTTAAATATACCTTTTCAACAATCTCGTAAGAACTCCACAACTACCCTTCACAACCTACTTTTTCAAAAATATTAATCAACAAAAAAACATTATATAAATTCCCAGATTTATTTTTTAACATCAAATTTATACCACTAAAAACATATGAAAAGAATTACATGTGATAGAGAGAGAGATAGGATAGATTTTAATATAAAATTCAATATAGAATGAAATTGAAAAAAAAACAAAAATCCATTTCCAAAACACATATATCAAAACATAATAAGATAAAAAATAAATGTATGACCCCCACCCCACCCCCACCCTCCAATATTTTACTTTAAAATAATCTCAAGAATGTTTCATATAGTCAAACCACTTCATGATCGTAGAAAACTCATTGATCCAAAATAATCTTATAATAAGTATTTAGGATTCTAAATTCTATTATAGTGATATTTTATTTATGATCAAATATATATATACTTGAAACTTCCATATCTATTAATTTTTTATTATCAATCATAAATTAAATTACCATAATATTAATAATAATAGAAAATAGAATTTGGGAAATATATTTTACAAACATTTTATATTTCATGTATATTTCATTATTTTAGATTCCAAGAACCTGATTATTTCATTTAATAGTTTTTGATCTAATGATCTTGATAACTTAATATCAAACATAAGATAATTTATAAATACGGATTCCAAAAATATTTATTTAAACTTTTAAAACATAAATAAATTTCTTATTTTTTAATTTTATAACCAATCATATTTTTATTTATGAGTAAGAACATTTCCATTAGAATATTGTTGATTCTCATCATGAACATGTTTATAAACATTTTGTGATATTTTTATAAATGATAAATATTATTAAAATCAATTTTTAGTTGACCATGAACATATTCTAGGTCATCATAACTAGGATGGATTGAAGATGAAAAATAAAACTACAAATCATATTTGAGGATATCAAGAAAAGGAATATGAAGGAGATTGAGAACTAGCCTCTTCAACTGCCATTTGATTGGCCAAGAGGCATTTTAGTGATGATTCCATTAGCTCATACTTTGAAGGAGAATCCTCCCTAGAATTCCACGTTGAAATAGTTATATCGTTATTTACGTTTATATTACCACTATACTTGTTTATCAATGGATTATCATGCATGATGATACCCTTCCATTCATAGAAGATGCACTTCACAACCAGAACATCAATTTGATTATGATTTTTGGATTTGTTTGGGATGATTACTTATTTAAATGATTTTATACTTTATTTAATTGTTTTTATGTTCACCACCATCACTGGTGTAACTTTCAGAAGATTAAAAATCAATGATTTAATTATAATCTACGACCTTCTGGGTTTCCATAACATCTATTCTATCCTCCAACACTATGATTTCCATGTTATTTCATATTTTATGAGGGATACAATGATATCTTGACCTTAAAATTTATTTTCATACTTCTATTTTTAGATCAAAATGACTATGGGATCACATGAACATGGTAAAACCCTATGCATTTTATTTATTAATGTTTCTACAACCAAATAATAATCACAAAACATTTTACTTTTGAAAATCATAGTGAAGCGAGTTTACATTATAAAAATGGAATATTTATAATGAATAGATGAACTTTCAAAATCATAGAGATATATGTCAATCCTAATACCTAAAACATTATTGGTTACTACATGATTAACATTAAAAACTTTCAATTTATCATATGTTGTTTTTCCAAAAGAAATTTGAATAAACTCATTTTGGTCATGCCCAAAATGGGGAGAATTCATAAATTTTTCTTTTACGTTAAAAATAAGTTATATATTTATGCAACAACTATTCCTTTATTTATTTAGTTTGAATGTATTTATACACAACCATTTTGAATACAATTAAACTAATTATACTATTAACGGTTGACAAGTGGTATTTAGAATAATATTAATTAGTACCATAAATGAACATAGACTGGGTAAAAGAGGTTGATAACCAAAATAATTATTTGAAAAACAATTATTTCAGAGATCATTTTATGATAAAAATGAATAATGAAAAAAAATGAAAAACCCTCTTTTAAAAACTAATTATTATTATCAATGGAAAATTGGCCTCCCCTTTTAAAATATTATTTTCTTAATACTAAAAATTATTATCAAAGGATTTTCTTTAGTTTCTGACAATAAATATATTCTTTAAAAAAACATTTCTAATTGCCAAATTTTTATTTTTAAAATATTCATTGATTTTAAATAACGATGTTTTTATAAAGTATACCACATGTTATGATTATTCATCTATTGATGGCATAAATTACTCATATTGGAATAAAAACATGCCTTACTTCCTTTATAACATTACGTAACATCTTTATAAAATGATTATAAAATATTATATTACAACTATAGAACATGAGAAAATATAGACTCCATAAGATTTTACTAATTTTAACCTTAATTCAATACCTATGATTTCTCTATAATTCTGGTTAGAAAAAATAGTATTTAGTAATATATATTCCTCCAACACCACACATGAAATATGGAAAATATTAAATGTAATAAACTAATATAAAAAATACTATACATTATATTCGATATCTCTCATAATAATTTTTAATGTTTCTCCAAAAATCCAAATTAATATATTATTTTCATGTTTACTTGAATTATTTAAATTTCAAATGGTAAAAATTATATTATTGATGACTATCCTATAGAAAAACATGGATGAAAAACCTATGGGTTTAATATAGTTCATGGGATCAAAAAGTTATGATAATCCATTAATCAATGTCAAATAATAATATGGTGGTCAAAGAACTCAAATTATTCCTCATAACATTTTAAATCGCCATGAAACTATAAACTATACGGGAAACAATGGATTTCAAGGAAACCAAAAAGAACTTATCCATTAATGAAATCAAAGATCATGAATCTTCTAAAAATGAATCTAACTATAAAGTTGAATGTGAATAACATGTGAAATATAAAAAAAAATTAACTCATAATAATGTAAAAAATAAATAAATTCAACTGAATCTTTGGTTGTGATATGTTAGGGATGCAAAAAATAATGGTCACATCAAGCCATATGTGTTTATTAATAAAATTCCTATAGATAATAAGAATGGGAATAAGGTACTAAATGCTTCAACAGTGAGTTTTAGAAAGGATTCCAATTCAAAATATGAACCAATTGAAATAAATACTAAATGATATATAGATAATTAGGATTTAGGTGACAAGGTTAGTTCTCACTCCCCTTCTCATTCCTCGTATTCATCTAATTGTTCCTCTATTTCATGTAATTATCCCTTTTTTGGTACTCTATTCTCTGAATATATAACATATTCTCATGGTCTACAATAAAATGGTTTACATGAACCCTTTCCGTTATAAAAATTTCAAAAGGTAAAACTAAAAACAAGTCATTATTGTAAAATTTGACTAATAATGGGAATGATATTATTTTAAAATAAAAACATGATTTCGTTTTGATATTAAAATTTTAATCAGATGTTGATGTCTTGAGATTTGAAATGAAGAATGTCATACTCTCTCTTTCAAAACCCACTCTAATTGAAAAAATAATAAAATGATCCTATGTTTTCAATGTATTAAAATGAATACTCATTTCTTTTTCTAAATAATTGAATATCTTCAAAAAGATATACCATTTTCGATGGTTTATTCCAAATTTTGATTTTAAATTATTATAAAAAATCATTTCACATTATTTATGATTGATATTAAAAAAATAAAATATATGGAAACCCTAATAAATCTATATTTTGTTTCATTTAAAATTCAATCTAAATGGGTTCCAAAATACTTATTACCCACTATTAGTGGACAAAATATTTTTTCACCGTCTAAATGATTATTTTTATCACTCTTTGGAGACTCATGGGTATCAAAAAATACATTATTTTGATATTTTTAGGTCATTTATGGAATAAATAATTTATTTATCATATAAACTATTATAAACAAAATGATCTTATTAACTATGAAGTATAATATTTATTCATATATTCTATAGTTTATTATTTAATTCTCTTATTAAGGGATATCATTGCTATATCACTTATCTATTGATATTTGGAAGAGTCTATATAGGAAAATTATTATGTACTATTTTAATTTTAATTTTTTCTTAATTTTATATCTAAATTTTCAACAAACTCTCTCATGTCTATGTTACAATTTTCTTTAAGGTAAGGGGGAGTTATCTTTAAATTTTTCTTATGTTATTTTCTTTGTTTTTCTTCATTTTATTTTCGAATTTTATTCTCATTATATTTTCCAAATTTTCTTATCTTTTCTATTTATCATCATTTTCTTGTAATATTGAGAATAATTATTTTCTATTTCTATAATTTGTATATTTTTTAAATAACCTAGTCAAACAATAACTGTGGTTCAATATCTCAAGCCTGTATTGTTTCACCACATTAATTTTAATATATTAATTATACCTCCTTGTTTTCTTTTTTGATAAATAGAAAGGGAATATACTTTTGGGGGAGATTGTTTTAATTTTATTTTATTTAAATGTATTATTTGTTGTTAATAATATTGGTTTACTACATCTAAGGTGATTAATTTTCTTATATCAAAAGGGGGAGTTGTACTTATCTTATTTTATATTGGGAAGAGGTTTTTAGGATAGAAATGTTTAGATATTTATGGAATATCATTATATTAATATATTTATTTTTTAATTGATTTATGTTAGTCTCATAATAATGTAACATATATCAATTTTAATCCAATAAATGTTTTTAATATTTGATATTAAAAAACATGATTTACATTTATTTATATTTGTGTCCAAATTTTAACCTAATTAATAATTTTATATTAAATTTTTTTTTTCATAATAAAATAATATATTTTTGTACCTCCTCTTTCATGGTGTTTTAAGGATTGAAAATAGTATTATTTTTTAATTATCATTTAATTTAATTGAATTACATTTTTTATTTAATTTCATGTGAAGGAATAAAGATAAATATAAATGAACATTTTTAAGGATTTGATTGTCTTTACGATCTTATTAATTTAACTTTCAATGCTTTGGACTATTATATTGAGTTTAGAAGATTATTAAGAGGTCGTTTATAGAAGAATTAGTTAAAATAAATGAAGATAGATGTAGTGGCCAGCATCGGTATCCCATTATAGTGCTTCTACATAGCCTGTGGCATTGAAAAATGTCATTATTCCACTAACAGTACTCCGACTTTCCAGTGGAGGTTCACTAGATATACGGTAAAAATTATAAGGTAGTATATTATTACATAAATGAGGACTGATACCCAATATAGAATATCATATTTCTCATGGCTTTGGGAATTTTATTCCAATATTTCATTTATGGTGGTTATAATTCTTCCTGCATCACACATTAATGCCTTAACTCCCCCTTGATCTTTATAGACCCTATGAAGTCTATAAATAGTGCCATTGTGTGGTTTGTATCTCAACACAAAACTATGTTAGAATTTTAACACTACATCTATGTTGTATCCTTATAATTCATATAACCTCTAAGAGAACCATGTTTCATCATCAAATCTTTATGTATCTTTTATTTGTATCTATATTTCTCCCCCAAATTTAAACCTCCATTTAAGAAAAATTGGAATCCATTTGTGTAAATTATTTTCACCAAGTAAATATCTCTATCAGAACCGCATATTCTCAAGGTCTCACAACTACAAAGAGAGAGATGTTGTACTTGTTCTTCAATTAACACCAATTAACGTGTCTTGTGGGATTATATTTTAACTATTGGAAGAGATTGTTGGGTTTCCATTAAAACCAAGTAATTTTGTTCTTATGTTTCTATTAAATCTAATTGAAAATTTTTAGTTCTCTATTAAAGCCATGTGAAGCTACTATAAGGAATGTCTCCCTATTTTATAGGTGGATGAAGAGGGGAACCTTATTTAATATTGAAAAATTCCCAATAAATTTATTTTCATTTTATTTTTAATTTTCCTCACATAATCATTGGAACTCAAAATTCATATATTGCATGAATTTAATTAATAATATTTGTATTTTATTAATAACTTATTTGAAATTTATATTGTCTTTTTTAATATATGTATATATATTTCAGTTATCAGTTGATCAATTATGTAGTTTTATCTTTTCAAATTTATTTTATTTTAAAATTTTAACTATCTTTCATCATTTTTTTTAAAAATAAATCCCACAACCTCTATTCATTTCACATTTCATATAAAATATCCATGATCCAAAGAGTAAAATATGGGATGAGAATAGATTATTTTTATGATGTAAATCAAATACAATTCACTTCATCAATCTCTCGTTGGGTGAGATAGGGAATTATGTTGTCAAGCATGAGATTTTATGACAAACATTAATGAAACATCAAACTAGTAGTCCCAACACCTTTGGGTACTAGGTACACTCTATAGAGAAGATAGTGACCTACCTATAAAATTATTAATATCCAAAAATTATGATTTAATAAAATTATGAATTTTATGAGGTGATAATATTATATGAATAACAAGAATGTTTTTGGAAAAAATTTATTTCCAAAATATATATAAAATATTTAATATATTGAAAATAAAATTATAATTTGTACATATTAATTTATTCTTATCATTTTGGAAATCCAAGTTATATTTTTGTTCAACAACATTTTGATTTTAGTTTTTTTATCGATTATTTTAAAGGTGACTATTTTTCTGCTTTGTATTGAAATAAAATTATGTCTCTTTTATTTAATATAATTAAATTATTCTAGTTGAAATCAATAAGATACTTTTTTTTTCTATATAATTCTTTTTTATCGTTGAGACAAATAATTTTAAAAAAATGGGCGTCATTTCCTTGTATGAATTTATATTTAAATTAATTAAGGAAACATCTGGAATGTAAATGTTTTAAAACGTTTTCAAAATTTTAAATTATAAAAATTAATATTTAGTAACACATTAAACATGATTTTTTATCATAATTTATTTTTACCTTGATAAATTATTATCCCCTCGATAAAGGTATAAATTGTTTTAAATGATTAATAATAAATGGATAAGGCTTCATCATTATAAAATCATCTATAAAGCACATTAGAAGGTTTTATTTATTAATTTACCTTATAATCATCAAATATGTTACAATTTGGAGGCACATAGGAAATAAAATAATATTATATTATTAAAATATATTATGTAATTTAACGTTTATACCACGCATCCATTATAATAGGGATCATTGTCCTATATTCATTCTCTTCTTTCTCTAGACCTTATATAATCATTACACAACCCACTAAGGCCTTCTGAGAAGAAACAATCCAAATGTGACACCCCAACCCAACCAATAATTTCCTAGTAGTAGGTGACCATCAAATAGAAGGCATATCACTCAAATGTGAGTCCTTAACCTAATATAATAGTAAAAATTGACCAATATCTAGTCCACCAACACCATAGTGAAAGTTAAAATCCACCATATACCAATATATCTTTATAAATCTGTATCCAAAAATTATTGTATGAAAATAAAACTAGAAAAAAGGGACAAATATAATCCCACCATAATAGTAAATTAGTCTAACCTACTTAGAAGAGGGTGACCATTGGAAAATAAAAAACCAAGTATGAAGCATGGTTTCACTACCTAAAAAGTGTATTGTCTTATCTAAATTTACCCAAGATTTAATAAAAATAGATTTTATCTATATAAGACAATACATGTTTAAGAAGATCCCATGAAAGGGTCAGTATAACAATACCATGTAGTACACCCTATAATCAAAACATATGAATCAATAAGAATGTAGTCATTTCATCACCATGAAGGTTAATCAATAATAATGCATGATATTAAAATATGAAAACAATAACCAAGATATTATAGTGATAGAAAATATGTTTCAATGTATGGTCATGAACTCACTATCGACATAGGATTCAGCTGGAGGCTCAAAGTTAACTCTCATCGGAAGAACTCGCTCCATAGACCTTGTCATCATGAATGGATATTATCATAGAGTTCTAAATAATTGGTACATAATACACTGATTGGACTTATCTGTTATATCATGCTCATTAAGCCATTCCAATAATATCTAAATTCTAGAGCTCAAAATATCTTAATGCTCAAATAGGGAATCTGACCTAAATCACTAAGAATACAGAGAAAATTAGGCGATCATACACCCATCTAGTCCATTCATGTTAATTACTCAAAGAGAAATAGTAAAATAAAAGGAATAAATAGTTGATCATAAACTGAGTCACATAGAGATATGCGTGGACATTATCTAAGCCTAGTACTTTAGAATGGATCAAATCCTATACACAGTAAATGATAACCCATTTTACAATCATTAGGATGAACTATGGGAAAATACCCACATAGATAAAAATTCATGGAACAAATTTATTATTTATGTTAAAAGTAAACACAGAAATTCTTAAACTATAATTGAATCAGGAATAAATAGGTCACTAACAAGAAATTTAATGTGTAGATGGAGTGTTCCATGGGAAATACTTAATGTCCCTCTTAGATAGAAACTTCTTTTTTCATGCTACTTCACATAACATGAATTTATCTAAGGAAATATTATGCCCTTTATGATACATGGTGTGTAGATATTGTTCTAGAACATCATATTCCATTGGTTTTATCCTGTGTATATGGCTTGTTCACTTGTTCTTAGGATGTTCCCATATACACTATCCATGTCTAATACTCTATAAAGTAAACTGGTTGTTCTATACACCACATGACATATAGGGGCCTGAGATGGTACTTGAAAATTTTTAACTTCGAATTCCATTGTTCCTTTTTATAAACATGTAATTCTATCCCACTATACATGGAATGTGTGGTCACTTTGCCTCTCGGATGTGACAAATTCTTAGTATTGGAACAGTTCCCTGCTAATTATTTGATGTGTTGGACACATCATGTTTTCAAGGCATTACTCATGCATTTCTAGTTAACATAGGCACTCCCTAAGTACCCTGGCACAATTGATAGTACATAGGATAGACTAAACATCCCATTTAGTGATATTACAATATATGCACATCATGTGTTATAAAAAACATGTGATGGATTGCGAAAAAAAAGCTGTGTGGAAAAAGAAAAGGTTAGTTCTAGACAAATAGAGAAACACCATGAACCCCATAAGTCACAGCGATTTGTAAAAAAAATAATCCTACTATTTCTGGGTAGTTATCATCCACCCAAGAATGAATTTCACATTTTAGAATGATTTCTATTACAAACTCTTGTCCCACATGCATTGACTCTCACTAACTCTAACTAGTACATAATTTCCCAGTACCATCATCCATATATGGACTCATATGATACTAAACTGATGTAGGAGTGAGAACTATCATTATACAAAAACCGAAACAATGTAAGATGATCATCCGATCCATGGACATATCTGACATGAAAACCTAAATTATGTTTTCCAAAACCAAATTAATTTTCTTACTGCACATATACATATTTTTTAATCACCATGATCAACCAAAACCAAGACCTATTAGTCCCCTTCATCATCTATATACTCATGACATGAAGGGTACATCACAGTCTAAAACGATCGTCAATGAACCACTATAGAGCCAAAAATACTCATTCGTGTATAAACATCCTAATATATCCCATAAGACCATCCCATGATTAGTAAGTAAGTGGGACAACATGGTGATTCATTCTATAATCATTGAAATAGAGTCATGACCTCTCTATAATCTTGTAATCCTCATCACAATAACTACACGAACAATATCCCACTTCCACTTCTATTTAGGAACTTTATCCAGTACCTATTGATAGGTGTGGAATCGAGAGATAAATCCTAAAACACATTATTACATTCTTGGTTTTGAAAAAAAATGAAAATGGATCTTTGTATATCATCACCTATAATAGATGTACTATTGATGGAATTTTACCTCACCATAACCTCCTCACAAAATATTTTCGGTGTCATCAACTATCTAAAAAATTCAATATGATTCCCACCATTATAAGATATATTATAATTAGGTACAATGGATATATTTTCAAATAAGAACTTAAAATCAAGACCTACAATATGGGCCTCCCTAACATTCTATAAAAGTGCTCGATTATCATCAATTTTCTAGCAGCAACCTGCACTACCTTCATGCTTAATGGTCCACTTTATTATGTCAACTACTTTAACAACTCTATATGCAAATTTCCTTAAAAATAATTACTTTTTGTTTTGTGAAATAATTCTATTACATTTGAGGATCATTTCAAGATTATTTTTTAAAGTATTTAACTCTTATATCATAGGAAGAAATATAAGAAACTGTGGAAAAACCTAATTATTTTCCATTTTTTCAAATAATAAATTTCTTTTAATATAACACCTGATTAACTTTCATGAAAAGCTATCATGACAATTATCTTGAATTATTTTATTCCATTAACTAACCACAAACCTGATAAATAACATTTTAAAAAAATGGGATGGGAAAAACATACCGAGGGATATAAAATGATTAAAACCATTGGTCCATTTTAAAAATGAAAACCTATAAAAAATTTCTTTAAAATAAAAATTCTACTTATAAAGGACATTATTAGTGTATCAAAAAGTGCATTTTAATTATCCTTTGAAGAAAATATTTTTAGGAAAATTCAAAAGTAGTCATAAAATAAAAATGCTTGTTCATTGTCGAATTATCTAATAGATCCATTATATAATGCTTTTAGAACACATAAAATTTGAAATAACCATATGGAGAACAACCAAAATAATTCTATGGACAACATTATCAATAGATAATTAATTATAGCATAATCTGGGTGTACCCATCATATAATCTATAATGGGTTCAATTATGAGAAATAATGTAGCTAAAATTTTCATCAAAATTGTAAATTGACCACATAATGAATAAAGAAATTATTCATTGAAATTTTTATCATAGAAATATTATTAAAAGTCTTTTAAAATCATATAAAAATATCATTTTGGTATCTAAATACCAATTTCCTCTAGAAACCCAATTTCAATATCTAACTAACCAATACTTTTGAAATCATGTTTTCAATAAAAATATAAATCGAAAAAGGGATCGATGGGTTTTATTTGAAGAAAAAATTAATACTAGCATGTGAAAGAAATATTCAAATAATTTTTATGATGGTGGGAAAATACAAGAGCATCGAATATGTTTAAATGGAAAATTATCATTTTCATGATTATAAAAAATGTCAAAAAATCCATTAAAAATATTCGTATTTTCTATAAACATAAAAACTATTCATAATTTTAATTATTAAACTCTCATATTCATTAGAAAATTATTTTTAAAACATCGAATTGGAAAAAAACTTATTTATAGGGGATCATTAGAAGTGAATTTCTATAAATAAAAGTATCAATTTAGAAATATTTTAAAAACAGTACCATTTTAAAGAATAAAATTAAAAAATATATATATTATAAATAAATAAAGTAAAAATAGGTAAATACATTACATAACATGTTTTAGTGGATGTATATCCATAAAATATAAAAATATAGGTGCATAATACTAAATTATAAATCAATGAATGGTAATCGACATGAATTCTCTTACCTCGAGTTTGATTCCCAATGTTTGTTCACTAGCATCATGAATAATATAATTACATTGAGTATTTACCATTTTAGGCTCCATTTTAATATATATTATTCCTTTTATTTTAATTATTAACTTTTCATAGGTAATTACTTAATTGATATAATTTTGGGTAGAGATTTTGATGATATTTGGAGTTTTTTCTAAATTGACAATAGTAGGTAGACTATTCATATAACATGTTATTATTTAAAAATGTAAAAATTAATAATTAGGAATTTTTTATCATTTTTTAACATGAATTATATTTTAATAACAAATCATGAATGATGTTTATGAAAAATAATCTACGTCCTGAACAAGGATACGGTAGGTTGAGAGTACGCATTAGTAACATTCATTTTTTTCAATGGCCATTATGGGAATGAGTTATGTAATCTTTTAAAATTAAAAAATAATTATAATATCATAAATATAATATTATTTATTTAACTATATTTTTATTTATTATTTTTTTATGGTTGTTAGATAAGAATTACATCCCATCATGGAGGTAGTAGTCCACACGTAGACCAACGACGTTGTCATTTTTCTCTGTAAGAAAGAAAATGATATATTAATTTTTCATTAAAATAAATATTTCATGAATATAATTTTGATTTAATTTATTTCATATATATTAAATACATATATTCATATTAACATCCTTTTTACTATTTAGCTAAAAAAAACACATCACATTGTGAGGTCGTTGTCTGATGTACATATGATCAATGTTTTTATACCCACCGTAGAATGGAAAGTTAGAATGTATATGTGATATAATAACTACATAAGAATAAATATGTTAAAAATAATATATATATATATATACATATATATCCTTTTAATGAAACATTAAAATATGATTTGATAGGTGATGATTGAAAATGAATGATAGCGGTTCTTAAGGCGGTAGTATGTCGTAGACATAAATGATGATTAAATATCCCATTTGATTGAAGTGGAGATTTATTTTTGTTTTGGATTTAACAAAATAACATATTAGTTTGTTGTAGATACCAGTGTTATGATATAATAATAAATAATTAATACTTTTTATAGTTTGGGGAACAAGTAAAATAAAAACACTCGGTTAAACCTGATACATATTATTTGAGAAACCCCATTAAATGATCACCAAATGATTTCATAGGATGAATTTATTATAAAATGAAGCTATGTGATTCTGATAGATGTTATGAATATATTTTGGTATTTTTTACAATAATTCTACCATTTAATATATGAAGATGAGAGGGTAATGGGTGGCCTTTTATAAGTGAGGTTAGTGGGAAAATATTAATTTATTAAAAATAAATGATCTACCAATGGTTTTCATATTATATAAGGCTATAAAATGGGATATTATAGACAAATACACGTCATAAGAATAATGAATGTCTTGAAAAAATATTTTATAAATGTTTTGAGGTCATTTTATAACTTATAATTTTAGTTTATCCCTTAGTGAATCCATTTTTACCGTAACTCTGATAATAAATTTTATCATTTTCCAAAATTCATTAATGTAAAAAATCAATTTTACCATATTTGATAATATTAATAATTCTAATTTCAAATAGGGAATCCACTTTAAAAAATTAATCTCATGTAATCTAAAAATTTTAATTTAAAATTTGACATGGAAATGCGATTAAAATGTAAGAGTTCTAGGAATATATATTTCTATATTAAGATGATTTTATATCGAATATATAATTAATAATAATATTTTTATGATTATTAATTGAAATTTATTAATATATAAATTATAAATTTTATAAATAACATTTTGAGGTGTTATATTAATTAATTAAAATTAGGGAAAATTATGCACTTAAAAACTGTTTTCAAAAAATTCTTGATTGTAAATGTAAAAATAAAATTATTCAAAAATAAAATATGAAGATGAGTAATAATTAATTGAGTAGAATAAATATAATAAAATAAAATATATTTTACTTATAAAATATTTAAAATATAATTTGATTATAAAATTATATAATGTATTGAAATGAATTTATTTTTTAATGAAATTTGTATTTTCCACTATTCACTTAAAAACCAATGTTCTCGGAAAAGAAAAAAATTCCATCATGTGTAAATTATTATTTTATAATTTTTTTTAAAAATAGATTCATTTTCTAAAAATAAAATTCTAAATTTTTTAAATTAATATTTTATATAAACCTATATTAATTATGTGTTTAGTGGAAATTATTATTTTATTAATTTAATAATTAGATAATATTTTTTAATTTATATAAGTATATTAATTAAGCTGAAAATGACTTATTATATACTTAATTAAGTTATTACTTTCTTATTATATTTTTATATTTCATCCTTTTAACTTTATTCACTTATTGAATATGTGGGGTTGTTTTTCTCTCATAGTATTTTAAGATTCCCTTATTGCATATTCAACCATATGGGGTTTCCGCAAAACCATAACCTATTGAATCACATTATTAAAAAACCAATTACATAAACGTTCAGGAATATAAAAATAAATTTCATAAAAAGTAATATTTTATTCCAATTGAATTAGTATTCCTAGTACCATTAGATACTGGGTACCCTCTATAAGGACGATGGTGACCTACCTATATAATTATTAAACTCTAAAACATTCACCGTCTTTCTTATACACCTCAAATAGATTTCTAGTGTTATTATAGACGAAGATGGTATTATTTCTTTACCATCGAATATATGGTAGCACTAAACTAGGTAAAAAGTGTTTCCTCATTCATTGGGTTTCATGTTGTAGATTTACTAATTAAATTCATAATGATCTACAATTATTTTATCCTCAATTATAGATTTCAAAATCTAGAATGAGACTATATGAAGAACTTCAAGACTGTCAAATCCTTTAACAATATTATAAACAAATTAATTTGATCCTATCAACTGATATACTATATAATTATTAGAAATTATTTAAATAAAACTGATAGAAACATAGAGGAGTGTATGTAATCATAAAAACACAATTATAAAAAGAGAGAGAGAGGTTCCACAATGAGTGTGTTTGTGATAAAAGAATGCGTTTGAAAATAATTTCTTAAGTAGTTCATCAATAATAGTGAATTTTTCCCTATGCATCCACACATCAATTAGAGTTATATGTCATATTAATACCATCCATTAGTTTTTATGGAAATAAAAGAAACAAAATACCATGGGTTTAATGAAAACTCATGAACCAAATTCCATTAGTTTTTGTGTTTCTATTAATTTTTTTTCTTTGTATTCCATCAAAACTGATGGAATACCTGTCTAGGGCTCCCATTATAACATACTATAGGTCACAATATGACATATCAAACTAATTTAGGGATTTTAGGGTCCTCTACTGTGCTATTATTGATCCCCTTTCATGGTACCATTAGTTTAATTTTCTAGAAATTGGTTATGTATGAATATATTCCAACTAAATACCCAATAAAATATTGAATCATCCATATATTGGGGACTAAATGGGGGTCCCATGGACACTCTCAGTTGTGAGATTTACCAAAATTAATTTAAACATATATAATCCCAAAAACCCTACATGAAATATATAGAAATTAATAAGCCACCCAGAATGGAACGAATAACTATTAAGACACTAGTATGGATATGTATCATCAAGATTCCAAAAGTTTCTCCGTGAATACTATTGATTCTATTACAATCATGTTTTCTTGATTCACATGAATATTTTATGATGTAATATCTCTGGAGAATGACTTATCTATAGAAACACTCATGAATATAATCCTAAGGGGTTTACATAGATTATATAATCCCAAATTCAAGACTGTCTAGGAAGATGAGGACAAAAATAAAATTGTTACTGAAAATATAATTACATCAGACATGAAGAATGAAATTTCCATGAAACAAAAACTGTTAAAGGATTCAATACATGCCATGTAAATTAAGAATATCCTTGAATTTAATGTTATGAAAGACGATGATTCTTCTACAAGTGACACAGATTATATAGGTGATCTTAAAAAACATTTCAATAATGTGAATAAAAATTTAAATAAGATTAAATCCGCCCAATACCTCAAAAATAAAAATCAAATTTGTTCATCTATTATGATGTGAATCAATTGAAAAAGTATGTGTCACATAATGATTATTTTTACATTATAAATAAAACTAATGAAATATAAAGAATAAATACAATATTAAAATCATTGTGATTGTGATGATTCCATTTAAATATATTAATCAAGAATATAAACTCCAAAATTCCCCATGTAACATATCAATGTATGTGTAGTGGTCAGTTATTCGTATCCTTATTGTTTCTCTTATTCCACTAATTTATCCTTATATTCTTCTTGTAATATTCATCAAAATTAAATTGATAACTTTTTTCAACTACCCATTTCATGATAGAAGGACTTTTTATTGATATATAAAATTATCATTAAAAATAAATATTATAATTAAAATTATCTTCACTAAAAATAAATGTATTATTGTGTTTTACAATTAAAAAACCAACTAGATGATGATATTTTCAAAATATAAAAAATTTCCTAAAAATCATTCATTCTATATTTCTTCAATGTGGTCAAAATCTAAACATGATCCTTGGTACAAAATTAGAAAAAAATAATAATCATGATTTCGGTTTTTTAAATAATTAAAGAACATTATAAAATAAATTTTTTTCAACATATGTTTCAAAAAATATTTTTAAGATATCATTTTCACAATTTTGGCACATATTTTGCAGTGTAATGTCAAATTGTTTAGATATTGTAGAAAAAAATAATTAATCCATATTATAAAATTGACACATGAAATTTTCAATGAAGAATACTACTTGTTCCTAAAACCGTATTATAAAAGAATAGTTAAACAAATATTATTTCTCCTTCTCATGGTTTGTTAAGTCAAACTGTCAGACTCTCAAGGGTACAAATATCCATTACAAGTTTTGATTTTTCAGTTCATAATTACTAGGATTTATTGCCATATCATATGGTGGTTTGACAATAATCGTGGAATAATAAAATCTTTAAGTAGTTGATCTATAATTTTTCATCATCAATTAATTGTTTAATTATATAATTTAGGAAGTACATCTATTTTTTCCAATCCAATGTTTTTTTGATAGTTCTAAAGTAGTAATGGTTTTTGGTTTCATTTAATTTTATTTACCTTTTTATTTTAATTTCAAAATACCTCTTATATAATTATAATTTCAGTGTTTTCATACATATAATGGAGTATAATTTTTGTTTTTAATTTTTTTTTCATTACTTTTCCTACTTTATATTTCTTATTCTTTTTAAAATTTATTTTTCATATCATTTTTAAAATTTATTTTTTTCCCTTTTCTAAAATACCTTATTATATCATTGTAACAGTTATTGAATATATATTCAATTTTCATCTCACATATTTACTATAAAATATTATTTACCCTTATTGGTTTCTTTATATATAGTCAAAAATTGTGAGATCCTTTTGTGGGATATTTTTAGGTGTTATTTATTTCGAAGTTTGAGTTATTTTTTTAAATATTGACTTAAAGGGTAAGAGATGTTTTATATCTAAAAAAGAGATATTTTTTTGAATATTTATATTTTAATACATTAAAAATGTATAATGTCATTATGTTAATATCTTCATATTGTTGAATATATTTATCTCTAAAATCCAAAATTTCTTGACATATTTGTAACTCATAGTTTATAGTTGATTTATCTTTTTCTTTTTAACTATCCTTGATAATAAAATGTATGTTGATTATTTTACCACTCTCTCTCACAGTGTTATATGATCTAAACCACTCTTTTATGTATCTAATGAATTAATTTAATAGTTTTCATCTACTTTTAAATACATGTTGTCACATCTTTGATAAATCAATAGATGTGTTAGATAATCCTTGAATATGTTGGTTATAGTCGTGAAGGGATTTTTGACATAACATGAATTCATTGGAGTATGTTGTAATGGAAAATTTAACATTGGGGGGGATAATATAAGGTAAATGGTGGTTTTTTCTATACTGATGACAAGACCGACTACTTAGTGAAGTGCCCTAGCTACATAGTGTTGTTGGAAAAGAATAGTAAAGATCTATTTTTCCAATTGGTAGATGGTGGAGATGAAGAAACTCACTTTTGGTATAATTATACTATCAATGAATGCATGTTAGTCCACCAGATAAATGGTGGATTCTATAATGTATCTGGAGGAATTAGGAAATGCCTTTTCTTTAGTGCATTTAATAAGGGTAGAAATCGATTAAACATGATCTACTCCATGTTTAATAAACATGGTGAATTATAAAATTTTCTCCCTTATAATGACTATAAAAAGATAGTTATTTTTTCCATATAATCTCAATAATAAAATGTTTTTTTGATAGATTCATCAATGATTAATAGATAAAATACTCTAACAACTCCTCTCAAATATCCAAACCTTAATTTTTCTATATCACAAGCTCTAATTTTTCTTATCTATCCTTATCTCTTAGAAATTGTTACATTCGTTTGTGAGAGATAGAAGACTTAATTTTTAATGGATTTGTTGTCTAGTAATCTATCTATTATCACCTAATATTATTATGGTGAATGCAACCACAAATTCTGGGACACGGGTTTTGGGTTTCTATTAAAACAAACAGATGTATTTCTTATGATTCATTTAAGACCAGGGGATGTGTTTATTAGTTATTCATTAAAACCAAGGTATGCTTGATCGTTTTTATACTAAATACAATGGAGGTTAGTTCATAGAAATCCATGGAAATAACTTAATTTGGTAATTCAGAATCCATTAATATTAATGGAAGGTCTTAATAAGACACATCTCTCTAATTGATTGGCAGATATGTAGGAGCACCATTTGTGATATTTTCAAACTCCTTATAATTTTTTTTCCTCACTTTTCCTTATTTATTATTGTATAATCATTATCACAATATATATAAATTTCAAAATTTGTATTTTTGGTTTTTCTGTAAGGGTTAATCATATAATTTACTTTGAAATTAACTTCTTAAATATATAAATCATGTTATTCATTTACTTGATAATAAATTGTGTTCCTTATATTCTTAAATTAATTCTAATATTAGAATCATCACTTATTTATTTCATATTATTTTTAAATACATTTCATCCACCATCCCACCCCTCCTTAAATTATACTATAACCAATAAAAACATCATTTAATTATTAATGGGATTCCAAATTTTTAAGGGAAACCGTTTAATAGTTTTAAAAAATATCTATTTATATTAATCAAAGGATTAATTAAAATATTTTTTTATATTTATATATACCATATACTACAACTATAAATCCTAATAATTTGATTTAATTATATTATCCATGTTTTCTTATAAATATAAACCTAATCTATCAGTCCCCAATATTGTTGTATTTGGTTTTTTGAATGTTTTTTTGGGGAATTGATGCTCCCATATTCAAAAATAAAAACTTTTCATAGGTTTATACCTTACAATAATAATAAAACTCATATATTGGAACATTAAATGATTATAATACCTCTAATAGTTCAGAAACCCAACTAGTGGAGTAGTAACAAATGATATT
Organism: Viscum album; assembly: GCA_963277665.1. Lineage (NCBI taxonomy): Eukaryota > Viridiplantae > Streptophyta > Magnoliopsida > Santalales > Viscaceae > Viscum > Viscum album. The sequence goes on along the minus strand of OY728143.1, from coordinate 1,677,705,730 downwards.
CAATTATTTTATGTAATCATATATTTATAATGAAATAATAAAATAAAGCACATAGAATAATCTACGGGCATGATTCAAACATAAATTTAATAAATTTTATATTTAATTTTAAGAAATGAGTTACATTTTGAATTATACAATAAGTAGTTAGGATATGATTGATATTTGTGATTTTGTTTCAAAAATAGTTTTTTATAGGGAAATAGGGATAAGTTATGATTTTATAAATTTATTGATTTTATGTTGGGATAATAATATATTAATAACATGGATGTTTTTGAGAAACAATTATACCAAAATTATATATTAAATACGTAATAACTTGAAAATAAAATTATAATGTGGATCATTTTAGTATATTCTTAATATTTTGGTAATCCATGTTATATTTTTGTTCAATAACATTCTGATTTTAGTTTGTTATCCATTATTTTATAGCTGACTATTTTATTGGTTTCTATTGGACATATCTTCATTATCTCTTCAATATATCATTGCATGAAAATATAAAATCCAGTCCATACCATGAATTATATCATACTGTATTATGACCCATTTAATAATATTTATAGGAAATACCCACCTACTGAAAAAAACATGAATATTCCTAAAACCATTTTTCATTAATATTACCAACTGTATTTTCACCAATGTTTTTATCAACATTCATATGGAACTATTCCCAATTTATATGAAAATTTCATATAAATGAATTAATATGATGATCCTAGGTAAAATAGTGCATTATAAGTTTTTATATTCAAATTTATAATACCTGTCACTACTTTATTTAGTGGCCCAATATCAACCGTAGTAGTAGAAAATTATTTTTACAAACCCATATTCTTTTGATATGGATTATATCCAAGTTTAGTATCCTACATAAGAAAAATGTTGACATAATTACCCAAATCATTACAACTAAAACATCTCACTATTGGATGACTATATATTACCTCATTCTGGGATTTGATAATATTATCTTCCTTTCATTCATGGTCCATATGATCAACCATTTCACTTCAGTAACACTTCCTTAATTTTTTAATTCATTCTCTAGGGTGGTTTTTTTACCATTCTTACCCCAATATGGTAACATAATTTTTTACCTCCATATTTCATTGATATATTTTTATTTCTCTCCTGCCATCTTGACCACTGATTATATTCATCATCACATGGAATGTAATTATTATAATAATCTTTAAAAAAATTCTCACGATAATGAAAATAATTCTCATATATTTGAAATTATTGTGTGACTAAGGCACTTCATAGACTTGGGATCAATCATGAGTAATATCTATTTCTCATATATTCAGTGTCTTTAAAGAACCTGGTACATGCATGTCCAGTCACGTAAAAAGTGGATTATTACATGGCCATAAATCATCATATTTTTTAATCAATTATTTAAATGTTTTTTCCATAAATAGTAAAAAACATAGGAAAATATTTCTCAAATAAAAAATACTTAAATATTACACATTCTATGGAATCAAGATCATCATTTTCTCTATTATTATTAAATCAAACCAACATCTATCACCATCACCTTTAAAATTTTTAATTGAAAGAGTTTCATTTTGATGTTATGAGCATCCCTTGACATCAAATATCTTCTCTAGATAATTTATACTTCTTTAAAATACATAAGTCCCTGACAATCCATTGAATGATTGGGGGTGTTGCCTCATGAAATGATCCACTGTAGACATTTTCCTTCATTTTCGATCAGGTTCCTCCCTTGAATGGATACCACCACAACATATTTCGTCTGTTAATAGATCCATCACTATAAAAATGTGTTAACATAATACCAAATATATTTGAATTCTTATTTGAAGGATATTATCCTCTCAATGTTTTTTCACTATGGCTTAATTTTTTTCCTCTATATAAAACCCTGTATATAGAAAATTACATAATATTGAGTTTAATGTTTATAATTCAGTATCTTGCATTTTTGGATATTTTATTATTTATATTTTTTTTATAATTAGGTGAAAATTCACACATTTATCACCCAATAATAAATATTGGGAACATCCGATTAGTATAAATTTTTCACATCCTAAAAACTATTTTTAAAAAATGATTTTTTTATTAAAATTATTCAAAAAAATTTAAATTGACTTCTTATTTTCCCTTACCCATTCATAAATGCTATTAATTTGAAAAAAATCATTATCAAGAATTGAATAGTCGTGTAGGTGATTTAAGAAATCATCTCATAAAACCACTAATAATACCTCAGAGAATATTTAAAAATATAGGCTATCATGTCATAAATTGTATATAAGAAATAGTAAATTATAATGTTAATAATTTTTATTAGTATAATTTTTTTACATAATGTAAATTTTTTCAATAAATCATGAATTAATTTCTTGATAAAAATTCACTATTTTTAAAATGGATTATTCCATTCCTCTACCCATATTTAAACACTCTGAAAATCAATTAAAAACATAGGATGGTCCCAAAAATATCCATAATTTACATAATAATAATACGCCTTTTAACACAGTGAAAACATGAAAACCCTTTTTTTAACATAATATTTTTAGAGATATGAAATCATTTTCTATTAAACATCTATATTATTTTTTATTTTTAAATGAAAATCTTTTCTACCAAACTCATTTAAAAAAAATTCCAAATTAATGAAGTATCATTAGAATAATATCTAATAGAACCCTTGGATAACTATTATTGAACCATTAAAAATTTTAATAACCAAACATCCAACTTCAAATATAATTATATAGAGAACATAATCATTATCCATTTTTTATAGCACTATCTTGGAATACCCATCTAAAATGATATAATGAGATCACCTATGAGTTATAATGAGACTCAACCATTCAAAAACACTATCTATGGACTATATAATTATATAAAAAAATTCACTCCATTTTCTGTCATAATTTTTTTAAATACTTTTAAATTATTATAAAAATAACTTTTAGATATAAAAATACACATTTCTTTTAAAATTTAATTTCCATTTTCAAATACAATATTCTTTTAAAAAATAATTTTCAATACAAAAAATAACAATAAGAATAAATAATGGTGTTTGTTTGACAACAAAATTAATTTTTGTAAATAAATCCCATCTTCAAATAATTATTATTTCATCGGGAAATGATATTATCAATGTATAAAATGAAATACAATATTACTTTTTTTATTTATTAATATTGTCTAAAAATACATAAAAATATTGAATGTTTACAAAAAATTGCTTTAACTATGTAAATATACTTCTTAAAATTCCCAAGTGAATATTGATATAATTTTATAAACATGAAAATTGAATTAAAAGTGAGTTTAAATGAAAAAATTAAAAGAAGAATTATTGATGAAAAGTCCATAATAACATTGTAAATATTTAAATCCTAATAATAATGAAATAATATCATTAGAAAACCATAAAAAGAAATATAATATTAAAAATATTTATATAAAATGTTTAAGGGCCTGTATATACACATAGTAAAATAATACAAGTGCATAACATCAAAATATTCATCAACAAAGGGAAATTGGGGAAAACTCTACTCCCTTGAGTATGATTCATCATGTTCATTTTTTATTTCTCAAATAATAAATTTATGTTTATTATTTCGTCTTTGATGAAGTATATTTAGTTTTTTATTCCATTAATTTCACTTATTACCACTTTATATTCAACTACATAGTCAATTAATTATATGTTGGATGTTTCAACTATATTTCGATTTGGTATCAAAATGTCTTCAGTAGGTTTACTATTTTTCAAAGAGGCCATTATTACAACATCACCAGATTAATAATAATTAGATATTGATCATATTAATAAATCAATTATAATTTTTATACAAATAATGAAAATGGTTATGGGAATTTATTTATTATAGTATCATGGAGTTGGTATGTTCTATGTACGTATGATTAATGATTCAAATTGTCAAAGATCATTATAGAAATAAGTTAAGTAATATATTATAATTAAATAATGATCATAATATAATGCATTCTATACTATTTCACTACAAATAAATTAATATATAATTCTTGTTATGTGGTGATGAAAAAAATGAATCTCATCACTTATAAAATGTGGTAGTCCAAACATGCACAAATGACATTATCAATTTTCTATGTAAGTAAAAAAATAATATATTATATTTAAGAATGATAAATATTACATTAATATAATATTTAATAAATTTATATCACATATATTAATTAACATTGTCCTAATTACCATATATGTAAATTCTTATTGAAAAATGTATCATGTCACTTAGCAAGGCAGTAGTCCTTCATACACACAAGAGACGTTGTCATATCCTCCAAAGAATGGAAAGTGTGAAGTTATGTGGGAAATAATAACTATATACATTAAAATATGCTAAATATATCATATATATATATAACATCCATCATTACCAACATATATTGGATGAGATGATGCAAAATAAATGGCATCTGTTCGTGAGTCTGTGGTCTTTTATACACATGAATAGAGATTTACTATGTCATTTAATGGAAGAGGAGATGGATTTTGGTAATCCCATTAACATAAAAACTTATTAATGAATATGATATTATTGTTTAATTATATATTCACAATTTATAATTATTTTAATTAGGTGTATGAAGAAATAAAATATTGAGGCTTGGTAAATATTGATACCTCTTATTTAGAAAACCTCTATAAGTAAGAACAAAAAACATTCATATGATGGATTTGTGATCAAAATAAGGGATATATATCTTTGGGATAAAACTTTGGAATAAATACTGGAAGGTATTATTTGATTAAAATGGTCTTTATGGTTTGAAAATGAGAGCATAGGGGTGTCCTCTTATAAGTTAGGAGAGTGGATTTAGAGACCCAAATCTTGAAATTCATGGACATTAAATTACTTTTGTGGAATAATTATTACATAACAAAAAATAAACCCAAGGATCATAATAGTTTAGTGTCTTTGGATACTCGGAACATAATCTTCTAATCATGGTGAAAGATCTTCAATATATCCCATAAAGATCTTCCACATTTGTGTTCTACCTAAAACCATTCTTTATATCCCGGGGAAAATAAAAAATATAAAGGGTGATATCAAATGCTCATTAAGGGTAAGAATGGAGAAAATAAAACAAACCATATACATTTGAACATAAAAAAATGATCATAAAGTTTAAACATCAAGATCTTGAGTTGTGAAATAAATCTTGGAGTATGTAAGGCATAGATCATAAAGGAAAATTAATCATGATAAAATAGCAGGGTAATAAAACATGTAATTATGGAAACCAATAATCACATGATATTATTTCCATAGTAGCCAAGGCATTGATTCCAAGACCATCATAGGGGAAAAAGTCCCTTACTGAATCGAGTTGACTCATCGTTCCAGTCCTGTATCACCGAACCAGATTAACTTTCCGTTCCAGCCATGTATATATCATGAGATATAAATCTTTACCCAATGAATTGGAGGGAGATATAGGTCCCAAACATCTCATTATGAAATCATTCTTTTGTGTGCCACAAAATAAAAATATATCATTCATAATAACCCAATGAATAAAATGGGTTTCATAAACATCATCCCATCACAACACAATCCATATTAATGAAATGGATATCATTTCATCATAAGATAAATAAAAACAATTAAAAAATAGAGACATTATACTTGAAACATAAACATACTAAATAATATCATCTTAGATGGAATTAGTTTGGATAAAACACTTGAAATGAATTCTTGAGGAAAATATCATTTCTTCTTCAAAATCATTTTCTTTTCCCAAAATGTCATGAAATTTTAATATAAAATGATTTTATTGAAAATAATCATGAAATTCCTTAGAGTAATATACATTGAAATAAGTCGTTATGAAACCGTAAAAATCCATTCACACTTTATAAGTTAAAAAAACATTCATCTCGTACTTTTGCTGGAAAAGTCAAAAAGTACTTTATATGGTAACCAAAGGAAAGATTCCTTCCATACAATGTGGTAAAAAGTCAACAAATGGAAAAATAAATTTAAAAATGCATGGAATAATAGTAAACATTTTATGAAAACATTTTTAGAAAACACGGACATGGATGATAAACATAACCCCAGTAAATACTTACGTATAAGCAATCTCGGATAAAAATTAGATTTGAAAAATTTTCCAATACATTATGTCCAATTTATTCCATATGTGTCTGAGACTCCTGTATAGTGGTTTTAGAGATTTTATTATCTTATAATATAATCATAAAAATATTTATTATATCATATATGATTCACTTATGACTTTATATTAACCATTCATTTGTCAATTCTATGTTAAAGTAGTGTTTTGGGTAAAATCGTTTCATTTATCCTACATGTATGGAAATGTTTTTCTTGATATTATTATTACTTATATCATTATTTACTTACTTCCAAAATTTAAATCATGACTTATATATCATATATATTCAGTATATATATATAATAGATAGTTAAATGAAATGAAATACACCGTTCATGGAGATGGTAGGCCATATGTACGCATGAACACTGTTTTCCATTCCTTATTGACTTAAATGGAAGTAAGTAGATGAAATATATATATATATATATCCAGTAGATTTATTATGTCATATATTTCATTATTCTTCATTATATATACATTATAATCATTCTTGAATGGTTAATACGGAGAATAAATCTCATCACGTCATGGAGATGGAAATTTGTGCGTACGAACGACCGATGATAACATTCCCATAATTGTTGAATGTAATTTTAGTGGATGATATAATATCTCAGAACTTGTATCATTTTATAATAATCATATATAGTTATTATTTACAACATTATACCCATCCAAGTAAGGTGGTGGTAGAAAAACATTTTACACCACGTCTTGGAGACGATATTCCGAACGTACTCACACACGATTATTTTGTTTTTTGTAGGATTGATAGAAGGTTAAATAGTGTGGTTTTATATTTATAATAAAATATCATAATATAATTAATACTGATGTTTTTACATTATAATGAAGAAACTAAAGAAGAGGATGTAGAAGAAGAAAAAAACATAAAAGAATCGGAAGAAGAGATTACCTCTTCTTCGACGTGCCTCTTTTAAACTTCCACATAGAGAACTAGAGATGGTATTTTGAGAATACCAAAACCTCTATAATATAAATAGAGAGGTTTATAAGAGAAATTGATAGGGTTTTTCCTATCTTGAAGGCTCAAAATTGTGTAAAGTGGGGAGGGAGGAGGTTCCCTTATATAAGGGAGGAGAGGGGCACCTTAGGAAAAAATTAAAATATAATTTTATTATAAATTCATATTCTGTTTATAATGGCTCTAAAAGGACATATTTAGAGGATACGGTGGGTATGGGTCGAACCACTATCAACCAATAGGTTTTAGGAAAGTTTAGGTTACCATTTTAACCTTATTTTTTAGATTTAACTCTAAGTTAAATAATTTAAGTTTTACTATGTCTTCTTGTATTCTAACACTATATAGTTAATAAACATACTATAAACTCCCAATAGAATCCCAATTGGTTCATTAATGTCATATATATTATTATATAAGTCTTTTTAACGAACCTTATATTTTTTGGATCATTATATCAATTAATAATATAATATTTGTTTTAAAAACTCTTTTATGTAAATTTTGACACTATTTGATATTTTGTATTTTCTTAAATTCATAACTGAAATATTCCCTCAAAAACAATTCTTCTGACAAACCCCAATATGTTATATTAATCTATAAAATTAGTGTAATTCAGAGAGAGGCTCAAATTACATTTATTTGGTTATTTATAATATCAAGTATGTTAATATTTTATTAATAAGGTTATTACTTCATCATCATTGTGTCATAAATAAATAAATAAATTTATTATCTAAAAAATATAAATAAAATACCATTATGTAGAAAATATTTTTATATTTATAATTAATATTTATAGTCGAATTTATCTTATTTATAACTTTATATTGAAAATGTTTTATTTATTAAACATTGATTTTAACTATTTTAACTCTTCTTTAAATAAAATAATAATAAATGTAATAATCTTATCCAAGTGGACCTAAAGGATAATATTTTATTCCAGAGGTTTTTTTGGTCTAATTACACTTATCCAATAGAATTAGGACATGTGTTAGGATAATAATAATATCTTTTTTACCCTTAATTACCCTATTAAATTTTAATCGTGGTAAATAAAAGTTAAAAGTTAATATTCATCAAAAATTATTTTCATATCATTGAACCACATTTTACTTAAGGATATAAACCGTGTATCTCTGATTCTTGAAATTACACTCACAGAAGTAGTAAAATTATGTTTTATGTAAATTTTCCAATTCTCTTATGAGGTGGGTAAAAGACGGTAAAAAGTTCAATCAAAATTTTATATATCTTAAATTATTATAAAATGATTCTAATTAATTACATTGAACTTATATAAGTTTTATATATCAATTTTGACCTAAATTAAATTTAAATAAAATAAATAATTATTTAAATAAAAATTCGGTTTTAAACTATAACTCAGTGGTTTTCACTATTCATCAAAAATTGAATGTTTTCAAAAAAATACCAAAAATTCACCCTATGCTAATTTCGATATTCCAAATCCCAAAATGAAGTCCATTTTGAATGATAAAATTTATAAAATTTTTAAAAGTATGTATTACTATTCATAACATCTAGTTTATATAATATTTTAATAACATATCTTTGTTTGGTGAAACTCAGTATTGCGTAAAATGCAAGCTATCAAGGAAGGTCGCTCTTGTGTGTAATGCATGGAAAGTCAGTGTTGTGTATAGGGAAAGCTTCCTTTTGTGTTGCGTATAACATACGCAAAAATAATTCAGTTATACATTGATAAAAATCTATACTTAGTGTGGTGTAAAATTAATTTTATTTGAAAGAACTTGAAATTGTGTGCATCACAAGAAAAGAATAGTGTTGCATATACTACAAGCTAATACAGAGTTGTGTATAGCACAATCTAATCTTGATGAAGTATACAACAAAAGACATCAAGGAAATTAAAAAGTATAATACTCATAAAATCTCTAGATTCTACATTCTAAGCCCCTTAAAATGTATTTCTCCCTCGAAATTCGTTGGGGTTATAAATGGTTTTCTACTTGAATGTTTCTTTTATAGAAACCCTTATCGTAAAAAAGAAATACTAAATCATCACATTGAAATGGAACGTTAGAAACATAACAAAGACCCAAAGTAACTCATCACTGGGTTTCCACATAGGAGAACATAGGTGAAAATATTGATATGGAAGAGAAATCTAACCATCATGTTCTGATAGAGAGTGGTAGAAAACATGGCTATAAAGAAGCCAATAATAACAAAGCCATAAATTTGTGATAATCTAAGGTACCATCTGGTTCATCGGATATGACGGTACATGGAAAACGTTTTTGGTTTTCAATATCATTTCCCTAAAGATGAAAATTTTGAATTTGAAGAAATACTTACTTGATTTTGGTATAATCTCGCTGTTGGTCGTTCCATGAAGTTGAATTTGTCATTTGTGAAGTGTTAGTAGATCATGTGATAGAATGATGGGTAATTCCATCTATCTCAAAAAAAGGTTAGTAAAAGTTATCAAATATACATAAGTCCATATACGGTGAGGTTAAGCGTGTATGATTCCAAAAATGGACTTATACTTCATCTATCATACCGCGTGATAAAATAAAACTAGTTTCTACTAACCAGGGACATCATCTAGGCCAGAGGAAGGAGATAAAGGCCTGTCACACTTCAGTGGTTGGTTTGATTCCCACATCCTTGTCCTACGCGACCAGTTGTCGCTCGTCCTGTAGGTTGTCGTTTTTCTAAAACTATATTGTTATAACATTCTAGAAAAACAAATTTAACCTTAAACAATACTATCAAATGTCCAACTTATTCCATTCCAACCTTTAGGCTTATCGAAAATAATTCTGTCCAATCTCATAGTATAATGAAAAAGATTACAAGAAATGTCATCTACCAATCAGGTGAATTCCATCATTTATCTCCCATATATCATAAGATATTTCTTGTTGGTCACATTACAAATATTTTAATACCTTAATCTTGTATTCTCTTGAAAAATGAATACCCATTGAACATTAGTGAAATCATTAATGCTGTCAAAAGTTAACTCTTTCCACATACCAAAATCCCAAAATTTCTAAACACTAAAACCATGATATCACTTTGTCATTATATCATTCATGATCTCATTAATACTATCAAACATTTCATTATCTCTTTATCCCTTCATTATGCACATATCATCTTCTTTCCAAAAATATCTGAATAGCCTTTCATGGTTACTCGTACCATTCAACATATACATTCAAATAATTTAGGAAATACAATAGTGTAACAATCCTTAGATTTTTCTTTATTCCATTGTACCATTAAATTACCTATACAACATAACTCTTGATAAACACACAATCATTCCACTACCTTCTTAAACAATTGACCAAGCTTCAAAACTTCTTTTTTCTCATATATCATTTATTGTCTCTTCATCATCATCAACATAAATACTACCCATATGACCATGCATATTCTCTTTATGAAATTTTCCCTTTGAGAATTGGTTTTCATAATGACCATACAATCCACATTTAAAACATTTAACCATTTTTGATGTCTTAGCAATACCATTATCCTTGTCCATAGTGTTAACTGGACCTTTTTCTTGGCAATTAATAGTTTTGTGCCCTTCTTTTCCACACCCAAAGCATCTTCTAGTTGCTTTGAAACATTCTAACTGTTGCCTCTTAACACATGATTTATCTGATGGAAATTGTACTTTCTTTCCTCTATGATCACCATGAAACACCATCATTATCTTATTAGCCGAGTCAAGAAACATACCAAAGTTGATATTATTGATCAAATTATGATATTGCTGATTAGGAATAATAACGATGATTGTACATCCAAATCTCATTTCATTTGGTTTCTCATGAAGAATATCATTCCATTGTCCATCATATTCTCCATTAACATGAATCCTTCTGTTTCCTACCATTTCTTAAAACCGAGAAAACAATAGTATGAGAGGAAAAACTCATACTAGAAAAACAACATAATCAAGGGGGGGGGGGGGGGGGTACTTTCAATCTCTAACATCTTAGGTTTAATACTATGATCGTTACCGTAATTCTATGACTATACCCTATACTTATACTTAACCATAGGGACATCCCTAAACATACCTTAGAAATATCTCTAGGGATATCACTAATGTTTTCCGATCATAGTTTCCAAAGGTTAACTAAAACTTTCCCCTGATACCAATTGTAGAGAACCAAAGCTTGACATACATGGATATTAAATTACTTTTTCAGAATACTTAATAAATAACAAAAAATGACACCCAAGGATCGTAATAGTTTAGTGTCTTTGGAATCTCAGAACATAATCTTCTAATAATGGTGAATGATCTTCAACATCTCCTATAAAGATCTTCGAAATTTGTTTTCTTACCTAAAACCTTTCTTTATATTTTGTGGAAAAGAAAAAATTTAAAGGGTGAGATCAAATGCTCAGTAAGGGTATGCATGGAGAAAATAAAACAAACCATATACATTTGAACCTAAAAACAAGAACATAATGTTTAAACATCAAGATATTGAGTTGTGAAATAAATCTTGGAGTACATAAGACATAGATCATAAAGAAATATAATTCACGATAAAATAGAATGGGAATAAAACATTTAATTGTTGCAACCATTAAGCACATGATAAGATTTCCATAGTAGCCAATCATTGCTTCTAATAACATCATAGTGGACAATGTCCCTTACTGAATCGAGTTCACTCCTCGTTCATGTCCTGTATCACTGAACCAGATTAACTTGTCGTTCCCGCCATGTCTATGTCAGGAGATATAAATCTTTACCCAATGAATTGGAGGGAGATATAGGTCTCACCCATCTCATAATGAAATCATTCTTTTGTGTGCCATAAAATAAACATACATTGTTCATAATAACCCAATGAATAAAATGGGGTTCATAAACATCATCCCATCATAACACAATCCATATAAAAGAAATGGATATCATTTCATCATAATAAAAATAAAACCATGTAAATAATAGAGACATTATACTTGAAACATAAACGTACTAAATAATTTCATCTTAGATTGAAAGTATTTTTGATTAAACACTTGAAATGAATTCTTGGGGAAAACATCCTTTCTTCTTCAAAATCATTTTCTTTTCTCAAAATGACATGAAATTTTAGAAGAAAAATATTTTGTTGAAAATAATCATGAAATTTTTTAGAGTAATATTAATTGAAATATTTCTTTATGAAACAGTAAAAATCCATTCATGCCGTATAATTTAAAAAAACATTCTTCTAGTACTTTTGCTGGAAAAGTCAAAAAATACCTTATATTGTTACCAAAGGAAAGATTCCTTCCATTAAATGTGGTGAAAAGTCAACAAAAATAAAATGAATTTAAACATAAATGGAATAATAGTAAAAATTTTATGAAATTTTTTTTAGAAAACATTTACATGGATAATAAACATAACTCCAATAAATACTTACGTATAAGAAATCTCTGATAAAAATGATATTTGCAAAATTATCCCTTACCACATGTCCAATTTCTACCGTATGTGTCCGAGACTGCTATATAGTTGGTTTAAACATATTATTAACTTGCAACGGAATCATAATATCATTTATGATATCATATATGATTCACTTATGACTTTATATTAACCGTTAATTTCTCAATTTCATGTTAAAGTAGTTTTTTGGGTAAAATAGTTTCATTTATCGTACGTGTTTGGACTTGTTGTTATTGATATTATTATTACTTATATAAAAATTTACATACTTCCAGAATGTAAATAATGATTTATATATCATATATATTCAGAATATATATATATATATAATAGATAGATAAAATAAATGAAATACGCCGTTCATGGAGACGGTAGGTCGTACGTACGCATGAAAGCTATTTTCCATTTCTTATTGACTTGAATGGGAGTAAGTAGATGAAATATATATATATATATACATACATAAATCTAGTAGCATTATTATGTCTTATATTTCATTATTATTCATTATATATACTTTATAATTATTCTTGAATGGTTAACATGGAGAATAAATCTCATCACGTCGTGGAGATGATAACCCATGCGTACGCACGAGCGATAATATCATTCCCCTAATTGTTGAATGGAATTGGAGTGGATGATATAATATCTCAGAACTTGTATGATGTTACTATAATCATATATAGTTATTATTTACACCATTATACCCATCCAAGTAAGGTGGTGGTAGAAAAACACATTACACCACGGCGTGGAGACGGTATTCCGTACGTACGCACGAGCTGTGATTTTGTTTTTCATAGGATGGATAGAAGGTAAAATATGGTTTTTAAATATTTATAATAACATATATTTATATAATTAGTAATGATGTTATTACATTGTAATTAAACTACTAAAGAAGAGGAGGTAGAAGAAGAAATAAACTTGAAAAAATCGGTATAAGAGATAACCTCTTCTTCAGCGTGCCTCTTTTGAACTTCCTCTTAGGGAACTAGAGTTGCTATTTTTAGAAGACCAGAACCTCTATGATATAACTAGAGAGGTTGATAAGAGAAACTGGAAGGGTTTTTTTGAGCATAAAGGCTCAAAATTTTGTAAAAATGATAGGTATGAGGTTCCCTTTTATAAGGGAGGAGAGTGACACCTTAGGAAAAACATAAAATATTATTTTATAATAAATTAAAAATTGGTTTATAATGTCTCCAAAGTGACTTATTTCTAGAATAGGGTGGGTATGGTAAGAAATACTCTCAACCAATAAGATTTATAAAAGTTTAGGTTACCATTTTAACCTTTTCATTTACATTTTACTCTTAGTTAAATAATTTAACTTTTTCCGTGTCCTCTTGTATTCTTACACTATATGGCTAAAAAATATACAATAAACTGCTAATAGAATCCCAATTGGTTCATTGATGTCATATATATTATTATATATGTATTTTGGCAGAACTGTTGATTTTTAGGACCATTATATCAATTAAAAATATAATATTGTTTTAAAAACACTTTTATGTCAATTTTGACACAATTTGGTATTTTGTTTTCTCTAAATTCATAAAAGCATAATTACTTAGAAGAAAACTCATCTAACCAACCCTAATATGTTATATTGACCTATAATATTATTATAAGTCATAAAAAGTCTCAAATTACATTTATATGGGTATTTATAAAATCAAGTATGTAAATATTTCATTAATAAGTTAATTACTGAATCCTCATTGTGTCATAAATAAATTAAATTATTTAATTATAAAAAATATATATAAATTACCATTATGTAGAAAATCTTGTTATCTGTCTAATTAATATTTATAGTCAAATTTATCTTATGTATAAACCTATAGTAAAAATGATGTATTTATTAAACTTGGATTTTAACTATTTTAACTCTTTTTTAAATAAAATAATAATAAATGTCCTAATCTAATCCAAGTGGACATAAAGGGTAATATTTTATTCCTAAGGTTGTTTATGGTCGAATTACACTTATCCAATAGAATTAGGACATGTGTTAGGGTAATAATAATATCATTTAACCCTTAATTACACTATTTACTTTTAATCGTAGTAAATAAAAGTTAATAGTTAATATTCACCAAAAAATATTTTCATCTCATTGAACCACATTTTACTTACTGATATCCACCATGTATCTCAGATTTTTGAAATTACACTCATCGAAGCGGTAAAATTACGTTTTATGTAAATTTGTAAATTCTCCTGGGAGGTGGGTAAAAGAGGGTAAAAAGTTCAATAAAATTTTTATATATATAAAATTATTATAAAATGACTCTAATGAATTACATTGAACATATATAGGTATTATGTATCTATATTGACCAAAAATAAATTTAAATAAAATAAATAATTATTGAAATAAAATTCAGTTTTAAACTATAACTCAGTGTTTTTCGATATTCATCAAAAATTGAAAGTTTTTAGAAAAATACCAAAAATTAACCCTAGGATAATTTCAATATTCCAAATCCAAAAATTAAGTCCATTTTGAATGATAAAATTTATTAAATTTCAAAAAGTGATTATTACTATTCATAACGGCTAGTTTATATAATATTTTAATAACATATCATTGTTTAGTGAAACTGGGTATTGCGTACAACGTAAGGTATTGAGGAAGGTCTCTCTTGGGTACAATTAAAGGAAAATTAGGGTTGTGTGTAGGGAAGGATTCATTTGGTGTTCCATATAACATACTCAAAATATTGTTCAGTTATACATTGATCAAAATCTATACTTGGTGTTGTGTAAAATGAATTTTATTCTAAAGAACTTGAAATTGTGTGAATCACAAGCAAAGAATAGTGGTGCGTATACTATAAGTTAATATTGTGTTGCGTATAGCGCAAGATAATCTCGATTAAGCTACAAAAAAATACATCAATGAAATTAAAAAGTATAATTCTCATAAAATCTTGGGGTGTTACAGTAGAACACCTGGCATGTTTTGAAAGGAAAAAGTTTTACTTATGTTTTCACTTGACCAAAGGTTCCAAATAGACCATTATCAATAAATAGATAATATAATGTCAAAATATGTCTATAATGTATATTTTATTTAGGTATTTAGTTAACTATAAACCTAATAAATTATGTTTTACACCCCATAAAATCTATTTTTACCTTAATCGGGGTAATTATATATTTCAATTTTTACCTTTAACTGTGTAAAAATATGAAGATGAAAATAATTTTTTATATAAATTTTTCATAGTAAAAATTTATAATCCATTTAAACAATTTCAATTCTTAAAATCATAAAATTTTAAATTTAAAATTAATCCCATTGATGTGATACAATAGTGGGTTTTCATAAAGTGCATTTTTCTAAAAAAATATGAATTTAGATTGACAATATGATTAATAATTATACAATTGTATGAAAATTGATAAATATATATTTATATACATCATTTACATTTCATTTACATTAAGGATTATTTCAATTAATTAAAAGTAGGAAAAATATTGCATAATGGAAAAGTTTTCCTAAAAAATATTGTTCTTACACAAAAAAGACTTAAACCAAAATCCAATATAACGTTGATTCAACAGTAATTATGTAGATTAAGTATAAATAAATAATATATATTTTACATTAAATCATTTTCAAAAAATAATTGTACTTTTAAATTACATAATTTATTGATTATAAATTAGTTTTAAATAAAAATTTGGTATTTTCACTATTCATTGGAAAATAATTTAAAAAAAAACTCAATTTTTCACTGTATGTAAATATTGATATTATAATTTAAAGAATGGTATTAAATTTTTCAAATTAAAATTATATAATTTTGAAATTAAACTTTTAAATAAGACCTTATAACAATGTCTTTAATTAAAACTAGTACACTTTTGATTTAAAATTTTATTAAATAAATAATATAAATGCATTGATAAGAAGGAATGATATTTATTCTATCATTATTAGGTTTGTTTTAAACTATCTCTATAAAATAAAATCTAACTCCTCTATGTGAGAATTTTTCACCATGAACATGTATTTGGGTGGCTCTCAAGCTATCACAACCTCAACCATTTTTGGTTACACGATCACTACAATTTTCTAGAAAAAATAACCTAAAAAGTGAAACTATTAAATATATAATAAATAATTCATGATATTCCTATAAATATGGTACTCCTGAAGCATTACATGGACCATTATCAAGTGTCTCAGATGTGCCACATCCGACAGTGATTAAATAATGTTCCTTTTAAGAAGAATATCATAGAGTGGTCTAATAAGTGTTTGAAGGATGTAGTTTATAAGTTCAAAAAAATATCATTTAGTGTTAAACATTTAAACGGGTATCCCTATTATATCAAGGAAACCATATAAGATTTAAAAATCCACCACCGATACTTCCTCCTCTCAAACATAGAGCTGCTGATAACCTATCCTAAGGTAAAAATCTAAAAACCACTAAACTCATAACAAATGATTGAATAAGTCATCAATTCTCAAGGGTGTGTACTCATCCCTGAATTTCACCTAGTTTAGGTGACATAAATCATTATCTGACATCATATATTTATTTCACTCTTAGGTGAACAATACATGGCTCCCCAGGTGAACTCACTGGGTCCGACATAATGCATTCCTTAAATATATCTCTATCCACGCCTTCATGTCTCACAAATTCACATGGTAATCTAATTTGTTAGTGTAGATATAATTATGTTCATAGTAGTTGATTGATGTACAAAAAAACATTTAATGTGGTTATAATCCTGGAATATTCTCTAGGAAGAGGTATTTATACCTTTAACACATTATAGAAAACAAAATATTATAGAATCTGTTTCTCTAAGCATCATACTAGATAACCAATAAGAAATCAACTGTATCATCCTTCTGAAAATCTCATCCTTCTCTACCTATGATCATTTTTTTCCAAAGACGGAAAATCTCATCCCACTAATGTGATACACTATAAAACCCACATGTAATTATTTAATTACCATGGATGGGAAAAAATTTGTACATACTAATAAAAACCTTATATAGTCTCACTAAAACTATAGAAAGATTCCACATGAGTCTGTAACACTTCCAAGACTCAGGTCACACAATATTTAGAAGGCTGTGGTCCCCAAACCTCCTTGTATAAGCATCCAAAAAATTGGTCATTCTAAAATATCTCTAATTGTATCATCAAAACTAAATCACGGGTTTTGTTTATGGGAGTGTTTTGAATGACTTTATGATTAAAAAGAAAATAGAGTAGTGAAGACACATGTTTTACCTCGAACCACAATAAAATTTTTGGCCCATAAGTTGTTCATGATCAAAACCATCATTCCAATTTCCCTACCTATTCAACATGACAAAGTATCATTCTAATACCATATATCAATTTAATAAATTCCAATAAAAAATTCATAGGAACTCAGATGACACACCTCAATATTATCCTCTTTGTGTGAAATTGACCTCCCTACAAGGTTTTCGATCATATTACAAGACTTTTTCTTGGTGGGGGAAGTGTAACTCTTCATAATGGACATGATGTTATATTGAACACCACCAAAACATGGCTCTACCAACACCCCATGCCACCATAGAAATGTCCGGTCTTTAGGACCACAATCAAGAGGGGTTCTATCTAGGTGAGAGATTCACATTAAAGGCTCACACTATCCCTCTACTACCAGAGTTGGGAACTATGATCATCGTGAATCCAAGGAAATATCTATCAATATGAATGATTAATCACACTCATAATAGGTATATAAAATATTAGTATTGTTATAATAAGCCACTTTTTAACATTATAGGGTTAATCGACCAAACCATTAGAGGTTTTTCGACATGATATTTGACTAGTTTACAAATCCCTCACTATCCCCTAGAGGAACCGCTTCCTATATAGATCCAAAAATAATATCCATGTCACTAAAGGGATCATAAACATAATCCCGCTCTTGAATAAATTATTTCATCATGGAATCATGCAATGATATCCCAGATTCACTATGGTATAATGAGAATATATGGGTATCTGACTAAAGATGGGAATTGAAACATAAACTAAATTCTATATTATTAATTTAACAATTTTTGTATTTCTTCCAGTTCCTATATGATCATATTAAAAAATAATTTTATTAGATTCCTAGTGAATAGATACATTAGATGCAACATCAACATTAGATTCCCTGAGGGAGATCAATACTCATGAAACATACACTTTATTTTCCATTTTCCCAACCAATACTCATAGGTATAATGTTTCCATATTTATAACCTAGTATGACCTCTATAATATAAATATATCTTGTCCCAATCTATCAAGGCCTTTTTCACAATATATAATCCAATTATGACCCTACAATACCACCTCCAATAGGCCATGGTATATGGACAAGTTCCGAGTTGGCATCTCATAGACATA
This sequence comes from Viscum album, assembly GCA_963277665.1. Classification (NCBI taxonomy): domain Eukaryota; kingdom Viridiplantae; phylum Streptophyta; class Magnoliopsida; order Santalales; family Viscaceae; genus Viscum; species Viscum album. The sequence continues at coordinate 1,677,686,643 of OY728143.1, read as the reverse complement.
AGTGTCCTAAGAAAAAAAAACTATACACACACATAGTTATAGTCCCCCAAAACCATGTGGAATGGGAAAATACATTTGGTACCAAAATTAATTCATAAAAATATATACCATAATATAACAATTAAATGAGTATTGTTAATCAAATAGGTTAAATACAAGACTATAAAAAATATCAATGAATCAAACATGTAAATGAGGATGAGATTACTATAAAATTAAACAGCTAGTATGAACCATAGTCTGTATAGCTCATCTATTTTATACATTCTCTTAGTCCACCTAAGACAACATAAAAACAAATTTCTTATACATAATATATTACATGTGTAGAAAAATCTAATGGATTATTGGTTATAACAATAGCTACTATGGAAGATGAAAGTAAAAAAAACATAATTTATAAAGTGAGTAGTTAGATCATCAATTAAATGTATGTCAATCAGCATAAAATACAAAATAATATTACAAAAATAACCTAGATAAACTCTAGATAGACACTAAGTGTCATGGTAAGGTCATGATTCACATTTTGTTTAGGATTCTACTAGAGTATTAATGGTAGAACTCTACCATTATAAATAATTGTCCGCTCCATTCCATCCATGGAGATAATCTTGTAAGTGGTGTCATTCATAGCCTATTACTACACTGATGGCACTCAAATGAGATATCATAGATGTCATGACTTATTAATAAGAAGTGCATTTTTTGAACTCAAATTATCTTAACGCTTAGATAAGGGATCTCACATAGGTCCCCTAGGTTGTACTATTCCTACTTGGAATTACATACAAAACACATGATCAAAAACTCATGTATATTATTCATGATCATTACTCAAACCCCACATAGGGAAACAAATGAAAAATATAAAGTATGACACCCTAGTTCAGATAGAGGGATTCCTCAACCATATTCGAGTATAGTTCCATTGAGGCAATCACATCATATGGTTATGATTTTATGCTTCTCTACACCCACATATGTACAACCCATGGAAACACACCCAAAAATATTTTGACAATTGAATCTGACACATAATATATGTTCTAAAGTAACACACCCAATCTTATTATAAATATGAAATGGGATGAACTGACTCTCCAAAATCCCCTCTGACTAGTACACGGTTTGTCCCATGGGGTACAAAATTTGTCTCTCGAAATCTAGTTCTATCGGCATCTCACTATCTAACATATCATCTATTTCTCTAAATATACAATGAGTTATTTAAGATACATGGTGTGTAGAGATTATTATAAATACACAATGTGATATTTAATGTATGTGTTGTGTATTATGGCACAAGCCCATTTATTATGGATCATGATCGTGTACTTAAGGTATGACCATGTACATTGGTCGAGTCTAAGTACTATCTAATGTACATGGTGTGTACTTCACATCATAGGACATGTGGGGTCTTGGGCTGGTAACCAGTTTTTTTCATCAATCCATGCCAATGTTCCCACCCATGTACATTGTGGAGGGCCATACATGGAATTTGGCGCCACATGGCCATCTGGGTGCGTACTCCAAGTACAAGATGAGCTATTCGCTATGGGACACATAGTGTTTGAATACATTACACTGTGTCTTGAACTACATAGATTATAGGGTGTGTATTTCATATACACACTAAGAAATTTTTATATTGTTCACACCTTAGGTTAGTAAATACCCATGATGTGTGATATGTAATATAATTTTTATACCCTTACAGCTACTCATTAGAATCTATAGAGAATGTGATTCATTTTACAACAAGGAATGTAGTTTAGGTATTTATAGAATCCAGAGTTCCTCACATAGTTCTGATTATGCCACATACACCTATTATTACAACATACGTCTTTATAGGGAACATGGATCTTGGGTGACCAAAACTGATCCATTTCTATTGGACAGATTCGGGCCAACCATTTCTATTTTTAATCTCCCCTCATCACACAACATCATTGCTCTACACCGAACTATAAATAATGGATCCCTATATAATTTAAAAACCACATTCTTCATTTCCCACAACAACCTTTTCATTGATCATAAACACAAACCCACATTATTGATCCATTTTTTCAAATAGGTATTTCTCGAGGATCTCCTATCAGGTATTTTTTTAATCACTAGAAAAAAGAAAAATAATTATAATGAACATGTAATGAACGAAGGAAAAAAATCACATAACACTAAAATATGAATTATCCATGGCTATTTATTAGGTTGAACATAATCCATTTTCATTAGAATGAAAAATTAATATGAAAAAACTAATGAATAATAAAAATATATCATTAGTCCCAATATCCTAGGATTGTAAACTAATAACATCATTTCAAACATCGATCCACAAGTAAATCATGTTGGTTGGATTGATTTGTGTTTCATAATGGATAATAAAAGGTGGTTAGAATAAACAAAACAATATCCTAACTCATGTTTGGATAATTATATTGTAATGAAAAGACTTATGTCAATTTTATTTGTAAGATCCATAAACACCTTTAATTAAGACGATCATCATGGTAATTTGATTATCAATCCATGATCTCATAGTCATCTACTCACGCACTCAGCATCATATTTCTCCATCCCATAATTCTATATTGGTAATAATCTTACCCATGTGTTGTAAATAAAATAGGATTTATATAGAGGATATTTTTTCATTGATATATAATATATAAAAAAATATATTCATTATTTTACGCACCTAATATTTCACATAATCCAAATACCATCTGCACAAAAATGTTTTTCCATGCCATGTGTAAAACCCACATTCACTATTTAATTTATATCATAGAATTTCCATTTGATACACTATTCAATAGATATTACATTTCTTCAGAAAACTACCCTTGTCAGAAATAATTTAATTCATATTCTTAATAGGGTCATACCAAGGGTCTTCGAGCCCTGGAATTCCACACTGAATTATCCATTAACATCAAAAATATTCTAGGATATATTCCAAAGTATTATTGTGTGAAAATAGAGTCTAAAAATTATCATACTCTAAGACAAGCTTAAGAAACATTATGTTTTAAAATAATGGAGGCCTCTGAAAGACGAGGTTATCATTTTATCTGGATTTTTTCCAGGACTATTTCTTTTTTTCTTCATCTAAATCTAATGTATTCACTATAGTATAAGTAATCTAGTATCAAAAAAATTGGTATTTAATTATGATTATGATATGAAAATTTTCCTTCATTTCATCATGTGGAAAACAATTACACTACTCATGTGTATGTATGAAATACCCTCTTTATATAGTGGTGTAATTCATTTTTCATAACCAATTTATTAGGCTTGTTATAAATGTGTAATTTACTAAATATATATTGTATTTGTTACATTTTTATTATTTCTTAAATATAATATATCATCTACATTTTTACCCTTCCGTCCAATTAAAATTGATAATGCCTCAACTGTGTATGTTTGGACTACCACCTCCACGAAGGGGTTCAATTAATTCTTCTATAGACACAGTTAATGGATGAGTGTAAAAATTTATATAATTAATAAAAATTATATACATGTAATTTTTAACATTATATGGATTATGGAAAAAGTGTATAGATCCTTAAATACGGAAAAATAAACCAATGTAATTTTTATTAAAATGACATAACAACAATAAGTAATCAATTTAAGAAAGAAAAATTCAATTAAAGGATTTGAAATTATTTTCAAATAACCATAAAATTGATTATATATGAAAAAAATATTATGAAAATATTTAATAAATTTAAATTCATTATAGATGAGGACATATCATATATGAAAAGGTAGGGACCTAATTTAAGGTATTTTTATTACAATGTAATTTTATTTATATATTGTTTATGTTTACACATCCTTTTGGAAAATTATATATTCATCATCATTTAAACCCAATATATATCTTTATCCGATAATTATTATGTTGTTTCCATTTTCATATTCAATTTCTTCCCTAGTTGAAGGAAGAACTAACAAGAATGTTTCATGTAAGGTAAAATATTTTTAAAATCTTGTTTTTGGGTTTTCATTTTAATACTTTTTTACATGACAATATTTCATTTAGAAAATATTCTATAATATTTTTAATTTTATGAAAATATTTATTGAATAAATTTTTACACATGTATGAATTTATATAAAATGGATTAAAAGTAATCATCTTTTAGTTTTGAAATGAGGCACTTTTTACCAAAGGTGTTAATGGAAGCTTTTCTTTAACATATGTAACATGACATAATATTCCCAATGTAATGACTAATCTTTATTTTGAAGTTAAATTACACATTTCAAATTTTATTTTCAATGAAACCTAATTCTCAAAAAAGAAATTAATTTTTATAAAAATAAATATCAGATGAAAAAGTTATAATTTGATGAACTGGATCAAAATAATTTTTAATTTTGATTTATAAAATGAATTTTACATGACTTTAAAAGGAATATATTTTTAATGTATTATGTATAATTTCATTCCAAAAGGAATAGTTTTACAATGAAATCTTTATTTATGATGAATCAATTATCTTCTATAATCCAAAAATAAAAATAGATTATTCCTTATTTTCAGATCATTTCCTTTTTTTATCATATCTTACATAAATCTTCATTACTTAATTGACAATATTTTTCTCATCCGTGATTATATTTTTTATAAAATTGAATTATTTTCAATCATTTATATTGTAGTGATGATGTTTCAACCATATAGCTTTTAAATATAAGGCATGACATTGATGAAATGTTATTATGAATTTTATTTCATTTATTAGGGAAATATTAATTTTTTATATTCTTGATTATGTTTTATAAATTATAAATGAATTTTTATAATGAATTGTAATTATAATTAAATATATGAGAATGAATATGATGTTAAAAATTTCGGGGGGGGGGGGGTGGTCATACTTATAAATATTCATACTATGTATCAAATTATTTATAAAGATAAAATATAAATAAAGCATAAGAAGATAGGTGTCTATTTTAAACCTACACATTTAATATAAATGATTTGTTATGGAGTGGAATTGATCATATGATTCATTATATTTTGTTTTAGATGACATGATCATATATGATTAAAATTATTCATATCATTGAATAATAATTTAGTTTACATTATATATGTGATTTATATTTATATTTTATCTATGTAATTTTATTCATCTCTTGATTTTTTTTGAATGGAATGTGTTTAGAATATAAACTCTTCCATGTTAACTATGGATTATTTACACGTGATATATGCCCAAGTATATAACCCTTATTGATCATATGAGATCAAAATTTATATGATATACATTATTCAGTATATTAAGGATGATATTATTATTGATATGAAGAATGTAAGAATGTTTCATATGTTTCGCTTTATCAATTTTTATTCTAATATTGGAATAAATTGTATATTTAGTTTTCCATGAATTCTTATCTTATCAATCATGATTAATGAAATACCTTATATCTTTTACCAAATTTACAAATTAAATATTGGTTATGGGTTAAAAGATTTTGTGTGTTATATTTTTTATCATAGAATGGTTAGTATGAGCCTTAGAGACAAGATTACAAATAAAGATAGGTAATGTGAGAATGAGGATTTCCTCTTATGTTATTTGGAATCTTCTATCTTTACTGAGATTTTAATTTTATGAATTAGTATCCATGATGATTATGATCTAACTCATTTTTTATTTTTTTAGATATAACACATAGTTATTTAAACTAATCAACAATTGTTGTAAATATTGATATTTCCTTAATATGGAATCCAATATAGTTGGTGTTGGAACTATGTAGATCATGAAAATATTAAGCTGGCTGACTCAGCTCATGAAAAACAACTTTTCATGTAAATAGAATCATATTGTTCTTCAATAAAATTCACCAATGTTGTATCCCTTTAATGTGACAAACCCCACTATTATTTAATGGAAATACCAATCCATTGGTAGATGAAGAAAATTATTATCCCCTTAAACTGATATTTAATTCATTGGGATGTATTGAAAGGAGAGAAGTTATTCTACTTGTTTAATGTACAAAGGGAGATGTTTAATAATAGTGTCCATTTTTTTTTGACAAATATAGGTTTTACTAAAATATAATTTTTAGAATTAATATCTTTTATTGTAATTTTTTTCAATAATTACATTACTCCGGAGTAGTGAGATATTATGTATTAGAGATTCCACACATTAAGTTAGTAGAGAAAATAATTGAATATAGAGAATGATCGAAACGTTATAGGATTATTATGTCATGTTGTAGTTTTGGTTAATTAATTATAAATAAAAATGGAGTTACTATAGAATCAATAATTATGTTTCTTATGTGTTGGGATAATTATACTACTTGTGATCTTATGTTGGAAGGTGCTGTATTTGAATTTATGATATAAAGAATTTACCTTTCTTGTGAATAATTTGAAATATATATATACATCTAAAAATATTTAAATACAAATTATCAATTAAATAGATCAACATTAGGCAAAGTTGATGGCTATAATTTCTCAAGGATTGTGATTTATACATACACATCCACCATGAAAAGGAAAATAAGGTGGTTAATGTGTTAATTATGCAAGATCATATAATTTTTACTAAAAAGTGGAGAGAATAAGAACCTACATTAGTTTATTTGATATATTTATATATAGGAATCATTATAGAAGGGAAAAATATATTTATTCTAAATAATTTCGAAAATATTGTTATTAGAGAAAAAATAATGTTCTTAAATTCATGATAAAAATTGTCCAAATTTATTCACCATCTTGAATAATGCGAATTTTATAGGAATATGTTATAAATATCATATATTTAAATTTATATACATGCCATAAGTTTAATTCAATTTAAATATAAAATAAAATAATTTTATAAGGATCACAACTCAAATTTCTCTATAGTATTTTTTATCGCTAAATATATCAATATTTAAAGGGACATTTTTGGTCAGATAATATGAAATAGGAAACTGAAAAATATATATCAAGATACTTGGATTTTCAATATGTAGAAGATGTTTCTAAACATCCCAACGGAGTTATAAAACCTCTAACTATTTCAATATAGAAGTGGGATGATATGAATTTGGTATTTATCCCTAGATTGTCACAGTCACCAGAATGAATGATACCATTTGAATTATTATTGATATGCATACACATTATAATAATTTCTATTGTATAATTTAATATATACTACTATAATATCATTCAAGACTCTAATTAAATAATGTAGTGAGACTTTATGGTGAACCTCTTTTGATTAAATATGAACATGCCCCACAATATACATCAAAATTATGGAAGGATATTTTGAAGTCTATAGAGACATATCAAAATTTGAAAACATCTTATAATAATTAGATATATGGACACTCTAAGTGTACTATTCATATATTAAAAGACATGTAGAGGTTTTTTTTTCACATCATATTAATGGTAGGTGGAATTAGCATTAATAATTGACAGCATTTATATACAAAAATGGCTTCCGTTCAACCATTAAAATTTAGAACTATGAAAAATTGTATTCAAACAGATTTTATACCAAAATGTTTGGGATAAATTTGGTGAAATTAATATTTTAGGAAACAAACTGATGAGGATACAATAATGAATTCAAAAAGTATTCCAGGTCATGTCAAGGAGGGTCATTGTAAGAAAAAGCGCTATTCAGATAACTCAATAAAATAATTTATAATTTCAAATGTGATATTATTTTTATCTTGAAGGTATCTCCAAGGAAGGGTGTTATATGATTCATAATGAATGGAAATATATTTAAAATGGACAATAGACCTTTTTATGGAAAATTAACTTTCCATTAATGAAAAAACCAACAAAAAAAGTTTATTTCCAACATATGGGTGTGGAAATTATAGAGTTCAAGGGAATAACCCACTTAAATTAACTTGAAATCATTTTTAGGAGATCAAAAACTATTGTACATGGTAATTCCCCCTCCAAGCCTACCAGTGGTGTCAATGGAATCTGTTATAAATTCACCTTCATTCCTAGTCTGGCCCAAAAAATTTCATTGGTTGAAAAGATTCTATAATTCCAAACATGATAAGTCTTATACCAATCTACAATTTTATTCACATACAGAAACCCAACTAATAATGTGGAATCAGATTCAACTTTAGAAATATGAATTATACCATCCACTCATAGTATAATAAAAATTATCATGTATCTTTCATATACGTTAATATAATTACATGACCTAAAAATAACTAAATCCTAATGTCAATGAATCCTTCCCGTCTCTCACTATATCATCCTTATCATCTCAATGTAATAGACAATACATAAACATTCAATTAAATCCATGTGATGGGTGGTTTCCATTTTACCCATTTGCACTAGTTTCCTCCATCACCATCCATATTACTACACAACCTTGATAGAAACCATTATTGAGAAGCAGATGAAGCTCGACCATTTATAAGTGAGCCTATTTTTATAACATTTTCCATCACTCCCACTAAGTGAAGTGGATGGAATACCATATTCCCTCTATACTTTTTCGTAACCCCGCAAAGAACCCAACACACCGTTGAAAAAAACATTGCACGATCCATTACCTATTCCTGTTGAAACCTTTAACCCTGAAAACCGGCCTCCAAAAAGACTTATATTGAATCTAAAACTCCATTTATACTCATACCATTACCTATATAATTCCATATCCCCATTTAAAACACACCATTAAAAAATAATTGACACATTGATTCATCTTGGGGTGTTTCATAAAACTGGAATCATGAGACATTATAAATAAATTATATTTAAATAAATTATAAAATAAGAGAGGAAACCTGGGAAAAAAATATGTTATGAGGAAATACAACTTACATATATTCATGAGGAAAAATTTATGAAACTTTAATAAGAAATATTTTATGGTTGTAAGAATTTAACACCAAAAATAAAATTTTAGTTTGTAATCCTTTTTCTATAAAGAAACAATAACACAATAAACATAAATTTATAAAATAATGTAATTAAATTATAAATTAAAAATTTTAATACAATTAATTTTAATTCAAGAGATTAATTTTTGAATACAATGTTTAAAATTATATAATGTTAAAATTCTGTGAGTTTTTAGAAATTGTTGATTTTTGTTTGAATAGTGAGGAATACTAATTTTATGTAACTGAAACATTTAAAACATTATAATGAAATATGAATAACTAGTAATTTTATAAAAGAAATTTTTATAGAGAAAATATATATTCATAAATACTTATGTGGAAAATAAAAATATAATTTTGAATATCGAATTATATTGTTTAAATTTAAGAAATCATGGTAATGTATATGTTCAAATAAAAAAAATTATTTCTTTTCCTTTAATCAATTAATAAACATTTACCATTAAGTTATATTAACGGTTTATTAGTATATAATTGTAAATATATATAAAATAATCTAATTAAACTCACTATATCTGACATTTTATGCCACTTTTATATAAAATGTTTTTTATGTTTAAAATAATGATTTTTTTTCAAAAAATGTTTTTATTGTGTTTTGTGAACAAATATTAAAATTAATTTCTTCCAATTATATAAGTATAATAATTTAAAATGTATTATTTATTTTTAATAAATAATATTAATATTAATAAATAATATTAACTTAATTATTTCATACTAAATAGTAATAATGGTAAATATTTATCACCTCGGTTAAGTGTAAAATGATTTAAAATTGTTTCTAATAAATTGATAAGTCTTCATGATAAATTAAGAGAAACTATTAAACAATTTTTTAGTCTAATTTAGATCATATCCTTATATATTCAAATAAATAATAATATGGATCCTCTTAAATAATGAAATATACTTATATTTTGGAAAAACATCACGTAATTCCATGTTTCTCTCTCCCATCACATATAAAAGAAAATTTATTCTTCTCACTTATTAAAATAAATTGATCCCTATATCTCATAAGAAACCTTCCCAAAAAAATTCCAACATTCCATACCATATTTTTTGTCTTTTTATATAAACCGAAAATGATCCTAATTTGTATTGTGGTGTAAGCCGAAGGTGGTCCCATGAAGAATAAGTTGTTGTTTTAATTGAATCTTTAATTGTTTTCCTTTTTCCGCATCTGTTAAATATATTTAATCAATAAAACATAATTAATAAAGTAACAATAATATACTGATACTTTATTATTATTATTTAAATACTATTTTCCTCCTTTATATCAAATGGAAAATGTTAATATCATTTGTACATGTGTATGACCTATGATCTCCAAATAGCAGTATAATTCATTTTTATCACTATATTGCATAGATGGTTATAAATATGGAATTTTTGAAATGTGTATGATATTACTGGAACAAATTATTATTATTTAAATAGAATATTTTATATAACTTCTTAACCTTTCTTCCAATGGAAAATGATAATGTTTCTCCTCTGTACATGTGGACTACCACATCCAATAAATGATGTCATTTAATCATCTATAACCACCATAAATAGGTTATTCTATAAATAAATATAATGAATAATGATTATATTAATTATATTCATTTAATTCTAGATATTATAGAACTATTAAATATGATATTTGATGACAAATAATACACAAATGTACTTTTGGATAAACTATCTTTAAAATAATAAATAGTTGACTTAAGAATGAATGATTTAGTAAATGGAGTTAAAATTATTATTGTAGGACATCAAATATATAATATATGTGAAATTTTTTTTAATAAAGGATTTATAAAAAAAATATATTATATGTCTAAAAATGTACAACAATATAGAGAATCACGGTATGATATATCTAAATAAATCTATTTTTATTTATGGATTGTTAAATTTCAATTTTACCTTGAGAATATTATATTATTTTATTATTTTAAACCTAATATATTTTATTTTTAATGGTTAACTTGGGTTTTACAAGTTTATATTCCATTTATTTTCATATTGGAAAGATAATCAACAAGTAAGATACATGTAATGGACATTATTTAAAAAAATTATTAATGTTAAACTTCCATAAATTTTATTCCTGTCAATATTTTCCATAAAATTATTTTAATAATCTACAGTTGTTTATTAAATTAACTTTTTCCAGATTTTTATATTTTTACAATGTTTTAGATGTATATTATTATCATTTTCTAAAAATTTGAATTTTCTACAAAAGGTGTGAATGAAGTGTTTTTTTAACGTACACCAAATGAATAAAATTTTCCTCTTTCATGATTATTCTTAGATTTACAGATTCCATTATAGTATTCCATGGTTAATTTTGATGAATTGTTTTCTAATTTTTTATTATTATTTAATAAAAATGATTTCATAAAATTGTTATTCTTTTCTTAATATAAAGAAAGTAATTTTTTAAATTGACTTATAAATCCATTCTTACACAAATAAATATAGATATTATTTTTGATTTTTTAAATCTATTTTATTTTAAATATGATTGGTTTTCATATAATTATAATTATTAGATGTTATTCTATCATCCCAAACTGATAAAAGAATATTCGCTAATTTTATATTATTTAAATTCTTTTGATAATGTTCCTAATCACTCTCTGTTACTCATAGGATATTATATTTCTTATATATGTCCATATTTGTAATTTCATGGATGAATTAAAGAATCAATTTTATTAGAATGATGCTATTTTAATTGTATGCCATTTTTATAAATGGTATCAGTTGAAAAAATATTATTGAGTAATTTATTTTATTATTAGGGGAACTGTTGATTTTTTATATTCATAATACGAATTGGAAATTTTTTATGTAATTTTGTGAATAAATTATATTGATCATTAAACATATGAAAATTCATAGTACATGCATGTAATGGATGTGGCCTAAATATATATTTTCTATTATTTATTAAATGGTCCTATGAGATAAAATATCAGTATTTCCATATTATATTTGTACTTGGTTTACACATACCAATTTATTAATAATGAAGTCTTCATTATAATGTCATGATTGTAAGATTCATGATATCATGGTTGAGAGTACATGCTCATTAATGTCTATAATTATATATTTTAATTATAATGAATATATTTTCCTTTAAACATGTTATTTATATGCTGACATTAACCATGTATTTTTATTGATTTCAGGTAGTTCATTGAATATCGTGTGATTTAGTTATCCACTCTTCCATATGGATTATGGCTTATTTACACATGATAAATCTCATTTCACATAACCCATACTAATCATTTTATGACATCCGTTATTTTTTTCATTCTCTATGATAATAAAAAGTATTTTATGAATGATTTTAAGGATGAAAGAATGTTTATTATGATTTGTTTAATATATTTCAAATGTAATATGAGAATTAAGTATGTAACTAGTTTCCTAGGAGTTGTATACTATTCTTTATTATGTTGTTCTATCCTTTTAATATTATACCAATGAAATAAATAAATACTATACCTTTGTTATTGGAGTTAGGTTTTAAGAGTAGTAGCCTACATCTTAAGGACATATTTTTTGGTTACAAACTATATTGGATAGAAATGAAATTTATCTCTAATAAAATATGAAAGTTTTTATAAAACCTTCAATATCATAAGGAATTGGGAATTGGATGGTTTTTTTCATATTTTAGCGAGATGAATTTAATTTAATTTTTCTGACATGGGGTACTCTGATTGGGGAAGTGAAAATCATGATTTGAAATTTTTATTTTTCTAAAAGGTTCATTTAATCAAAATAGTTATACATTATTTCAACTATATGATTGAATTGCATATAAAATACATTCATAAATATTGAAAATTAAATATATTTTTAAAAAAATAACATATATAAGCACTAATGTATAATCAATGGACAAAATTATAATAATATATTGATCTTACCAGAATCCAATATTCATTACTACTGTAGGTGGATGAAAATTTTGGGGATATAGTCAATCTAAATAAGTCTCAGATAAAATACATTTACTTTAAGGAAATAATTCACTACCTATCATTGATAAAATCCATTGACTCATCCTCCAAATACTCTTTCAGATTATGTTTCATGAATTTTATTGACTTGAAGATCATATTAAAATCAAAATAAATGTTTATTTAGTATTCCATCATCGAGGATTATGTATAACTCTAAAAAGTATCATTCCGACCTCAATGAGGTGTATTTATTGAACAAAGTTTAATTAAACCATGTGGGGATCTATTATTAGGTATAGTTCTTCACTAAGGTCCATGGAATCACTCTAGTATGTTTTCCAATTTCATATTGCTTAGGTTCTCTAGTCTCTACTCAGTTCTCTTCACCTTAATATATTTTCCAAGGACTATAAATCCATGTCCCTTCATAGAATCCTTTTCACGTAGGTTATGTTTTTGTAGCTCCAATTTCTTATGTTATATCTCTCATGTCTCATCACTATACAAATTTTTCTCTTTGTTATTCGTTAAACTCTGTTAGTGTAACACCCATTATGTTACTACCTTCAAAAAGATCTATTCATGTAACAATGTTATCATTGTTTCCGATACTTTCACCGGGGCGCGTGCATCCGTCTGTAGAGGACTTGCAGCTATTGCCCCACATTCCCGCTTTCCAAAGGTGGGCGACCTTCGTTCCATGTTCAGGTATGTCTACTCCTTGATCGAAACAGGATGATGGGATGTCGGTTCTTCCTTCCGTGGATTTCTCCACAGAACTCATCACCTAGTCCGGGTCTCCCTCATAGATTTAATATGTTGTTTGTGAATCTCATTCCTGGTGTCATATCTTCATGGACGCCGGTTAATTTCACTACATCCGTCAAGACTTTCCATAGGTTCTTGACATAGTAGCGACCTACGGTCAGAGTAGACGGCAACATCAGGCATGTCAGGGCATATCTGGGTGCGTGGACATAGGGGAACCTGTATTCTTCTTCATAAGAGGGAATCTCATGGGTGCAGAACCCGATGCATGTATCCAAGGTTTTTCTCAGCTTCCGGTGTATAACACACGGTATTCCGCGAGTTTAACGTCTTATGGAGATGGTTACGCCAAAGGCGTGTCATCCGAGGTTTTCCTCAGGCATCTCATGTTTATCACGAGGTAGGCCGTGAGTTTAACGTCTTAAGGAGACGGAATGAGGGTGATCAGAAAGACCCCTAGAGACGGATCAGATTGGTATATCCCTAGGAGGGAACACCAGGAAGGTTTACCAATGGGATGGATCAGAACACCCAATGAGGACGGACCTGAGGTGGTGCTCCCCATGGAGGGGTGATGTCACACCGTAATGGTTGATCTGAAAACCACTGAGGGTGGATCAGGGAGAGTACACCCCAGAATGGGGGATGCCAAGGTCTACCATTTGCTCGGATTGAACCTCATGAAGGTTTCCTACGTACCCTGTGTAGAGGATAGGGACCATAAACCATGTAGTTCGAAGGGGTGATGAATCAGGGTGTACACAGATAACAACGACCCGAAGACATGTTGGGGATTACGCGTGGATAGCGGCCCGGGTACTGCTAGGAGCAGCGAGGAGGGTGGATGGCATGATCCCACCGGGATGTGGCGGCCTGGGTGAGAATCAGGGCAGATGATGGAAGCATGAATGAAGTGGAGGGGGGATGAAATGGGACCATTGCAAGGGCGACGATGAAGTTAGTCTTGAGCCTCGAAGAGACCTCCTATGTATCCCTGTGGTAGGGAATCAAAGTCTGCGTAGTTCAGGATGGTGCGCCAGAGGGCCGACGTGAATGTGGACCCTGGTCCGATGGGTGTCTTCAGCGAACCGATGTGAAGGTGGACCTTGGTCCGATGGGTGGTGGGCTTGAACCTCAGGGGGCTTCCTATGTTCCATGCCTTTACATGGATCAAAGACCTCATAGATCAAAATGGTGTGTCGGCGAACCGACACGAATGAGGACCTTGGTCCGGATGGTGTGGGGCTTACACACTAGGCTACCCGGGTGCTGGTGAACCGACATGAAGAAGGTCGGAGTGACCAACGGGAGGTGGGCTTGAACCTCTGGGGGCCTCCTACATACCATGCCTTGACATGGATCAAAGACCACGTAGTTCAGGTTGGACACCGGAAGGCCGACATGAATGAGGAGAACCAGGGGGTCCTAGTGGTGGCGGTCTTGGACCTTGTGGAGGCTTCCTACATACCATTCCTTAGCACGGATCAAAAACCACATAGTTCAGGTTGGTCACAATGACTTGCCGCTGGACCGGAATGCAGTTTAGCGTCGTGCGGGACGAAGATGAACCCTGACATAAATGAACGACGGGTGGGCTTGAACCTCGTGGAGGCTCTTTAAGTACCATGTCGTGACATGGATCAAAGTCCTTGTAGTTCAAATGGTGGAAGTCGTCAGCGAACCGACGTAAAGGTGGACCTTGGTCCAATGAGAGATGGACTTGAACCTCGTGAAGTCTTCCTACGTACCATTCCTTGACATGGATCAAAGACCTCGTAGTTCAAAGGGTTTCATCGGTGAACCGATGTGAAAGTAGACCCAGGGGTCCACTAGTGGTGGGTGTCGGCGAACCGACGTGAATAAGGAACCTTGGTCCGATGAGAGATGGGCTTGATCCTCTAGGAGGCTTCCTACGTACAATGCCTTGACATGGATCAAAGACCACGTAGTTCGGGTTGGTCATAACGGATTTCCGTCGGACTGGAATGCAGTTTAACGACAAGCTGGACGAGGATGAACTCGACGTGAATAAATGATGGGTGGGATTGAACCTCCGGGAGGCTTCTTACTTACCATGCCTTGACATGGATCAAAGACCTCGTAGTTCAAATGATGGACATTGTCAGCGGACCGAAGTGAAGGTGGACCTTGGTCTAATGAGAGATGGGCTTGAACCTCAGGGAGGCTTCCTACATACCATGCCTTGACATGGATCAATGACCTCGTAGTTCAATTTGGTGTGCAGTTTAATGTCATGTGGGACGAGGGCATATAGTTTAACGTCATGGTGGACGAGGGTATGCAGTTTAACGTCATTCTGGACGAGGGTATTGTCATGGCCAATGCCAACTCTAAGCCCACGTGAGTCATGCTCGGTGTGGGAAACAAGAGGCAGCAAGGACCTGATGATCACGTCGCGAAGGGTGCATCCGTGAAAAGTGAAGAGGGGATTACACATTAGGCGGTCCATTAGTGCTAGGACTTACTCCAGGATGGAGGCCCGAGGAAAAGGATGACGATAGTTTTGGGCTTGAGCCTCGTGGAGGCTTCTTACGTATCCCTATGGCAGGGAATCAAAGTTCACGTAGTTCTCCTAATGACGGATTACCGCCGATTGGGGTTTCAACGGCTTACCACTAGATTGGGTCATAACGGCTTACCACTGAATGGGGTCACAATGGATTACCACTGGATGAGGATGTCAATGGCTTACCGCTGAATAGGATCACAACAGCTTACCGCTGGATCAGGATGTCAACTGCTTACTGCTGAATGGGATCAAAATGGCTTACCGCTGGATGAGTATGTCAATGGTTTACTGCTGGATAGCATCACAACGGCTTACCACTGGATCATGATGTCAACGGCTTACCTCTGGATAAGGATCAAAATGGCTTACCGTTGGATCAGGATGTCAACAACTTACTGCTGAATATGATCGCAACAGTGGATGGGGCTTATGCATGGAAGCTGCCCGAGTGCCACTAAGGAGTGGCAATCGTGGATGGGGCTCACCCAATGATGCTGCCCGGGTGCCGCTAAGAAGCGGAAATGGTGAATGGGGCTTACGCAAGGACGCTGCCCAGGTGCCGCTATGGAGTAACACTGGTGAATGGGGATTACGCAAGGAAGCTGCCTGGGTGCCGCTATGGAGCAGCTTTGGTGAATGGGGCTTACGTAAGGAAGCTGCCTGGGTGCCGCTAAGGAGCGGAAATAGTGAATGGGGCTTATGCAAGGACGCTTCCTGAGTCCCGCTATGGAGCAGAACTGGTGAATGGGGATTACACAATGAATCTGCCCGTAATGTCTTCCTCATGTCTGGCCATGAGGGCATCCCAACTCGCTGGTGGGTTAAGGAATTTACTTATGCGCTAGTGCACAAGCGGGATAATGCCAAGGGGCATTAGAATCATGCCACTGTAATCATGGCATTAGGCGTCCTATGCTTGGAGAATAAGGCATCTCCTGTTTGGAACAAGAGGCATACTACGTTAAGAACATAGGGTGTACTACAATTTAGAGTCTTGTAGGTAGGACTATTAGCATCTCATGCTAGGAGCATAAGGAATCTCTTATTTGGAGCCAGAGGCATCCTATGTTTGGAACATTGGGAGAATACAATAGTCTATAGTCATGTAGGTTGGACTGTTGGCATCTCATGCTAGGAGCATAAGGCATCTCTCATATAGGGAAAGAGACATCCTATCATTTGTTAGATACGATGTACTATAGTTTATAGTCATGTATATAGGACTATTAACATCTCATGCTTAGAGCATAATGAATCTCTCGTATAGGGAAAGAGGCATCCTATGTTTGGCACATAAGGATTACTACAGTTTAGAGTCATGTAGGTAGGACTATTAGGCAGAAGATGCCTAGAAATGGTTGGTTTTGGGACTTAAGCAAGGGTGGCCCTTTCTGGTTCATGGCATATGAGCCAAGTTATAGGGTTTGGAGGAGTTTCCTGAGGAATGGTTCGACTCAAGGAACTCGAGGAATTGATGATGAGAACCTCAACTCACGACATAGGAAACAAACCAAGATGAATACATAAACTCAAGGTGTTTCATGGTGTGTGGAGGAGTGTATCAAATCATGGTATTCCATAGGTTGAAGGTGGGAGCGCATAAGGGCGTAAGGGAAAATCCCGGCACCCCGGCCCGAAAAGTTCACAGTGCGACTCTCGTAGAGCAAAGGTGCCTCACGGAGCTTGGTCTCACGGAGCAGCATCGCGGAGCATGGGCTCGCGGAGCATGGACTGACGGAGCCTTAGCTCGCGGAGTAGCAACGCGGAGGAAGCTGCCTGCGGAGCATGGATTCGCGGAGCCGCAATGCGGAGCTCCGCTTGGCTGCCCAAGGGGTGAAGTGGTTGTGGCCGTCCGTCTAGAGAAGGGGGTGAGCTGGGTATTTATAGGCAAGGGGCGCCGCGAAGCAAAGCTCACTCGGCGTGAAGATAGAGCTTGCTCCGCGGTGGATCTTCGCAGCGCGCCGCGAACGTCAAAGCACTTCGCGGAGCCGTCCCGCCTCCTGTGCTTCGCAGCGGGTCTTTGTGGCACGTTGTGAACGTAAAACAGGTTCACGGAGCTTCCCGCCTCATTGCTTCGCGGCGGCGCTCTGCAATCGCGAAGGCGGCTTCGCGAATGGGCTTTGCGAACCAGTTTTCCAGCCAAACATCAAATGTCCATAACTCCTAATCCGTAACTCCGTTCGGGCCCTACGACCTACCAAATCGAAGCTTGCGAAATGGACTGCGATCTTGGATCATGTATGGAAGCATTTGGATAATTTTTGGGGATGCGTTTTCTGGTGCCAACAATCATTAATACCTTCCCACATCATTTTTCATTTATCTTCCTTTTATCAGGTTCCATTTTCTAGTTATATTCTTTAATTCCATTTTTCACTACTACCTTTGTTCATGTGTGCCTTTATTGACAACATAGCCTCTTAGTGCTCCAAAACATCATATTTCTAAAAAATGTGTAAGTGGGTATTTATAGGAAAGACCAACATCTTTCAATGATGCGTAATCTTGTTGTTTCATGACTCATCATCATCCCAATCCCACCTACATGTTACCCCTTTTATAGGGCACTAAAAAATAGTGTAAAACTTTTGGGTTGTGCACTACTGCATAACAACACATGACTTCGGCCTGACCAAACTAACGTGCAGAAAAATTAGCAAGAAAACTATCTTCTTGTTTCATGGAACAACCTTAATAATCAGAATAATTATAATAATAACTCAAACATTACCAACCTTAACAACTAAAACCATATCTGTAGACTGCATATTTAAAACAATAAAAACATTAATATTCAGCACAGAAGACAATGGTTTCAATAGTTATAGTGAAATAGTACTCTTACGATCAAATTGAAAAATAAAATATTTTATGATTAATATGATAATAGACCATTATAAAGTTATATTATTTGATGGTATTTTTTGAAAAAATGAAGAAATTGGGGGTTGAAAATGAAACTGTGGAATGATTTCATTAGACTGATGCTTATTATGGAATATTTGAATGGTATTTTTTATTATTCAGAAAATATTTGTGGAATTGTTAGAAACTCACTGATAATATATTAATTAAGTTATCTTGTTCAATTAGGTATTCATTTAACCATGAGTTTTGGGTGAAAATTATTTATATAGTCTCAAAGAAGGTGTATTGAGATTAAGGTTAATGATGATTAAGATAACTATATTGACTTAATGAATTAGTAGAAATTGTACCCACATTTATGAGTATATCATCTAGTTCCTCTATAATTAATTAATAATAAAATTTTATTATTTCCAAATAGAATTATATATTCGATTCAAAGATCATTATTTAATTTTTCAAAAATCATGTTCATTAAAGAAAATATTTCATGTTCTAAAGGAAAATAACCACTCCGCATGTCAATTGGAATTTGAATTTTTTCAATCGATCAGTGTATACTTTTGGATTTGGAATTGTAAAGCAAGCTATCTGTTCTATATATTCAATTAGAGTATCTCTTAAAATATATGTGCGTGATAAGTGATTCACATATACGACTGAAATATTTAAATTATCTTTTACATTAATACTATAAATTATGATCAAATCTAAATTATATACAAAAGAGGCTATGCATTGAATGTACTATATATTTAAACCTAGAGTTAATAATAATGTTTTGTTGCTATATTATTGAATATCATTTTACAACAAGAAACAATTATGACTGTTGCATTCTTGAGGATATTATTTTCTAAATAATAAGATCAATATCTTTTCATTTTCTTGCTGATGCAACTGTGATTATAAACCTGAACCATTCAAATCAATATCAATTGATTTATTAGAGTTTCATCTTCTCATAATAAGTTATAGAGGAGTATCTTCTTCTTTATCTATTTTTGGATATCTAGTTTCGTATTGAATAACTATAAGGATTTTTTTATTAGTCTTGTTGTGAATATGTCATATGCCTTCACTCAGTTTTTAATTTATGGTCTTTTGATAAGAATATAATCCCTGTGAAATTCACCAATATTATAGATAGAGTGATTTTTGGAGTGGGATTAGGGATCTTTATGACCGAACCCTCTATAAAAAGTTGTTTTCTTTATTTATGTTTTATCGTCTTATAATTTTTATATAGAGAAAAGAACTGCATATCTGCAAAAATAATAGTTATAGTCAAAAGTTAGAATTGTGGAAGATTTTTGCAAAGACACAATCCACAACCCACTTGTGTGACATTGTATAATACGACCTAACAATTGGTATCAAAGGGTAGGTTTGGAATAAAGATATAGAAAGATCCAATGAATAAGATCTATACAAATATGGTAATGGATGATCCTAAAGAAGGAATTTCAATGTTATGTGCCCCATAATATTATGGGTAAAATTATGGATTCATGAAATCTTGAATGATTATCTATCTATAAAATCATGAATTCAAATAATTCAAAAAAAATCATTACCCCTTATAAGATTCATGAGAATCCTGAAACATGGATAACTGAAATGTAATCCGAGAATGATATCAATTCCAAATAGTTGAATTCTATTACATTTGGTCTTGTATTAGATGAATTCAATCATATATAACAATTTCCAATTGCCTATGAAATGTGGAAAAATATAGCAGTTTGCTATAAAAGAACAAATAATATTAGACAGATGAGGTATACAAGAGAAAACCACAATTTGATACCTTTAAAAATTTTATGGAGAAAAAATAACATTTATTAATTGAATGGATACCTAAATTTTGAAAAAATATAAATGCCTTATAAGAACCCATCAAACAATATGATCTGGCCTGGAAAGTACTCAAATTTCTTCCATTAAAATGGAATGAAATATTTGCTATAATTTTCTAATCCTCACATGTTAAAGATCTGACAATAAAATAACTAATTTTGACACTGGTGATTTGTGGATCCAAAATGAAACATCAAACAGCAAATCATATGATTATAGTTATGTATGAAAATACATCTCTGAAAGAGACATCTCATAAGAAAAGAGGAAAAATTTCATGAAGACAAATTAGAGAAAAATTCTGATTCCTCAGATTCTGAAATGGAACTGTCTCAACTATCAAAAAAGATCAAAAAATTTAAAAAAAAAATTACACATGATTTTTAAAATATATGGGTATGGATGAAAAATAAACAAAATAATTTCGATTATAGGAACTAAATTTTTTTTATATCATACCTGATGTTCCTTATCTGAAATAAGAATGAAAAAGGATAGAAAAGGTATATGAAATGAATAATGATTTTTAACCTAAAAACAATAGAGAAATTCAAGATAAATGGACTGTATCTAGATAATCCAATGGCTCTTCAAAATATGATTTTGAAGAAGAGAAAATATTTCTAAAACGTTACATTTGATTTATAGAAAAAGTGGAAAAGGTAGAAACTTATTACTCTTCTAATTCTGATTCTAGTATTTTCATAAATGAAAAATTAGCTTTCTATTTCTCAATTTTTGAGGAAAAATATGGTTATTCATTAAATAATAATAAATCCAAAAAACAATTTTATTTTGTTTTCGGTTAAATACATAACTTTCTAAAAAAATCATGATTTACCTAAAAATTTCAATTCCTCTATATAAAAAAATTATTGATCATGAAGATAAAATCAATGAATTACAGGATGAAGATGAATCCTATTAATGTGTGTCCTTGGGTTTTACTAAGAGACAAAATATCTTAAATTATATTCATGGAACAAATGTAATTAAAATGGAAATATTTAGAATTATAAGTAACGGATAGAAATAATAATTGTATAAAAACAATTTTGTTCCAAATTTCAAAAATGATACCTATTTGTTTTATAGAAAAAAATTATATTCCTCAAATAAGTGTTATTTTAAAAATCCTCATACTAATGGAATTAAAATATATTTTTTTCTAATAGTTCATCTGGATCTACTGATATATAATAGGGAAAAATATATTAGATTTGGATTTCTAGATCATTTCCCACTTACACTGTAGGACCCAAGAGGATATGGGTGATGATTTTTTTTCCAATTAAATATTCAGGAAACAGATCACAAAACAAAAGCAAGGTCATATGGTATTTCGAAAATGTATTTTCTATAAATATGAGTGGACACTCAATAATATTTTATACACTAACCCAAATGGATGGAAGACTAGTCATTTTTTTTAAAATTTGAATGGAAAAATAGTTGGAGTTGTAAATATTAGTGTTCTAAAGTAAATCTCAATCAAGAAAGTATTGTATGTGAAAGGGGTAAAGAAAAATCCTCTAAGTATCTCTAAATTCTGGGATGATGGATTTTTTGTTGTTTTATCTATCAATTCATTCTCTATGATTAAAGATATATTTCTTAAAAAAATATCACAATGAACTAATACTTATTGTACGTTCAATTTAAATTCCATATGTAAAAAAATTGAATTGTTTAACTACTAAGGAAAATGGATCATGATTTCAAATAAAATACTTGGAAATTATAATATCAATTCTTTACATAAAATATCTAATAAACAGTTGGTTTTTGATCTTCCACGTCTTTTGTTTAACAATGACATATTATGTGGTGCATACAAAAATTAGCAAGAAGTACAAATCTTCCTTTAATGTTTTTATCAAAATCACAACATTTATAACTATTAGAGCTTATCCACGTTGTTATGTTTTTACTATCCATAGTAGAAATTTGGGCTTGTAAATTATATTTTTATATTTTAGTAGATTTTTATTATATATTTACATGAATTTATGTTCTAAAATTCAATAGTTATGTATACAGTAAGTTTTGAATGATTTAAAAAAGTTGTTCAAAATGAAAAATGTTTTAAAATAATTTTATTGGGAAGTGATCATGGAGGGGAATTTTAGAATCAAGAATTAAATTATTTTTTCCCCAATGTTTTTTATTCAACACACCATATTTTAACCAAGAACACCTAAATAATATGACATTTTTAAAGGAGAAAAATAAATATTCACGAAATTCAAAGGACTATGCTGAATGGATACAATCTTCCAACACATTTTTGGTTAGATGTTATAATCACACTCATCAATATCCTGAATAGTGTTTTAAAAATACTTATTTTCTAAAGAACCCTATACAAAATTCTGAATTAGAGAATAAAAAAAGTAATATACTTTAATATTTTTGGTTGAATGGTTTATATCTTGAATTTTAATGAACACCTTGGTAAGTTCAGTCCAAAATATGATAAAGTAATATTTTTGGGATATTCTGCTACCTCTAATGATTATACTTTTTTAATAAAAAGTTAAACTATTATTAAGAATTTGTTCATGTGAGGTTTTATAAAATTGACACATTTATTACAGAGAAACATCAACCAGATGAAGTTAATAAATATTTTGACAACATGAGACATGAAATCAGTAAAAATTATTTTGAAAATAATATTAATAAAATTTTCCCTAGTTCAAAAAACATGATAGAAAGGATCCTAAAACTATAATTCCTAGACAGTCTATGACATTAAATAACCATACTCTAGAAACTGTTATAGGAGAACTAGAAACCAGAATTAAAACTATATGAAATCCAAGAAACCTAGCATAATTTTATACCTTTCAAAATTAGTTAGATACTAAGACTTTTGAAGAAGCATTAGAAGATGAACATTGGATGATAGAAATGTAAGAATATATAAAACAATTCAAATCTAAGGATGTTTTGTAACTATTAGAAATACCAAACAATTATCCAATTATTGGAACTAAGTGGGCTTTTAAAAATAAATAGGAGGATCAAGGGATTATAACTAGAAATAAAGACATATTCTTAGCTAAATGATACAATCAAGAAGAATTTATAGATTCTTATGATACCTTTCCCCATATAGATAAATGATAAACCATTATAGTCTGTTTAGCTTACTTATCCCATTCAAATTTTAAATTATATCATATTGATGTCATGTCTACCATTTTGAATTACTATTTAATGGAGGAATATTATGTTGAAAAACTCCTAGGTTTATAAAATCCTTAAAAACTATGTTTTTTATCTAACTACATCTCTATATGTACATAAACAACATCCTAGAGCATGGTATAAATAAAAAAGTTCTATTTGTTTGAAAAATGGATTTACTATTGGATTAGAAGATCAAACACTTTTTAAGAAAACTATTTTCACTAATATATTATTATTTAAAATATATTATGATGATGTTATTTTTTTCCTACTAATAAAAATAATTTTAGTTATTTATCAAAATTCATGAATGAACTATTTGAAATGAGTATGATTGTAGTACTGAATTTCTTTTTTGGATTTCATATTTATCAAAAATATTATTGAAATGTTTTGAATCAGTGTAAATATATTATTGATTTATAGAAAACGTTTGGACTTTAGAATAGTAAGATATATAAAATACTTGGTGTACCAATATAAAACATGATTTGGAAGAAGCTAGAAAACTAATAGACAACATGTTTTATTGAAGTATGATTTTATGTTTTTCAAATATTACTGTAAAAATACTAGACATTAATTTTTTTCTGAATTTCATTGTTCCATAATTTAATCCAATCCAAAATAGTACCATCTTACTATAGTTAAAATGAATTATTGGATATTTAAAATGATTTATTTTTTAGTCCCTTATTTACCCCAAAACATTTAATTTTAATTAAATTTTATATTAAGAAACTTATTTTGGAGGTATTCGGTTAAATTAAAAAATTACATCCTAAAACTGTTACTTTTTGGAAAAAATATTTAGTTTCATTATCGAATAAAAAACAATGATCGATTTCCCTATGAACTTCATGGGAAGAATATGTCTCTAATAGAATATATTGTGTATATATTTTTTGGATAAAAAACACCCTAGTAGAAATTGGAATATATTATAGTAGTATACCATTTTAATGTAGTAATACTAGTCTTATAAATATTTCAACAAATCATATAAGACATTATAGGACTAAGAACATTAATATAATACATCATTTTCTACGATGTCATGTCCTTAAAATGATATATAAATAGAATTTCTTAATACCTAATTTCAATTAGATTATATTTTCACTATTCCACTTCCCAGTGAAATTATTAATTTAATTAAGGGAATGATCAGAATATTTATTTTTTAGTATATGTTTATTAATTTATTTCTAGTCTCTCTATTATTATATTAGTAAAAACTATTTAATATATTTAAATTATATGAATTATTTTTTTCTGTTATGTTTTAATTTATTTGAAAATAATTTTATTTCAATTTTATTATTTTTCTTTTCATAATTATAAAATAATGAGTACATTCTCAATCAGCATGAAAAAAACATTTTACTTACCTCACTCACTTTCTCGTCTGTAATTAGTCTATTTTGATTAATTATCTTTTTTTGTTTCCCATTTTTAAAAATCCTAAACCATCAATCCCTTCAGTCATGAAACATTCAGATATGGAAACCTCTCAATGATCTGATGATGCTGAGTTGGGCACTTCTCTTTATGCATCAGTTAAATCTCTCAAAGTTCCCAATTGAAAGGTATTCAGGTTTGATTATTTAGATTCGAAAAATCTTTTTCTCAAGGAAGCATAAATATTTCAGGTTCAAGATAATTCTTTTGGAAATAATAAAAAACTAGTAGTGTGTGGCATTAATGTAAATGAATTTTGTACAAATCATTTATCCAATCTCAGATTCGATGAATATACTATTGTATCTAATATTAGAAATAATTAATTTTCTTTTTCTTCTATTGAAATTGATATGTTGGTATATATTCCCCATGAGGGGGATTTCTATTTGGATTTATTGAATATAGGTAATGGGAAAAATTTTTTAGGGGACCTTTTTTTTGGAATTAGGGAAATTATGAATGTAATTATGAAATAGATTACTCATGAACACCACGTAATTATTAAATTAATTCAATCAAGAATTTTTCCAAGGACTTTTGAACTTTAGAAAAGATTATATACTATAATTTAATTCATATTTTGTAATTCGATAACTTAATGTTCAATTTATTTTTTTATATGATAAACAATTTAATCAATTGATGCCAAAAATATTCCAA
Source organism: Viscum album (assembly GCA_963277665.1). Classification (NCBI taxonomy): domain Eukaryota; kingdom Viridiplantae; phylum Streptophyta; class Magnoliopsida; order Santalales; family Viscaceae; genus Viscum; species Viscum album. The sequence goes on along the minus strand of OY728143.1, from coordinate 1,677,660,345 downwards.
AAAAGGATATTATACCTATAGAATGATTATTTCATTTTTTCTACAAGGAAAAGTAAATATTTTCATTTTTTTGTTAAAACATATCATCAATGAAAACACATAAATGATTCGACTAATAATAATTTCGTATTTGTTTAGAGAAATTATTTCAAAAGTCCCATTACTATTGGTGTAGAAAAATAATGGTTTTCGATAACTACTCAAGGGGAGCAGGGGATGACTCCTTTAGTTTTCCCTGTCAGACTGAGGCCAGGTGAAGAAGGTGAATCCTTGCCATAAGAATGTCTTATTCAGAAAAAAGGAATCATATTTCACATTCTAGAGAATATGGATATAAATTTTTCTAGATTAGATCATTAAACACTATTGGTTGATCATGTTCATCAAGAGACTCACAATTGAGAAAATCAAATGGATGATTTCCCTTATCCTATAAGTCAATCACTAATTGTTCTTGATTCTAAAGCTGTTGTGGGATCTTTATTAAGAGAATGATTAGTTGGTAATGAAGATCCAAGTTTTACCTTGGTAGGGGATCATAATAAGGAAGATATCCCTTACCTTATAACTCAATATCATGAATCTTATGATTCTCTTGCTAAAGGCTAAGTTATAATGTTAAATTTGTTGGAGGCTCAGAACGTATTTCTTAGAAAGAAATTGTAAGCTAAGAAAAATAATTTTTATGATTTCAAACGTTTATTAGTTCAATGATATGAGTATGAGTATTAGATATCCATCAAAATCAATTTAAATAAAATCTTATTTATGATGGATACCTTCTTGATTTCATTATAAAATTGTATTGATAGTTAAATTTTTAAAAGATAAATCATTCAAAAAGTCACATTTTGATTATTTAAATACGATGATAATGAGAGAATTTATATCTCTTAGTGAATAAAATCAATCATCAACCTCCTCTCAATAGACTCCACAAAATCAGATTAGATTGTTATAAGTAATTACTTCAGCGTTGGAAAATTTCAAAGATAGAATACTCACTCTTCACTGTGGTAGTACACCCTTAGGTGTTCTATTAGAAAATCAAAGCCATATGGTTATTATAATTAATTCTTTTGAATCATTGTTTTGATTAATGATTAATCTAATTAAGGATTGGTTGACTTCATTAATTCAGTTAGGGGAATCTTTAAATGAGTTTATGACAGTTAATTTTGTTTAGAATGTGACGATTGGTCATGATTCGACAAAGCTTCTTGAACAGGGGTTAGAAGGGTTCAATAACCATTTCCAGAGATTACTTTTTAAGTTAATTGATGTTAATGGTGTTTTTCATGCCATTCCTCATTCAAATGAACCCTCTTCCACTACTAATTTTTAACATATCACTTGGTTCTGAAGACTCTATGCTGACTAATTATTATACTATATTTAACAAAATTTTTGAATGTGTATATAAATTATATCTTATTTTTATGTTTGATATTTATTTTATTTAGGATCAATACTTAAATATCAATCCTAAATTTAATTTTCTTATCAGTTTTTATAAACCATTCATTTATAGTTCAGTTCTATATTAATTGTGGTTTATATCATTTATTCTTTTAAATCGGCTTTCTCATATAGAAAAATGTGGGATAATATTTAAGTAATGGGAGATTATTTTAGGATAATGGATAATATCTATAGTGGGGATGGGGGAGAATATTTTAAAATAAAAAAAATCATTAGGGGAAATATTTAATTTATAGGCATCTATTTTCATTTATCAGAATAATACTGTGAAATCGAAATATCAAAATATTTTCAACATATATTTTATTATGTTTAAAAATTTTACATTTTTCAGTAATTTTTTAATGGATAATTTTATAGGTTTTGTTATCATCAAAAGGGTTATATTTTTTTGGCATGTGTTGTCTCAACAATACTAAATAATTTATGATGATTTGGATGCTCATAAATACACTTTTTTATAATGATGTTTTCTTGAGTGAGTTTCCATAAATTTACGACCATGATAAAGGAATTTAATATTATAGAAATTACTCTCGAATCATTGATTTGAACCCATTGTTTGGCAATGGGGGTATAGTTCATCATTCATACGTTATGTTGGAATTTAATGCTTGCATATGGTATCAAACCTATGTTATTACTAATCGTTTCCATCTAGATTGACATCCTTATGTTTTGAAAATTGATCAGTTTATAGATAAAAAACCCTACGTTGGAAGTTGGTATTACTATTCATCATCCATACATTTGGGTATTTGAATGTGTGGTTAATTAATGCTACATTTGGGATATTATGCTAAAAAGGTAAAAATATTGATGACCATCCCAATGCTAATTTTGTTCCCTATATTTTATGAAGATGAAAGTATGTTTAAGGAACTATACATTGGTAGGAACCCAATGCTACATGAAGGATGACTTTGCTACACAGTTCAACCCTATGTTGTGTTACCAACAACATAGTATTTAATCTATGATTATTACTACGGTCGAGTAGGAATTGATGATCGATTTGAGGATCTTTATGATTATTTCAAACCAATTTATTCATTGAAGAAACTATCTCATGTTCTTATGGTATGTTATGACTCCCTTGGTCAATTAGAATTTGAATTTCCACGATCAATCATGATATTATTTTGGATCTGGAATAATGAATCCAGTAATCTATTCTATATATTCTATTAGAGAATATCTTCAAAATTATGTGTGTGATAACAGATTAACATATTCAACTGAATTATTAATATTTTCTTTTATAGTTATACTACAAAAAACGATCAAATCCTTGTTATTTTCAAAAGAATAAATTAATATAATGTTTTACATATTTAAACCATGAGTTACTACTATTTTTCATTTTTTTTCTTATTATAGATCATTTTGAAACAAGGATTACATAAAAAAATTTCCTTATTGAATATATTATTTTATGATGAAGAAGATCAATCATTTTCCAACTACTTTTTTCTAAAACTGTGAGGATCAAAGTAAACATTTCAAATCAATACCTTCAGATTTATTTGAGTTTCAGCTACCCATAATCAGTTGTGTTGGAATATTATCTTATTCATCTAAGTTGTGGATATCTGGTTCTCTGTTAAAGAACGAGAAGGATTTTTTATTAATCTCATTTAAATGATTTCACTTACATGCACTCAGTTATAGATTTATGTTCATGTGATAAGAATATCATAAAGTGAAATTCACCAAACTTATAGAGATATTGATTGGTGGAGAGTACTAGGGGACCATTGTGACATGAACCAAAAAAAAATATGTGTTCATTATTTCTATTATTTCATCTATTCATTTTTATATAGTAGAGAGAACTGCATGTCCACGTAAATCATAGTGACTGTCAAAAAGCTAAAATTGTTAAAGAATTTTTAAAAGAAAAAATTCACACACTCTTATGTTAGTTTTTATATTCTGACCTAAAAATAAATATGTATAACATATTTATTAAGGATTTTCAATCATGTACAGTTATGAATAGACTTTAGCTCAGGGTTTATTTCACATTGTTTTTCTATTCAGTATTGTTTATGATTATATATATATTAATGTAATTATATTTTGTTCACACATAAATCAAATATACTTTACTATCCAATTGTAATTTCTTGTAATTTCATCTTTAACTTTTATTTTTTGCTCTTTGATAATAAAAATTATATAATTATCGATTTTCATAATCACCAAACTTATTTCTCCTCTTTTGATCATGAATGTTTTTATTCCATGTAATAGCTTTTCAAAATTAATTATGGAATTTTTATATATAATTAAATGTTTGATGAATCTTATTTTTAACTTGATTTAATATATTTTCCAAGGATTAAAATAACATCTTAAAATGCTTCACATATGACTCAAATTGACTTTTTTTACAAAATTGTGATATTAATGTAATCTTTTAACAAATATGACATGAGTGGATTTTTATGACATCATATAATTCTTTATAGTGAACCATCTATTACATTTTGTAAATAATTTTTAAAGAGTTTCCTATTCCCATTTTCAATGATAATTTTATTAATTCATCTAATGAAATGTAATATTTTCTATTGATTTTTTATAATTATTTTAACTCTTTATATAAAAAATTTGTTATATATTAGCATCCTTTAGTGATATTTAGGTAACAATAGTTATATTATCTTACGATACCATCCAATTACTCTAAATAATTGGATTTATATATCATTTTAAGGATGATTTAATGAATCCCATTTCATTTCCATGGTATATAACATGTTAAATCGATAGATATTTTTATTATAGTATATAATGAATATGTAATTTTAATCATTATGAGATGGTTGGGTTAGTTATAACCCTTTAATATGATGGGTAATAATATAATGTTATTTTTTGATATAATTTTCCAACCTGAATGGGTTTTGACAATACTACGTGTGGACGAGTTTATGTTAAGAAATGTTCATGACTATATATGTGAACCTGATCATGTTAATACATATTAAATATTTTATGTGTGGAATGGATATCTTTTCCATAGCATTATAAATGGACTAGTTAGTCTCCACAAATTTTCAAAATGTTATTATTTCCCATATTAATACTTTTTCTATATTCCCATGTAATTTCTTTATTCTAATATATCATTTTTCATTATTGAATAATGATTATTTCTTAAACATATGATTCATTTATTTTGAAAATAAATATATTTATTGCAAGAATAATCATTAATTTTCTTTGAGTTCATGGGTTTTATTTTTTTTATGTTATGTTCATGTGTTAATACCCATATATTTTTCTAATTTCCACATATGATAGTTGATAGAGATCCTCCATTGTTACCGTTACATATCAATAAAGCTCATAATTTAATATGAATTAATTTTCTATGTTTATAAAGAGTAATATTATGTATGATATGTCTTTAAAGGTACCATCTGTGGGATATTTTATGATACATGTTCAATTGTTCTTATGAAGTATTAAAATAAGTGTATAATGAAAAAAATGCCCATTTGAGGTGAAAACATGGGTTTTATTATATCATGAATTTATAAAAGTTCTCTAAAATAGTAAACCAACATGGTATTTGTAATATATGTGACTAAATTTTAGATATGTACATTTCTAATTATAGATGAATAAAGATGGGTTGTTTTATTTGGTATTAAATACAGTATGAAAAATAAGTTTTTATCACTAAATATAGGTGTATGAGTCTCTAGTTGTTATTATAGATGTCAGATAATGGGTTTAAATATATTTAGTAGTCTAGATTTTATTATATGAGTAAATTTATGGAGTCGTGGATTTCATAATTGGTTAATGATTTTAATTTTTATCATCCATTTAACGTTATATATAACCTTTTGAGGTCTTATGTAATTTTATTTTTGGGTAATCAGTAATATTTTTAGAGGCATTATAGATTATTGACGTATATATATCCCATTGGATTAACTTATGACCTACAATGAAGTAATTTGGGAATAATTTTATTGTGGAAATAATTATAAACTAAATCATAACCTATATGTTATATATGTTCATTGATGATATGAAAAATATACATAATATGAATAAAATTTTTATCATATTTTGGGAATATTTTTTTACAACCATGAAACATGAAATTGATATGGTGACAATATGAATAGTTTCATTTTTCAATAAGCCTATTATTTTAGGAAAAATATTGAATTAAGGTGAATATAATATCATTTTCAATGTAGTAATATTATTTTACGAATAAATATAGGGTTCGCCTATGAAATCATATTTGTTTTTTTTGTTTTTTTGTAAGGATTTGGAACATTTTTTAAAACAATTAGTATATTTTGAAGAATATATAATTGTTGTGTGAGTAGTCAATTTCATTTTGGGTGTATTTTTAATATGATATAAGAAAAAAAGACATCAAATATTTTTTAATTTTACCTTTTAAAATAGGATAGTTATATATTAATGTTTTTTAAGTGTAGTTATTAATAGAATTATTTAAGAAAATTATTTTTAACTATTGATATGGGTTTTAATAATAGTGAATCAATAACAAATATGAATGCTGATAATATTATGTAGAATAATACATTCTATTATCCATAATGGTAATGATATATTTATATATATATGTGAGGAACATTATTACACTCTTTTATGGATCTTATGACCTGATAATATATAATTTTATTTATTCGTTCATGAAAAACATTTCAGGGTTATTTATAAATTTTTAGAGGGGTAAAAATTAATCAAATAAAACTAGAGGATGAAATTGTAAAAAAAAGTAACTATGTCTCCAAAAAAATATTTTTATCAATTGTATAAAAATTCATAAAATTATTCAAAATAAAGATAAATTTATCATATCCCATGTTGATTATATTTATTGGCTCTCAAGGATTGTTTTTTCAATTCTATTCACCTATCCGAGTTTTAAAATATAATATTTTTTATTGATTTCTGTGGAAAATAGTAATTTTCTTTGACTTAAAATTGAAATTAAATATTATTTCAAAAATAAATTTAATTTATATGTGATAAATAAATTTATTTCCACTACTAAATATTTATCTTCAACTACTTATAATTGACAATGAAATGTCTTTAAACACTTTTCTGTCAAACATGAATAAAATGTTTACAAGTATAATGTTGTTAGTGGGGTTGAGTGTTGCATCTCAATATATTAAAATATATTTATATTTAATACATTTTAGGAGTTTATAATATTTTAAAAACATATACATGAATATTAAATAAAACATATTTCAATATGGATATATTTTTATAAAATGTGATAGTCACTATATAAACATTGGATTAGCGTGATTGAATATGACAAATAGAATTTTTAAAAATCTGTATGAATGTTTTACTAAATGAGAATTTATTGAGTAGTCACTAGGAAATATTATATAAGATTTTATTTATAATAAGTAAATAATATAAAGTTATGCACAATTAATGTTTGATGGGGTACTTTTTTAATACAACTAAATCATTTTAAATTTTTTCATTTTTTAAGTTATATTTTATAATTTTCAAAATTTAAATAAATAAATATTTATTTATTTTATACATCATGTGATTAAATTGAGATAATGTAATTCATTTATCCTTTTCTAAAATAATTAATTTTTTGTTAGAAAAGAAAATATTGATTTTATAAATACATTCATTTTGATAATACTAACATGATCAAATAATTAGTGGAATGTTTTTTAAACAATTTCTTATAGAAAATATTATTTTGTATTTTAATTATGAAAATTAATTCTTAAATATTTTTTGAACATATAAATCTATGTATGATATCTATTGAAAAATAAATAATTTTTTTGTTCAACAAATTAACTTTTTAATACTTCTCCTGTAATTAATCATTCACATGTTAAAATTTAATATTGGATTGGTTATAAATTATAATAAACCACATTTTATGAAAATATTACAACAAATTCAATTGGTATCAACATTATATGTGGTTTTATAAAAAATATTCATTAAAAATCCATATTTCAAAAAAATAGTTTTTTCATTATGTTTTGTGAAATTATAGTAAAATAAATTTCATTTATTTTTGGTAATTAATAATTATAAAATGTATTCCATGTTATTGATATTCATTTATAGTTTAGGTAAAATGATCTATTTCATTATTTTTCATCATATAAATTAATCATGATAAAAGTTTATCAACATAATAAATGTTAAACTATGTTAAATCAGATAATAAAATATGGGGTAACATCTCATTAACTACAAAAATTTCCCATTTATTTCATTAAATGGGATTATTTTTACTAAAATCAAACTACACTCAAATTCAATAATCTTTTATGCCACTTTTGTTTGAATATGGCCTTAACAATATTGACAATAAAAAATAATTAAATAATGTCATTCTATTTCCCTTAATTTCAGTAATATGTTTTAATAGGGATAAAATTATGTAATGAATGATTGTAAAAATTTAAATTTAATGTTAAAAAATTATTTTTATCATATTAATTATTTTTAATCTTTGGAAATGGTATAATTACATAAAACACATACGCAATGTTGATAAGGGGACTATTGAATTAGTGTAAACCCCACTTAATTTTTTTTGAAAACATTAATGTAATATATTTTTATTTGTTTCCCTCGGATTTCGGGGATGACCTCCATTGATGGGAGGTTCAAACAATCCGATCGGTTTCTAATGGGTTTGTTCGTAGAACCGAAAATATCTAATGATTCCACATCCATTAGGACCTACTTTCCAAAGGTAGGTGCTCGTTAGTTTATGGACTGATGAGGCTTAGGAATTTGCAATTGTCGAGAGGATGGGAGGTCGGACTCATCACACCTTTTTGAGGGGAATTATTGTCTACTCTGGGACTCTCTTTATAAATTTAAGTTATGTTCATGGATCCTTATTACATTACCAAATATAAAATGAGTTTTCCTTTAGATCTGACAATCAATGATCGATATGTAGGAAATTTAGAGATTCTTGTATATGTATTTGAGGTTCTTCACTGATAATGAATCATCTGTATTTGTTAGAGATTCTTAGTCAATGTTATCCTTTGATACTTAAAAGTCTTTTGGTCCTTATGATGACCATACTGGTTTTAAAGCCACTCAGTGGGGCACTTGAAGTTTATTGTCATTCAGAAGGACATGAATTATTTCAGAGTTGGGATCGAACTCGCAGATGGGCTACCTACGTATCCTTTGTTTATAAAAGGAATCACAACCCACGTAGTTCGAGTAAGGGAGTATGATGTTTATGATTGATGGCTCAAAGAAAGATGTCATAATTACTTTTACACTCTAAGCTCACGTGAGTCATGCTCGGTGTGAGAAACAAGAGGTATTGGTAAAAAAAATTAGACAATTGTGCCATGAAATATGCAATCATAAGAAATAATTTGGGGCTTATGTATGTATGACTACCCAGAAAAATGAAGGTTAGGATTTAATTTAGTGAAGAAATCCAGGAACAGGGTCCATAAAGGTATATGTGTTTCATGGAGAATTTGAATACTCTAACTTGAGGCTTACTCCTGAAAAAGAGGCCCAAATTAAGAGAGGACTTATGATTGGGTTTTACTCCTGAAAAGGAATCCCAGATCAAAGGTAAATTAGGACTGGTTAAGAAAAATTAAGACTGGGGCTTACTCCTGAAAAGGAGGCCCAGGTTAAGAGATTTCAAAAATTAAGGGACTTGGGGCTTACTCCTGAGGAGGATGCCCATATTTGAGACTTGGGCTTACTCTTGAAAAGGAGGCCCAGGGTATGATAATTATGGTTGGGGATTACTCCTAAGGAGGATGCCTAGATTTGAGAATTATGAATCGGGCTTATTCTTGAAAAGGAGGCCCAGGTTAAGGGGTTCTCTCATCTTAAAGGACGTGGTTGAATGAATGAAATCTCAATTTTTTAGTGACATAAAGATGTGTAAATCACTAGGTTTTGAGAGATATTCCATAGAGTTCTTTTCAGATAAGGAGTCCAAATAAAGAAATCATGCCATAAATGGATTTGAAGAGTGTCTTAAATATTTAATCTTGAATAGGAGAGGTTGAATGGATTAAGAGGGGGTGAAATGGGCAAGAAGGGAACCCAAAAAGGCAGAGGCGTGCAAGTCTCAGCAGGTGCGCAGGTACTGCGTGGGCGCGTATGTCCTGGTCACGCAGGTATACCTGCACGACACATGGGTACTTGAGCGATGGTTAACCAGCAGGGTAATACTTGAGCGAATCTTGGTTAAAGCCTTTATAATCATCTTGAGGTTCTTCCAGAAGAGGGGCATGCAGGTTCTATTAAAGGAGTAAGGAGGTGCGCAAGTGTTGCCTTTTCCCTTAAGAGCTGGCCACTCAGGCGCGCAAGTGCTGATGAGTTTCAATACTTAGGCCTTTCTCCCCCTCTTTAGATCTTCCGTTCTAGGTAAGAAATTAACTTCGAAGTGTTTCAAAAGCATTGAGAAGAGACTAGGGCGCCGGGAGCTCAAATCTGAGTTTCTGGAAAAAGTCCTTTTTATGGGGGCCCACCGGGGGTATTTATAGGCTGAAGAAGACCCGGGAGGTTATCCTTTAGGGCGCGAAAGTCACTTGCACGACCATGAGGGAACTTGAGCGACCTATGGGAAATGTTCTCTCTGTTCATCCCCTTGTCGATTTTTTTGATGTTTCTTCAATGGATGAATCAATTTGTGCTAAGTCATTTCACGTTTCATTCCTTTAGACAATGTGACGAAAAGGAGCATCAACCAAATTCCACCCTCAGAGATGGATCCGGATAGAAAAGAGGATTTGACTCTGAGGTGAGATGAAATCCGGAAGTTTAATGTCATGCATGTTGGACTATAAAAAGGCTAATGATTAAGGTCAAAATAGCTTTGACTGAATGAATTAGAATTGACTCAATTCCTTGACAATTCATCTGAAAACATAGTACCATACTCAATTTATGAGGGAAAATATGTAAACTATGACTTAAGAATATTTGAATATGAGGAATGATATGAAAAAGAGCTAAAAGGAATTAGAAAAAGTAGTTCCCAAGAATGATGTTTCCATTATTTAACAAACCCGTTAGGGGGTTGAATTATGCAGGGCCACTGAAGGGCATTGGATACATAGTTAAATAAATAGTATCTTTTGGCTAACATGTCTATTATGTAGTCTTTTTATGCAAGGCCGCCTATGGGAACGTGCTGCATAGTCAGGAAAAAAACTCTCAGAAATTTACCTTTCTACTGCTAAAAGCCAGTGAAAGTTTATGTAGATTCAAATATTTCAAAGTATAGAGTTTGCTGTATGGAAAGAGGTACTTGAATATGAATAAGATATTTCTAAACAAGATTATCGAAGAACTGGATGGATATCTCTCTTATGAAGGTCTGACCCAAACGCAGGGAAAGAGAATATAAACAATGGACTTGAATACTTTTCAGATCATGAAAAAGAATATGGGACAAATATGTTAAGGATGGTTGCTTTTGCAGATCCCCACATACCGTCATTTAAGAAAAATAAGGACAAAATAGGCATTCTTCCCAAGAATGAAGTTACCTCTATCCGAAAAACCTGTTAGGGGGTTGAATTATGCAGTGCCACCTAAGGGCATTGGCTGCATAGTCAAATAAATAGCATCTTTTGGCTAACAAATATGTTATGTAGACTGTTTATGCAAGGACGCCTATGGGCACGTGCTGCATAGTCAGGAAAAAGAATTCTAAGATGTTTGACATTTTTGTGACCTAGAAGTCATGAAAAGGGTTTATGAAGATCTAAAAATATTTAAGGTTAGGATTATGACACATAAAGATGGGTATTGTTCAATGTATACAGAGATACACAGATCAATGCTAACCATAATCATGTTGTGACAAGGTCTTGAATTGAAATGTTGGACTTCACTACGTATCCCATAAGGATGAGAATCAAGCTCATACGTAGTTCTTAAATTACAGTTTAACGTCGTGTGGGACAAAAGGATTAGAGATCTTAGTTTAGGGTCATAGAGATTGGACCATTGTAAGAAATACACAGTGTGTGTTTTCATGGGGACTATTCAACCAAGGGACTGAAAGTGGAATTTGGGGTTTGGCCCAAAGACTTGGGGATGGATTCGAGGGACACTCGAACGTTCCTACGTATCCCAAAAGGATGGTAATCAAGCCCACGTAGTTCTAGAGATACCCTTTGTACAAATTTGGTTCGTACATGTGAAGGGTGAAAGGGGACATTAGTACAATGATGGTTTAACCCAAGATAAAAGGTTTGGGCGTTTCCATGTATGCACGTAGTCTTTGAAATGAAACATGATTGAAAAATCAATGTAAATAATGGTTCCCTCCCAGGTGAGGGTATCAAAGAATATTGTAGTTTATTTTCATATTGGACTAAAGTGTTGTATAGTTTAACGTCGTATAGCAAGGATGAAGGTGAACCAAGGTAAAGATATTGATTCTAAGGGTGGTTTCACGAATTAACATCGTATGAGATGGAGATGAACTGATGTGAAGAGATTGGTTTTGGGATTGAACCTTGGGAGGTTGCCTATATACCCAGCCTAGAAGGCAAGGAACAAAGTTCGTGTAGTTCAATTAAAGAATGAATTAATGATCGAGTTGTTCTTGGGGACAATGACCTAAAAAGTGATGTTGTTGGGACTTACACATGGTTATAGGCCCAAAGAGAGTGTTATGGTTGAGGTTTTCTCTAAGCTCACGTGATTCATACTCAGTGTGAGAAACAAGAGGTAACAACAACCTTAAAGATGCATAGTTTAATGTCATGTAGGACATATAAAGGGACTATGCAGTTTAAAGTCTTGCAGTTAGGACTATTGGTGTTGCACAGTTTAGTGTCATGTAGCAGGGAAAAAGTACAATTTAATGTCATGTAGGACGTATCACGGACTTTTTGTACAGTTTAGCATCATGTATTTAGGACGATGGGGACAATATAGTTTAACTCCATGTTGGACGAAAGGGGGACTGTGTAGTTTAATGTCATGTACTGAGGACAAAAGAGTACACCATTTAACATCATGTTGGACGCATTGGGGATTTTTTCCATAGTTTAGCGTCATGTTGGACGAAAGTGCGAATAGTTTAAGGTAATATGCATGGACCGTGGATGGTGCAGTTTAATGTCATGCTGGACAAAAGTGTAGTTTAAGGTCATAAAGGACCTTTGATGATTATGTAGTTTAGCGTCATTTCGGACGTAAGGGGCTTTTATACAGTTTAGCATCATGTAGTTAGGACATCACAGTTTAACGTCTTGCTGGACGTGAGAGACTCGCAAATTGTTTAGGGTCATATGCATGGACCGTTGATGATGCAGTTTAAAGTTATACTGGACCATGGATGTAGTTTAAGGTCATAAAGGACCTAGTTGCAGTTTAAGGTCATACTGGACCATTTAGGGAACTTTTTCACAGTTTAACGTCATGTGGGACAAAAGTAATACAAATAGTTTGAGGTCATATTTATGTACCATTTCCGTATAGTTTAAGGTAATATAGCAAGGACAAAAGAGGGACTTTGCAGTTTAATGTCATGCAGTGAGGAAAAATTATGGAATTTTATTCCATATTTTAACGTCGTGTGGGATGAAATTAATACAAATAGTTTAAGGTCATATGTATGGACTGTTGCTATATAGTTTAACGTCATATAGCAAGGATGAAAGAGGGACCTTCCAGTTTAATGTCACGCAGTGAGGAAAAATTAGGGAATTTTTTTTTCATAGTTTAACGTCGTGTTGGACGAAAATAATAAAAATAGTTTAAGGTCATATGTATGGACCGTTGCTGTATAGTTTAACGTCATATAGCAAGGACGAAAGAGGGACTTTATAGTTTAATGTCATGCAGTGAGGACAAATTAGGGAATTTGTTTTCCATAGTTTAATGTCGTGTGGGACAAAATTAATAAAAATAGTTTAAGGTCATATGTATGGACCGTTGTTGTATAGTATAACGTCATATAGCAAGGATTAAAGAGGGACTTTTCAGTTTAATGTCATTCAGTGAGGACAAATTAGGGAATTTTTTTCCATAGTTTAACATCGTGTGGGACTAAATTAATACAAATAGTTTAAGGTCATATGTATGGACCGTTGCTGTATAGTTTAACGTCATATAGCAAGGACAAAAGAGGGACTTTGCAGTTTAATGTCATGCAGTGAGGAAAAATTAAGGAATTTTTTCCATAGTTTAACGTCGTGTGGGACAAAATTAATAAAAATAGTTTAAGGTCATATGTATGGACCGTTGCTATATAGTTTAATGTCATATAGCAAGGATGAAAGAGGGACTTTGCAGTTTAATGTCATGCAGTGAGGAAAAATTAGGGAATTGTTTTCCATAGTTTAACATCGTGTGGGACGAAATTAATACAAATAGTTTAAGGTCATATGTATGGACCGTTGCTGTATAGTTTAACGTCATATAGCAAGGACGAAATAGGGACTTTGCAGTTTAATGTCATGCAGTGAAGAAAAAAAAAGGAATTTTTTTTCCATAGTTTAACGTCGTGTGGGACAAAATTAATACAAATAGTTTAAGGTCATATGTATTGACCGTTTCTGTATAGTTTAATGTCATATGACAAGGAAGAAAGAGGGACTTTGCAGTTTAATGTCATACAGTGAGGACAAATTGGGGAATTTTTTTTCATAGTTTAACGTTGTGTGGGACAAAATTAATAAAAATAGTTTAAGGTCATATGTATGGACCGTTGCTGTATAGTTTAACGTCATATAGAAAGGACGAAAGAGGGACTTGTTTTTATACAAAATACTTCTTCAGAAATCTGGCATTGGTTGGAGTAGGGATGAGTTCTCCATCCATCGAGATTAATGAATAAGCTCCATTGGAGTATACCCTATGTATTGAATAAGTTCCTTCCCATTTTGGCTCAAGCTTGGGAGGTTTCATTCCTGGTATCATTGGAGTTCTGAGAACTAATACCAATTCCTCCTGAGTGAATGAACGAAGACGAACTTTTTTGTTAAAAGCTCGTGCCATTCGATTCTGATAGACTTCCTAGTGGTGGAAAGTGCACAATATTTTCTCATCTAACCGTTCAAATTCATTAAATCGCTTTTGAGATTGTTCATCTGTAGATGATTGATCACAAATGGAAACTCTGAGTGAGGGTAGTTGAACTTCAAGGGGCAATACGGCTTCCGTTCCATATACTAATGAATATGGAGTTGACTGAGTTGCAGTGCGGGTGGTAGTCCGATAAGCCCATAAAGCATGAAAGAGTTTATCAGGCCATGAACTCTTATCTTTATCCACCATCTTTTGTAGTATATTTGAAAGAGTCTTGTTAAAGGCTTCTATATGTCCATTGGCCACTGCATGATACCGAGATGAATGGTTGGATTTGATGTTGTATTTTTTATACAACTTCTTCACCTCAGATGAACAGAAGTTGGTTCCATTGTCCATCAATATGGTATGTGGGACCCCAAATATGGTAATGATGTTAGAATTGATGAAGCTAAAAACGCATTTAGAACTGACTTCCTTGAGAGGTATTTCCTCTTCCCATTTGGAAAATGAGTCAGTAGTAGTAAGAATGTACTTAAACTGCTTGGCCATAGCTGAAGGGTATGGTCCAACCACATCCATTCCCTATGTGGAAAATGGCCATGAGTATTTAGCTGTATGAAGCAACTCTATAGGTTGATGAATGAAGTTGGAATGTACTTGGCATGAATGAAACTTCTTTGTGAAATCGACACAATATTGTATCATTGAAGGCCAAAAGTATCCAAGCCTTCGAATCTGATCAGACAGTCTATGCCCAGGCTGGTGGGCACCACAGACTCCTGCATGCACTTATTTAATGACAGCCATTATCTATTCACCATCAATGCATCTGAAGAGAACTCCATCAAAACCACGTTGTAGAGAATTTTCTCTAGGTGATATGGGCTATCATAAAGAGTAAAATTGACCACACGTCGCCAGATTTGTTCTTTCTCAGCTCTATCAGGTGGAAGTGTTCGATTTTGAAGGTATTCCCTGATATGTTACATCCATCCTGTAGTATGACCATACAGTTCCAAAATGGGACAAATTTCATTAATTTCCTCTGTTCTGATTCGAACATAAGGTGAAATTGCACGACGGTGGGCAATACTGATGGTTGTCTCGTCCTGATTTGGATCTCCCAGAGCTGTGGCTATATTAGCCAGTGCATCAGCTTGAGCATTTTGTGATCTTGGTAAATAAGAAAATGTCGGTTCCAAAGGGAATTCTTCCATTAACTCTCTGACGTAATCATACAAAGGGATTAGTTCTTCTTTTTTGATGGCATAATTCCCATTGACTTGTTTGATTACCAGGTCTAAATCACCTTTCACCTTTAAGTGATTCACTTGTGCTTGACGTGCTAATTCCAAGACAACGATGAGAGCTTGGTATTCTTTTTAATTATTGGTACCACCTTCCCACAATAATAAGGAATAAGCTAACACCGCCTTATCTATAGAAATGAGCAAAATTCCTAATCCAACTTTGTTGAATTTATGATTTTCCATTTTCCTCCCTGTTGGACTTCTCGAAGCACCATCAAAATACATTTCCCATGCCGGAGGACTTTCTTGAATAGAGAAGACTTCCTCATCAGGGAGTTCAATATTTGAAGATGTGTCTTCCACTGAAGGGTGTTCAGCCAGGAAATCAACCAGATCTTGGACCTTTATTTCCTTTTGAGACACATACTGAATGTCGAATTGCTGCAAAATAACTACCCACCTTGCCACACGTCCTGTAAGCATTGGACGGCCAAGGATAAATTTGAGCGGGTTATTGTGAGATACCAACTGGACCTCATGATGTTGTAGGTAGTGTCTCAACTTCTGAACTACAAAGATTAATGCCAGGAAGCACTTCTCAATACTTGAATACCGTGTTTCTGCTTCAAGCATGGTTCGACTGAGATAGTAGAGGATGTTTTCATTCCCAACATCATTCTTTTGAGCAATAAAGGCACCCAATGATCGCTCTAGAGCTGTCACATAGAGGATTAGTGGTCTTCCTTCAACAGGTGGCATGAGTACCAGTGGACTCAAGACGTATTTCTTGAGAATATCGAATGCTTCTTGACATTCTTCAATCCACTCGTAAGTGACACCCTTCTTCATCAATTTGGTGAAGGGTAAACTTTTTCTTGCTAAATTGGAGATGAAACACCGAATATAGGCTAAGTTTCCTTGAAGTCCTCTTAATTCTTTCAAATTTTGAGGAGGTGACATACCAAGGATTGACTTGGTCTTCTCAAGATCGACTTCAATACCACGATGGCATACAACAAAGCCGTGAAATTTTCCTAAGGTTACCCCAAAAGCACATTTTAAGGGGTTCATCTTCAAATTAAGTTGTCAAAGCTTGCAGAATATGGCTTCCAAATCAGCCAAGTGATTAGAACGTTGTTTGGATTTAACTACCAAATTGTCTACATAGAATTCAATAAACTTCCCTAAGAAGGGTTTGATGATACGATTCCTGGAACGCTGATAAGTTGCACCTGCATTCTTTAAGCCAAAGGGCATTACCCGGTAGCAAAACACACCCTGAGGAGCTCTGAAGGTTGTAGATTCCTCATCTTCTGGGGCCATTCGAATCTGATTATATCCGGAATATCCATCCATGACAGAAATTGATTCATATCCAGCTGTTGCATCAATTAAAAGTTCTGTAATCGGAACTAGGAAATCATCCTTAGGACAATGCCGATTAAGATCTCTGAAATCGATGCAAACTCTAATTTGTCCGTTATTCTTCTTTACAGGGAAAATATTAGCCAACCATTTGGGAAATTGAACTTCTTTGATGAAGTTAGCTTTTATAAGATTATCCACTTCAGCTTCAATTTTGGAAGCATAAGTTGGGTGTGTTCTTCTCGCGGCTTGATTAAATACTTGATGTTCTTCTGGTAAACCCAAATGATGATTAGAAACATTAGGATCAAGCTCGAGCATTTCTATATAGTTCTAAGAAATTATATCTCTATTTTTCTTTAGAAAAGAAATATAAATCTCTTTCTATTCAAGTGTCATGGACGCACTTATTAATGTGGGGAGTGGATCTTCTTTGGTACCCAGATTTATTTCTCTCAGTTCATCCACAGTGGTAGAGATACCATCTTCAGATAATGGAGGAGCATCTCTGAGATTTTCCTATTATTCTTCATAATGTATTATTTCTTCCATTTCTACTTGCATAGTAGATGATAATGTAGAATTTTTATGATCCGAAGAGATGTCAAAATTTTCATATCTTGAAGAAGAAGCTTCAATTTCCGACCCGATTGATGATGAAGGGTCTTATTTGGGTAATAAAGAGGAGATGATGGATTGAGAATCAACATCATTGTTCACCTTCGATGTTGCTATAACTTCTTCTGGCCTAATTGGAGAAGCATAGACTTGTTGGATTTCAGTAGATGAAATGAAGACATCACTATTTGTGCTTTCATCACGGCTTGGTAAATTACCAATTTCTCCCATGTTGTTTGGATCGATTGCCGTAATTGAAATTATGGATCTTTCCATAAGAGTATTTTGATTTGGGTCTATCTTGTCAATTGGACTCATAGGGAACACATAATCTGTACTCACATGTGTAAATGGAATTACAGTAATTTTCTCCAAACCATATGGAGCATTAACTTTGGTAATCACCTTTTTTGTGGATTTCTCCCTTCCCTTCATGTGATAGAATTCCACCTCAATGTATTGAGACACACATGTATTGAACAGGGAATTATCACCATACAAAGTCCCAACATGACCATCGAAACAATATTTGAGACATTGATGGTATGATGAAGGGATAGCCACATGTTGATGTAGCCAGGGTCTTCCAAACAAGATGTTGAAGGCTGAGTCTTGATCAACAACCATGAAATCTGAATTGGATACAAGATCTCCAAAATGAGTTCTAAGTGTAACTTTTCCCAGTGGTTCTTGTTCATTTTTATCATATCCTTGTAACATTATGGTAGAAGAAGATAAATCAGATTTTGTGAGGCCCAATCGATGAAGTGTACGAATGGGCATGAGGTGGACTCCTGAACCATTGTCAATGAAAGTTCTTCGGACGTCTAGGCCATTGGCCTTGCCAGACAAGTACAATGGTCTAATATGTCCATGCACAACATCATCTTCAACTTAATCAGTAAATGATATTATTGCATGGAATTGTGCAGGATTATTCTCTATGTGATAGACTTTAGCTGCAGCAATTCCAGTTTAAAACTCTTAAGGACATGAAAAAGCCTCGATGAGTGCTTCCTAAAGATCTTTTGACAGATTCAGAGCATCTAGAATTGATAACTTGGCTGGTACTTGGGCCAAGTGTTTCAATATATCATACTTTTGATCCAGAGGTCTCCATTTCCCAATAGGAATATGTGGTTTCGCAGGTACCTTGGAAGCAGATGCTTTGGAAGTTGATACATCTTGTATCGGGATAGGAGTTGGCAATATTCCTGGTTTTGGAAGATTAGACCGATTAGATCTATTTACTTGTTGAGAGGAAGAAGATAGAACCTTCAACCGGTTTTCCAAAATAACTATGCTAGGACTGAATTTTCTATTGGTAGAAGAACTTGATTGTTCTTGCTGAGCTCGCTGAAGGGCTCTACCACGATTTTCTACTGCGTACACAGTTCTAGCAGGGGTAGAATTGGAATAGTGGATTCTGAAAGATCCACGTCTTCCCCTGTATCCTGAGCCCCTGGAACTTCCTATGATTCCCTTGTTTGATATAGGGAATTCAGGCTCATTGAAATTGAAACTGCGACTGGCATATGGATCTGTTAATTGAATCATATTAACAGAACCAAAGATTAACTCTTCGTCTGATGAAGACTCTGCCTGATTAGCCTATTTAGGCTGTGCCGTTTGGTGGGGTGGTGCCCGTGGATTGGAAGTAGATGGAATGAAGTCCGCCAAAGTCAAAGAAAACTTAAGCTTTGACACATACTCATCTTCTTCTGATTCTTTTTTTTCATTGAATCATACCGTTTCTTTGAGGACTTTCCCTCTGACGAAGAGTGTTTTTCCACAACATTCATGGCAGAAGACACAATTGGTTTCTTTAATTGTGTTCGCCAAATAGAATGAGTTTGATTGATTGTCTTTCTGACCATCCAGTCATCATACTTCTGTGCATTTTTACTTTTGACTTCTTGCCATTCGCCTTTCTCCTTTGGAACTGTAGCAGTAACACATGCTACCTGAGCTGAAGAACCTTTCAGTTTGACTTGTCCCGAGTCGACCAACTTTTGTAGGAGGTCTTTGAAGACAAAACACTCCTGGATGGGATGCCCCAACATTTAATGAAAAGGGAAATAATTGGGATGGTCTTCATATGCTTTCTTTTTTGGCCTGTTGGGCGTTGGTAATTGAACCAAATTGTTTTCCAGAGCCGAAATGAAATAACCAGGAACTCGTTCATTTCGGAAAGACTATTTTTTTTCTTTAGATCCCCAAATTGTTTTCGTCTTTGATCTCTTTGATTGTCTGGACGAAACGGCCTTTGTTGTTGTCACTCAGACGGTGGAGCCCTTCGAGAAGATGAAGGTTTTGAGGTAGAAACAGGTACTAGTGCTTGTTTAAGCATAACTGTAGCAGTTTCTGCTTTACCCATTCTCCTTCCTGGAGCTGATGTAATTAAACGAGATTTAGCCTTAGCCTGTATACGGGAATATTCAATAAGATGATCAATTGAAGTAAGGTCTCGAAACACTCCTGTATATTTTTCAGGGATTAACGGCGTGTGTAATTCGTCACGTAGATTTTCCACATAGATTGGCAACAATTCTTCTTAAGGGAGTGCTAATATTAGGGAATATGTTAATCCCTTCCAGCGAGCAATGAAATCTGTGACCCCTTCATTCTCCATTTCCTTACAGTTTGTAAGATCAAAAACTGTTGTCTTTGGCAATGTTGAGCTGAACTAAAGAAGGAATTGTTGACGGAGATCTTCCCATCTAGTAATTGACCGGGATTACAAGATTGTATACCAGAAAAAGCTGGTCCTTGTAAGGTTCGCACGAAGAATCTAAGTTTCACTACTTCTTCCTACTCCGAAGATCCCATCATTGGATCGCAACAAGACACGTAATGCGTCAAATGCTTTTCAGGATTGCCTGATCCATTGAAAATAGGGAAAACAGGTTTCCCAAAACTGGATGGAGGAGAGATTGAATCTAACCATTCAGGGTAAACTATCTTTTTTGGTTGAACTTGTGCACTTTTCCCTTCCATAGTTTATAACCGAGCTATTAATGACTCAACAGTAGTTATTAACTTTTGAGAAACATCCGGTTGAACTTGGACATGGGTAGGTGCAATGAATGGAGCTTGGACATATGTGGCGATTGATGCTGCAACTGATGGTAGCACTGCCAACTATTTTTACACTTGACCCATAGGATTATACCTGTGAGGGTGTACTGATAGAGGAGGATATTCTTGATCCATCTCAGTAGTTGCAACAAATTCCTTTGGCTGACTGACTCCAGCATGCTTAAGAAGAAGACTACTCTGAAGTAGTTCTGCATTCAACCTTTTTAATTCTTTCATTTCTTCCTCCTGTTGTGAAAACCATTGCTCTAGTGAGAGCAATTGACCTTCTCCAGAGGATGGATATGTAACCTGGTTCTTTCCCTTCCTTTTTTTGGATCCTTTTCGGAGAGGGGGAAGTGGGTTACTCGAAGGATTACCTAGGTTCTGAGTAATCCTTTGACTTTGTGTATGCACACCTTCATAATTTTTGTCAGTGCGTACATCTTCTTGAGCAGTAACCTCTTCATCTGAGTCCCCTGAGTGAACCTCATCTGGTGGATCAGAAACAACAACATTGATGACATTGATTGATGCATAACTCATCACATCCCTTCTATCAGCATTTCTGTGATATTGTCTTCTTCGATGTCTTTGATGAAACATTTTCTTTTGTTGATTCAATCCCTCAGGAACTTCTTGACAAACCGTAATTTGGAGGGAATTTCCTGATAACTTGGCTCTTCGTTCATCTTGAGGCTTCTTCCCCAATCGAGAAAAAACCAAATTTCTATGAGGAGGGGATTGATGATTTGAAAAAGTCCCCAGTCCAGTGGACTAGGGCTGTTTCTTCTCAACTCCTCGAATCTTATTTGTTGATTCCGAGGGTTGGTTTAAAAGAGTCCTCAGTCTGGAGAGCTGGGGTGGCTCTTGACATGCTATGTCTGAGACTTTCTTAAAAGCTCTCCTGATCTTGCGAACCATAGTCTGGAAATTAGCTGGATGCATTAACCTGTATCCACTTTTATCACCCTGTTGAAAAGACCATTGGATGATTTCTGACACTTCTGTCACTTGGTGATGTGCTTGCTCCAAACGAGAGGCATGTTCAATATTCTCGTTTGCTTGATGCAACATTAATTCAATAACTTGTTCTATTTATTCTGGATATTGAGAGGAACTAGTTGAAGCCTGTTCTTGGGAAAGCTTTTGATTACAAACAAAGCCCATTGACTGTGGCCGGCCATGGGAAATAACATTGCATGATACCATTTTCGGCGGGCTTTGCTGACTGGAGAGCACTGTGAAATGAAGTGCTCCATGAACATCCCATCCTCTGACACGAATACCAGATGGGGCATTGGCAATTAACTGACGCAATCTTCTTAATGCACCAAATCATGAACGTTGAAGGGCTCTCTGCTGCTTTTCAGCCTTCAGATATCGAGAGACTGATAGAGACGCCAAATCAATCTGACATTGTAACCATTCTATTATCTTACGATGATTTTCATATTCATCATAAGATCATACTTTCTTTTTCAACTGACAAAGAGTTTTCCATATGTTGGGATGAATATCATGAATTTCATCTTCTATCAAAATTTCTGGAATGTCATATTGAGAGTTAGCCAGAGGCGAAAACATGGCTGGCACTTCACCTTTTTCCAGTTGTTTTCTCATGTTCAGAATTTCCTCTTTATCATTTGAGGAAGATTCTTCTACATGATTTGACCAGAGTTGGTGTTTCCTTATTGATTCATTGGATTCACCAAGATTGGTAGAGAAATCATTGATCAAACTAGAGGATGCATGACTTAGGGGTGGTTCGGAGAATGACCAACACCCTAGGCTATCTTCTGATTGAGAAAGTATTTCACCTGCTAGCGATGAAGCTTCAGACATGACTGGTTTTGCATTTGCAAGTTCCTCAAGATAAGGGGGATTTCTCGGCACTACATTGTCCACTAAAGCGTTTTCCGAGCAATGTGCATCACTACAGCGGAGAGTATTTTCACAGAGAAATTCATCATAATGGGGAGGACCACCATAATGGGTTACAACAAAAGATGAGATCTCTTGCTCCTTGGTCTTATGACCACATAGAGGGTTCCTGTGGCTCTCATCTGAAGATGAAACATCAAGATCGACCAAATTTTCATGAAGAAAGCCTTCATGAGGAAGTGTCTGTTGAAGACCTTCAGAAGTAATGTTCCCACTATTGGGTAATGAGGGAGTAGAATCTGGAATTTCAACAGATAATTGTCTGAGGGCTTCAAGAACTCCAGCATCGGGCAAGGCCTTATTACAGATTGGCTCTTGATCTCCGGACTGTGATGGGCGGGTCTTTTTCTTAGAAACCTTCTTACTCGCATTGGAAACCACTTGTTGACGAAAGTGGCTTCTCTGACCAGGTGTATATTCCTGATCAAGAAAGATGGCTAGGTTAGGCTGACGATCTCTACTCAAATCAGGTGTATGTACCTGACTTGGTTATCCGTATGATATGGGGGAGTATGCCCCACAACCCTCTTAGACTGAAACAGATGTGTCTATCTGTTCTGGAGTGAATTGTTGATGTGTCACTCCACTGGTAGGGATAGATTTATATGTCTTTCCTTGAGATTCCACTGAAGTTGTTATAATATATTGGCAGGCATCCAGATTATGAGCAGGGATTTGCTTCTGCTCTTTCACCATTGATCGAACATGCTTGGTGACTTCAGCTGCTGGAATGGGAATATACATCCATTCCGGGCTTGGAGTAGGTGTATGTGCCTGCTTCTGTCCTACTTTTTCTGTCAGTGAATCCTGAAAGTACTCAAGTGTGGGGGAAGAGAGTTGATTCTTCCTCTTATTTGTTGTCGGGGCTTTCCATCTAACTTCTCTGAATGCTACCAAGTGAGATTGTTGGTAGTCTTGATTAATAATAGCAGGTGTATGTTCCTGCTGATTACACTTTGCCTAACGTAGTTGATGAGATCCATCATATGTAGTTAGACGAGCCTGCTGACTAGCTAATGATGTATAAACATGTGTCTGTTCCTGCCTATAGTACTCTGCCGGAATTGCCTGGCGGGATTGGCGTGATGCTGCCAGACGATTATTCTGGATAGCAGAATTAAAATGGGCAGGTGTGTGTGCCTGCTTGTTGCTTGAATACAAGTTAGGTTGGTGGACTTCTCCGGAGATGGAAGAGATGAGAACCTGCTCACTATTAACCGGACTTCGCCTCTGGAGATTCTTCTTGCCTGCTCGGGTTCGAGGAACCTGAGCTGAACGCCTGGAGTCGGTACCCTCATCATGTTGAGGGTGCACTGTCGCATGAGTCTGGCAGCGATTGTTGGTGGGAGACATCAGGAAGGAGTCATGTCTGTTTGAATTATGGCCCTGTGGGACCTGCTCATTCACCTCCCCAGAATATGGGATCGAATGGTGATTGCGTTCCGGGGATAACGACCCAAAACAGGTGGAGATGGTAGTCAGCACCGCCTGCTTCTTGATCACTGGTCGTCATTGTCCGGACGACCGATGTGAGTTGTTTACCTGGAGAGCTTGCCGGGCAGCCTCCAGAGTTGGGATGGTACCGTGTTGATGGTACTCCTTAACCAGCATGTTTGATACCCAGCGTTGAAGATGCTGAGTAGGTGATATCTTCCTTAGAGCGGACGGCGATCCAGCAGGAGTAGGAGTAGTGGCATTTGCAGTAGCAGTATTCAAAGGTGTGAACTTGAGAGCATCCATTCTAGAAATGTAGAAGATCTTGGAAAAGAGTGCCTGTTTGATATAATAGACGTAATCAAGCTAAATTCAGCCACTACATCTTTTGGATGAGCACATATGTCAATGATTGTTTTTCCTGGCCCTCTTATTGAGATTTATATAGGGGCCTAACAAATAGTTAAAACATCATTTTAACATGGTTAAGGATTCACGTCGGGTTCACCATTTTTGTTTCCCTCAGATTTCGGGGATGACCTCCTTTGATGGGAGGTTCAAACATTCCGATCGGTTTCTAACGGGTTTGTTCTTAGAACCAGAAACATCCAATGATTCCACATCCATTCAGACCTACTTTCCAAAGGTAGGTGCTCATTAGTTTTTGGACTAATGAGGCTTAGGAATTTTCATTGGTTGAGAGGATGGGAGGTCTGACTCATCACACCATTTTGAGGGGAATTATTGTCTATTCTGGGACTCACTTTATAGATTTAAGTTATGTTCGTGAATCCTTATTACATTACCAAATATAAAATGAGTTTCCCTTTAGATCTGACATTCATTGATCGATATGTCAGAAATTTAGAGAATATTTTATATGTATTCGATGTTATTCACTGATAAAGAATCATCTTTATTTGTTAGAGATTCTTAGTCAATGGTATCCTTTGATACGTAAAAGTATCTTGGTCCATATGATGACCATACTGGTTTTAAATCCACTCAGTGGGGCACTTGAAGTTTATTGTCATTCAGAAGGACATGAATTATTTCAGATTTGGGATCGAACCCACAGATGGGCTACCTATGTATCCTTTGTTTATAAAAGGAATGATAACCCATGTAGTTCGAGTAAGGGAGTATGATGTTTATGATTTATGGCTCAAAGAAGGATGTCATAATTTCCTTTACACTCTAAGCTCACGTGAGTCATGCTCAGTGTAATAAACAAGAGGTATTGGTATAACAAATTAGATAATTGTGCCATGAAAGATGCAATCATAAGAAATAATGTGGGGCTTATGTATGAATGACTGCCTAGATAAATGAAGGTTAGGATTTACTTTATAGAAGAAATCCAGGAATAGGGTCCATAAAGGTATATGTGCTTCACGGAGATTTTTAATTCTCTAACTTGGGGATTAATCCTGAAAAGGTGGTCCAAATTAGGATAGGACTTATGATTGGGTTTTACTCCTGAAAAGAAATCCCATATCAAAGGTAAATTATGACTGGTTAATAGAAATTAAGACTGGGGATTACTCCTGAAAAGGAGGCCCAGGTTAAGAGATTTGAAAAATCAAGGGACTTGGGGCTTACTCCTGAACAGGATTCCCATATTTGAGACTGGGGCTTACTCCTGAAAAGGAGGCCCAGGTTAAGAGAATTATGGTTGGGGCTTACTTTTAAGTAGGATGCCCAGATTTGAGAATTATGACTGGGGCTTCTTCCTGAAAATGAGGCCCATGTTAAGGGGTTATCTCATCTTAAAGGATGAGGTTGAATGAATGAAATCTCAGTTTTTTAGTGACATAATGATGTGTAAATCACTAGGTTTTGAGAGATATTCCACATAGTTACTTTTAGATAAGGAATCCAAATCAAGAAATCATGCCATAAATGGCTTTGAAGAGTTTCTTGAATATTAAATCTTGAATAAAAGAGGTTGAATGGCTTAAGAGGGGTGAAATGGGAAAGAAGGGCACCCAAAAAGGCAGGGTTGCGCAAGTCCTGGCAGGCGCGCAGGTACTGCATGGATGCGCAAGTCCCGGTCGTGCAGGTATACCTGCACGACACATAGGTACTTACACGATGGTTAACCAGCAGGGTAATAATTGAGTGACTCTTGGTTAATGCCTTTATAATCCTCTTGAGGATCTTCCAGTAGAGGGGAGCGCAAGTTCTATTGAAGGAGTAAGGAGGCGCGCAAGTGTGGCCTTTTCCCTTAAGGGATGGCCACTCATGCGTGCAAGTGTTGATGAGTTTCAACACTTAGGCCTTCCTCCCCCTCTTTAGATCTTTCGTTCTTGGTTAGAAATTACCTTAGAAGTGTTTCAGAAGTTCTGAGAAGAGACTAGGGCACCGGGAGCTCAAATCTGAGTTTCAGGAAAACAATCCTCCTAATGGGGGGCCCACCGGGGTTATTTATAGGCTGAAGAAGACCCAGTCAGTTATCCTTTAGGGCGTGCAAGTCACTTGCGTGACCATTAGGTGTCGCGCAAGTGGACTTGCGTGGCCATGAGGGATCTTGCGCGACATATGGGCAATGTTCTCTTTGTTAATCCCTTTGTCGATTTTTTGATGTTTCTTCAAAGGATGAATCAATTGGTGCGAAGTCATTTCCGTTTTCATTCCTTTAGACAATGTGACGAAAAAAAGCGTCAACATTATTGAATTATGTTATTACATAAATATAAAATATAATTATTTATTATATTCTATGGTTAAATTATTTTGATTTTATTTCAATTATTATCATGAACCCTTTAAAGTCAACATATTTGAATAAACTTTAAAATGATATTAACTGATATATAATGCTTCCAAATAATTATTCAATTGATTTTTAATTATAATAAATAAACCATTTATAAAATTAATGGAAATTATCAATCCTTTTATTTCTAATTCATTTAATTGTTACATGTAAGTTTTTAAAAAACATCATCAATCGTAGAGATTGAAGCATTTGATTCCATAGTTACATTTAAAATGGTTAATAAATGGTTAAATGAATAGATAATGTCCAAAACACCACTCAAAATGTACGAATATTAATCTATGGACTTAATTATACATTATTAAGGGACTTTTGGGCTATTTTATGTATTTATAAATATATTAATTCATGTATTTAAAAGATTATCATAGAACACACTTATTAAAGGAAGTATCCTCTCCACTCTTCATCACACATATCGATAAATTTAACTCTATTAAACTATACCAAAAACATTAACAACCATCATCGAAATTTATTATAAGCTATTATCTCACAAAATACCATTATATGAGGATAAATGGGTAACTCAATGGAGTTTTTCAAAAGAATATTTATAACTCTTAACTATGTGTTTTATTAATTATTTTTATTCCACCAGCTCAAAATATTTTATAACAATGATCATATAATAACATGTGAATATTATATATAATATAATATTACTCATTTGATTTTATAACCTTTTATAATGTATTTTTCCATGTAATGGGAAATGAAGACCTCATATGTGTATATGTGTGGACTATCACCTCCATGAAGTGATATGTTTCATTTTCTATCATCACCTCCCTTTGAGGTCTATAATTATGTATTTAATGAATATATATGATATATATGATATAAATAAAATTATATAATAATAAATTATTGTTTTTAATTATATTATTATTGTAATTAGAAAATGGAAACAATATTAATTCATTTTTCTAGACTATCATCTCCATGAATCATTTCATAGTTGGTTAAATAACTATATATACTGAATATAGTTTCTAATAATTTAAGTAATAATTATTTAAATATTATGAAACAACTACTAATATTTGTGGAACAAAACATCAAATCCAAATCATAGATGAAATACGTAACGGTTAATACCTAAATGATGATATTGTTGAATAAATTTTATAAAACAGGAAATGAGGTTTTATTAATGAATCATGTGTGGTGTCATAAGTATTAATATTATTCCATTATGAGTTATTAAAAATTAGATAATCATTAAATAAGAGATTAAATATTTTAAAACGAATAAGAGACCTAAGGATAGTGTTTATTTCCCAATCTCATTCTCATTCAAGATTGTTTATGTTTATGTTTTTCATTACAGACTAATATGATCCTTCATAATTAAACCATATATAATTTATTCTCTTAAAATTATTTATTGGTTTTCCCTAATTTAATTTCATTTTCCTCACATTGATTCTCCCAAATAACTAAAGAATTATTTTATTAGAAGCCAACTTTATCTTACCAACTTTGGATATGAATTTTTTTCTTTCATGTGCATTTTATTAAAAATGCTTTATTCATTTATTTTACCTAATTAAATATTTGGAATTATTTATTTATACATCATTTTACATTATTTAAATTTTTTTAAAAGTAACCCTTTTAATGTTTTTACATATTAATCGTATTATTCGTTCTATAAAAGGTTTTAATTAATGATTTTAACTTTAAATATTTGGAATAAGCTTATTTTACTACCATTATGTATATATTTAATTGTAAATCTTCAATTATTTAGTTCATTTTTCTTTTTAATGAATATTATCATACCATATATTCGTAATTTGTTTCTCTAGAGTTACAAAAATATTTTTTGATGTTTTCACTTTAATTTCAGTTTGTATTTTATATGTTTTAATATAAGAGAATTTTCATCTATGTCATTATATTTGAAGGATGATTTAATATGGGGTATGATCTTATGATAAAATATGATTCGATTATTTATATTTTTTTGTTGATATTTTTAATATGATTTCATGAATCCTATTTCCTTTCAATGGGTAATACTATGATAAAAGGGTGTACATTTTACAATCATGGGGAAAGATTATATATGAGATATTATTATGAGATTGTTTTATATGTTATAGCCCTCCAATGTATTGGTTAATGTCATAATGGTATCTCATGAGGTAATTCATGAGTCTTATTGAAAATGGAAAATATTGTGCTGGGACCTATAATTTTTATTACTTAACCATATATTTATACATGAACAAGTTATAGTTAAAAACATTCACAAATTTTTATGAGGTATAAAGTCCACACATATCACGTTAATCAAAGACCTATTTATTTATATCAATGTACACAATTTTTGGATTTGTTTTTCTTTTCTTGTAAAATATGACCGTCCATATTTCATTGTTAAGATCTCATGGATCATGATTGATCATTTTTTATTTCTCACTTTTTGGGATCATGTGTTTTAAAATGCAAAATCATTATTCAATGAATCGTTATTAGTGATCATTGACATATTGATTATGAATTTCTGAAGAAATGATCATATTCTCATACTATTATGTGTTTAAAATGATCACAAATGTTTATCAAATAATATATCCCCTTTTTTAGCTTACTGTGCATTTTATCTAGTATTTTATTATGTTTATATTTTCTCAGGTTGTGAGTGATTATATTATATATGATATGTAGAGGTGGGAATCTTAACCTCATAGGAGAAATCGATGAGCTGAGATTGATCCATATAACATAATTGGGGACAGGAGTGCACCCACACAAACATGGAGGATGAGGAATAACTTGCAATCTGCATTTATGTTAGTTGTAGTTCCATCCTCATTTGAAGAAACTGCAAAGGATGAATCATGGGTGAAAGCCATGAATGAAGAGTTAGATCATATTGACAAGAATCATACATTGGATCTTGTCCGTAGACCCACATGTCATAATGTGATTGGTACAAAATGGATCTTCAAGAACAAGCGTGATGAGCATGGAAGTGTTATTAGAAAAAAGGCACGACTGGTATGTAAAGGATACTCTCATATTGAAGGTGTTGATGTTGGAGAAACATTTTCTCTAGTTCCTAGACTGGATTCAATCAGGCTTTTCCTTTCCATGGAACTCTAATGAGGATATAAAGTATTTCAAATGGATGTCAAGACAGAATTCTTGAATGGTGTACTTGAAGAAGAATTCTACATTTTAAAACCAGTGGGTATTCTTCTTGGTACTGATGAAACCATGGTTTGAAAACTAATGAAGGATCTTTATGATTTGAAGAAGGCACTATGAGCATGGTTTTCCTAGTAGGACTCTTATCTCAAGAAGATGGAATTCAAAAGAGGAGGTGTATATAACAATCTATATGTGAAGAATTCTCCAAAAGATTAGTTCATGGTTATAGTCTATGTTGATGACATTAGTTTTGGTGGTAGCAGGTAAAAATCAGTTGATGAATTTTTCCAGTCACATGAAATCAAAATTTTAAATGTCTATGATAGGGGAGCTCACATATTTCGTGGGGCTGCAAGTGATTCAAAAGAAGGATTAAACATTCATTTCTTAGGAAAATTATGCAACAGAACTGCTGATGAAGTTTAATATTCAAGACTCTAAACCAATGTCAACTCTGATTGCAGTTGGAACCAAACTTGGAAAGCATGAGGATGGGACATCTGTAGATCAAACCATGTATAGAGGGATCATTGGGAGATTACTCTAACTGACAGTGACACGACCATATGTTGTCTTAGAAACATGTCTAGCGGCACACTTTTAGAGTAATCCAAAAAAGGAACATATGGCAGTAGTGAAATGAATCATGAGGTATATTCAAGTTACTCACAATTGAGGCTTATACTTTTATTCATGAAGGGACAATGAATTATTAGAATTTTCTGATGCTGACTGGGTTGGCAATGTTGTGGACAGAAAGTCCACCAGTAGTGGATCATTCTATGTTGGGAATAAATGTGTTGGATGGTTGAGAAAGAAACAAGAAAGTACTTCTCTTAGTACTATATAAGCGGATTATTTCTCCACCAAAAATTAATGCACTAAACTTCTATGGATGAAGAAACAACTAAAATATATTGGTGATGAGGTGAAACAATAATTGGTAATTTACTATGATAACAAGACCGCAATTGATCTTACGAATAATCCTATTCCTCATTCTCATACAAACCATATTGAAATTAGGTATCACATTATCAACGAAAAAGTTGACAAAGGCATGCTTAAAATTGATCATGTGGGAACATATGAGAAAGTGGCTGATGTCATATCTAAGCCTCTGTCAGCAGATGTGTTTGAGGATCATCAGTTGAACCTCAGTGTTCAGCCACCTCCCAGTGCATAAGGAGGTTCAGAAATTCCTCACTCTGTAGTTATGTTAACTGCTTTTAATTTTTTTATGGATGTGATGCAGGTTTGTGGGGGAGATACTATCCCGGGGGAGTATTTTGTGTGCTGAACAATGAACATTTACCAGTCTTTATGTTTATTGTCAATGGGGGAGAAAGGAATAAATTTAGGCATGTTCAGGTATTTCAGGGACATGTAATGCTCCTGTGATGCGATGAGAATTCAGTGTCGGTGATAGTATGAGAAGGATGTAAATGAATACATTAGACATGTAATGATTCTATGACACTGTAAGAGACTTACTTGGGTGTCATTGAGAATTCATATACACTATAACCCAATTCAATATTCCTCTCTAGTTTTCTACACCGAGCATTGTTCACGTAGACATAGAGTGTTGGCTGAGTTGATTCTGTCATTTTTGGTTTACATATGGCTGGTGCTCTATTGAATTAATTTACCAATTTCCAAAAAACCCAAAAGGGGAGATTGTTAGAACCATGGCCATTCTATGCATGAATTGGACAATGGTTTGTGTTTGTTGTTAATCCTCTGTGGATGTTCTGAATGTGTGTCAGTAAAATGATCATACAGTTCATGTAGACAATAATATTGAAGGTGGTGTTGTTTCCCAGTGCTTTCCAAATTTTTGGGCCTCAAAAATAGAAAATGAAGATACAGGTTGTTGGAAAAAGGAGATGCGCACAAAGAGGAAGTGGTGTGAAATATATTGGGAGGTGGGTACAAAACATTAGGGGCGCTTTGAAAAATAGCGGGATTGCGCAAAAAAATTGCATGGTGCGTGAAATTGTGGTGTGAGATTTTTCGCACAAGAGGAGGTTTGGAATCAGAATATCGAAAAATGTAAATGGCATGGGCTGCGCGAAAACACTGGTGATGTTCGTGAAAATGATACCTGCTCGAAATATTATGCGCCAAAATATTGGTTTTTCGTGCCATAGGGGGGTTTGCACACGGGGGTCTGAGATGCCTATAAATAAGAGGCGAACCCCCTAATTCCGTACTGTTGAAGGCCTAGAGAAGATCCGAGGTTTGATGCACGTAAAAGGTTTATGTAAAGGGTGTTGCACGGATAAGATTGAGTTGCGCGAAAACACAGAAATTGCGTGAAAAATTTGAGGTTGTGTGAAAAAATCTGATCTGGGTGAAAAAAGAACAAGTTGCATGAAATACGTCTGGCACATAAAGCTGCTCATAAAGGAGGTTGTTGTGAGAAAACGTTTCCACGATAAAATCAAGTATTTCACACCAAAGCATGATATTTCACGCATAGGGTAAGAGTTGCACAAAATATACAATATAACCAGTTTGTGTGATTCTAATTATCTTGTTCAGTGGTTCAGTGCATTCAAGTGCATCATTTCTGGAATTTGATGCAAGAATGGTCTCGTGCTAAGAAGAGGCAAAAACTTCAATTCAAATCTATTGAAGAGAAATTCAAATCTATAAACTGACTGGGACTTCACCAAAGGCATTGACTAGGGGGAGTCAATGGGAGTGACCAGAGGGAGGCAGTGAGCTGTCCCTGAACTTTTGTGAAGGTAGTGAGCCTGGGACAGAGTGACTATACCCGAACATTGTAACCCATAGATAATGAAGATTAGTGGATTTATGTATGACCGAAAACCCATCTGTGTATACTCCTTGGACTTATCCCTTTGTGGTGAACCAATTAAAAGTGTCGTGTCAACTTCTTGTTCCTATTGTTTGACTGGTTTTATAAGTTCCTACCAATGTGGGAACAAGATCCAGAACATTAAAAAGAAAATGTTGACACCGTAATTCCCCCTTCCCCTCTCAGGGTGTTCCGTTTTCCTTCACATAATATGTATCTAACTCACCCCATTTACTTGGTTTCTAGGGTAACTAAACTGAGAAATTATATATAACAACTACTATCATTCTATAAATAGGTTTTAGAGCCCCCTTCTTCAACCGGCTCATCATATGGAACTACAAATACATATTTGATGAGGAGTAGTTGATTCATTTCTTTACTCCACTGCATTTCCTAATATCCATAATAGTGAGATACTACTTCCCACCCCTTAAAACCCTCTATTATTGGTCCATAGCCCCATAAGTTTGACACTCCAAATAGAGGCATTGATATTAAGTAATCTTGTTCCAAACATTCCATAATGAGGAAACTACTACAAAAGATAGTACTAAGAAAGCTTCCCACTACCCTGAAATCATTGATCACTTTTGGCCTAGAAAGAAACATCCATTATGGTACTAGTTATGACTAGAAGATTAAATCCTACATCTATCAAATAAAATTATCTCTCCACTGCTTTAGGACTCACTAATATTCCCTTATAGTATGTGTTTTGGATTCATCACATATAAAACTCTACAATGATGAAAAATGAACACCAATTACATGTTCTTGTCATGAAGCCCATTATAAAAACACCTCGTTGTGGAGAATACAATAGGTACCAAAGATAGTGAAAATCATGGTTGGTAAGTAAATATTTTGGTGTAGTCCATCACTAACATTCCCACTATGGTCAGATGCATGAACTCATGGGACTTCTCATCCCACTGAGTCTTTTTATAGATGTGTCTCCAGAACATCACTTTTAGATCCTTCCATGATAAATCCTCCTATTATCCAAACTTCTCTAGAATATCCCACCAATGCTTCGAATTACCAGAGAGAATATACACTCCATGCTTCACCCTCATATCCATAGGTGAATCAATATGCTTGAAGAGATTCTTGGATAGCTTAATCTTGAAATAGACTTCATGGGGCCACCATATTTAGTAAATTAAGTATTATTCTGAACGTAGAACACTCTCATCATCATAGCCATCAATGTAACAGTATAATCAGTCTCACATTCAATGGATCACTAACCCTCAATAATATTTTTCATATAAAAACATCCATATGACCCTGATGAGGTTTAGGAATATCCATTTCAGCTGCATCAACAGTGTAATGATTTACACTCTCCTGATTCCCAACTAGAAGATGAAGAGTAGTCCTTTTCTGTATATACCACTCCTCTTAAAACAATTTCTAAAAACATGGTTAAACTCAATAGTTGATAGCAACAGATAATCACTAGTTCCATGTCTCTCTAAATGTGCACTATAAATGTTTTATCCTGACATAATAGTTCTTGCATTTCATTTACAATGTATAATAGTAATATCATATCACAGTTTATAGGGGAGAATATATATCACATGAAAATAAATATGTCTTTTTTAAGAACAATAATGTCAATATATATCTCTCTTGGACTATCACATTTCATGCATAATCATCTCACACTATACCACACCATGAGTATAAATCTCATGAAATATATAAATAATGAAAAAGTAACTTCCCCAAACATTTGAATAACCTTAGGTGAATTTACCTGAACCATGACAAGTGAACATCATAAAAAATAATACCATCCTCTGAAACATATATTGTTTTTCAATAAATGTGTTAGTGACTCCCATGAACAAGCTCATTACGAAGTCCTGAAACACCCCCTCTCAATTTAAACTTTCCCAAATAGTAAAGCAACAAAAAATATCTACTTTCCCCTTTCATACCAATGTGTAATGTCCCTCATTTTTTCACCCTCATACATGGAAACAATGGGATGGTTATGAGAACTCAAGCATTCCTCCTCAAATGCTAGTGGATTTTGAAAAGTAGTGCGGTGTGATATGCATAGTTGGGAGACTATAACCCCTAGAATGGAGTTACATACCTACAGAAATAATCCATATAAATAAAAACAATCAGAGTAATATACATTGTGGAAAACATATATAATACAACTAAGAAATAAAATTAAGAACTAACAAACCCTAATTAAAATTCATTTAGTAAAAACATATGTATCTTAATATAAAACTAAAAACAATACAAACAAAAGAACTATATAACAAAAAATAATCTAAAAAGACCCTTGTCCTGAACACTTGGTTAGTCCTATCTAAAAAATATATCCTAACCAGAAATCCATCAACTCTATAACCTTGAATATTTCCCTTTCCAAACCTACATCCAATAAATTTGATCGGTACCAAACACTATCCTCAATAGGGTGTCCGTAAATCATAGTAGGTTAACCCAAACAAGCCTAAATATACCAATTTACCTAATAATTGTATGTAATATGTTATAGAAATGTGTATTAATTTAATAATTAATACACATTTAAGAAGAAAAATTGTTCGACACCATGAAATAGTATCACTGTGCATATATAAAAACAATTTCAATTAATAAACATAAATTTATATCCATGGAATAACATATCTTACATTATCCCCATACTAGAATATCTACATGCTCATAGAACGACACTACCAACCAAACCATATAAGTAAAGAATTACCATAAAAATCTTGGTCAAGCCCAAAATATAATCATTTCATCACAGAAATAGGTAGATCCTTATACACATAATCATTTCAGCATTATACCATACATTGACCATCAAATATAAGAATTAATGGAAGGGATGTGGTATAGCCTACTCAATATTAGTATTGCAACATGTGAATGGATAAATCTCACTCAACATATGGATTAGAGCATGTGACATAGCCTACCCCACTAAATATAAGTATTATAACATGAAATTGGGATCAGATTTGTCAATATAATATCTATAACATGATAACAAAACTATTATTTATAGTACAGATATCATAATATCACATCAACATCCCAATGGTTAATAATAAAAATCACCATTTGACATTCAATTACACATTCTTTCATATCACAATGATCTAATTTTAAATCAATAACTATCAAACCATTTCATATGGATTCAATATCAATCCGTCTTCATAGGACTCATGTCTTGAAAAATGCACATTATTCCATTAGCAGGTTCGGTTATATTATCAAGGGTTCTCTCAAAATAGGGAAGTAATAATCCATGTCAAAGTAAACTAATTCCAAGGGATCCAACCAATATTTTAGTCCATGTTTTATAATTAATCAATGAATAAATTAATTAGAGAATATTTTTTTTTGGAAAAATTGAATTATTTTATAGAAATGGAAATTAAATATATCATAGTGTTAGTTATACACTCTCTGTATTTGAAAGTAAATTAATACAAAGATTCCAATAATATTTTCCCCCAAGAACAAAGGTATAGAATATTATATGAATAATAATTCGGAAAGATCTGTGACTCGGGAATCTAAAAAAGAGGAATGTTCTCCAAAATTTCATGGAATCCTTCCAAGGGTCAAGAGTGGAAATCTTCACATGAGGTGCTTGAGAAAACAGTCATATTTTGCTTCTTAAAAACATTTATTGTGACAAATACATGAAATCTAGACCATTTAAATGTTTTTTACTTCTCAAAAATGGATACACCGAAATACTCATAACCTCAAGTTGATATTTTACCCAATCAAACATTTCTATAAGGTAATATCTTCATGGATATTACAAATTTTTGGTCATGATCCTAGTCCATGGCTTATTACCAAACACAAATACATGTTATGTAATAAGTGAAAGACATATAAATACCTTGCAGACATTTTAGAGCTCTCTTTCCACAAAAGGTGTTAAACACCATTGAATCTATCCCAAATCATGGTTCACCCTCTCATGACCATTATAAATGTTTATACCCATAATCAAATAATTAAAACAAACATACATCCTCAAACATGAGGTCCTTATCTTTATATAATTCTCTGCATTGTCAAAAGGAAACTGATGCTACTATAAATAATCCCTTTAACATCACTAAAAATTTCCTTTATCAGCACTAGATAAGCATCAAATACTGATGAGAGATTAAAATCCTAAATTTTTCATTGATAAAATGTACTGATAAATGAAACAATTATGAGAAAATTTTAATGAATTGATAAACGGCTCCACTATCAGTGCATTTAGAAGCACTGATAATGAAGTATACTACATTGTACTATAACAGTACACAAAAACACTAGTGTAGTCTACTAAAACAGGACACCACATATCCGAAAACACCATGAAATAAGAAAATTAAATTATAAATATAGAATGTAAATGAAATAAAATTTACAACACAATTAAATGAAAAAATACTATATTATAAAAATTTCAAACATTAGTTTAAACAATTACATAAGTACACATTATTTATACTTTCAAAAACATCTGTCTTCCTTGGTACTTTGATCAAAACCCATGTTTGAGCAAAAAAAAACTTATATAAGATCAAAATGTATATATTAGTAAGAATATAAATAAATAAATTAATATAAATAGTTAATTTTAAAATAAAATTCGAGTCATTAAAGGAACTCTATGTTTTAGAATGAGTTGTGATTGATTATTTCATGTCCCACCATTTCTTCATCATCTTCAATAATTATCTTTGTGAAAATCAAAAAAATAAGTACAGGATAATAATCATAATAAAACTAATTATGTAATAGAATATAGAATGATGAAAAAACCATTTATGCTAATTTTCTCAGTTTTGGTGATGTGATGAAGGTTTTAATCTAATATAATACTTATATATTAAAAAGAGACACTAAAATACATACTAGTATAACAATAAAATGGATTTAGGTTCTCTAATTATTACACATATCAAATGAAAATAGGTCATTTTCCAAAATTATCAAAACAATCGGAATGTGTTTTCTCAGTTTCTAGTATATCGGTTGTATTTTTTACTAATATGTCATTTTCAATAGGAAACATACACTTTGACTCATTCCAATCACATCATGTGTTAGTTTGTGGTGATACTGATTCATAAATGTCAAAAATGATATATGAATCATTTTCCAAAATTTTAAAGAGATTATGAGGGTGTTTCTCATTTTTTAGTAACACTTTTTGAAATAAAATGTCTATTTTCAACTAATAACATACATGTTGAGTCATTCTGGATATATCATATTTAGTATTGGTTGATTCCTACACATCACAAATGACTTATGGATCATTTTTCTAAACTAAAGATGTAATCCTAAAGTGTTTTCTCATTTTCAGTACATAATTTTCCTTTTTTAAGATATTTAGGTAAATTATGAATTATAAGACACACTTGGATCAATATACATCAAATTCTATTTCAGATTTAGGTTAAGATAATTTATACTCATCCAAAATTGATTACGGATTTTTGTCATAAATTTCCAAAAAATATATACAAATTAATTTTATTGGTTTTTAGTATTTTTATTTTCATTTGTACTAAAATGTCATTTTAAACTCAAACCACACACTTTGACTCATATCGATCTCATCATGTATCAGAATTATGTGAGGCCAATTCCTACACATTACAAATTTATTATGAATTTAATTCATGAAATATCATGAAAATACTTTCATGTTTTCTTGGGTTTTAGCGAGTGAATTTTTTAACTAAACTGTCATCTTTAAACTGATAATAGACTCATAATGTTCTACCAAAAACAACATGTATCAAATTTAGTGGTAATAGATTATTACACATCAAAAATAAAATATGGATCATTTCACTAATTTATCAAAAAATTATGAATTTTTTTCTTGATTTTGATTAGGCCAGTTTCCTTTTTTAATAAAATTAAAGTTAATTTAAATTGAAAGGAACACATCGAATCATACTGGTGACATCGTGAATCAAATTGATCTATGTATTTTTACAACATGCTTCAAATGAAATATGGATCATTTTCCTAAATTATCAAAACAATATGAATGTGTTTTCTTTGTTTTATATATGAAACTATTTTAATAAAATGTCATTTTTAACTGGAAATAAAAAATTTGACTCATACTAATAAGATAATGTATCTATTTGATTTGAGACAGATTCCTACATGTCATAAATGACTTATAAATTTATTTTCTAAATTGTTATGAATATATATCTTTTTTTTTATTTTTTTCAATGAGTGGAATTTCTTGAACTAAACTATCGATTTTAAACTGATATTCGTCTCATTGAGTAATATCAGTCACACTATCATTGAATTGAGTTACATCTGTTCAATATATATCTCAATTGTCTTATGGATCATTTACCATAAGTATAATGAAATCAGAATATGTTTTCTCTATTTTGATTATGCCTATTGTCCTTTTTTCTAAACATTATGTGAATTTTTATTATAAATAATGTCTTATATGTTTACCAGTTACACCATATATCGTACTGAGATGTGGACAATTCTGACATTTACCAAAGTCTCAAGACAATCCAAAGTTTTAGTGTTTCCATGTTTTCATTCACTTTCTATGTAAAAATTACATCACAGGTTATTGGAATGCTTTTATTACCCAATGAAAATTTTCTTTATTGAGTGTCAGAAGAGTGGAAGAATCCCATATGCCGATTATATCACAAGAATTCACTAAAATGGCACTGGTTATTTATCTATTCTCTAAGATTTCAACAATGAGAATGGGTTTTTAGCAAATAACATCGAATCAATATGTCATGTTAGAAGTAGACAATTAAAGGAATAGAAAATGAAAAACATGGTAGAATTGTTAGAAAGAATCACTTTATCTCTTTTGTGACATTTTTCCAATATTTGAATGAAAAATATGACTTCAAAAATGATCTATGAAAAAACTAAATAAGTACTAGATAAAAATGATAAGGAAATTAACATAAAGAGAGTAGATAAAATGATGACATGATTAATTAAGTAATTAATAGGAATTCAACTTTTTTGATGGTTTTCTTTATTTTTGGTGTATTTATTTGTTGAAATTATCTTAGTTGTAGTCTTGAAGTCCAATCCTTGATGAAGAAAAAATTAAATGTATTATCAACCATTGGAAATTAAATAAAGGCTAAAATCAATGAATTCCAAAAATTTGAAGGGGATTGAACAAATGAGATTGATCAAAGATTGTTGGTAATCGTATATATCAAGGAGGTGGATGTCATGGAATATAGTTATTGGGATCCTATTGTACATAACAAAAACATTAATAATAAAACCAATGCATGCAGAATATGATGATGGATTAAATGGATGATTCATTAAAAACACATACATGTACCTGAATAATAAAACTACTACACGAATGTAATTTCATGAGTTAAGATGATGGAAATTCCCTATATTAAAAATTAAATTCTTGATTTTATATGCACTTTTAACACATGACATGATGGTTTTAATAATTTAAAACAAACAATGAATAATAAAAATAAAATTACAATATGTTTAATTTATTGTATTTTCATAAAATAATAATTTTTTAATATGAAATATAAAAGTATGTGTTAATAAAATAAAATCCACATAATAATGAAAATAAAAACTTCGTTATTGTTTTATATTAAATTTTTAAAATAAAAATACTTGAATTAATATTAAAATGATTTAATTTTTTTAATAAAATAAAAATAATTTAACATAAATATATCTACATGATAATTTAATTATTATGAGAAAAATATTATTCATTACATAATTAAAAAATAATCACTTGATATAGCATAATTTGAAAAATAAATAATCAAATATATTTATTCAAATTTGAATTAAATAAGAAT
The DNA here is from genome assembly GCA_963277665.1 of Viscum album. Lineage (NCBI taxonomy): Eukaryota > Viridiplantae > Streptophyta > Magnoliopsida > Santalales > Viscaceae > Viscum > Viscum album. Next base: position 1,677,619,452 of record OY728143.1, on the reverse strand, counting down.
TTAATATTAAAAATTAATATAAAAAAATTTTACATATGAAAAAATATTCCCATCCAGAAAATAAATCCATTTAAAATAAAAAAATCTATTTCAAATAATATAATTCAAGAAATATATAATCTTCAAAATAAATCATTATAATAAAATCAAATTTCCATAATATTAAAATATACTCATAATATAAAAAAAATCTCTATTAATTTATTTCGAAATATTAAATTTTCATTTTCTAGGTTGAATATTCACTTGAAAAACTCATTCTATCTGACTTATATTTGTGTGCAGCATACCAGTAGGATGAAAGCAAGATATGAAAGGCATAAAAAAATGTGGAATCTCAATGAAAACTATTTATCTAGACTCCAATGTATATCCTACTAAAAAAATTGGTTATATTTTATTCATTCAATCAACATGCAGCTTGCCGAGGAAGCTTTTATTGGGTCCACATATTTTTATTTTTATTCTTTATTGAAATTTATAGAATAGAAACAAAGAAGAAAACAAAATAGAGATCATACTATATACAAATACTGATTGAATCTATAAAAATTTTCTACATTGTTTTAATCCAAATAAGATAGGCCTTTCCAAGAAGATCAGATGTCATTCAAAATAAAAAATAATTAGTTTTTGGTTTTTTTATTATAGGATAGTGAAACTATATTTTTTGGGATACACAAATGTGGGATAACAAGATTTATTGGATAACAAAGGGAAATTAGATATATCAAAATACCTATATTTCATTCAATCCTTGGTTTTATTCAACTCTTGAATTGATTGAGCCTTAGATTTCATCCTTTGAAAAGTTGGAGCCTTGATTCTAGCCAAGATTTGAGATTGGGTTTGAAAACAAGGAGCGCCACTAGGAGGTCTCTTCAACAGAGTACTTCAGTTATTTCGAATCGTTTCGCAATAGTTAGGATTCTTAAAATATATAACGACAATTTTGTCATATCTTCTCAAAAAAGTGTCGATATAGATTCATATTATAATGAATAAGTTAATAGTCTATAAGAATATCAATTTTTATCAACATTAAAGTTTTAGCACTGAAAATGACAGCTTTTGTCATCTCTTTTTTAGAACTAATGAATCTAATTTTTTATAAGAACTAAAAAAGTGTTGATAAATACATATAATAATTCTTTTAAAAAATAATATTTTTTAAAAAAGTATAGTTAATAAAAATAATTATAATACAATTAAAAATATATTTTATAAATTAATAATTTTATAACTATTTGAATAGATATTTATTTAAATACAATTATATAATTTTTATGTAAAATAATATTTATATCAATATATTAATTTATTGAATTGTATATATAATAATATATTAAATATATTCCTTATTTAAATAGAATTATTATATTTTTATAATTATTTATTAATAATTATATAGATAGTTTGACAAAAAATATTTTTTTATTTATAATTCTTAATGTATAAAAATAGTAAATATACATTTATAAATATATTTACAAATAAATAATTTTTTCAAATATAATTTAAGTAGTATTATTGAATATTTATTCTTAACTGCATGCATGTTAAAAATGAGTAATATTGATTAATTAAAAATGAACACAATATTTAATATATGGAACATTTTGATTAATATAAATCATTAAAAATATAAATATATTGAAATAATGTTGAATACATTCTAAAAATATTAATACAAATTAAATAAATATATATAAAATAAATAATATAAATTGATTAAATTCCCAGAATATTTTTTCAGTTCGTATAGAAATAAAAATACATTAATTACGTATATGTGAAATCAATATAATATGCTTATCTATGTTTAATTGGGAAAATTAAAATACATTCAATTATTCCCATTACATCCTGCAATTAGCTAGTATTTTAAATTCAGGTTACTTTTTAATTATAATTCATTATTCACAAAATCTATTACTATATAAAGTAAAGAATAATCATTATTTTGAATTATAGAATTCATTTATATAGATTCCTATATATCTATATATTTAATATAAACTATTTATTGACATTATAAATAATTATTTAATTTATAAAATGTTTAATATTTTTCTTAATTGACTTATTTATTTTTTATTTTTTTATTTTTATTTTACATATATTTTTATATTTAATATATTCAATTTATAATTTATATTGTGTAAAATAAATTTAAACATTTTTTCCATAATTATTTAATTAATATAATTTCAATATAATTTTATTAAAATAAATTTGATTTTCTATTTTATTTTTTATTTTTTCATTTTATTCATACTTTTATCATGGATAAAAATGGTGATAAAGGATTCCATTATGGGTGATAAAGATAATGTTCTCTAAAGGGTGTTCTTTATCAGTACTAAATATAAATCATTGATAAAGGAAAACCATTATCAGTGCAAAAAAATGCCCTGATAAAGTTTTCATATTATCAAAGGTAAAAATGAGATCATTAAGGGGGCCTTTTATCTACTATAGAAAAAAATCACTGCTAAATGGTGCCCTTTATCAGTTCTTATTTTAAATCTAATAAAGGGTACCTTTATCAGGACTATTTTCAGGTACTGATAACATCCAGTGCTATTAAAGGCCTATTTTTTTATTAGTGAAACTACTAAGGTCTCATGAAAAATTACAATCCAAAAAATGTATTTAATAAAATACATAAAGAAGTGTCTACCATGTAAAAGACATGATCTTACACCTCTCATAAGTTCATTCTTCAATGATTTTCTACAAATCTAGTTTTTATTAAAGTAATTAGTCAATGAGACAATAGAATTTACATTCAATAAAAAAATTTATTTTATAATTTTATAATTTCTCCACATTCCACATCTAATGTATATCTGTAACGCCCCAATCCTAGTTACCAATAGTCGGTGAATTATTACATAACATTAGCATGATCACAAGGAAATCATGTTTCGAAAGACCGATTAGTTTTGTATTATTGGAAACAAGATTCATACATAAGTTCAACTTTACAACTTCAAAAGAAATACAACATGAATTTATTCCATTAGAAACATCCATGCCTCCTAGATAATGCATTAAATTCACTCGTAAGAAACTTCTTCATATCCTAGGAAAATGAAACATACGTAATGGGTGAGATCAAACGCTCAGTAAGGGCAAGCAATATAGAAGAAGATAACAGAAATATTATGCATGGTGAATAATTGAAATCTCATGCCTTTACTAATAATAAACATGAATACTTTTATTGAAGGAATATGAGCTGAGTTAATAATTTGATAATAAAACATAATAATGGGTATTCTACTAGTCGAATGACCACATGAACCATCAATATTATTTTCATAATGTGGGAATGTATAATGTCGGACATTCTGAAGAATTTTCTCAAGGCCTTGGCCAAGACGTCTAAAAATGATTAAGGCCTCCTCCAAAACCATATATCAAATTGGGAAAGGCCTCAACCAATTCCACGTCTAGTTGTCTCATGAAACCTACCGATGCATCGAGGAGCTATAGCGGGCTCCACCTGTCCCTTACTAAGTCCAATATATTCCTCATATGAAAATGTTGAAATATAACATAAGCATTCATACTAAAACCAACATATGAAAAGTAAATAATTTAACCATAAACCATGAATGGTATAAAAATAACACATCCATAATAAATCATATTATAAAATATTCAATACAGTATGGAAGATTTGTATCATAATGAATCGACTTCAAACAAAAATAAAATCGATCAAAGGATATTGACAGAGATTAAATCAAAACCATTTGAGAGAAATATCTCATCTTTTTTTAATCATTTAATGTTACATAATTATAAAAGAAAACATTTAATTTTAAAATACTCTTATAATCTTGTAAGGGATGCTTCGATGATGTTATAATGGCGGAAAATAGTTTCACCCGCTGTATAAGTTAAAAAAACATTCTCACCATAATTTTGTCGAAAAGACCATAAAGTACCATGTTTGGAAAATGATGGGAACAATCCTTTCAAACCATTATATAAAAAGTCCAAAAAAGGTATAAATTACTTTAACCCATATTCTAGTAAGCAGTAAAAATGTTTTGGAATACGTTTTTAAAAAACATGGATGGGGATGATAAAGAGGTCACAGTAGATACTTATGTAAAAACAACCTCAAATAATAAAGAGATTGTAGAATTAAACCTTACCTTGTATTTTTCTTGGTGGAGGGTAGGTTAAACTCTTGTATAAAGGTGAAATAATTTTTATTATATTATAAAAGAATAATATACATTAATATGATATCATATATGATCTTTTAGCATTGCTTTGTTCATTATATCTTAGTATCATCGTCGTTTCAGGTGTAGACGGATTCATTTTCCATTATATTATTTTTTTGTGAGTTATATTTTTTATGGATGGTATGTATCTTATTCATATACATAATTATATCAAGTCTTTAAACATTATTTTTATTAATAAATTGAATATTATTCTAGAATAGATACGATGGGGAACAGATATCATCATGTTCGTGGAGACGGTAATCCATATGTACGCCTGAGAGACAATATCATTATTTCGATATTAAAATAATATTTAATTTAATGTTATATCATATATACAGAATCATTATCATGTTATATATATTATTTACATCAATTACACATCATTATTATACCCATACAAATAAAAATGTATTGAATAAAAATTACACCACGACGTGGAGACAGTAAGCCGCACGTACGCACGTATGATGAAATGTAATTTAGAGGATGGATAGAATAAAGAATATAGTTGTACCATTTTTATAATAACATCAAATTATATATAAGATATTAGAGTTATCATTTTATAATGGAAACTACAAAGAAAGAGGAAGTGGATGAGGAAAGTAACATGAAAGAGGGTGGTGAAATCATTACCTCTCCTTCTGGTTCTTCCTTTTGATTTGTTCAATAGGGCCCCATAGGATGGCTTTTAAACTAATGGAATGGATCAAGTATGAAGGGAGGACAGTTGGGAGGGTATTTTGGTAGGGTAAATCCGATCCAAAAGGCTTTGATGGTGTGAATTAAAGAGAAGGGGGAGTGACCTTTTTTAAGGGGATTGAGAGGCACCTTAAGAAAAGCTAGAAATATTATTTTATAATAAAATAATTTTCGGTTTCTAATGGCTCCAAAGTATTGTATTTAAATTATAAGTTTTGGATGGGTCGAAAATCACTCATGAAATAGGTTTTAGACTGGTTTGGGTCACTATATTAAATTTATCCTTTAGATTTAACTCTTATTAAAATAGTTTGACATTTACCATGACTCTTTGTATTTTTGTATTATATGCTTTATTAACATACTAAAAACCTCTAAGAGACCTTAAGTGGTTAATTAATGATAAACAAATCATTATATAAGACATTTGGCCTAACATTAATTTTTTAGGAATATTATATCAATTAATAATATAATATTTCTTTTAAAAACTCCAATATGTCAATTTTGACACAATTTAATAATTTATTTATTTTAAGTCATAAAAACTTTATTAATTAGAAATAAATTCATTTAATCAATAATAACATGTCATATTAACCTATAATATTCATGTATAGAATTATAACTTTCAAATTACATTTATTTCAACATGTATAATACCATTTATTTGATTCTTTCATTAATGAGGAAAATACCGCATCATCATTGTGTCATAAATAAATTTAATTATTAAATGTATTAGAGTTATAAATAAAATACCAATATGTAGGAAATATTTTTAGCTTTGTAATGAATATTTATATTCAATGATATAACACGTATAACCCTATGTAAAAATTGTTTTACTAAAAGATATATGCTTATGTCATTTTTCTATTTACCTTATCTTAATTAATATAAAGAGATAGTATCACTTAAAAGTGGCTCCATGGGGTCCCAAAATCAACCCAAAAATGTCCACGGAAGGAAATGTATCATCCAATAAGGTTAGTATATGTGTTTGGGTAATTTAATATTGTTATAATAATATTTTTTAACCTTATTTAATGGATTTTCCCCTTTAACAACGGTAAATAAAATATTTACTGAAGTAAATTTTCCTAATGTATAAAAATAAAAGTTACCTATTTACACAATTTGGTCCTCATGTTTCCAAATATGGAATCCATATTTCTAAATTCAAAACATAGGAGTGGTAGAAATTAATTTAAAATTAATTCCCGTTGTCAAAACAAAAAGCATGTTTTTAAGAAATAATAACTATCAAAAGCTTGACACTTGCTTATTTCCAGTTTAAATGTGAAATGATGTATGATTACCAACATTGGATTAAATGTTAAAAATTTAATCTAATTATACTTAAAAACTAATCAATAGTATTATTTATCACTATAATTTATTTTTATTAAAAAATATGTTTTTAATTAAAATTTATTACTTTTCACTATTTATTTAAAACTGAATGTTTTCAGAAAAATACCAAAAATTCACCCTCATAGAATTTCGATATTCAGAACCCAGAAATGAAGTCCATTTTTAATGATAAAATTGATAAAACTTTAAAAAGTTTGTATTACTATTCATAACGGCTAGTTTAATTGGCCGTAAGGTGTTATAATCTCGAAGTTTTGTACAATGCAAGCTATTGCATTATTCAAAGGGAAACATACTATGAATGATTGGGGTGTTACATTCTCCCCTCCTTCAAATAATTTCATCCATTAAATTTCTAGAATATTACTGCATAAAATGAATCAGGTGGTTCTTCATAATACGTTCCTCGAGTTCCCACGTTGCCTCTTCCATCTTATGGTTTCTCTATAGAACTTTTACCAGACAAGTCATCCGGTATCTCAGCACATGTTCTATTGTATCAAGAACCTTGACAGGATCTTCTCAATAAGACATATTGTGTTCTAGCTCTAATTCCTCATAAGTAAGTACATACGTTGGGCCAGGCATGTATTTTCTCGATAGTGATACATGGAACACATAATGAACTTTAGAGAGACTTGGCGGCATTGCCAACCGGTAGGCTACTGCCCCAATTCGTTCTATAATTTTGAAAGTTCTGATTTACCTGGGACATAATTTTCTCTTCTTACAGAAATGTATAACAACCTTACATAGAGAAAACTTCAAGAAAACATGGTGTCCTACCTGAAATTAAATATCTTTACTTTGGTTACTGACATAGTTCTTCTGCCAACTTTGAGCTGCTTTCATATGGGTTTGGATTACCCTCAACTTTTCCATCTTTTCCTCCTCAACTTCTAGGGCTACGAGTTTTCTTTCACCAACATCAACCAAACAGGTTGGTGGGTGACATCTCTTTCTGTATAAAGCTTCGTATGGTGGCATCTGAATACTTGAATGGAAGCTTTTGTTATAGAAAATTTTACTAGAGGTAAATATTGATCCCACATACCTTGAAATTCAAATGAGCATGATCACAACATGTATTCTAACATTTGAATTGTCAGTTATGATTGTCCAGCTATTTGGGGGTGGTAGGCAGTGCTCAAAAAAGTTTATTATCTAGGGCTTTTTGAAGACTTTTCCATAATCTTGATGTAAAATGTGGGTCACGATCAGAAAAAATCTATAGGGGTACTCCCTTAAGTCTTACAACCTCATTAATATATATTCTTGCTAAATGTTCAAGTGGTAAATCTTCTCTTATAGCAAAAAAATGTGTTGTCTTGGTAAGATGATCAACAATGACCCATATTGCATCATTCCTTCTAGGAGTCTTTGGTAGTCCCATGTCAAATTCCATCATAATATTTTCCAATTTCTACTCAAGTATGGGAAGAGGTTTCAAGACTCATCCAGTCTATTTCTATCGAGATTTCACCTATTGAAAAACTATACATCTTGACACAAAATCAGCAATCTCCCTCTTCATGTTTTCCAACCAAAAATGATCCTTCAAATCTCTATAAATTTTGGTGCTACCAGGATGTATAGATAAATTGGAGCTATGAGCATCATCTAAAAAATTTATCTTCCGATCAGGTATATTAGGAACAAAAAGTCTCTTCCCAAATTTTAAAATCCCATCTTCATATACGAAGTTGATCAATCCCCCATCATTTATATATTTAATCTTCATTTGAAATTCCTCATCGTCATCTACAGTAATTTTTATCCTTTCTACTAATGATTGTTTGGAAACCATTTTAAAATGAATTAATGTTTCACCTTCCATGGTTATTCCCATAACCATATTTATTAGATCCAAGAAAATAGGATCCCTTTTAACTCTCATCTAGTTCAAAACTACATGATCCTTTCTTCTCAAATCGTCTGCCACTTTATTTTCCTTCCCCGGGTGGTAGTGTATCGTGTAATCATAATTCGTGAGTAGTTCAAGCCATTGTCTTTACCTCATGTTGAGTTCTTTCTGTGAGAAAATATACTTCAAACTCTTGTGATCGTTATATATCTCAAAATTTTCACCATAGAGATAATGTCTATAAATATTCAAAGAATATATTATAGCTGCTAACTCAAGATCATGGGTAGGATATTATTGATCATGAATTTTTAGCTTTCATGATGCATAGGCAATAACATTATCATTTTTCATAAGGAAACAAAAAATTCCATTCATTGAAGCATCACAATAAATAACAAACCCATCATTCCCCAATGGTAGAGTCAATATATGAGAATTCACTACTCTGCTCTTCAGTACTTTAAAACATTCTTCACACTATTTTGTCCAAAAAAATCTAACCCCTTTATGTGTGAGCCTTTTAAATTGGATATCCAACTGGTAAAAATTCTGGACGAAACACCGATAATAACCTGCTAAACCAATAAAACTGTGTAACTCGGTTATACTCGTTGGTGCTAGCCATTAATGGATTTCCTTGTTCTTAGAATGATCAACATAGATTCTATCCTTATAGACAATATGGCCAAGAAAGGAATTCTTTTGAAGCCATAATTCACACTTCCTAAACTTCCCATATAATTCATGTCTTCTAAGAGTCTTCAGGATAATGCACATGTAATTTTCATGATCTTCATAGATTTTGAGGTATACAAAGATATCATAAATAAATACCACTACAAATTCATCATGATATTCCTTGAAAAATCTATTCATTAGATCCATGAATACAGAGGGTACATTATTCAATAAAAATTGCATTATTATATACTCATAATGCCCGTACCTGGTTCAAAATACTATTTTCAGAATTTCAACCTCATTCACAGACAACTGATGATATCCAGATTGAAGTTCAATCATTGAAAGGTATTGAGTTCTATGAAGTTGGTAAAATAAATCATCAATGTGAGTTAGGGGATACTAGTTCTTTATTGTTATAGAATTGATATTCCTGTAGTCAATGCATAACCTCATAGATACATCTTTCTTCATTACAGAAAAGAAAAGGGCTCCCCATGGAGAACACATGGGCGAATAAATCCTTTATTACTCAATTCCTCTAGTTGTTTCTCTAGTTCCACTAATTCCACAATGTTAATTCAATAAGGGGACTTCGATATAAGCCTTGAACGAGGAATTAAGTCAATAGAAAACTCAATTTCTTGTTCTGGAGGATGTCCCGGTAAATCTTCTAGAAATACATCAACATTCTCTTTCACAATAGGTACATCCTCTATTTGAACATTCATTTCCTCACCCATAGTTATTTCATTATCTTCCTCCCCAATAATTGAATTTAGTTGAGCTATTGGGTGTAGATCTACATAAGAATTAGGTGGTGACGTTTCTACTCTAAAGATAAGTTACTCCTTATCATCATCAAAATTGTAACCTCCTTCTTCTTACAATAAATTTTCGCATCATGGTCTGAAATCCAATCCAAAACGAGGATTATATCAAATTTAATCATGGGTATGATGATCAAATCAGCAGATATAGAACATTTATATGCCCTAATAGGTATTGATTTACAATTTTTTTTTGAAATGATACTTCCCTTAGGATTTTTGACTGCAAAAACCATTGTTAAATAAAATTGAAAATATCTAATTTTCATATAAATATGGGAAGATACGAAATAATGCGATGATCCAGAATCAAATAATGTATTTTCTAAATTTGAGGAAACCATTAAATTACCTACCACCACATCTTCCGAAGCTTCATCCACAGTAGTAGTGATAGCATAATCATGGACTTGATCCCTTGGACTTTTCGGATGTATGTTTCCTTGACACTTAGGAAATTAATTCAAATAATCCCCCCTTTCTCTACAATTTTAGCATTCAACATCGACAGCCTCTTTTTTCACCTTGCAATCACGAGCTTGGTGTCCTTTTTCACCACACTTGTAACTGACTCATATTCCCATTAGGCTAGTACTAGGGTGTTTCTTCCCACATTTACTTCAGGATGGATATTCAACTTTTCCCTTCTTCCCCTTATTTTAATTTCCATAGTGTTTAGCATATCTCTTCTTCTCTTTATTTTCTTTAAAGTTGCAAGACTTTGTGAATTCTTTTTCTGTCTGGATAGCTCATGAGACAATATCTTCATACGACGAGAAGGACTGTGAGACTAATACTTGATGGAGAAATATTTTTAACCCATAAAAGAAACAATCAATATTAATTCTTGGGCTATGTATATAATCTGCTACATGCCTCACTAACCTGGTAATGATATCTTCATACTTTGCGACATTCTCATCTTCCATTTTCCTCAGACTAAAAAATTTTCTTTCCATATACGCTCGATGGCCATGAGGAAAGTACATTTCTATAAAAATCTATTTAATCTCTATTTATTCCATATTTTATAATTCATCATATTCCTTTTTGTTTTAAATCAATGAGAAAAATTGATCATCCGCTCAAGTGAGGTGGTAAACTGGCATGAAAACTTTTTCCCTTTTGCTACTCCCTAAGGTGTGAAATGTTTTCTCTAGGGAATTTATCCATTGCTAAACTACTAGTATATTTTTACACCGATTGAATTTTTGTGGTTGTTTCCTCATGAAGAGAACTAACATTGATCCTCGATGTTGGGGATTAGGGTGCTCCATACAGGTATGGTTATTATTAATAAGCTATGTGAGTTGTCCCAGTATGGTGATAAGCTGGTCAACCCCAGTTGTATCACCATCTCCACTATAATTATCTTGAGAAGGAGGAAAACCCCTATATGTAATTTTCACATTGATTCGGTTTCCATTCCTTCTACTATACGCCATTTCTAAACAATAGTATACACTAAGTTAGTTTATGAATCGCAATACATAAGTCCAAACTTGTAAAACACTTAACCTAAATTGAATAGTTTCTAGATATAATCCATAATAATAAAAATATTTTCTTTTAAGAAGTATATACTTATAAACCCTTCATAATGGTTTGTAAAGAAAATGATAATTATAATAAGCATATCCCCTATAAGAGTTGTAACCAAGAGTGTAGCAAGACCTGTTTTCGTGCACCAAATCACATTCGAGTCTATCTCAAAGCGGTGATTTCAGGTTTTTCCAATAGGTAAATTTGTGCCAGATCCACCTCTACCTACTCGTATCCAGACAGGGATGTATTTATAAGAAACTTCACAAAATCTCTACAATACCAAAATTCAGGGAAGTTCTTCTATACTAATCCTCAAATTCTATCTTAGGATTATGTGTTCTAATTAGAGAGTATCTAAATCTAGTTTCCATGGTTTGAACTAAACATTATTTGATACCAACTATAATGCCACAACCCTAGATACCCAAAGTTAGTGCATTATTACATAACATTGGAATTATCACATGAATATCATGTCTCGAATGAACGATCAGTTTTGTATTATTCGATACAAGATTCATACAGAAGATCAACTTTACAACTTGAAATGAAATACAACATGAATTTATTCCATTGGAAGCATCCAAGCCTCCTAGATAATGCCTTCAAGTCACTCATAACTAACTTCTTCATATCCTAGGAAAATTAAACATACAAAATGGTTGAGCTCAAATGCTCGGTAAGGGTAATCAATACGGTTGAAGATAACATGAATATTAATCATGGTGAATAATTTAATCCTCATGCCTTTAACAATAATAAACATGCATACTTTTATGAAAGGAATATGAGATGAGTAAACAATGCCATAATAAAACATAATCATGGGTATTCTACTAGTCTAATGACCACATGAACCAACAATATTATTTTAATAATGAGGGAATGTATAATGTCAGACATTGTGAAACATTTTTTCAAGGCCTCATCCAAGACGTCTAAAAATGATTAAGGCCTCAATCGAAAACATATATAAATTGGGAATGGCCTCATCCAATTCCACATTTAGTTGTCTCAAGAGACCTACTGATGTATTGAGGAGCTATAGCGGGCTCCACCATTCACATACTATGTCCCATACATTCCCCCTATGAAAAGGTTGAAATATAACACAAACATTCGATTTAAAACTAGCATATGAAATGTTAATACTTTAACCATAAACCATGAATGGTATAAAAATAACACATCCAAAGTCAAACATATCATAAAACATTCATTAAAATATCTAATATTTGTATCATAATGAACCTACTTCAAAAAAACTATAAAATCCAACAAAGGAAGTTGACATAGATGAAATCAAAACAATTTGAGAAAAATATCCCTTTATTTTTTTTTGAAATAATTTAAAGTTACATAATTATAAAACAAATCATTTATTTTAAAATATTATTTTAAGCTTATAAGGGAAGCTTCGACGATGTTATAATGTCGGAAAGTAGCCGCACCCACTGTATAAGTTAAAAAAACATTCTCACATTAATTTTGTTGAGAAGGTCATAAGGTAACTTTTTTGGAAAATGACAGAAATATTCCATTCAAACCATTTTACAAAAAGTCAAAAAAAATTGTATGAATGAAATTAACCGATAGTATAGTAAATAGTGAAAATGTTTTGGACTACATTTTTTAGAAACATGGATGTGGATGACAAAGAGGTCCTAGTAGATACTTAAGTAAAAACTATCTCGGATAATAAATAGATTGTAGAATTACCCACTACCTTGTACTATTCCTTGGACCAAGGTAGGTTAAAATCCTGTATAATGGTGAAATAGTTGTTATTAAATTATAAAAGAATAATATACAATAATATTATATCATATATATGATATTTTAACATTGCCTTGTTAAAAATAACTTATTATTATCGTCGTTTTAGGTGTTAAGGAATTTGTTTTCCTTTATAATCATTGTTGTGTGAGTAATATTTTTTATGGATGGGATGTATAATATTTATATCAATAAGGACATCAAGTATTTATACATTATTTTTAATATTTAAGTGAAAATATTTCTTGAATGGATACGAAGGGGAAAGAATTTCATCGCGTTCATGGAGACGGTAATACATATGTACGCATGAGCGACCATATCATTATTTTGATATTAAAATAATATATAAATGGATGTTATATAATATATACAGAATCATTATCATGTTATATTAATTATTTACATCAATTACACATAATTATTATACCCATCCATATAATAATGTATTGAATCACAATTACACCACGACGTGGAGACGTCAATCCGTACGTATGCCCTTATGGTGACATGTAATTCAATGGATTGATAGAATAATGAATATGGTTGTACCATATTTATAATAACATCAAAGTATATATAATATACTGTATTATCATTTTATAATGGAAACAACAAAGAAAAAGGATGTGTAAGATGAAATGAACTAGAAAGTGGGTGGTGAAATCATTACCTCTTCATCAGGTTCTTCATTTTGATTTGATCAAAAGGGCTCTATAAGATGGATTTATGACTAATGTATGGCCTCTAGGATGAAGGGATGACAGTTGAGATGGTATTTGGGTAGGTTTTTGCCAAGCAAAAAGGATTTCAAGGTGTGAATTTGAGAGAAGGTGGAGTTCCCTTTTATAAGAGGATTGAGGGGAACCTTAGAAAAAGTTAGAAGTATTATTTATAATAAATTCATTTTCAGTATTTAATGGCTCCAAGTGTATTATTTAAAGTCTACGGTGGGTATGGGTTGAAAATCACTAATAGAATAAGTTTTAGATAGGTTTGGGTCACTATATTAACTTTATCTTTTAGATTTAACTCTTAGTTAAATAGTTTGACATTTACCATGTCTCTTTGTATTTTTAGATTATATGGCTAATAAACATACGATAAAATTCCAAACGAACCCCAAGTGGTTCATTAATGATACAAATATCATGATATAATTCATTTGGATGACCCTTATATTATTTGGAATATTATATCAATTAATAATATAATATTTGTTTTAAAAACTATTTTATGTCAATTTTGATAGTATTTAATAATTGATTTTTTTAAAGTCCTAACAACATTATTAATTCAAAATAAATTCATTTTAATCAATCCAAACATGTCATTTTAATCTATAAATTTTTTTTGGCATCAAAACTTTAAAATTATATTTATTTTAACATTAATAATACCATTTGTTTGATTCTTTCATAAATAAGGAAAATTATGTATCATTGTTTTGTCATAAATTAATTTAATTATTCAATTTCTAAAAATTATAAATAAAATACCATTATTTAGGAAATAATTTTATATTTATATTTAAAATTTATAGTCTAAGATATAACATGTATAACCCCAATGTAAAAATTTATTTACTAAAGGATATATTCTTATGTCATTTTTGTATTTACATTAACTTAATTATTATTAAGTGTCATTATCACTTACAAGTGGCTCAATGGGGTCCCAAAATCGACCCCAAGATTCCCAGGGTCGGACATGTATCATAAAATATGTTTAGATCACGATTTAGGGTAATTTAATATTATTATAATATTATTTTTTAACCTTATTTATTGGATTTACCCCTTTAACCACTGTAAATAAAATATTTACTGAAGTAAATATTCCTGTTGTCTAAATAAAATTGACCTATTTAAATAATTAGATCTCCTGATTCAAAATATGGAAATACATTTTTTAAAACTCAAAACACATAAATTGCAGAAAATAATTTAAAATTAATTTCCGTTGTCAAAACAAAAAAGTGTGTTTTTAAGAAATAATAACTATCAGAAGATTGAAACTTGCTTTTGTCTGGTTTAAATGTTAAATTACGTCCAATGACAAACATTGGATTAAATGGTAAAAATATAATATAATTATACTTAAAAACTACTCAGTTTTATAATTTATCACTATTAATTATTTTGATTAAAGAAGTTGTTTTTAATTAAAATTTTGTATTTTTCACTATTCATCAAAAATAGAATGTTTTCAGAAAAATACCAAAAATTCTCACTAAGATAATTTCGTAATTCCTAACCCAAAAATGTAGTCCATTTTGAAAGATTAATTTGATTATATTTCAAAAAGTGGGTATTACTATTCATAACGGCAGGTTTGATTGGTCGCGATGTGTTAGAATCTCGAAGTTGCATACAACAAAAGCTATTGCATTATTTAAAGGGAAACGTACCGTGGAAGATTGGGGTGTTACCATATCTATCCAGACTCTATCAATAAGAAAAATATTCCGCATATATTTTTTATTGGGATTCATTACATTCATAATTCTTTTGGATCACTAGAATATTTAACTAACAATTTCATTTTAACGCCTTTATATTTTGTTAGTTTTTTTTCAAATAAATATATTTTTACAATATATTTAATTTCATGAAGTACATTTTTAAGCATAAATTAAATGAAAAACTATGTTTTCTTTAACTTACATGAAACATTGGGTGTAGCATGCATTACACAAAATAATGTGTTTAAAAGAAACATGACAAACTATTAAAATATAATTTTAAAATATTATAGTTACCACCGAACCATTTAAATAGAGGGTGTGAATAATATTTTCTAAGTTATGAATATAGATATTTTAAAAATTTATTTATAATGAAACCATTGGTGAATAATTAATTGAAATAAAAATTAAACACACTTTTGAATGAAAGGAATTCTATTTCTAAAAAACTCTATATAAATACATAAATGTGTTTTACATCAATATATTAACCAAATACAATTGGGTTGATTATTTTAATGAAATTTTTATTTTTCATAATCAATCATATTTTTAGAATTAATGTTTTTTTCTAGAAAATAAATAAGAATGAACCCAATTTTACTCTTCAAACTGTATTTTTCTAAAGATTAATTTTCTTTCCTTTTCCAAACTTATTTCAACACATCATTTTAAAAAATTTATAATTATTTTCAAATAAAAAAAATTTATTTTTCGAAATTTTCATTTCAAATTTATCTATTGTTGATTTATTTATAATTTTCTATAAAGTTCAATATACCGTTCAATAGTGAATAAAATGGTATTTAAAAATTATAGTCATTTATTTTAATGATTTTAAAAATACTAAAATGTTTAGAGAGGGTTATAAAGAATAAATTATTTTAACTATATATCTATTTTGGAAATTCTTGACATTTTAAATTTTGCAAATTGAATATTTATTTACAAGCATTTTTATCTTTTTAAAATTTTATCTTTGAAAACATATTTCTCGTCACGTATGTAGGATTGGTTTTAAATGTAACTTTTACACATAGATGAATAGAATTTAGAAAAATGGATAATGTATTTTAATAATTTCACTATGATTAATCTTTTAATTATTAATGGTATTTAATTTTTAATTTATTCATTAAATTTATCACATACATCTCAATCTATTTTATCACATTATCCTTTCAAAATCGTTATATTTTTAAAAAATTATTTAATTTTATAAATTTATTTTTTAACCGGAAATTCTCACCCATGATTATAAGAATAACTCACATTTCCTTTCTATTGGTATAAAAAGATATTCATTCACCACTTTGGCAGTGTTGAGAACACATATCTCAGTTGTGGTAGTGAGAAACATGCAATTATGAGGTGATAATATAGATATTTTCATAGCACAAATCTATTAAAAATCTGATCATCATTCTATCAAGAATTATTGATATAATTTTGGATACATATATATTGACAAAGAAAACATTAATTGGGCTTTGGAAATGAAGTATGGATTTTGAAAGGATGTCATAGATAATTATATAGATTAAACATTGATTCATTTTTATAATTGTTTCTGATGTTTAGAATGAGGATTCTAGAACTCAATTCCTCTATTTATTGGATTCATAATTGTTGGGAAACATTTTGGATTCTTTTGGTTGATTAGGTATAAGGAAAACCAAAATCAATCAATTTTTAAAATATTTGAATTTCTCTATGAAGTCCTGTGTTGACACCATCGAATACCCAGTAGCCTCTTTTAGGAATCCAATGTCCCACCTGGAAGAGAGTACTTCCTGATATAAATAAATCACTAGAGTGTTTGAGGACTAATTCATGAAGTCAAAATTATACCCATACTACTATATATTATGTGGAACTAATTATAATTTCTAGGTTTTCATAATTTGTCGAGTTTTGTATAGGGAAACCACTAATTCATTCCATGGATTTCAATGGTTACTATAGCCTCTATCCAATAATTTTAAAAGAAATTAAAAGATACTTTAAAATGATCTCCAATATAATCAAACACATTGACAAGATCAATCAACATTAACATAATTACATCACCTAATATTAAATATAAGAATAGGAACTCACTTAAATGAAAATGTTTGAAAAATAGATAATTTTTTTATCATTAAAAAATTATTATAAAGGTTTAGCTATAAATAAATTACCCTTTTTTAAGGATCTCAAACACATAAACCAAAAATATACATTAAATGTAAATCGATAGTTAAAGATAATTAAAAAATTTAATTATTTAAGATTTGAAGAAATTAAATATGACCAATAGGTTAATACAATGATATTCAACATACTCATGGGATTATTATAAATATATTCAATATGAATAAAGGTCAAATATACAAATAGAAAATATTTTATATATATTAACATGATTTTTATAATAATAATATCCCTATATAAAAATGTAACATCTTACCTTTCATACATATAGATTTGATTCACATTGAATATATGAATAAAATTTTAAAGAAACTACTCAAGTTACCTAAAATATCTCAATCAAAATTTTCTCCCACATTGTGATTTTAATTAACGAAAACATGGAGGGGAAAGAAGATTTTAATATAAATAATGCTAAATAATAGATCTGTTAAATATTTAATCCCTTATATTGTATAATATGGATACTGAAATAAATAATTGAAAGTTAAACATCAGATAATAATTATTCTCATTATTTCAAGAAAATATTTTGAAATGAAAAGTAGAAGTTTTTTGAAAAATATTAGAAAAAAATATTAGAAAATATTATGAAAAGAGTTAAATAAGAAGAAAATAAAAATAATTTCTGGAAAACAAATTTTGTTATCCCAAATAGGTTAAATCACCTAAGAGGGGGAGAATAGATTGGTGACACATTAAATTGACTGCCCATTCAGATATTTTTTATTTTAAAAAAACACAATACTCTCCCTCTCATATAGAAATGTATGAATGGAAATGATAGAATGCACAAGACACCAAAATTTTACTTTTTTCACCCACAGTTTTCTACATATAAGGAGGATATAGATGCAATGCACCTATGTACCAAATATAAGAATATGCACTACTATTTCAGAGTTTCGAGTATGTTCACTAAACCTCTTCATTTACAACCATTAATAATTTGATATATCACTTCTCTCTCAACTTATGTGTGATCACATCTCCTTTGGATGAATCTTCTTTTATTCAAATTAATCTGTATGTTTTCAACATCATTTGGTACAACATTAAATTCACATTTATCTACGTGATGAGTATCACAATACCATATAATTACTAGGAATACTGTTATAGGTTCACAAAACATTGTATTTCACACTATTTGAAGGACATGCATGAAACTCTAACAACTTTCATGAAAACATTTTGACTTTTGGTGAAACTAACAACTTTCATGAAATATGTGGTTTGTTTCCAAACTCTAATCAATCAAGAAGTGATTTAATCACCTCATATCTCCTTTGGCTGTATAGACACATGTTGTAACACCCCAAACATCCATGGTACGCTTCTCTTTGAATAATAAAGTAGCATGTGTTGTATGAAACTTCGAGTCCTAAAACACACCACAACCAATCAAACTACCCGTTATGAATATTAATACCCACTTTTTGAAATATTAAAATTTTTACCTTTCAAAATGGAATTCATTTTGGATTCTTAATATCGAAATTATTCTAGGGTGAAATTTTGGTATTTTTCTGAAAACATTCAATTTTTGATGAATAGTGAAAAAACACTGAGTTATAGTTTAAAACGGATTTTTTATATAAATAATTATTTATTTTATTTAAATTTAATTAAGGTCAAAATAGATACATAATACCTATATAAGTTCAATGTAATTCATATGATTTAGTTCCGAATAATTTTAGTTATATAAAAATTTTATTGAACTTTTCACCGTCTTTTACCCACCTCCTAGAAGAATTTAGGAATTCACATAAAACATAATTTTTCTGCTTTTGTGGTGGATATTCGAAAATCTGAGAGACACGGTTAATATCAAGGAGTAAAATGTGGTTCAACGAGATGAAAATAATTTTTGGTGAATAGTAACTTTTAACTTTTATTTACCACTTTTAAAAGTAAATATGGTAATTAAGGGTAAAATGATATTAATATTACCCTAACACATGTCATAATTATAATTGGAAAAGTTTATCTCGACCAAAAACAACCTTAGAAATAAAATATTATCATTTAGGTCCACATGGATTAGATTCGGACATTTAGTACTATTTAATTCAAAGAAGAGTTAAAAGAGTAAAAATCAAGGTTTAATTGCTCAAACATTTTTAATATAGGGTTAAACATTAGATAAATTATATTGTAAATATTCATTATAAATTTAATATTATTTCCTTAATAATGGAATTTTATTTATAATTGTTAGACATTAAATAATTTTATTTATTTATGACACAATGGTGATGCAGTAATTACCTAATTAATGAAATATTAAAATAATTGATATTATAAATATCAAAATATATGTAATTTGAGACTTTTTATTAATTCCACTAATTTTCTAGGTTAATATGGAATATTAGTATTGGTTATATAAACTTTTTTTGAAGTAATAATTCTTTAATAAAATTATCAAAAACAAAATACCCAATAGTGTCAAAATTGACATAAAAGATTTTTTTAAACAAATATTATATTATTAATTTATATTATATTCCTAAAAATATATTGTTTGTCCAAGAGACTTAAATAATGATAGGTCTATCATTAATATACCACTTGGGGGATTCTTGGAATTTTATAGTATTTTTATTGACTATATAATATTAAAATTCAAAGAGACATGTTAAGTGTCAAACTAATTAATTAAGAGTTAAAACTAAAAGATAAGGTTAATATACTGACCCAAACCTGTCTAAAATCTATTGGTTTAAATGGTTTCAACCCATACCCGCCTTAAAATTTAAATAATCCACTTTGGATCCATTAGAAATCGAATATGAATTTATTATAAAATAATATTTCCATCTTTTCCAAAGGTGCCCATCACCCCTCTTATAAAAGGGAACTCCCCCTTCTCTCAATTTCACACCTTCAAAGCCTTTGTGTTTGGAAAAACATTTCCCAAATACCCTCCCAAATAACCTCCCTTCATCCTAGAGGCCTTACTTTAGTCAGAAATCCAACCTAATGAGCCCTTTTGATCAAATCCAAAGGAATAACCCGAAGAAGAGGTAATGGTTTCACCACCATCTTTCAAGTTCCTTTCTTCTTCAACTTCTTCTTTCATTGTTATTTATATTCTAAAATAATAACTCCAGTATCTTTTATATACTATGATGTTATTGTAAATATGGTACAACCATTTTCAGTATTCTATCCATCTTTTGAATGACATGTCCCCATACATAAGTACGTACGGTTTACCGTCTCCACATTGTGGTGTAATTGTTATTCAATATACTATTATTTTGATGGGTATAATAATGATGTGAAATTCATGTAAATAATAAATATAACATGATAATGATTTTTTATATATGATATACCATCCAATTATATATTATTTTAATATCAAAAGAATGATATTGTCGCTCGTGCGTACGTATAGACTACCGTCTCCACGAACGCGATGAGATTCATTTCCCATCGTATCCATTCAAGACTAATTCTCATTTGATGATTAAAATTAATGTTTAATAACTTTATAAAATTTTGGATATGAATTTGAAACAACCTATCCATAACAAACACGACTTACGTAACAAAACATAAATAGAAAACAAGTAAGTTAACACCCGAAACGACGATAATACTAAAATATTATTAACAAAGAATTATTAGAAGATAATATATAATATCATAATTATGTATATGTTTATGGTATAATTTAATAAAAATGTTTTAACTATTATAGAAGAGGTTAGAATACCATTGAATAAGGAGAATTTAAAATTAAGGATTTATTTCACAATATCTTCATTATCTGAGTTTGTTTATATGTAATTATCTAATGGGGCCTCTTTATCATACACAGACATGTTTCTTAAGAATGTTTTTCAAAACATTCTTACTATTTTACAGAATCTGGGTTAAAGTCATCTATACCCTTGTTTGGATTTTTTAAAGAATTTTATAAAGGAATCTTTCCGTCGTTTTCCAAACAAAGTCCTTTTTAACCTTTTCGATAGAATTAAGGTAAGAATGTTTTTTATCTTATACAGCGGGTGTGGATATTTTCTGCCGTTATAAAATCATAGAAGCTTCCCTTACAAGCTTATAAGAATATATTGAAAGTAAATGTTTTATCTTATAATTATGTGACCTTTAAATGATTTCAAAATTTATATTTTAAGAATTTGTGAAAGGTACTCTTTATTTCGATCATATTTTTAAATGTTTTAAAGATTTATCTTTCTAAATATTTTTAATTAATGTCCATGTTTTCAAAATTATATTAAGTATTTATTTATATGGACATGAATGTTTTGAAATTATATTTCATTTCAAAAGTTTTAATGTGGTATGGGGCTATTTGATTCATAAATCCATTTTAAATTTCTTCTTTTATAAATGTGTGAATTTTAAATGATTTAAAAAAAAGATATTACTCTCAAATAGTTTTGATTTCATCTACGACAACATCCTTTGATGGATTTTTAAGTTATTTTACGTTGATTTATTATGATACAAAACTTCCATATTGTATTGAAGGTTTTGGGATATGTTTGACTATGGATGTGTTATTTCTATTCCATTAATGGTTTATGGAGGAAGTATTGACATTTCGAATGCTAGGTTTAATACTAAAGTTTATGTTATGATTAAACCTGTTCATATGAGGAATGCATTGGACTTAATAAGTGACGAGTGGATCCAATTATAACTCCTCAATGTATCGGTAGGTCTCATGAGACAAACTAGTGTCTTGGCATGAGACCTTGACAAAATCTTATTAGTAGTCTTAGCATTAGGCCTTGGATACATGGTTATGATAGTTTGGCATTATTCATTCCATCATTATGAAATTGGTTACTAAAATTTCATGTGATTATTCGACTATTAGAATATCCATGTGAATAAGTAAATTTCATTATTTTATTTTATCTTGGACATATTATTCTGACATTCATGTTTAAAAGGCTTTTTTAGTTATACATTTCCTTAATTGTTTATGTTTATTTATGAATGTTTCCACAATATTTTTATCCTCACAGAGTATCTAAGCTCACCCATTTTATTGTTTTACTTTTCCCAAGATGTGATGAAATATTTTATGAATGACTTGCAGGGATAGTATAAGTGGATATGAGTGTGGAGACAATATGATGTTGTAGTTTTCACTTTATAATGTAATATAAACTTTATGAATGTATCTAGTGTTTCCAAGGCTACTAAACTAATCGGTCTGTCGAGATTTGATCTTTTGTTATCATGCCAATGTTATGTAATAATTCACCAACTCTGGGTAACGAGGGTCGGTGTGTTACAGTTGGTATCAGAGGAAGTTTAGTACAAACCTTGGAAGCTAGATTTAGATAAACTCTGATTAGAGCACATAGATCTAAGATAGACTTTGATTATTAGTATATAAGAACTTCCTAGAATTTTGGTATTGTAGAAATTTTTTGAGTTTTCCGGGCAATACATCCATGTCTGGATATGAGTAGGTAGAGGTGGATCTGGCATAGATGTACCTAGGGGTAAAACCTGAAAACACCGCTTTGATCTAGACTTGAACGGGAACAGGTGCACGACAACGGGTCTTGCTGCACTCTTGGTTACGACACTCCCGGGGGATATGCTTAGGATAATTCTCATTTTCTTTAAAACCCATTATGAAGGTTTTATAAGTATATACTTCCTAAAAGAAACCATTTTTTTATTACATATTATATCCATAAATATTTCAATTTATGTTAAGTGTTTTACAGGTATGGAATTATGTATTTTGATTCATAAAATGATCTAGTTTATGACATTGTTTTGAAATGGCTCCTAGTGGAAGAAATGGAAACCATATCAATGCACAAACTCCATGTTGGGATTTCCCTCCTGCTCAAGATAATTATAGTGGAGCTGGTGTTGCAACTGGTGGTGATCAGCTAATCACCATACTGGGACAACTCACTCAGGTTATGAATAATAACCTTACCTGTATAGAGCACCCTAATCCACAGTGTGGAGTATCAATGTTAGATCACTTCATGAGGCAACAACCACAAACATTCAATGGGAGTACAAATCGATTGGTAACTGAGCAATGGGTAAGTTCCCTAGAAACAATATTTCAGGAATTGGGGAGTAGTGAAAGGGAAAAAGTTATCATGGCAGTTTATCACCTCACAAGAGATGCTGATCAATGGTGGTCATTGATACAAAACACAAAGGAAGATGATGAAGTATCAAATACATTATGGAGAGATTTCAAAGAGATTTTAATAGAAAAATACTTTCCTCGTGACCATCGAGCAGATATGGAAAGACAATTTCGGAGTCTGAGACAAAAGGAGGATGAGAATGTCGCATTGTATAAGGATAACATTACAAGGTTATAAAGGTATGTTATAGATTATATATATAACCCAAGAAGTAATATTGATCGTTTCATTGATGGGTTAAAACCATTTCTTCATCGAGCATTAGTGTCACAATCCTTCTCATCGTACGAAGTTATTGTATCATGTGCTATCAAGACAGGAAAATAATTCTCTATGTCTTATGACTATAAAGAAAAGCAATAGAAGAAGAGATCTGGTGATCACTCTGGGAATAGAAATAAGGGGAATAAGAGAAAATTTGAATATCCATCCTGCAATAAATGTTGGAAGAAATACTCTAGTACTTTGTTGAAGGGAATGGTAGTCTGTTACAAGTGTGTTGAAAAAGGCCACCAAGATTATGATTTCAAGGGGAAGAAAGAAGCTACTAAGGTTCAATGCTACAACTGAAGAGAGATGGGACATTATGCAAATGAATGTCCTAAGCATCAGGGAAACATTCCTCAGAAAATACCAAGGGATCAAGGCCATGCTTATTCTATCACTACAGCTGAGGTAGAAGATCCGAAGGACATGGTGGCAGGTAATTTAATGGTTTTCTCATGTTTGGGAAATGATTTATTTGATTCTTGATCATCGCATTGTTTCATATCTTCCCAATTTTCTAAGAAAATTAGATATTTCCATATTGATTTAACAAGGGATTTTTCAGTTAAAACTCGTAAGGGAAGTATCATTGCAACAATGTTTTGTGAATCAGTACCCATTAGAGCACATAAACGTTCATTATCTGATGATCTCGTCGTCATAACTATGATTTAGTTTGATATAATACTTGGCATTGATTGGGTTTCGGACCATGATGCAAAGATTTATTTTAAGAAGAAGGAGGTTATGATTTTTGATGATGATGATAAGGAACACCTTATCTTTATAGCAGAATCGTCACCACCGAATTCTTATCTAGATCCACCCCTAGTAGCTCAACTAAATTCAATTATTGGGGAGGAAGAGAATCGAATTACTATGGGTAAGGAAAGGAATGTTCAAATAGTGGATGTACCTATTGTGAAAGTATATATAGATGTGTTTTCGGAAGATTTACCTTGACATCCTCTAGAATATGAAATTGAGTTTTCCATTGATTAATTCCTGGTTCAAGGCCCGTATTGAATACCACTTATAGAATAGACACTGTGGAATTAGTTGAACTAAAAAAACAACTATAGGAATTGAGTAATAAGGGATTTATTCTCCTAAGTGTTTCTCCATGGGGAGCCCCTGTTCTTTTTGTTATAAAGTAAGACGGATCTATGAGGTTATGTATCGACTATAGGGAGATCAATGCTATAATAGTAAAGAACAATTATCCCCTACCTCGCATTGATGATTTATTTGACCAAAAAAATGGAGCTCAATACATTTCAAATATTGACCTTTGACCTGGATATCATCAATTGTGTTTGATGAATAAAGACATTCTGAAGACAACATTTCGAACCAGGTATGGGCATTACGAGTTTACAGTAATGCCTTTTGGATTGGCTAATGCACCCTATGTATTCATGGATCTAATGAATAGAGTTTTCAAGGAATATCTCGATGAATTTGTGGTGGTATTTACTGATGATATCTTGGTATACTCCAAATGCTATGAAGATCATGAAAATAACTTGTGCATTTTCCTAAAGACTCTGAGAAGAAAAGAATTAAATGGGATGTTTAGCAAGTGTGAATTCTGTCTTCAGGAGATTTATTTTCTTGGCCATATTGTCTCTAAATATGGAATCTCTGCTGATCCTTCTAAGACCATGTAAATCCAAGAATGGCCTCTACCGATGAGTATAACTACGGTATGCATTTTTATTGGTTTATCAGGTTATTATCGGCGTTTCGTCCGAAATTTTTCCAGGTTGGATAACCCATTAACAAAGATTACAGGTAAAGGGGTTAATTTTTTTTGGAAAAAAGAGTGTGAAGAATGTTTTGAAAAACTGCAGATAATATTAGTCATTGCTTTTATATTGACTCTACCATCGGGGAATGATGGGTTCGTTATTTATAGTGATGCATCGAAGAAAGGACTTGTTTGTGTCCTTATGTAGAATGATAGGGTTATTGCCTATGCATCAAAATAGTTGAAAATTCATGACCAAAACTATCCTACTCATGATATCAAGTTAGCAGCTTTGATCTTTTATTTGAAGATATAGAGACACTACCTATATGGTGAAAAATGTGAGATTTATACTGATCACAAGAGTTTGAAGTATATTTCCTCACAAAAAGAACTCAACATGAGGAAAAGGAGATGGCTTGAATTACTCAAGGATTATGACTGAATGATACACTACCACCCGGGGATGGAAAATAAGTTGGCAGATGCTTTCATCAGAAAGGATCAGGGAGTTTTGAACATGATGAGAATTGAAAGGGATCCTATTTTCATGGATCTAGTGAATTTGGAAATGGGAATCACCATTGAAGGTGAAAAATCAATACTTTTGCAAATTGTTGCCAAACCATCTTTACTAGAAAGGATAAAGAGTTCTCATACGGATGATGAAGAGTTTAAAAAGAAGATTAAAGCTGTGAATGATGGGAGATTGAGAGACTTTATTTATGAAGATGGAATTTTGAAATTTGGGAAGAGACTTTGTGTTCCCGATATACCTGATCTAAAAAGGGAATTGTTAGATGATGCTCATAGTTCTAATTTCTTTATACAACCACGGAGCACCAAAATGTATAGATATTTGAAGGAACATTTTTGGTGGGACAACATGAAGAGGGATATTTCTGATTTTCTGTCAAGATGTATGGTTTGTCAACAAGTGAAAGCTAGAAAGAAAAAAGCCTAGAGGAGTCATGCTACCTCTTCCCATAACGGTTTGGAAATGGGATAATATTATGATGGACTTTGTCATGGGACTACCAAAGACTCTTAGAAATACTGACGCAATATGGGTCATTGTTGATCATCTTACCACGTTAGCACATTTTCTTCCTATAAGGGATGATTTACAACTTGAATGTTTAGAAAGAATATATATTAATGATATTTTGAGACTTCATGGAGTACCCCTATAAATTGTTTCGGATCGTGATCCCCATTTTACATAAAGATTCTAGAAAAGTCTTCAGAAAGCCCTGGATACTAAACTCTGTTTGAGAACTGCCTACCACCCTCAAACAAATGGACAATCAGAACGGATTATTCAAACTTTAGAAGACATGTTGAGATCTTGCTCACTTGACTTTCAGGGTATGTGGGATCAATATTTACCTCTAGTGGAATTTTTCTATAATAATTTCTTCCATTAAAGTATTCAGATGGAACGATACGAAGCGTTATCCGAAAAGAGATGTCGCACACTAACCTGTTGGGGTGATGTTGGGGAAATACAACTTGTAGGCCCAGAACTGGTGGAGGAAATGATGGAAGTGGTAAACTCAATCCAATACCACATCAAATCATCTCAAAGTAGGCAAAAGAGATACGCCAATAACCAAAGGAAGGATTTGGAATTTTTAGGTAGGAGATCATGCTTTCTTGAAGGTATCTATAAGGAATGGAGTTAAACATTTCGGTAAGAAGGGAAAATTGAGTCCCAGGTACATTGGATGCTTCAAAATTCTAAAACTAATTCGGGATATAGATTACCGGTTGGCAATTCCGCCAAGTCTCTCCAAAGTTCACGATGTGTTCCACGTATCATTATTGAGAAAATACATGCCTGAACCAATGCATGTACTCACTTACAAGGAATTAGAACTGGAACCCGATCTATCTTATTGTGAAGAGACTGTTATGATTCTTGATACAAGGGAACAAGTGCTGAGAAACTAGACAACTCGTCTGGAAAAACTTCTATAGAGACACCATAAGATGGAAGATGAAATGTTGGAACTCGAGGAACTTAGGATGAAGAACCACCCGAATATTTTCATGTGGTAGTATTCTAGAAATTTCAAGGATGAAATTATTTGAAGTAGGGGAGAATGTAACACCCCAAACTTCCAAGGTACACTTATCTTTGAATAATACAGTAGCGAATGTTGTAAGCAACATCGAGACCTAACACACACCACAACCAATCAAACTAGCCATCATGAATAGTAATACCCAATTTTTGAATTTTTATAAATTTTAACATTCAAAATGGACTTCATTTTTATATTCGGAATATCAAAATTAGCCTAGGGTGAAATTTTGGTATTTTTTTGAAAACATTCAATTTTTGATGAATAGTGAAAAAACACTGAGTTATAGTTTAGAACCGATTTTTTATTTAAATAATTATTCATATTATTTAAATTTAATTAAGGTAAAAATAGATACATAATACCGATATAAGTTCAATGTAATTCATTGGAGTTTGTTCTGAACAATTTTAGATATATAAAAATTTTATTGAACTTTTCACCGTCTTTTACCCACCTCCTTGGAGAATTTATAAATTCACATAAAACATAATTTTACCACTTCTATGAGTGGAATTTCGAAAATCAGAGAGACATAGTTAATATCAAGGTGTAAAATATGGTTCAATGAGAGGAAAATAATTTTTGGTGAATAGTAAATATTTACTTTTATTTACCACGGTAAAAAGTAAATAGGGTAATTAAGGGTAAAAATGATATTAATATTACACTAACACATGTCCTAATTCAATTGTACAAGTGTATATCGACCAAAAACAACCTTAGGAATAAAACATTTTCATTTAGGTCCACTTGGATTAGATTAGGACATTTATTATTATTTAATTCAAAGAAGAGTTAAAAGAGTTAAAATCAAGGTTTAATTACAAACAAATTTTAATATAGGGTTATATATAAGATAAATTCGATTGTAAAAATTCATTAAAAATATAAAAATATTCCCTACATAATGGTATTTTATTTATAATTTTTACAAATTAAATAATGTAATTTATTTATGACACAATGGTGATGTAGTAATTACCCAATTAATGAAATATTAAAATAATTGATGTTATAAATATCAAAATAAATGTAATTTGAGACTTTTTATGAATTAAAATAATTTTATAGGTTAATATGACATATTTGGATTGGTTATATAATTTTTTTTGAATTAATAATGCTGTAATGAAATTATCTAAAACAAAATACCCAATAGTGTCCAAATTGGCGTAAAAGAATTTTTTTAAAAACTATTATATTATTAATTTATATTCTATTCCTAAAAATCTAATGTTTGGCCAAGTGACTAAAATAATGATAAGCGTATCATTAATAGACCATTTGGGGGTATCTTGAAAGTTTATAGTATGTTTATTGACTATATAATATAATAATACAAAGACACATGGTAAGTGTCAAACTAATTACCTAAGATTTAAAACTAAAAGATAAGGTTAATATAATGACCCAAACCTGTCTAAAATATATTGTTTGAAATTATTTAGACCCATACCCACCTTAAAATTTAAATAATCTACTTTGGAGCCATTAGAAACTGAATATGAATTTATTAAAAAATAATATTTCTTGCTTTTCCAAAGGTGCCCCTCACCCCTCTTATAAAAGGGAACTCCCCCTTCTCTCAATTTCACACATTCAAATCCCTTGGGCTCGAACAAAATCTATCCAAATAACATCTCCAAAATAATTCCTATATCTTAGAGGCCTTCCTTTAGTCCGAAATCCAACCTATGGAGCCCTTTTTATCAAATCAAAAGGAAGAACCTGAAGAAGAGGTAATGTTTTGACCAGCCTCTTTCAAGTTCTTTTCTTCTACAACTTCTGCTTTCTTTGTTATTTCCATTCTAAAATAATAAATCCATTATCTTATATATACTTTTATGTTATTATAAATATGGTAAAACCATATTAAGTATTTTACCTATCTTTTGAATGACATGTCACCATACGTGCGTACGTACGGCTTACCGTCTCCACATCGTGGTGTAATTGTTATTGAATATATTATTATTTGGATGGGTATAATAATGATGTGTAATTCATGTAAATAATGAATATAACATGATAATGATTTTTTATATATGACATACCATCCAATTATATATTTTTTTAACATCCAAAGAATGATATTGTCGCTCGTGCGTACATACGGACTACCCTCTCCACGAACGCGATGAGATTCATTCCCCATCGTATCCCTTCAAGACTAATTCTTAATTAATTGTTAAAAGTAATTTTTTAAGAACATTATATAATTCTGGATATGAATAAGATACAATCTATCCATAATAAACATGAAATATGTAACAAAACATATAAAAGCAAATGAGTAAGTTAACACCCGAAATGATGATAATACTAAAATATTATTAACAAAGAATTATTAAAAGATAATATATGATATCATAATTATGTATATGGTTTTTGTATAATTTAATAACAATGTTTTAACTATTATACAGGAGGTTAACATACCATCTATTAAGGAAAAGTACAAGGTAAGGTTTTATTTCACAATCTCTTCATTATTTGAGGTTGTTTACACATAATTATCTACTGGGACCTCTTTATCATCCACATCCATGTTTCATAAAAATTATATTCAAAACATTCTTTCTATTTTAAATAATATGGGTTAAAGTAATTTATAACCTTGTTTAACGTTTTATAAGAATTTTATAAAGGAAACTTTCCATCATTTTCCAAACAAGGTCCTTTTTAACCTTTTTGACAGAATTAAGGTAAAAATATTTTTTTAGCTTATAGGGCGGGTGCAGCTATTTTCAGACGTTATAAAATCATCGAAGCTTCCCTTACAAGATTATAAGAATATTTTGAATGTAAATGTTTTATTTTATAATTATGTGACCTTTAAATGATTTCAAAATGAATATTTTAAGAATTTGTGAAAGGTACTCTTTATTAAGATCATAATTTTAAATGTTTTAAAGAATTATCTTTATAAACCATTTTAATTAATGCCCATATTTTAAAATTAATTTTAAGGATTTATTTATATGGACATGAATGTTTTGAAATGATATTTCTTTTTAAATGTTTCAAAGTGGTATGGGATAGTTTGATTCAAAAACCTCATTTAAATTACTTCCTTTATAAATGTGTGACTTTTAAATGATTTTAAAAAAGAGATATTTCTCTCAAATAGTTTGGATTTCATCTATGACAACATCCTTTGATGGATTTTAAACTTATTTGAAGTGGATTTATTATTATAAAAAACTTCCATATTGTATTGAAGGTTTTGTGACATGTTTGGCTGTAGATGTGTTATTTCTATACAATTCATGGTTTATGGAGAAAGTATTGACATTTCGTATGCTAGTTTTAATATTAATGTTTATGTTATGTTTATACCTATTCATATGAGGAATGCATTAGACTTAATAAGTGACAGGTGGATCCCGCTATAGCTCCTCGATGCATCAGTAGGTCTCATGAGACAAACTAGTGTCTCGACATGAGGCCTTGACAAAATCTTATTTGTAGTCATGGCATGAGGCCTTGGATACGTGGTTATGATAGTTTGGAATTATGCATTCCATCATTATGAAAGTGGTTATTGATATTTCATTGATTATTCGACTCGTATAATTTTCATGTAAATAAGTAAATGGAATTATTTCATTTTATCATTACCATATTATGCTGAAGTTCATGTTTAAAAGGCTTTTCTTTTTGTTATACATTGCCTTAAATGTTTATGTTTATTTATAAATGATTTCGCAATATTTTTATCCTTATTGAGCATCTAAGCTCACCCATTTCAATGATTTATTTTTCCCAGGATGTGAAGAAGTAGTTTATGAATGATCTGGAGGGATAGTATAAGGGGATATGATTGTGGAGACAAGATGTTGTTTTAGTTTTCACTTTATGATGTAATGTAAACTTTATGAATGTATCTAGTGTTTCTAAGGCTACTAATCTAATCGGTCATTCGATATTTGACCTTTTATTATCAAGAAAATTTTTTGTAATAATGCACTGACTCTGGGTAACTAGGGTCGGGACGTTACACATGTAAATATCTTTTTCATAACTAATATCAAAGTCGTTGATCCACACAAAAATTATCTTTATGAAAATGTCACATGATTCAAAGCCCTTATATTATCCTAGGGTTGATCTTATCATATGACATGGGTAGTTGCCTATTTAGAGAATTTAACAACCCATCATGCAACTCCCGTGAACTCCTTCTACAATGCATGAAACATCCATTTTTTAACTAAAATTCAATGTTTTGATGTCACCTTTTGTGTTCATCTTACAACCATACCATAATGACATCTCTATTTCATTGGGTCATGAATATATCATTGTGTCATGCATCTCTAAATTTAACACAATTATATAACAAGCATTAAAAACGTTCCATTGTATTATTTTGATGTGTTGGTCCTGAATCATCCCATGCCTAAAAAAAATTCAAAACAACTTCACACTTTCATGAAAATGTTTATATTTAGGAAAAAATACTTCATTTTTTAAAAATATTTTATCCTTATCCTAAATTATGATCCCTACAATGTTGGAAAAAACTATGATATGATGACACTTTGTATACGCAATTTTTTGTACTATATAGAGAGAATTAATTCTTTTTCATAATATCAATTTCATTATACCTTATCCAAAATATCCATAGAACTCCATAATTGACTTCTATAACCTGCTTTTTCAATAAACACAATCAAATAAATAATACTTCAATGTTTAAATGAGGGATTTTTTGCATCAATCATGTCCATTAGGGTTTTTTAAAACTCGATAAATTTTTATTCCACATTAAATTTTCATCCATATTCTACTAAGATTATGTTTTTGTGATTATATATAGTGATCAATGATTTACTCAACACACACTCTAAGACCACATGATGCATTATTAGTGAGAAAAACAAGAGTATCATTAAAATTTATCAACTAATTTGTTCATTACCAATACCAATTAACCCTTTCCTGATACTTATTATAACATAAAATGTGGGACAAAATTTTACAACATCCATCATTCATATATTTTAATCTTCTTTAATAATGAACATCTCTCATGATTTATCATTATTAAATTAGTTCTTCAGAAATATTTGATTTAAGACTCTCCATACAATGCTACATCCCCAGCCATCTTACACTATGTCTTAATCATGAATTTCTCCCCCTTTAACAATGATCCAAAAGGTCACTTTTTCAACATAATTTGGAATAACACATAAGGTAAAAAGACACCATTCCTTAGGGAGAGGGCCCCCTCAAAAAAAAAGATTTCAAGTGTAGGGATCCAACTAAACTAAAAGACCCATTAGATGCCCTTAAAATGCCTCAATATGTAATAACTTCATCATAATTTCTATAACATATAGATATTTATTTATAAAACCAATCTTCAAAAGATCATGTTATAACTTCTCCTTGAAAAAATAATACATTATTTCAATATGTTTCTTCCATGGATGATGTATTGGATTTTTTTAGGGATTTATAACACTATAATTATCATAGTTGATTTTAATTAGATACATGACTTCTACTACAATTTGTTCATGTGATTTATTTAATCATAATAAAATCATTTAATCTTGACTATCCTATATATATTATGCTTCAATAGCACTCAATCAAATGAAATATTGTTTGTTTCTTAACAAAGGCACACAAAACCTTCCAAGTTATAATGCACCACATGATGTTGACTTTCTATCTTCCATTAAACCATCCCATTATTCTTTTTTACATCCCAAAAATTCTTTTTGAGATTTTTCATTATACACCATAACTTAATATACTTTTCCTTGATATAACTTTGTATTCTTGACAATTCATGTAAGTGTATTTCTTTATTATTTCATTAATATCACCCTAGTTTTCTTATAGGGAAAAAATATCGGGTAATTTCAATATTAAGTACAACATACATCCAATTATCTTCTTGTATGTTGTGACATTAACCACATTATCATCATTATCTCATAATATATTCTTCCGCTTATCCACTGGATTCATCATCTTCTTAGATATATCCATTCCATATATCATTAAAACCTCCATGGAATATATGGATTGTTAAATAAATGTGACATTTCTTCTTATTTCAACTTAAAACATAGGAAAACATCAATTCACTGATCATTGATATTTAAAACTGCATCCAACTATAATTTTTATTAATCCACATTAAGGAAAAGTGGTAAACCAATGTACACACACAAGGAATACTATGTGCTGAAAGAGCTCATAAAATTGTTAAACACAATACTAAGGTTTTTAGAAACAAATTCTCTATATAATTCCTAGTGTAGTGTACTAATCTTGGTGTCTGGATCCCCCCTGATAAGTTCTTTAAGGGGAGAAACCATTCTATCTATTATTTGGATGAATTCCTCCAAGGCGAATCTGCCTTTGTTGAAACCACGATCTATGATTCAGTCTTTCTTTTCTATCCATGCTTCTTGCCCCTCTATGGCCTCAGTCTACAAATGAGTTTCATAGATCATTAAAATCACTTCATTTGATGCATTTAGCCGAAGTACATTTTCAATAATCTATTCCTTCGAGAGGAAGATGAGCCTTACACACTTTTCACCCTCTTATTCTATTACACTTGGTTCTCTGCTTGGGCCCCCACATTCCACGTCTTGAAGTCCTTTTCTTTCCTTGCTTCCACATTTATTGTCTGACCTGGTTTCCATTGGTTTTGGTAGGTGAGAGTAATCTTTTCACCCCTTGGGGTTTTCTCCTAGACCACTCTGCATTTCCTCGAGTCACACTTTCCTTTTTAACCCTTCTTCCTTCTTGGGCTGTAGGGACCTTTCCCATAGAACTGGTGCAGGGTGTCAACTGAGAGATGGCTGAAACTGTCATCATCTGAATCCTCATCCTCTTGTGACAATGATTTTTTTGAGTTTCAAGGCCTTTAAATCAGTTTTTCACATTAACCCCTAGTCCTTCTTTGAGATCCCTCGGCCTAACCGAAGAATCCAACATTCCTGCTTTAACCGCCAAGTCCTTCTTCTTCTTCCCCTCGCTCCCAGTCATCTGAAAAGAGTACTTTAAAATGAGCATATTTGGAATAGTAGGTCCCAATAAGCTAACCCCATCTTACCTTACACGATTGTGAAAATTGATTTTAGCTGCATGCAAGAAGGGCTTACCCTGCAAAGACATAACAGATGGTCCAGTCTCCTTTCCAAATTCACCCATAATGACCTCACTACGCAGAATCAGGCCTATGGGAAGATCATATCCACGACCCATGAATTGAGAATGATTGTTAGATTCCTCCCATTACCGACCTTGAGGACCCCAAAATCCATGGACCTCGCTTAGTGCCTTCGCCACACCATTATCAATAATTCTATCTGACACGGGATCCCCCACCACATCCACATGCAAGAAGAGATCTTTATCTTTTCCTTCCACATGAACTTCCTCCAATCCATTTATCTATAAATAACTGATCCCCAAATCCTGCCTTAACTGAGATAGGACATCCACAACCCGTGGGAAGGTGATTTTGGCCTCCACATCCTTCACTACTCCTGGAACCACCAGATAAGGCCAGAGAAAAAGCTAACCCTCCTGAGAACAACCTTATGGTTACAACCTCGATTCCACTCTTGGACCTCAATGAACCTTGCATGGATACCGTTCCCCTATGATAACCCCACATTCTTCGATAGGCCTGACTAGGCCTGCTCTATCCGATTGTTGTATTACAACGGGGGTGGCATGTTTGTGAGTCTCTTCTGGTTGGGGATTCAACAATTGTCAAGCCCCTGGACCACACCGACATCGAAGGACCAAATGTCCTAGAAAATGACAACTAGAGCAATACTCTGGCTAAGACTCTAAGATCACCCACTTTTTTCATCTCAATTCTTTTCCAACCGCAATCGAAATACACTCTGTAGGAGGCCTAGAAATGTCATATTCAACACAAATGTGCAAGTTAATATGTTCATCTACATACACTATCACCATACTCATTTGATTATTTTTATTATTGACATAGATATTTTAATCATCTCCCAATTTAAAAACATAATGATTAACCAAAAAGTGGACATGTATTGAATACAACACTCTGAGTTCTTTCTTTGACCCATATAGTCCCTTCCACTATTGAAAAAACAATTATAATAATTATGAATAAAAAAACTTATAGGTAATCTATATATACTTCTTCTTCAACAATCCCATTTATAAATGCTATATTGATGTCCATATATTAGTATTTGAACATTCATTTCAATATTATGTATTAGAATATTTGAATATTCACGAGCCTTTCTCCATTTTCAAATGTATTGTCAACATCGAATCCATTGATAGGATTAGAGTGTGTATTATTAATAAAAATTAGTAAAATAAGGGATGTTATGAAAACAATTTAAAGAAATAAACATAATTTAAAGAGTTTTATAGTTGACGATCTTTGAGGATTTTCCAAAATAAGAGACAATGGGTTTCATTGTGAGTTCACTACAAAAATCTTCATGTCCATTGTCATTGGATATTAACTATGGTTTGATATAAGTCTTTGTTTGAAATTTATAGCAATAACGATTACTTCCCATTCATTTATATCAAATTACATTGAGCCAAACCATGAAATAAAAATTTTATATCCATATTCCATATCTCAATAAGGGTCTAGTAACATCCAAATAAATATGAAATCTCATTTTTGTGGGGAGGAAAAGGATTCTTGTACTGCCCAATCTGAACGACACAAGTCACACACTAAAGACTTCACACTAATTAGTTAAAAGTAATGATGATTCCATTAGATCCAATCAATGAAAGATAACTCTAAATAATTTTTTTTAATCCAATAATTCCTCATACCCTCATCATTAGAAGTGTCAGAACTCCCTTAACAAGATGTGTTTCTCTGTCACAATGAACAACCAACGTTTAGGCCATCATCGAGAGGAGGAGGAAGTTAGGTTAAACTAATTCTTTATATATGATCCCCTATTAGGATAGGGGCCTCTAGAACTTCTAGTACGAAGAGGGTGAAGTAGCTCCCGGTACTGATATATATTGCCTGAGGGACAATGCTACAATCGTTCTGGTTGTTGCGTACACTGGGCTGAGCGATCTGTTGATCCCCCCCGGCTTTCCAGCTCAATGGGAAACGGTACACTTCTCGGTATAATATAGGTAGTAGACTACTATTCTATTTCTGCTGCTCTTGTTCACAAATCCTTTTATAGTGAGTCGCAGTGTGATCACACCCCAAAACCGAAACATTTTCACTCCTAGGAAAATTAAAATTTCCAATAATTATGCATCTAGATATTTCAAAAATAATAAAGATTTAATATTCGATGAAAAAATAATTCATTATTGAAATGTGGTCATAGAAAAAATCTCACTAAGAAGTTATTTTGAGCGATCACGGAAAAAGACGTCTCCAGAATTGCATTAGAAAGCAATTTCCAATAGATGTATGATATGAATTTAAGAAATTGAGTCACAAGTTAATCATGTCTCTAATTATCTTTGTGTGTCTAACAACCATTTCGTGCTATTTTTCTTTAGTTTATTTTCAGTAAATATAAGTTATTTTATTAACTATCTACTTCAAAAATCCTTTCCACTAAACGTTCCCTACATGCATTTCATTGAAATTTAAAGACCCATACAAATACTAATTCCAAGAAGTCAACCCATAATATCTCTATGTAAATATCCCCATATAATGAAATTTTCATCACTCCACTAATTTATTAATTTTTATCAACAATTTCACTTACATCAAATCTCATAACGTTCTCTCAACAGTAGTTTGATCTCCCCACGACACTAATTTTAAATGTTATAATAATACAAAATGTTGATGAAGGTTGGTTTCTGACCAAAAAAATATTCAACCCTTTATTATTATTATTATTAGGGCATAAAAATGAAAAATAATAGATACACACACAATGTTCAATCTTGTACAATAATGAAATAGATAAGATAAGGAAAAAACATATGGTAAAATAATTTTGGAATGTTGAGAAAAATTAACATAACTAATATTTAACTTATATTAAGTAAGATATTTTAAAACATCATGGTTGGTTTCAAAGGTGTGTGATGAAATTAAATGACACAATTTTTTGTTAACTAATCATACAAATGGTACCATTCTTCTCAAATGTTAGAAATTATACATCCATTTATATCATTGAAAAAGAACCAAATTTCAAAATAATGTCACACCATAGACATGAATTCTTACTGAAATGAACATTTCATCAAAAAAATTGAATATTAAAACAATATGAAAATAAAAATTCCTCAGGTATTTTGAAAAATATTCTATGATTAAGAGGGAATAGTTTTCCATGATAATGTTGGCATAAAAAATTAACATTTCAACAGAAATGTTAGGGGGAAACAAGGGGGTGTGAAAATCTTGTACAAAAAGAAAAGGAGATAAAGAAAGAGAGAAAGAAATAAGATGAAAAATCAGAACTAACACATGAATATACCTATCCCACAGACCTATTGTGTGAAGTTTCATCACTATAATAAAATATAATGCGTGAAGAAAGGATAAAACATTGTGGTTTCCATTCATAGACTGCTTCCTGAACATGGACTTCCTCTATCAACCACTCGGGAATGGAATTGCCGATGTGTTATAGATATTTCTCATTTATAGTGAAGGTTTTATTGTTTTCATCTTTTTGAACCTAAAAACACCAAATGCTGAAAATATAATAACATGGTATTGGTCAAACCATTGGGTCCAAAATTTACCTGGATGCAACATCTTCCTTGAATTGTATAAGAGTACCTTCTTCCTAGTGTGGAACTGAAGATGAATGATGCAATAGTAGTGGAAATCATTGGTTTTATCCTTATAAATACCAGAGTTCTCATATGAATCTCAACACATTTCCTCTAGATCATGAATCTAAAACATTCTTTTCTCATATGCATCTGAGATATTCATATTTCATAGATTAAGAGCCGAATATGCATAGTTCTTGACCTCCACTAGGAGGTGACATGCCTTTACAAACACATCCTTACATGGTGACATTATGATCGGGGTTTCAAAATTTTTATGGTGTTCCCAAAGTGCATCATCCTAACATAAACTCTAAAGTTTCTTATGGGGTTGTACGGTTTTTCCAAGATTTTGTTGACATCCATATTTCATATTTATACTTGTCCATTAGTTTATGGGTGATATGAATTGGTGGATTTATGAAATAACCTATACTTACGAAGCATGTTTTTCCTATAACTATTTAAACAATGTTATCCCCGAACAGTTATTATGAATCTAGTACAGGAAAATATTCTAGAAATTTGGGACCTAGCAAAATCAACAACCACTCAAGAGTTATCAGTCTGTGTAGATTTTTAGTCCACCCATTTGAAAATATATTTAAAAACCAATAGTACATAAAAAAAATGAATTTGGAAAATATCACATAAATTCAATTCCCCATGCATCAAAGATCTCATGAAATAACATGTGTTGTTATGGTATTTCATTCAACTTTGAGACATTACCTTTGAATTGACATATTTTCCATAAAGAAATAAATCAATGAGAATTCTTAAAAAATTTAGGCCAATAAATTATTGTGTCATGGACTTTTTGAGCTATACATTGACATCCAAAGTGGCCCCCATATGCCAAAGTGTGGAAGAAAATAAGGATAGAAAGAAACTCATAGTAAGGGACACACCTCTGAACAACCATATCACTACAAATTCTACACAGGTATGTATCATCCCAAATGTACCGACATGACTCATGCCTATGACATTAGGATTGTGACGTGATACAACCTATGATGATCTTAGATGATATGTAAACGTTCATAATGTCCTCATAACAAGGGTTATGTTTAACTACATCACAAATGCTCTCATTAGGGAAGAATCATCTAATGTGGAGAGATGAGTCAACATGGCTGTCTAATGGTGGGAAAATTATACTAATGTAGTTAGATACAACAGTTTTGACTCCTCTAATAATATTAATATCATTTTCAAACTTCTTGAGAAGGAAAATTCAATGAATTATGTGGGGATTAGCTTAATGTTTTTTAAAAGAAAATGAAGGGAAGCATGATCAGAAAACAATATTAATTTTGATCCAATAAGTTATGAATGGAATTTTTAAATGGAAGACACAATATAAAGGAGTTATTTTTTAGTGGTAGTATAGTTTTCATAGGTAGGGTTAAGGGTACATGAGTCATAAAAAATGACATGATGAGACTTCTCAACCCTTTCTGATAAAAATTCCCCATCTAAAAAGCTATAGGCATTATACTAAAGTTTGATGGTTTGATCCCTACATTTTAGTTGGATGATCGGAGGTGATGTGAGCCTCTTTATTAGTGAATTGAAATCATCCTCACAATTTTTATGAAAAACTAATTCATAATACATTTTCAATAATCAGGACATGGGAAGTGTGATCTTATTAATGTATTTAATGAAACGGTGTTAAAAACCAGCATGAACCAAGAATGATCAGACCTCATGGACACATTTTGGATATCAAAAGGTTGAAATTAATTCAAGTTTTGATTTATATACTTTAATTTCAAAATTTTAAATAAAATTCCAATGAATTATCCCCGAATCAAGCATGAAAAGTAATTTCTAATAAATTTAATAGAAGATAAATTTTCAATGCAAAGATGGAGGACATAACCTAGGTGTACCAACCAGTCAACAAAGGAGGTGACATAAACTATGAATTAATCCATAAAAACATACATACAATTCTAAAGGTACTTAGAAATAAATTCTCAACATATATCATTGAAACGTACCAAAAATATTACATAATCCAAAAGGTGTCATTCATCTTGAACATGTGAAGATTGGATAGGTAAATGTGGCCTTTTCATTATCCTTAGGGGATATAGGGATTTGGAAATAACCCAAATATTTATCAAGGAAAAAATAATGGGACATACCAGCATATCATTCAAAAATTATTTCAATGAAAGGTAGAATAAAATGGTCCATTCAGGTGGCTTGATTTAGTCGGCGATAGTCAATACAGAATAACTAACTATTTTTCACAGGTATTGTAACCAATTCATTCCATTAATGTGACACAATAGTCCTTCTATATTTTTTAGACACAACTTGCCATGGTCTAACCCTATTACTATCAGATAAATGAGAAATTATCCCAGTAGTTGGTAAATTGATGACTTCCAATATTACAACTTCATGGAGACTAGGATTTGACCGACATTGAGCTTTCTATACTAGCTTAGCTTCATGATATAATCATGTATGGTTCATAGAAATAGATGGGATAATGATGGTAATATCATATAATTTCTGTCATATTTTTTACACACTCCCAAAAGGATATGCAATTTCAATTCCTACTATAGAGAGAGGTTATTTCAAATAATGATTAGTAATTGGTCAATACCCTCATGATATGAATACTTTAAATTAGATGTAAGTGGGTTTAGTTCAAACACCAGTGGTTTTTCGATTGGCGTAGGGGATTTAGAGTGAGTTTGTTCAATGAAATAGTATATCTCTTAATTTTTAGTCTCTAGGGAAAGATAATATTAAAAATTGTGATTTCCAGAATCGTAGATGGTCATGGGTACCTCAGAATGAACACAAACTTCAATTAAAGCACAAAATTTAAATTTCTTTGTACCCACACAACACTCAAAACATGATTCAAAACACAAATCATCCAATAGTAAAAAAGAGAAAAATGAATTAGATCATGGCTCAGGAATAGAATATTATGTTTTTGTGTTGTTATAGAGGACTTCCATAGAATATATAGGATGAGTGGAGTGATCTTCAGTGGCGTGTTTCATAGAATCAAAGATATTAAAAAATCACCTTTTCTCTACTGAACTACATTAGAAGTGTACCACTATGAAAATTGATGGTCGTCACTATTTTCTTAAAGATTAGCTTCCCATGTAAGAGAGTGTAATGCCCATGTGTTCGGTTATCTTACATCTAAATAATGTATAATTAGGCATGGAATATGAGATTATTCACTTTTATGATGATGTTATTGACCACTCTTAATGGGAGTGTTGTGATCCGGTTGGAAAGTTTCACTTTGATATACGTCGGTTGATTTTAACTAATATGTAGAGAAGTGTACAAAGAGTAATAAATTGCATTAATTCAAGTGCCTAAATCTATCATATCATTTGAAATGATTGTCTTCTCTATTGTTTAAGGTATCAGGAAATTTTCCATGTCCTTTTATTTGGTTGAATTACTGGTTGAATTAAGTCTGATACATTCCTTTCTAGGATGACTCTCTTATTCCCCAACATCCTTATTCTCTGGGTGCAATGTTCATTAAAAATATTTGAATAATGATGAATCTTTTTAACTAAATACAATAAATTAATTTTAACATATGCATTTTTAAATGTATCCATTATTTTATTATCAATCTCATTATCAACATTTTTCTAAGATTTAGCGATTCTTTAAGGGAATGGAAGGGAAATAGATTGTTCATGGGAATCCTCAATGAAAAATTCATTAACCTTTTTATCTTATTTTGTTATGTGAAACATTTTAGTGTTGGTATAGAGTGTTTTCAAGAGGAGGACATACCCATTGGTTATAATCATTGGATGGAGAAACTTTTATACCACTATGAAGTGTGATTGAACAAACATTAACATTATCATTTGGATTAACAATAGGCTAGGATGGTATTAGTCTAAAATCATGCATCTTTATCTCACTGATGGTATTATTATATTTTCCCACTTTATTTTTAGGTATTTAATGGATTATTGTGTGGTATATTGGAATTAGATGTTGTTGGAAGCGATTTTTTTCATGATTCCTTCTAGGATAGGATATAATTTCTGAGGGGGTTGTTGGAATGACCATTGGGGTTTTTAAAGATTTCTAGGTGGTGGTGGGTGAAAACTCTTCCCTTGTCATATCCATTATTGTTGAGTTTTGTTTGAATATCACATTTCCTATAGTTTTTTTTTGTATTTCAACCCATGTTTGGATGGATAGTAAGGTTCTCCCTAAAGGGTTGGTTATAGGGGTGTCCTGAAAATATAACCTCACAACTCTCAGAAGTTTCTCTCATTTGGGCACATTGGTAATAATAGTTGGCTTCATAGGAACATATACCATAATGGTATGGAGAAAGATATTTTTATTTACCTTAGGAAATACAATGTTTTCTATGAAGGGAACTGAAATCTTTAATATTTGGGTCCACCATCTTCACTTAGCCAGTACATTGCATGTCATGTTCAACTAAAATGGGTACACTAGACCTTGAAATGAAATGTTGTGTATTTTATGTAATGTTATCAATTAGGGATCTTTCATAAATTAGGGTCTTATATTCTATCACACTACCTATAGTAGAATAAATCATATTTCGATCAATATGAATTAAACCTTCATTAAAATTCAGTATTAAAATTTGATCACTAATATATTGGCGCCGAAAACATGAAAACCCCATTTTAACTATTTCTCTGTATTTATGAAGTTTTTACCATTGGGATTGTTGTATCCAAAATATTTATAAACTTATTTTTTCAGATCCAGTGTCAACGAATTATTTTTCAAGAAAAAGGAGTTTCATGTCCACCCAACCTCAACGTGGTGAACTAACATAATATAGACAATCATTTTCAATGTCATCTAATGAAGATGAGAATTATCTGAGCATTAATTTTTCATCACCCACATTATTATGTTTTAATGTGGAACACAAAATATGAAAAAAAAATTAAGTGATTATGTGGATATTCTCCCACAAGTTCATGGAATCTTGGTAAAAAAATATATTAAACTATATTTAAATTCAAAATTGGGTCCATCTCCTTATAATTGAATATAAGTGGGTTAAATATCGTCATCATGTGAGGTTATTTGTTTTTATATCTGGTTATTTTAACCCATGTTATGTGAGTTTATTTGAGTTTTTATGTTGGTTCTAGATGAATAAGAGGATGGATCAAGAAGTGGGTAGATGTTTTGTGTTCCCTCCCCCAATGGATTGTTTGGTGCTTCTCAGAGT
Source organism: Viscum album (assembly GCA_963277665.1). Classification (NCBI taxonomy): domain Eukaryota; kingdom Viridiplantae; phylum Streptophyta; class Magnoliopsida; order Santalales; family Viscaceae; genus Viscum; species Viscum album. The sequence goes on along the minus strand of OY728143.1, from coordinate 1,677,575,442 downwards.
TGATGACTTAAGATCTTTTCTGGTTTATGTTAAAAAGGATATACATCCTCTGATGAAGATCACATCATGCTCATGGCCTAAAAAGTATTATTTTAGAAATAAAGTTTAAAAAAATGAATGATGAAAATAATAGAACAAATACATAAAAATATAAAATACTTTTATAAAAAACATGAACTAAAAAAATAGTCCTCAGAAATGGTGGAACCATTTGACCACGTTATCATGACACATCAATTTGATATTGATTTAAATATTATTCTACAGTCTAGGTAAGATCCTAGGTCTTATCTCAAAGATTTTGGATATGTTTAGAGTGAGTCTTCTTAATATAAATTACTAAAAAGTTGAGTGTTTTGAAAATAAATTGAAGATAATAACACAACATAAAGAATTTAATAGTTGATGAACCATGTGGATTTTGAAAAATATGAGTCAAAGGGTTTGTTCTGAGTTCAATACACAAATTTTAAGTTCATAATTCTTAGATATTAATTATGTTTTGATGTAATTTTTTGGTTGAAATCAATTGGAATCCCGATTACTACCCAAGATATTATATCAAGGCATGTCGAGACAAACCTTGACATAACCATTGATAATACATGGTCCAGAGATCCTGAATTTTATCATAACTTAAAAATAAAATTTAAAATAATAATATGTGGCGATGAAAAGTAATCTTGTGATGTCCAATCAGAACAACACATGTTACAGACTCAATACTTGACACCAATAGGTTAAACGTAAAGAGAATTTCATTCGATTGAAACTAATAAATAATTAAAACATGAATCAATGTAATATAACTCATAATGAAAGGTTTTAAAACACAAAAACACACTAACCCATTAGTAGTACAAGTGTTAGAACTCCATTTACAAGATGTGTAGCACCATCAAAATGAATTCCCACTATTTATCCATAGATCTAGGGGAGGAGGAAAGTTGGGTGGAACTCCTTCTCCATATGTGATCCCCCTATGCGGATAAGGGACTCTCTAACTTATTGGATAGTGATTGGAATCCTATGGAATTCATAATTTTCCGAACATGGCTCCCGGTTTGAACATTAAAATGAGGTACCTATTTGGGACTTTTATCCCCAAAAGGGGAAGTGGTTTTGGGAACCTAGTTTTTGAGATACCATTTTTGTCTTGGTTTTTGAAAATTAATATAACATGTAATGAACATGAAAAATGAGGAGAGTTTTATTCATGAACCTTGACTATCTCCCTATATAATTTTCTGGCCATTGGATATTTTTAGTGGATAATATAGTCAAAATATCGGGCCTTTTAAATTATTGTAGATTCTATCCCTTGGATAGATTGGATCATATGGGCCACCAGATAGAATAATTGAGCTTCTATTTGTTGAGATTAGTTAAATACCATGAAGTTATAGATCGTTCCAAAGAAATTCAGTTCATTTTAATATACATATTTTGATAAATGTGCTAAATTATTGATGGATTTCCTTGGGATTCAATGTTATTTGGACAATTTTCTCGTGGATCATCTCTGGGGCCCTCAAATCTCCTCCACCTACAATGTAAATATCAAAACCAGTATAATTGACAATTTTAAAATTTATAAATATAAAATAATTTAATAAAGAATGAAGTGAAATTTGATATTAAAATTTTAATTTAAAATAAAAAACTAATTTAATCAATTGTGTAATGGTGAAATAATACCATGAATCATAGATCTATGACCAACTATTCATGATTTCTTTCAAATTACAAATCCTTATTCATTTAGGTTTTCCTTTAATACCGATTTCGTCTGGATGAAATTCATACCATCTAGTAAAAAAACAATCTCCCATGTTTGATTACTCTTAATTTTTTGAAGCTCTTCATTTATAGAACAATCCCATTTATCATCTAAAACTGTTATTCAAATTATTTAGGCTCTACCCGAGACATGGAGGATGAAGACTATAAATAATTCATTCTTCATGTTTTAAAATTCTTTTTATGATCACCGAGGATGTTTTTCCTATCAATTTTATCTCGAGACTTTTTCATTCATATAAATACAAATTTGACTTCTTCTTCATCACCAGTAACATCATAAAAATAAAAATAATTCACTTTTACTACCTCTAGTGTGCTTACATATTGGTCACAATCATCAAGGAACTATTGATTTTTTTAAAAATATTTTCTTCATTCTCTAATATAGAGAAATCATTTCATTAAATTAATTTTACTAGCCTATAGTGGAAGCATTTTTATTGTTTTCTTTTTCAAGAACCACCAAGGAATAACCCATCATCATCATGATATTAAAATTTCATTTGTTTCTCATTATTTAGAATAAAAAATTTAATTCGAACAAATAAAAATTGTTTAAATGTTGTACTCTTTCCATTAAAAATCTCATACAAAGCCTTTTCATTTTTTCAAACATAAAAAACCCTATTGTATTTGTTGATTGATGTCAAGACTACATCCTTATAAATTTTTCCTAGAAGTCCTTTCTGATAATAATTTTTTTATCCATGTTGTTTATCATCCACATTATCCTCTCAACCACTCAATTTTTTTGAGGAGTGCTCAGTACTAAAATGTGATTCCTTATACTATTCTACTAAAGATAAGACTCCACTTGTTTATTTGTGATTTTTATTCCATTATTAGTTCTAAACATCAAAACCGGCAGTCTATTTATCCTTTCATCTTACCTCTAATATTTATTTATGATACTAAACACATAAGACTTCTGGGAAATGTAAAAAAGAATTTCTTCCTACTAAAATCATAAATTAATATAAAATAACACATCTTCCCACTAATAAATATTGGTGAGATAGGTCAACACACATCTACATGCACTAATTCAAGAATTATGGATTATTTTATAATCTATTACGATAAATATTTAAAATAATATTCTCTTTTTTACAAGTATCACAGATGTGATTACGATAATGTGATAGCTTTGGGATATCTTCAACTGCATCACATTTTACCAGATCTTACAAGGGTTGCTGGAATAGATACCTAATTCATTTGTTCCCAAACATGTTTTTATCCTATTTTTATAGAAAGAAAAAATATTATTTTCCAATCATAGGGTAGAGATTCTCTTTTTGTGTGCATTCTATATAAAAATATTGTACCATATTTTTCTATGATGATAAACATCTTCTTGATAAAGCTAATAGTCTATCCTAAGTCACATAATTGACTAACACTTATCAAGTTGTGACAATGACCTTCTATAACCAATAAAACAGCACATATCATAACATTGACCCCAAATTTGGATTTTCATAATTCAATTAATTTTATGCCTTCATCATTTCCAAATTTTACAACACTGTACCTCTCATATTTTATATGTCTAACAAGATGATTATTTCATATAATATAGGATGTGAATTTACTATCAAGGATCCATACAATAGCATGATTTTTTGCTTGATGGGTAATCTCCACAACCACTACCTCCTTTGATACTTTTTTATCCACATCAGTGACTCTATACTCATTGGAGATTTATTATCATTATCCACCTCTATGTATGATTTAACAATATCATCTTAGAATTGTTGAAATTGATTATTCATTTACATCTCATTCTATAATTCTTTTGACTAAATGTTTTTACAACAGTGGGTCTACTTTGGAACAATCCTCTACATTGTTGATGAGAAATGTATGGTAATGTATCTGAGCCCGTCAAACCATAAATAGTTACCCTAAAAACGTTCTTATAATATTTATGTCAAGATAGACACCTTTTTTGATATTTCTCTATTCATAACATTTTGGCTATAGAACATATGTTTTGGGGATGTACCATCATTCTAGAGAAAAAAACACTGAATACGATGTGGATTATTATAAAATATTATAGGACTGGCTCTTCCTTGTGACCATTTATTATTCTAAATTTGTTTTGAAACCAAATCAATTTTCACTATTTGAGTGGGTTTTTGTAATATGAAAAACCCCCCCACATATTTCTATTTTTAGTCAAGTCCCATACAAGACTTGTCATTTCGATATGATTATTACATATATTTTGATGGAACTTTTTTATAAAAAAAATATTTTATATTTTCTGAGTATCATTATTACTAAATTTAAAACTATGTGTCAAGATTATCTCATGATATCTTAAATTTATTCGTAGATCAAAAAGATCCTCTTAATGTTCATTGATACATTTGATTTTTTATTTTTCGTTCTTATTCAAACTATCCATTACTATTTTCTAGTCTTAAACATTGATAATTTACTCAAAAAGATTTTCTGAGTTCTATAGTATTTAACAGCTATTATTTTTAACACTATAAATCATCTAAAAATTCTCTTCTTCTTATTTTATAATATAGAGTATGGAATCATGTACCACAATGTTGTCTTTCATTGTATTGGATCTCAAAATATATTTCTCCTTAAGAGTGGAAAAAAATTAATCCTAGTGATCAATCCTACCTTAAAATTAACCTTCCCCATTTTAACTATCCTCCTGTGATTATAAGTTTCCTACAACATACACTATAAAATTTTTCTATGATGCTTTCATTTCTCCATCTCTTTAAACTCAGATTCTTATGAACTGCCATTTTATTTTAATATAATATTCATATTTTAAAATTGGTTTCTATTATAATTGTTATTATCTTTTAGAAAGGTTGAGGACTTCTTCATTTGGATTTTTAATTCATTATCATCATCATTTTGATTCTTTTATTGGAAATGTACTACAATATGTCTAACCTTTCCACATTGAAATCATGCTAGCAACTTTCATATTCCTCTTTAAGAATTTGAGTAGATTAATCTAATGAACTTGTCTCTCTCATCTTATTTATGCTCAAATATAATACTTTTCTTTTTACTGTCCTTGAATTACACCAATTTGGAATTCTATTTTTCAACAGACACAATATCATTATTTTACACCACATATACAACAAGAGTATCATTCAAGATATTTAGTGTCAACACATTTATATCTTTATATACTACTACTGATACATTCAGATTAACATGACATGGATGTAATATCATTATTTGTTTAACAATATTTACATATTCAATAATCTTTTAATCACTATTCAGGAATTCCGAAACAATGTTCAACCAGTTGTAGAATGCATCTATAGACTCATTATGGTTCATTCTAATATCCTCATATTTGTTCCACAGAACCTAATTTTTCATTCCTATATTTTCGGAAAACAAAAAAAATATTTTTTGACATTGTTTTTAATCACAAGAGTTGAAAATATTATGAAATTTACCTTATGTGTGTTATAAATTTGAAGATCTCCAAGAAGGATTAAAGAGACATTACAAAAAGTGGAATACATGCATGAATCCAATACAATAGTAGACTCACACAACACCCACCTGTGTATCACTGGGGGAGATATCACCCATAAGTGGGGTAATAATATGTGGGAACTATAAAAAAATTACTAATTTCAATAGGGTCTCCTATTTTCCAATAAATATTACCCTAGGGACCCTCATATTCAAGATCAAAAAATCAGAAGAGTCTTCCAAGCTCTATTACTGAATCCCCTTCACCCATTTCCTCACATACCATCAGGTAGCTATCCAAAACAATAGAATATGGGATTAAGGTGGATATAATGATCAATAACCATCTAGAATCTGAAACAAAATACACGCACATGAAGAATCCTCTCCCCTAGTTAAAAAGATCTAGCTTGAAGTTCCCTTCTGAAACACATGACCAACATGATACCGTTCCATGGACACCATAAGAGAACCTTGGTTCCAATAATATGTATTCACCCATGTTTTTTCACATAGGATTTATATTTCACAATGATCTTATAAATCACATATGCCTAACCCATGCACAAATCACTTCCTACTCCTACCAAGTATTGTCTTAACAACCATATTCTCATTAAAAATTGATCAATACGAGACACCTTCAATACATTATTAAATACACCAATGGTAGGCACCTCATCTTGGGAACCCCCATATGAAGATGAAAAAATTGAATCCTACACCGAAACCTATATACATAAATGTCCATGGAAAGGGGCACATAAGTGTTTCTCCTATTCAAGAATACATCCCTTTAGTTAGTGGTATCCCAAATTTGTCCTACAAGATAGTTAGGGTCCTCAGGGTTAATAAAGATATGCATACCCTCGGTCATGATGACCCCATCTCTAGTGGATGTATCATGGATTTCTTAGTATTTGATATGAGATCTAGGACCATGTCCTTCCATAGATCACTATATCACTAGGTAGCTTCACTTATAGGTGGGAAGGCTGTGAATCAAGCTTTCCATTACTTTGAGGTTTTCGTTCATACTTTCCTCTCTCCCCAAGGAACCATTCTCCCAGGAAACCCTTCTAAATATATCCACTCAAATTATCATTTAGGATGTATCTAAATTGATAGTAATATATGAATATACATACTATAATAAATAGAAGAGATGGGTATATTGAATACCTTTCTTCTTCTCCTATTGACTCAGCCTCCTCCACTAGTGAAGGAAGGATTTAGTGATTTTCTATGTCATCATCTTCCTCATGTCTCTCAAATTTGATAATGAATCATCAAGGATTATAGTTTTTGTAATATCATAAAATTATCATGGTCAAATTCATGAATTTGCAGATAAAATTAATCCTAGATTTCCTCTCACATTAACTCATAGGCCTCCATAGGCATATGTCCTCAAATCCATGTAGCCATTAAAAAAGTGAATCCTACTACACTCTATAATGCCCAAATATACACTCAAAACCAGCAAAATTACCTAGTAATGGACCATTAGAGTGAAACAATAGTTGTGGGTCCTCACAAAAAAACTATGTGGGTATTTATTCCCAATCTAATGGGATACATAGAAAGCTTCCCTGTGGTCCAAAACCGACAACCCAAATCAACACTAATTCACTTTGGCCTACATTAATAGTATGCTCATGTCTATCATGGGAGTCTACATCCCTTAAATGTTCCTTGGGAGTCCTTGACATAAGATATACACCATACTATTACTAAGATCCTTCCACTTAGACTTCTCTATAAAATGACATTAAACTCCAAGTCTTTTCCCATTTCACATAATCATGAAAGGTATGTTGTTTCATGATAAGTAGAACCATAATATATGTGTTATGATTCCATTCATTAGAATACATAAGAATCCTATCTCATATGTCATATCCTGACATCAAAAACAACTCTCATCTCCCTAGATGAAGATAAACTCCAGAGCACCACACTACATGTCTTAAAATAAGAATCATAATAATGAACAAAAATTGAATCTCTATTCTATATGAGAAAGGGTTATATCAATTGAAAAAATCAAATGTATATAGACATATCCATCGATTAATAAGCTCATATACATTCAAATGATTCTATGTTCCACACATTCATGTAATTTATTATTAATTCAAGGATGACTGACATCATACTTGGAAACTAATGGAGGAATCATGAAAATATATGAAATCTATAAGATATTCAGGAAGTACAAATTAATTACCATTAAAGGGTGTGATAATCTCAACCTCACATACTCATTACCAATGGGAGTCCACAAGCATTGTATGATTATTTCACCACAACCGCTTACCTTTGGAATTCTTATTCAAATAACGGAACCATTATGTGTTTCTAGCTCCATGGACAAAACCATTTAGATGATGTTAAAAAAAATCTGAATCATATGTGAATGTCTATGAAACATTAAAACCACTCATAATAAATCATACCATAGATCATGAGTAATTTTTAAGGTGCATAAAATATTGTGGACCCGACATGAATCCTTATGTAATTTGATGGTGTCACCCACCAATCTGGCCTCTTTAAATTTCCAAATAAAAGAGGTATACACATGATAATAGACATTCAGGTGTTTATTTATTGATATTCTTCTTTGAAAGGGTTATCTTGATTGTTATTTTCAACTATATTTCATGTATATTAAACAAGAGATCCCATCAGTCAAAATGAAATCACATCAGATCACATAGATAAATTCCCCAGCAACCATTCATGTTGGGTCCTCGTCCAAGCACACTAAACTATCTCCAACACAACATCTACAATGTAGGGTGTATAATGTACTGGTTGAATAGTACCATCAGAATGATACCATACTGAACCTAGAGGTTTCTCGACTAACCCTCTAAACTACATTTCCCCACCAGTCATCCACTCAGTGATGGCCTGTAATCCATAAGTAATGGCACCAATCGCTATCCCCAGGTGTTTTGGGTGATTATCCTTGGTAAATAAGAATTAGATCACCCCATAACATAAGAAGGTAGACCATGAGGCCAATTATGGACTCATTGATAATAAACAAGTTACCTTTACAAGGTCTATTATCGACAATCACTGACTCGAACACCATACTATAGTGAACCCTCAGCATAATTAGGGTTCCATCCTCAGGTGTCCAACCCATGTCATCTAAGAACAACAGATGGACCACAAAGGGTATTTACTGGTCAATAAGGGCAGTAGAGAAACCTCTTCCCCATCTATAGAATCCCACAAATCAATTTTTTTGGCAAACTAAGAACTGTAACAAACACATTCTTACACCAAACCTACATATCGGAAGACACATATGTCAACATCCTGAGAATCCCTCCAAAAAATGTTTCTTATAACCATTCTTAGGCACAAAAACCTAACCACATCCAACAACTATTTATAGAAATTTCATCTAGTATCATCCATTAGAGACCATCAATTAAATTGGGTAGAGGACTGTGAGTACGGTCACATATATAGTCAAATTTATCATGCTTTCCAACAATTTCATCTCAACCCATCTAGGTAATTCATTCAAAATATCTCAAAGACAAATAGTGGGAAGGCCTATAACTCTACCCCCACACCTGATCAGTGTTAGTAGCCACTGGAATGAAATAAATGACAAGAGAGGGAATATAACCCTACTCCATACACAGTAAGAGAATATATCCCAATTCTAACTATTGATGTCACCAATAACATCGAGAAATTAGTGAAGGGGTTGGAATTTTTTTCCACATAATCTACAAACCATACTTGATAACGTAATGGGAAAAGTAGTGTAAATAGGAATAAATAGAACATCATCCATAAAAATGGGTTGACCCATCAACACATCTCTTCAGAGAAGGCAAAAACCTATGATACAATCCGAGAAGGTCATGGGGAAACATCTTGAGATATAAATGTAAAATTCGATGGATTCTATACCCATGATCCCATTCGAGTTAATCTTCATATTCCAATGAAAAATCTTATGTGGTCACATACACCTGAAAAAATTTCAAAAAAACTATCATCAAATTCAGATAACAAAACAATATCAAATCAAAATAGCATCTAGACCGGAAAACCAATTTTCCCATCAACTGTCCCCAGTCACTTGTAATTAAACATTAAAAAAATCCTCACTAGGTATGACATAAAAATTATGAGAAAATAATTAATCCAACTGTAATTAATTATATAGTTTTTTAAGATCTCAAAAACATATATGTGGAAGCTCAAAAATATACTATATCATTACAAAATTATTGAAAAAGTAGAAATTATCCTGATGGTTCACCCAAAACACATCACCATGAATGATTATTTCAGGACAATAATATGTTAGAACTCAAGAACCCATCTCCTAATGAGATTCACATGAGGCCTCATTGTAGCTATATAATCATGAATAATTTATGTATTCCCCTAAATGTCATCCACCCTAATGGTACTCCCCATGGTAAATGTGTCAAGAATAATATTTGTAGCTAGAAGTCAATCCATAATGGTAGTCCTCCTTATACTGGAATTCATTATAAATTTTCTCTCCCATGTAGTTTTTCACTTCATTAATATGTTTCTCCCCTGGTGATTTAATAATTAGTAAACACTCCTACCGTGAGGAATTTGGGTAAATAAAGCCATTCATGTTTGATGCCTTTTCATAACAAGTGAATTACATTCTCAGCCAGAAGATTTTTTTAGGTGATGGTCACTCTCCAAACCACCCTTTTATTTTCTGTCTAGCAATATAATAGAGGAAGCCCCCAAAAAACTCATTATTTACACTAAATTATTATGAATGAATATACTTTCTCCATACTTGGTTGATGATACTTTAGAAAAAATATATATAATACTTTTTGAATATTATGAAATTGTTGGAAGAAAATGACATACTAGTAATGTTTGGGCAATTTTCCACTTCTTATTTCATCATTCCATAATCCTTATTAGAATAAACTGTGCAAGAAATCCTCCTATATATTTGGAAAACTCTTAATCACATCCCAGTAATGTTATTACCATAAGATTAATATCTAAACATTGTCATGATAATATAAGGAACAAAACAACAATTTAATTTGTCAGATCTAATGAAATAAAAAAAACACACAAAACTATGAAAACAAAAAGGATCCATTTATCATGCATGTCTCAATGAAATAATGGAATTAAGTTACTTAACAACGGATTCACTATACGGTGTTAAAAAAAATGATTGGGTGAACACATAGTGTTTCAATTCACCTTTCTCCACAAATAGAAAAGTACACAACATATAAAATCATGTAATGCCTTGTCTTTTTTTTCACTTCAAGAGATGGACCATGTTCACAGTGGATGTTATGACCATCAAAAACTTGAACCAACTGACTATCACTCAGGTCGATCCAGAAGGGAGAAAATAGTTAAATGAATGTTTCATCAGGTGAATGAAAATTTGGGGAAATCCTTCTGCCTAAGGAAATTCAATCACAGGATTACACAAATGTCACAAATAGTAAAAATGAATTTGGAAATAGGAAGCTCAGGGGGAAACTGTATGATTCAGCTAATTAATTATAGAACATGACTCCATAAAATAAAGATGGAGAAAGGGGAAGTATCAACCATGAAAATCCATAAGAAACCCATTCCCACATGGCAAGATGGTTTTTACAAAACCATTAAGGAAATAAACTTGGATTTAAAGTGTGTGTATGTAGATAGGATGAGACCCAGATCATAGAGCTAGGATATTTTACACCACAATAACCTCTTCCTGAGAGGCAGTCAGTATTCTCCCAATTAGGGGGGACACACCAATAAAAATCCTCCCTGTTTTTCCCATCCCATGGTATAATATAATTATTGAAAACATGAATGAATAAATATTATTGATATCAGCATCAAATCACCATTATTTATATTCTTCCAAAGGAATTATTGAAATTTATTATTAGGCCTCATGGAAGGAAAAAAGAATATGATGTCTCATATATAGTTTGATGAAATTTATATAATGTGTTACGCATCAATGATGTTCATTAACTCCACCCATACGGACTGTATAGAACATGATCCTAATAATGAAGAGCATGAGGTGTATGATTTGATTCAAAATATTTTCCACACAAAAACCATTGATATAGGTGTGCATACCCAAAACCATAGGTTGAATGTCATTTGTGTAGTTCTTTGAACAACTCCATTATTACCTCCACAATGAGCATCCAATGATTAAAATGAAAAATATATGTTTACACTTCTCTTGCCTCCAGAAAAGGTCGAACCCCTAATACATGGGTAAATACATGCTCATCAAGAGTAAAAGATAAATGAATTAAGAAGTATCAATGTATATGTACTCTAAGACATTGTTCCTCAAGGAATTTTTTTGAAAAAAAGATCCTCATACCAGACTCCCAATAGGAATACCTCAAGAAAGATCAATATCCATAATAACTAAAATGGAGTCACAATATATGCTCAATGTGGGTTACTAAGAAATACTATACTTAGATCCAAGGATTAAAAATTGTGAGTTCCCTCCACTTGGTAAACTACTAGAATGGGGCCATGTTCATCCTTGTAGACTTTACCCACTAGATTACCCTAGCAGATATGAGCAGCGCTGATGCAGTTGTCACCACCTATTGTGGGAACTGTTTATGATCCTTTATATCATGTCAACCCACAAGTATTGTAAATACTATTCAGTTTCTGACATCTCTACTATTATATATAGAGCGCTGATGTGCTCTGTTATAGTTATTAATGAATCCTAACCCTGAGTTGGTTGATCTGAATCCTCCCCCGACAAACATTGAGAATCCTAATTTTCCAATTTTCAATGGATCAAGAGTCCCATAGTAGCACTTGACACATTTAATGTCACATAGTGACCCTATGATTGGGACCCCTATGTAACTAGAAGGAGTGATTCTCTGGTTACTCACACCAACGTTTCATTATTATTCCTTTCGGTAGTATACTAATTTCTGGGATCAATCACATATAGGGTGGGAACATATCCATCAGCATATTCTATCCCAATTCTGATAAATGCTGCAAAAGAAATGTCCCCGACCTCTCAAATTTTAAGTGGAAGGTGAATGATAGGGCCTCATATTTATTTTCCTAATCAGAGAGGTTGATATAATACCTAATCCTATAACTCCCTTAGGTGGACTTGTTGTCCATTTATACATATTACATTAATGAAAATATTCAAACACATCTAATTACTATAAAATATACACAATAGTTTCACTATCATTACCAAACTTATAAATAAATGGAATAATTAATTGCATGAACCAAGGCTATATCCGTAGAAATTCAATTAGCATAAGAAAAATTATCATGAAATGTAATGTATTCCTATATTACAACTAATTCTTCCCGTTTACCTCATGCATCTCCAAATCCCGTTCAATATCATGTGGTTCCCCTCATGATAATAAAAAATGATACACACCACATGAACATGATAAATGGGAGAAGAGGTAAAACTAGTTGCAGGAAGGTTTATACTTTCAATAATTACCATGTCCTGGGAAACATCAACTCAGTATTGTAAAATAACATGATCGTGATTCCAAAGCCCACAAATCCCAATCTGTATGGTTCCAGAGATCGTAAAAAATGTTTCCCCTATCATCTGAAATTTGGGAACTCCATCCAGGATTGATTTTTTTATCAATTTCATCCTATATAAAATGATGGACTCCTGGAAAGTGAATCATCAAAAGACACATGTACATGTAGCCTCTGTTTATAATTCCAATTGATTGGTGGAGAATGAATGAAAGGATGTAAAAAAAATGGTATGAAAAGTTTTTGTGATTTTAGGGTCATAAAAATAAAAAACTTTATTAATGATATCCTCTAAATATACATTGAATAGTCATATATTCCCCCACCCCCTTCCGTTCGGGCACAACTGACTCTATTAGTGCTAGAGTTTTCTGAAAGCTGGTATTTCATGAAACGACTAGGTTATAATTACAAGAATAAATCCCATGAAGATAAAACCATAGAAAGGACAATTTTTTATTAGACGCTCATAAAATTCATTCCCACAATAGTAAATTCACAAGTGCATCCTCGTGAAATGTTTCTAGAAGAGTATACCATCTATATGGTGTCCTCATCAGATAAAGAGTTAATATTTTGTTCCCTTAACATTATTTACTAAATGGATCCATTATTTTATAATGATTGTTATTATGAACTAGAACTCAGTAATAATAATTTGTTAATTTGGGTAATATTCCTGTAGGTTCAAGGTTACTAGGGAAGACACATTCACTCCAAAAATCAATAATCATTCCACGTCCCCACTAGAACTGACTATGTTGTTGAAATCAGGAAAGAGAACTCTAGAGGGTTTAACCTGAGATTGAAATCTCCCAGACAAATTCCATTTTCTTCTTTGACCCAATCATTTTAGAAAATCAATCAGAGGGGACATCATTACCTAATCAACATCAAATTGTAGGTACACCTAGCCCACCAAATCTACTGAGGATAGATGTACCATTAATTCCTATTCCAATGACAAATATTCCTCCATCATGTACTATTTTTCTTAATTATCCTAGATTATTTTTTCCTATAAAAAGTACTTTATGTTTCACATGTAGATTCTACTACAATCCCTCATAGGTTTTGTGGTTTATATTTTTCTATAGAGGTATTTCCTGGTGAGACAGATCCTGCAAAATGTTACATGGTCATCTATTTCATAGATCATGAAATTGATTCCCTTATATAAGGATAGATCAGAATATTTATGTATCTGGAAAGATTATGTATGTTCACATATAAAAACTATTTAGTGATAACAGCCTAATATTATACCACATGGTATTCTGAACACTTTTTCATGTGAGTTAAAACAACTAGAACTTCTCCCCATATGAATTAAATCTATATGGTTATGAAAAGGAAAAAATTCCTCTAGAAGAAATTAATATGTGGACTTGGTTTTGTGATCATGTATCTCACAATGAATTCATGGATATATAGAAAGATACATCCTTCAACATTTTTCTAGGATGTCCTCAGTTTCATTAATAATTGGATATTCCCTCATTACACCACCAATGCCTAAAATATCTCATTAATGGCTAGATTTGAACATTTCATTTCCATAGAGCCCCATTAGGTCCTATGAATAGTAGTATATTAATGTAAGATTTTGTCAACGGGAAAGAAACCATTGATTCCCAAAATGGTATGGATATGACCCCATATAATCTATACATGAAGCATGGTTTAAAGTACATGATTACCATCAACAAGACCATGAATGTGGATCTAAATTTAGCAACATAATTCTTGCATTAAATGATTTCTGTAATAAAGACTAATCCAAGAATCACTATATAATTTGTTAACTCTCCATAAATTTTAGGAATCCCAAGTGAGTTTGACATAATTTTTTGCCTTGTTCTTCAAAAAAAACTACAAGTCTCAACCGCTGGGTTAGAGAAAGTTATATTGTCACTAAGAGAAAAACAATATTTTTTTCTATCTAGTCATCTCCCCTTTAGAGATTAAAAAAATCTTGACATCATTAATATGGTTTGAAGTAATTGCTTCACCTTTTATATATTAAAATATTTTCTCTTACTAAAATTTCAAAAGATATGTATCATCACCTACGTACACTCATAATAATGAAAGGGGGAAAGTGGAGGAAGTAATGGCATATGAAGATGATGAATACCTTAGGGATCCCCTCCATTATATGTGGAAGGTGTATCTTCCCCTACTTACAAACTCAATGTATTAAATATGGGTATAAAAAATGTTACAATACCCACTCTAATTAGTTTATCCATGACTTATAGAGAATAAAATATATATGCCTTTTTACTGAATTTACATCGGGATGTCGTCCCATGGAATTAAATAATGATGAAAAGAATTGATCTTGAGGGGGCCACTCATCACATGGGGTTTTCTAATGATCATTAGGGGTACACAGAAGAAACATGTAGAATTAACTGGGCTCCCACATCTAAAATTTATGCTAATGTTAACATGTTTTTCTAGGTAGAAATCATCTTTGATGTTTAGTATCTGAAATGGATGTCCAATATTATTCCCATATGGAATAATAATAAAAGAAATCATGGTATGCATCAATTTCAGAGATCTAAAACTACACTGTTCGAAAGAAGACTTCCCATTATAATTAAAGCTCCACAAATTAGTTCAGTTGATGGTTTTGAAGCCCTCTTCTTCATGTATGGATATTCAAGGTAAAAAAATTAAAATACCCCAGAATATATAAAATCCAATGACTTTATAGCCCCCTAAAGTGTATGTTTCTCTCATTAAATTCCCTTTTTCTTTTGTAATTTTAGTGAGACACTACAACATTCCATGCATCTAATATTCAAAACCTCCCAAGGATGTTTTCTTGAGTGCAACGTCGACAATTTCATTATCATGTATTGACACCATCATGACCACCTGGCTGATCATGAGACTTTGTTCAAAAAAGTAAGAAACTATTATCTAAATGTGGATCCCGTGAAATGTGATTTAATTGTAACCTCAAAAAAATATCATGGAATTATCTCATTTTATTATTGAAAAAAATATGACCCCATGAAGAGAAAATCAAACCTTAGAAAGTCACCACCTAGAAACCTAATATTATTGAGGAGTTTATTTGGACACCATGCGAACATCTAGTGCTTCGTGCCAATATAAATGGACATCACCTAAGAATCACAAATTTAATAAAGAAATGGTCACATTTTATTTGAAAAATTTATTTCTAGAAGTATTCGATGACCATAAGAAGTATCTCTTGAGTCTTTCATTGTTGATGCCACCCATTTAAGGGAATCCTATCATTTTAATTATGATATCCTTATATCGATCATTGAGAACCTTATTTATGATAAATAATGATGAAATAAGTTAAATTTTCATTTATTCTCTCATATGAACCATACTAAGCATTCTAAATCATTATTTATATATTGAGAAGATATTCTC
This sequence comes from Viscum album, assembly GCA_963277665.1. Lineage (NCBI taxonomy): Eukaryota > Viridiplantae > Streptophyta > Magnoliopsida > Santalales > Viscaceae > Viscum > Viscum album. The sequence goes on along the minus strand of OY728143.1, from coordinate 1,677,559,146 downwards.
AGCATTAATCATTGCAGTTCAGAAACCGACACACTACATGTAGCACTGAAACATCCATTTGGTCTCTCACAATAATCTACTATAATATATCATCACCCATAGTATTATAACAATATTATTAGCTTGATTATTGTCTATCCTTAAAAATATTTACAGATCGATCATGCCTTGAGAGTAATGAAATTAAATGATTATATATATTTTCATTCAGAACACCTATCTGTAGAAATAATTTCCTTAAATATTGATTCTCTAGATGACATATCCTTTCTAATCAAGATGTCCCCAAAAAATGTGAAATTTAAATTGGTGGTACATATAGAAGTCAAAAATAGAAGAGAATGGCTGACCCCATGCTCAACAAATTCAGGCAGGGAGTTGGGATCATCTCTCTATAAAAGACATTTTTCATTTATCCTTTCTGTTTTCACATGGATTCACAAACAATGAGGTTGAATACTAGATCCCCATTACTATAATTCAATTGGGAATCCAAATTATAGTGTTCCACCTAGTGGTGAAATGTGATTCATATTTTATAACAAAATTGATCATTTAGGATTATACCATAAGGAAAAAAATAGTGAATCCCCATGTTTAACTATATGTTTTTGTTAATGGAAGTATTCCCATTTGGAGACGAAATTATATCATTACCCTCAATCATAGAATTCCCATGAATAATAATCAACAAATATAGTCACAACTATGGATGATACATATTTAGATTAAACATTCATCATCATCACACATCGTAAAATGGTGTCACCCAATACTCATTCCATCACAAAAGATATAGATAAAATTAGTCTTATCCCTAAACCATATGATCATTCCACTGTTTGGATGATACCAATCTTGGACTACCAAAAAATGTATTTACCCTATCAAAAATATCTTGTAAATAGAAAAAATAAAAATATGAGAAATTAATGTTATTCTATATTATGAAAAAAATAAACAAAATGTACTATATATTCACGAACTTGATGGAGTCATACTCAAGAACATTGTTGGAAAGGAGACCATTGTTGTCATGAAGGAATTTTACACCAGATCATATAGTTCCCACCAGTAAGGGTTCAATATTTCTCATCAAATGTGGTGGATTGGGTACAAATACCCCTACTAGGATGCAAGAGTTGGGAAATTACACAAAAAAATGTCATTCCTTCAAGGTGAATTCCAAATTCGATCATCAACCTCCAAAGTTTCAACACTATTTATAATAGTCATGTCCATTATCCATAAGGGGAATGGACATCATATGTCTAAATCCTCCTTAAATTTCTAGGAAATTAAAATACATCCCAAATTCTACTGAACTCTTCTCCGAATGGGATGAAGAAATACCTCTCAAAATAGTTGGGGCCAAAATCATTTTCTGTTTTGTGAAGACTAACATCATTACATGATTTTGTGTCCCTTATACAATAATAATTGAAAATGATACCCATTTATTTTATACTAGACAGGAAAATAAATATCTGAAGTATAACATCAAATCCATCAACTCATTTCATTATCATACTACAGCTAATGGAATGTTAGAAACCTTCAACAATACTATGTCAAGAATATTCTAGAAGATGGTGGATAAAGAAAAAAATACTTGTCCAGACAAAATCTTGAATCCCTTTTGGGAATACAAAAATACAATATAAACATCCATATGAGGATCCTCTTTTTAACTCATATAAATAATTTATCTTTTATTGTGCATTGAGGGGAAATATCCATCACCCACATTGTCATCAGTGATCAGATATCCATGTATGATAAACCCCAGAAATGAGCATAGGAACTACATATAATCGATGGAAAAATATTTAATACATTATATAACATGAAGGTTAATCAAAATTAGAGAGAGTAGAATTTTAACAAAAGGCTTTACTTTATTCTTTAATGCATGTAAAACTGGTATTGGACTTTAGGACTCTAGTGATACTAGAAAAAAAAGACTCCAAAGATTCAGATATAGTGGGAAGGACCTTATTATATATGCAAGGTCCACTCTAATAGAGCTTAGTATTTGATCTAAATTAATGGAGAGATCATTACATCCCCAATCAATGAATGGTTTTGTGAAAAAATCGATTTTTGTGAAAAAATGGAAAACAAATCGTAGTAGCACGATGTAAAAAACCATAGTACATCATTGATACATGTCCATAAAAAGTGTTCCATTTCATCAACATCATATGAAATGAAACTTCATAAAACCATATGTTACAATTAATAGGACCCTGAAATAAAAATCATCATATTCTATGCTATATGAATTTTAACTACATAGCCTAATGTCCTAGTCAAAATACGTTAAGGTATATAACAACAGCCATTCCACATGATGTAAAAATTCATCGTTTAAATTATTGTTGCATAAAGTAAAACTGTGTTTCATTTAAATTATTTTTTAATAAGATCATAATAATCAATGATGGTACCCAAACAATCTATTTTTGTAAAACTATATGTTGATTTATAATCACTACAATGAAATAAGAAGTGATTCCTAGATCCCCAATCCTAGGACTAATAGTAGTAAACAAATCCACCTTCCAAGTGTAATTGTCATAACTAAATTGGTATCCTTTCAACAAAATTTTATGGATTGGTTCTCATTTTAAATGAGACACATAGTGATTCCTAGAGCCCATATTTGGGTTCACCCACCAAAATATATATATTCTTGTGATCTTTACATTTATCTCCAATGTTTGTTGGAAGATACGTTTTCCACTCCTTTTTTCTCATACTAAAAATAAATCATGTGGGATTAGGATTTTATTTAAAATAAATCCCTATAAAAGTATGGAATATAAATATATATCGGGGTTACCATGGTATTCATCATATGAACATAAAATGTTCACCAAATATATTTGACCAAATGAATTTAAACAAGTTAGCTCCATAAGAACTACGTATGTCTTCCTTCACATTCTCAAGAGAAAATTAATGACCACCAGATCCTATATCCAAGTTAATACACGATACGAGAAATACCCCCACTCTCATATGAATGACTTGTATCTATATAATAGGGTCTATAATAGGGTCCCACCACATGATTGATCTTCTATTAAAAACCCATTTCCCCGCACATGGATTCAATCTGTATGTGGAATCATCTCTAAAACTACATCTGTATTGATTCTCCATTCAATTTTTATACATAGTGACTCCTATATATCATGTACTATTCCTAGTCAATGGGTAAACAAAAAATCCCCTTACACCCATACAAACAAAAATCTATGCAGAATATCATAATTTGGGTTCCCTCATTCAGTGGTCTACCAAGGAAACATATATGTCCCCTCTAACATAGCAGTTATATCTATTCAAGGTAATCATCAATTCATAGACAATTTCAGACCAAGTGCTTCTATTATTCTCATAAATGATTCTTTTATATGTCATACACCTAATCAAAGACAATGTTAGATCTTCATACTTGTTCTATAGTAAATGGGGAAAGAATTTCTATTACTTGAGGACTACTTTTTCTGACTAAGTTGTAAAATTACCTAGTTGGATATCCATTAGTCATGCACAAAATGGGCCTTCCATCTAGAGGAATCCACTATTTGACAATATAGTAACATTCCCCAATAGAATAACAAAAAATTAACCCACAAAATAGGATCATAATCTAGTGATACATTATTGTTAGGTAGAATCCCCTTCTATCTTGATAACCCCAAATGACTTCATGTTAGAATCCTCTATTAGATGAATGTTTAAAATCCTCACTTGTATTCTTGTCCCATTTCATTTTTCGTTATCCTAGAACCCCTAAGTTCTTGGTTTGCAAATTACTCCATCATGTCCAATGTATGTTGGAACAATCGTGGTCTTGTATGCCACATAATACTACATAGTTCCATACCACTGTTTTCATAGTTGTATTACCAAAAACTATATACATCATATTATCCTCATTGAATTATTTAAAAATGGTTGATAAGTCCTAACAAAAAATCATTAAACTATATTTTTTTCAATAACATCTATATCGCTTGATTCACATTCTAATGTGATATGCACTGACTGCCATTAAAGATGTTTTTGGAGAAGCCTCAATAAAAAACAACCCCTGTTTCTAACATTCGATTAAGTCCTATATATGAACTATTTTAACCCATTACTGGGTATTTTTTAATTTAAATTATCCTTTTTATTATGGTTTGTTCCTTCCAAAAAACAAACTATATGTTTGGGGAATACAAAATCTCCATGAACTTCCTCCAGTTGTCAATAATAGAAGTTTATAATTCTTGGAAGCCCCATTTTCAAATAATTTAGTAACACACCCTAGGTGGATTTCCATAAAATTCCCACCAAAAGTTATTTCCAACTATATGATTCTATTGTTTAAATATATAGTAACATGCCTCAGTTTGTTTTTTATAAATCACATAAAAAACACATATTTAACCACTAGTAAATTCATATAAAAGAGAGAACACTTCTATCACCATAACCCCTATCCCACATATCAATTTTTTGATCTGAATGACCAAAAATTATAGCTTACATCCTTTCCCTGTTAAACATATAGATAGTAGGAAATTCATATACATATTACCTTCAATTGGAGAATCCTTAATATTTTGGTTAGAGAAAAAAACCATAAATTGTATCCCCTGATAGAGTTATTATATGTAATTAAACTATATATCATAACTACCTTGTCATTAGATGTTAAACTATAAAATAAAATCCTCATTGTAATACATTAAACTGCATGATCTAGGAAATGGTCATAAGACAATAAACTATACAAATATTCAAACCCTTGTCAGAGAGGAGGTTTTCCCCATAATGATGATCATTTAACGTAATGTACCCTCCTTCACATATGATACATTAATATAAATGTGTTTTACCATTCACAGCTAGTGCCAAGACATATTCTCTCTTTATTCTCAAACACCCCTAGAAAAACCACCATTTTTGGTCATGAGAAATCCATACCATCATATAATTCCTAGAAATATGTAGTATAATGTCAAAATTCATGAGGATAAATTGTTTTAAAATGTATTAATTCACCATTGTTCTCTTTATATAATATTTTCTAAAAATTTCTGGTCATGTTAACCATATGATGGCACTATTAGACTATATTGTAATATACCCCAGTTGGATTTAAATCAACTCCCCCATTAAATGATCAATCAACTCATGGAATATTTATCCACATGAGATACCTTGTATATTACCATAATCATTAATAATATCAAGCAAGATACCACATTCCTTTCATGGAAACTATAAAATCCTCACATACATGTCCCATAATGTGTTTTAAATCACATAATCACTAAATCGTGACTCAAAATTACAATTTGTGAATTTGAAGAATGTTTGGACATTCTATGTTAACACACCAAGCTTTTGGCATCCTTCTAAAACAATTTTCCAAAACTGTTGGACAAAAAATTCATATTTTTTAGATCAACATTCATAACATTAAAAATCCTCGAAAAAGAGACACAATACTAAGTGTGTTTCTACCTAAAAAGGGATATCTAGGTAAAGGTTTTTTATCAGATATATAGGAACAATCATTGCATGGACTAGGAATTTATCAAGCAATGAATGGATAAAATGCTCAAAATATTTTATTAATAAAACCCACAAAAGGACGCCTATGAAAAATCTAATTATTTATTGATAATTCTTCTTAATATTAGAAATAATGAAAAATTTGGATGATGCCACAAACTAGAAAATGTTTTTGGGGATTATAATATAACTTCTGACACCATAAAACGAAATTCTTTAGTCCATATTGATACGAAAAATATGGAAGTGATCCCTAACCATTATCATTGTAATTATAATTGGATGAAATTCAATCAAATAAATCATTTTCAATGTTATATTATGATTCTAATGGGGAATGGAATAGAAGAACTTCTGATGGGAAATAGAATCAATTTTCATTCACGTTCAAAAAAATATAGAATATTCACATGTTGGTGCTTCTATAAAAATTACTAATAATTTCGTACAATATAGGAATTTTGGTGTTAGATTGGGGATCCAGAACTATCCACTACTATCCTAATCTAGAACAACTATGTGATGCGTTCATCCTCAAAATTGTGATGTTTCTCCTGCTCCATGTAAATCGTGACTTTTTCTTACATCATGGAAACATCCATGTATTGAGGGAATCAAAATATTTCTTCCTTCAAAACAACCATTACTTCATTAATGAATATTTATTGGGTACATTTATTATTTAGAAAGTGTTGTAATTCCTCCAACTTGAGGACATTCTTGATCTTAGATTAACACACAACAACCATTGATCTAAAATTAGCTAGCTAATTTTTCTTCATTCCACTATAATATTCACGCCTCTTTCCTTTTCATGATGATTCAATTTATAACATTGTTCATTGTGTGGTAAACAACCCTCTATACCCCAGAAAGTAAAAAATATTTTTATGTCATTGATGTTGTGAGGGGAGATCATAAATTGGAATCTATTAAAATGTTATAGATGTCTTGGAAAAGGATATGACATGACATTTGAAGAGAATATTGTGTCTCCATGTTCGAATCAAAGATGCACTCGGAAAGAGAGATTTTTTTCGGTTATTAGTAAACTCAATGATTCCCCATGTTTTGATTCCCCCATGAAATCCTTAGTTTGAGCTACCAGTGCTGAAAGAATGGGCACCGATTCCCACACTTAATAGTCGACCACTGATGTTGATGATGCTGAATAAAAACTGACTCCCTTTTTTAATATCTTGAGGATAACTGATAAAAAAGTAAATCAAGTATCCATATAAATTTATAATATTAACTTGTTATTGTTTCAACTATTGGAACTAATTTTTTTCTTGTACTCATAGCCTTATAATTATGTGTAAAAACCTCTTGAGAAGGAACATGACGATGAATATATATATATATATATATATATGTGGAAAAAGTGCCCGTGGGAATACCCAACATTGTGTCTCTTAACCATCATTCCCTCAGCATTTAGAGGAGAATATGCTTTGATGCCTCAATCAGAAAATTCCTTAGATAGAAAAAATCTGTAAAAGTCAAAATTTAGTGTTAGAAATTGCATCGAATGTGAATTAATGTGTTTGAAAAATTTATATAGTGGATAACTCTTGTCTTTCCAATAACATAATATTATCCATCAACTCCTCCAGAGAGGTGGTGAAATTATTTATTCATATTCTATCCTCATGTTCCATTAATTCATCCATTATTTTGTTATATAATCCCTCACATCAAGTAGTATACTCTCCAACCGAGGTATTTGAGATGTAGGTATTAAGACCCAAAATAGATCAAACATTTATTCTTTCAATTTAATTCTCACCAATCACAACATCTTTGATCCTGGTAATGTTGGGATTAGAATAATCACATTCATCAGACATTCTAGGATATCTGTCAACCCCTTCTAGAGTGGATAATGGGTTGGTGGTTGTTTTTGTATGGTCATACAGTGCATATGTAAGATCTAAAATATATCAAGGATGAAAGGGAGTGAGTATAACTTGACACCACAATGCTATATATTTATGAAATTACCATGAGCCTATCCCATCTCAAAAAAATGGGGGAAGATGTAGGGGAGTGTCATGATAAATCATCCTTTTGGGGGATGGATTCATCAGCATTAATTTGTGGCACCTATGAAGTGTACCTCTCAATCATTTAATGACTAGTGTATGATCTCATAAGAGATTAATGTGGTTTATACTTTTTAATTGGATAGAATGTTCAACATATTATGTCAAGAATGTCATGAGAACAAATGACAGCACAATGACTTACTTTAGGGTATACATCGACACAAAATAAGTAATGCCCTGACCCCATAAGACTAGTGTTGTTGAATAGTTACGTATCATTGGAATGATAAAAAATTATCAAGTATCGAAAGACCGTTTAGTTTAGTAGCCATGGAAGTACTAGATACAATCATAAGGTTTAAATTACATCATAAAATGGAAAACAATAACAAAATTGTTTCCATAGACAACATTGAGATCCCATAGACTATCCCTATAGGTCAGTCATATTATACTTCTACGCATCCTAGGAAAAATAAAACATAGAAAGAGGTGAGCTCAGATGCTCAGAAAGGATAACAATATTGCGGAAACGTTCATAAATGAGCATAAAAATTTAAGGCAATGTATAGAAATAAAACAAACGCCTATTTAACATAAAATTCATCATAATATGGAAAATATAAATCAAAATAATTCCATTTACTTACTCACATGGATATTATACATGTCGAATCATCACATGCAATGTCGATAGCCATGATCATAATGATGGAATGCATAATATCAGACATTCATAACCACATAGTGAAGGGCTTGTCCCAAGACAACAAATAATATTTTGTCAAGGCCTTGTTCCAAGAAACTATTTTGCCTCATGAGACCTACTGATGCATCGAGGATCTATTGTGGGCTCTACCCATCACATACCACGTCCAATGCATTCCTCATATGAAAAGGTTTAAATATAACATAAACATTCATATTAAAACTAGTATATGAAATGTCAATAAATTATCCATAAATCATGAATGGTATAACAATATCACATCCACAGTCAGACATATCACAACACCTTCATTACAATATAGAATTTATTATCATAATAAATCAACTTCAAATTACTATCCATCAAATCATGTTGACATAGATGAAATCAAAACATTTTTTGAGAAATATATTTTTCTATTTTGAAGTCATTTATAACTAATATAATTATAAAAGAAAAAAATATTTTGAATTATTCTTATAATCTTTTATGGGATGCTTCGACGATGTTAAAATTATGGAAAATAGCCGCACCCGCCGTATAAGTTAAAAAAACGTTCTTACATTAATTTTGTGGAAAAGGTAAAAACGTACCTTGTTTGGAAAATGATAGAAAGATTCTTTTCAAAAACATATAAGGTAAAATAAGGGTATAAATGACTTTAACCCTTTTTCTATTAAAAAGTAAAAATGTTTGGAAATAAATTTTTAAGAAACATTGATGTGGATGAAAATGTGGTCCGAGCAGATACTTACATAAAAACAGCCATGGATAATAACGAAGTTGTGAAATGAACCCTTACCTTGTAATTTCCCTTGGTAGAGGGTAGGATAAACTCTTGTATACTGGTGAAAAAATTGTTATTAAAATTTTCAAAATCGTATACATTAATATTTTCAAAATTGTATACATTAATATGATATCATATATGATCTTTTTTACATTGCTTTGTCAATAATATATTAGTATTATCATCGTTTCGGGTGTTAACTGATTCATTTTCCTTTATAATCTTTTTTACTTAAGTAATTTTTATTATGGATAGAATGTTTCTTATTATTATTTAGAATGATATTATGTATTTAAACATTATTTATATTCATCTATTAAAAACTAGTTTTGAATAGATACGATGGGGAATGAATCTCATCGCGTTCGTGGAGACGGTAATCCGTATATACCCACGAGCGACAATGTCATTATTTTGATATTAGAATCATATATTTTTGGATAAAATATCATATATAAAGAATCATTATCATTATTTATTTATTATTTACATCATTTATACATCATTATTAGACCCATCTGAATAGTAATTTATTGAGTAACAACTTGACCACGACGTGAAGACGGTAGACTGTACATACAGACGTATGGTGACATGTCATTCAATGGATGGATAAAATAATGAATATGGTGGTACAATATTTATAATAACATAATATTATATAGAAGATACTAGATTTATTATTTTATAATAGGAACAACCTGGAAAGAAGAAGTGGAAGAAGAAAAATTATGAAAGATGTGGTGAGATATTTACCTCTTCTCCGGGTTCTTCCTTTTTATTTGATCAAAAGGGCTTCAGAGGTTGGATTTTGACTAAAGTAAGGCCTATAGGTTGAAGGGAGGACATTTTAGAGGGAATTTGTGCATGGTTTTGACGATCCAAATGGTTTTGATGCTGTGAATTAGAGATAATGGGGAGTGCCCTTTTATAAGAGGGGTGAGGTGCACCATAGGAAAAGCTAGAAATATTATTTTATAATAAAATCATTTATGGTTAAAAAATAAATTATTTAAAGTATAAGTTGTGGATGGGTCTAAAAACACTCAAGGAATGGGTCTTAGTCAGGTTTGGGTCACTGTATTAACATTATCGTTTAGATTTAACTCTTAGTTAAATAGTTTGACATTTATCATATTTCTTTTTATTTTTATATTATATGGTTAATAAACATACTATATACCTTTAAGAGGACCCCATGTTTTTCATTAATGACACACCTATAATTATATATGTTTTTTGGCCTAACCTTAGATTTTTAAGAAGAGAATATTAATTAATAATATAATATTTTCCTTAAAAACTCTTTTATGACAATTATGACACTATTGGGTATTTTGTTTTCTGCTAAATTAATAACAACATTATTAACTTGAAAAAAAATCCTATAAATGACCATAATATATAATATTATCCTAGAAAATTTGTTGAATTCATTAAAAGTCTTAAATTACATTTATTTGGATATTTATAATATCAATTATTTTAATATTTCATTAATTTTGTAATTACTCCATCAACATTCTGTCATAAATAACTTAAATTATTTAATGCCTAAAAATTATAAATAAAATATAATTATGTAGGAAATATTTTTTCTTTCTAATGAATATTTATATCTGAATTTATCCTATTTTTAACCCTATATTAGAAATAGTTTAGTTATTAAACATTTAATTTATCACCTTTAACTCTTATTTAAATTAAATAATAATGAATGTCTTAATATAATCCATGTAAACCTAGGGATCATATTTTATTCCTAAGGTTGTTTTTTGTTGAATTACACTTATCGAATAGAATAGTACTTGTGTTAGGGTAATAATAATATGATTTTTACCCTTAATTACCCTATTTAATTTTATCCGTGGTAAATAAAAGTTAAAAGTTACTATTCACTAAAAATTATTTTCATCTTATTGATCCACATATTACTTAGTAATATCAAATACGTCTCTCTGATTTTTGAAATTCAACTCACAGAAGTGGTAAAATTAGGTTTTATGTAAATTTTTAAATGCTCATATGAGGTGGGTATAAGACGGTAAAAAACACAATAAAATTTTTATATATCTAAATTTATTATAAACTAGCTCCAATGAATTACATTGAACATAAATCGTTATTATGTATATATTATGACCTAAAAATATATATATATAATAAATAATTATATAAATAAAAATTTTGTTTTAAATAATAACTCAGTGTTTTTCACTAGTCGTCAAAAATTTAATGTTTTCCAAAATATACAAAAAACACACCCTAAGATAATTTCTCTATTTTGAATCAAAAAATGAAGTCCATTTTGAAATATAAAATTTATTAAATTTCAAAATGTGGGTATTACAATTTATAATGGCTAGTTTGATTAGTTGTGGTGTGTTAAAACTTGAAGTTGCATACAACACATGCTATTGTATTATTCAAAGGGGATCATACCGTGGATGCTAGGGGTGTTATATTCTCCCCTCCCTCAAATAATTTATTACTCAAAATTTCTAGAATATGACTACATAAAAAGAATCAGGTGGTTCTTCAACATATGTTCCTTAGGTTCCCACGTTGTCTCTTCTATCTTATGGTTTCGCCGTAGAACATTTACCATACGAGTTGTCTGGTTTCTCAGTACTTGTTCTCTTGTATCAAGAACCTTGACCTGCTCTTCACAATAATAAATATCAGGTCCTGGCTCTAATTCCTCATAGGTGAGTACATTCTTTGGGTCAGACATGTATTTTCTCAATAATGATACGTGGAAGACATTGTGAACTATGGAGAGACTTGGCGGCACTGCCAATCGGTAAGCTACAGACCCAATTCATTCTAGAATTTCAAAAGGTCTTATGTACATGGGATGTAATTTTCTCTTCTTAACGAAACGTATAACACCCTTCCATGGAGATACCTTCATGAAAACCTAGTCTCCTACCTCAAATTCCAAATCCTTCCTTCGGTTATCGGTATATCTCTTCTTCCTACATTGAGATGGTTTGATGTGGGTTTGGATTACCTTCACCTTTTCCATCATTTCCTCCTCATGATATAGGCCTATGAGTTTTCTTTCACCAACATCATCCCAATATGTTGGTGTGTGACATCTCTTTCTGTATAACGCTTCATATGGGCCATTTGAATACATGAATGAAAGCTATTATTAAAGGAAAATTCTACCAGAGGTAAATATTGACCCCACATACCTTTAAAGTCAAGTGAACATGATCTCAATATATCTTCTAAGGTTTGAATAGTCATTTTTATTGTCCATTAGTTTGGGGGTGGTAGTCAGTGCTCAAACGATGTTCAGTATCCAAGGATGTCTGAAGACTTTTCCAGAATCTTGATGTAAAATAGGGATCGCGATCAGAAACAATCAATAGTGGTACTCAATGAAATATTAAAACTCCATTAATATATAGTCTTGCTAAACATTAAAGTGGTAAATATTCCCTTATAGAAAGAAAATGTGTTGACTTGGTAAGACAATCAACAATGACCCATATTGCACTTTTTGTTCTAGGAATTATTGGTAGTCCCATGAAAAATCAATCATAATATTATCCAATTCCCACTCAGGTATGGGAATAGGTTGCATAACTCCTCCATGATGTTTCCTTCTAGCATTCTCTTGTTGAAAAACCATATATCTTCACACAAAATCAGTAATCTCCCTCTTTATGTTGTCCCAAAAAATCATTCCTTCAAATATCTATATATATTGGTGCTATGGGGGTGTATAGGGACGTTAGAACTATGAGAATCGTCCATAAATTCCCTTATTATATCTTGTATATCGGGAACACAAAGTCTCTTCTCAAATTTCAAAATTTCATCTTCATACACAAAGTCACTCAATATCCCATCATTCACAGTTTAATCTTCTTTTGAAACTCTTCAACACTGTTTGGAGAACTCATTATCCTTTCTAGTAAATATGCTTTAGCAACCATTTGAAAAAGTATTTATGTTTCACCTTCAATGGTGATTCCCATATCCATATATACAAGATAATTGTATATAGGATCCTTTTCAATTTTCATCTTGTTCAAAAATCCATGATCGTTTCTACTCAAAGCATCTGCCACCTTATTTTCCTTCCCTGGGTGGTAGTGTATAGTGCAATCATAATCCTTGAGTAGTTTGAGCCATCTCATTTTCTTTATGTTGATTTCTTTCTGTGAGAAAATATAATTCAAAATATTGTGATCAATATATATCTCACATTTTTCACCATAGAGACAATGTCTCCAAATATTCAAAGAAACAATTATAGTTTCTAACTAAAGATCATGAGTAGGATCGTTTTCCTCATGAATTTTTACCTGTGGTGATGCATAGGGAATAACTCTATCATTCTACATAAGGACACCTCCATGTCTTTTCTTTAAAGCATCACAATATATAACCAACCCATAATTCCCCGATGGTAGAGTCAATATAGGAGCATCGACTAATTTTCTCTTCAAATCTTCAAAACATTCTTCACGCTCATTTTTTCAAAACAAATTAACCCGTTTTCGTGTGATATTTGTTAATGGTTTATCCAACCGGGAAAAATTCTAGATGAAACGTCGATAATAACATGCTAAAAAAGTAAAACTGCATAACTCATTTATACTCGTTGGTGCTAGACTTTCATGGGTTTCCTTAGTATTAGAATGATAAACCAAGATTACATCCTTATAGAAAATATGGCCAAGAAAAGAAATTTCTTGAAGCCAGAATTCGTACATGGTAAACTTCTTATAAAATTCATGCCTTTTAAGATTCTTCATGATAACGCCCAAGTGATTTTCATGATCTTCATAGATTTTGGAGAATACCAAGATATCATTATTAAATACCACTAAAAAGAAATCAAGATATTCCTTGAAAACTCTATTCCTTATATCCATGAAGACAGAGGGTGCATTAGTCAACCTAAAAGGCATTATTGTAAACTCATAATGCCTGTACCTAGTTCGAAATGCTGTTTTCGGAATATCTTCCTTCTTCACACAAAACTGATGATATCCAGATCGAATTTCAATCTTGGAAAAGTATTGACCTCCATGAAGTGGGTCAAATAAATCATCAATGAGAGGTAGGGTATTCTTGTTCTTTATTATTATAGCATTGATCTCCCTATAGACAAGGCACAACCTCATATATCAATCTTTCATCTTAACAAAAAGGATAGGTGATCCCCATCAAGAAACACTATGGTGAATAAATCTTTAATTAATCAATTCCTCTAGCTGTTTCATTAGTTCCACTAATTCTACAGTGTCCATTCTATAAGGGTTCTTCGATACGGGCCTTGATCTAGGAATTAAATCAATGGAAAACTCAACTTTTTTTAGAAGGATGTCCTGGTAAATCTTCTAGAAACACATCAAAATATTCTTTCCCAATTTGTACATCCACTATTTGAACATTACTTTCCTCACTCACAGTAATTTCATTCTCTTCCTCCCTAAAAATTGAATTTAGTTGAGCTACAATGGGTAGATCTAGATAAGAATTAAGTGGTGATTATTCTTCTCTAAAGATAAGGTGTTCTTTATCATTGCCATAAAAAACAGTAACCTCATTTTTCTTATAATAAATTTTTGCATCATGGTCCGAATGCCTATCCATACTGAGGATTATATCAAATTCAATCATGGGTTTGAGGATGATATCAGCAGATAAAGAAAATTTATATGCCCTAATGGGGACTGACTCACAAAACATTGTTGCAATGATACTTCCCTTAAGAGTCTTGACTGACAACTCCAATGATAAATCAAATGGGAAATATCTAATTTTCATTGCAGGCTGGGAAGATACAAAACAATGCGATGATACAGAATCTAATAAGGCATTGGCTAAACATGAGGAAACCATTAAATTATCTTCCACTACGTCTTTTGGAGCTTCAACCTCAGTAGTTGTGATAGCTTAATCTTGACCTTGATCCCTTAGCCTCTTATGAGGTAAGTTGCTATGATGTTTAAGACAATAATTTTCATAATTCCCCATTTCTCTACAATTGTATCATTCAACCTCAAAATCCTCTTTCTTCCCCTTGCAATCACGAGCTTGGTGGCCTTTTGCACTACACTTGTAACAGACTCACATTCCCTTCAGGAAAGTACCCGGGTGTTTTTTCTAACATTTACTGCAGGATGTATGTTAAACTTTTCCCTTCTTCCCCTTATTTCCATTTCCAAAGTGTTCAGTAAATCTCTTCTTCTTTTGCATTGTGTTAAATTCATAAGTCTTAGAGAATTATTTTTCTATCTTGATATCACATGAGACAATATCTTCATACGACAAGAAGTATTTGGAGACTAATGCTCGACAAAGAAATGGTTTTAACCAATAAAATAAATGATAAATCATACTTCTTGGGATATGTATATAATCTGCAGCATGCCTTGATAAACTTCTAAATCTATCTTCATAATTTGCAACATTCTCATCCTCCTTTTTCCTCAGACTCAGAAATTTCCTAACCATATCTGCTCGTTGGTCATGAGGAAATAATGTTTCTAAGAAATTTCTTTAAAATCCATCTCTTCCATATTTTATTCATCATCATATTCTTTTGTGTTTTGAGTCAATGACCACCATTGATCAGCATCTCCAGTGAGGTGGTAAACTCCAATGACCACTTTTTCCCTTTCGCTACTCCCCAAGGCGTGGAATATTTTCTCTAAGGAATATATGCATTTCTCAGGTACTTGTGAATTTTTACCCCCACTGAATGTTTGTGGTTGTCACCTCATGAAGTGATCTAACACTGATCCTCCACACTGCGGATCAGGGTTCTCCATTTAGGTAAGGTTATTATTCATAACATGTGTGAGTTGTCCCATTATGGTGATTAGCTAATTAGTACCAGTTGCATCACTATCTCCACTATAATTATATTCAGTAGGAGGGAAATCCTTACATGGAGTGAGTGCAATGATATTGTTTCCATTCCTTCCACTAGGAGCCATTTCTAAACAATGGCATAATCTATATTAGTTTATGAATTGAAATACATAATTCCAAACTTCTAAAACACTTAACATAAATTGAACAGTTTATTTGTATAATCAATAATTATAAAATAATTTCTTTGAGGAAGTATATACTCATAAACCCTTCATAATTTTTTTTATTAAAAATGATAATTATCCAAAGAATATCCCCTGGGTGTGTTGTAGCCAATAGTGCATCAAGTCCTGTTGTGGTGCACTAGTTCCCATTCAAGTCTAGTGCAAAGTGGTGTTTTCAGGTTTTACCCATAGGTACATATGTGACAGAGCCTCCTCTACCTTCTCATATCCAAACATTGATGTATTTCTTTGAAAACTACCAAAATATCAACAATAAAACAATTCTATAATGTTCTTCTATACTAATACTCAATGTCTATCTTAGGGCTATGTTCTCTAATGAGAGTTTATCTAAATCTAGTTTCCAAGGTTTGTACAAAACTTCATCTGATACAAACTATAATGCCACAAACATAGAAGCCCAGAGTCGGTTCATTATTACAAATCATTTTCATGATCACAAAAGATCACATCTCAAATGACCGATTATTTTAATAGCCTCGTAAGTACTAGATACCTTTATAAGGTTTATATTATATCACAAAATGGAAAAATACACCAACACTGTTTCCATAGACAACATTGAGATCCCATAGACTATCCACGTAGGTCAGTCCGAATATTCTTCTTTGCATCCAAGGAAAAATAAAATATAGAAAGGGGAGAGCTCAGATGCATAGCAAGTATAACAATATAGCAGAAACATTCATAAATGATCATAAACATTTAAGGAAATGTAAAGAACGAAAAAAAATTCCTTTTCAACATAAAAATTATCATAATATGGAAAATATATATTAAAATAATGTCATTTAATTTCTCACATGGTTATTCTACTAGTCAAATAATCACATGCAATATCAATTTCCACTTTCATAATGATGGAATACATAATTATATACTTTCATAAGCACATATTTTAGGCCTTATTCCAAGATTACAAATAAGAATATGTCAAGGACTTGTTCCAAGATAGTAGTTTGCCTCATGAGACTTATCGATGCATCGATGTGGTATAGTGGGATCCACCCATCACATACTAAGTACAATGCATTCATCAAATGAAAAGGTTTAAACATCACATAAACATTATTATTAAAACAAACATACGAAATGTCAATACATTATCCACAAACCATGAATGGTATAAAAATATCACATCCACATTCAAACATATCACAAAATCATCAATACAATATGGTAGTTTTGTATCATAATAAATCAACTTCAAATAATCCTACAATCCATCAAAAGATGTTGACATAGATGAAATCAAAATATTTTTTTGAGAAATATCTCTTTCTATTTGGAAATCATTTAAAAGTAATATAATTATAAAAAAAACCATTTATTTTGAAGGTATTATTATAATCTTTTAAGGGAATCTTCGACGATGTTAAAACGGGGGGAAATAGTTCTACCCGTCGTATATGTTTAAAAAACATTCTAACCTTAATTTTGTCGAAAATTCCAAAAAGTACCTTGTTTGGAAAAGGAAAGAAATATAACTTTCAAAAAAGTATATGGGAAAATAAGGGTATAAATGACCATTAACCCATTACCTAATAAATAGTATTTTTTTGAAATATATATTTGTGAAAAATGGATGTGGATGATATAGAGGTCCCAGTAAATACTTACTAAAAAAAACTTAGGATAATAAAGAGATTGTGAAATTAACCTTTACCTTGTAATTTTCCTTTGTGAAGGGTAAGTTATCCTCTTTTATAATGGTGAAATAATTTTTTTTAAATTATAAAAGAATCATATACATTAATATGATATAATATATGATAGTTTATCATTGCTTTGTTAATAATATCTTAGTATTATCATCCTTTCAGGTGTTAACTAATTCATTTTACTTTATATGATTTGTTACGTAAGTAATGATTGTTACAGATAGAATGTATCTTATTAATATTCAGAATGGTATTAAGTATTTAAAAATTATTTTTAACCATCTAACAAAAATTAGTCTTGAATTGATACGAAGGGGAATATATCTCATCACGTTTGTGGATTCCGTAATCAGTACGTATGCATGAGCGAAAATATCATGATTTTGATATTAAATTCATATATAATTGGATATTATATCATATATACAGAATCAGTATCATGTTATATTTATTATTTACTTCATTTATACATCATTATTATACCCATCTGAATATTAATTTATTAAGTAACAACTACAGCACGACGTGGAGACTATAAGCTCTACGTACACGCGTACGGTGACATGTCATTCAGAGGATGGATAGAATAATGAATATGGTTGTACCATATTTATAATAACATCACAGTATATAGATGATGATGGAGTTGTTATTTTATAATTGAAACAAAAAGGCATGAATAAGTGGAAGAAGAAAAAACATGAAAGAGGTGGGGAGATATTTGCCTCTTCTTTGGGTTGTTCCTTTTGATTTTGATCAAAAGGGCTCCATTGGTTGGCTTTTGGACTAAAGGAAGGACTCTAGGATGAAGGGAGGATAGTTGAGAAGGTATTTGGGAAGGGTTTGGCCAAGCCAAATGGCTGTGAAGTTGTTAATTAGAGAGAAAGGGGGGTTCTCTTTTATAAGAAGGGTGAGGGGCACCTTAGGAAAAGCCAAAATTATTTTTTTATAATAAAATAATTTTTGGTTTCTAATGGTTCCAAAATGATTTAATTAAAGGCTATGGTGGGTATGGGTTGAAAAACATTGATGGTGAATGTGTATTAAATCACCATGAAACATTGAAGGTGAATGTGTATTACATCACCATGAAACACCAAACAGTAAAAGAAAACAAATGATTTCATGGAAACCAAGAATAACCTATCAATTAATGAAATAAGAGATGATAAATCATCTAAATGTGAATTTGATGATGAAGATGAATGTGTATAACATGTGAAAAATTAATAAAAAAAAATAAGTCTTACTGATATGAAAAATAGATATACTCAATTGAATCTCTGGTTTTCATATGTTTGGGATGCAAAAAATAATGTTCACATAAAGCCATATGTTTTAATGAATAAAATTACTATAGGCAAGAAAAATGGGAAAAAAATGTACAAAATGGATCAATAGGGAGTGATAGAAAGGATTCACATTCAATATATGAACCAATAGAAAAAAATACCAAATTACATATAAATCATTATGATTTAGATGAAATTGTTATTTCTAACTCCCATTCTCATTCCTCCTCCAAATCTAATTCTTCTTCTTTTTCGTACACTTATCCATTTTCAGGTACCCTATGCTATGAAGATCTAACATATTCTCGTGGTATAATATAAAATGATTTTATTGAACCTATTTCATTATTATAATTTAATAAAGTAAAAATAAAAACAAGTCCATGATGATAAAAATAAAATTCTATTAGAAATGATCTCCATTTAAAATAAAAACATGATTTCATTTCAATATTAGTATTTTAATCATATGTTGATGTTTTCTAATTTGAAATGAAGAATGTCAAACTCTCTGTTTCAAAAACCAATATATGTGAAACAAAATAATAACATGATCCCATGTTCTCATATTATTAAAGTGAATACTCATTGAATTTTCATAATAATTAAATATCTTCAAAAAAATACAATTTTTGATGGGGTTTTCCAAATTATGTTTTGAAATTATTATAAAAAATTCATTCAAATAATTTATGAATGATATTTAATAAATAAAATATATTTAAACCCCATTATATACATATTTAATTTCATTTAAAATCACACTATAATTGTGTTTGAAAATACTTATTATCCATTCTTAGTGGACCCTATATTTGTTCACCATCTAAATGTTTATTTTCACACACTCGTGGACCCTCATGGGTGTCAAAAGGTACTTTATTTTTATATTTTGTCGTTCATTTATAAAATTCTTCATTGATTTATCATATAAATGATTCTAAAAAAATTGGTCATGTAAACCATGAAGTACAATATATATTCTTATAATCCATAGTTTGTTGATTAATGCTCTATTTGAGGGATATCATATCTATTTCCCTTATCCAGTGATATATTGAAGAGTCTATATGTGATAAGGATTATGGTATCATTTAATTTTAATTTTTCCTATAGTTTTATTTCCAAATTATCAACACACACTCTCATGTCTACATTATATTTTTCTTTAAGGGAACGGGGAGTTCTTTTTCAAATTTTCGTACTTTATTTCCAATGTTTTTCTTCATTTTATTTTCGAATTTTATTCTTCTTATATTTTCGAAATTTTCTTTTCTTTTAAATATATAATCATTTTCCTTTAACATTGAGGGTAATTCTTTTCTATTTCTACCCTTTGAATAATTTATTGAAGTACCCTAGTCAGAATATAATTATGCCCTAATATTTCAAGCCTCTATTGTTTCACCTCATTGATTTTAAAATATTAATTCCCCCTACTTGTTTTCATTTTGATTAATATAAAGGGGATACACTTTGGGTGAGATTAATTTAATTGTATTTTATTTAAATGTTTTATTTTTTGTTAATAATATTTTTCTACTACGTCTATGGTGAATAATGTTTTTTATATGAAAAGAAGAAGTTGTTCTTATATAATTTTATATTGGGTAGAGGCTTTTTGGATAGAAACCTTTAGATATTTATTAAATATAAATATAATAATATATCTTGTTTTTTTAATTTTTTTGTGATAGTCTCTTAATAATATAAAATATCTCTATGTTAATCCCATTAATGTTTTACATATTTGTTATTTAAAATCATGAATTAAATTTATATATATTTGTTTCCAGATTTTAACTTAATTTTTCTCATTATGTTTACTATTATTGGTCATAAAATATAATATTTTTTTGACTCCATCTATTACATAGTGTTTTCAGGATTGAAAATAGTCTTATTTGTAAGAAATGATTTAATTTAATTGAGCTCCAATATTTATATTAAATTTATTGTGATGGAATGAAGTTAACATTAAATCAAATTTTTTAAGGATTTGATAGTCTTTAAGATCTTACCAGTTTCCCTTTGAATGATTTGAAGAATTGGATTGAGGCCATATTATAATTAGGATTCCATTTATGAATGTATTAGTTAAAATATATGAATATTAATATAGTAGGTAGCATTGAAACCCCATTATAGTGCCTCAATGTTGCTTTTGGTATTGAAAAAATTCCATATTCCTCTCACAGTCCACTTTCTTGCCAGTGGTGGATCACTAGTGCCTGATGAGAATTATCAAATATTAGATTCTACCATTAATGAGGAATACTACCCTATAGTGGATATCATATTTCTCAATGATTTTGGGCTTTTATTACAATTATTCATTTATAGTGGTAAAAAATTTCCTACATCACTCATTAATGCGTCAGATAACCCCATGACCACTGTCGACCCTACAGAAACTATAAATAGTGTCATTTTGTAGATTTTATCTCAATACAACACTATATTAAAATTATAACACTCAGTCGATGATGAATCCTTATAAATCAACCCACCTCTAAAAAACCATGATTCATTTTCAAATATCAATGTATACCCACATTCTCTCCATATTTCTCTCCCAAATTGAATCTATCATTAAATAAAAACAAAAAACCATTAGTGTAAAGTATTTTGACCAAGGAAATTTCTCAATTAACACTTCATATTCTCAAGGTACTCGAAACATCAAAGATAAGGATGTTTTACTTGTGCATCAATTATTTCCAATTGATATGGATTGTTGGTTTATATTTTAAAAATGGAAATGGATTATTGTGTTTACATTAGTACAAAGGGATATAGTTCTTATGTTTTTGTTAAATATTATAGAAATTTTTTAGATCTATATTAAAACTAATAGAAGATACTATAAGTCATATCTCTTAATTTTAGTGGTGGAGGTAGAGGGTAACCTTATTTAATATTCTCAAACACCCAATAAAATTATTTTCATTTTATTTTGAATTTTCCTCGAATCATCATTAGAACTCAACATCCATATATTACATAAATTTAATTAATTATATTTCTATTTTCCATAATCACTTATTTGAAATTTATATTATCGTTTTTAATATATATATTTATTTTTTAGTTGTCACATTTTCTATTTTTAGGTTTTATCATTTCAAAATTACTTTATTTTAAAATTTTCACTATATTTCATCTCTTTATTTTTTAAAAACATATCCCATACACTATATTAAATTCCAATTTCATAAATTAAATCCATGAACCAAAATGAAAAATATGGGATGAGAGGAGATTATTTTCATGACGTAAATCTATTACAATTCACTTCATGTAACTCTCATGGTGTGAGATAGAGCATTAAAGTCTCAAGAATGAGATTTTAGGACCACCATAAATGAAACCTCAAACTAGTAATCCTAACACTGTTGGATATTGGGTACCCTCTATAGGATAGATGGTGATATACATATAAAATTATTAATCTCCAAAACTATTACAGTATTTTTTATACACCTCCAATATATATCTAGTGGTATTATAGAGGAAGAGTTAATTCTTTCCGTTCCATCGACAATATTGTGGCACTGAACTAGGTAATTATTGCTCCATCTTTCATTATGTTTAATGTAGCAGAATAATTCCTTCCACATCAATGTACAGTTATCATATACTCCATTATAGATTTCAAAATCTCTATAGAGACTACAAGAAGATCTTCAAGACTCTCAAATCCTTAGACTTTATCATAAATAAATTAATATGATCATATTAATTGATATATTATATAATTATTGGAAATCAGTTAAATAAAATTGATAGAAACATAGGGGAGTGTGTGTGATCATGGAAACACATTTACAGAGAGAGAGAGGTTCCACAATGAGTGTTTTTTATAAGAGAATGTGTTGGAGAATAATTTCATTTGTAGTTTTTCAGTAATAGTAAATTTTCCCCTATGTATCCACACATAAATTAGAGTGATATATCATATTAATACCATGAATTAGTTTTCAGGGATACCCAAAAAATGAAATATCCAGGGTTTAATGAAACCTCAAGAACCGACTTCCCTTTTTTGTTGTGTTTCTACTAAAATAAATTGATGTTGGTTATTTTTATTCCATCAAATCCAATGGAATACCTGTTAAGGGATCCAATTATAAGTTATAGTAGGTCTTAATATGACATATCAATCAAATTTAGGGGGTTTTGTGTCCCCTAATGTGCTATTGTCAATCTAATTTTAAAGTTCCATTAGTTAATATTTCCATAAATTAGTTTTGGATGAATATATT
Organism: Viscum album; assembly: GCA_963277665.1. NCBI lineage: Eukaryota > Viridiplantae > Streptophyta > Magnoliopsida > Santalales > Viscaceae > Viscum > Viscum album. The sequence continues at coordinate 1,677,535,710 of OY728143.1, read as the reverse complement.
CCAACTAAAGAACCAATCTAATGTGGAATCATCTGAATATTACTAACTAAATAGAATACCCTGGGATAGTCTCCATTGTGGGATTTTCAAAAATAAATTTAAACATATATCATATAGAAAACCCTACAAGAAATATATGAACTTTTATAACTCCTAAAAATGAATGAATAAAATTTAAGACACTAGATTGGATATGTATCATCCATATTATGAAAGATTATCTTTGAATAATATTAACTCTCTTACTATCTTGTTTTCATGCTTTTTAGAAATATGTTTTGGTAAAATGTCTATAGGGAATTATTTATCTATAGAAACCCTCATGAATATAATCATAAGGGTTCTAGACAATTCATAAAATCCCAAATCAATGACCATCTAGAAATATGTGGACATAAATAAAAGTTGTTGTTGAAAATTTCATTACATCACATTTGATGAATGAAAATTCCATGAATCAAAAAGTGCTAAATGATTCAATATATTTCAAGGAAGCAAAGAAATTCCTATAATTTAATGTTATGAAATATTAGAATTCATATTCAAGTGACAGACATGTTATAGGTGAACTTAAAAAAATTTCAATAATGTGAATAAACATTTAATGAAAATGAAATCCACCCAATACATCAAAAATAATAATCAAATTGACTCATTTATTATGATGTGAATCAACTGAAAGACAAGTGTCACATAATGATGATTTTTTCCTTGTAAATATAGCCAAATATATATATATATATAGTCACTAAAATATTGAACTCGCAATGATTGTGATGATTCAATTTCAATATATAAATCATGAATATAATCTCTAAAATTCCAAATGTAACAAATCATTATATGTAAAGTAGTTAGTTATTCGTATCCTTATTTTTTCGGTTGTTCCTCTAATTTATCCACATAATATTCTTGTTATTTTCATTGAAATTATATTTGTAATTTCATTCAAGGAACAATTTCACAATAAGAGGATATATTAATGATATATAAAAATATCATAAAATAAATAAATTTTATAATTAGAATGATCTTCACTAAAAATAAAATTATTATTGTGTTTTAAAATTAAAAAATCAACTATATATTGATGTTTTTTAAAAATAAAAAATGACCTAAAAATAAATCATTCTTGATTCATTCAATGTGATTAAAATATAAACATTATCCTTGGTTCTCAATTAGACGAAAGAAATAATCATGAATTTGGTTTTTTAAATAATTAATATCATTATAAAATAAATTTTTTTCAAGTGATGTTTCTAAAAATATTTTTAAGAAAATTTTTTTAAACATGGCTACATTTTTAGCAATGTTTTTTAAAATATTCTTAATATTGTAAACCAAAAATCGTTAATCCTTATTCTCAAATCGACATATAAAATTTTCCATCTTAAAAACTCTTTATTCCAAAATCTCTATAACAAAATCAATGTTTTCCCAATATTATTTCACCTTCTGATGGTTTGTTAGATCACACTGTCAAACTCTCAAGGGTATAAAAATATCTTACAATTTTTGATATTATAGTTAATAATTACTTGGATTTATTGACATATTATATGATGGTTACATAGTAATAGAGGATTAATCAAATATTTATGTAATTGATCTAAAATTTTGAATCATCAATTAATGGTTTAATTCTCTAATTTATGGATCTCATATATTATTTATAGTCTAATGAATTTTTTATAGATCTACATTAGTAATGGTTTTTGGTTTAATTTATTTTTATTTACCTCTTTATTTTAATTTCAAAATATCTTTTTTATAAGTCTAATTTATATTCTTTCCTTCGTATAATGGGGTATAATTTAATTTTTCAATTTTTTTCATTTATTTTCAAACCTTATATTTCTTATTCTTTTCAAATTTTATTTTCCATATCATTTTTATAATTTATTTTCCTTCCTTTTCTAAAATAGTTTATTAATTATTGGTAATAATTAATGTCTCCATATTCACTTTTGATCAAACTTCTTGACTATAAAATCTTATTTACCCTCCATGGTTTCCTTCAATATAGTCACAATGTGCGAGAGGCTTTTGAGGGATCTTTTTAGTTGTTTTTTATTTCGATGTATTAGTGGTTCCTGAAAGGAAATATTGCCTAAAAGTGTAAGAAATGTTTCATTTATAAAAAATAGATACTTTTGTTGAATATCTATTTGTTAATAAATTGATAATGACTAAAATCATTATGTTAATATCTTCATCTTGTTGAACTTATTTATCTCTAAAATCAAGAATTTCTTAACATATTTGTAACTCATAGTTTACAATTGATTTATATTTTTATTTTTAACTGTCATCGATAATAAATTATGTAGTGATTTTTTAACCTCACTCTATCCCATAGTGTTCTTTTGATCACAAACACTCTTGTATGTATCCGATGGCTTAATTTAATAGTTTTCATCTTCTATTAAATAGATGTTGTCACGTCGTTGATAAATTAATAGACGTGTTAGAGAATCATTGAAGATATTGGTTATAGTCTTGAATGTATTTTGGATATAACATGGATTCATGGAAGTATGTGGTAATGGAAAATTTAAAATTGGGGGATAATATAATGTAAAAGGTTGTTTTTTCTATACTGATGATAGTATCAACTACCTAAGGATGTTCCATAGCTACATAGTGCTGTTTGAAAAGACTATTGGAAGCTCTATATGTCCAATTACTAGAATGTAGAGATAAAAAAACTCAGTTTTGGAAAAATTCTAGTATCAATGAATGCATGTTAGGACACTATCTAAATGTTGGAGGCTATCATTTATCTAGAGGAATCAGGGCATGCCTTTTCTGGAGTTCATTTAATTGTGGTAAAAATTGATTAAATTTGATCTTCTCCATGCTTAATAGACATGGTTATTTCCAAAACATTCTCCATTATAATGACTATAAAAATAGAGTTCTTGGTTTTCATCGATATAACCTCAAGAATACAATGTTCTTTGAATGATTTATTGATGATAAATTTCTAAAATACTCTAAGAGAACCTATTATAGAGACAAAACAAAATTTATCAATCTTAATGTCTCTAATATTATATCTATCTAAATATCTCAAAAACTGTAACAGTTCTTCAAGAGATATATAAGAGATAATTTTTAATGGATTTCCTCTATGATAATATTTCTATTCTGACCTCATATTATCATAATGACCACAACCACAAATTAAGGGACACAGTTTTTGGGTTTCTATTATAACAAATGGATGTATTTATTAAGTTTCATTTAAAACCATGGGATAAGTTTATTAGGTATTCATTAAAACCAAGATATGTTTGATCTTTGGCTTCTAATAAATAAAATGGTGGTCAGTTCTTGTCCATTCTTGAAAATAACTAAATTTTTTTATTGAGATTCCATTTAAATAAATAAATGTTCTTAATAAATCACACCTCTCAAATTGATTGGCAGAGAGTTAGGGGCTCCTTATGGGAAATTTTCAAACTCCTCATAAAAAATATTTTCTCAATTTTCATAATATCAAATTGTATCATTATTATCTCAATATATATAAATTTCAAAATTTGTATTTTTGGTCTTTATAAAAGGCTTAATCATATGATTAACTTTGATATTTTACTTCTAAAATATATAAATCATGTTATTCATTTACTTCTTAATAGATGTTGTCTCTTTATATTTTAAAAGCATTATAATTTTAGAATATTTAATTATTTATTTCATTATATTCTTAAATAAAATTCATTCCCCATCCCACTGCTTCTTTAAATTATTCTATAACCAAAAAAACATATAAATTAATCATTAGGTTGCTTGTAATTTTGTTCGGGAAATGATTCAATAGTTCTAAACAATACCTATTTATATTAAAAACTAGATTATATACAGTATTATTTTTTACTAATAATATATACCATTAGATAACACTATAAATCATTATAATTTTATTTAATTATATTATCCATGATATCATTCAAATATAAAACTAATCGATTTGTCTTCAATAGGGTTTTATTGGGATTTTTGAATGTTTTTGGGGAACAAATGCTCCCATATTCAAAAATTGAAAATTTTCAAAGGTTTATCATTTCCTATAATAATGAAACTCTTATAATTTATCATTAAATATATTAGATTATCTCTAATAGTTTATAAAATCAAGTAGTGGAGTAGAAACATATGATATTCAATTATAGTATGTAAACATTACTTTACAATGAAACAAATAGATAATTCACATAGAATAATCTTCGGTTATGATTTAAAGAGAAATTTTAAAAAAATATTAATTTTATGAAATGTGTTACATTTTTTATTCTACAATAAATAATTATGTTATGATTGATTTTTGGGATTCTTTCAGATATAGTATCTTTATGGGGGATTAATAAAAAAATCTAATTTAATGAAATTATGAATTTTATGACGTGATAATACTATATGAATAACAAGATTGTTTTTGAATAAAATTTATTTCCAAAATATATGTTAAATATGTAATATATTGAAAATAAAATTTTAATGTTGAACATATTAATTTATTCTTATCAGATTGGTAATCAAAGTTATATTTTTGTTCAACAACATTCTGATGTTAGTTTTTTATCGATTATTTTAAAGGTGAATTTTTTTTTGGTTTGTATTGAAATAAAATTATGTATCTTTTATTTAATATAATTAAATTATTCTAGTTGAAATCAACATGATTCTTTGTTTTTGTTTAAAATAATTTTTATCGTTTAAAACAAATACTTTTCAAAAAATGGGCTTCATTAACTTGTCTAAATTTATATGAAAATTAATTAATGAAAGACCTGGAATATCAATGTTTTAAAACGTATTCAACATTTTAAATCATAAAAATTAATATTTAGTAACACATTAAACATAATTTTTTTTCATAATTTATTTTTACCATGATAAATTATTATCCCCTTGATAAAGTTATAAATCAGTTTAAATGTTTAATAATAAATGGATAGGGATTCATCATTATAAAACTTCTATAAAGCCCATTGGAAGGTTTTATTTATTCCTTTTCCTTATAATCATCATATATGTTACAATTTGGATCCACATAGACAATACGATAATATTATATTTTTAAAATATATTATGTAATTTAACGTTTATACCATGCATCCATTAAAATATGGATCATCATCCTATATTCAATCCCTTATTTCTCTAGACATTATATCATCATTACCCAACCCACCCAGTCGTTTTGAGATAGAAACGATTCAAATGTGACACCCCAACCCAACAAATAATTTCCTAGTACTAGGTGACCATCACATAGAAGTTATATCACCCAAATGTGAGTCTTTAACCTAATATACTAGTAATCATGGACAAATCTCTAGTCCACCAACACCATAGTGAAAGTTAAAAACCACCATATACCAAAATTTCTTTATAAATATGAATCCAAAAATTATGGTATGAAAATATAACTAGAAAAAAGGGAAAAATGTAATCCCACCATAAATGTAAATTAGTCTAACCTACATAGAAGAGGGTGACCATTGGAAAATTAAAAACCAAGTATGAACTGTAGTTTCTCTACCTAAAAAGCGTATTGTATTATCAACATTTACCCAAGATTTAATAAAAAGAGATTTTATCTATATAAGAAAATAAATGTTTAGAAAGATCCCATTAAAGGGTCAAAATAACAATACCTTGTAGTACAACCTGTAATCAAAAGAGAGGAATCATCAAGAAAGTAGTCATGTCATCTGCATGAAGGTTAATCAATAATAATGCATGATATTAAAATATAAAAACAATAACAAAAATATTCTAGTGATAGAAAATGTGTTTCAATGTATGGTCATGAACTCACTACCGACATAGTATTCAGTTGGACGCTCAAAGGAAACTCTCATCGGGATAACTCACTCCATATAACTTTTCATCGTGAATGGAACTTTTCATAGAGTTGATAAATAATGGGTACATACTGCACTGATAGGACTTATCTGAGATATCATTCTCATTAATCCATTCCAAGAATATCTAAATTCTAAATCTCAGAATATCTTAATGCTCAAATAGGGAATCTGACCTAAATCCCTTAGAATATAGAGAAAATTATGTGATCATACACCCATGTATTTCATTCAAGTTAATTACTCAAAAAAATAGTGAAATAAAATGAATAAATAGTGGATCATAAATTGAGTCACATAGAGTTATTTATGGACATTATCTAATTCTAGTACTTTAGAATGGATCAAATCCTATACTCAGTAAATGATACCGATTGTACAATCATTAGGATGAACTATAGGTACATACCCACATAGATAAAAATTCACGGAACAAATTTAAACTTTATGTTAAAAGGAAACATATACATTCTTAAATAATAATTGAATCAAGAATAAATAGGTCACTAACATGAAATTTAATGTGTAGATGGAGTGTACCAAGGGAAATACATAATTTCCCTTTTAGATCGAAACTTATTTTTCATGCTATGTCACATAACAAGAATTTCTCCAAGGGAATTTTGTGCCCTTTAAGATACATGATGTGTAGATATTACTCTGGAACATAGTATTCCATTGGTTCTGTCCTGTGTATATGGCTTGTTCACTTGTCTTAGGGTGTTCTTATATACACTATCAATGTCTATGACTCTCTAAAGTACACAGGGTGTTCTCCACAACACAAGACATATAGGGTATTGGGCTGGCACATGAATTTTTTATCTTTGAATTCCATTATACCTTTTTATAAACATGGAATTCAATCCCAATATACATGGAATGTGTGGTAACATAGCCTCTCAGATGTGACAAATTCTTAGTATTGGAACAGTTCCCTACATGTCGTGTGATGTGGAAGACACCTCATATTTTCTTGTTATTACTCACAAATGTATAGTTTACATAGGAACTCCCTAAGTACACTGGAAAAATTTATAGTATATAGGATAGACTAAACATCCCATTCATTGATATTCCAATATCTGCACATCATGTGTTATAAAAAACATGTGATGGATTTGGAAAAATAAAAGCATTTTGGGAAAAATAAAAATGGGTCATTCTAGACATGTAGAGAAACACCATGCACCCTATAAGCCATGGTGATTAGTAAAAAAATAATCCTAATGTTTTTGGGTAGTTATCATCCACCCAAGAATGAATTTCACCTTTTAGAACCATTTCTATAGCAAACTCTTGGTCCACATGAATTGACTCTCACTACCTAAAACTAGTACGGAATTTCCCAGTATCATCATCGATATATGGACTCAGGCAATGCTAAACCGATGTGGAAGTGATAACTATCTTTATAAAAAACCGAACCAATGTTAGATGATCATCCCATCCATGGACATATCTTACATGAAAACCTAAAGCATGTTTTCCACAAAAAAATTATTTTTCTTACCTGGACTCCGCCATATCATGTAACCACCATGATCAACCACAACCAAGTCTTATTAGTCCCCTTCATCATCTCTATACTCATGACATGTAGGGTACATCACGGTCTAAAATTATCATCAATGGACCACTATGGAGCCGAACATACTCATTCATGTATAAACATCCTAAAATATCCCAAAAGATCATCCCATGATTAGTAAGTAAGTGGGAAAGCATGGTGAGTCATTCTATAATCATTCACATAGTGTCATGACCTCTCTACAATATTGGAATCCTCATCACAATAACTACACGTACAACATCCCACTTCCACTTCTATTTAGGCACTTTATACAGTATCTATAGATAGGTAAAGAATTGATAGATAAATCCAGAAACACATTAATATATCCTAGGTTTTGAAAAACATTGGAAATTGATCTTTTTATATCATCACCTATAATAGATGTATTATTAATGGAATTTAACCTCACCATAACCTCCTCACCTAGTATTGCCGGTATCATCAACTATCTTAACAAGTTAACATGCTTCACAACATTATAAAATAAATTATAATAGGGTAAAATGGATATCTTGTCAAATAAGAACTCAAAATCAATACCTATAATATGGCCCTCCCAAATATGCTATAAAAGTGCTATATTATCATCAATTTTCTACCGGTAACCTACACTACCCTCATGATTAATGGTACACTTTATTATGTCAACTACTTTAACACCTCTATATGCAACTTGCATTAAAAATAATTAATTTTTGATTCATGAAATAATTTTATTACATTTGAGGATCATTTCAAGATTATTTTTTTAAAATATTTAAATCATATATCATAGGAAAAAATATAATACAATTTGGAAATGTCTAATTATTTTCCATTTTTTCAGTAATAAATTTCTTTTAAAATAACACCTGATTAACATTCATGAAAAACTATCATGACTATTATCTTGAATTATTTTATTCCATTGACCGACCATAAATCCAATGAATAACATTTTAAAAAAATGCGATGGAAAAAACGTAATGAGGGATATTAAATTATAAAAACCATTGGTCCAATTTAAAAATGAAAACCCATAAAACATTTCATTAAAACAAAAAATCTACTGATAAAGGACATTATGAGTGTATCAAAAAGTCCATTTCAAATATTCATTGAAACAAATATTTTTGTAAAACTCCAAAGAAGCCATAAAATAAAAATGCAGCTTCATTGTGGATTTATCTAATAGTTCCTTTATATAATTCTTTTGGAACACATAATATTTGAAATAACCATATGGAGAACAACAAAAATAATTCTATGGACAGCATTATCAATAGCCAATTAATTGGAGCACAATCTGGGTGTACCCATCATATCATCTATAATGGGTTCAATTATGAGAAATAATTTGGCTAAAAATTTCATCAATATTGTAAATTGACCACATAATAAATAAAAAAATTATTCATTGACATTTTTATCATATAAATATTAATAAAAGTCTTTTAAAATCATATAAAATCACATTTTTGTATCTAAATATCAATTTCTTCTAGAAACCAAATTTTAATATCTAAATAACCAATACTTTTGAAATCATGTTTTTAATGAAAATTTAAATCGAAAAAGTAAAGGATGGGATTTATCTAGAGAAAACATTAATTATAGTATGTGAAAGAAATATTAAAATAATTTTTATGATTGTGGGAAAATACATGATCATCGAATATGTTTAAGTGGAAAATTCTTTTTTCTTGATTATAAAAACTCTCAATAAATCCATTAAAAAGATTCTTATTTTCTAAAAACATAGAAACCATTCATAAATTTCATTTATTAAAATCTCATGTTCATTAGAAAATTATTTCTAAAACATGGAATTGGAAAAAAAGTTGTTTATAGGGGAATCATAAGATGAGAATTTCTATAAAAAAAGTATCAATTTGGAAATATTTTAAAAACAATAACATTTTAAAGAATAAAATTAATATATATATAGTGAGAATAGTTAAATACATTATATAACATGTCTTAGTGGATGTATATCTATAAAATATAATAATATATGTGCATAATGCTAAAATATAAATCAATGAATGGTAATTGAGATGAATTCTCTTTCCTCGAGTTTAATTCCCAATGTTTGTTCCCTGCCATCATGAATAATATAATTACATTGAGTATTTACCATTTTAGGATCAATTTTCATGTATATTATTCCTTTTATTTTACTTGTTAACTTTTCTTATGTAATTAGTTAATTGATTTAATTTTGGGTAGAGATTTTGATGATATTTAGAGTTTGTTCCAAATTGACTATAGTAGGTAGACTATTCATATAACATATCTTTATTTAAAAATGTAAAAAATAATAATTAGGATTTTTTATCATTTTTTAACATGAATTATATTTTAAAAACAAATCATTAATGATGTTTATGAAAAATAATCTACGTCATGAACAAGGAGATGGTAGGTTGTTTGTACGCATTAGTAACATTCATTTTCTTCAACGGTCATTATGGGAATGAGTTATGTAATCTTTTAAAATTTGGTAATAATTATAATATAAAAAATATGTTATTATTTATTTAAATATTTTTTTTCATATGGTTGTTAAAGAATAATCACATCCCATCATGGAGGTAGTAGTCCACATGTAGACCAACGATGTTGTCATTTTTCAGTGTAAGAAAGAAAATGATATATTAAATTTTCATACAGGTAAATATTTCATGAATATAATTTTGATTTAATTTATATCATATATATTACATACTATTATACCTATTGACATCCTTTTAACGATTTAGTTAAAAACAAATCACATCACTTTGTGAGGTCGTAGTCTGATGTACATATGATCAACATTTTTATACCCGCCGAAGAATGGAAAGTAAGAATGTATATGTGATATAATAACTATATGGGAATAAATATGTTAAAAATAATAATAATAATATATATATATCATTTTAATGAAACATTAAAATATGATTTGATAGGTGATGATTGAAAATGAATAAAAGCGGTTCGTAAGGCAGTAGTATGTCGTACACATAAATGATGATTAAATATCCCATTTGATTGAAGTGGTGATTTATTTTGGTTTTGGATTTAACATAATGATATATTATTTTTTTGCAGATACTAGTGTTATGATATAATTATAAATTATTAATATTTTATGGATTTGTGGGAACAAGTAAAATAAAAACACTCGGTTAAACTTGATACATATTCATTGAGAAACCATATTAGGTGATCACCAAATGATTTCATAGGATGAATTTATTATAAAAATGAATCTATGTGATTTTAATAGATGTTATGAATATATTTTGGTATTTTTTGTCCAATAATTCTACCATTTAATATATGAATACGAGAGTATAAAGGGTGGCCTTTATAAGTGAGGTTAGTGGGACAATATTAATTTATTGAAAATAAAAGATCTACCAATGATTTTCATATTATATAAGGCTATAAAATGGGATATTATAGAGAAATACACATTTTAAGAATGATGAATATCTTCAAAAAATATTTTAGACAAGTTTTGAGGTCATTTTATCACTTATAATTTAATTTTATCCCTTAGTGAATCCATTTTTACATTAACTGTGGTAATTAATTTTATCATTTTCCAAAATTCATTACATTAAAAAATCAATTTCACCATATTTGATAATATTAATAATTCTAATTTCAAATAAGGTATCCACTTTAAAAAATTAATCTCATATAATCTAAAAATTATAATTTAAAATTAGACATGCAAATGCGATTAAAAATGTTAAGTTCTAGAAATATATTCTGCTATAATAAGATGATTTTATATCGACTATATAACTAATAATAATATTTTTATGATTATTAATTGAAATTTATTGATATATAAATTATAAATTTAATTAATAACATTCTAAGGTTTTATTTTAATTAATTAAAATGGGGAAAAAGTATGAACTTAAAAACTGTTTTCTATAAATTCTTGATTGTAAATATAAAAATAAAATTATTCTAAAATAAAAAATGAAGATGACTAATAATTAATTAAGTAGAATAAATATAATATAATAAAATATATTTTACTTATAAAAATTTTAAAACATGATTTGATTATAAAATTACATAATCAGTCGAAATGAATTTATTTTTAAATGAAATTCGCATTTTCCACTATTCACATAAAAACCAATGTTCTCAGATAAATAAAACATTCGACCATATGTAAATTTTTAATTTTTAATTTTTTAAAAAATAGATTCATTTTCTAAAAAAAATCAAAATTTTTTAAATTAATATTTTAAATAAATCTATATTAATTATGTGTTCAGTGGAAATTATTCTTTTATTAATTTAATAATTACAAAATATTTTTTAATTTGCAGAAGTATATTAATTAACCTAAAAATGACTTATTATATCCTTAATTAAGATATTAAATTCTTCTTATATTTTTAAATTTCATCCTTTCAATTTTATTCACTTATTAAATATGTTTGGTTGTATTTCTCTCATTTTATTTTAAGAATCCCTTGTAGCATATTCAACAATATGGGGCTTCCCCAAAACCATAACCTATTGAAGCACCTTATTACAAAACCAATTACATAAACATTCAGGAATCTAAAAATAATGTTCATAAAGAAGTAATATTTTATTCCAATTGAACTAGTAGTCCCAATACCATTGGATATTGGGTACCATCTATAGGGAAGATGGTGAACTACCTATAAAATTATTAATCTTTATAACTTTCACCATCTTTCTTATACACCTCCAATAGAAATCTAGAGTTATTATAGAATAATAGGGTATTCTTTCTTTACCATTCACTATATGGTAGCAGTAAACTAGGTAAAAAGTGATTCCTCCTTCATTATGTTTCAAGTTGTAGATTTACAACTTAATTTCACACCAATCTACAGTTATTTTATCCTCAGTTATAGATTTAAAAATCAAAATTGTGACTACATGAAGAGCATCAAGACTCTCAAATCCTTTAACAATATCATACACAAATTAATATGATACTATCAACTGATATACAATATAATTATTGGAAATTAGTGAAATAAAACTGATAGAAACATAGGGGATTGTATGTGATCATGGAAACACAATTATATATATATATATAGTGAGAGAGGTTCCACAATGAGTGTGTTTGTGATAAAAGAAAGTGTTTGAAAATAATATCATAATTAGTTCATCAATAATAGTGAATTTTTTCCTATGTATCGACACATCAATTATAGTTATATGTCATATTAATTCCAACCATTAGTTTTTATTGAAACACAAGAAACAAAATATCACGAGTTTAATGAAAACTCATGAACCAACAACCATTTGTTTTTTTGTTTCTATTAAAAAATTGAATTTTTTTCTTTGTATTCCATCATAACAGATGGAATCCATCTCTAGGGCCCCCATTATAAAATACTATTGTTCATAATATGAAATATCAAACTAATTTAGGGGTTTTATGGTCCCCTACTTTGCTATTATTGATCCCCTTTCATGGTACCATTAGTATAATTTTCTAGAAATTGGTTATGTATGAATATATTTCAATTATAGATCCAATCTAATATGGAATCATCTATATATTAGGGACTAAATGGGAATAACATGGACACTCTCAGTTTTAGGAATTACCAAAATTAATTTAAACATATATAATCCCAAAAAACCTACATGAATTATAGTGAAATTGATAATCCACCAAGAATAGAATGAATAACTATTAAGACACTAGTTTGGAAATGTAACATCAAGATTCCAAAAGTTTCTCCATGAATACTATTGATTCTATTACTACCATTTTTTCTTGATTCACAAAAATATGTTATGGTATCATATCTTGGGATACTGTCTTATCTATAAAAAATCTCATGAATATAATCCTAAGGGTTTTACATAGATTATAGAATCCCAAATTCAAGACCGTCTAGGAAGATGAGGAAAGAAATAAAATTGTTATTGAAAATGTCATTACATCACACATGATGAATGAAATTTCCATGAAACAAAAAGTGTTAAAGGATTCAATACATGTCATGTAAATGAGGATGATCCTTGAATTTAATGTTATGAAAGACGACGATTCTTCTTCAAGTGACATAGATTATATAGGAGAACATAAAAAACATTTCAATAATGTGAATGTTATTTTAAATTAGATGAAATCATCCCAATACCTCAAAAATTACAATCAAATTTATTCATCTATTATGAGGTGATTGAATTAAAAAAATAAATGTTGCATAAGGATTATTTTTTCATTGTAAATAAAACTAATGAAATATAAAGAATAAATACAATATTGAACTCGTAGTTGTTGTGATGATTACATTTAAATATATAAATGAATAATATAAACTCCAAAATTTCCCATGTAACATATCATGGTACGTGAAGTGGTTAGTTATTCATATCCTTATTGTTTCTCTTATTCCTCTAATTTATCCTTATATTCTTCTTGTAATTTTCATTAAAATTAAATTGATAACTTTTTTGGACTACCCATTTCAAGATATAAGGAATTTTTATTTATATATAAAAATATCATTAAAAAATCAATATTATAATTAAAATGATCTTCACTAAAAATTAATGTATTATTGTGTTTTAAAATTTAAAAATCAACTTGATTATGATGTTTTCAAAATATAAAAAATTTCCTAAAAATCATTCTTTCAATATTTGGTCAATGTGAACAAAATCTAAACATGATCCTTGGTACAAAATTAGAAAAACATAATAATCATGATTTTATTTTTTAAAATAATTAAAAAACATTATAAAATAAATTTTTTTCAATATATGTTTCTTAAAATATTTTTATGATATCATTTTCAAAATTTTGGCTCATATTTTGCAGTGTAATTTCAAATTGTTTTGATATTTTAGTGAAAAAATAATTAATCCTTACTCTAAAATTCACATATGAAATTTTCAATGTATAATACTCTTTGTTCCTAAAACCATATTATTAAAGAATTGTTGACCCAACTAGTTGTGATTTTGTAGTTGATTATTACTAGGATTTAATGCCATATCATATGGTGGTTTCACAGTAATTGTGGACTAATAAAATATTTATGTAATTGATCTATAATTTTTCATCATCAATTAATTTTTTAATTATCTAATTTTTGAATTTCATCTATTTTTTTCTAATCCAATGAATTTTTTATAGTTCTAAATTAGTAATGGTTTTTGGTTTCATTTAATTTTATTTACCTCTTTATATTAATTTCAAAATATCTATTATATAAATATAATTTCAGTGTTTTCATACATATAATGGGGTAAAATTTTGGTTTTCAAATTTTTTTTATTTTTTTTTCATACTTTATATTTCTTATTCTTTTCAAAATTTATTTTTTGTATAATTTTTAAAATTTATTTTTTCCCTTTTCTAAACTATTTTATTATATTATTGTAACATTCATTAAATATATATCCACTTTTTATCTCACATATTAATAATAAAATATTATTTACCCTTATTGGTTTCTTTCTACAAAGTCAAAAAGTTCGAGATTCTTTTGGGGGATATTTTTAGGTGTTATTTATTTCGAAGTTTGAGTTGTTATTTTAAATATTGCCTTTAAGGGTAAGAAATGTTTTATATCTAAAATAGAGATATGTATATTGAATATTTATATGTTAATACATTAAAAATGTATAAAATAATTGTTTTAATATCTTCATCTTGTTGAATGTATTTTTCTCTAAAATCCAAAATTTCTTGACATATTTGTAACTCATAGTTTACAGTTGATTTTTCTTTTTTCTTTTTAACTGTCCTTGATAATAAAATGTGTGGAGATTATTTTACCACTCTCTCTCATAGTGTTATTATGATCTAAAACACTCTTGTATGTATATAATTAATTCATTTAGTAGTTTTCATCTACATTTAAATACATGTTTTCACATATTTGATAAATCAGAAGATGTGTTAAAGAATCCTTGATGATATTGGTTATAGTCTTGAAGGGATTTTTGACATAACATGAATTCATAGAAGTATGTGGTAATGGAAAATTTAACATTTGGGGGATAATATAAGGTAAAAGGTGGGTTTATCTATACTGATGACAACACTGACTACTTAGTAAAGTTCCCTAGCTACATAGTGTTGTTGGAAAATAATAGTTAAGATATATTTGTACAATGACTAGATGGGGGAGATGAAAAAACTAACTTGTGGTATAATTCTACTATCAATTAATTCATGATAGTCCACTAGATAAATGGTGGATGCTATCATGTATCTAGGGAAACTAGGACATGACTTTTCTTTAGTGCATTTAATGATGGTAGAAATGGATTAAACATGATCTTCTCCATGTTTAATAGGCATGGTTAATTATAAACTTTTCTCCCATGTAATGACCATAAAAATATAGTTCATTTTTTGTCAATATAATCTCAATAATTAAATGTTTTTTGATATATTCATCAATGATATATAGATTAAATACTCTACGATATCCTCTTAAAGAGCCAAACATTAATTTTTCCATCTCAAAAAATCTAATTTTATTATCTACCCTAATCTCTATAAAAATTGTTACATTCCTTCAAAAGAGATAGAAGAATTAATTTTTAATGGATTTATTCTCTAAGAATCTATCTATTCTTTGATCGTATTATCATGGTGAATGCAACCAAAAATTCGGGGACATGGGTTTTGGGTTCCTATTAAAACAGACAGATGTATTTCATAGAATTCATTTAAGACAAAGGGATGTGTTTATTTGGTATTATTTAAAACCAAGGTATGATTGAATATTTTTTATACTAAATACAAGGGTGTCTAGTTCAGGTAAATCCATGAAAAGTACTTAATTTGGTTATTGAGAATCCATTAATATTAATGGAACGTCTTAATAAGATGTATCTCCTTAATTGATTAGAAGATATGTATGAGAAACTTTTGTGATATTTTCAAAGTCCTTATAAATTTTTTTCTTCATTTGTCATTATTTCATATTGTATAATTATTATCACAATATATATAAATTTATAAATTTGTATTTTTGATTTTTCATTAAGGGTTAATCATATAATTAAATTACATATTAACTTCTTAAATATATGAATCATGTTCTTCATTTACGTGATAACAAATTTTGTTCCTTATATTCTTAAATTAATTCTAATTTTAGAATCATCACTTATTTATTTCATATTATTTTTAAATAAATTTTAACCCCCATCCCACCCCACCATAAATTATACAATAACTAATAAAAACATCAATTAATTATTTAGGGCATACCAAATTTTTAACGGAAACAGTTTAATAGTTCTAAATAATATCTATTCATTTTAAAAAAATAATTGGACTTTTAAATTAATTAATTTATTGAATATAAATTATTTTTAAATAATTTTTTTTATTTTTCACTATTCATTTGAAAATCAATTTTTGTAAAAAATCTCAAATTTTCACTCTATGTAAATATTGATATTATACTTTATAAAATGGTATTTAGTTTTTCAAATTAAAATTATAAAATTTTGAAATTAAATTTTTAAATAAGACCTTATAACAATGTTTTTAATTAAAACTAGTACACTTTTGATTTAATTTTTTTTATTTTTATAAATAATATAAATACATTGATAAGAATGAATGTTATTTATTCTTTCATTATTAGGGTTGTTTTAAAATATCTTGGTAAAATAAAATCTAACTCCTCTTTGTGAGAATTTTTCACCATGACCATGTATTCGGGTGGCTCTCAAGCTAGAACAACCTCAACCATTGTTGGTTCCATTATCACTACAATTTTTTAGAATAAATAATCTAAAAAGTGAAACAATTAAATATATAATAAATAATTCATTATATTCCAATAAATATGGTACTCTTGAAGCATTACACGGACCATTTTCAAGTGTCTCAGATGCGCCACATTTGTCATAGGGTAAATATGGTTCCTTTGAAGAAGACTGTCACAGAGTGGTCCAATAAGTGATTGAAGGAGGTAGTTTATAAGTACCAAAAAAATATCTTTATGTGTTAAAAATGTAAAAGGGTATCCCTATTATATCATGGAAACTATATAAGATTTAAAAATCTTCCACCGGTACATCCTCCTCTCAAACATAGAGATACTGATAACCTATCCTAGGGTAAAACACTAAGAACCACTGCACTCATAACAAATGATTGAATAAGTAATAAATTCTAAAGAGTGTGTACTCATCCCTGAATTTCAACTAGTTCAGGTGACATAAATCATTATCTGGCCTCAAATATTTATTTCCCTCTTAGGTGAACAATACTTGGGTCCCCAGGTGAACTCACTAGGTCCGATAAAATGCATTCCTTCAATATATCTCTAACCACGCCTTCATGTCACAAAAATTCACATAGTAATCTAATTTGTTAGTGTAGATATAATTATGTTCATAGTAGTTGATCAACGTAAAAAAAAACATTTAATGTGGATATATTCTTGGAATATTCTCTAGGAAGAGGTCATTATACCTTTACCACATTGTTGGAAACAAAATATTATAGAATCTGTTGCTCTATGCGTCATACTAGATAACAAATAAGAAATCAACCGTATCATCCTTCTGAAAAGCTCATCCTTCTCTACGTATTAACCCTTTTTTCCATAGAAGGAAAATTACATCCCACTTACATGATACGTTATAAACCCCACAGTTAATTTTTTAATTACCAGGGATGGGAAAAAATATATACATACTAATAAAAACATTATTTAGTCTAACTAAAACTACAGAAAGATTCCACATGATGTTTTATCACTTCCAAGACTCAGGTCGCACAGTATTTTGAAGGTTGTGGTCCCCAAACCTCCTTGAATGATCATCCAAAAAATATGGTAATTATAAAAAATCTCTAAATGTATCATCAAAACTCAATCATGGGTTATGTTGGCGGAGTTTTTTGAATGAATCTATGATTAAAAAGAAACTAGACTAGTGAAGACATGTGTTTTACCTTGAACAACAACAACAAAATTTGGCTCAGAAGTTCTTCATGATCAAAACCATCATTATCATTTCCTTACCTATGCAACTTGACAAAGTATCGCTCTAATACTTTAGATCAATAAAATATAATCAAATAAACAATTCAAATGAACTCATATGAAACACCTCAATATTATCCTCTTTGTGTGACATTGAATTCCCTACAAGGTTTTCGATCACATTACAAGAATTTGTCCTTGTGGGGGAAGTGTCCCTCTTCCTTATGGACATGATGTTATAGTGAATACCACCAACACATGGCTCTACCAACACCCCATTCCACCATATAAATTTACAGTCTTTAGGACCAACATCAAGAGGGGTCCTGTCTAGGTGGGAGATTCACATCAAAGGCTCACACTATCCCTCTACTACCAGAGTTGGGAACTATGATCATAGTGAATCCAAAGAAATATCTATCACTATGAATCATTAATTACACTAAGAATAGGTATATCAAATACTGGTATTGTTAGAATTAACCGCTTGTTAACATTATTGGGTTAATCGACCAAAACTATCATAGGTTTTTTGACATGATATTTGACTAGTGTACAAATCCCTCACTATCCCCTAGAGGAGACGCTTCCTATACAGATCCAAAAACAGAATCCACGTCGCCAAGGGGATCATAAACCTTATCCTGCTCTTGAATACTTTATTTCACCATGGAATCATCCAATGATATTCAAGATTCACTATGGTATAATGAGAATATATGGAGATATGACTAAAGAAGGGAATTGAAAACAAAACTAAATTTTATATTATTAATATATCAATTTTTATATTACTTCCATTTTCTATATGATCTTATTCAACAAGAATTTTATTAGAGTCCTAGTAAATTGATACATCAGATACAACATCAACATTGGTTTCCCTATGGGAGATAAATACTAATGAAACATACACTTTATTCCCCATTTTCCGCAAACAATACTCATAGGTAAAATGTTTCCATATGTATGTCCTAAAATGACCTCTATGATATAACTCTATCATGTCCCAATCAATAAAGTCATTTTTCACAATATATAATTCAAATATGACCCTACAATACTAGCTCCAATAGGCCATAATATATCGACAAGTTCCGAGTTGGCATCTCATAGACATAGGTGTCCTTAGAAAAAAACAAACAATACACACACATAGATAAAGTCCCCCAACACCGTGTGTAATAGTAAAATACAATTGGTACCACAATTAATTCATAAAACTATATACTATAATCTAAGAATTAAATGAGTCTTGTTAATCAAATAGGCTAAATAAAAGACCATATGAAATATCAATGCATCAAACATGTAAATGAGGACGAGATTACTATAAAATTAAACAGCTAGTATGAACCATAGACTTTATAGCTCATCTATTTTCTACCTTCTCTTATTCCCCCTAAGACACCATAAAAATGAATTTTTTATACATAATAGATTACATGTGCAGAAAAATCCAATGCATTGGTGGTTATAACAATAGTACTATGGAACATTAATGTAAAAACATAATTTATATAGAGATTAGTTACATCATTAATTAAATGTATGTTAATCATCCTAACATACAAAATAATATTATAAAAATAACCTAGATAAACTCTAGATAGACACTTAGTGTCATGTTAAGGTTAGGATTCACTATTTTTGTAAGATTATACTGGAGTCTCAGTAGTAGAACTCACCCATTATAAATAATTTTCTGCTCCATTCCATCCATGGAAATAATTATGTAAGTGGTATCAATCATAGCCTACTACTACACTGATGGCACTCAAATGAGATATCATACATGTCATTCCTTGTTAATAAGAAGAACATTTTTTGAACTCAAATGATCTTAACTCTCAGATAAGGGATCTCACATAGGTCCCCTAGGGTGTAATATTCCAACATGGAATTACATACAAAACACATTATAGAAAACTCATGTATATTCTTCATGGTCATTACTAAAACCCCACATAGGGAAAAAGATGAAAAAGATAAAGGATCACACCCCAGGTCACATTGAGGGTTTCCTCAACCGTATTCGAGTATAGTCCCATTGAGGCGATCACATCATATGGTTAAGATTTGATGCATCTCTACACCCACCTAGGTACAACACATGGGAACACACCCACAAATATTTTGATCAGTGAATCTGACCCATAATAAATTTTCTAAAGGAACACAT
This sequence comes from Viscum album, assembly GCA_963277665.1. NCBI lineage: Eukaryota > Viridiplantae > Streptophyta > Magnoliopsida > Santalales > Viscaceae > Viscum > Viscum album. Next base: position 1,677,515,109 of record OY728143.1, on the reverse strand, counting down.
CCAATCTTATTATAAATATGAAATGGGATGAACTGACTCTCGAAAATCCCCTCTGAGCAGTACACGGTGTGTCCCATGGGGTACAAAATGTGTCTCTCAAAATCTAGTTCTATCGGTGTCTCACTGTCTGACATAACATACATTTCTCTAAATGCACATAGTGTTATTTAAGATACATTGTGTGTAGAGATTACTATAAATACACAATGTGGTATTTAATATATGTGTTGTTTTTTATGGAACAAGCCCATTTATTATGGACCATGAACGTGTACTTAAGGCATGACCATGTACATTGGTCGTGTCTATGTACTATCTAATGTACATGGGTTGTACTTCACATCATAGGACATGTGGGGTGTTGGGATGGTACCCAGTTTTTTTCATCATTCCATACAAATGCTCCCACCAATTTACATTGTGGGGGGCCATACAAGGAATTTGGTGCCACATGGACATCTGTGTGCGTACTCCAAGTACAAGATGATCTATTCCCTAGGGGACACATAGTGTTTGAATACATTAGACAGTGTATTCCACTACAAGGATTATAGGGTGTGTATTTCACACACACAAAGAAAAATTTATATTATTCACACCACATGTGAGTAAATCCCCACGATGTGTGATATGTAACCTAATTTTTAAACCCTTACAGCTACTCATTGGAATTTATATAGAATGTGATTAATTTTACAATAAGGAATGTAGTTTAGGTATTTCCAGAATCCAGAGTTCCTCACATAGTTCTGATTATGCCACATACACCTATTATTACAACATATGTCTTTATAGGGAACTTTGATCTTGGGTGACCAAAACTGATCCATTTCTATTGCACATATTCAGGTAAACCATTTCCATTTTTAATCTCCCCTCACCACACAACATCATTCCTCTATTCCGAACTATAAATGATGGATCCCTATATAATTGAAAACCCACTTTCTTCATCTCTCACACCAACCTTTTCATTGATCATAAACCCAAACCCAAATTATCGATCCATTTTTTCAAATAGGTATTTCTCAAGGAGCTCTCATCAAGTATTTGTCTAATAACTAGAAAAAAAAAGATAATTACAATGAACATCTAATGAACAAAGGAAGAAAATAACATAACACAAAAATAGGAATGATCCATGGCTATTTATTAGGATGAACATAATCCCTTTTCATTATAATGAAAAATTAATATGAAAAAATAATGAATAATAAACATATATCCTCAGTCCCAATATTCTAGGATGATAAATTAATACCAGCATTTCAAACATCGATCCACAAATCCATCATGTTGGATGGATTGATTTGAGTTTCATAATGGACAATAATTGGTTGATAGAATAAACAAAACAATATACTAACTCATTTTTGGATCAATATATGGTAATTAAAAGACTTATGTAAATATTATTTGTAATATCCAAGAAAACCTTTATTTAAGATGACCATCATGGTACTTTGATCATCAATCCATGATCTCGTAGTCATCTACTGACGCAACCAGCATCAGATCTCTCCATACCATCATTCTATATATGTATTAATCTTACCCATGTGTTGTAAATAAATAGGATTTTTATAGAGGATATTTTTTCATTTTCATATAATATGTAAAAAATATATATTAATTATTTTACCCACCTAATGTTTCACATAATCCAAATACTATATGCACACAAATGTTATTCTATGCCCAGGTTAAAACCCACATTCACTATTGAATTTATATCCTCGAATTTCCATTTGATACACCATTCAATAGATATTTAATTACTTCAGAAAACTATCCTTGTGTGAAATTATTTAATTCATATTCTTAATAGGGTCATACCAAGGGTCTTAGAGCCCTGGAATTCATCATTGAATTATCCTTTGACATCAAAAATATTCTAGGAAATATTCCAAAGTATTATTGGGTAAAAATAGAGTCTAAACATGATCATACTCTAAGACATTCTTAAGAATGATTATGTTCTAAAATAAATGAGGCCACTTAAAGATGAGGTTATCATTTTATCCAGATTTTTTCATTGATTTTTTCATTTTTTTATTCATCTAAATCTATTATATTCACTATAATATAAGTAATCTAGTATCAACAAAAATAATGGTATTTAATTATTATTATGATTTGCCAACTTTCATTCATTCCATCATATGGAAAACAATTACACTACTCATGTGTATGTATGAAATACCCTCTCTATATATTGGTGTAATTCATATTTCATAAACATTTTATTTGGCTTGTTATAAAGGTGTAATTTATTTAATATATATCTTATTTTTAAAATTTTCATTAATTATTAAATATAATATATCATCATATATTCTTACCCTTTCATCCAATTAAAATTTATAATTCCTCTAATGTGTTTGTTTGGACTACCACCTCCACAAAGGGGTTCAAATAATTATTCTATTAACACAGTGAATTGATGACTGTAAAAATTTATATAATGAATAAAATTTATATACATGAACTTTTTAACATTATATGGATTATGGAACAATTTTATATCTCCTTAAATATGGGAAAATAATCCAATGTCATTTTTATTAAATTGACATAACAACAATAAGTAATCAATTTAAGAATGAACAATTAAATTAAAGGATTTGAAATTATTTTAAAATAACCATAAAAATTAATATATATGAATAAAATATTAAGAAAATCTTTAATAAATTTAAATTCATTGTCGACGAGGAACTATCTTATATGAAAAGGTAGGGACCCAATTTAAGTTATTTTTATTACAATATAATTTTATTTATATATTGTTTATGTTCACACATCCTTTTGGAAAATTATATATTAATCATCACTTAAACCCAATATATATTTCTATCCTCTAGTTAATCTATTGTTTCCATTTTCATATTCAATTTCTTCCCTATTTGAAGGAAGAACTAACAAAAATGTTTCATGTAAGGGAAAATCTTTTTAAAATTTTGTTTTGGTGTTTTCATTTTAATACTTTTTTTCATGAAAATATTTCATTTAAAAAACATTGTATAATCTTTTCAATATTATAAAAATATTTAACTAATACATTTGATAGATGTTTGAATTTATATAAAAAGGATTAAAAGTAATCATCTTTTAGTTTTGGAATGAAGTACTTTTTACCAAAGGTGTTAATGGAAGCATTGTTTTGACATATGTAACATGAAATAATATTCCCAATGTAATGACTAATCATTATTCTGAAGTAAAAAATACACATTTCCCATTTTACTTTCAATGAATCCTATTTTCTCAAAATTTTATCAATTTTTTTAAAAATAGATATCAGATGAAAAAGTTATAATTAGATGAACTGGATCAAAATAATTTTAAAATTTGATTTATAACAAAATTATTACACTAGTTTCAAAAGAAGATATTTTTATTGTATTACGTATAATTTAATTCCAAAAGGAATTGTTTTACTATGAAATATTTATTTATGATGAATCAATTATACTCTATAATCCAATAATAAAAATAGATTATTCATTATTTTCAGACGATTTCTTTTCTTATGATCAAATCGTATTTCACTCTTCATTACATAATAGTCCATATTTTTATTATCCTTTAAAATATTTTTAATATAATTGAATTATTTAGAATCATTTATATTGCAGTCATGATGTTTCAACCATATAGATTTTAAATATAAGGTATTACGTTTAAGGAATATTATTATGAATGTTATTTTATTTATTGGGTAAATATTGATTTTTGATATTCTTGATTAAATATTATAAATTATAAATACATTTTGAGAATGAATTGTATTAATAAATAAATACATGAGAATGAACATGACGTTAAACTTTTTTGGGCGGTCATAATTATAAATATTGATACAATGTATCAAATTATTTATCGAGACAATATAAAAATGAATCCTAACTAGATGGTTATATAGTTTACACCTACCCATTTAGAATAAATGATTTTTATGGAGTGTAATTGATCATATGATTCATTATATTTTGTTTTAGAGGACATGATCATGTATGTTTAAAATTATTCATATCATTGAATAATAATTTATTTTACATTATCTACGTGATTTATATTTTTATATTATCCATGTAATTTTATTCATCTCTTGATTTTTTTTGAATGGAATGTGTTTAGAATATCCACTCTTCCATATTAACTATGGCTTATTTACACATGATATATGCCCAAGTATGTTACCCTTATTGATCATATGAGATCAAAATTTATATGATATACATTCATCAATATATTAAGGATGATATTATTATTGATATGATGAATGTTATAATGTTTCATATGTTTCGCATTATGAATTTTTATTCTAATATAGGAATCAATTGTATATCTAGTTTTCCAGGAATGCTTAACTTATCAATCATGATTAATGAAATAACTTACATATTTGACCAAATTCATAAATTAAATATTGGGTATGGGTTACATTATTCTATGTGTTATAATTTGTATCATAAAATGTTAAGTATGAGCCTTAGAGACAAGATTACAAATAAAGATAGGTAATGTGAGAATGAGGTTTTCCTCTTATGTTATTTGGAATCATCTATCGTTAATGAGATTTTAATTTTTTTAATTAGTATCAATGATGATTATGAACTAACTCATTTTATTTATTTTTTAGATATAACACATAGTTTATTAAATTAATCAACAATAGTAGTAATTTTGGATATTTCCCTACTATGGAATCCAACATAGTAAGTGTTGGAACTATGTAGATCATGAAAATATTATGCTGACTCACTCAGGTCATGAAAAACAACTTTTCATGTAAATATAATCATATTGTTATTCAATAACATTCACCAATGTTGTATCCCTTTAATGTGACAAACCCCACTGTTATTTAATGGAAATACCAATCCATTGGTAGATGACGAAAATGATTATTCCCTTAAATTGATAATTATTTCATTGGGATGTATTAAAAGGTGAGAGGTTATTCTACCTGTTTAATGTACAAAGGGATATGTTTAACAATATTGTCAAATTTATCTTGAACAATATAGGTTTTACTGAAATATAATTTTTAGAAATAAAATCTTTTAATGTAATATTTTTTAATAAATACATTACTCAGGAGTAGTGAGATATAATGTACTAGAGATTCCTCACATTAAGTTAGTAGAAAAAAATAATGTAATATATATAATGATTGAAACATTATAGGATTATCAAGTCATGTTGTAGTTTTCTATAATTAATTATAAATAAAAATGGAGTTATTGTAGAATAAACAAGTATGTTTCTTATGTGTGGGGATAATTATCCTACTAGTGATGTTATGTTGGAAGGTGTTGTATATGAAATTATGATATACAGAATTTACCTCTCTTATGAATAATTTGAAATATATATACATCTAAAAATATTTAAATACAAATTATCAATTATATATATCAATATGAGGTAAAGGTGATTGCTATAATTTCTCAAGGATTATGATTTCTCAATACACATCCACCATAAAAATGAAAATAATGTGGTTAATTTGTTAAGTATGAAAGATCATATAATTTTTACTAAAAAGTGGAGAGAATAAGAACCTACATTAGTAGATTTGATAAATTTATATATAGGAATAATTATAGAAAGGTGAAATATATTTATTTTAAATGATTTCGAAAACATTTTTATTAGAGAAAAAATAATGTTCTTAACTTCATGATAAAAATTTTCCAAATTAATTCACCATCTTGAATAAATGGAAGTTTATAAGAATATTCTATAAATATCATATATTAAAATTTTGATACATTCCCTAAGTTTAATAAAATATAAATATAAAATAGAATAATTAGATGAGGCTCAAAACTCAAATTTCTCAACAGTCTTTATCACAGAAAAATATATCAATATTTGAAGGAACATTTATGGTTGGATAATATTAAATAGGAAAATAAAAAATATATATCAAGATACATTTATTTTCAATATGTTACTGAAGTGAAAAAACATCATAATGGAGTAATAAAACCTCTACCTATTTCAATATGGAAGTGGGATGATATGGATGTGGTATTTATCACTAGATTGTCATAGACACCAGAAAGAATTATACCATTTGAATTATTATGGATATGCATACACATTCCAATAATTTCTATTTCATAATGTAACATATACATCTAAAAAAATCATTCAAGACTATATATAAATGATGTTGTGGGTATTTATGGTGATCCTCTTTGATTGAATCTAAACATGTCCCAAAATTTATATCAAAATTATAGAAGGATATTTTGATGTCTATATAGACAGATCAAAATTTGAAAACATATTATAATCATCAGATATATAGACACTCTAAGTGGACTATTAATATATTAAAATGCATATAGAGGTTTTTTCACATCATATTCTTGGTAGGTGGAACTAGTATTTAGAATTGACAGAATTTATATATAAAAATAGCTTTTGTTCAAGAATTAAAATTTAGACATATGAATATTTGTATTCAAATAGATTTTATACAAACAAATTTGGGATAAAATTGGTGAAATTAATATTTTAGGAAACAAACTGATGACGATAAAATAATTAATTCAAAAAGTATTCAAAGTCATGTCATGGAAGGTCATTTTAAGAAAAAACGCTATTCAGTTAACTCAATAAAAGAATTTATAATTTCAAATGTGATATTATTTTTATCTGGAAGGTATCTCCAAGGAAGGGTGTTATATGATTCATAATGAATGGAATTCTATTTATAATGGACAATAGTCCTTTTCATGGAAAATAATCTTTTCATTAATGGAAAACCCCAAAAAAAAGTTTATTTCAAACATATGGGTTTTGAAATTCTAGAGTTCAAGGGAATAACCTACTAAAATTAACATAAAATCAGTTTTTGAAGATCAAAAACTGGTGTACAAGGTAATTATCCCTCCACTAATACCAGTGGTGTCAATAGAATATTTTGTAAAGTCACCTTCATTCCTAGTCTGACCAATATGAGTTCCTTGGTTGAAAATATTATGTAATTCCTAACATGATAAGTCTTCTACCAATATACACTTTTATTCACATACAGAAACCCAACTACTAATGTGGAATCAGATTCAACTTTAGAAATCTGAATTTTACCATCCACACATTGAATAATAAAAATTATCATATATCTTTCCTATACTCTAATATAAGTACATGACCTAAAAATAACTAAATCCCAATTTCATTGAATCCTTCCCGTCTCTCACTATATCATCCTTATCATCTCAAAATAATAGATAATACATCAATAATCAATTTTATCTATGTAATGGGTGGTTTCCATTTTACCCAATTTCACTAGTTTTCTCCATCATCATCCATATTACTATACAACCTTGATAGAAACCATTATTGAGAAGCAGATGAGGCTCAAACATTTATAAGTGAGCCTATTTTTACAACATGTTCCATAACTCCCACTATGTGAAATGGATGGAATATCATATTCCCTCTCAATCCTTTTTCGTAACCCCACAAATAACCCAAAACATTGTTGAAAAAAACATTGCATGATCCTTTACCTATTCCCGTTGTAACCCTGAACCCTAAAACCAGGCCTCCAAAAAGTCTTATATTGAATCTAAAACTCCATTTAATCTCATATCGTTGCCTATATAATTCCATATCCCCATTTCAAACACACCATTAAAAAATAATTGACAAATTGATTCATGTTGGTGTGTTTCAGAAAACAGGCATCAAGAGACATGCTTAATAAAGTATAATTAATAATTTTATAAAATTACAGAGGAAACCGGGGAAAAAGATTTTATGATGAAAAACAACTCACATCTATTCATGAGGTAAAATTCATGAAATTTTAAATAGAAATATTTTTTGTTGGTACAAATTTAACACATAAAATCAAATTATAATATGTAAACATTTTTGTCTAATGAAATAATAACACAATACACATCGATTTATAAAATAATGTAATTAAATTATAATTTACCTATTTTAATACAATTATTTTTAATTCAGGAGCTTAATTTTTTAATATAATTTTTAAAATTATATAATGTTACAATTCTGGGAGTTTTTATAAATTGTTGATTTGTGTTTGATTAGTGAGGAATACTAATTTTACATAACTGCAACATTTAAAAAATTATAATGATATATGAATAACATGTAATTTTATAAAAAAAATTAGAGAGAAAATATATATTAAGAAATAAATATGTGGAAAATAAAAATATAATGATTAATATTAAATTATATTTTTTAAATGTTAGAAATCATGGTAATGTTTATTTTCAAATAAAAAAAATTAATTTTTTTCCTTTAATCAATTTCTAAAAATGTATCATTAAGGTATATTAATGTTTTATTAGTATATAATTCTAAATATATTTAACATAATGTAATTAAAATCACTATAGATGACATTTTATATCACTTTTATATGAAATGTTTTTTATGTTTAAAATAATTATTTTTTAAAAATGATTTTCATTGTGTTTTGTTAACTAATATTAAAATTAATTTCATTCAATTATATAAGTATAATAATTTAAAATGTATTATTTATTTTTAATAAACAATATTAATATTATCAAATAAGTTTAACTTTTTTTTAATTTATTGTAATAATGGTAAATTTTTGTCACCTCGGTTAAGTGTAAAATGAGTTAAAATTGATTCTAATAAATTGATAATTCTTAATGATAAATTAAGTGAAAGAATTAAACAATTTTTATAGTTTAATTCAGATCATATCCTTATATAATTCAAATAAATAATAATATGGAGCCTTTTAAATAATGAAATATACTTATATTTTGGAAAAACATCACTTAATTCCATGTTTCTCCCTCCTCTCATATATAAAAGAAAATTTATTCTTCTCAATTATTAAAACAAATTGAACCCTATATCTCATAAGAAACCTTCCCAAAAAAATTCCTACATACCGGAACATATTTTTTTTTCTTTTTTTATAAACCCTAAATGATCATAATTTGTATTGTGGTGTAAGCTGATGGTGGTCCCATGATAAATAAGTTTTTTTACTTGACTCTTTAATTTTTTTCCTTTTTCCACAGACATTAAATATATTTAACCCATAAAACATAATTAATAAGGTAACAATAATATACTATTGCTTTATTGTTATTATTTAAATATTATTTTCCTCCTTTACATCGAATGGAAAATGAAAATATCATTTGTACATGCGTATGACCAATGATCTCCATGTAGCAGCATAATTAATTGTAATCACTATATTTCATTTATGGTTATAAAGATTGAATTTATGAAATGTATATGATATTACTGGAATAATTATTATTCTTTAAATATAATATTTCTTCTAACTTCTTAACCTTTCTTCAACTGGAAAATGATAATGTTTCTGCTCTGTACGTGTGTACTACCACCTCCAAAAAAATGTTATCATGTATTCATCTATTACCACCATAAATGGGTTATTATATAATTAAATATAATGAATAATGATTATATTAATTATATTAATTTAATTCTAGTTATTATAGAACTATTAAATAGGATATTTGACGAAAAATAATACATTGTTGTACTTTTGGATAAACTATCTTAAAAATCACAAATAGTCGACTTAAGAATGAACGAATCAGTGAATGGAGTTAAAGTTGTTATAGTAAAACATTAAAAATATAATATATGTGAACATTTCTTTAATCAAGGATTTATAAAAAAAATTATTCTATATTTCTAAATATGTATAACAATGTAGAGAATCATGGTACAATATATCTAATTAAATCTATTTTTTTTATGGATTGTTTAATTTCAATTTTCCCTTGAGAATATTATATTATATTATTATTTTGAACACGATATATTTTATTTTCTAATGGTTATCTTGGGTATGACATGTTTATATTCCATTTATTTTCGTACTGGAAAGAGAATCAACAAGTAAGATATATGTTATGATCTTTATTTTAAAAATAATATATTGATGTTAAAATTCCATCCATTTTCTTCCTATCAATATTTTCCATAAAATAATTTTAATATGATATAGTTGTTTATTAAATTAATTTATTCCAAATTTTAACATTTTTACAATGTTTTAGTTGTATATTATTATCATTTTCAAAAAATATGTTTTTTCTAGAAAAGTTGTGAATGAAATGTTTTTTTAACGTACACCAAATGAATAACATTTACCGCTTTCTTGATAACACTTAGCTTTAAAGCTTCCATTACAGGATTCCAGGGGTAATATTGTTGAAATTTTTTCCAATTTTTTTAGTATTATTTAATAAAAATGATATCATAAAAGTTTTATTATCTTCTTAATATAAAAGAATTTTTTTAAAAAATTTATTTATAAATCCATTCTTACACAAATAAATATAGATATTATTTTGAATTTATTACCTCTATGTTATTTTAAAAATGATTGGTTTTCATATAATTCTAATGATTAGATGGTCTTCTATCATCACATACTAATAAAGGAATGTTCCTTCATATTATTTAAATTATTTTGATAATGTTCCCAATTACTCTCTTTTATTCATCGGATATTTTATTTTTTCTATATGTCCATATTATTAATTTCATGGATCAATTCAAGAATAATTTTTTTTAGAATGATGTTATTTCAATTGTATGCCATTTTTATAAATGATATCAGTTGAAAAAATATAATTGAGTAATTTATGTTATTACTGTGAAAAGTATTAATTTTTTATATTCCTAATACAAATTGGAAATTTGTTATGTAATTTTGAGAATAAATTATATTGATCATTAAACATATTAAAATTCATAGTACATGCATGTAATGGATGGTGCCTCACCATTGATTTTCTATTATTTATTACATTGTCTTATGAGATAAAATATGAGTAATTCCATATTAGATTTGTACATGGTTTACAAAAACCAATTTATTAATAATGAAGTCTTCGTTATAATGTCATGATTGTAAGACTAATGATATCATGGTTGAGAGTATATGATCATGAATTTCAATAATTATTTATTTTAATTATAATGAATATATTTTCCTTTATCAATGTTATTTATATATTGACATTAACCATGTATTTTTATTGAACTCGGGTAGTTGATTGAATATCATGTGTTTTAGTTATCCACTATTCCATATGGATTATGCCTTATTTACACATGATATATCTCATTTCACAGAACCTATAGTGGTCATTTTATCACATATGTTATTTTTTTCATTCTCCATGATAATAAATAGTATTTTATAAATTATATTAAGGATGAAAGAATGTTTCTTATGATTTTTTTTATTATATTTCAAATGTAATTGGAGAATTACGTATGTAACTAGTTTCCTATGAGTTGTAAACTATTATTTATTATGTTTTTCTATACTTTGAATCTTATACCAATGAAATAAATAAATACCATCTCTTAGTTGTGGAGTTTGGTTTTCAGAGTAGTAGGCTACATCTCTATGACATAGTTTTTGGTTACAAACTATATTTTATAGAAATGAAATTCATCTCTAATAAAATAAGACTATTTTTATAAATCCTTCAATACCATAAATAATTTGGAATTGGATAGTTTTTTTCATATTTTAAAGGGATGAATTTAATTTAATTTTTCTGACATGGGGTACTCTGATTGTGGAAGTGAGAATCATGATTTGAAATTTTATATTTTTTTAAAAGTTTCATTTCATCACAATAGTACTTAATTATTTTTTCTATATGATTGAATTTCATATACAATATATTAAAAAATATTGGAAATGAAATATATTTAAAAAAATTAACATATATAAGTACTAATGGATAATAAATGGACAACATTCTAATAATATATTCATCTTACCAGAATCCAATATTCATTACTACTTTAGGTGGATGGAAATTTTGTGGATATCGTCAATCTAAATAAGTCTCACTTAAAATAAATTTAATTTAGGGAAATAATTCACTACGTATCATTGATCAAATCCATTGACTCATCCTTCAAATACTCCTTTAGATAATGTTCCATGCAATTTAATGACTTTAAGGTCGTATAAAAATAAAATTATATATTTATTTAGTTTTTCATCGTTGAGGATTATGTATCACTTTCAAAAGTATCATTCAACCCTCAACAAGGTGTATGTCTTATACCAAGTTTAATAAACACATTTATGGAACTATTATTAGGTACAGTTCTTCACTATGATCCATTTAATCACTCTAGTATGTTTTTACAATTTCATATTGCTAAGGTTCTCTGGTCATCACTCAGTTCTCTCCACCATAATATATTTTCCAAGGACTATTAATCTGTGTCCCTTCATAGAATCCCCTTCAGGTAGGATATGTTTCTGTAGCTCTGATTTCTTATGTTATATATCTCATGTCTCATCACCATACTGATTTTTCTCTTTGTTATTCGTTAAACTCTATCAGCGTAACACCCATTATGTTACTACCTTTATAGAGATATATTCATTTAACTATGTTGTCATAAATACCTTTCCACTTCATTTTTCATTTATCGTCCTTTTATCAGATTCCATTTACTAGTAATATTATTTAATTCTATTTTTCAAAATTACCATTGTTCATGTGTGCCTTTATTTACAACATAGCCTCTTAGTGCTCCAAAACATCATATTTCTTAAAAAATGTGTAAGTGGGTATTTATATGAAAGAACAGCATCTTTCAATGATACATAATCTTGTTGTTTCATGATTCATCATCTTCCCAATCACACCTACATGTGTCCCCTTTTCTAGGGCACTAAAAAATAGTGTAAAACTTTCGTGTAGTGCACTACCGCATAACAACACAAGACTTCGGCCTAACCAAACAAAGGTGCATAAAAATTAGTACGAAAACATTCTTCTTGTTTCATGGAAAAACATTAATAATAAAAATAAATATAATAATAACACAAACATTACCTACCTTAAAACCTAAAACCATATCTGTAGACTGAATATTTAAAAAAATAAAAACATTTATCTTCAGCATAGATGGCATTGGTTTCAATAGTTACAGCGAAATAGTACTCTTATGATCAAATTTAAAAATAAACTTTTTTAGGATTAATATTATAATATACCATTATAAAGTAATATTTTTTTCTCGTAATTGTGAAAAAATACAGAAATTGGGAGTTGAAAATGAAACTGTGGAATGATTTCATTAGATCGATTCTTATTATGGAAGATTTGGATGGCATTTTTTTTATTCAGAAAAGATTTATGGAATTGTTAGAAACATAATGATAATATGTTAATTAAGTGATCTTGTTCAATTATGTAGTTATTTGACCATGATTTTGGGAAACAATTATTTACATAGTCTTGAGGATGGTGTATTGAGAGTATGGTTAATGATGACTAAGATTACTATATTGACTTAATGGATTAGTATAAATTTTTCCCACATTTATGAGTATATCATCTAGCTCCTCTATAATTAAAAAATAATACAATTTTATTATTTCCAAATAGAATTATATATTCAATTCAATGATCTTTATTTATTTTTTAAAAAACCATGTTCATTAAAGAAAATATCTCATGTTCATAAGGGAAATCACCACTCTCCATGACAACTGGAATTTGAATTTTTTTAATCATTCAGGGTATACTTTTGGATCTGGAATTGCAAAGCAATCTACCTATTCTATATATTCGATTAGAGTATCTCTTAAAAAAATATGTCTGTGATAAGTGATTCACTTATACGACTACAATATTTAAATCCTCTTTTACATTGATACTATAAAGTATGATAAAATCTCAATTATATGAAAAACAAGATATGCATTGAATGTACTATATATTAAACCTAGAGTTACTACTATTGTTTTGTTTCTATATTATTGAATATCATTTTACAACTAGGATCACTTATGACTATTCCATTCTTAATGATATTATTATCTAAATAATAAGATCAATATCTTTTCAGTTGCTTGCTGATGTAACTATGATGATAAACCTGAACCATTAAAATTAATATCTTTTTATTTATTAGAGTTTCAACTTCTCGTAATAAGTTGTAGTGGAGTATTTTCTTCTTTATCTATTTTGGGATATCTAGTTTCATATTGAATAACCATAAATATTTGTTATTAGTCTTGTTGTAAATGTGTCATTTTCCTTCCCTCAGTTGGTAATTTATGGTCTTTTGATAACAATAGAGTCAAAGTTTCACCAATAATATAGAAAGAGTGATTTATGGAGTGGACGTAGGGATCATTGTGCCCCAACCCACTATAAAAAGATGTTTTCATTATTTATGATTTATCCTCTTATCATTTTCACATTGAGAAAGGAACTGCATATTTGCAAAAATAACAGTGACAGTCAGAAGTTATAATTTTGGAAGATTTTTTCAAAGACATAATCTACAACCCACTTGTGTTTCATTTTATAATGCGAGCTAACCATTGGTGTCAAAGGATAGTTTTGGGATAAAGATATAGAAAGCTCCAAAGAATAAGCTCTATACAAATTTTGTAATGTATAATCCTAAAGAAGGAATTTAAAAGGTATGTGCTCCATAATATTATGGTTAAAATTAAAAATTCATGAAATCATTAATGATTAACTATCCATAAAATCGTGGATTCAAATTATACAAAAAAATAATTACCCCTTATATGATTCTTGAGAAACCTGAAACATGGATAGCTGAAACATAATCTGGGTATGATATCAATTCAAAAGTGATGAATGATTTTACTTTTGGTCTTAAATTAGATGAATTCAATCATTTATTACAATTTCCAATTGCCTATGAAATGTGAAAAAATATATCATTTTGTTATGAAGGAACAGATAATATTAGACACATGAGGTATGCTAGAGAAAAAAACACAATTTTATACCTCTAGAATTTTTATAGAGAAAACATCACATTTATTAATTAAAGGGATACATAAATTTTCAATAATATAAATTCCTTATAAGAACCCATAAAACAATATGATCCTGCCTAGATATTACTCAGATTACATCCTTTAAAATCGAATGAAATATTTTCTATAATTTGGAAATCATCACATTTTAATGATCTGACAATGAAAGGCTAATTTTTACACTGATTATGTGTGGATAAAAAATGTAGCCTCAAACTGAAGATCATATTATTTGAGTTATGTATGAAAATACTTCTCTAAATGTGACATCTCAGAAGCAAAGAAGAAAAAAGTCGTGAAGACAAAATAGAGAAAAAATCTGATTCCTCAGAATCTGAAATGGAATTGTCTCAACTATCAAGAAAGATCATATAATTTTGTTTAAAAAAATATTGAATATTATTTATAAAATATATGAGGAAGGATGAAAAAGACCCAAAATAAGTTCGATGATAGGAATTAAAAAAATTGGTTTACGTCATACCATAATTTCCTTAATTGAAATATGAATGAAAACGGACAGAAAAGGTATATGAAATGAATAATGATTTTGAACCTAAAGGAAATAGAGATATTCAAGCTAAATGGATTGTATCTAGAGTCTCCAACATCTCATCAAAATATGATTTAGAAAAAGATAAAAGAATCTAAAAGGTCACATGTGATTTATAGAAAAATATTAAAAGGTACAAACTTATTAATCTTCTGATTCTGATTCTAATATATTCTTAAATTAAACATTAGATTAATAATTCTAAATTTTGGATGAAAAATATTATTACCTATTAAATAATAATAATTCCTTAAAAACACTTTTACTGTTATTTTAGGTGAAATACATACCATTCTAAAAAACATCATGATTTATCTAAAAAATTCAATTCATCTTTATAAAAAAGTATTGATCATGAAGATAAAATCATGGAATTACATGATGAAGATGAATCCTATTAAAGTGTTTACCTAGTTTTTACTATGTGATAAAATATCATAAATAATATTCATGGAACAAATCTCATTAAAATTGAAATATTTAGAATTTGAAGTAAGGTATAGAAATAATAATTGTATAAAAACAATTTTGTTCCCAACAACAAAAATGATACCAGTTTCTTTGGTAGAATAATAGTATATGCTACAAATATTTTTTATTTTAAAAATCTCCAGATTAATGGAATTTAAATGGATTTTTTTTCTAATAGTTCATCTGGATCTACTGATATATAATAGGGAAAAACAGATCAGATTTGGATTTCCAGATCATTTCTCACTAACACTATAAGATCCAAGAGGATATGGGAACTAATTTTTTTTCTAATTACTTATTCAGGAAACAGATAAAAAAAAGTAAGGTTATATGGTATTTGGAAAATTTATTTTCCATGAATATGAGTGGACACTCAAGAATATTTTATACAGTAACTCAAATGGATGGAAGACTAGTAATTTTTTTAAAAAAATTTGAATAGAAAAATTGTTGGAGTTGTAACTATTAGTGGTCCAAAGATAATCTCAATCAAGAAAGTATTTTATGTGCAATGTTTAAAGAAAAATCTACTAAGTATCTCTAAATTCTCTGATGATGGATTTTGTGTTGTTTTATCTATCAGTTATTTCTCTGTGATTAATGATATCTTGCTTAAAATAATATCACAATGAACTAATAATTATTGTATGCTCAATTGAAATTCCATATGTAAAAAAATTGAATTGTTTAACTACTAAGACAAATGGATCATGATTTAGAAAAAAAGACATGGAAATTATAATATCCATTCTTTACATAAATTATCTAGGAAACAATTGGTTTCTGATCTTCCACATCTTATGTTTAACAATGAAATATTCTGTGGTGCATACCAAATTAGCAAGTAGTACAAATCTTTCTTCAATTTTTTAACAAAATTACTACATCTATAACCATCAGAGATTATCAACATTGATATGTTTGGACTATCCATAGTAGAAATATGGGATGTTAAATTATGCTTGTATATTTTAGTATATTTTTATTATATATTTACTTGCATTTATTTTCTAAAAGTCAAAAGTTATTTATTCAATAGTTTTTAATGATTTACAAAAGTTGTCCAAAATGAAAAAGGTTTTAAAATAATTTCATTGGAAAGTGATCATGGTGGGGAATTTTAGAATCAATAATACAATTATTTTTCCCCAATGTTTTTTATTCAACACACCTTATTTTCACCAAGAACACATCAACAAAATGAAATTTTTGAAAGGAGAAAAATAACAATTCATGAAATGCAAAGGACTATGTAGAATGGATAAAATCATCCAACACATTTCTGGGCAGAAGTTGTAATCACACCCATCAATATCATGAATAGTGTTTTAATAATCTTTATTTTCTAAAGAACCCCATATAAAATTTTGAATTAGAGAAAAAAAAGTAATTTACTTTAATATATTTGGTTGAAAGGTTTATTTCTTGAATTCTATGGACTACCTTGGTATGTTTAGGCCAAAAGCTGATAAATGAATATTTTTGGGATATTCTTCTAACTCTAAAGATTATAATTTTTTTAATAAAAAATTAAATGATTATTGATTAATTAGTTCATGTGAGGTTTTATAAAATTGAAACATTTATTAATGATAAACATCATACAGATGAAGTTAATGAATCATTTGACAAAATGAGACAAGAAATCAATAAAAATGATTTTGAAAATAATATTAATAAAATTCATCCAAGTTCATTAGAACATGATAGCAAGGATCCTAAAACTAACTTTCCTAAATAGTTTATAACATTAAATCACAATCCTCTAGAAACTGTTATAGGAGAACTAGAAACAAGAATTAAAACTATAAGAAATCTAAGAAACCTAGCAGAATTTTCTACCTTTCAAAATTAGTTAGATCTTAAGATTGTTGAAGATTCATTAAAAGATGAAAAATGGATGATAGAAATGTAGGAAGATATAAAACAATTCAAAAGTAAGGATGTTTTATAACTAGTAGATATACCAAACAATTATCTAATTATTGTAACCAAGTGGGCCTTTAAAAACAATCATGGGGATCAAGGGATCATTGTAAAGACCCATAAAATTCAAGGGAAATTTTTTCTTAATTTTTTTTGGGATTTTACAAGAACGCGGTTTCTGACGGAACCTCCTTCCAAGGCCTTGTGTGCCCAGAATATTTATCCGAAGTTTAGCACGTGTACATTCAGTGAACGAACGAGCGGGATTTCCTAACTTTTGAATCGGTGGTCAGAATCGAATTCCGAGGGCACTGATGGAATCGCAGCGACAATAATTGCTTAGGAACACCTTTTCTGGAGTTGCGTTCACACGGTAGAAGTTATTAAAAATTGTGGAAGTTAAAAATAAAATTGAGCTACAAATTTTATTTTTACTAAGTGATTAACCTTTGAGAGGAAGTTGGGGAAACCACCCAAGTGAGGTTATGAGGGCGGTGGGGCCCACACAAACCCCACACCTTCATTTTACCTAACCCCCCATAACCCACCTTCTAATGACTTAGGTTTAATTACTTATGTTAATTATTTATTTGAATTTCAAACTTAAGGCTTCAGTAATAAAATAAGAGGTGGCTTATTTTATTATTGGGGGGTTTTGTGGTGGTGAGTTTTTGGGAGAAAAAGAGGGGTCTTGAAGTTCTTCGTTCTTCGTCGAAGAACGCGAAGAACACACCGCCGCCGATGAGGAACGCCGACCTCCAACGACGGATGACGGTGAAAGAAACCTTCCTCGGAGATCAACAAATGCCGACGATCATTTTCTTCTGCGACGATCAATTCCGCGACGTCCCTTTCTGTGAAAAACCCTCGCTCAACGAATTTTATGAGGTAGGGGATTTATTTTTGATGTTATTCATGAAATCTTCTGTTGTCGTTCCTCGTTTCAAATTGGACCGCTTGATATTGATTAACGGGAGGGGGACAGACCGCACAAACACGGCCGACCCTCCTCCCTTATCTTTGTGTTGTTGCGGTTCGAAGGAAAGTGGTGTGGTACCGTTGCACCGCACGGGATCCTGTGGCAAGGATGGGCGGCGCCGTCGCGCCACGCAAGAGAACCAAAAAGGCACCGCGGCCGGAACGGGGCCACGGCGGAGGGGCGCAGCGGAGCAGGGAGCGGTGGACGGTTTTTGGCCGCTAGCGTCGAAGCAGGGGGACGAGACCACGTCAGTCCCAAGGCGGCACCAGCAGGCCGGCCAGTGCATGCCGGCCGGTCCGGGGAGAAGCTGGGGGTTCGTAACCCCTGGCTGGCCGGACAGCAGCGGCCCCCCAAATGGGGGCTGCGGTTACGCAACAGGGGGGCAGCGCCCCCCCCCCCCCCCCCCCCCCCGCCCCAAACCGCTCGGTCGTTTCGGCCAAGCCACCTGGATGCACTTGTCGCGCCAGCGCGCCGGGCCGGGTCGGGCCACTCCAGCCAGGCCAGGCCGCGCCCAGGCGGGCCGGACCCAGACTCGGGTTGGGTCGACCCGGTTCGGGCCGACCCATGGGGTCTCGAGCCGGGTCGGTCCGGGCCCAAAACCCCCATTTTCGGACCTCTTTCGGTCTTTTTCCCATAACATGGGATACATACCTCCGATAGATGCACCGTCAGCTGCGATGCGATTTTTGGATCGAGAAGGTCATTTTGATATATCACACTAAAGGTTTCAGAGTACTTTGGGCTCGGCCGGGTTGGTTCGAACACAAAACCAATCGGGCCCTCGGAGCGGAAACACTTATAACTTGAGCTCCGGACGTCTGATTGACGTGCCGTCGACTTTGTTAGATTCCTCTTAGTGAGTCGGACCTTTCGGATTACTCCGATCGAGGATTGGATGCAGTTGGAGTATGTTTGGGATGGTTTGAACTTAAAAACCAACCGGGCCCCTAGGACGAAAGAGCCAATAACTCTCAGACAGGGAGTCTGATTGACGCGCCGTCTGTCACGTTGAGTTCCTGTTGACGATACGGAACTTTTGGATACATCAACTCCAGATTTAGTGTCAGTTGATGTAACAGCCCTCGGCTCGTGGAGCGTACCCTCCCTGAACGAGCATGCTGTGTGCGGGAACCCTAGAGCTGGCTACGACTGCGACGACGATGACGACTGTACAGAAATCCTCCATGGATTCAACGACGACGACTTCAGCACTCAGCGATCCTACATGGGTCAGTGCTACTGATCCTTTGTGGGTCAGATCCTATGTGGGTCAGTGCTCAGCGGTCCTGTGTGGGCCAGCACATACCGATCCTGTCTGGATCAGATCCTGTGTGGGTCATTGCGAGGGTTAGTACCATCGATCCTTTGTGGGTCATTGCAGGGGTTAATACTTATCGATCTTGTGTGGGTCTGATGGATTAGATGAATAAGTGGCTATATCTGATCATCTTTAACATCTTACGAAGAAGTATACCTATGTGAGCTGAGTCTTTACTTTCAATCTTATCTTCGATAAGATTTACTTGATATCCTGTGTAGATTACGTTATGCTTTCCTGTGTGGATTGGGTTATGAATTTCTATGTGGAACGGGTTTTGTTTCCTATGTGGGCTGGGTTGTACTTGGGCTCAGATGTTGGAACTAAATTGATGACTTAGGTATATATATGGGCATATACCTAAGTAATGTCGGATGTTACTTCATGATTTTATCTTTCCTTTGAGGTTTATCCTCTATGGATTCTGGGAGACCATCGGGGGTCTCGGGGTCCCTACTGGGTAGCTTATACTCACCCCTTCACGGGCTATGCCCGCACTACGTTGTGTTGGTTGCAGATGATGGACAGAGCTGATTGTGGTTGAGGCTTGTGGAGCGAGTCGGTACCTGGAGGTGGACCACCGGGCGGGACGTACACGGAGTGGACGGTTGGACGGTAGAGCTGTAGAGACTATTTGTACCCACCATTTAGGTGGGACTTCCAGTGGACGGATCAACGTTGTGTCTTTACTTTCAGTTGCTGTTTTTCCTTTATAGTTGTACTTTACATTTAGTTTGGGTTTGTATACTGGCCCAGTTTCTTTTCCGCACTTACTATTGTACCCTGTTATTACTTAGTGTTTACTTCTGCTTGCTTACTCTGTGTTTTTGTCTACTTTACAAAGGCACTGCCTTCCCTTTTTATCAGGAATTATGTCTTGGTGCTAGTCGCCAGCCCCTGGCCTATGGAAGGCGGGCTTGGGGTAGTCACGGTACGGGCCTCGAGGACGGGTCGTGAAAAATTTGTATCAAAGGAGTTCAGTTATATCACAGAACTCAGGACTCTAATCTTTTTCTATGTGAAGCAATAGTGATAAGAGTATTGAGTGTGGTTATCAGTCTAGGGATTCCAGTGTTGGTGCGGCGGCCGACGTATCCATACACCAGGACCCTGACTTATGATTTCCGACTTAGTGCATGAAAACATTGATTGCATGCGTGTTTCATGTTTTCTTTGTGATTAATTTGTGTCAGCTCACCAGGTATACTGTAATAACTGTAGCGCACCTGTCTCTTTTCAGGATGGCCCCACGATAGCAGCCAGCTAGGGTTCTGAGTTCTGTATGTGACGACAGCCCACCGAGTGATGATGCCTCGGTGCATGGCCCTATTACTACAGAGGCACCGGCGGTACCACTACCTGTCGATCCACCGATGCCACCAGCCCCAGCCGCTGAGAGTGCAAGTCGCCTTAGTGCACTGCACGATTTCCAGCGTCAGCGACCGCCCAGGTTCCGCGGGTAGATGGACCCTCAGGCAGTCGAGGATTGGCTGGAGGCAGTTGTATGAGTTTTCTGTTTGGTAGGGACACCAGCAGACCTCATGGTTATCCTTGCAACGAGTCTCCTGCACACGGCAGTAGGCAGATGGTGGAGATTGATGCTCCAGGTGCACGACGAGGCATCTCTCCTCTGGATGGACTTTGAGAGCCTCTTCCTCTAGGAGTTCATCCCGGCCACCCTCCGTGCGGTGCGCATCTAGAAGCTTCTACAACTGCGTTATGGCACCTTGACGGTCGCACAGTACTCGGCAAGATTTACAGACCTCTCACGCTATTCAACGGACACGGTATGGGACCCATTATTCCGGGCCCGGACCTTCGAGTAGGGACTGAGGCATGAGATCAGGGCATCGCTGATCTCCCTCAGCATTCCGACTCAGGCATTGGTACTGGAGTGAGACCTTCTCATCGAGAGCTTCCTTGCTGAGCCTACATCAGCAGCGAGATCTACTACAGGGCGGCACGTTGCAGAGTCTTCTGCAGCAGGCAGTCGACATATGACACAAGGGTCCAGGCAGACCAGACCCTCAGGCAGACGACCTCAAGACACTAGCTCAGAGGTGCAGGGCACTCAGCGCAGATCTAGTCTTTCGAGAGGCAGACAGTGCTACGCATGCGGCGGGCAGGGCCACATGGCTCTTGACTTCCCAACCCGCCGTGCGGAGGAGCATCAGACAGTTGAGGGACCACCCAGGAAGAGGTAGAGGGTAGACTGTGGCGGTCCGTAGGGAGCAGGAGGACGAGGCAGAGGAGATGGCCGAGTAGTAGGTGGTGGGCGACGCTTTAAGGCTTTACCACCACCACCACCAGGAGGCCCACCCCGACCACAGGGAGCTGGCGGGCAGAGACAGGCACAGCTTCAGGCAGCGGAGGCCTACAACCACAGTGTGCCCGAGATGATTCTAGGTACGATCTGTTTCTACTCCACCCTTGCTATAGTTCTTACAGACACAGGCGCGAGTCATTCCTTTATTGTCGCTGCCATTGTTCGGAGCTCGGAGATTCCGACAGAGCCGTTGGCTCGATCCTTGCGACTAGAGACTCCTACGGGAGCAGTCTTGATAATTACGCACTAGTGTTGGCAGTGTGAGCTTACTCTAAGAGGCGAGAGTTTCGGTTGGGATCTTTTTTTAGCAGCGTCGAGGCCTTACGACGTCATCTTGGGCATGGATTGGTTATCTACAGTCCATGCTGAGATTGACTGCATTAGGCGCAAGGTGCGGTGTTTACGCACCGATGGGAGCAGGTTCACCTTCAACGGTGAGAAGGGAGTCTTTGTAGCGCAGGATGGATGCACGCAGAGGAGAGGGCAGCCCATCACTCATCAGTTGGCTAGCCTCATCCTAGGAGTAGTTGACATGCGGAGTCCGAGCTTACCTGCAGTGGTGAATCAGTATGCGGACGTTTTTCCTGACGACGTTCCAGGACTACCTCCTCGCAGAGAGGTAGACTTTTATATTGAACTGTACCCCGTGATTTCCCCGATATCCACCCCAGCATATCGGATGGCACCCGCCGAGCTTCGGGAGCTACATGTACAGTTGAAGGACTTGCAGGGAAAGGGATTAATCCGACCCAGTGTTTTACCCTGGGCATCCCCGATATTGTTCGGCAAGAAGGCGAACGGGAGCTTGCGACTTTGTGTCGACTATCGTCGCCTGAACCATGTGACCGTGAGGAACAAGTATCCACTAGTAAAGATTGACAACCTCTTCGATTAGCTCAAGGGAGCACGGTGGTTGTCGAAGATAGACCTCAGGTCAGGCTATCATCAGCTCATAGTTTGGGACGAGGACGTGCAGAAGACGACCTTCTGGTGTCGGTATAGCCACTATGAGTTCTTGGTTATGCCATTCGGTGTAACCAATGCTCCAATAGTGATCATGGGCCTCATGAATAGGATATTTCAGCCATACCTCGATCGATTCATCGTGGTCTTCATCGATGACATTTTGATATACTCG
This sequence comes from Viscum album, assembly GCA_963277665.1. Taxonomy (NCBI): domain Eukaryota; kingdom Viridiplantae; phylum Streptophyta; class Magnoliopsida; order Santalales; family Viscaceae; genus Viscum; species Viscum album. The sequence continues at coordinate 1,677,491,517 of OY728143.1, read as the reverse complement.
ACGACTGAGGAGGAGCACGCCTACCACTTGCGGGTTGTATTGGACATACTCCGAGAGAACCAGCTTTATGGAAAGCTCTCGATGTGTCAGTTCTGGTTACTTGAGGTCCACTTCATGGGACATGTCATATCTGAGGCGGGAGTTGTGGTGGATGCTGCAATGATCGAGGCATTGCTAGCTGGGGTACCACCCAGGAGCGTGATAGAGGTATGTAGTTTCTTGGGGCTAGATAGACACTACCGGAGATTCGTGCCAGACTTTTCCAGAGTTGTGTCACCACTCTCAGCTTTGACAAAAAAGGGGAAACCCTTTGTGTGGTCAGATAGATGTCAGGAGAACTTCCAGGAGCTGAGACAGAGATTGACCAGTGCACCTATCTTGAGGCTACCGGAGGAGGGATTAGGGTACGTAGTCTACTGCAATGCATCAGGGACCGGACTCGGATGTGTCCTGATGCAGGAGCTGGCAGTGGTCGCCTATTGATCACGTCAGTTGAGGCAGCATGAGCAGAACTACACTACCCATGACCTGGAGTTAGCAGTAGTGGTCTTCGCTCTGAATATGTGGCGACACTATCTGATGGGCGAGCACCTTACATTCTTTTCTGACCATCAGAGTCTCAGTTATATATTCTCGCAGAAGGACACGAACCTGAGACAGCGGCGATGTCTTGAGTTTCTCCAGGACTATGACTTTGAGATAGTCTATACTCCAAGAAAGGGGAATGTAGTAGTTGATGCTCTTAGCAGGAGGACGTGCATCCAGCTACTTGGTGAGGTGACAGAGGATCTAGATGCTTTTCAGATATCCTTCGTGGATAGTGATGGAGCCGTATTTTTGCAGTCACTCACAGTCACTCCTCCACAACTTCAGCAGGTCCGAGATGTTCAGTGTGGGGACGTTGACTGTGAGACGCGGCGTGCACAGATATCCTCAGGACATGCACCTGATAGATTCTCTGTGGGAGGAGAGCACCTCATCCTTTTCAGAGGACATACCATGGTACCAGTTTCTTTATAGGAGGAGGTGTTGAGGGAGTTCCACACATCCCCTCTAGCGGTACATCCAGGGGTAGCAAAAATGTACCAGGATCTCAGACGACAGCACTGGTGGCTGGGTATGAAGAAGGATGTGGGAGAGTTTGTTTCTCGATGCCTCACCTTCCAGCAGGTGAAGGCGGAGCATCAGGTACCAGTAGGCCTGGTACAACCCTTGGAGGTCCCGGAGTGGAAGTGGGATGAGATATCTATGGACTTCGTGACAGGACTTCCACACACTTCCATAGGTCACAACTCCATTTGGGTGATTGTCGACTGACTCACCAAGTCGGCTCACTTCTTACCCATCAGAGAGCATGGCTCACTGGAGAGCATGGGACGTCTCTACGTTCAGGAGATTGTATGGCTTAATGGTATGTTATCATCTATCGTCTCCGTTTGAGATGCTCGCTCTACTTCCTGGCTTTGGAAGGGGTTTCAGGAGCCATTTGGGATGCAACTACGTCTGAGCACCGCCTTTCACCCTCAGACAGATGGTCAGACGAAGAGGACCATTCAGACCCTCGAGGACATGCTCGGCACATGTGTTCTCGACTTTGGTCGCAGCTGGGAGGACCACCTACCCATGGTGGAGTTCGCATACAACAACAGCTACCACTCCACTATCGGGATGGCACCATACGAGGCATTGTACGGCCGACCTTGCAGATCACCGCTGTGCTGGGCAGACCCTGGGAAGTCAGCACTTGTGGGACCGGAGATGGTCTAGGCCACGACAAAGAAGGTCCAGTTCCTCTAGGAGCGGATGAGGAAAACTCAGAGCCGGCAGAAGTCTTATCCTGATAGGAGGCGGAGGCTACTAGAATTCGAGGATGGCGACCATGTCTTCTTACGGGTCTGACCTCGACATGGATTACAGAGATTTGGCCGAGGCGGCAAGCTATCTCCACGCTTCATCGGACCATTCTAGGTCCTCAGCAAGATTGGTGAGGTGGATTATCGCCTGTCTCTACCACCTCAGTTGCACCGGGTGCACGACGTCTTCCACGTATCTCAGCTGAGGAGATACGTGCACGACCCGATGCATATCATTGACCATGGGGAGCTGGACATAGACGATGGGGAGACTTTTGCGGAGGTCCCAGTGGAGATCGAGGATCGACCGGAGTGGGTCCAACGTGGACGGTCGATTCCTCTACTGCACATCAGATGGCAGCACGGGAACCTCCAAGAGAGCACTTGAAAGCGGGAGGCTCAGATGCATGCACAGTACCCACATTTGTTTCCCTAGTTTATGATGTATCTTTATGGGGACGTAAAGCCCTGAGGTGGGAGTAATGTAAAGACCAGTAAAATTCAAGGGAAATTTTTTCTTAATTTTCTTTGGTATTTTACAAGAGTGCGGTTTCTGACGACACCTAATTCTGAGGCCCGGTGTGCCCAGAATATTTATCCGAAGTTTAGCTCGGGTACGTTCACTGAACGAACGAGTGGGATTTCCTAACGTTTGAATCGGTGCTCCGAATCGAATTCCAAGGGCACCGATGAAATCACATCACTGATAATTTCTTAGGCACACCTTTTCCGGAGTTGCGTTTACACGGGAGAAGTTATAAAAAATTGTGGAAGTTAAAAATTAAATTGAGCTACAAATTTTATTTTTACTAAGTGATTAACCTTTGGGTGGAAGTTGGGGAAACCACCCATGTGAGGTTATGAGGGCGGTGGGGACCACACTAACCCCACCCCTTCATTTTCCCTAACCCCCCATAACCCTCCTTTTAATGACTTAGGTTTAATTACTTAAGTTAATTCGTTATTTGAATTTCAAACTTAAGGCTTGAGTAATAAAATAAGAGGTGGCTTATTTTATTATTGGGGGGTTTTGTGGTGTTGAGTTTTTCGTAGAAAAAGAGGAGTCTTGAAGTTATTCGTTCTTCGTCAAAGAATGCAAAGAACACACCGCCACCAACGAGGAACGCCGACCTTCGACGATGGACGATGACAAAAGACGCCTTTCTCAGAGATCAACAAACGCCAACGATCCTTTTCTTCTGCGACGATCAATTTTGTGAAGTCCCTTTCCGCAAAAAACCCTCTCTTAACGAATTCAACGAGGTATGGGATTTATTGTTGATGTTATTCGTGAAATCTTCTGTCGTCGTTCCTCGTTTCAAATTGGACCACTTTTTATTGATTAACGGGAGGGGGTCGGACCGCACAAACACGGCTGACCCTCCTCCCTTATCTTTGTGTTGTTGCGGTTCGAAGGAAAGTGGAATGGTACCCTCGCACCGTGCGGGATCATGCAGCAAGGATGCGTGGTGCCGTCGCGCCGCCCCGGAGAACCACAAAGGCACCGCGGCCGGAGTGGGGCCGCGGCGGAGGGGCGCGGCGTCATCGCGCCGCGCCGGACGGACCAAGGCCACGGTAGAGCAGGGAGCGGAGGCCGTTTTTTGGTCGCCGGCGTCGGACCAGGGGGACGGGACCGCACTGGTCCCGTGGCGGTAACATCCAGCCGGCTGGTGCGGGCTGGCCGGCCGGTGCAGGCCGGCTGGTCAGGGGAGAAGCCAAGGGTTCATAACCCCCGGCTGGCCGGACAACAGCGACCCCCACACGGGGGTCGCGGTTACACAACAGGGGGCAGCACCCCCCCCCCCCCAACTGCTCGACTGTTTCGGCCGAGCCGCTCCCAGGCCTGGCCGGACCCGGACCTGGGTCGGTTCGGCCCGGTTCGGGCTGACCCCGGGGGTCTCGGGGCGGGTCGGTCTGGGCCCAAAACCCCCATTTTCAGACCTCTTTCGGTCTTTTGACCATAACTTGGGATACAGACCTCCGATCGATGCACCGTCAGCTGCGATGTGATCCTTGGATCGATATGGCCGTTTTAATATATCACACTCAAGGTTTTGGAGTACTTTGGGTTCAGCCGGGTTGGTTCGAACATGAAACCAATCGGGCCCTCGGAGCGGAAATGCTTATAACATGAGCTCCAGACGTCCAATTGGCGTGCCGTCAACTTTGTTGGATTCCTCTTAGTGAGACAGACCTTTTGGCTTACTCCACTCGAGGTTTGGACACAGTTGGAGTACAGTCGGGTTGGTTTTGACTTAAAACCCAACCGGGCCCCTGGGACGAAAAAGCCAATAACTCTAAGACCGGGCGTCCGATTGACGCGATGTCTGTCACGTTGAGTTCCTATTGACGATAGGGAACTTTTGGATTCATCAACTCCGGACTTCGTGTCACTTGATGTAACAGCCCTCGGCTCATGGAGCGGACCCTCCCCGAATGAGATTGCTGTGTGCGGGAACCCTAGAGCTGGCTGCAACTGCGATGATGATGACGATTATACAGAAATACTCTATGGATTCGATGGCGACGAATTCATCACTCAGCGATCCTATGTGGGTCAGTTCTACCGATCATGTGTGGGTCAGATCCTGTGTGGGACAGCGCTCAGCGGTCCTGTGTAGGCCAGCGCATACCAATCATGTGTGGGTCGGATCCTGTATGGGTCATTACGGGGGTTAGTACCTATCGATCCTTTGTGGGTCATTACGGGGGCTAGTACCTATCGGTCCTTTATGGGTCATTGTGGAGGTTAGTACCTATCGATCTTGTGTGGGTCCGATGGCTTAAGTGAATCAGTGTCTATATCTGATCAATGTTAACGTCTTACGAAGAAGTATACCTGTGTGAGCTGAGTCTTGACTTTCAATCTTATCTTTGATAAGATTGACTTGATATCCTGTGTGGATTACGTTATGCTTTCTTGTGTGGATTGGGTTATTAATTCCTACATGGAACGGGTTTTGTTTCTTGTGTGAACTGGGTTGTACTTGGGCTCATATGTTGGAACTAAATTGATGACTTATGTATATGTATGGGCATATACCTAAGTAATGTCGGATGTTACTTCGTGATTGTATCTTTACTTTTTCGTTTATCCTCTATGGATTCTGGGAGACCTTCGGGGGACTCAGGGTCCCTACTGAGTAGCTTATAATCACCCCTGCATGGGCTATGCCCGCACTACGTTGTGTTGGTTGCAAACAACGGACAGAGCCGATCGTGGTTGAGGCTTGTGGAGTGAGTCGATACCTGGAGGTGGACCACTGGGCGGGACATAAACAGAGCGGACAGCTGGGCCGTGGATCTGTGGAGACTATCTGTACCCACCCTTCATGTGGGACTTATAGTGGACGGCTCGATGTTACGGCTTTACTTTCAGTTGCTATTTTTCCTTTCCAGTTGTACTTTAATTTTAGCTTGGGTTTGTATACTGGCCCACTTTCTTTTCTGCACTTACTATTGTACCTAGTTATTACTTAGTGTTTACTTCTTCTTTCTTACTCTATGTATTTGTTTACTTTACAAAGGAAATTCCTTCCTTTTTTATCAGGAATTACGCCTTGGTGCTAGTCTTCAGCCCCTGTCCTATGGAAGGCGGGCTCGGGGTAGTCACGGCACGGGCCCCGAGGACGGGTCGTGATTATCATAACTAGAAATAATGATATATTCTTAGCTAAATGATACAATCCAGAAGAATTTATAGATCCTTATGATACCTTTTCCCCCTATAGATATATTATAATCCATTATAGTTTATTTAGCTTACACATCCCATTTATATTTTAAATTATATCATATTGATGTCAAGTTTACCATTTTAAATTGCTATTTAATGGAGGAAGATTATGTTGAACAAATATGAGGTTTTGAAAATCCTAAAAAACTCTGTTTTTAATCTAACTACCACTCTCTATGGACATAAAAAAGATCCTAGAGCATGGTATAAATAATTAAGTTTTATTCGTTGGAGAAATGGATTTAATATTCGATTGGAAGATCAAACACTTTTTAAGAAAAATATTTTCACTAATATTTTATTAGTTCAAATTTATTTTGATGATGTTATTTAATGTCCAAATAATAAAAATAATTGTAATTATTTATCGAAAATCATAAATTAACTATTTGAAATATGTATGATTGTATAACTGAATTTCTTTTTTGGATTTCATATTTATCAAAAATATTATTGAAATGTTTTGAATCAATGTAAATATATTATTCATTTATAGAAAATTTTTAGACTTGAGAAAAATAATATATATAAAATACTATGTGTAACAATATAAAACATGGTTAGGATGAATCTGGAATACTAATAGACAACATGTTATATATAAGTATGATTGTATGTATTTTAAATATTACTGTAAAAATAATAGACATTATTTTTTTTTCAAATTTCATTGTGCCATAATTTAATCCAATCCAATATAGTACCATCTTAATATAGTTAAAACCAATTCTTAGATATTTAAAATGAATTATTTTTCAGTCCTTTATTTACCCCAAAACAAATAATTTTAATTAAATTTTATATTAAGAAACATATTTTGGAGGTTTTAGGTTAGTTAAAAATTCACATCTTGAAACTGTTACTTTTTGGAAGAATATTTAGTTTTATAGTCGAATAAAAAACATCAATCAATTTACCTATCAACTGCTTGGGAAGAATATGTGTCTAATAGAATCTATTGTGTATATATTTGTTAGATAAAAAACACCCTAGTATACATTGGAATATATAATAGTATTATACCATTTTCATGTAGTAATACTAGTCTTATAAATATTTCATAAAATCATATTAGTCATTTTAGGACTAAGAACATTTATATAATGCATCCTTTTAAATGATATCATGTCCTTAAAATGATATATAATTATAATCTCTTAATACCTAATATCAATTAGAATATATTTTCATTATCCCACTTCCCAGTAAAATTATTAATTTAATTAACGGAATGTTAAGAATAAATAATTTTTAGTATATTTTTATTAATTTATTTCTAGTCTCTTTATTTTTATTTTATTAAATACTATTTAATATATTTTAATTATTTTAATTATTTTTTTCTATTCTGTTTTAATTTGTTTTGAAAAATAATTTCATTTCAATTTTATTATTTTTCTTTTCATAATTATAAAATAATGAGTACATTCTCAATCACCATGAGAAAAACGTTTTCCATATCCCACTCACTTTCTCCTCGCTAATTAGTCTGTTTCGATTAATGAGCTTCTTTTGATTCTCATTTTTAAAAACCCTAAACCATCAATCCCTTTAGTATGGAATCATTCAGATATGGAAACCTTTTAATGATCCGAAGATGCTGAGTTGGACACTACTATTTATGCATCACTTAAATCTCTCAATGTTCCCAAAGGAATGATATTCAAATTTGATTATTTAGATTCTAAAAATCTTTTTCTCAAGGTGGATTAAAGATTTCATGTTCTGGATAATTCTTTTGGATAAGATAAAAAAATAGTATTGTATGACATTAATGCAAAATAATTTTTTAGAAATCATTCATCCAGTCTCAGATTCGATGAAGATACTATTGTATCTAATATTAGAAATAATTAATATTCTTTTTATTCTTTAGAAATGGATAAGTTGGTATATATTCTCCACGAGGGGGATTTCCGTTAGGATTTAACGAATATAAGTAATGTGAAAATTATTTCATAGGACCTTATGTTTTTTTTCGAATGAGTGCTATTAAGAAAGAAATGTTGAAATTGATTACTAATGAACACCAAGTAATTATTAAAAAGATTCAATCATGAATTTTTTCAAGGACTTTTGAGCTTTAGAAAAGCTTATATCATATAATTTAGTACATTTTTTGTAATTGAATCACTTAAAGTTCAATTTATTTTAGTATATGATAATGAATCTAAACTATTGATGCCAAAAATATTCCAAGAAGGGATATTATCCCTATTGAAATATTATTTCCTTTTTACTGTAAGGAAAAGTAAATATTGTCATTTTTTTGTTAAAACATATCATCAATAAAAACATATAAATGATGGGACTGTTAAGAATTTATTATTTATTTATAGAAATTAATTCAAAAGTACCATTCCTATTGGTGTAGAAAAATAAAGGTTGTCGATATCTGCTTAGGTGGAGAAGGGGATGATTCCTTTAGATTTCCCTGTCAGACAGAGGCCTGGTGAAGAAAGTGAATCCATGCCATAATAATGTCTTGTTCTGAAGAAAGGAATCGTAATTGAATTTCAAGAGAACATGGATGTAAATTTTTCTAGATTAGGTCATGAAACTCTATTGGTTGATCATGTTCAACAAGAGACTCACAATCGAGAAAATCAAAGGGATGATTTCCCTTATTCTATAAGTCAATCTCTAATTAATCTTGATTCTAAAGCTGTTGTAGGATCTTCATTAAGAGAAAGATTAGTTGGTAATGAAGATCCATGTTTTACATTGATATAAGTTCATAATAGGGAAGATATCCCTTACCATAGAACTCAATATCATGAATATTATGATTTTCTTGCTAAATCCTAAGTTATAAAGTAAAATTTGTTGGAGGCTCGACACTTACTTCTTAGAATGAAATTGTAAGCTAAGAACAAGAATTTTGAAGATTTCAAAAGTTTATCAGTTCCATGATTTGAGTATGAGTATCAGATATCCATCAAATTCAATTTAAATAAAAAATTATTTATGATGGGTACCTTCTTGATTTCATTAGAAAATTGTCTTTATAGTTACATTTTTGAAAGATAAATCATTCAAGAAGTCATATTTTGATTATTTAAATATAATGATAGTTAGAGAATTTAAATCTCTTAATGAATAAAATAAAGCATCAACCTCCTCTCAATAGACTCCACAAAATTGGATTAGATGGTTTGAAGTAATTAATTCAGTGATAGAAAATTTCAAAAATAGACTACTCACTCTTCAGTGTGGAAGTACTCCTTTAGGTGTTCTATTAGAAAATCAATGTCATATGGTTATAAAAATAAATTCTTATGAATATTGGTTATTATTAATATTTAATCGAATTAAGGATTGGTTTAATTCATTAATTCAGTTAGGGGAAGCTATGAATGAGTTTATGATAGTATATTTGGTTGAGAATGTGACGATTGGTCATGATTCGACGAAGATTCTTGAACAGTGGTTTGAAGGGTTCAATAACCATTTCCAGAGAATACTTTTTAAGCTCATTGATGTTAATGGTGTTTTTCATGCCATTCCACATCCAAATGTACCAACTTCCACTGCTTATTTTGAACATATCTTATGATTTTGAAGACTCATTGTTGACTTATAATTATACTATATTTAACAAAATCATTAGAATATATATTTAAATTAAATATTATTTTTATGATTGATATTGATTTTATTTAGGATAAAAACTTAACTATCCATACTAAATTTATTTCTCTTATCAAATTTTAAAAACCATTCATTTATTGTTCAGCTATATATTAATTGTGATTTATATCATTTATTCTTTCAAATTGGCTTTCTCATATCACAAAATGAGGGATAATATTTAAGTAATGGGAAATTGTTTATATGATAATAGAGAAAATATATAGAGAATATCTATAATGGAGATGGGGGAGAATATTTTAAAATCAAAAAATTTCATTAGGGGAAATATTTAATTTGTAGGCATCTATTTTCCTTTATCAGAAAATTACTCTGAAATCGAAATATCAAAATATTTTCAACATCTATTTTTTTATGTTTAAAAATTTTACATTTTGAATAATTTTTTTATGGAATAATTTATAGGTTTTGTTATCATAAAAAGGGGGATATTGTTTGGCATGTGATGTCTCAACAATACTAAATAATTTATAATTATTTGGATGCTCATAACTACAATTTTTTATAATGAAGTTTTCATGAGTGAGTTTACATAAATTTACAACCAGGTTAAAGGAATTTAACATTATAGAAATTAATCTGGTATCATTAATTAAAACCATTTGTTTTGTGAATGGGGGTATAGTTTATCATCTATGCGTTATTTTGAAAAGATAAAGCTTGTATATGTTATCAACCCTATATTATTATTAATCGTTTCTACCTGGATTGAAATCCTTATGTTTTAAAAATTGATTAGTTGATAGATAAAAATCTCTACGTTGAAGGTTGGTATTACTATTCATCATCCCTAAATTTGGATATTTGAATGTGTGGTTAATTATTTATACAATTGGGATATTATGCTAAAATGGTAAACATATGGATGACCATCCCTATGCTAATTTTTCTCCATATATATTATGAATATGAATGTATGTTTAAGGAACCATACATTGGTAGGAACCAAATGCTACATGAAGGATACCTATGCTACATAGTTCCAGCCTATGTTGTTTTACCAACAATATTGTTTTTAATCCATGTTTTCAATAAAAGATTATTACAATGGTCGAGTAGGAATTGATGGTCGATTTGAGGATCTTTATGATTATTTTAAACCACCTTATTCATCAAAGAAACTATCTCATGTTATTATGGTATGTTACGTCTCCCTTGGTCAATTAGAATTTTAATTTCCACTACCAATCATGATATTATTTTAGATCTGGAATAATGAATAAGGTTATCTATTCTATATATTCTATTAGAGAATATCGTCAAAATTATGTGTGTGATAACAGATTAACATATTCAACTAAATTATTGAAATTATCTATTATAGTTCTACTACAAAAAATGATCAAATCATTGTTATTTTCAAAATAACAATTGATTATAATGTTCTACATATTTAAACCATGAGTTACTATAATTTTTTATATTTTTTCTTATTCTAGATCATTTTGAAACAAGTATCATTTCAAAATATTTCCTTATTAAAGATATTATTTTCTGATGAATAAGATCCACTATTTTCCAATTACTTGTTGCTAAAACTATGATGATCAAACTGAACATTTCAAATCAATACCTTCTGATTTATTTGATTTTCAACTAATCATAATCAGTTGTGTTGGCATATTATCTTTTTCATCTAAGTTGTGGATATCTGGTTCTTTGTTAAAGAACAAGAATGATTTTTTATTAATCCCATTTCAATGATTTAACTAACATACACTCCGTTATATATTTATGGTCCTATGATAAGAATATCATAAAGTGAAATTCACCAAACTCAAAGAGAGATTGATTGGTGGAGAAGACTAGGGGATAATTGTGACCTGAACCAAAATTAAAATATGTGTTCTTTATTTCTATTTTATCTTCTACACATTTTTACATAGTAGAGAGCACTACATGTCCACGTAAATCATAGTGAGTGTGAGAAACTACAATTGTTGATGATTTTTGAAAAGAAAAAATTCACAGACTCTTATGTTACTTTCTATATTCCGACCTAACAATAAATATATATAACATATTTATAAAGGATTTTTAATCATGTACAATTAAGAATAGACTTTAGCTCGGGGTTTATTTCACATTGTTGTTCCTGTTCAGGATTTTTTATGATAAAATACATATTAATGTAATTATATTTTGTTCACATAGAAATTAAATATATTTTATTATCTAGTTGTAATTTCTTGTAAATTAATCTTTTCTTTTTATTTTTTGCTCTTTGATAAAAAAAATAGAATTATCGATTTTCATAATCACCAAACTTATTTCTCTTATTTTGATCATGAATATTTTTCATCCAAGGTAATGGTTGTTAAAAATTAATTTTGGAATTATTATATATAATTAAATTATTGATAAATCTTATTTTCAATATGTTTTAATATATTTTCCAAGGAATAAAATAAACATTTTAAATTTTTTTACATAGGACTCAAATTGACATTTTTACAAAACTGTGATATTAATGTTCTCTTTTAACCAATATGTCATGAGTGGATTTTTATGACATCATGTAATTATTTATTCATGAACCATCTGTTACATTTTGTAAATAATTTACAAAAGAGTTACCTATTCCTATTTTCAATTATAATATTTTAACTTCATCTAATGAAATGCAATATTTTCTATTGATTTTTAAGGCTTATTTTAACTCTATATAAAACAAATTCATATATGTTAGCATCATTTGGTGATATTTATGTATCACAATTTATATTATCCTATGATACCATCCAATTACTCTAAATAATTGGATTTATATTTCATTGTAATGATGATTTAATGAATCCCATTTCATTTCCATGGTATATATAATGTTAAATCGATAGATATTTTTATGATTATATATAATGAATATGTAATTTTAATCATTATTAGATGGTTGGGTTAGTTATAACCCTTTAATATGATGTGTAATGATATAATAGTAGTTCATGATATAATTTTTCAATCTAAATGGGTTTTGACAATACTATGTGTGCACCAGTTTATGTTAAGATATGTTCATGACTTTATATGGGAACCTGATCATGTTAATACATATTAAATATTTTCTGTGTGGACTAGATATCTTTTCCATAGCATTGTAAATGATCTAGTTAGTCTCCAAAAAATATCAAAATGTTATTATTTACCCTATTAATACTTTTTCTATATTCCCATGTGATTTATTTATTCTAATATCTCATTGATCATTATTGAATAATGATGATTTCTTACACATATGATTCATTTATTTTGAAAATAAAAATATTTATTACAAGGCATATCATTAATTATCTTTGAGTTCATGGGTATGAATGTTTTAAGTTATTTTCATGTGTCAATACCCATATATTTTTCTAATTTCCACATATGATAGTCGATAGAGATCCTCCATTTTTTACCGTTACAGATCATAAAAGCTCATAATTTTATATGAATTAATTTTCTATGGTCATAAAGAGTAATATTATGTAAGATATGTGTTTAAAGGTACCATGTGTGGGATATTTTATGATACATATTCAATTATTCTTATAATGTATTAAAATAATTGGATAATGAGAAAAATGCCCATTTGAGGTGAAAACATGGGTTTTATTATATCATTAATTTATCAAAGTTATCTAAAATAGTAAACCTACCTGGTATTTGGTATATATGATACTCAATTTTAGATATGTACATTTTTAATTATAGATGAATAAAGTTGGGTTGTTTTAGTAGGTATTAAATATAGTATGAAAAATAAGTTTTTCTCACTAAATCTAGGTGTACGAGTCTCTAGTTGTTATTGTTGATGTCAGATAATGGGTTTAGATAAATTTAGTAGACTAGATTTTATTATTTGAAGAAATTTAAGGAGTCATGGATTTCATAATTGGTTAAAGATTTTATTTTTTATCATCCATTTAAAGGTATATATAACCTTTTGAGTTCTTATGTAATTTTATTTTTGGGTGATCAGGAATATTTTTAGAAGAATAATAAATTATTGAAGTATATATATCTCATTGGATTAGCCATTGACCTACAATGAAGTTATTTTGGAATAATTTTACTGTGGAAATAATTATAAATTACATCATAACCTATATGTTAAATATGTTCATTGATGGTGTGAAAAATATAAATAATATGATTAAAGTGTTAATCATATTTTGGGAATATATTTTTTACAACCATGAAACATGAAATTAATATGGGGACAATATGATTAGTTTTATTTTTCAATAATCCAATTACATTACGAACAATATTGAATTAAGGTGAATATAATACCATTTTAAATGTAGTAATTTTAATTTCCGAACAAATATAGGGTTCACCTATGAAACCATATTTGTTTTTTATAGTTATTTGGAAAATTCTTTAGAAAAATTAGTATATTTTGAAGAATATATAATTGTTGTGTGAGTAGTCAATTTCATTTTGGGGTAGTTTTAATATAATATATGAAAAAATGTCATCAAATATTTTTGTATTCTATCTTTCAAATTTAGATAGTCATATATTAAATTGTTTTACGGGTAGTTATAAATAGAATTATTTAGGATAATCATTTGGTACTATTGACATGGTTTTTAATATTAGTGAATCAATAACTCATATGAATTCTTATAATATTATTTATAATAATTCCTTCAGTTAATCATTATGGTTATGGTATATTTATATATATATAAGAGGAACATTATTACACTCTTTTGTGGATCTTATAACCTGATAATATATAATTTTATTTATTCTTTCCAAATAAAAGTTCAAGGTTATTTATAATTTTGTAGCGGGGTGAAAATGAATCAAATAAAACTAGAGGATGAAATTCTAAAAAAAAAGTAACTATGATTCCAAAAAATATTTATATAAATTGTAAAATTATTCATAAAATTATTCTAGATGAAGATAAATTTATCATATGCCATGTTGATAATATTTATTGTCTCTCAAGGTTTTTTATTTCAATTCTATTCACATGTTTGAGATTTAAAATATATTATTTGTTAATGATGTCTGTGGAAATTGGTAATTTTCCTAGTCTTAACATTGAAATTAAATATAATTTCAAGAATAAATTTAATCAATATGTGATAAATAAGTTTATTTCCACTACTGAATATTTATCTTCGACTACTTATAAATGACTATGAAAATTCTTTAAACACTTGTCTGTCAAACATGAATAAAACATTTACAAATATAATGTTGTTAGTGGGGTTGAATGCTGCATCTCAATATATTAAAATATATTTCTATTTAATAAATTTTAGGAGTTTGTAATATTTTAAAATATTATACATGAATATTAAATAAACCATATTTCAATACGGATATATTTCTATAATATGTGATAGTTACTATATTGACATTGGATTGGAGTGATTGAATATGAATAATATAATTTTTAAAAATATGTATGATTGCTTTCCTAAATGAAAATTTATTGAGTAATCACTAGGAAATATTATATAATATTTTATTTATAATAATTATATAATATAAAAGTATACACAGTTAATGTTTGATGGGGTACATTTTTAATACAAATCAATATTTTTAATATTTTTCAATTTTTTAATTTTAATTTTATAATTTTCAATTTTGAAATTAATAAAAATTTATTTATTTAATACCACATGTGCTTAAATTAAGATAATGGTAATTCATTTATCCTTTTCTATAATAATTCATTTTTTGTTAGTAAATAAAATATTGATTTTATAAATACTATCATTTTGATGATACTAACATGATCAAATAATTAGTGGAATGTTTTTTAAACAATTTCTTATAGAAATTATTCTTTTCTATTTTAATTATGATAAATTATTCTAAAATATATTTTGAACATAGAAATCAATGTATGATATCTATTTAAATATAAATTTCTTTTCAACGATATATATTTTTTATACTTATATTGTAATTAATCATTCACATGTTGAAATTTAGTATTGGATTGGTCATAAATTAAAATAAACCACATTTTATTGAAAATATGACCACAAATTCAATTTTAATCACCATTATATGTGGTTTTATAAAAATATTCATTAAAAAGTCATATTTCAAAAAAATAGTTAATTCATAATGTTTTTTGAAATTATATTAATATAAATTTCATCCATTTTTGGTAATTAAAAATTATAAAATGTATTCCATTTTAATGATATTCATTTTTAGTTTTGGTAAAATTATCTTTTTCGTTATTTGTCCTCATATAAATTAAACATGATAAAAGTTCATCATCATAATAAATGTTAAACTAGGTAAAATTAGATAATAAAATTTGGGGTAACATCTCATTAACTACAATTTTTTTATTTATTTCCTTAAATGAGATTATTTTTACTAAAATAATACTACACTCAAAATCACTAATCTTTTATGCCACTTTCGTTTGAATATGGACTGTACAATATTGAAAGAAAAAAATAATTAAATAATGTCACTCTATTTCCCTTAATTTCAGTAATATATTTTAAAAGGGTTAAAATTATGTTATGAATGATTGTAAAAATTTAAATTTAATGTTAAAAAATTATTTTTATCATATTAATTATTCTAATTCTTGGAAAATGGTATAATTACAATAAAACACTTATGGAATGCTGAAAAGGGGATTGATGAATTAATGTAAACCCCACTTAATTATTTTTAAAAACATTAACGTAATATATTTTTATGATTTATGTTATTACATAAATATAAAATATAATTATTAATTATATTCGATGGTTAAATTATTTTGATTCTATTTCAATTATTATCATGAACCCTTTAAAGTCAACATATTTGAATAGTCTTTAAAATGATATTAACTGATATATAATGTTTCTAAATAATTTTTAAATAGTTTTTTAAATATAAAAAATAAACCATTAATAAAATTAATGTAAATTATCAAGACTTTTATGTCTAATTCATGTAAGTGATACATGAAGGTTTTTAAAATACTTCATCAGTCGTAGAGATTAAAGCATTTGATTCCATAGTTACATTTACAAGGGTTAATCATTGGTTAAATTTATAGATAATGTCCAAAAAACCACTCAAAATGTACTAATATTATTCTATGGATTTAATTGTACATTATTAAGGGAATTTTTAGCTATTTTATGTATTTATAAATATATTAATTCATGTATTTATAAGATTATCAAATAACACACTAATTAAAGGAAGCATCCTCTCTGCTCTTCATCACACATTATGAGAAATTTAACTCTATTAAACTCTACCAAAAACCTTATCAACCATCCTCCAAATTTAATATAAGTTTTTTACTCACAAAATACCATTCTATAAGGATAAATGGGAAACTTAATGGAGGTTTCCAAAAGAATAGTTATAACTCTTAACTATGTGTTTTCTTAATTATTTTTATTCTACCATCTAAACATATTTTATAACAATGATCATATAATAATATGTGAATATTATATATAATATAATATTACTCATTCGATTTTATAACCATTTATAATCTATTTTTCAATGTAATGGGAATTGAAGACATCATACTTGTATAAGTGTGAACTATCACCTCCATGCAGTGATATGTTTCATTTTCTATCATCACCTCCATTTGAGGTATATAATTATGTATTTAATGAATATATATGATATATATGATATAAATAATATTATAGAATGATAAATTATTATTTTTCAATATATTATTATTATAATTAGAAAATGGAAACAATATTAATTCATTTTTCTAGACTATCGCCTCTATGAATCATTTCATGAATGGTTAAATAAATATATATAATGAATATAGTTTCTAATTATTTAAGTAATAGTATTTTAAATATTATGAAACTACTACTAATATTCATGGAACAAAACATCAAAACCAAATCATAGATGAAATACATAACAGTTAATACCCAAAAGGATGATATTGTTGAAAAACTTTAAACAAACGGGCAATGAGGTTTTATAAGTGAATCATGTGTGTTGTCATAAGTATTAATATTCTTCTATTATGAGTTATTTAAAATTATATAATCATTAAATATGAGATTAAATATTGTAAAACTAATAAGAGAGCTAAGGTAAGTGTTTATTTCCCAATCTCATTCTCATTCGAGATTGTTTATGTTTAAGTTTTTCATTACGGATAAATATGATCCTTCATAATTAAACCATATATATTTTATTCTCTTAAAATTATTTATATTTTTCCCTAATTTAATTTCATTTTCATCCCATTGATTCTCCAAATAACTAAAGAATTATTTTATTAGAATCCAACCTTATTTTTCCACCTTTTGATATAAATGTTTTTCATTCATGTCCATTTTCTTATAAATGATTTATTTATTTATTTTCCATAATTAAATATTTGGGAATATTTATTCATACGTCATTTTACATTATTTACAAATTTTTAAAAGTAATACTTTTAATGTTTTTATATATAAATCATATTATTCGTTCTATAAAAGGTTTTAATTAATGGGTTTTATTTGAAATATTTAGAATATACTTATTTTCCTACCATCATTTATTTATTAAATCATAAATCTTCAATTTTTTAGTACATTTTATTTTTAATGAATATTATCGTACCATTTTTTGTAATTTGTTTCTCTAGAGTAATAAAAATATTAAAATGTTCTCCGTTTAATTTCAGTTTGTATTTAATATGTTTTTATACAAGATAATATTCATCTATGTAATTATATTTAAAGTATGGTTTACAAGGGGTATGATCTTGTGATAAAATATGATTCGATAATTTATATGTTTTTTTTTATATTTTTAATATGATTTCATGAATCCAATTTCATTTCAATGGGTAATACTACAATAAAAGGATGTTCATTTTACGATCTTAGGTAAAGATTATATATGAGATATTATTATGAGATTGTTATATATGTTATAGCTCTCCAATTTAATGGTTAATGTGATAATGGTATCTCATGAGTTAATTCATGAGTCTTATTTAAAATGAAAAATAATGTGCATGGAACTATAATTTTTAATACATAACTATATATTTATATATAAGCAAGTGATAGTTATAAACATTCATAATTTTTTAGGAGGTATAAATTCCACACATATCATGTCATTCAAAGACCTATTTATTTTTTTCAATGTACATAATTTTCTGAATTTTTGATTCTATTCTTGTAAAATATGACCATACATATGTCTTTTTTAACATCTCATGGATCGTGATTTATCATTTTTTACTTCTTACTTTTTGGGATCATGTGTTTTAAAATGATAAATCATTATTCAAAAACTTGTGATTAGTGATCATCGGAATTTTGATTATGAATTTCATATGAAATGATCATATTCTCATACAATTATTTTTATCAAATGATCACAAATGCTTATCAATTAATATATCCCATTTTTATCTTACCAAGTATTTTATCTAGTATTTTATTAGGTTTATATTTTCTCAAGTTGTGAATGATTATATTATGTAAGATATGTAGAGGTGGGAAACTAAACCTCACAGAAGATATCGAAGAGCTGAGCTTGATCCATCTAACATAATTGGGGATAGAAGTACACCCACACAAACACCGAGGATAGAGAAAAACATGCAATCTACATTTCTGTCAGCTGTAGAGCCATCCTCATTTGAAGATGCTTCAAAGGATGAATCATGGATGAAAGGCATGAATGAAAAGATAGATCAAATTGACAATAATCACACATGGGATCTTGTCAAGAGACCCAAAGGTCACAATATTATTGGTACATAATGGTCTTCAAGAACAGGCTAGACAAGCATGGAAGTGTTATTAAAAACATAACATGATTGGTATGTAAAGAATACTCCTAGATTGAAGGTGTTGATGTTGAAGAAACCCTTGCTCCAGTGGCTAGACTAGAGTTAATCAAGCTTTTCCATTCCATGGAACTATAAAGAGGATATACTCTATTTCAAATGGATGTCAAGATAGCATTCTTGAACGGTGTACTCGAAGAAGAATTCTAGGTTAAAAAACCTGTGGGTTTTCTTCTTGGTAATGATGAAACAAATGTTTGAAAACAAAATAAGGAACTATAGAGTTTGAATCAGGAACTACAAGCATGGTATTCCCAAAAAGACTCTTATCCCAAGAAGCTAGAATTCAAAAGAGGAGTATTAGATCACAATCTATATGTGAAGAATTCTCCAAAATATCAGTTCATCGATCTAATCTATGTGGATTACATTATTTTTTGTGGATGCTGGGAGAAATTTTTGGATAAATTTGTGAATCACATGAAATCAAAATTTGAAATGTCTATGATAGGGGAGATCACATATTTTGTGGGGCTGAAGGTGATTCAAAAGAAGGATTACACTTTCATTTCTTAGGAAAAGTATGCAAGAGAAATGTTGAAGAAGTTTAATAGGCAAGACTCTAAAGCAATGTCAACTCCGATTGCATTTGGACCCAAACATGTAAAGCATAAGGATGGGACATCTGTAGATCCCACCATGTATAAGAGGATCATTGGGAGCCTTATATACCTGACAGTGACACTACCAGATATTGTCTTTGCAACATGTCTAGCGGCACTCTTTCACAGAAATCCAAAGGAGGAACATATGGCAGTAGTGAAAAGAATCATGAGGTATATTCAAGGTACTCACAATTGTGGATTATACTTAGCTGCTGGAAGGGACAATGAATTATCAGCATTTTATGATGCGGACTTGATTTGTGATGTAGTGGATAGAAATTCCACCAGTGGTGGAGCATTCTATGTTTGGAATAAATGTGTTGGCTGGTTGAGCAAGAAACAAGAATGTACTTCTCTTAGTACTGTTGAAGCTAATTATACCTCCGCCACAAAGGCATACAGTCAAATGCTATGGATGAAGCAACAAAAAACAAATATTGGTGTTGAGGTGAAGTAACCAATGGTAATTTACTGTGATAACAAGTGCACAATTGATCTTATGAAGAATCCTATTGAGCATTCTCGTACAAAAAATATTGAAATCATGTATCAATTTATCAAAGAAAATGTTGAGAAAGGCATGATTAGAATGGATCATGTGGGAACTGATGAACAATTAGCTGATATCCTAACCAAGCAACTATTAGCGGCTATGTTCGAGAATCATCGGTTGAACCTCGATGTTCAGCCACCTCCCAGTGCATAAGGGGGTTCCAAAATTCCCCATTCCAATATTATGATAACTGCTTTTAATTTTTTTATGGATGTGAAGTAGGTTTGTGGGGGAGATACTATCTAGGGGGAGTGTGTTCTGAGCTGAACAATGAACATTTACCAGTATTTGGGTTTATTGTTAATTGGGGATAAAGGAATAAATTCAGGCATGTTTATGCAACTCAGGGACATGTAATGCTTTTATGACATGATGAGAACTTAGTTTCAGTGATAGGATGAGATGTATGTGAAGGAATACAATGGACATGTAATGCATCCATGACACTATAAGAAAATTACTTGGGTGTCATTGATCATTCTAATACATGAGATGCCTATAAATAAGAGGCGACCCCCTCATTTCATACTGTTTAAGACTTATAGAAGATCTGAGGTCTGATGTACCTAAATGGATCACCTAAAGGTTGTTGTATGAAAAAGTTCGAGTTACGCGAAAACACAGACATTGAACGAGAAATTTGAGGTTGCGTGAAAAACTATGATCTGGGTGAAAAAGGACAAGCTACAGGAAAATTGTGTGGCACATAAAGCTGTACGTAAAGGAGGTTTGTTCGCGAAATATTTTCCATGCAAAAATCAAGTATTTCACGCCAAATTCAAAAAATTTCACGCAGAAGTTAGGAGTTGTGTGAAATATTCAGTATAACCTATTAGCGTGTTTTTAATTACCTTGTTCAGTGGTCTAATTCATTCACGTGCATCATTCCGTGACTTTGATGTAAGCATGGTCTCATGCTAATCATAGGAAACGACTTCAATGAAAATCTATTGAAGAGACCTTCATTTCTATAAACTAACTGAGGCTTCACCAAAGATAGTGCGCTAGGGGGGAGTCAATGGGAGTGACCAGAGGGACGTAGTGAGTTATCCCTGAAATTTTGTAAAGGCAGTGATCCTGGGATAAAGTGATTGTACCCGAACAATGTAATCCACAGATAGGGATGTTTATTGGATTTAAGTACAAATGACAACCTGTCGACATATGCACATTGGACGTAGCCCTTTGTGGTGAACCATGTAAAAGTGTTGTGTCAACATCTTTCTCCTTTTGATTCACTAGTTTTACAAGTTATTACCAACATGGGAATAATATCCAGAACTTTTTAATGAAAAATTTGAAACCCTGATTCACCCCTCCCCTCTCAAGGGGTTCCGGGGTCCTTCACATAATATGTATCTAACTCACCCCATTTCCTTGGTCTCTAGGGTAACTAAACTGAGCTATTATATATAAAAATTATTATTATTCTATAAATAGGTTATTGAGGGCCCTTCCTTGATCGACTCAGCCTATGGAACTACGACTACATATTTGATGAGGAGTAGTTGATTCATTTCTTTACTTCAGTGCATGTCCAAATCCCCTAATAGTGAGCTACTACTTCCCTCCCCTTAAAACCCTCTATTGGTGGGTCATGCCTCCATAAGTATGACACTCCAAATAGAGGTATGGATATTAAAGAATATTATTCCCAACATTATATTATGATAAAACTACTACAAAAGATTTTCCTAAGAAAACATTCCACTACCTTGAAATCATTGATGACTTTTGGCCTAGAAAAAAACATCCATTGTGGTAATAGTTATAACTAGAAGTTGAAATCCTACATCTATAAAATATAATTATCTCTCCACTGCTTTAGGAATCCTTCGTATTCCCTTATAATATGTGTTTTGTATTCAACACATATAAAAATCTACAATGATGAAAAATGAACACCTATTACATGATCTTTTCTTGAAACCCATTATAAAAACACCTCATTGTAGAGAATACAATAGCTACCAATGATAGTGAAAATAACGGTTAGTCAGTAAATTTTTTGGTGTCGTTCATCACTAACATTCCCTCCGTGGTCAGATGCATGAACTCATGGGCCTTCTCAACCCACAGAGTCTTTGTATAGATGTGTCTCAAGAACATCACTTTCAGATCCTTCCATGATAACTCCTCCTACTGTCCAAACTACTCTAGAATATCCCACCAATGCCTGGAAGGACAAGAGAGCATATACACCACATGATTCACCC
Organism: Viscum album; assembly: GCA_963277665.1. Taxonomy (NCBI): domain Eukaryota; kingdom Viridiplantae; phylum Streptophyta; class Magnoliopsida; order Santalales; family Viscaceae; genus Viscum; species Viscum album. The sequence goes on along the minus strand of OY728143.1, from coordinate 1,677,469,086 downwards.
ACATATCCATAGGTGAATCAATATGCTTGAAGAGAGTCTTGGATAGCTCAATCTAGAAATAGACTTCAAGGGGCCACCATACGTATTAAATAAAGTATTATTCTAAACGTAGAACACTCTCATCATCACAACCGTCAAAGTAATAGTAAATCAGTCTCTCATTCAATGGATCACTGAACCTCAATAATATTAATAGTATAAAAACATCCCTATGATCCTGATGAGGTTCAGTAATATCCATTTCAACTGCATCAATAGTGTAATGATTTACACTCTCCTGATTCCCAACTCAAAGATGAAGAGTTGTCCTTTTCTCTACATACCACACCTCTTAAAACAGTGTCAAAAAACATGGTTAAACTCAATAGGTGACAACAACATATAATCACTTGTTCTATGTCTCTCTAAATGTGCACTATAAATGTTTTAGCGTGAAATAATAGTTCTTGCATTTCTTTTACCATATATAATGGTTATATCATATCACAATTTATAGGGGAGAATATATATCACATGAAAATAAATATATCTTTTTCAAGAACAATATATGTCAATATATATCTCTCTTTCCCTATCACATTTCATGCATAACCATCTCGCACTATACCACACCATGAGTATAAATCTCATGAAATATAAACATAATGAAAAAGTAACTTCACCAAACATTTGAATCACCTTAGGTGAAATTACCTGAACCATGACATGTGAACATCATAAATAGAAATCCCATCCTCTGACACATAGATTTTTTTTCATTACATGGGTTAGATACTCCCATGAACAAGCTCATTACAATGTCCTAAAACACCCCTTCTCATTTTTAATATTCCCAAACAGTAAAGCAACAAAAAATATCAACATTCCCCTTTGATACCAGATTGTAATGTCCCTCATTCTTTCACCCTCTTACATGGCCACAATGGGATGGTTATGAGAACTAAAGCATTCCTCCTCAAATTCTAGAGGATTTTGAAAAGTATGGTGGTGTGATAAGAATAGTTGGGAGACTATACCCCCTAGAATGGAGTTACTTACCTACAGAAAAAATATATATAAATAAAAAAATCAGAGTAACATACATTTTGGAAAACATATATATTACAACTAGGAAATAAAATGAGGAACTAACAAACCCTAATTAAAATTCAATTAATAAAAAACATATGCATCTTAATGTAAAACTAAAAACAATTCAAATAAAATAACTAGATAACCAAAAATAATCTAAAAATACCCTTGTCCCGAAAAATTCGTTAGCCCTATCTCAAAAAACCATACCTACCTGAAATCCATCTACTCTATAACCTTGAATATTTCCCTTTTACAAACCAAAATCCAATAAATTTGATCAGTACCAAACAATATCTTTAATAGGGTGTCCATAAAACTAAGTAGGTTAACCCAAACAAGCCTAAATATAACAAGTTACATAATAATTGTATGAAATATGTGATAGAAATGTGTAATAATTTATTAATTAATACACATTTAACAAGAAAAATGGTTTGACACCACGCAATAATATCATTGCGCATGTATAAAAATAATTTCAATTAATTAACATAAATTTATATCAATGGAATAACATAACCTACATTATTCCCAGACTACAAGATCTACATGCCAATAGAACGACACTACCAACCAAACCATATAAATAAAGAATAGCTATAAAAGTCTTGGCGAAGCCAAAAATATAATAATTTCATCACAGAACTATGTAGAGCCTACTCCATATAATCATTTCAACATCAGACCATACATAGACCATCCAATATAAGAATTAATGGAAGTGATTTTGTGTAGCCTACTCAATATTAGTATTGCAACATGTGACTGGACAGAGCTCACTCAACATATGAATTAGAGCATGGGACTAAGCATACCCCACTAAATATAAGCATTACAACATGAAATTGGGATGATATTTCTCAATATAATAATTATAACATGGTAACACAACTATTATTTATAGTAAAAATATCTTAATATCACATCAACGTCCCAATGGATAATAATGAAAATTACCATTTTTCATTCAATTACACATTCTTTCATATCACAGTGATCTAATTTTATATCAATAACTACCAAACCATTTCATATGGATTCTATATCAACCCATCTTCTAAGGACTCATGTCATGAAAAATGTAAATTTTTCCATTAGATAGTTCAGTTATATTTTCAAGGGTTCTCTCAAAATAGGGAAGTAATAATTCATGTCAAAGTAAACTAATTCCACGGGATCCAAACAATATTTTAGTTCATGCTTTACCATTAATCAATGAATAAAATAATTAGAGATCATTTTTATTTGGAGAAAATGAATTATTTCATAGAAATAGAAATTAAATATATCATAGTGTTAGTTCTACACTCTATTTATTTGAACGTAAATTAATGAAAATATTCTAATAAGATTCTCCCCCAAGAACGAAGGTGTAGAATATTATATGAATAATAAATCAGAATTATTTATGACTCGAGAATCTAAAATAGATGAATGTTCTCCAAAATTTCATGGAATCCTTACAAGGTTCAAGAGTGCAGAGCATCACTTGAGGTGGTTGAGAAAACATGAATATTGTGCTTCTTAAAAACATTTCTTGTGAAAAATACCTGACCTGAAGTTTATTTAAATGTATTTTACTTCTCAAAAAACTGATACACAGAAAAACTTGTAACCTCAAGTTAATATTTACCCCAATCAAACATTACAATATGGTAATATCTTCATGTAGATTACAAATATTTGGTCATGATCCTAGTTCATGTATTATTCCCTACCACAAATACATGTTCTATAATAAGTACAAGACATATAAATACCTTGAAGACATTTTAGAGATCTCTTTTCACAAAAGGTCATAAACACCACTGAATCCATCCCAAATCATGGTTCACCCTCTCAAGACCATTATAAACGTTTATACCCATAATCAAATAATTAAAACAAACATACATCCTCAAACATGAGGTCCTTATCTCTTTATAAATCTCTAAATCCTCAAAAGGAAACTGATGCCACTATAAATAATCCCTTTAACATCACTAAAAATTTTCTTTATCATCACTAGATAAGCATCAGATACTGATGAGAGATTAAAATCCCTATTCTTTCACTAATAAAATGTACTGATAAATGAAACAATTATGAGAACATTTTAATGAATTGATAAAGGGATCCACTATCAGTGGTTTTAGAAGCACTGATAAGGGAGAATACTATAGTGTACTATAACAGTACACAACATCACTAGTGCAGTGTACTATAACAGCACATCGCATCACCAAAAACACCATGAAATAAGAAAATTAAATTATAAATATTGAATGTAAATGAAATAAAATTTACAACACAATTAAATGAAAATAACACTATATGATAGACATCTCAAACATTGGTTTAAACAATTACATAAGTACAAATTATTTATACATTCTAAAACATATGTATTCCTTGATATTTTTATAAAAACCCATTCTTGAGAAAAAAACACTTATATAAGAACATATTCTATATATAAGTAAGAAAATAAAGAAATAAATTAATATAAATAGTTAATTTAAAACCAAAATTTGAGTCATTAAAAGAACTCTATATTTCATATTGAGTTGTGATTGATTATTTCATGGCCCACCATTTCTTCTTCATCTTCAATAATTATCTCTATGAAAATAAAAAAAATAAGTATAGGATAAAAATCATAATATAACTAATTATGTAATAGAATATAGATTTATGAAAAAACAATTTATGCTAATTTTCTCAGTTTTGGCGATGTGATGAAGGTTTTAATCTAAAAAAATAATTATATATTGAAAAGACACATTAAAAGACATACCAGTATAACAATAAATTTGATTGAGGTTCTCTAATATATACACATATCAAATAAAAATATGTCATTTTCCAAAATTATCAAATCAATCGGATTGTTTTTTCTCAGTTTTGAGTATATCGCCTGTATTTTTCACTAATATGTCATTTTCAACAAGAAACATACACTTTGACTCATACTGATCACATCATGTGTCAGTTTTAGGTGACACTGATTCATAAATGTCCCAAATGACATATGAATCATTTTCCTAAATAATAAAGAAATTATGAGTGTGCTTTCTCATTTTTAGTAACACCTTTTGAAATAAAATATCAATTTTAAACTAATAACATACTAATTGAGTCATTCTGGATATATCGTGTATCATATTTAGTATTTTCTGATTCCTACACATCACAAATGACTTATGGATCATTTTTCTAAAGTAAACAGATAATCCTAAAGTGTTTGATCATCTTTGAGAACTTAATTTTCTTTTTTTAAGAAATTGATTTAAATATTAAATTATAAGACACACTTGGAGTCATATCCGTCAATATTTGTTTTGGATTTAGGTTAGGATAATTTCTACTCATCCAAAATATATTATGGATTATTATCATAAATTTACAAAAAATATATACCAATAAATTTTATTGGTTTTTAGAATTTCTATTTTCTTTTTTACTAATATGTCATTTTAAAATCAAACCACGCACTTTGACTCATATTGATCTCATCATGCATTAGTTTGATGTGAGACCAATTCCTACACATTTACAATTACTTATTAATTTAATACATGAAATATCATGAAATTAGTTTCATGTTTTCTTGATTTTTAGTGACTGAAATTTTATTAACTAAACTGTCATGTTTAAACAAATAATAGACTCATAATGTTCTACCAAAAACAACATGTATCAATTTGAGTGGTAATTGATTCTTACGCATCAAAAATAAAATAAGGATCATTTCCCTAATGTATCACAAGAATTATGAATTTTATTCTTGATTTTGATTAGGCCAGTTTCCTTTCTTACTAAAATTAATTTTATTTTAAATTAAAATGAACACATGGAATCATACTTGTGACATCGTGCATCAAATTGATCTGTGGATAATTCTTATATGGTTAAAATGATATATGGATCATATTCTAAATTATCAAAACAATATAAATGTGTTTTCTCTGTTACATATATGAAACTATTTTAATAAAATGTCAATTTAAACTAGAAACACTCACTTTGACTTATACTGATCATATAATGTATCTATTTGAATTGAGACAGATTCCTACATGTCATAAATTACTTATGAATTGATTTTCTAAATTCTTTAGAAAATCTATGTATTTTTTCAATGAGGGGCATTTTTTGAACTAAACTATCAATTTTAAATTTATAATAGACTCATTGAGTAATATCAGTCACATTGTACATTGAATTGTGGTACGTCTATTCCATATATATCTCAATTGGCTTATGGATCCTTTCCCTATAGTATAAAGAAATCAGAATATGTTTTCTCTATTTTGAGTATGCCTATTGTCCTTTTTTCTAATATTAATGTGAATTTTTATTTTAAATAATATCTTATATGTGTACCAGCTACACCATATATCGGATTTAGAAGTGGATGATTCTTACATTTACCAAAGTTTCAAGACAATCCAATGTTTCTATGTTTCCCTGTTTCCATTCTTTTTCAATGCCAAAATTACAACACTGCATATTGGAAAGCTTTTATTACCCCAAGAAAATCTCTCTTTGTTGAGTATTAGAAGAGAAAAAGAATCCCATGTGCCTATTATATCACGCGAAATCACAAAAATAAAACTGGTGCCTTATCTATTCTCTAAGATTTCAACAATGAGAATGGTTTTTAGGTAATAACATCGAATTAATAAATCGTGTTATAAGTAGAAAAAGAATGAAATAGAAAATGAAAAACATGGTAGAATTGTTAGAAAGAATCATTTTATCTCTTTTGTGACATTTTTCAGATATTTGAATGAAAAATATGACTTCCCAAATGATCTATGAAAAAACTAAATAAGTACTAGATAAAAATGACAAGGAAATTAACATAGACAGAGTAGATAAAATGATGACATGATTAATTAAATAAGTAAAATGAATTCACCTTTTTTGATGGTTTTCTGCATTTTTGGTGCATTTCATTGTTGAAATTATGGCATTTGTATTCTTGAAGTCCAATCCCTGAACTTAAAGGGATTATCAACCGTAGGAAATGAAAGAAAGGCTAAAATAAATGAATACCAAAAATTTTAAGGGGATTGAACAAATGAGATTGATCAAAGATTGTTGGTAATCATATATATTAAAGAGGTGGATGTCATGGAATATAGTTATTGGGATCCCATTGTACCTAACAAGAACATGAATAATAAAACCAGTGCATGCATAATATCATGATGGATTAAATGGATGATTCATTAAAAACACCTACATGTACATGAATAATAAAATTATGGCATGAATGTAATTTCATGAGCTAAGATGATGGAAATTCCTTATATTAAAAATTATATTCATGATTTTATATGCACTCTGCACATATGACATGATAGTTTAAATAATTTAAAACAAACAACCAATAATAAAAATAAAATTATAATAACTTTAATTTATTGTAGTCAAATAAAATAATAATTTTTTTATTTGAAATTTAAAAATATAATTTAATAAAATCAAATCCACATAACAATGAAAAGAAATAATTCGTTATTGTTTTATATTACATTTTACAAATAAAAATACCTGAATGAATATAGAAATGATTTAAAATTTTTAATAACATAAAAATAATTTAATATAAATGTATCTACATGATAATTTAATTATTGTGGAAAAATATTATCCAATAGATAATTAAAAAAATAATCACTTGAAATAGAATAATTTGAATAATAAATAATCCAATGAAATTATTAAAATTCGAATTAAATTTGAATTTAATATTAAAAATTAATAAAATAGAAATTGTACATATGAAAAAAAATTCCCATCTAAAAAATAAATCCATTTTAAAAAAAATCTATTTCAAATAATACAATTATAGAAAAATACAATCTTCAAAATAAATCATTATAATAATTTTAAATTTCTATAATATTAAAATCTACGCATTATATAAAACAGATAGTCTCTCTTAATTTATTTCAAAATATATAATTTTCTTTTTCTAGGTTGAAAATTCACTAGAAAAACTCATTCTCTCTAACTTGTATCTGTGTGCAGCATACCAGTAGGATGAAATCAAGATATGAAACACTGAAAATAATGTGGAATTTCAAGGAAACGGTTGATCTAAACTCCAAAGTATATCCTACTAATAAAAATTTATTATATTTTATTCATTCAATCAACATGCATCTTGCCGAGGAAGCTTTTATTGGGTACACATATATGTATTTTTATTCTTTATTTACATTTATAAAATAAGAATAAAGAAGAAAACAAAATAGAGATCCAACTATATACAAATATCGAATGAAACTGTAAACATTTTCTACATTGTTTTTATTGAAATAAGATAGGCTTTTTCATGAAGATCAGATGTCAGTCAAAATAAAAAAAGTTAAGTTTTGGTTTTTTATTATAGGATAGTGCAACTAGATTTGTTCTGATACAAAAATGTAAGATGACAAGATTTATTGGATAACTGAGGGAAATTAGATATATAGAAATACCTGTATTTTTTTCAATCCTTGGTTTTATTCAACTCTTGAATTGATCAAGACTTAGATTTCATCCTTGGTATAGTTGGATCCTTGATTATAGCCAGGATTCGGGATTGGGTTTAACAACAAGGAGCGCCAATAGGAGGTCTCTTCTACAGAGTGCTTCAGTTATTTCGAACTGGTTCACAATGGTTAGGGTTCTTAAAATATATATTGACAATTTTTTCAAAACTTCTAGAAAAGTGTTGATATAGATTCCTATAATAAAGGATTAGTTAATAATTGATGAGAATATCAATTTTTATCAAAATTCATGTTTTAGCACTAAAAAAGACTGATTTTGTCATCTCTTTTTTAGCACTGATGAATCTAAATTTTTATAAGCACTAAAAAAGAGTTGATAAATACATATATAACTTCTGTTAAAAAATTATATTATTTTAAAAAGTATTGTTTATAAAAATAATTATAATACATTTAAAAATGAATTTTATAAAATAATCATTTTATAATTCTTTTAATAGATAATTATTTATATACAATTATATAATTTTTATGTAAAATAATGTTTATATCAATATATTATTTTATAGAATTGTATATATGTTAATATATTTAATATATTCCTTATTTAAATAAAATTATTATAATTTGATATATATTTATTAATAATTATATATATTTTTTGACAACAAATAATATTTTTTAATTAATAATTATTAATGTATAACAATATTAAATATACATTTATAAATATATTTACATATAAATATTTTTTTAAATATATTTTATGCAGTATTATTGAATATTTAATCTTAACTACATGCATGTTAAAAATGAGTAATGTTGATTAATTAAAAATGAACACAATATTTAATATATGGAAATGCTTGATTAATATAAATCATTAAAAATATAAATATATTGAAATAATGATGAATACATACTAAAAATATTAATACAAATTAAATGAATATATATAAAATAAATTAATTAAATTCCTAGAATTATATTTTGTGTTCTTATAGAAATAAAAATACATCAAATACGTATATGTGAAATCGATATAATATGCTTATCTATGTTTAATTGAAAAAATTAAAATACATTCAATTACTCCCATTACATCATGCAATTAGCCAGTATTTTTAATTCAGGTTACTTTTTAATTATAATTCATTATTTACTAAATATATTACTATATAATGTAAAGAATAAATAAAATTTTCAATTATATAAATCGTTTATATATATCCTTATATATCTATATATTAAATATATATTATTTATTGACATTATCAATAATTATTTAATTTATAAATTTTTTAATATTTTTCTTATTTGACTTATTTATTATTTATTATTTTTTTTTATTTTACATATATTTTTATATTTGATATATACAATTTATAAATTATATAGATTATAAAAAATTTAAACATTTTTTTCATAATTATTTATTTAAAATAATTTTATTGAAATAAATTTTATTTTTTATTATACTTTTCGTTTTTTCCTTTTATTCATACTTTTATCAAGGATAAAAAATGGTGATAAAGGATTCCATTATGGGTGATAATGATAATGTGCTCTAAAGGTTGTTCTTAATCGGCACTAGATATAAATCATTGATAAAGGACAACCATTATCAGTGCAAAAAAATGCCCTGATAAAGTTTTCATATTATCAAGGGTAATAATGAGCTCATTAAGGGGGCCTTTTCTCTACTCTAGAATAAAAAATCACTGATAAATGGTTCCCTTTATCAATTCTTCTTTTAACTCAAATAAAGGGTACCTTTATCAGAACTATTTTCAGGTACTAATAACATCTCGTGCTATTAATGTCCCATTTATTGTTAGTGAAACTACCAAAGTCTCATGAAAAATTACAATCCAAAAAATGTATTTAATAAAATACATAATGAAGTGTCTACCATGTAAAAGACATGATCTTAAACCTATTATCAGTTTCTTCTTCAATGATTTTCTATAAATCTAGTTTTTATTGAAGTAATTAATCAATGAGGCAATAAAATGCACATTAAATAAAAAAATTTATTTTATAATTTTATAATTTCTCTACATTACACATCAAATGTATATCTCTAATTCCCCAAAACTAGTTACCCAGAGTCGGTGCATTATTACATAACATTAGGATGACCACAAGTAAATCATGGTTCAAATGACCGATCAGTTTAGTATTATTGGAAACAAGATTCGCACATAAGTTCAACTTTACAACCTGAAATGAAATACAACATGAATTTATTCCATTGGAAACATCGAAGCCTCCTAGATAATGCCTAAAAGTCACTCATAACAAACATCTACATATCCTGGTAAAATTAAACATGCATAGGGGTTAAGCTCAAACTCTCAGTAAGGGTAAGCAATATAGTGGAAGATAACATAAATATTAAGCATGGTGAATAATTGAAACCTCAAGACTTTACCAATAATAAACATTAATACCTTTATGGAAGGAATTTGAGCTAAGTAAATAATTCAATAATGAAACATAATCTGGGGTATTCTACTAGTTGAATGACCACATGAACCATCAATATTATTTTCATAATGTGGGAGTGTATAATGCCAGACATTCTGAAACATTTTCTCAAGGCCTTGGCCAAGACGACTAAAAATGATTAAAGCCTCCACCAAAACCATATATCAAATTGGGAAAGGCCTCGGCCAATTCCATATCTAGTTGTCTCATGAGAGCTACTGATGAATTGAGAAGCTAGAGCGGGCTCCACCCGTCACTTACTTAGTCTAATACATTCCTCATAAGAAAAGGTTGAAATATAACATAAACAATCATATTAAAACCAACATATGAAATGTAAATACTTTATCCATAAATCATGAATGGTATAAAAAAACACATCCAAAAACAATCATATTATAAAATCTTCAATACAGTATGGAAGATTTGTATCATAATGAATCGACTTCAGACAACTATAAAATAGATCAATGGATATTGACATATATGAAATCAAAACAATTTGAGAGAAATATCTCTTACTTTTTTTAATAATTTAATGTTAAATAATTATAAAAGAAAATATTTATTTTGAAAATACTCTTATAATTTTTTAAGGGAATCTTCGACGCTGTTACAATGGCAGAAAATAGCCTCACCCGCAGTATAAGCTAAAAAAACATTCTTACCTTAATTTTGTTTAAAAGGTCAAAAGGTACCATGTTTAGAATATGAAGGAAATATTCCATTCAAACCATTTTAAAAAGTCCAAAAAAGGTATAAATGAGTTTAACCCATAGTCTAGTATATAGTAAATATGTTTTGGAATACTTTTTAAAAAAACATGGATGTGGATGACAAAGAGGACCCATTAGATACTTACGTAAAAACAACCTCGGATAATAAAGAGATTGTAGAATTAACCCTTACATTGTATGTTCCTTGGTGGAGGGTAGTTCAACCTCCTGTATAATATTGAAATAATTTCTATTAGACTATACAAGAATAATATAAATTAATATGATATCATATATCATCTTTTATTATTGCTTTGTTCATAATATCTTAGTATTATCGTCGATTCGGGTGTTAACAGATTCATATTTATTTATATTATTTTCTATGTGAGTCAAATTTGTTATGGATGGGATGTATGTTATTCATATACATAAGTATATCAAGTCTTTAAACATTATTTTTATTCATCAAATAAAAATTAGTCTTGAATGGATACGATGGGGAATGAATCTCATCGCGTTCTTGGAGACGATCATTTTTACGTACGCACGAACGACAATATCATTATTTTGATATTAAAATAATATATAATATAATAGTATATCATATATATAAAATAATTATCATGTTATATATGTTATTTATATCAATTACACATCATTATAATACCCATCCAAATAATAATGTATTGAATAAAAATTACACCACGACGTGGAGATGGTAAGCCGTATGTATGCACGTATGATGACATGTCATTCAAAGGATGGATAGAGTAATGAATATGGTTGTACAATATTTATAATAAAATCACAGTATATATAAGATACCGAAGTTATCATTATATAAAGGAAACTACAAAGAAAGAGGAAGTGGAAGAAGAATGGAACTTGAAAGAGGGTGGTGAAATCATTACCTCTTCTTCAGGTTCTTCCTTTTGATTTGTTCGAAAGGGATCCATAGGATGGATTTATGAATAATAGAATGGATCTAGGATAAAGGAGGAAAATTAAGAAGGTATTCGGGTAGGGTATGTCTGATCCAAAAGGCTTTGATGGTGTGAATTAGAGAGAAGGAGGAGTGCCCTTTTTAAGAGGATTGAGAGGTACCTTAGGAAAAGCTAGCAATATTATTTTATAATAAAATAATTTGAACTTTATAATGGATTCAAAGTAAATTATTTAAATTATAAGGTGTGGATGGGTCAAAAACCACTCAACCAATATGTTTTAGGCAGGTTTGGGTCACTATATTAACTTTATCCTTTAGATTTAACTCTTATTTAAATAGATTGACATTTACTATTTCTCTTTGTATTTTTATATTACATGGTTAATTAACATACTATAAACTTCCAAGAGAACCTTAAGTGGTTCATTAATGATACACCAATCATTATATATTTCATTTGGCCTAACATTGTTTTTTTAGGAATATTATATCAATTAATAATATAATATTTGTTTTAAAAACTCATTTATGTCAATTTTGACACTATTTAATAATTTATTTGGGTTAAAGTCGTATAACTATATTAATTATAAATAAATTCATTTAATCAATACTAGCATGTCATATTAACCTATAAAATTCTTTTATGGAATCAAAACATACAAATTCTATTTTTTTTAACATGTATTATACCATTCAATTGATTCTTTCAATAATGAGCAAAATATTGCATCATCATTGTGTCATAAGTAAATTTATTTATTAAATGTATAAAAATTATAAATAAAATACCATTATGTAGGAAATATTTTTAGCTTCTTAGTGAATATTTATAGTCATTGATATAACATGAATAACCCTATTTAAATTTTTTTTACCAAAAGACATATGCTTATGTCATTTTTATATTTACCTTGACTTAATTAATATAAAGAGTCATTATCACTTACAAGGGGATCCATGGGGACCCAAAATCGACAAAAAATGTCCATGGTCAGACATGTATCATCCAATAAGGTTATTACACGTGTTTGGGTAATTCAATATTGTTATAATATTTTTTAAACCTTATTTACTGAATTTTCCCCTTTAACCACAGTAAATAGAATATTTACTGAAGTAAATATTCCTAATGTCTAAAAATAAACGTTAACTATTTACACAATTTGGACCTCATGATTTAAAATATGGAATTCATTTTTATAAATTCAAAACATAGAAGTGGCAGAAATTAATTTAAAATTAATTCCCATTTTTAAATCAAAATGCATTTTTTATGAACTAATAACTATCAAAAGATTTACACTTCTTTATGTCCTGTTTAAATGTGAAATTACATCCAATGACCAACATTGGATTAAATTATAAAAATATAATCTAATTATACTTAAAAAATAATCAATAGTATACTTTATCACTATAAATTATTTTTATATAAAAATATGTTTTTAATTAAAATTTATTACGTTTCACTATTAATAAAACATTGAATGTTTTCAGAAAAATAACAGAAATTCACCCTAAGATAATTTCAATATTCTGAACCCAAAAAATGAAGTCCATTTTGAAAGATAAAATTGATAATATTTCAAAATGTTGGTATTACTATTCATAATGTCTAGTTTGATTGGCCGTGATGTGTTAGAATCTTGAAGTTGCGTACAATGCAACTTATTTCATTATTCAAAGGGAAATGTTCTGTGAAATCATGGGGTGTTACATTCTCCCCTCCTTCAAATAATTTCTTCCTTTAAATTTTTAGAATATTACTTCATAAAAAGACTCGGGTGGTTCTTCATCATACACTCCTCGAGTTCAAACGTTGCATCTTCCATCTAATGGTTTCTCCATAGAACTTTTACCAGACGAGTCGTCCGGTTTCTCAGAACTTGTTCTCTTGTATCAAGAACCTTGACAGGCTCTTCTCCATACGATAGATTGTGTTCTAGCTCTAATTCCTCATAGGTGAGTACATGCAATGGGATGGGATTGTATTTTCTCAACATTGATATGTGGAACACATAGTAAACTTTAGAGATACTTGGCGGCATCACAAACCGGTAAGCTACAACCCCAATTCGTTCTAGAATTTTGAAAGGTCTGATATACATGGGACTTAATTTCCCCTTCCTACAGAAATGTATAACACCCTTCCATAGAGATAATGTCATGAAAACATGGTCTCCTACCAAAAATTAAAAATCCTTACTTCGGTTATCGGCATAGCTCTTCTGCCTACATTGAGCTGCTTTGATGTGGGTTTGGATTACCATTAACTTTTCCATCGTTTCCTCCACAATTTCAAGGACTACGAGTTTTCATTCACCAAAATCAACCCAATAGGTTGGTGGGTGACATCTCTTTCCGTATAAACCATCATATGGCGGCATCTAAATACTTGAATGGAAGCTATTGTTATTGAAAATTATACTAGAGGTAAATATTGATCCCACATACCTTGAAAGTCAATTTAGCATGATCTCAACATGGCTTATAACATTTGAATAGTCCGTTATGATTTTCCATCTGTTTGGGGTGGTAGGCAGTGGTCAAAAAAAGTTCAGTATCTAGGGCTCTCTGAATACATTTCCATAATCATGATGTAAAACGTGGTTCACCATCAGAAACAATCGATATAGGTACTACATGAAGTCTTACAACATCATTAATATATTGACTTTCTTGACGTTCAAGTACTAAATCTTCTCTTATAGCAAGAAAATGTCTTGTCTTGGTAAGTCGATCAACAATGACACATATTGCATCGTTCCTTCTAGGATTCTTTGGTAGTCTCATGACAAAGTCCATCGTAATATTATCCCATTTCCACTCAGGTATTATAAGAGGTTGCAAGACTCATCCAGGATATTACTGTTCGGCTTTCACTTGTTGACAAACCATACATCTTGACACAAGATCAGCAATCTCACTCTTCATGTTGTCCCACAAAAAATGTCCCTTAAAATCTCTATAGATTTTGGTGCTACTAGGATTTATAGATAAATTGGAGTTATGAGAATCATCTAAAAATTCCCTTTTCAGATCAGGTATAATAGGAACAAAAATTCTCTTCTGAAATTTGAAAATCCCTTTTTCATATACGAAGTGGATCAGTCTCCCATCATTCACAGATTTAATCTTCATTTCAAATTCATCATCATTAGGCTGAGAAATTTTTATCCTTTCTACTAAAGATGGTTTGGCAAACATTTGAAATGGAATTAATGTTTCGCCTTCCATGGTTATTCCCATTTCTATATTTATTAGATCCATGAAAATCGGATCCCTTTCAACTCTCATCTAGTTAAAAAATCCATGAACCTTTCTGCTCAAAGCATCTTCCACCTTATTTCTTTTCCCCTGCTGATAGTGTATTGTGCCATCATAATCCATGTGTAGTTCAAGCCATCATCTTTGCCTCATGTTGAGTTCTTTCTGTGAGAAAATATACATAAAACTATTGTGATCATTATATATCTCACATTTTTCACCATAGTGATAATGTCTCCAAATATTCAAAGAAAATATTATAGCTGCCAACTCAAGATCATGCGTAGGATATTTTTTCTCATGAATTTTTAGCTATCGTGATGCATAGGCAATAACCCTATCATTTTGTATAAGGACACAACCATGTCCTATAATTAAAACCTCAATATAAAAAACAATCCCATCATTCCCCAGTGGTGGACTCAACATAGGAGAATAGACTTATCATCTCTTCATTTCTTTAAAAATTTCTTCACACACTTTTTTCTAAACAAATTTAACCCCTTTTCATGTGATCCCTGTAAATGGGTTAGCCAACTGGGAAAAATTATGGACGAAACACCGATAATAACCTGCTAAACCAATAAAACTGTGTACCTCTGTTATACTCATTTGTGCTAGCCATTAATGGATTTCCTTGGTCTTAGAATGGTCAAAATAGATTCCATCCTTAGAGACAATATGGCCATGAAATGAAATCTCTTGAAGTCATAGTTCATATTTGCTAAACTTCCCATATAATTCATGTCTTCTAAGAGTCTGCAGAATAATTCACAAGTAATTTTCTTGATCTTCATAGCTTTTTAGGTATAAAAATATATCATCAATAAATACCTCTACAAAGTCATCATGATATTCCTTGAAAACTCTATTCATTAGATCCATGAATATAGAAGGTGCATTAGTCAATCAAAAAGGCATTGTTGTATACTCACAATGCTCGTACCTGGTTTGAAATGCTGTTTTCGGAATGTCTTCCTCTTTCACAAACAAATGATGATATCCAGATCGAATATAAATCATTTAAAAGTTTTGAGTTCTTTGATTTTGGTAAAATAAATCATCAATGTGAGGTAGGGGATACTTGTTCTTTATTGTTATAACATTGATCTCCCTGTAGTCAATGCACAACCTCATTGATACATCTTTCTTCTTTACAAAAAGTACTAGGGCATCCCCTGGAGAAACACATGGGCGAGTAAATAAATTATTACTCAATTCCTCTAGATTTTTCTTTACATCCACTAATTTCAAAGTGGCCATTCAATAAGGGGTCTTTGATATGGGCCTTGAACTAGGAATTAAATCAATGGAAAAATAATTTCTTCGTTCTAGAGAATGTCCAGTTAAATCCTCCTGAAATACATCAACATAATCTTACACAATAAGTACATCCTCATTTTGAACATTCGTTTCCTCACCCACAGTTATTTCATTCTCTTCCCACCAATAATTGAATTTAGTTGAGGTACTGGGTATGGATCTAGATAATAATTAGCTGGTGACGTTTCTACTCAAAAGATATGGTACTCGTTATCATCATAAAAAATTGTGACCTCCTTCTTCGTACAAATAAATTTTCGCATCATGGTCTGAAAGCCAGTCCATACCGAGGATTATATCAAATTCAATCAAGGGTATGACGATCAGATCAGTAGATAAAGAACCTTTATATTCCCTAATGGGGACTTATTTACAAAACGTTGTTGCAATGATACTTCTCTTAAGAGTTTTGACTAACAACCTCATTGTTAAATAAAATTAAAAATATCGATTTTTTTAGCCTAATGCGAAGATGTGAAACAATGCGATGATCCAGAATCAAATAAAGTATGTTCTAAACTTGCGGAAACCATTAAATTACCTACCACCACGTCTTTCGGAGCTTTATCTGCCGAAGTAGTGATAGAATAATCTTGTACATGATCCCTTGGCCTTTTTTTAAGTAGGTTTCCCTGAATCTTAGGAAATTCATTCACATAATACCCCTTTCTCTAAAATTGTAGCATTCAACATCGATAGCCTCTTTCTTCCCCTTGAAATCACTAGCTTGGTGGCCTTTTTCACCAAACTTGTAACTGACTCACATTCCCTTTAGGCAAGTACTAGGGTGTTTATTCCAACATTTACATCAGGATGGATATTCAACTTTTCCCTTCTTCCCCGTATTTACATTTCCATAGTTTTCCGAAGATCTCTTCTACTTTTTATTTGCTGTAATGTCGTGAGACTTTGTGAATTATTTTTCGTTCTCGATAGATTAGGAGATAATATCTTTGTATGATGAGAGGGATAATGAGACTAATAATCGATGGAGAAAGGGTTTTAATCCATAAAAGAAATGATAAATCTTACTTCTTGGGTTATTTTTATAATCTGATGCATGCCTCGCTAGCCTTGTAATATTAGCTTCATACTTTGCGACATTATCATCCTCCTTTTACCTCAAAATCAGAAATTGTATTTCCATATCCACTCGATGGCCATGAGGAAAGTATGTTTCTATGAAAATCTATTGAAACTACCTCCATTCCATATTTGATACTTCATCATATTCTATTGTGTTGTGAATCAATGACCACCATCGCCCAGCATCTCCAGTGAGGCGGTAAACTTCCAAGACAACTATTTCCCTTTCGTCACTCCCCAAGTTGTGGAATATTTTCTCTAAGGAATTTATCCATTGCACAACTACTAGTGGATTTGTACCACTATTTAATTTTGGTGGTTTTTTACTCATGAAGAGATAAAACATTGATATTGCATGTTGTGGATGAGGGAGCTCCATACGGGTGATGTTTTTATTCATAACCTGTGTGTGTTGTCCCAATACAGTGATAATCTGATCATCACCAGTTGTATCACCAACTCCACTATAATTATCTTCTGTAGTAGGGAAATCAAAATAGTCAATGTGTGCATTGATACGGTTTCTATTCCTTCCAATATGAGCTTTTTCTAAACAATGGAATACAGTAGATTAGTTTATGAATCACAATACATAAATCCAAACTTGTAAAACACTTTACCTAAATTGAACAGTTTATGGATATAATCCATAATCCTAAAAATATTTTCATTGAAGAGGTCTATAATCATAAACACTTAATAATGGTTTGTAAAGAAAATGATAATTATCTTAAGCATATCCCATGGGAGTGTCGTATCCAAGAGTGTAGCAAGACCCGTTGTTGTGCACCAATTCCTATTCGAGTCTAGCTGAAAACGGTGTTTTCAGGTTTTACCTCTAGGTAAATCTGTGCCAGAGTCACCTCTACCTGTTCATATCCAGACAGAGATTTATTTCATTGAAAACACAGAAAATCTCTACAATACCAAAATTATAGGAAGTTCATCTATACTAATCCTCAGATTATATCCTAGGGCTATGTGTTCTAATCAGAGTTTATCTAAATCTAGTTTTCCCGGTTCGTACTAAACTTCCTATGATACCAACTATAATGCCTCAACCCTATATACCCAGATTCGGTGCATTATTACATAACATTGGCATGATCACAAGGAAATCATTTCTCGAATAACCGATCAGTTTTAGTATTATTGGAAAAAAGATTCATACAGAAGATTAACTTTACAACATGAAAAGAAATAAAACATGAATTTATTTCATTGGAACATCCAAGCCTCCAAGATCATACCTTCAAGCCACTCATAACTAACTTCTTCATATCCTAGGAAAATAAAACATACAAAAGGGTTGAGCTCAAATTCTCAGTAACGGTAGTCAATAAAGTGGAAGATAACATAAATATAAAGCATGGTGAATAATTGAATCCTCATGCCTTTAATAATAATAAACATGAATACTTTAATGGAAGGAATATGAGTTGCGTAAACAATGAAATAATAAAACATAATCATGGGTATTATACTAGTAGAATGACCACATGAACCATCAATATTATTTTAATAATGAGGGAATGTATAATGTCGGACATTCAGAAACAATTTTTCAAGTCCTCATCCAAGACATCTAAAAATGATTAAGGCCTCAGCCAAAAACATATATAAATTGGGAAAGGCCTTAGACAATTGCACATTTAGTTGTCTCGAGAGACCTAATGTTGCATTGAGGATCTATAGTGGGATCCACCCGTCAAATACTATGTCTGATACATTCCCCCTATGAAAAGGATGAAATATAACATAAAAAATTCGTATTAAAACTAGCGTAAAAATGTAAATACAATAACTGTCACGACCCATCCTCGGGGCCCGTGCCGTGACTACCCCAAGCCCGCCTTCCATAGGCCAGGGGCTGGCGACTAGCACCAAAGGCGTAAATACCGATAACTGGGAAGGCATTGACTTTATAAAAGTAAACAAAACACCACAGAGTACAAGCGGAAGTAAAACACTAAGAACAAAGAGAAGTGTTGAAAGGTAAATGGGCCAGAATACAAACCCAAATGAAAGTACAACTACAACTGAACAAAGTACAATAGAAAAGACAACAGATGGAAGGACGGAACCGGCTCCTGGGTCGTCCTCCTAGGATCCTACCTGATGGGTAGGTACAGATGGCACACCTCCTGGATCGTCCACCATGGATCCTACCTGAAGGGTAGGTACAGATAGTCTCTACAACGCTCTCTCCCGTCAACCTCCTCTGAATGTCGTCTTGCCGTGAAGTCCACCTCTAGATACTGACTCGTTGTGTAGTCCACCTCCAGGTACCGTCCAGTCTTCGAACACTCGGCCTCCGTCAGCACTGTCCGTCGTCTGCAACCAACACAATAAGGTGCGAGCATAGCCCATGCAGGGGTGAGTATAACGATACTCAGTAGGGACCCCGAGACCCTCAAGGTCTCACTAAAGCCAACATGGATATCCACAAATAAGATCTCAGTAGATAACCTCTACTTAGGTATATGCCCATACATATATCTAAGTTATCAAGTAATCCATCTCAATCATGAGGGAAACACAAAGATCATGAAATCAACGGATAACCACTACCCAGGTATATGCCCATACATATACCTAAGTTATCAAGTGACCCATCTCAATCAATAGGTAAACAAAAAGGTCAAAAGTCTCAGCTCAAACCAGGATTTTCATTATCGAAACCGTAAATGCTGAAGAGCTCCGTCTCTGGAGTGTACAGTGGTCCTGTCACGACTCCGAGGTACTGCTCACTAACCTAAGACTGCTGAGGTTCTCCTCCTGTCGAGTACCGCGGGTCCACTGCCAAATACTGGGTGCTCCGTCCGTTGTGGGTCTGCCACCAAATACCGGGTGCTCCCCATAATAGCCTACAGAGGTACTCTTCCGGTCGAGTATCGCGGGTCTATGGCCAACTACCGGGCGCTTTGTCTGATGTGGGTCTGTCGCCAAATACCGGGCGCTCCGTCCACTGGGCTAGTCGACTCACTCCATATCGAGTCGGTCAAGCAGTCGTTAGGTCGCAGCCGGCTACACGGTCTCTGTACTCCGTACGCTCGTCTCCGAGAGGGTTCACTCCATGAGCTACAGGTCGATACACCAAGTATCACAAAGTCCCATGAAGAAGTATCTCAAAGGACCGCCTCGTCATAGTGGTCTCAACGCAATAGACGGCGCGTCAAACAGATGCTCAGTCTGTGAGTTATTAGTCTTTCCGTCCCAGGGGCCCGGTTGGTTTCGTGAGCGAACCAACTCGGCCATATCCAACAACAACCAAAACTCGGGCGAAGTATGCCAAAAGTTCTGTCTCATCAAGTGGAAAACAACGAGACAGACGACGCGTCAATCGGACGCTCGGTCTCTGAGTTATTGGCTTTTTCGTTCCAGGGGCCCGGTTGGTTTTGTGAGCGAACCAACCTGACCACACTCCGACGGCATCCAAACCTCGAGCGGAGTAAGCCAAAAGATCTTTCTCACTTAGTGGAATCCATCAAAGTTGATGGCACATCAATTGGACGTCCAGAGCTCAAGATATAAGTGTTTCCGCTCCAAAGGCCCGGTTGGTTTCGTATCCGAACCAACCCTGCCAAACCCAATGTATTCCGAAACTGTGAGTGCGATATACCGAAACGACCATCTCGTTCCAAGGATCTCTACGCAACTGACAGTGCGTCGATCGGAGGTCCGTAGCGCAAGATATGGGCAAAAGACCAAAGAGGGTCCGAAATCGGGGGGTCTTGGCCCGGACCGACCCGGCCCGACCCCCCCCCCCCCCCTCGGGTCGACCCGCACCGGGTCGACCCATCGCGGCACGTTCCAACCCGGCTGGGCCCGGCCCAGCCCGGCCGGCGCGGCCCGGCCCGACCGGCTCGGTCCAGCTCGGCCAGCGCGGCCGAGCGGAAGCCGCGGGCGGGGGTGCGCGGATCCCCCCCCCCTCGCCGCTGATTGAAGTCGGCGGCAAGGCCGGTCGCCGGCGCCACCGCGTCGGCGTGGCGCGCCGCCGCCGCCTTCCGCGGACCACCAGACGCACTCCGGTGGTCCATTTCTCCTGATTTCTTTGCCAACGTTCCTCCCGGGACCCGACCTTCACTGCTAAGGGATTCAAATGCCAAAGAGGCCTGCTTCGTCGTCGTCCGTTGATCCGCACATTGATAAACAAGCTGCAGAGGGTTGTCGGGCCGTGTTTTTTCGGCCCGCATCCTCCGCGTTAGGTGTTATAAATTGGAAAATAATAAACACATTATTTTAATCATTGAAGAGGGTATAATTTATCCAAAATAAATTATACAAACACCTTGCAATCAAAAACCCACGCACGAGAGTTTAAAATTTGAATGCATGGAATGACGATGTCGCACATACTTGCCGCTCGATTCTGCGCGATGTGACGATGTCGTGCATCCTTTCCGTTCGATCCCGCGCGGCGTGACGATGTCGCTTCAATTTCTTTTGATCCACAACAACAAGAAAAACAAAAGGGAGGGGGACGGCCGTGTTTGTGCGGTCCGGCCTCCTCCTGTTAACTGATATCATGTGGTCCAAATAGACGCGGATAAAGGCGGAAGAGAATCACGTATAGTAAACATGTAAACCCCTACCTCGGTTCCAAGTGCGAAGTCGCGGAAAGAGGATTTGAAGACGACATCAGGGTGCGTCTGAGGATGAAGCGGCGTCTCCTCATGTGCTGCGGTGAAGAGGAAGGAAGGAACGTCGTCGTTCTTCGTGGAAGGATGGTGTTCTTCATCGGAGACCGATTCGTTCTTCACGTTCATCATCGTTGAAGAAGATGTTCTTCAAGCCTCCCCAAATCCTCCCAAGAAACAAAGGAACTAACCCAAAATAAATTAAGCCACACTTAATTTATTAACTCAACATGGCTTTTGAAATTCAAGTGTTTGAATTTAAAAGACTCACATTAAACTCACTCCATTAATGTCTTAAGTTATTAACTTAAGTTAACAATATTAATGGTGAGTTGAGGGGGTTAGAGGATATGAAGGGGTAGGGTTCGTGTGGGCCCCACCACCCTCATAACCTCCCAAGGGAGTTTGGCTAGTTACCCAACTTCCTTCCCAAGGATTAAACACTTAGAGTAAAATAAAAATTGTAGAATAATTATAAAATAAACATCCACAATTTTTATCATCAACTCTCATGAAAACGCAACTCCAGAACAGGTGTTACTAAGCAATTACTGGAGTTACGGTTCCATCGGTGCCCTCAGAATTCGATTCCACGAACCGGTTCAAAATATAGGAATTCCCGCTCGTTCGTTCACTGAACGTACCCGAGCTAAACTTCAGAAAATGTTTCCGGGCACACCGGGCCTCGGAATCAGGTGCCTTCAGAAATTGCGTTCTTGTAAAATTCCAAAGAAAATTAAGAAAAAAATTTCCTTGAAATTTCTGGATCTTTACATTACTCCCACCTCAGGGCTTTACGTCCCCTGTAAAGCTTCAACACAAACTAGGGTTACAAAAGCGGTATTGAGCACACACCTGAGCCTTCCGCTCCCATGTGCTCACCTGGAGGTTCCTGTACTGCCAGAGAAAGTGAACCCAAGGAATCGATCGTCCTCGTAGGATCCGCTCCTATCGATCCTCGATCCCCACTGGAACCTCCGTGAAAGACACCCCATCACCATCGTCCATCTCCTCATGGTCGACGATATGCGAAGGGTCGTGCACGTATCTACTCAGTTGAGATACGTGGAAGACGTCGTGCACCTGGTGCAACTGCGGTGGATGGGTCAAGCAGTAAACCACCCCGCCTACCCAGCTGAGGACCTAGAAAGGTCCGTTGAACCTCGGAGATAACTTGCCGCCTTGTCCACTTCTCCGTAAACCTCGTCGAGGTGAGACCCGTATAAGGACGTGATCGTCATCCTCGAACTCTAGACGCCTCCAAGTCCTGTCAGCATAAGGCTTCTGTCGGCCCTGTGCTATCCACATTCGCTCTTGGATGACCTGGACCTTCTCTAGTCTCACAAGAGCTATTATGATTTCTTCTTTGCCGATAAGAGAAATCCGGTCTCATCCCCTGGATGAACCACATTAATTGCCTAATACAGTCAATCCTGACATGAATGATGCATTCATGCCATGGATGACGTCATAAGGCCTCAACGTAACTACCAAGACATCCAATTTTCACTCTCGCCTCCAAGGGTCGAGTCACACTATCGGCATCAGTGTGAGGTCACTAGGTCTCCCCCAGTAGAAATCTCGAAAGTAAGGGTCAAGTCAACAGTTTTAACTGGGACCACACAATATCAACCAAACAAAAGGACAGGAAAGTAAACATCACAAAGATAAGTGTCTTTTTATTATTGTATCTCATAGTACAAAGACACGAAGAAACTACAAACAAACATCAACAAAACTAGAAGCAACACGATCAATAGCCTCCAGGTCTGGAGCTAGTCCCTCTCCTGTCCATCTGCTTCCGGAGCTCCATGACCATAGGCCTCAGCTGCCTGAAGCTGAGCTCTCCCATGTCCTCCTGTCCCCTGCGGTCTGCCCTGATCGAACCTCTGCCTTTGGATGAGAGGTTCTTCATTTAAATTCTGGTCATCTGCATGGTGGTTCGGACTGTCACGTGCCATGTGACCAATTCCGCCGCAGGAGTAACACTGTCCACTCTCAGCACGTATGGCTCTGACTCCACCCCGGTTTCCCCACACAGCTGAACCTGAGTCGTGCAGTCGGCCTCCGGTAGGTCTGGTCCTCTTGGACCTCTGCGTCATCTGTCTACTTCCTGCTGCAGAAGGCTCTGCCGCAAGCTGGCTAGTCGTGGTTCTTGCTGCTGGAGACTGCTCATCAAGGAAACTCTCCACTAAGAGGGCTCTCTCCAACACCCATGTCTGCGTCGTAATGCTGTGAGAAACAACAGAAGCTCTAATCTCTTTCCTGAGCCCCTACTCGAAGGTTCGGGTCCTGAAGAACGGGTCCCGTACCATATCTGTGGAGTAGCGTGAGAGGTCTGTGAACCTCGCTGAATACTTTTCCACTATCATGCTGCCCTGCCGCAGCTGAAGTAGCTCCTGTATACGCACCGCTCGAAGGGTGGCTGGTACAAACTCTACCCGGAATAGGCTCTTGAAGTCTGCCCAAAGAAGTGTCGCCTAGTCATGCATCTGGAGTATCAGGCTCCACCATCTGCCTGCTGCTGCCTGAAGAAGGCTGGCAGCAAGGATCACCATGAAGTCTTCCGGCGTCCCACCTAGCCTGAACACTCTCACCACAGCCTCCAGCCAATCCTCAGCCGCCTGCAGGTCCGTCTCTCCCCGGAACCTAGGTGGCCTCTGGCACTGGATCTCGTGTAGTGCGCTCAAGCGATGTGCACCCACTGCTACTGGGGCTGGTGGCATCGGTGGCCCAACGGGTAGTAGTACCACTGGTGCCTCCGCTGGTGCCTCAACTGGAATAGAGCACTGTACTGAGGCCACGTCGCTCGGCGGGCTGTCAGTACGAACAACTCTCAGGGCTCTAGCTGGTCGTCCGCAGGGAGGCGTCCTGAAAGAAACAACGTGACATGGTCAAACGATTACCTGGTGAGCTAACCTGGTTTGAGCTGATATCTAAATAAAACTTCTGGAATCACCCACGCAATCCGTGTTTTCATGCACAAAGTTGGAAATCAGTTGTCAGGGTCCTGGTGTATGGATACGTCAGCCGCCCGCACCAACACTGGACTCCCTGAACTGAAAACCACACTCGGTACACTTAAAACTATTTCTTCACAAAAGGAAAATATTAGAGATATATGTTCTGCGGTAGAACCGACTCCTCTGATACCAATTTGTCACGACCCATCATCGGGGCACGTGCCGTGACTACCCCAATCCCGCCTTCCATAGGCCAGGGGCTGGCGACTGGCACCAAAGGCATAAATCCCGATAACTAGGAAGGCATTGCCTTTATAAAAGTAAAAAAAACACCACAGAGTACAAGCGGATGTAAAACACTAAGAACAAAGATAAGTGCTGAAAGGTAAATGGGCCAGAATACAAACCCAAAACAAAGTACAACTACAACTGAACAAAGTAGAACAGAAAAGAAAACAGCTGGAAGGACAGAACCGGCTCCTGTGTCGTCCTCCTCGGATCCTACCTGAAGGGTAGGTACAGATAGTCTCCACAATGCTCTCGCCCGTCAAACGCCTTCGAATGTCATCTTGCCGTGAAGTTCACCTCCAGATACTGACTTGTCGTGTAGTCCACCTCCGAATACTGTCCAGTTTTCGAACACTCGGCCTCCGTCAGCACTGTCTGTCGTCTGCAACCAACACAAAAAGGTGCGGGCATAGCCCGTGTAGGGGTGAGTATAACGATACCCAGTAGGGACCTCGAGACCCTCAAGGTCTCACTAAAACCAACATGGATATCCACAAAGAAGTTCTCAACTGATAACCTCTACATAGGTATATTACCATACATATATCTAAGTTATCAAGTAATCCATCTCAATCATGAGGGAAACACAAAGATCATGAAATCAACGGATAACCACTACCTAGGTATATGCCCCTACATATACCTAAGTTATCACGTACCCATCTCAATCAAGAGGTAAACACAAAGGTCAAAAGTCTTAGCATAAACCAGGATTTTCATTATCGAAACTGTAACTGCTGAAGAGATCCGTCTCTGGAGTGTACAGTGGTCATGTCATGACTCTGAGGTACTACTCACTAACCTAAGACTGCTGAGGTACTCCTCCTGTCAAGTACCACGGGTCTGCTGCCAAATACTGGGCGCTCCGTCTGTTGTGGGTCTGCCGGAAAATATCGGGCGCTCCCCTAATAGCCTACAGAGGTACTCCTCCGGTCGAGTACCACGGGTCTGCGGCCAACTACCGGGCGCTCCGTCCGCCGTGGGTCTGTCGCCAAATACCGGGCGCTCCGTCCACAGGGCTAGTCGACTCACTTCAAGTCGAGGGGGTCAAGCAGTCGTCAGGTCTCAGCCAGCTATATGGTCTTCGTACTCCGTACGCTTGTCTCCAGGAGGGTTCGCTCCATGATCTACAGGTTGATACTCCAAGTATCACAAAGTCCCACGAAGAAGTATCTCAAAGGACCGCCTCGTCATAGGAGTCTCAACGCAACAGACAACGCATCAAACGGACACCCTGTCTGTGAGTTATTAGCCTTTCCGTCCCAGGGGCCCGGTTGGTTTCGTGAGCGAACCCACCCAGACGTATCCAACAGCAACCAAAACTCGGGCGAAGTATGCCAAAATTTCCATCTCATCAAGTGGAAAACAACGAGACAGATGACGCATTAATCGGACGCCCGGTCTGTGAGTTATTGGCTTTTTCGTTGTAGGGGCCCGGTTGGTTTCATGAGAGAACCAACCTGACCACACTCCGACGACATCCAAACCTCGAGCGGAGTAAGCCAAAAGATTCGTCTCACTTAGAGGAATCCATCAAAGTTGACAGCACGTCAATCGGACGTCTGGAGCTCAAGATATAAGCGTTTCGGCTCCGAGGGCCCGGTTGGTTTCGTATCCGAACCAACCCGGCCGAACCCAAAGTATTCCGAAACCTTGAGTGCGATATACTGAAACGACCATCTCGTTTTAAGGATCTCTACGCAACTGACGGTGCATCGATCGGAGGTTCATAGCCCAAGATATGGGAAAAAGACCAAAGAGGGTCCGAAATCGGGCGGTCTGGGCCCGGACCGACCCGGCCCGACCCCCCCTGGGTCGACCCGTCCCGGCCCGGGTCTGACCCGGCTGGGCTCGGCCCGGCCCGGCCGGCTCGGTCCGGCTCGACCGGCCAGCCGTGGCTCGGCCAGCGTGGCCGCGCGGAAGCCGCGGGTGGGGGTGCACGGATTCCCCCCCCTCCCCGCTGATTGAAGCCGGCAGCAAACCGCCACCACCGGCCTTCCGGCGGTGCGCCGCTGCCGCCGGTCGCCCGCGCCGCCGCGCCCGCGTGGCGCGCTGCCACCGCCTTCCGCGGTCCACCAGACGCGCTCCGGTGGTCCATTTCTCCTGCCGTCTTCGCCGACGGTCCTCCCGGGACCCGACCTTCACTGCGAAGGGATTCAAATTCCATAGCGGTCTGCTTCGTCATCGTCCGTTGATCCGCACATCGATAAAAAAGCTGCGGAGGGTTGTCGGGCCATGTTTGTTCGGACCACATCCTCCGCGTTAAGTGTTATCAATTGGAAAATAATAAACACATGATTTTAATCATTGATGAGGTTATAATTTATCCAAAATAAATTATACGAACACCTTGCAATCAAAAACCCACGCACGAGAGTTTAAAATTTGAATGTGTGGCGTGACTATTTCGCGCATACTTGCCGCTCGATTCCGCGCGGCGTGACGATGTCGCGCATCCTTGCCATTCGATCCCGCGCAGCGTGATGATGTCGTGTCAATTTCTTTCGATCCACAACAATAAGAAAAACAAAAGGGAGGGGGGACGGCCGTGTTTGTGCGGTCCGGCCTCCTCCCGTTAACTGATATCATGCGGTCCAAATAGACGCGGATAAAGATGGAAGAGAATCATGTATAGAAAACACGTAAACACCCTACCTTGGTTCCAAGAGCGGAGTCGCGGAAAGAGGATTTAAAGATGACGTCGGGGTGCGTCTGAGGAGGAAGCGGCGTCTCCTAACGTGTTGCAGTGAAGAGGAAGGAAGGAACGTCGTCGTTCTTCGTGGAAGGATGGTGTTCTTCGTCGGAGACCGATTCGTTCTTCACGTTCTTCGCCATTGAATAAGATGTTCTTCAAGCCTCCCCAAATCCTCCCAAGCAACAAAGGAACTAACCCAAAATAAATTAAGCCACGCTTAATTTATTAACTCAACATGGCTTTTGAAATTCAAGTGTTTGAATTTCAAAGACTCACATTAAACTCACTCAATTAATTTCATAAGTTATTAACTTAAGTTAACGATATTAATGGTGAGTTGAGGGGGTTAGAGTATATGAAGGGGTGGGGTTCGTGTGGGCAACACCACCCTCATAACCTCCCAAGGGAGGTTGGGTAGTTACCCAACTTCCTTCCAAAGGATTAAACACTTAGAGTAAAAAAAATTGTAGATTAATTATAAAATAAACTTCCACAATTTTTATCATCAACTCTCGTGAAAACGCAACTCTGGAATAGGTGTTCTTAAGAAATTACCGGCGTTGCAGTTCCATCAGTGCCCTTGGAATTCAATTCCGAGCACCGTTTCAAAAGATAGGAATTCCCACTCGTTCGTTCACTGAACGTACCTGAGATAAACTTTGGTAAATGATTCCGGGCACACCGGGCCTCGGAATCAGGCACCTTCAGAAATCGCGTTCTTGTAAAAATCCAAATAAAATTAAGAAAAAATTTTCTTTGAAATTTCAGGGTCTTTACAATAACCATAAACCATCAAATGGTATAAAAATAACACATCCATAGTCAAACATATCATAAATCCTTCAATAAAATATGGACGATTTGTATCATAATGAATCTACTTCAAACAACTATAAAATCCATCAAAGGATGTTGACATAGATGAAATCAAAACAATTTGAAAGAAATATCTCTTACTTTTTTTTGAAATCATTTAATGTTTCATAATTATAAAAGAAAGCATTTATTTTAAAATATTCTTATAATATTTTAAGGGAAGCTTTGACGATGTTATAATGTCGGAAAGTTTCTGCACCCGCTGTATAAGTTAAAAAACATTCTTACCTTAATTTTGTCGAAAAGGTCATAATGTACCTTGTTTGGAAACGACAGAATGAATCCTTTCAAATATTTTTACAAAAAGCCAAAAATGGTATTAATGACTTTAACCCATAAGTCTAGTAAATAGTAAAAATGTTTTGGAATACGTTTTTGAGAAACATGGATATGGATGATAAAAGGTCCTAGTAGATACTTACGTAAAAACAACCTCGGATAATAAAGAGATTGTAGAATTACAAATTACCTTTTACTTTTCCTATGATGAGGGTAGGTTAATATCCTATATAATGGTGAAATAATTGTTATTAAATTATACAATAATCATATACATTAATATGATATCATATATGTTCTTTTAACATTGCATTGTTAATAATATCTTAGTATTGTCTTCATTTCGGGTTTCAAGGAATTTGTTTTCCTTTATAATCATTGTTATGTGAGTCATATTTGTTATGGATGCAAGGTATCATATTCATATCAAGAATTATATCAAGTATTTATACATTATTTTTAATCATAAAATTAAAATTAGTCTTTAATGGATACAATGGGGAATGAATCTCATCGCATTTGTGGAGACGGTAATCCATATGTACGCTCGAGCAACAATATAATTCATTTGATATTAAAATAATATATAACTGGATGTTATATAATATATAAAGAATAATTATCATGTTATATTTATTATTTAAATCAATTAAGCATCATTATTTTACCCATCCAAATAATAATTTATTGAATAACAATTACACCACGACGTGCAGACGTCAATCCATACATACGCACGTATGATGACATGTCATTCAAAGGATGGATAGAATAATGAATATGGTTATACCATATTTAAAATAACATCACGGTATATAGAATATACCGGATTAATAATTTTATAGTGGAAACCACAATGAAAGAGGATGTGTAAGAAGAAACTAGAAAGAGGGTGGTGATATCATTACCTTTTCTTCGGGTTCTTCATTTTGATTTGATCAAAAGGGCTCTATATGATGGATTTATGACTAATGTAACACCTCTAGGATGAAGATAGGACAGTTGATATAGTATTTGGGCAGGGGTTTTCCGGGCCAAAAGGCTTTGATGGTGTGAATTTGAGAGAAGGCAGAGTTCCCTTTTATAAGAGGATTGAGGGGATCCTTAGGAAAAGCGAGAAATATTATTTTATAATTAATTCATTTTCAGTTTCTAATTACTAAAAAGTGTATTATTTAAAGGATAAGTTTGTTATGGGTTTCAAACCACTAATTCAATACGTTTTAGATAGGTTTGGGACTCTATATTAACTTTATATTTTAGATTTAATTCTTAGTTAAATAGTTTGACATTTACCATGTCTCTTTTATTTTTATATTATATGGTTGATAAACATACTATAAACATCCAAACGATCCCCAAGTGGTTAATTAATGATACAAGTATCATTATATAAGTAACTTAGACAACCCATAGATTGTTTGGAATATTATATCAATTAATAATATAATATTTGTTTTAAAATCTATTTTATGTTAATTTTGACAGTATTTAATAATTGATTTTTGTTAAAGTCCTAACATCTTTATTAAATAGAAATAAATTCATTTTAATCAATAACAACATGTCATATTAATCTATAAAATTCATTTTTGGCATAAAAACATTAAAATAAGATTTATTTTAACATTTATAATACTATTTGTTTGATTCCTTCATTAATAAGGAAAATACTGTATCATCATTTTGTCATAAATATATTAAATTCTTCAATTCCTAAAAATTATAAAAAAAATACCATTATAAAGGAAATAATTTTATATTTCTAATTAATTTTTATAGTCTAATATATAACATGTATAACCCAATGTAAAAATTGTCTTACTATATGATATATGCTTATGCCATTTTCATAGTTACTTTAACTTAATTAATTTTAAGTGTCATTATCACTTAAAAGTGGCTCAATAGGGTCCCAAAATTGACCCCAAGATGCCCATGGTTGGACATGTATCATAAAATATTATTAGGACCCGTGTTAGGGTAATTTAATATTATTATAATATTAATTCTTAACCATAATTACTTAATTTACCCCTTTAACCACGGTAAACCAAATATTCACTAAAGTAAATATTCTTAATGTCTAAAAATAAAATTTACATATTTACAAAATTTGGAAATCCTGATTCCAAATATGGAATCCATTTTACTAAATTCAAAACATATAAGTGGCAGAAAATAATTTTAAATTAATTCCTGTTGTCAAAACAAAAAAGCGTGTTTTTAAGAAATAATAACTATCAAAATATTGACACTAGCTTTTGTCCAGTTTAAATGTTAAATTACATCCAATGATCAACATTGGATTAAATGGTAAAAATATAATATATTTATACTTAAAAACTACTCAATTGTATAATTTACCACTATAAATTATTTTGATTAATAAAGATGTTTTTAATTAAAATTTAGTATTTTTCACTATTCATTAAAAATTGAATATTTTCAAAAAAGTACCAAAAATTCACCCTAAGAAAATTTAAATATTCTTAACCCAATATTTTTGTCTATTTTGAAGGAAAAAATTTATTTTATTTCACAAAATTGGGTATTATTATTCAAACGGCTTGTTTTATTGGTCGTGATGTGTTAGAATATCGATGTTTTGTACAACACAAGCTATTGCATTATTCAAAGGGAAACGTACCATGGAATCTTGGATTGTTTCCATATCTCTCCAGAATCTATCAATAAGAACAATATTCCCTATATATTTTTTATTGGTATTCATTACATTCATAATTCTTTTGGATCACTAGAACATTTAACAAACACTTTCATTTTAACAACTTGAGATTTTGTTAGTTTTTTTCAAATAAATATATTTTTAATATATATTTAATTTCATTAAGTACCTTTTTTAGAATGCATTAAATGAACAACTATGCTTTCTTTAATTTACATGCAACATTGGGTGTAGCATGCATTACACACAACAGAGAGTTTCAATGAATCATGAAAAAATATTAAAATATAATTTTAAAATATTATAGTTACGACTGAACCATTTAAATAGAGGGTGTGAATAGGATTATCTAAATTATGAAAATATATATTTTAAAAATTTATATATAATGAAACCATTGGTGACCAATTAATTGGAAATAAAAATTAAACACAATTTTGAATCAAAGAAACTCTATTTCTAAAAAAACTCTATTTACATACATAAATGTGTTTTACATCAATATATTAAACAAATACCATTGGGTCAGTTATTTTAATGAAATTTTTATATTATATAATCAGTCATTTTTTAAAATTAATGTCTTTTTCTATAAAATAAATAATAATGAACCCAATTTTACTCTTCAAAACTGTATTTTTCTAAAGAGTAATTTTCTTTCCTTTCCAAACTTATTTCAACACATCATTTTTGAAAATTTTAGAATTATTTTCAGATAAAAAAATTCTTTTTGAAAACATTCATTTCAAATTTATCTTTTGATATTTTTTTAAATTTTCTAAGAAGTTCAATATACTGTTAAATATTGAATAAAATGGTTTTTAATAAGTATTGTCATTTATTTTAATGATTTTAAGAAATATTAAAATATTTAGGGAGGGTTATAAAGAATAAATTATATTAACTATATATCTATTTTTGGCATTTTTGACATTTTAATAATTTTCAAATTGAATTGTTATTTACAAACATATTTATCTTTTTGACATTTTCTCTTTGAATACATATTTCTAATCACGTATGTAGGATTGGTTTTAAATGTAACTTTTTCACATATATGAATTGAATTTAGATAAATTAATAACATATTTTAAATCAATATAATATATATTATCTACTAATTCTAACTTAATTTTTAACCATAATGAATTGTTAAAACTGAAAAACATTACAACAATTAAAGTAAAAAATTTGATTACCTTATGTTAAAACATATAAGATAATGGTTAAAATGGCTAAAAAATATGGAACAAAAAGTTATTGGAATTCTTCATAATTATCTCTTACAAGTTCTATACTGGATGATTTTTTATATTTATGGCATGTGATAAATGTGAGTACAACTTTTTATTTTCAACATATACAAGTGTATCACTCACCTCACTTATAAAAGTCCAATAACTCATCTATCCACTTAAAAATTCCAAAAACAGTAGTTTCAGACATGTCCTACCCAATTAAAAAATTTAAGTCCCTCCTATCACTCTTGAATAATTTATTTTTGCAAAAAACCAACCTAATAAACCTTTAGTTGCAAATCAAGAGATGTTTTAAGAAGAATATGTAACTACCCTAATCAATCATTTTATTTTATATATTTCTCCAACTACATCAATTTATATAAAATAAATATTATGTAATAATAATATTTGAATCTTCAATATACATGGATTTTTATGCTAATGTAATATCATAAATCATTCTCTTGTTCTATCAAAATGGTTACGAAATCATCATTCTTGTGTATGTAAAAATACTTCCTGGTGAGCCGATGTAATTTGTTTTTTAAATTTTGGGGCCGAAGCCTCAATTTTATTTATAAAGAAAAGACTTCTTTAGAATGGGTAGACGGTGACCCATTACATAGCCCTAAGGCCCAAGTCCAAGTGTCCTACAAACAGGGCTTGAAAGCCCATTTTTTGGCCCAAAGGATCCCTCATTGAACAGTACTGCTACAGTACCCGCACCACTACAGTACCGTCGCCGCTACAGTGGACTATCAACCACTGAAGCGATGTAATTCATTAACTATTTTTATGGAATCTAATAATGATGGGTTTAATTAAATTATGTGATATATATGAGCTATAAATTACTATTTAATGGTAGCATATTATATTTACCTTTTTTCTATATTTTTATTAGGAAAATGGAAGAAATGTTCTTGTGTATGTATGACATACTGTCTCTATGATTGTTGTATCACATTTTTTATATATAACTTTAATTAATAGATATAAATAAATATATTGATAATATAAATTAAATTTATAAGATTTTTGAAATCTTGGAGATGGTGGAACCCTGATCCAATTAAGAGAACCAAAACTTATAAAACCAAAAATACACAAAAAACAATGCAGTTATTTCCCTAAATGTGGCTTTAACTTTTAATTGTTAATAAATATATTATAAAAATAAATAACTAAATCATATATGGTATTATTTATATATTATAGTTTATTTTATCATTTTATCATAAAAAATTTTATATTATACATTATTTTAAATGTTTACGAAGAATGTTAGGCTTAATGGTCAATAATTTCTAATCTCTCATTCATTTAATGGATACATATGAAAGGTCAAAAGAACGTCCTTTTTTATTTTTTTATTTAATAAAAATTTTAAATTTTATATATTTAATCTCCCCCATGTCATGATATTTAAAATTTAATTTCATGTTATTCTCTTTTTGGGATTACGATTCAAATGATTACTAAATTGGTAAGGCAATTTTAATTTCACTTTTATATCAATACAATACATAATATATTCAGAACATATTTTTCATATATGGTGTATATACTCTCAATGAAGTTATTTTATAATCATCATCAATAAAATTATTGGTATTGAAATATCCATTTTATGATCCATTATTCATGGATTTTATAGTCCAAAAACATGCCCAAGAGGAATGCTATTTTATTCTCATTTTTTCATCCTTTAGATATATGTAATGTCATGAACCTAACTTAACTATTGATGTGTATATATATACCTTTTTATATGTAATATTATGAATCATTTAACTATGATTATATTTTATTCATCATTTAATGTTGTTATTTCTTGAGGATTATTATTTCATAGGTTCTAAAGTGGAAATTGTTTTATGTTACATTTATATTGATTATGATGATTTTTTCTGATTATGCTTAAAATGATGACTGTTTATGATATATATCTCAAGAACCTCATTAATTTTATTATCCTATAGTTATGTAATTACAATACATAGTGTCCATTAATTTTCATCACTTTATGTACATAACGGTTAAAAAAATTGTTTTTAAGAAAAATTATCTTTATTTATTTATTTGGCCAAGAACCCTTATTCATCAATAACAATTTATATAAAAGTTTTTCAAAGTTGTTTTTACCATTATCCAAATGTTTTAATAAATAAATTTTTGCCACATTTATTACTCTTTAATGTAAATTCGAATGTAATATTCTTGTTATTTTTCATGTTGTTCCAATTATATTTTAATGAAAATGTGAAAGGAATATTTTTTTAACATTTGTGGCACAAATGAAATTTCTTACCAACATGACTATTGTTTTCCTTGAATATTACTTTGTACAATATAAGGTTATGATAAAATAAAATGATTCTAAATAAAATAATATTTTAAAATGTTTCCTTCTAAATTGGAATGTATATTTTCCCCATGAAAATATTTAAATGATTTTAAAGCATCATTTGTAAGATTATAAGTATATTTTAAATTAAAATTAATTATAATTTTTTTATTATTATTTTAAATATGGTATTTTCCATTTATATTTTTTTCCTCAATATAATTTTAAATGATCTTATAAAATTGGATTTCATTTTACATTACATAAGTTGATGTTACATATTCCTTACATAGGATATGGTCTAAGGATTCCATTCATATTATTTCTTGTTATGATCATTATTTATGATATAACGATGTTTAGGAAGCCTTTTTATATTTCATGGGTTACACAATGAAGAGTTTCTTATAACATTGTATTCTTCTCATAAGTTCTTCTATAATGAAATAGTTATATAACCTATGTTTTTTTATAGGATATGATATAGTAAAATATTAATTAAACCCATTTAGTTTCATGGGTTATGATATGATGAATTATTTATAATCGTAGGGAAGATATAAATATTATTTTTAATATGTGAAGGGTGGGACCAATATCTTCCTTAAATTCATAGGTTAATAGTAAATGTTATATTATCTCAAAGGGTACACATAACCTAATATAAATCATGAAATAGAGCACACATGAGGTTATTCCAACCACAAAACAGAGTATATTAGAGGTTATCCTAAACTATGAACAAAAACAGGGGTGGTATCCCCAATCCTATTATATTTTTCATGTCATGGTAAGTAGCCTCGATATAATATTTTTTTCATTATATAAATATAATTTTTATTGTGGAAATGTTATACTCTCATCGATCAGGTTCTTTTATTCTCTTTTGTATCATTTCTTATTAACTACCTAGACTTATGCAATGAATATTTTTTCTAATATGTGATACACATGGTATGGTTTTAATATTTTATCCTCATGTTATATTACCAGTATTTTCATGTTATCCTGATATCTCCCTTGTTTACCCAAACCAAGCATCTAACCACACCCATTATTATGTTTCAACTCCCTTTGATATGAAGAACGGTATTATATATGATTTTATAAGAAGGGTTATTTCAATGAAGAACATAGTTGTATATGGAATTTCTCACTTTTGGACTAGTATTTTATGCATCCGTGATCCCAAAAGAGCTATATCTCTTTGATCCTCAAGATTTTGGTTGGTTAATTTAATTAATAATCATCGAAAAAGATATAATATATATATATATATATATGATAATTCAAGGGCTCTGTTGTTCGTATTAGATGATTGGTTTAGTTATCTTTTTAAAACTATGATGAAAAGGATTTAGTGATGTCCTTATTTTTCATTGTATAGATATATCTATGTATATTTATAAGGAAACATGTATGTATAATTCAAAAATAATAAAATTTTATAAAATTTTCATCATGTATAGAGAAAGTGGTTTCTAAAAAATTACATCCCTATCTTGATAATACAACTAGATGTGGTTATAGGAATAGAACTACCTTGGTGTAATAAAGCAATAAATGGTGCATTTATCTGGACATGATCATCATCGAGTGTATAAAAATAGTCCATTCTATAAACTTAGTTTGACACTCATAGGGATATGAATTCTAAATTCCCACACCCTTTACAAAACATTATGAATGATATAAATAATGGCCATTAATAAACAAGGTTAATCTTATAGTGACATAGACTCAAAATAAGGTGTAAAGATTTACAAATCCATTAAATTATTTTTCACGATTACTTAGTTTCCCACTATTATTATTATTTTTCTTATTATAATTCTTTTACTCAATGGAATTACCCTGAAGGAAAATGGTTAACATTGAGTTTTATAGACAATGTGTTGGTGAGAAAATGAATTGGGAGAATCCTAGATTTAAGCATATCGTGATTATCCCAAATCATTCATCATGATATATGATTTAGAACATCTACTATTACAATCTCTTAGACTCACCAACGAA
This sequence comes from Viscum album, assembly GCA_963277665.1. Lineage (NCBI taxonomy): Eukaryota > Viridiplantae > Streptophyta > Magnoliopsida > Santalales > Viscaceae > Viscum > Viscum album. The sequence goes on along the minus strand of OY728143.1, from coordinate 1,677,431,656 downwards.
GAGAAGTATATTATTCATTAATTCTTTGAGTGGAGGATACTGTAAATGAATAATAATTCAATTTCTTATTTGAAAATAATATGGGACGAAATTCCTATAAGAATGCCTGATAGGAATAGGTTTATGTTTTTGGTGCGGAAAATAATGATGTGAAGTAAGAAACTCCAAAATAAAAAGTAATTTTTTATAAGATTATGGATGATAATAATGATCTTTATAATGTATCATTGATTTTTGGAAGTTTTATATTTTTAAAATAAGATCGTTATGTATATAAAACCTCGAAGGGGAAACATAATAAATAGAATTTTAATTATTTTAAAAGTAAAAGTTTTATTGATGATGATGAATAGACTGTGAATGAAATATAAAAGGATGTATATAAAAGGAATAATATGATAAAGCATAGTTAATGGATTAAGGATGATGCCGAATAATTGATGTGTTCATGTATTAGAATTGAATAATTTTGAAATATATAATGTTTGTTCGCTCTATATTTTTTATTATGGATTTGAACGAATATGTAAAATGGTGCTGATAAACTATAATAGATTTTTAAAATATTGGATTTATGTTATGAAAACACCTGATTATTGGATGGTAACCATTAATAAGTTTCTCATGTTGAAAACATGTTTTGTAGCCTGTTTATATAGATGATTGATATGGATAGATTAAATTGGGGAGCATTAATGACCTCTAAACTGATAAATGATTTGATAGAAAAGTGTTTTATGATATCATTTTTGGACATTAAAAAATTACTATATACATGTAATATATTAAAAAATATGAGGTTTTATTGAATTAATAGGGAATAATTCTTGTTTTGTTTCAGTTTTTTAGTAATAATGGTAATTAAAATGGTTTATGAGAATATATTACAATTGTGTTCACATATTTGGAATGTTACCAATAACATATAATTAATGACATTTTGTGGATTAATAATATTTTGACTTGGGAAAATTTATTGAAATTTATAAATATTGGACTTTAGAAGTGTTTTATTTTTAACCATTTATAGAATGGTATAATTTATATTTGGAAGAGGTTTTAAAGATTAATATATTACTTCTTTGTAAGAATATTTTTTCTTATTGGATAACTTATGATAACTATATTTTTGTGATGATAATAGGAGATAAAAGGAATGAGGTATGATTATGCATGGATCCAGATCTTGTGATATATTATTGCTTCAGGAATAAAAAATTCATCCTCATTTATTACAATAATATATGTTGTGGAAATTGATTAAAGAACAACCATAGGATGATATTATTCTTACTAAATGTAACCAAATCAAGTAATTATATCTTTCTGTAAAAATACCCCACCAATAGGGAAAATATTTTGAAATAAAATGTTTTCATATTACCATCATTTCTAATTATATCAATATTTTTTTTCAAACCAATTTGTATTATGGTTTGTAAATTTTTATTTTTCATATTATTATATAAATACTTATATCCAATAATCTATATCACTCTCCATCATTATTTCAACATTATAATTTTCTTTCATTTCCAAATATGAACTTCCATATATGTAATCCATTTTGGAATCCTAGTATGTGTTATTAGAGATGTCCTTCATAAATGGATTTCTCTATTTTCATGAAAAATATTTTTTATTCTTTTTTACTATGTGGGTTTCCAACAATGGTATTTTCAAATGATAAACTATTTTTATAGAATAATAGTTCAAATTGTGAGGATTAATTTTTTTTAATGGTGTAGAATGTAGAACCCCAATATTTTGTGAAATATTTTTCTCAAAAAAATTTAAATTTTTTAATATTTCTAATTACATGAAATACCATGTTTATATTGTGATACACATAAAACCATGTTTAGTTTTATTATATAAAACATTTTTTGTATCTTTCATTATATGAAATCGAGAGTTTAAACTAAACATGAAATATTATAATGATATTGTTATTGGATATTATAGTTATCACATAGCCATGTGAATGGATGTTTTTTGTATGATTAAATAAGTTAGGAAAATATATAGCCTATATATATATAATAAATTGATTTTTAACTAAGTAATTGTAAATTAAAATAAATTTTTTGAAAAGAAATGAATTATTTTTCTAGAAAACTATTTTTATGTACGCACATGTGTTTAACATCAATAAGTTAAAAAATATAATTGGCGGAATTATTTTCCTGAAATTTATATATTATATACTCAATAAAATATTTTACATTAACATTTTTTATTATTTATAAAATAGATAATAAAAAAATTTATATGATACTTAGAAGCTGAAATTTTATAAACAACTATTTTGTAACATTTTTATACATTTTTTAATAATAATTAATGCCACATATAGAATTATTCTAAAAAAATAAATTTCATTATTTAAATCTTATTTTGAAAAATATCTTACGATATTGTTTTGATAATTTTAAAAAAGATATATTCATAGATGTATAGTTAAAATTAATGTTTTTTATTAAGAATCATCATTTATTTTAATGATTTAGAAATAATTAGATGGTTATAAAATAATATTTAGTTAATATATATATATTGATAAAAATATGATAACATTAATCTCAATTATTTTTAATTATGACAGGAAAACATTTTAATCTTAAGAACAATTTCTCTTTGAGAACCCTCTTTCTCATCGTGTCTGGGAGATTAATTTTTAAATAAATTCTTCTTATTTTGTAAATGGAGTTTTTGTAAAATGGAATATAAGATTTTAATATTATTAATTTAGTTTATATAATGAGGCCAATTTAATTTTTTCTATTATTATTAGTAAAAAATTTAAAATTTATTTACCATCATTAAGGTAAAATGGTTTTACTAATGTGTTAAAATTAAAATAAAAGGGTTAAAAATGACACAAAACATTACCAAAACAAATTTATTGTCTATATTATGACCTTATATATTATATTTTATAAAATATTCCACTTTGGAGTCTTTTTTAATTTTAAACACAATGATACACATTTTCTTTACAAATATTAAAAGTGTGTAACTCACCTCACTTATTAAAGTATACCCCTCAATATTTCTCTCCATGAATCCAAAACACTTTTTATGGATAATACAAACCAAAATAAATTCCTTAAATCCATTATATGATCCAAAATACTTTATTTTGGTTGTAAATATTTCTGATTAATACTATTGGTTCAAACAAAATGACATAATCCAAAGAAGTGACAACATCCACAATCAGGCATTTTATTTTATTTCTTTTTCCCCCTTCTTTAATTATTATAAAAAATTATAATATAATAAATATAGTATATTAAATTTATTCATATGTTATTATTTTCATGTAATAATCCAAATAATTATACTCTATCATCAAATGGGTTATGAAATCATCATTTATGAGTACAGAGAACTACTACCTTGTGAACCACTGTAACTCATTCTCAAACACTACCTATCTTGGATATATATAATGATGGATTTATTTTTTTATATGATATTTATAATAATATTATTAATTTTTTGGTCATTATTTTATATGTTCTTTCTTACATTACATTTCGTGGGAATTTGATAATGTCGTCTACGTGTACAGAGGAAAATCACCCAACAAAGCGATGTGATTTAGTAATTCTTTTCATAGATGGTAATAAAAAAGGTTTTATTAAAAATATTTGATATATATGAAAAATAAAATTTTATATAATGGTTATATATATTATTGTACTTTAATTATTTCTTCTTCTTGGAAAAATGGAACCAACATTCGTTCATACGTACAACCTACCTTATCCAAGATCTGTGTATTTCATTTTTTATATCTGTATTTTATTGATAAACATAAATTCATATATAGTTAATATATTTGATATCTGTATCATGATTAATTTTTTTGATATTATTTATCCATGATCAAATTTATAGGACTCAAAATAAAAATCTGGAAAGCACATGAGAATAAGAATAATTATTTACCAAAACATTACATTAACATGGAATTATTAATAAAGAGGTAATAAAAGGTCACAAGTAATAAATATATGATAATATATACATATTTATGGTTCTATAATATTTGTATTAAAACATATATTTATTATACTGAAGATTTTATTTTTTAGGATGGATGTTGAGACTTATGGTAAATAATATCTATTATCTTTTATTTTTGTGAGACATTTGAATATTTACTATGTATTTATTTTATGAAGTATATATACAACCGAATTTACATTTTATATCATGAAAATACTAACATTATGTATATTTATTTCTTAGTTTTATGTTATTATTTTTTGATCCTTACAATGAAAAATATTACTAATGACATTATGGATTTTTTGACTAACTTTTATATTCATGAGATCATGCCACATTGACCACTTTCTTCTCATATGTGGTGTATAAACTATCCCAGAATTTATATTTTTCTATTATAATTCATATAATGGGAATTTACATATACATTTTATGAACTCTCATTTATGGGGTTTATTGTTCAAATGATAATCGATTGGTAAGGGATTTCTATCTCAATTTTAATTCCTTGAGACATTTGTTTTGTTATACACCTATATACTTTTATGATGTGTATATACAGACCTAATGATATTTAATATAATGAATTAAATTATTCACATTATATTTTATGTTTTATTTCAATTTATTTTATAATTTAAATTATGAATTGATTTTTTGAAAATGGTAAGTGTTTTTTCATATAATCCCATTGTTTATCATGGGTGTTTAGGATTATTCTTAAAATAAGGAAATATTTTAATATATATCTCAATAAAATCATGAATTTTATTCTCTTATACTTTTTCAATTGAATATATGATTCTCTTTATTTTACTCTTTCTATGTACTAAGGAGTTCAAAATAATATTTTTAAGTAAGATCGTCATTATTTCTCTCTTTGGTCGAAGACACTTTTTCTTCCAAAATTATATTTTCTAAAAGTGTTTTTTAAAATGAATTTAAAATTCCCAAAATTGTTTTTATATTAAATTTTTAACAACTTTTTACATTTAACCAATTTGTTTGAAAGGAATATTTTAGATCTTTTACATAATTCCCATTTGGATTTTTTCAAAAATTTAAAAGGAATCATTGGTTTTGTGGATGGAATGAATGAAATTTCCCACTATCATTACTATAATTTTCATTGATGATTCCTTTAGAATTTTCAAGATTTTTTTTAATGAAAAGTATTTTAATTTTTATTATGTTTTAAAAAGTTTTTTTTAAAGAGGACATGATACATTAATGAAAAAAAATTATATAACTATTAAAACTTATTTTATATGTCTGAAAGTTTATTTTCAGGGAAACTTATTTCGAAGATCTTTTATGATTTTATATTTTTAAAAAGAGACTTAATGAATAGATTCATTATGAAATGTTTTATAAGATCTATCAAAATTCGTTTCCATCTATGATTATATCCATTGATGTTTCTTATGCATTACTAGAGATATAAAACAAGGATACCATTTTTATTATTTATATGATTTGTTTTAGTTTGGGATTTCATGTTATTTAGGAAACATGTTTCTTTTCCATGGGTTACAATATGAGAAAATTCATATAAAACAATGTTATTTTCACAACTTATGATTATAAAATGATTATGAATATAATATCTTTTCCATAGGTTATAATATAAATAAATATATATAGAAACGTTTTTATTTCAGGGGTTAGGATATGATAAATGATTTAAGATCTTTTGGAAAAAATATGTATTGGTTTCATTATGTAATGTGTGGGAGACATATTTCCCTCCAATTCCTTAGGTAGTGACTACTATTATATGAGCAGAAAGGTTAAATGATAGGTTTTTCCAAGACCGAAAGAGGGAACACGAGATGTTATCACAAGGCCAGAAGAGGGTATACTAGAGGTTATTACTATCGTAATGAATGTATATGGGTCGTTATCCCAAGACTAACATGTTATGAATGTCTTGGTGGGCCACCTGGACATAATATTTTATATGATTATGTATATACCAAAAATCCATGTCTTATTCCAATGTTATTCTCTCATGGATCATGTAAATTGATTCTATTATATATTATGTCTTATGAACTCCTATGATTTAACCCTTGACAAATTTCTACGATCTTTGATATACAGGGTTTGGTTTTCAAACTTAATTATCATGTTATCAAACCCTAATTCTAATTTTATATTCATATCTCCATAGCTTACCCATACTGAGTTTATGAGTAAAACCATTCTTATTTTTCCTTTCCCAATGATATGATGAAATTTATTATGTATAATATATATAGGAATGGTGCTAGTTATGTAGAACATATTAGGATATGACGTAGCTCACTTATAGAGTGGTTTTTTAATGTGTCCCTGTTTCTAGAGGCAAAATATTGTTATCGTACCCATGCATTATTTCATTTATTGTAATTAATATTCATTTAAAAATATGTAATATCTAGCTTTGAGAAGCTTTGTTTTTTATTTTCATCTTCACACTAATGAAATCTGGGTACTCATCTCAAAGAAATAAAATCTTATATCTAATCAAGTTATCTATAATAGAGTGAGTAAAATTTAAATTAATCAAAATTTCATGATCTTTATTAAAACTACACACAAGACTATACACACTTCTTTTAATAGGACATCATGATAATTTTGTTACTCTGTAAATCAAAAAAAATATCCATATAGTTAATATAAATTTACTTTTATCATAATATTATATATTTTATGTTTTACCAAGATAACTATTGTTAAACAATTCATCTCATGATGTTTTCAGGTATTTTTTGATCATAATAAATTGTATTTGTTATCATCAAAATGTGGTGACATTTAATGAATTCAAGAATCATTACTTTTTATTGACATTGTCTTAAATATCTCTTACTATAGACTATAAGTTTCGGGATACTTCAGTCAAAATAATTGAATATAATGATATAATATATATCTTAAAGGGACTATGTATTGTTTTATTTGAGGTATGAGGAAAAATAAACCAAAGTCAAATAATTATTCCTTAAAATTTAATTCTCGGATAACATGTTTTATGTATGAGGTGAAAATGGATGATTGTCTATAGGTATTTTAATATAATATATTTAAATTTTGACAAGATGAACTAATTATTTAAATTAATTATAAATTTTAATTATCATTCATAGAAGGCGATAATATGATACAGAAGAGTAAATCCTTAACACATGATATTTAATTATAGTTTACTCTAATGTTGACATATGTCTACAATGACACCTCTATAACCACAGTAGGATATTTTGTAAAATTTAAGAATGATTAATCATTTTGAATCATAACCATTTTTAATGATACCATTTATTGTGGATCTATAACTAGACAAACTAAATTTTTTTTTGGGGAACCAGAACCCTTATAATAATGTTGACATTAGACAATTAGAGTCACAACCAGATAATCATGAAAATAGAAACATGAATCTCAAATTTAGTAAAATAATGTATTTAGGTTGTAAAAGAAGAAACAACTTTTAGAGAATAGAAGATATAGATAAAAGGAATCAATATTGAATCCCAAAAAATGATGGAAAATAAGTCTATAAATAATGATGAAGTGCAACCATTATGTCCGGAAAAAAGGATCATTATGACTCTTCAAGTATATAGAAGTAATTTTATAATATTACATTTTCCTTGAGATATTATAAAATCATATTCAATTTTTTTCGCATGATCTGTTGGATATTCATAGTGTAGGAAATGATATATTTTTGGTATATATCAAATGTTTATTGTAACTATATCTCGTATTTACATTGAATGATCCATAAACCCCAATAAATAATATATTGAGGCACTACACAATCATTTAATCAATTAGAATAATTAAAAATAATAATAATAAGAACAACCACGAATTATTACTAAGAGATAACCAACTTTCAACAATTATCATATGTATTTGAAATAAATTACTAATTCAAATCAATATATATCAATAAATAAAAAATCTAAAATATCTCCATAATAGGTATTCAAATAGACCCAATAACAATTACAAGTTATTTCTTTTTAAAATTCAAAATTATAATTTTGAAAATATTACTATATTTATGTGTGCATATATGTAAAGTATCTGAACTCAAAAAAAAATAATTAAACTCATAAAACAAAAATGAATATGATATTTAGTATATTATATAAATTTGAAAAATTTTAAAATAATAAAAAAATATCAATAATTAAATAAAAATATTTTTAATATATGGTTTTTATTCTTAAGAAAACTTAAGAACTTATTTACCCACTATATGACTCTATATATAGCACACTGTGATATTTTCATATACCTAATACTGCATTAGTATGAATATATAAATAATAACATCATTTAATAAAATATATGAAATTTTAAATAAGTATTCCATGATAATTTAAAAATAATCTTCCTTAAAACAACCCAAATTTTTGTCACAAAATTGATCAATATACTATGATAGTATAATGTGTGATAAATAATAGGGTACTTCAATTGACATTCTAAGTTAGAGTATGAATAAAAGTTGTTCTACATATGTAACACCCGACCCCAGTTACCCATCGTCGGTGCATTATTGCGTAACATTGGCATGATCACAAAAGATCAAGTCTTGAAATATTGGTTAGTTTATTAGCCCTGGAAACACTAGATACATTCATAAATGTTACATTACATCATAAAGTGAAAAATCACAATAACATAGTCTCTATAGTCCACACTTCTATCCCCTTTAGACTATCCATGTAGGTCAATCATGAAATATTTCTTTACATCTTGGAAAATATTAAAACATTGAAAGGGGTGAACTCATATGCCTAGTTAGGATAAAAAAATAGCAGAAGCTTTCTTAAATAAATATAAACATTTAAGGCAATGTATAACTAAAACAAAAACCTTTTAAACTTGAACATCAACATAATATGGGAAAAGTAAAATAAGATAATTCCATTTACTTATTCACATGGATATTCTACTGGTCTAATAATCGCATGCAATATCAATAACCACTTTCATAATGATGGAATGCATAATGCCAGACTATCATAACCACGTAGCCAAGGTCTCGTGCCAAGACTAAAAATAAGATTTTGTCAAGGCCTCGGGCCAAGACACTAGTTCGTCTCATGGGAACTGTCAATGCATCGAGGAGCTATAGTGGGCTCCACCCGTCACTTATTAAGTCCAATGCATTTCTCATATGAACAGGTTTAAACATATCATTAACTATAACATAATCATATCGCATAAAACATGCATCAAGGAAACATAACATTTCCACATTTAAATCACAAGATATCAATACAACACATTGATATAATAAAAACAATTTCAAAACCATTTTCAATACCAAAATAAATGAAAATTAAATCTTGGTATTTATTTTTCATTTTAAAAAAAGGTATGGCTTGTAGAGGAAGCTGAAACTCAAATAATGGTCACGGTGGCGGAGAGGTAATTGTTTCCACATATGTACGACAATAAAAACATTCCTTTTTTTCGTTTAGTAAAACGCTTCATATAAAAAGATTCTTTTTGAATAAACTTAAAAATAAAATGGGTTTATACACCGTATAAAAGAAATTTGTGTATATAAAACAAAATTTGCCTCAATGAATGGAGATTGAGACGATGTCCCTTGAAAAGATCATTTTTTTAAATACAATAGATCTAATATGTGTGTAACATCCCAGGTAAATAAAGAATAAAGAATTTTCATATTTATTAATATTTACGAATTAAATATTAATTTTAATTAAAAGGGGTTTCTACATTCGATAGCGTACTCGGTACGCAACGATGAGTTTCTTTGAAAACTTACGTTGTACACAAGTAATAAAATAATATTATTTTAAATGTTAGTTAACGAGTAGTCGTTGTACTAGCGGGAATGGATAGAAATAACTAAAATATGATTATATATATTTTTAAATGTTTTTACATTTACCCAATAAAAGATAAAGGCTTAAAATACGGAAAGAGTTCAATTTTTACCCTAATTTTCACGAAAGGTCCACTTATCACCTTTTGACGGAGAACCGTCATTAAATATAGTTTTGATCGATCTTATAAATTCTATTAGACCAAATATAACTCTTCTTTAGAATCGGGACATCAAAATTTACTTTGTGTAAATTTTTGGTACCTTTCTGATAAAGTTCATTTTTTTAATGAATAGTGTAAAATGTTGTATTTTAATTCAAAACCTCTTTTTAATCTAATTTATTTATATGATTAGATTATCTTTTGAATTGTTTTTAAAGTGAAATTAGAAAATATTTTTACAATTAAATCCAATAGTGGTCGTTGGAATTAATTTCACTTTGAAATCGGACTTAAACTAGTGTCAATGTTTTGATACTTATTGATTCATAAAAACACGCTATTTGCTCTGACAGCGGGAATTAATTATTAAATTAATTAATGTGACTTATATGTTTTGAAATATGTAAAATAGAATTTATTTTTGAATTCGTAATATCAAATATAGCTTAGGGTGAATTTTTGGTAATTTTCTGAAAAACATCAATTTTTGATGAATAGTGAAACGACTAAGTGGTACTTATAAAAACTGATTTTCCTTTTAAATGAAATTTTGCCATAATTGTGTTTTGAATTTCAAAAATCCGACATATATGGTTTTCATTAAGAAGTAAAATGTGGTTCAATGAGATTATAATAATTTTTTGGTGAATAGTAACTTATTAAGTTCTTAATCACGATTAGTGGTAATTAGTGTAGTTTAAGGTAAAAATAATGCTTTAATAAAATAAGATGAGCTTGACACATGTCCTACCCTCATTGGTTGTGTCATGGCCGACCAGGACAAGCCATGGGTCAACTTGGGGACCCCATGGATCCACTTTGGTTGGGAAATGACATAAACAACTTTTTATTTAATGTAAAAGTAAAAATGACACAAACATAATAGGTTTTACGAAACCAATTTTTACATGGGGTTATAAAGATCATATTTTTGATTATAAATAGTCATTTAAAATATAAAAAGATTTACTACATCATAGTATTTTTTTTATAATTTTTAGACATTAAATAAATTAAATTATTTATGACATAATAATGATGCAGCGATGACATCATTATTTGAAGATTTAAATAAAATGGAAAGATAATGAAAACTCTAAAACCTACACATGGAAAAAACCAATTGGATGAGTGGATTTCGAACCCTTATCACCTTATACACGAATTATATCAATGTGCGACCTTTTGAATCCGAAAAACATTTTCAAATAAAGTAATATTTCTTTACTTTCCAAAAGTGCCCCTCCTCTCCTCTTATAAAAGGCCCCCACCTCTACCTCATTTCACACACTCCTCAAGCCTTTGGCTCAGAAAACCCCTGCCCATTTACTCTATCCACATCCCTCTCCTCATCCTAGTGGATTCCCATTGGGCAGAAGCCTTTCAAAGGAAGCCTTTAGGCTCAAATTAAAAGGAGTTACACTTTTAAAGGTAATTCATTCTCTCTTGTTCATTTGTTTTATTTTGCTTCTCCAACCATCTAAACTATTTTTATTTACTTCTTTTGTAACAACACCAGTATATTCAATATACTAGGATGTTGTTATAATATTTATTTGAGATGCACTCTCACACAACTACATCAAATGGTTAAAGAACATACGGTTTCCGTGGATAGAGAAATTCTGCCTCCCGAAATGATGATTGTTCAATACTCATTTAACACCTTCAAAGGTGGCCATTATGATGTCACTATTTTTATATATGATATATAATATGTTTATTCTTTTCTTTAAGCTTCTGTATTTTTCATTTTGGGCATAACTTTATGGTTTCCATTATGGGTAATCATGATATCTTCATTTAAGGAAGTGCGGACTACCGCCCCCTCAAAGTGATGTGATTCGTTAATGCCATATGTGGGACGTGTAAAGGATGGATTTAAAGTTATTATATATGATGTTATACTGGAATTATAATATACCTCTATATCATTATTATTTCTTTCCATTAAAGTATGAGATAGAAATGAAAGTAGCGTTCATGCGTACGTACGGCTTACCGTCTCCATGAACGGTGCATTTCATTTCTTATCCCCAAATGTAATGTACTATTAAAAGTACATGTATATAATGGATATATATAATTAATGATATATCTAAATGATGAATATAATTCTGGAATTAATGTATACATACCTATCATTTAGTTTTAATTCCATTAATATGACAAAGAAATGAAAGTAGCGTTAATGCGTACGTACGGCTTACCGTCTCCATGAACGGTGCATTTCATTTCTTACCTCTAAATGATTATGTAATATTATAAATACATGTATATGCTGGATATATATGATATATATGATATCCAAATCAGGAATTTCATTCTGGATATAAAGAACTTTTGACCACACGAACAACATGTAATTGTAAGAAGTCAACTTTCGACTTAAGAACCGAATATTGAAAAAACAAACATTATTAACATAAATGGTTAAATAATGTTTATAACATGTAAATAAGTGATATAAAATGAATAATGAACTTTAAAAAGGTTCTCAATCAAGTATAAATTAACTCAAGTTTATTATTCAGGACATTAAAGAATGATCGAGTCAAGTCGGACCCGAGGTAAGGGACTTCGTCTCAATCTCCTTTCATTGAGGCATATTTCGTTTTATACACAACTTTCTTTTATACGGTGTATAAACCCCTTTGACTTTTACTTTTATACAAAAGGAATATTTTTCTACGAAGCGTTTTACAAAACGACATAAAGGAATGTTTCTTTTAACGTACGCGGCGACAACGACCTTTTCCGCCGCCGCGAGTATTATTTGGTCTTTGGCTTCCTCAACAAGTCGTAATGTTTTTAGAATAAAATAAATACCATATACTCATTTATGTATTTTGGTATTGAAAATGGGTTCGATAAAGGAATCTATTATGTCAATATATTTATGATATATTGTGATTTAAATGTGGAAATGTTATCATTCCTTTATATTGGTTTTATGTTTTATGATTTTATATTGGTACCTGGACATTTTAACGGGTTGTTACGTTATAAACCATATAACGGGTGCTGCTGTGAATACCAGGATGGGTGGTTACGTTATAACCTCCAATGCATTGGGTATGGAAGTCGGCTGTATGGATATTCCATTAAGTATGTATGGAAATTGGCTGTATGGCTATTCCATTAAGTGATATGTGTGTAAGTCGACCATATGGTTATTCCACTTAAGTATGTTTATGTCCCAAGTTACCTTTATATATGTTATGTGTTCTTTTTATAGATTTTATGGTAATACTTTGGTTACAAAAATGGAATTAATGATACTTTATTCAGTGAAGAGTTTTACTACTTCATAAAGGCGAAGGTATTACTTTGATAGAGTATATATGGTTTATTTGATGTTTGAAAAACTAACAGTTTTCATTATTTCTGTATCCCTTACTGAGCTTTTTATGCTCACCCAAGTTTTTTTTGAAATGTCTTCACAGGACTTAATGTGGAATAAGGTCAAGGATGGGATCAAGGGAATGTCATCCTATATAAAACATGGAACTAGACACGTTTCTTTTTATGAGATTTTTTATTATGGAAACTTAGTAGAAGTGACTACTTTGTAATCTTTTGAGATGTAATAGTTATGTTCTAATTCTCTAAAACTCTAAACCTGAAAAGATCCTCGACGTGAATTATTCATTTAATTCAATATTAAGTATGGTTTAAGGCTGGGGCCTTATAGTTGGTATCAGAGGTCGGTTTAGACAACTTTAGGAGTTAGAAAAGTGTTAAATTATAATATGATTGAAATGATATAGCATTTATGGATTACCATGTTGCTTCGCCTAAGATATTTCTGTGTTCAGAATGGTTTTCCGCAGAGGAAACAGAGCAGCTATGTTGGGACGAAATCAGGAGGAAGATAACCTTCCAAATCAGCAACCTGAGATGGTCGGAATCGGAATTGAACAGTTTGTTGCAGTGATGGCACAGTTCAATCAGGCTATAAATGGTGGTGGTATCCATGCACGAGATCAGCCAGATCAACCACAGAGGAACATGTCAGTGGTGGAACATTTCATGAGGCAACATCCCCCATCATTCAGAGGATCATCTGACCCTGTGCAAGCTGAAGGGTGGATTAAAGCACTAGAGAAGATTTTTTATGTCATGGGGTGTTCCGAATATCAAAAGGTTAGTCTTGCTGTTTACCGTTTTGAAGGTGAAGCTGATCAGTGGTGGTCGATGGTGAAAAATATAAGGGATAGTGATGAGATTGAGGATATTCACTAGGACGAATTCAAAGGTATGTTTCTTGAGAAATATTTTCCTAAGGTGGTTCGTCTTAGGATGGAAAAACAGTTCCTAGAATTAAGGCAGGAGGATGATTCAGTGGCTGCTTATTAAGAAAAGTTCACTCGATTGGCAAGGTATGCTCCAACCTTCATACGAGATCTTGATAGTAAAATAAACCGTTTTTACTCAGGGGTAAAGCCAAAGTATCGAAGGGATTTAGCTTCTCGTGAGTTCAAAAGTTATGAAAAACTTGTTCGATGCGCGAAGAAGGTGGAAATGGAGTTTGCTGATGATCAGGTGTTCGATGACAAACAACAGAATAAGAGGTCTAGTTGGCAGGCAAAGGGGATGAATTCATCAAAGAAGCAAGGAGGTAAGAAAACCAAATATCCATCCTGTGAGAAGTGTGGTAAAATGCATCCTGGAGAATGTTTATCCAAGTCTGGTAAGTGATTTCGGTGTGGTAAGTCTGGTCATATTGCTCGTAACTGTAAAGAAGATGATCAAGAAGGAAATGAAAAGCCAACGGTAAGATTTTTTAAGTGTAATGAAATGGGTCATTATGCAAACGGGTGTCCAACGAAGAACTCAACTGGGGGAATGCAGCCAGACTACAAGAAGAAAGGGGTGGTGAAATCCTTTGCAACAACTTCAGCAGATGTTGGGCCATTGAATGAAGTGGTATCAACTCCAGGGAGCTCAGTATTTTTCGAAGATTGACTTGAGGTCGGGGTACCATCAATTGAAAGTAAAAGAAGCAGACGTTCTGAAGACTATGTTCCGTACTAGATATGGCCATTATGAATTTGTAGTTATGCCTTTTGGGTTAACCAATGCACCTGCTGTATTCATGGACCTTATGAATAAAATTTTCCATGAGTTCTTGGATAAGTATGTGTTTGTGTTTTGAGGTTTGGGAAGAGGTTATGTGTGCCTTGTGATTCACAGTTGAAGAATGAGTTGTTATGTGAGACTCATAGTTCCCCGTTTTCAGTTCATCCTGGAAGTACTAAGATGTACAAAGATCTGCGGGATTATTACTGGTGGGATGGAATGAAAAGAGACATTGCTGATTTTACTATGAAGTGTTTGACATGTCAACAGGTTAAAGCAGAGCGGTAGTTACTGAAAGGGATGCTTCAGCCTTTACCAGTGCCAGAGTGGAAATGGGAGAATATATCCGTGGACTTAGTTGTAGGATTACCGTAGACATCTCGAGGTAATAATGCAATCTGGGTTATTGTTGATCGCTTGACCAAATCTGCTCATTTCCTTGCTATACGATATACTTTCTCTCTTGATCAACTTTCCCGTTTGTATCTTAAAGAGATAGTCAGGTTACATGGAGTTCCTCTCTCCATTGTATCGGATCGTGATCCCATGTTTACTTCTAACTTTTGGAAAGGCCTTCAGAAGTCTTTGGGTACTGAATTAAATTTTAGTACAGCTTTTCATCCTCAATCAGATGGGCAGTCAGAACGAGCAATCCAAACATTGGAGGATATGCTACGAGCTTGTTCTATCGATTATCAGGGAAGTTGGGACCAACAACTTTCTTTGGTTGAGTTTTCTTATGATAACAGTTTTCATTCCAGTATACAGATGGCACCATTTGAGGCATTATATGGGAAGCAGTGTCGAACTCCAGAATTTTGGGATGAAGTGGGTGAAAGGAAGCTGATGGGGCCTGAATTGGTAGAAGAGATGGCAGAAAAAGTTCAGTTGATTCAGAAGCACATGAGAACAGCTCAGAGCAAGTAGAAGAGTTATGCGGATAACCGGAGGAAGGATCTATCTTTCGAGGTAGGTGATCATGTTTTTCTCAAGGTTTCTCCTTGGAAAAGTGTGATGAGATTTGGTAAGAAAGGAAAGCTGAGTCCAAGGTTTATTGGACCATATGAAATTCTGGAGAGAGTTGGATCAGTTGCATACCGGGTGGCTTTACCTCTGAGTTTATCTCAGGTACACAATGTTTTTCATGTTTCAATGTTGAGAATGTATATGCCAGATCCATCTCATGTTTTGAGTCCAGAGGTAGTTCAACTGGAAGAGAACCTATCTTATGAGGAACAACCGGTCCAGATTCTTGACCACAAGGAGCAGGTGTTACTAAATAAGGTGATTCATCAGGTAAAGGTTTTGTGGAAAAACCATGTGATTGAAGAGGCAACGTGGGAATCTGAAAATGCTATGAGGGATAAATACCCCCACTTTTTTTGATAAGTGAATAAAATTGCGAGGACGCAATTCCCAAAAGGGGGGAAGGATGTAACATCCCAAGTAAATAAAGAATAAAGAATTTTCATATTTATTAATATTTACGAATTAAATATTAATTTTAATTAAAAGGGGTTTCTACGTTCGATAGCGTACTCAGTACGCAACGATGAGTTTCTTTGAAAACTTACGTTGCACACAAGTAATAAAATAATATTATTTTAAATGTTAGTTAACAGGTAGCCATTGTGTTGGCGGGAATGGATAGAAATAACTAAAATATGATTATATATGTTTTTAAATGTTTTTACATTTACCCAATAAAAGATAAAGGGTTAAAATACGGAAAGAGTTCAATTTTTACCCTAATTTTCACGAAAGGTCCACTTATCACCTTTTGACGGAGAACCGTCATTAAATATAGTTTTGATCGATCTTATGAATTCTATTGGACTAAATATAACTCTTCTTTAGAATCGGGAAATCAAAATTTACTTTGTGTAAATTTTTGGTACCTTTCTGATAAAGTTCATTTTTTTAATGAATAGTGTAAAATGTTGTATTTTAATTCAAAATCTCTTTTTAGTCTAATTTATTTATATGATTATATTATCTTTTGAATTGGGTTTAAAGTGAAATTAGAAAATATTTTTACCATTAAATCCAATAGTGGTCGTTGAAATTAATTTCACTTTGAAATCGGACTTAAACTAGTGTCAATCTTTTGATACTTATTGTTTCATAAAAACACGATATTTGCTCTGACAGCGGGAATTAATTATTAAATTATTTAATGTGACTTATATGTTTTGAATTTTTTAAAATAGACTTTATTTTTGAATTTGTAATATCAAATATAGCTTAGGGTGAATTTTTGGTAATTTTCTGAAAAACATCAATTTTTGATGAATAGTGAAACCACTAAGTGGTACTTATAAAAACTGATTTTCCGTTTAAATGAAATTTTTCCATCATTGTGTTTTGAATTTAAAAAATCCGACATAAATGGTTTTCATTAAGAAGTAAAATGTGGTTCAATGATATTATAATAATTTTTTGGTGAATAGTAACTTACTAAGTTCTTAATCGCGATTAGTGGTAATTAGTGTAGTTTAAGGTAAAAATAATGCTTTAATAAACTAAGATGAGCTTGAAACATGTCCTACCCTCATTGGTTGTGTCATGGCCGACCAAGACAATCCATGGGTCAACTTGGGGACCCCATGGATCCACATTGGTTGGGAAATGACATAAACAACTTTTTATTTAATGTAAAAGTAAAAATGACACAAACATAATATGTTTTACGAAACCAATTTTTACATGGGGTTATAAAGATCAGGTTTTTTATTATAAATAGTCATTGGAAAGCTAAAACGATTTCCTACATCATAGTATTTTTTCTATAATGTGTAGACATTAAATAAGTTAAATTATTTATGACATAATAATGATGCAGTGATGACATCATTATTTGACGATTTAAATAAAATGGAAAGATAATAAAAAATCTAAAACCTACACATGGCAAAAACCAATTGGATTAGTGGATTTCGAACCCTTATCACCTTATACACGAATTATATCAATGTGGGACCTTTTGAAACCTAAACACATTTTCAAATAAAGTAATATTTCTTTACTTTCCAAAAGTGCCCCTCCTCTCCTCTTATAAAAGGCCCCCACCTCTACCTCATTTCACACACTCCTAAAGCCTTTGGCTCGGCCAAAACCTGACCATTTAATCTCTCCACATCCCTCTCCTAATCCTAGAGGATTACATTTGGTCATAATCCTTTCAAAGGAAGCCTTTAGTCTCAAATCAAAAGGAGTTACACTTTTAAAGGTAATTCATTCTCTCTTGTTCATTTGTTTTATTTTTCTTCTCCAACCCTATAAACTCTTTTTATTTACTTATTTTGTAACAACACCAGTATATTCAATATACTAGGATGTTTTTATAAGATTTATTTGAGCTACACTCTCACACAACTACATCAAATGGTTAAAGAACATACGGTTTCCGTGGATGGCGAAATTCTGCCTCCCGAAATGATGATTGTTCAATACTCATTTAACACCTTCAAAGGTGGACATTATGATGTCACTATTTTTATATATGATATATAATATGTTTATTTTTTTCTTTAAGCTTCTGTATTTTTCATTTTGGGCATACCTTTATGGTTTCCATTATGGGTAAACACGATATCTTCATTTAAGGAAGTGCGGACTACCGCCCCATCAAAGTGATGTGATTCGTTAATGCCATATGTGGGACGTGTAAAGGATGGATTTAAAGTTATTATATATGATGTTATACTGGAATTATAATATACCTCTATATCATTATTATTTCTTTCAATTAAAGTATGAGATAGAAATGAAAGTAGCGTTCATGCGTACGTACGGCTTACCGTCTCCATGAACGGTGCATTTCATTTCTTATCCCCAAATGTAATATACTATTAAAAGTACATGTATATAATGGATATATATAATTAATGATATATCTAAATGATGAATATAATTCTGGAATTAAAATATACATACCCCTCATTTAGTTTTAATTCCATTAATATGACAAAGAAATGAAAGTAGTGTTCATGCGTACGTACGGCTTACCGTCTCCATGAAAGGTGCATTTCATTTCTTACCTCTAAATGATTATGTAATATTATAAATACATGTATATTCTGGATATATATGATATATATGATATCCAAATCAGGAATTTCATTCTGGATATAAAGATATTTTGACCACACGAACAACATGTAATTGTAAGAAGTCAACTTTCGACTTAAGAACCAAATATTGACAAAACAAACATTATTAAATTAAATGGTTACATAATGTTTATAACATGGCAATAAGTGATATAAAATGAATAATGAACTTTAAAAAGGTTCTTAATCAAGTATAAATTAACTCAAGTTTATTATTCAGGACATTAAAGAACGATCAAGTCAAGTCGGACCTGAGGTAAGGGACTTCGTCTCAATCTCCTTTCATTGAGGCATATTTCGTTTTATACACAACTTTCTTTTATACGGTGTATAAACCCCTTGGACTTTTACTTTTATACAAAAGGAATCTTTTTCTACGAAGCGTTTTACAAAACAACAAAAAGGAATGTTTCTTTTAACGTACGCGGCGACAACGACCTTTTCCGCCGCCGCGAGTATTATTTGGTCTTTGTCTTCCTCAACAAGACATAATGTTTTTAGAATAAAATAAATACCATATACTCATTTATGTATTTTGGTATTGAAAATGGTTTTGATAAAGGAATCTATTATGTCAATATATTTATGATATATTGTGATTGAAATGTGGAAATGTTATCATTCCTTTATATTGGTTTTATGTTTTATGATTTTATATTGGTACTTGGACATTTTAACGGGTGGTTACGTTATAAACCATATGACTGGTGGTGCCGTGAATACCAGGACGGGTGGTTACGTTATAACCTCCAATGCATTGGGTATAGAAGTCGGTCGTATGGCTATTCCATTAAGTGTGTATGGAAATTGGCTGTATGGCTATTCCATTAAGTGATATGTGTGGAAGTCGACCATATGGTTATTCCACTTAAGTATGTTTATGTCCCAAGTTACCTTTATATATGTTATGTGTTCTTTTTATGTATTTTATGGTAATACATTGGTTACAAAAAGGTAAGTAATGACACTTTATTCAGTGAAGAGTTTTACTACTTCATGAAGGCGAAGGTATTACTTTGATAGAGTATATATGGTTTATTTGATGTTTGAAAAACTAACAGTTTTCATTCTTTCTGTATCCCTTACTGAGCTTTTTATGCTCACCCCAAGTTTTTTTTTGAAATGTTTTCACAGGACTTAATGTGGAATAAGGTCAAGGATGGGATCAAGGGAATGTCATCCTATATAAAACATGGAACTAGACACGTTTATTTTTAAGAGTTTTTTTATTATGGAAACTTAGTAGAAGTGACTACTTTGTAATCTTTCGAGATGTAATAGTTATGTTCTAATTCTCTAAAACTCTAAACCTGAAAAGATCCTCGACGTGAATTATTCATTTAATTCAATATTAAGTAAGGTTTAAGGCTGGGGACTTATAATGTGTATTCACTATAAGTACACATAAAAAAATTAAAAATAAAAGATAGGACATAATAATATCATGACATAATTTGAAAGTAGGAGATTAACCCAAAGAATGGAAATTGGGTTAAGAAGTTCCCTTACCTCATTTCCAACTTGACTCGATCGTTCATTAACCTCCTGAATAATAAACTAGAGTTAATTTCTATTTTCTTAAGAACCTTTTCCATGTTCATTATTCCTTTTATATCACTTATTTCCATGTTATTAACATTATGTAATTATTTATGTTAATAATGGTCATTTTGTCGATCTTTGGTACTTGAGTAAAAAATAAACTTCTTATAATTACAATTTGTTCATGTGGTGAAATATCCATTATATCCATAATTATATTCATGATTTAGATATCATATATATCATATATATCCATTATATACATTAATTTATAATATTACATATCATTTAGAGGTAAGAAATGAAATGCACCGTTCATGGAGACGGTAAGCCGTACGTACACATGAATGCTACTTTCATTTCTATTTCGTATTTAATGGAATGAAATTATAATTATATAAAGTTATAATATAATTCCAGTATAATATAATGTATAATACCATTTACTCCATCCTTTATACATCCCACATATGGCATTAATGATTCAAATCACTTTGAGGGGGTGGTAGTCCGCACTTCCTAAAATGAAAATATCATGTTTACCCACAATGGAAACCATAATGGTATGCCATAAATTAAAAATAAATATGTTTAAGTAAAACATAAACATATTATATATCATATATAAATATAGTGACATCTTAATGGCAACCTTTTAAGGGGTTATATGAGTGTTGAACAATCATCGTTTCGTGAGGCAGAAATTCGCCATCCACAGAAACAGTATGTTCTTTAACCATTAGCGTAGATGTCTGTAAGTGTAGCTCGAATCCTTCTTATAAGATCATCCTAGTATATTTAGGATACTTTTGTTGTTACATAAGAAACGAATAAAAAGAGTTTAGGGGGTTGGATAAGCAAAATAAAACATAGGAACACAAGAGAATACACTACCTTTAAAACGGGCAAATCTTTTTGATTTGAGCTCAAAGGCTTACTTGGGAAGAGATCTGCCCAAAGTGAGGCTTCTAGGAGTAAGAGTTGGATGTGGAGAGAAACAATCGGCAGGGGTTGGCCAAGACAAAGGCTTGAGAGGTCTGAATAAGGTGGTAGTGGTGGGGACCTTTTATAAGAGGAGAGGAGGGGCACTCTTGGAAAGTCATGAAATGTTACTTTATTATATATTGAGTTTCGGATTTTAAAGTTACCAAACATATATATTTCTAGTATAAGGTGATAAGGGTGAGAAATATACTCATCCAATAGGTTTTTGAAAAGTTTAAGTCTTTTATTTGACAATATCTTTTCATTTTATTTAAATCGTTCATTAATGAGTTAATCGATGCATGATCATTGTGTCATAAAATATTTAATTTATTTAATGTCTAAAAATTATAAAAAAAATATCATGATGTAGGAAATATATTTGGCTTTCCAATGAATATTTATATTCTAAATGTTACCTTATATTACCCCATGTAATAATTGTTTTAGTAAAACAACTCATGTTTGTGATAATTTTATTTTTACTTTAAATAAAAAGTTATTATTGTAATTTTCTTACCCAAGTGGATCCATGGGGTCCCCAAGTTGAACCATGGATTTTATTGGTCGGCCATGACTCATACAATAGGGGTAGGACAAGTGTAAAGGTATTTTCATATTTTTATAATATCATTTTTACCTTAAATTTCACTAATTACCTTTAATCGTGATTAATTAAACTTAAAACTTACTATTCACCAGAAAATTATTTTAATCCCATTGAGCCACATTTTACTTCCTAATGAAAACCATGTATGTCGGATTTATGAAAATAAAATCACAGAAGTGGTAATGATTCAGTTAAACGAAAAATCAGTTTTTTAACTACCACTTAGTGGTTTTAGTATTCACCAAAAATTGATGTTTTTCAGTACAATGCCAAAATTTCACCCTAAGATATAATTGATATTCAGAATTCAAAAATAATGTATATTTTAAAAAATTCCAAACATATAAGTTTCATTAATTAATTTTATAACTAATTCCCACTGTCACAACAAATAGCGTATTTTTAAGAAACAATATATATCAAAAGATTGAAAATTGTTTATGTCCAATTTCAATGTGAAATTAATTCTAATGAACACCATTGGATAAATGGTAAAAATATATTCTAATTTTACTTTAAGACCACTCAATAGTATAATTTATCACTATAAATTTTTTTGATTTAAAAAGTTGTTTTTAAGTATTTTTCACTATTCATAAAAAAATTGGAAGTTCTCAGAAAATTACAAAAAATTAAACTTAGGATAATTTCGATATTCCGAATACAAAAACAATGTCCATTTGGAAATAAAAAAATTATAAAATTTCATAAAGTATGTATTACTATTCATAACGTCTACTTTGATTGGTTGTGGTGTGTTAGAATCTCGAACTTGCGTACAATGCAAGCTATTGCATTTTTGAAAGAGAAGCGTATTGTGGAAGCTCGTGGTGTTACATTCTCCCCTCCTTCAATAAATTTCGTCCTCGCAATTTGAAATTTTTCTTTGAAAATAAAAGGTTGAAAATATAATATTCCTTTTTTGAAAACCCACATCGGAAGTATGGTTAATAAAATTTAGCCTTAATAAGAGGGAAAGGGAAATGAAAAAGTCACCACCAAATTATGATCTCGATAAAGAGAACATTGGTGTCAATTAGAGACATATAATTGGATGAAAAACGTAAATATTTGTAGGGAGTGATTGAGGTCATCAATCACAAACAAGTGTAAAATTGAGGGCCTGGAAGCCTTCAATCTATGTTGATTTAAAATATGTTCAGTTCAACAAGACATTAGGTATTAGGATAACACATTTTTTGTTTTAATATCCCTTTACTAAAGTTTAAGAATTATTTTATTCAAAGAATAAGAGATAGGTATATATATATTTATGCTTGACAGGTAGAGTTCAACCCTTCAACTAATTTCTACCACAAACTCATGTTTCACTCAAAAAGATAATAGAACTCAAAAATATTATATTTATCCTAATCGTAAAAGGTTCAAAATATTAACACATACCATTTAGATTAGGAAAACTATTGTGTAATAACCAGGGACTTCTTGTAGGCTAGTTGTTGTTAATAAAGATCTGTCGCACTATGGTCGGGGGTTCAATTCCTACAGCTTTGTTGGACGCGATGGGTTATCCCCTAACCTATAGGTTGTCCTTTTCCTAAAACTATAGTATTATAATATTCCAAAAATAATATTCAGAAATGTTTTAACCTTAAAAAATACTATCCAAGGTTCAACTTAATCTATTCCAACCTTTGTAGTTATCCAAAATACTTCTGTCCAACTCACAGTCCAAATTTTATAAGGAAAGTAAAAATAACGAAGATCCCTTTTTTCCGCGTAACAACATATGAACACCTTCATCATGTATTCTTTTAAAACACTGCAACATCATGAATTACCATAAATCCTTATTGATTGCATTCATGATCCCTTATTCCTTATAGAATACTAGATATACTCCTTCTATCAAAAAATGTATACAAATCATTAATCAGTTTCAAGGAAGTTAAGAATATCCAATATAATTTATCTAAATCAATCATGTCTTATTCCAAAATCACTATCTCGGTATCCGAACCATATTATGGTTTATCATTCTCTAAACTATATATTTTCCAAAAATTTAACCTACTATGGAGTCACTTTTCTTGGTTCCACACAATCTCAAGTCCTTGATGAAATAGTACTGCAATACAATCCTTATATACTCCATAATTATTATAACCAGTACATCATTGATACAACACTTAAATGACAAAATTCTTTAATAACAACATAAGAACTCTAATCATTCCTCCTCATATGCAGTAGTATCATAACTTGATTATTATCCAACAACATCATTTGGGGCATACTTTGATGATTTGGACATTGGTTTGTGTAGTGTCCCCCCTCCTTGCAGATGAAACATTGTACATTTGAAACCTTTTTCTTACCCTTGAAGTCACACACTTGGTGTCTTTTTTCTCCACAATTATAACAAACTCCCATTCCCTTTAGGCAAGTTCCAAGATGTTTCTTCCCACAGTTTTAACATATTGGTAAATTCTTCTCTACCCTCGTACCTTTATCCATCATTATCTCTTCCATCCTTTTCTTCTATTTCTTCCCTTCAAAGCCATAAGATTCTGAGAATTCTTTACTTATCTTATTAACACATGATACTATTTCTTCATATGTTGAGAACACATGGGAGACTATTTCCCTTATAAATGTTGGCTTTATACCATTAAAGATATGATCCTTCTTACTCTTTGGATCATACGTATTGATGGAGTTCACATTCCTTCTACTGGGCGCCATTTCTATACAGTGGCATAAACTA
Organism: Viscum album; assembly: GCA_963277665.1. Taxonomy (NCBI): domain Eukaryota; kingdom Viridiplantae; phylum Streptophyta; class Magnoliopsida; order Santalales; family Viscaceae; genus Viscum; species Viscum album. The sequence goes on along the minus strand of OY728143.1, from coordinate 1,677,406,548 downwards.
GGTTAGTTTATGAATTGCAATGAATAATTCCAAACTTGTAAAATACTTAATGTAAATTGAACGGTTTATGGATATAATCAATAATCATAAAAAATGTTTTCTTTGAGAAAGTATATACTCATAAACCCTTCATAATGGTTTGTAAAAAAATGAGAATTATCCTAAGCATATCCCCCAGGAGTGTCGTAACCAAGAGTGCAGCAGAGCCCGTTGTCAGGCACCAGTTCCCGTTCGAGTCTAGCTCAAAGTGGTGTTTTCGGGTTTTACCCCTAGGTACATCTGTGCCAGAGCCGCCTATACCTTCTCGTATCCAGACAGGGATGTATTTCTCAGAAAAATCACCAAATCTCTATAATACCAAAATTCTAAGAAGTTCTTCTATACTAATCCTCAAAGTCTATCTTTGGGTTATGTGATCTAATCAGAGTTTATCTAAATCTAGCTTCCAATGTTAGTACTAAACTGCCTCTGATACCAACTGTAACGCCCCGACCCCAGTTACCCGTAGTCGGTGCATTATGGTGTAACATTGGCATGATCACAAAAGATCAAGTCTCGAAAGACTGGTTAGTTTAGTAGCCTTGGAAACACTAGATACATTCATAAATGTTACATTACATCATAAAGTGAAAAATCACAATAACATAGTCTCTATAGTCCAAACTTCTATCCCCTTCAGACTATCCCTGTAGGTCAGTCATAAAATATTTCTTCACATCCTGAAAAATATTAAAACATTGAAAGGGGTGAGATCAGATGCTCAGTAAGGATAACAAAATAGCGGAAGCTTTCTTAAATAAACATAAACATTTAAGGCAATGTATAACTAAAACAAAAACCTTTTAAACTTGAACATCATCATAATATGGCAAAAGTAAAATGAGATAATTCCATTTACTTATTCACATAGATATTCTATTGGTCGAATAATCACATGCAATACCAATAACCACTTTCATAATGATGGAATGCAAAATGCCAGACTATCATAACCACGTTGCCAAGGCCTCATGCCAAGACTACAAATAAGATTTCGTCAAGGCATCATGCCAGGACACTAGTTTGTCTCATGAGACCTGCCGATGCATCAAGGAGATATAGCGGGCTCCACCCATCACTTATTAAGTCCAATGCATTCCTCATATGAACAGGTTTAAACATATCATTAACCATAACATAATCGTATCACATAAAACATGCATCAAGGAAACATAACATTTTTACATTTCAATCACAGTATATCAATACAATACATTGATATAATAAAAACACTTTAAAAACCATTTTCAACACCAAAATAAAAGAAAATTAAATCTTGGTATTTATTTTTCATTTTAAAAAAAAGTTATGGCTTGTAGAGGATGTCGAAACTCAAATAATGGTCACGACGGCGGAGAAGTCGTTTTCGCCGCATACGTATGACAAGATAAACATTCCTTTTTGTTGTTTAGTAAAACTCTTTGTATAAAAAGATTTTTTTTAATAAACGTAAAAATCAAAGGGGTTTATACACCGTATAAAAGAAATTTGTGTAGAAAACAAAATATGCCTCAATGAATGGAGATTGAGATGAAGTCCCTTAAAAAGATCATTTTTTTAAATAAAATAGATCTATTATGTGTATTCACTATAAGTACACATAAATAAAGAAAAAATAAAATATAGGACATAATAATATCATGACATAATTTGAAAGTAAAAGATTAACCCAAAGAATTGAAATTGGGTTAAGAAGTTCCCTTACCTCGTGTCCGACTTGAATCGATCGTTCTTTAACCTCCTCTATAATAAAATAGAGTTAATTTCTATTTGCTTAAGAACCTTTTCCATTTTCATTATTCCTTTTATATCAATTATTACCATGTTATGAACATTATTTAATTATTTAAGTTAATAACGGTCATTTTGTCGATCTTTGGTACTTGAGTAAAAAATAAACTTCTTATGATTACAAGTTGTTCATGTGGTGAAATATCCATTATATACAGAATTATATTCATGATGTAGATATCATATATATCATATATATCCAGTATATACATGAATTTATAATATTACATAACATATAGAGGTAAGAAATGAAATGTACCGTTCATGGAGACGGTAAGCCGTACATACGCATGAATGATACTTTCATTTCTATTTCATATTTAATGGAATGAAATTATAATTATATAAAGGAATATTATAATTCCAGTATAATATAATTTATAATAACATTTACTCCATTCTTTATACATCCCACATATGGCATTAACGATTCAAATCACTTTGAGGGGGCGGTAGTCCGCACTTCCTAAAATGAAAATATCATGTTTACCCATAATGGAAACCATAAAGGTTTTCCATAAATGAAAAATACAGAAGATTATGTAAAACATAAACATTTAATATATCATATATAAATATAGTGACATCTTAATGGCCACCTTTGAAGGTGTTATATGAGTGTTGGACAATCATCATTTCGTGAGGCAGAAATTCACCATCAACAGAAATAGTATGTTCTTTAACCATTAGATGTAGTTGTGTGTAAGTGTAGATCGAATCCTTCAACAGAATCCTAGTATATTAAGGATACTGGTGTTGTTACAAAATAAATCAATAAAAAGAGTTTAGGGGGTTGGAGAAGTAAAATAAAACATAAGAACACAAGAGAAAACACTACCTTTAAAACGGGTAACTCTTTTTGATTTGAGCTCAAAGGCTTCCTTGGGAAGCCTTCTGCCCAAATTGAGGCTTCTAGGAGTAATAGTTGGATGTGGAGAGACAAAATCGGCAGGGGTTGTTCGATCCAAAGGCTGAAGAGGTGTGAATAAGGTGGTAGTGGTGGGGTCCTTTTATAAGAGGAGAGGAGGGGCACTTTTGGAATGTCATGAAATGTTACTTTATTATATAATGCGTTTCAGATTTTAAAGGTCCCACACTTATATATTTAAAGGATAAGGTGATAAGGGTTCGAAATATACTCATCCAATAAGTTTTTGAAAATTGTAAGTCTTATATTTTACATTATCTTTTCATTTTATTTAAATCGTTAATTAATGAGGTAATCGATGCATCATCATTGTGTCATAGAATATTTAAATTATTTAATTTCTAAAAATTATAAAACAAATATCATGATGTAGGAAATATTTTTGTCTTTCCAATGAATATTTATAGTATAAAATTTACCTTATATAACCCCATGTTATAATTTTTTTAGTAAAACAACTCATGTTTGTGACAATTTTATTTTTACTTTAAATAAAAAGTTATTATTGTCATTTTCTTACCCATGTGGCTCCATGGGGTCCCCAAGTTGACCCATGGATTTTATTGGTCGGCCAGGACTCATCCAATAGGGGTAGGACAAGTGTAAAAGTATTTTCAAATTTTTATAACGTCATTTTTACCTTAAATTTCACTAATATCCTTTAATCACGATTAATTAAACTTAAAAGTTACTATTCACCAATAAATTATTTTCATCCCATTGAACCAAATTTTACTTCCTAATGAAAACCATGTCTGTCGGATTTTCTAAAATCAAATCACAGAAGTGGTAATATTTTATTTAAATGAAAAATCAGTTTTTTAACTACCACTTAGTGGTGTCACTATTCATCAAAAATTGAAGTTTTTCAGTACAATGCCAAAATTTCACCCTAAGGTATAATTGATATTCCGAATTAAAAAATGATTTCTATTTTAAAAAATTCCAAACAAATAAGTTTCATTAATTAATTTTATAACTAATTTCCCGCTTTCACAACAAATAGCGTGTTTTTAAGAAACAATATATATCAAAAGATTGACAATTGATTTTGTCCAATTTCAAAGTGAATTGATTATAATGAAATTCATTAGATAAAATGGTAGAAATATATTCTAATTATACCTTAAAACCACTCAATAGTATAATTTATCACTATAAATTATTTTGATTAAAAAAGTTGTTTTTAAGTATTTTTCACTATTCATAAAAAATTGGAAGTTCTCAGAATATTACAAAAAATTCAACTTAGGATAATTTCAATATTCCTAATACAAAAACGAAGTCCATTTGGAAAGATAAAATTTATAAAATTTCAAAAAGTAGGTATTACTATTCATAACGGCTACTTTGATTGGTTGTGGTGTGTTAGAATCTCGAACTTGCTTACAATGCAAGCTATTGCATTATTGAAAGAGAAGCGTATCGTGGAAGCTCAGGGTGTTACAAAATACCATATGAAGGAATAAATTATTTTGTTCCCCAGTGGTAGATCGGTATAAGGTGTGGTAGGTATTTTTATTATGTCGTTGTTTATAGGGATTATTTATATTCATTATTCACACACGAATATATATTCTAATTTTACTAATTTATTTATATACTCAATATTCAAGAAAAAAATATTATTATAATTGGGAAAAAATATTTTATAAGACATTGTTTCTCATGTTTCTTATCATATTTATTATGGTTGGTTCATCATTTCTACTTTTATACATCTTGTGTTAATAATGTGGGGTCATGCTACTTTCTATATTAAAAAATGACTATCTATTTACAATAGGAATAATGTGACTCATTCCATGGTCTTGTGTTCGAAGGACATACAATATGAACAGATGATGTCTGATTGATAACGCTACCATAATATCACAAATTCGTAAATTTAATTTCCAAATAAATATATGTATACTTAAATATAAAATAAAACATTACATTTCTATTAAGAAATAAAATAAAATAAATTTGTAGTAAAAATATATGAGATCATTAATAGTTAGAATGATTTCCACACATTTATTATGGGTCAAAATAAAATTTGTTGAACGGGAGATTTTATTTCCTTCACCTTTCATAGAGTTATGTTTCACACAGTTATAAAAGTAAGATATTTTAATGGGTATAGAGATTAATAAAAATCGTTTGAAATGATAAAAGGTAAATTTACGTTTTGGGTAAAGGGAGATCGTTTTTAAATACTCTTCTTAATGAAGAAAACAATTTTAAAGGTAAACTAATCTTTGATAAGGTAAAATTGAAATAAGAACATTTCATATATTGAAAAATAATAATGTTTTCCAAAAAATATATAATAAAAAATAATTATCAATAGAAATAAAATAAAGAGTGGATAATTGTTTAAAAAATAAGATTATCATTACTAATTACAATATTAAACAATGAAGTAATTAAATATGATGACTTAATAGTTAAATAATGGATACATAATCCTCTATCAAAAATAATATATCGTAAAAATTAAAGATATATATTTCAATTTAACTATACAAAACTTTTAGCATTTCTTAATATTGAATAATAAATATTTATTTGGTATTTTAAATATTCGAAGGCATAAAAAATTACTCTTGGAATCATAACTTACTCCCAACAAAATTTCACAAATTTTTATAAATCCTATGGGGCCTTAATGAAAATTAATGATTCTTGAGTTTTTTACACTAAATAGTCACCCTTGGAATGGTCAAAGTCACCACACTATGGTGTATGATTTTATATAGTATTTCATACCATGTCATTTTGATATTGTGAATAATAAATTATATCATTCAAAACATAGTATTGTGTTGGTAATCAAATTTAATTCATCCATTTACACATCATGTGTTTACGTATAATTTTTATATAAATAATTATATTTTTAATAATTCAACATGAAGTAGGCTACCATTGTAAGGTGTCATCATTAATAAATTTGACTTGTTTTTTAGGTCACTTATTATAAAATATTTAATCTTCAAGAGGTTGCTTCATTAAATGTAGAATGATTATAAACTGAATTTCCATTAACCCCACTCAATTCATGAGATTACATCACTTAGATTAATATCCCTCATTATATTTTATCTTTTTTTAATTCTAAGAGGAGGTGTTCTATAATATTTATAGATAAGTGATCTTTTTGAAGTTATCTGTGATTCCATTGTCCTGTGGATACCATCATAGGGGAAAATATATTATTTTTTACTAAGGGAACTAGATCAAACTCACTAAAAATGTATATCCAAAGATTGTATTGTAAGGTACATTGATATTATGGTTTAACTCATTTATAATATCTGTTCCTCCCATGGTTAATCTTGTCTTGGGTTTTGGGATTAATTTTTTAAAAAATGGACATTTTGGTGACCCATGGAACCCATCTTGAAAAAGTTACCTAATTTTCAATGAATGAATGAAATATTTCTTTATTAATAACTTTTTTAAAATAATTTTGAATTAATCTCCAAGTGAAAATAGTTATAAATAATGTTTAGTCACTAATTCATTTTTTAAAATTTTCTTTATTGGATTTTTGACAAATATTTACAATCATATTTTAAATTTAACTCCCAATGTTCCTAACATCATGTAAAATAACATAAAGTTAACATTGTTTTGTAAAATTGACTATTTTATCAAAATGATAAAGACTGAATGAATAATAAATGAATCTTATAAAACCTTAAGAACAATAATAAATAGATAAATTATAATTTTCTTAAATAAACTATAAATTGGTCTTATACATCATGAGCTCAAATTCATAGAACGTAACTTTTATTAAAAATCCATCATTATAAATTGAAAATTGATGATGAAATGGAAATGAATAAATAAAGGGATTCATTAATCATATAATCTAATTGATGAAACATTTGAAAAATTATTTATTTATAATAAATAACCATATTTAATTATATATCATGATATTATCAAAAAAATGTTTATTATAGTTAGAATGTATTTTTTTATAACTATGTATGTTGGAATTTTCTCTCTCAAAATTATTATCTAAATAAGTTTTATAATAAACATATTAAAATCGGGTAAAATATATTGGGATTATAATTCAATTTATTATTAAATATAATTTATTTTTGTGAGAGGAAAAAATGTGATATGTGTGTATTAAAAATTTATGGCCAGATAAATGGAGAAAAAAATAGTGAAAAAATAATAATAAATTAAAATTGGGTCACACGGTTTAAACAATAATTTAGAGAAATTATTTTTTATGGAATACAAATTCAACTGAAGAACGTAAATTTATAATATACCTTTTATAATTTCAATGAAACAACTACTAAATTTTTTCTCCCATATTTTATGTATGAAAAATATCCTAATAAAAAGAATGGTCCTTATGAGATTTTATGAAATTCTCAATCAATGTTGATTAAATTCTTTATTTTATTATCTATGGGATGTGACAACCAGATTTAGCTTTCGTTATTATTTGAAAAAATTATTCTGAATACTTATGCATATTTTAAACATTAAATATATCTATATCACAAAGTATTTATGATCATTTTCTATAATACTAACTAAAAACCCATTAATTTTAATTTTTTAGAATCAAAGACATCATATTTGTTATTTAGTAGATAAATATTAAATATATAAATTCATAAACCCATATTAATTATCATTATAAGTATTAATAACAATAATAATTAATATTAAAATAAAAGGAAAATTGAAAATGATATTTTTTTTATTATACATGTAGATCTAATGAAAATAATCATCCCATTAATTAGTTTTATTCTTATACCATATCCCTTAAATTGGATTTGTCTCATAACATAGATAAATATCCCCACTTCTTCTCTAAATTATCCTTATCCCTTCATTTCTATTCTCCAAACATCAAGTAATAAACTCCTTATATATCATTCTCTTTTACATTTTTACTTTTTTATTGTTTATCTTCATTCCACATTGACTTCTATATTGATATTTTATGATTCCAAATTGGATTTGACAAGATCATATCATCCTATTTATAACCTTCGAGATTCATTAATTACAATGGAATAGATCATGGAGTACATCCCAGGATTTTTATATTTTCACATTTTAGAAAATAAAACAGTTTCAAATCCCATACAAGGTGGGTTTATGTTTGATATATTTCATTCCATGTAAATTATTAAGTTCCCATTTGAATTAAAAAATAGAGTCATAAAAATAAATAATTCATGTAAAAACGTTTTTTTATTTGAATATCATAGTTATTTTATTTCAAATATGGAAAACTCAACCAGATTAGATGGTAATGCAGGCTTTAATAAGTATCACAAATCATAGTTGACTACTCTAACAACTATACATATCTAGACAAATAATCAACAGTTTAGAAATATACTAAATTCTAATTTTCAGTCCATAATTAATGATCCTTTATCAAATAAAACATATTAATGGATCATATTTTTTTGAGGGTGATTTACGTATATAAATAAAATATATATATTATTTCTGAATAAAATGTAACTTCTATTCAATAATATTATTATTTTTTAAAATTAATATTCCTTTCAGTACCCAACAAAAGTTGCAATGTTTCATAGTTAAACATTGAACCAAATCCAAATATATATATATAGAGGTCTAGAAGTAGAATATTGAATTATCTAGATGGGAGTACGCATATTGTAAATCATATGATTAATATAGATATATAAAAAGCATATTATAGGATGAGATGAGGAATTATTCAAAATGTGATGTTGGAGTGTCTTTAAAGTGGAATGGTGAATAGAGTTTTAGGTTCTTCTCTTCACCCCAGTTTTAATTATCCCAAATATACAAGTTCATCATTTCTTGAAATTTATTAGTATTTTAATGTAAATGGTCCAATACAAAAAATTATGTTATTCCATGAAGAACTATACATTTATTATAAATCTCAATGATTCTATGAAAGGTGGTGAATCTGGATATTTCAAGTAGTATTATGGTAATATAATGATTTTAAGACCCCGTTTTTTATGGGAGATGATTGTCTTCAAAAATGGTAAGAAAAGATCTTTCAACAACAAAAATTTGTATCTTAATTATTACAAGCAATTGATTTTTTATAAAGTAAAAGTGTCTCGGTGTTGTCTTTATATTTTTGTAAGGATCTCCTTCATGTTATAGCTTCTTATTGAATTATGGTTGGTGTCTTCTGAAAGGAATTTCTATTAAAATATGTGGGAGATCCTATATCAGTCCAAAACGTTTATATTTATCATTTAAATATGATGTTTGGTAAGATATCTGACTATTTAATAAATATAAGAATGTATCCCTCTTTATTAGAGATAATAATTTTTTTATTAATGACATCCATGGATAATTGAATATCAAATTTTGATATATAGTTACTAGTATAATTACTATTATCAAATAAATAAAATGAATAATTGAAATTTTTATAGGTGTTGAAAATTATGCCTTACACTCTCACATTGTTTATTAAAAAAGGTTATAAAATTCCTTATATAATGGGGGAATCAGTATTCCTGGATTAGTTGAAACCTTATATGAAATGAAATCTTAGATAAATTGGGTTGAAATTTTAAATACATCTAGATGGGTTTATTTTTAGGTGGATGTATGGGTGTGATAAGGATATCACCAAATAGGGTTTTCCCAATCCTTCCTCAATTTTGAGGAAACTAGTGGAAATAATTACTTTTAAAATGGATCCTTCATAATATATTTTCTAGTAAGTTGATACCCTTTTTAGAATTCAATTTTGATTTTATATATCCTTTTTATTCTAAACATCCCAGCCATAGATATTAGTTTAAAAACACATCTTTAGGAAAGGGTATTTATTAATTCTCTCATAGATTTTATTCAATATAAGATTTCTTATGTGATAAACCTCTTAAAAAATATGATCTTTTTATTATCACACCAAAATATTATCATAACTTATCTTCTAAATAATTTTAGTAACATCAACACTAATATCATTAAGATTCTCTTGGTGGTGATACCTTCTATAATGATGATATCCTGAGAAATTTATATTTCATGATGTTATGTTTTCTTAATGGGGCCCTTCAAATTGATCAATTTATTCACTAGAGAGGTATCTATTTTTCTTCTCTCTAGTAAAATTGCAATGATCCTAAAGAATATATATCAAGTATTGGTGCGGCGCGCAGGTATTGGTCGCGCAAGTATACTTGCGCGACATGAGGGGTACTTGCGCGATTCTCAAAATACCATTAGAATATTTGAGCGACTCTTTATAAATCCCTTTAGAATCCTCTTGAGGTTCATCCAAAAAAGGGACGCGCAAGTTCTATTGAAGGAATAAGGCGGCGCGCAAGTGTTGATGAGTTTCAACACTTAGTCCTTCCTTCTTCTCTTTAAATCTTCCGTTCTAGGTAAGAAATTACATTAGAAGTGTTCCGGAAGCTTTGAGAAGAGACTTGGGCATCGGGAGCTTCAATTCGAGTTTCTGGAAAAAGATCCTCCCGAATGGGGGGCCCACGGGGTCTATTTATAGGTAGGAGAAGACCCCGGGCGGTTACCGGGCGGTTATCACTTAGTTCGCGCAAGTCACTTGCGTGACCAAGGGCGTCGCGCAAGTGTACTTGCGTGAAAGTGATATAACATGCACGGTGCAGTTTCTTTTGATCCTTTGTTCATGCCTTTGTCGATTTTTGATGTTTTCTTCAAAGGTTGAATCACTTTGAGCTCAGATATTCCCCTTTTCCGATCTTTAGATTCTGTGACGAAAGGAGCGTCAACAAAAGTCCCCCCACAGAGTTGGATCCGGAGAGAAATGAGGATTTGACTCTGAGGAAATCGAATCCATCCAAAGGAAAAGGGGCGCGCAGGTCTTTAGGGAATACAGGGTGGTGCACAAGTTCTCTCCACGCAGGCCTAAAGCACACTGGGTACGGCGCGCAGATAGGCCTCCTGGCCTATAAATACATGGCCTCACCTCCGTACAAGCATCCGGATTTCCAGACATCATACCCTCTCGAGCTCTCGTCGCGCATGTTATCTTAGCCGCGCAAGGTGCTCTGTTTTCCAACGTTTTCTTCGATGTCGCGCTATTCTAAAGGTATTTGTACTTGCGCGGTTTACACTTGTGCGTCAAAAATTAGCGCGGCACATGGATACTTGCGCGCCATGTTTTAGACTTGTGCGCCTTAATGCCTTAGCCATTTTTTTTCATTTAAGAGTTATTTTATTCATCTTTTCTGCAGATTCAGTGGTTCCCAAGGGAATTGGAACGGCTGATGAACTGGCTAGCAAGTGGATTGATGACATGATGACCATTATTGGCCATGATTACTATGATATCTGCAACAGCACTCTCTCAGATTTGGCTAAGTACTTGAAAAAATATCGTCCTAATTTTCCACAGAGCATCCATCTGCCTTTGTGTGGTCATGGTCATCTGCAAGGAGTCAATGTTCCAAATGCAAACAATTATACACCTGAGATGCAGCTGCACTGCTACTCTTCTATTTTAGTTATGCTGTGCATTAAGATCAACAACAATGGTGTGAACTTTCAAATTCTTCCTCCATGTCATTTCCTTGTAGATATGAAAATGGAAAACCCATGGGCTGAAATGTTTTCCACTAATGGTTGGTGGAGAGAAGACAAACATGGTATTAGAGAAATATCTGAAAAGAGTACTCTCTCCAAATGGATCTTTACTTCCAATTCTCCATTCTCAAATCCATGTATCCATCTTCCAAGTCTCTTGGACAGCAATAGAGTCACTGTTTGATCAGCAGAAAATTTTCTCAAACCGCACTCAAGAACATCCTTTTACAATTGTTCCAAGAAGAGCTGGTATCACTGCATCTCTTATTGTATCCAGTTGAATGAATGAATTCCATGTGGTTGCTGATGAAGCTTGGGATGCCGTAAATCAAATGAAGTGTTATGTTGAAAGCCTCTTGTAATTCTTGAAAAAGAGAAGAGACTCCAGTCTGTGGATGTCCTTCTAAGTCTTGTGTATCAATGAAAAACACTTTCGTCTTCAATCATTTGTACTTTCATTCATTCATTACCTGATTAAAATTTACTTAAGCCAATGGTCTTAGTAAGCATAGTTTGATTTTTACTAGGATTATTAAAAATAACCCTACAAACTTTGAATATTTTAATTGCTCAATATTACTTAAATCATACAGAATGTATGTTTAGTGAGCTGGAACTTGACTTTTATTCAGAGTTCCTTTGTCTTTTTGTGGGAAGTTTAAAGTCATGCACGCCGGACATAAAGGGGCTAATGTTTAAGGTCAAAATAGCTTTGACCAAAATGGATTAAAATTGATTCAATTCCTTGACAATTTATCTGAAATCATATTACCATACTCAAGTATGAGAGAAAATATGTAAACTATGGCTTAAGAATATTTGAATCTGAGGAATGATATGAAAAAGAGCTAAAAGGAATTAGAAGAAGTAGTTTCCAAGAATGAAGTTACTATTATTTAACAAAACCCGTTAGGGGGTTGAAATATGCAGGGCCACCTATGGGCATTGGTTGCATGGTTAAATAAATAGCATCTTTCGGCTGACAAGTCTGTTATGTGGACTGTTTATACAAGGCCACCTATGGGCACGTGCTGTATAGTCAGGCAAAAGTACTCCCAGAAATTTACTTTCCTAGTGCTAAAAATCCAGTGAAAGTTTATGGAGATTCAAATTTTCTAAAGTATAGAGTTTGTTGTATGGAAAGAGGTACTTGAATATGGAGAAGATATTTCCGAACAAGAATATCGAAGAACTGGATGAACATCACTCCTACGAAGGTCTGACCCAAACATAGGGAAGAAGAATAAACCATAGACTTGAATACTTTCAGATCATGAAAAAGGATATGGGACAAATATGTTAAGGATGGCTATTTTATGCGGATCCCTACATACTGTCATCTAAGACAAATAAGGACAAATGAGGCATTCTTCCCAAGAATGAAGTTACTATTATTTAACAAAACCCGTTAGGGGGTTGAAATATGCAGGGCCACCTAAGGGCATTGGCTGCATGGTCAAATAAATAGCATCTTTTGGCTGAAAAGTCTGTTATGTGGACTGTTTATGCAAGGCCACCTATGGGCACGTGCTGCATAGTCAGGCAAAAGAATTCTTAGAAGTTTGACATTTTTGTGATTAGAAGTCATGAAAAGGGTTATGAAGATCTGAAAATATTTAAGGTTAGGATTATAACACATAAAGATGGGTATTGTCCAATGTATATAGAGATACATAGGTCAATGAAAACCATAATCATGTTGTGGCTGGGTCCTGAATTGAAATTTTGGACTTCACTACGTATCTCATAAGAATGAGAATCAAGCCATACGTAGTTCTTGAAATGCAGTTTAACGTCATACATGACGAAAGTATAAGAAATCTTAGTTTAGGGTCATAGAATTCGGACCATAATAATGAATACACAGTGTGTGTTTTCATGAGGACTTTTCAGCCAAGGGACTGAAAGTGAAATTTGGGGTTAGGCCCAAAAGACTTGGGACTGGATTCGAGGGACACTCGAATGTTCCTACGTATCCCATAAGGATGGGAATCAAGTCCACGTAGTTCTAGAACTACCCTTTGTACAAATTTGGTTCGTATATGTGAAGGGTGAAAGGGGAATTTAGTGCAATGATGGTTTAACCTAAGATAAAAAGTTTAGGCATTACCATGTATGCACGTATTCTTTTGAAATGAAACATGATTGAAAAAATCAATGTCAATAATGGTTCCTTCTCAAATGAGGAAATCAATGAATATTGTAGTTTATTGTCGTACCGGACAAAAGTGTTGTGTAGTTTAACGTCATATAACAAGGACGAAAGTGAATCAATGTAAAGATATTGATTCCAGGGGCAGTTTCAAGAATTCAACATCATATGAGATGGTGGTGAACCGATGTGAAGAGATTGTTTTTGGGCTTGAACCCAGGGAGGTTGCCTACATACCCAGCCTGGAGGGCAAGGATCAAAGTCCGTGTAGTTCAATTAAAGAATGAATTAATGATCAAGTTGTTCTTGGGGACAACGATCTAATTAAAATGTTGTTGGGACTTACACATGGTTAGGGGCCCAAAGAGAGTGTTATGGTTGAGGTTTTCTCTAAGCTCACGTGATTCATACTCAGTGTGAGAAACAAGAGGTAATAACAACCTTAACAATGCACAGTTTAATGTCATGTAGGACATAAAAAAGGGACTATGCAATTTAAAGACTTGTAGTTAGGACTATTGGTGCTGCACAGTTTAGTGTCATGTAGCAGGGACAAAATAACAGTTTAATGTCATGTAGGACATATTAAGGACTTTCTGTACAGTTTAGCGTCATGTAGTTAGGACGATGGGGACAATACAGTTTAACGTCATATTGGACGAAAGTGCGAATAGTTTAAGGTCATATTCATGGACCGTGAATGGTGCGGTTTAATGTCATGCTTGACTTTTGATGATTATATAGTTTAACGTCTTTTCGGACGTGAGGGACTTTTATACAGTTTAGCGTCATGTAGTTTAGGACGTCACAGTTTAACGTCTTGCTGGACATAGGGGATTTGCAAATAGTTTATGGTCATATACATGGACCAGGGATGATGCAGTTTAAGGTCATGCTGGACGGTTCATGGAACTTTTTCACAGTTTAATGTCATGTGGGACGAAGTTGCAGTTTAAAGTCATACTGGACCATTGCTGTTTAGTTTTAACGTCATATAGCAAGGACGAACTGGTGCTGTACAGTTTAAAGCCATGTAGCTAGGACTAAGGTGAACCAATACGAGGATATCAGTTCTGGAGACTTTTTACAGTTTATCGCCATGCTGTACGTTGGAAGTGCCACACAGTTTAATGTCGTGTAGTTAGGACATAATATAGTTTAATGTCATCTCGGACAAAATATAGTTTAATGTCATCTCGGACAAAATATAGTTTAATGTCATCTCGGACAAAATATAGTTTAATGTCATCTCGGACAAAATATAGTTTAATGTCATCTCAGACAAAATATTGTTTACTGTCATCTCGGACAAAATATCATGAACCAATGTGATTGTTTTGGATCTGGGAACAATATTTTGTGTTTATACAAAATACTTCTTCAGAAATATAGCATTAGTTGGAGTCTTGATGTGTTCTCCATCCATTGAGATTAGAGAATACGATCCATTGGAGTAGACCTTATGTATTGAATAAGGTCCTTCCCATTTTGGTTCAAGTTTGGGAGGCTTCTTTCCTGGTATCATTGGTGCTCTAAGAACCAATACCAATTCTCCCTGAATAAATGATCTAAGACGAACCTTTTTGTTAAAATCTCATGCTATTCGATTCTGATAGATTTACAAGTGGTGCAAAGTGCACAATCTTTTCTCATCTAATTGTTCCAATTCATTCAACCACTTTTGGGATTGCTCATCTGTAGATAACTGATCACAAATGGCTATTCTGAGTGAGGGAAATTGAACTTCAATTGGCAAGACTGCTTCTGTTCCATATACCAACGAATATGGAGTTGACCGCGTTGCATTGTGTGTGGTAGTCCGATAAGCCCATAAAGCATGAAAGAGTTTATCAGGCCATGACCTCTTATCTTTATCCACCATCTTTTGCAGTATATTTGAAAGAGTCTTGTTGAAGGCTTCTATCTGGCCATTAGCCGCTGCATGATAACGAGATGAATGGTTGGACTTAATGTTGTATTCTTGATACAATTTCTTTTCCTCAGAAGAACAGAAGTTGGTGTCATTGTCCGTCAATATGGTATGAGGGACACCAAATCTAGTAATGATGGTAGACTTGATGAAGCTAACAATGCATTTAGAACTAACTTCTTTGAGAGGTAATGCCTCTGCCCATTTGGAAAAGAAATCAGTAGCAGTAAGAATGTACTTAAACTGCTTGGCCGTAGCTGAAGGGTAAGGTCCCACCACATCCATTCCCCATGTGGAAAATGGCCATGAGTATTTAGATGTATGAAGCAAATCTGGAGGTTTATGAATGAAGTTGGCATATACTTGGCATGAATGACACTTCTTTGTAAAATTAACACAATCTTGTATCATTGAAGGCCAAAAGTATCCAAGCCTTCGAATTTGATCAGATAGTCTATGTCCAGACTGGTGGGCACCACAGACTCCTGCATGCACTTCTTTTATGACAACCATTGTCTCTTCACCATCAATACATTTGAAGAGAACCCCATCAAAACCACGTTTGTAGAGAATTTTCTCGAGGTGGTTTGGGCTATCATAAAGAGTAAAATTGACCACACGTCGCCGAATTTGTTCTTTCTCGGCTCTACCAGGTGGAAGTGTTCCATTTTGAAGGTATTCCTTGATAGGTGACATCCATCCTGTAGTATGACCATACGATTCAGGAATGGGAATAATTTCATTAATTTCCTCTGTTCTGACTTGAACATAAGGTGAAATTGCACGACGGTGGGCAATACAGATGGTTGTCTAGTCCCGATTTGGATCTGCTAAAGCTGTAGCTATATTAGCCAGTGCATCAGCTTGAGCATTTTGTGATCTTGGGACATAAGAAAATGTCGGTTCTGAAGGGAATTCCGACATTAACTCTCTGACGTAATCATACAAAGGTATTAATTCTTCTTTTCTGATGGCATAATCCCCATTGACTTGTTTGATTACCAGGTCTGAATCACCTTTTACCTTTAAGTGATTCACTTGTGCTTGAAGCGCTAACTCCACGCCTGTAATGAGAGCTTGGTATTCAGCTTCATTATTGGTACCACCTTCCCACAACAAAAAGGAATAAGGTAACACTGCCTTATCTGGAGAAATGAGCACAATTCCTAAACCAACTTTGTTGAATTTAGGATTTTCCATTTTCTTCCCTGTTGGAATTCTAGAAGCACCATCAAAATACATTTCCCATGTTTGAGGACTCTCTTGAATAGAGAAAACTTCCTCATCAGGGAGTTCGATATCTGAATACGTGTCTTCCACTGAAGGATGTTCAGCCAGGAAATCAGCCAGAGCTTGGCCCTTAATTGCCTTTTGAGACACATACTGAATGTCAAATTGCTGTAGAATAACTGCCCACCTTGCCAGACGTCCTGTAAGCATTGGACGACTAAGGATGAATTTGAGAGGATTATTACAAGATACCAATTGGACCTCATGATGTTGCAGGTAGTGTCTCAGTTTCTGAACTGCAAAGATTAATTCTAGGCAGCACTTTTCAATACTTGAATACCGGGTTTCTGCTTCAATCATAGTTCTACTGAGATAGTAGAGACTATTTTCATTCCCAGCATCATTCTTTTGAGCGAGAAAGGCACCCAATGATCGCTCTAAAGCTGTCACATAGAGGATAAGCAGTCTACCCTCAACAGGTGGAATGAGTACTGGTGGACTCAAGAGGTATTTCTTGAGAACATCAAATGCTTCTTGAAATTCTTCAGTCCACTGGTAAGTGACTCCTTTCTTCAATAATTTGGTAAAGGGTAAACTTTTGCCTGCCAAATTGGCGATGAAACGCCGAATATAGGCTAAGTGTCCTTGAAGTCCTCTTAATTCTTTCAAATTCTGAGGAGGAGACATACCAAGGATTGATTTGGTTTTCTCAGGATCGACTTCAATACCACGATGGCGTACAACAAAGCCGAGGAATTTTCCTGAGGTTACCCCAAAAGCACATTTTAAGGGGTTCATCTTCAAATTATGTTGTCGAAGCTTGTGGAATATGACTTTCAAATCAGCCATGTGATTAGAACGTTGTTTGGATTTAACCACCAAATCATCTACATAGCATTCAACAAACTTCCCTAAAAGAGGTTTCAAGATACGATGCATGGCGCGTTGATATGTTGCACATGCATTCTTTAAACCAAAGGGCATCACCCGGTAACAAAACACACCTTGAGGAGCTCTAAAGGCTGTATATTCCTCATCTTCTGGGGCCATTCGGATCTGATTATATCCAAAATATCCATCCATGAAAGAAAGTACTTCATAGCTAGCCGTCGCATCAATTAAGAGTTCTGTAATCGGAACTGGGAAATCATCTTTAGGACAATACCGATTAAGATCTCTGAAATCGATGAAAACCCTAATTTGTCCGTTCTTCTTCTTTACAGGGACAATATTAGCCAACCACTTGGGATATTGAACTTCTCTGATGATGTTGGATTTGATCAGCTTATCCACTTCAGCTTCAATTTTGGAAGCATAGGTTGGGTGTGTTCTTCTCGCGGCTTGCTTGAATCCTCGATGTTATATCTTGCTCTTCAAGGGTCATGGCCGCACTAATTAAAGTGGGGCGTAGATCATTATATGTACCCATATTTACTTCTCTGAGTTCATCCACAGTGGTAGAGATACCCTCTTCAAATGCTGGAGGAGCATCTCTAAGATCTTCCTCTTCCTCTTCATCATGTGTTATTTCTTCCGTTTCTACTTGCAAAGTAGATGAAAAAACGAAATTCTCATGATCATAAGAGATGTCAAAATTTTCATATTTTGAAGAAGAAGCTTCCATTTCCGACCCTATTGATGATAAAGGGTTTTCTTTGGGAATCATAGAGGAGATTATGGATCGAGAATCGACATCATTATTCATCTCTGGTGTTGCTATAACTTCTTCTGGCCTGATTAGAGAAGTATAGACTTGTTGGATTTCATCACCACTTATGCTTTCATCACTGCTTGGTAGGTTACCAATTTCTCCCATGTTGTCTGGCTCGATCGTCGTAATTGACATTATGGATCTTTCCATAAGAGTATTTTGATTTGGGCCTATTTTGTCAATTTGACTGATAGGTAACACATAATCTGTACTCACATGTGAAAATGGATTTATTGGAATTTTTTCCAAACCATATGGAGCATTAACTTTGGTAATTTCCTTCATTGTAGATTTTTCTCTTCCCTTCATGTGATAAAATTCCGCCTCAATTTATTGAGACTCACATGTCTTGAACGGGGCCTTATCACCATATAATGTTCCAACTTGACCATCAAAACAGTATTTGAGACATTTATGGTATGATGACGGAATAGTTGCATGCTGATGTAGCCAGGGTCTTCCAAGCAAGATATTGAAAGCTGAGTCTTGATCAACAATCATGAAATCTGAATTGGAAACAAGATCTCCAAACTGAGTTCTGACTGTAACTTCTCCCGATGGTTCTTGTTCATTTTTATCATATCCTTGTAACATCATGGTAGAAGGAGATAAATCAGATTCCGTGAGGCCCAATCGATGAAGTGTACGAATGGGCATGAGGTTGACTCCTGAACCATTGTCAATGAAAGCTCTTCGAACATCTACACCATTGACTTTGCCAGATAAGTACAAAGGTTTTATGTGCCCATGAACAACATCATCTTCATCTTTATCAGTAAAAGATATCACTGCATGGCATTCTGCAGGATTATTCTCTATGTGATAGATTTCAGCTGCAGCAATTTCAGCTTCAAACTCCTGAGGACTTGACAAAGCTTCGATGAGTGCTTCCCGAAGTTCTTTTGACAGATTCAAAGCATCCAAAATTGATAACTTGGCTGGTACTTGGGCCAAGTGTTTCAATATATCATACTTTTGATCTAGAGGTCTGCATTTCCAAATAGGAATATGCGGTTTAGCAGGTACCTTGGAAGCAGATGCTTTGGAAGCTGATGCATCTTGTATTGAAGATGGCAACATCCTTGGTTTTAGAAGATTAGACTGATTAGATCCATTTACTTGCTGAGATAAAGAAGATGGAACCTTTAATCAGTCTTCCAAAATAACTGTGCCAAAACTAAGTTGGCCATTGGCATAAGAACTTGCTTGTTCTTTTTGAGCTCGCTGAATGGCTCTACCACGAGTTTCTGCTGCATATACAGTGCTAGCAGGGGTAAAATTAGAGTAGTGGCTTCGGAAAGATCCACATCTTCCCCTATATCCTGATCCTCTAGAACCTCTTCGGATTCCCTTATTTGATACAGGGAATTCAGGCTCATCAAGACTGGAATATGGATCTGTTAATTGAATCATATTAACAGAACCAAAGATTAACTCTTCGTCTGATAAAGACTCTTCCTGGTTAGCCTGTTTAGGCTGTGCTGTTTGATGGGGCGGTGCCCGTGGCTTTAAAGTAGATGGCATGAAATCTGCCAGAGTCAAAGACAATTTATGCTTTGATACATACTCATCTTCTCCTGATTCCTCTTTCTTTTTTGAATTGCGCTGCCCTTTTGAGGATTTGTCTTTTGATGGAGGCTTTACTGCAGCTTTTGTAGGAGACACAATTGGCTTCTTCAATTGTGTTCGCAAAATGGAATGGGTCCGATTGATTGTCTTTCTGACCATCCAATCATCATATTTTTTCACAGTTTTGCTTTTAACTTCCTGCCACTCGCCTCCTTCCTCTGGATCTGTAGCGGTAATACACGCTACATGAGCTGAAGAACCCTTCAATTTGACTTGTCCCAAGTCGACCATCTTTTGCAGGAGGTCTATAAAGAAAAAACACTCCTGGATGGGATGCCCCAACATTTGATGAAAGGGACAATAATTGGGACGGTCTTCATCTCCTTCCTTGTTTGGCCTCTTGGGCACTGGTAATTGAACCAAATTATTTTCCAAAGCTGCAATGAAGTAACCAGGAACTTGCTCATTTCGGAAAGAGTATGTTTTACTCTTCATATCCTCAAATTGTTTTCGTCGTTGATCTCTTTGATCATTTGGACGAAACAGCCTTTGTTGTTGGCGTTCAGGAGGTGGAGTCCTTCGAGAAGATGAAGGTTTTGAAGTATATATAGGTACAGGTGCTTGTTTAAGCATAACTGTAGCAGTTTCTGCTTTACCCATTCTTCTTCCTGGAGCTGATGGAATTACACGAGATTTAACCTTAGCCTGTATAAGGGAATCTTCAATTTGTTGAGCGATTGAAGTAAGGTCTCGAAACCCTCCTGTGTATTTCACAGGGATCAATGGCGTGCGTAATTCGTCACGCAAATTTTCCACACAGATTGGCAACAATTCCTCCTGAGGGAGTGCTAAACACAAGGAATACATTAATCCCTTCCAACGAGCAATGAAATCAGAGACTCTTTCATTCTCCCTTTGCTTGCAGTTTGTAAGATCGAAATCTGTCGTTTTTGGCAAAGTTGAGCTAAACTGAAGAAAGAATTTTTGACGAAGATCCTCCCATCTGATGACTGATCGGGATTGCAAGCTTGTATACCAGACAAAAGCTGGTCCTTGCAAGGTTCGCACGAAGCATCTGAGTTTCACTGCTTCTTTCTGCTCTGGAGTTCCCATCATAGGATCACAACAAGATACGTAATGCGTCAAATGTTGTTCAGGGTCACCTGATCCATTGAAAGTAGGGAAAACAGGGTTTCCAAAACTGGATGGAAGAGAAATTGAATCTACCCATTCAGGGTAAACTTTCTTTTCAGGTTGAACTTGCGCCCGTTTCCCTTCCATAGTTTCTAACCGAGCTGTTAATGTCTCAATAGTAGTTATTAACTTTTGAGAAACATCAGGTTGAACTTGGTTTTGGGTAGGTGCAATGAATGGAGCTTGGAAAGACGTGTTGGTTGGTACTGCAACTGATGGTAGTGCTGCCAAACGTTGTTGCGTTTGACCCGTAGGATTAGACCTCTGGGGGTGTACTGATAAAGGAGGATATTCCTGATCCATCTCAGTAGTTACAACAAATTCCTTTGGCTGTCGGACTTCAGCATTCTTAAGAAGAAGACTACTCTGAAGTAGTTCTGCATTCAACCTTCTTAATTCTTTCATTTCTTCCTCCTGTTGTGCAAACCTTTGCTCTAATGAGAGCGATTGACCTCCTTCATAGGAAGGGTAAGAAGTAACCTGATTCTTTCCTTTCCCCTTATTGGATCCTTTTCGGAGAGGGGGAAGTGGGTTACTTGAAGGAATACCCAGATTTTGGGTAAGCCTTTGATTACGTGTGCGCACACCTTCTTCATTTAGGTCTGTGTGCGCAACTTCTTGATCAGGAACCTCTTCGTCTGATCCCTCTGATTGAGCCTCATCTGGTGAATCAGCAGCAACGGCATTGATGACATTAATGGATGCATATTGCATGTAATCCTTTCTATCAGCATTTCCGTGATATTGTCTTCTTCCATGTCCATGATGAGACATGGAATTCCGTTGACTTGATCCCTCAGGAACTTCTTGGAGAACCGTCACTTGGAGAGAATCTCCTGATAGCTTGGCTCTTCGTTCCTATTGAGGCTTATTCCCTAATCGAGAGAATACTGACTTTCTCGGAGGGAGGGATTGAGGATTTGAAAAAGTCCCCAGTCCGGTGGACTGGGGATGTTCCTGCTGCTTCCGCTCAACTCCTCGAATCCCATTTGTTGACTCTGAGGGTTGGGTTAGAGAAGTCCCTAGTCTGACAAGCTGGGGTGTCTCTTGACATGCTATGTCTGAGATCTTCTTAAAATCTCTCTTGATCTTGCGAATCTTAGTTCGGAAATTAGCTGGATGCATTAACCTATATCCACTTTTATCACCTGGTTCAACAGACCGTTGGATGATTTCCGAAACTTCTGTCATTTGATGACGTGTTTGCTCCAGACGAGAGGCTTGTGCAATATTCTCGCCTGCTTGATGTAGGAGCAATTCAACAACTTGTTCTCTATATACTTGATTTTTAGAGGAACTAGTTGAAACCTGTTCTTGAGCAAGCTTTTGATTATGAACAAATCCCATTGACTGTGGCCGGCCATGGGCAATAACATTGCATGAGACCATTTTCGGCGGGCTTTGCTGACCGGAAAGCACTGTGAAATTTAGTGCTCCATGAACACCCCATCCTCTTATATGAACATCAGATGGAGCATTGGCAATTAACTGACGCAATTTTATTAGTGCGCCAAGGCATGAACTTTGAAGGGTTCTCTGTTGCTTTTCAGCCTTCGGATACCGAGAGACTGATAGAGATGCCAAATCAATCTGGTTTTGTAACCCTTCTATTATCTTAATATGATTTTCATAATCACCATAAGATAATACTTTCTTCTTCAATTGACAAAGAGTCTTCCATATGTTGAGACAAATATCATGGATTCCATCATCCGTCAACATCTTTGGAATGTCGTACTAGGAGTCAGCCAAAGGCCAAAACATGACTGGTACTTCACCTTTTGCCAGTTTTTTCCTCATGTTCAGCATTTATTCTTTATCATTAAATGAAGATTCTTCTACCTGTTTGGACCAGAGTTGGTGTTTCCTTGTTGCTTCATCGGATTCAACAAGATTGGTAGAGAGATCACTATTCATGCTGGAAGATGAATGACCCAGGGATGGTTCGGAGAATAACCTGAACCCCAGGCTATCTTCTGATGGAGAAAGAGTTTCACCTGCCGATAGTAAAGCATCAGACATGACTGGTTTTACGTTTGCAAGTGCCTCGAGATAGGAGGGATTTCTCGTCACTACATTGCCTTCTGAAGAATTTTCAAGACAACGTGAATCACTACTACGGAGAGGACTTTCGCAGCGAAGTTCATCACCATGAGGAGGACCGTCATGATGGGTTACAGCAAAAGATGAAATCTCTTGCTCCTTGGTCTTTTGACCACACAGAGGGTTCCTGTGGCACTCATCTGAAGAAGAAACTTCAAGATTGACCGAACTTTCATGAAGCAAGTCTTCATGTGGAAGTGTCTATTGAAGACCTTCAGAATTAATGTTCCCATTATTGGGAACTGAGGGAGTTGAATCTTGAATTCCGACAGATAAATGTCTGAGAGTTTCAAGAACTCCAGCATCGAGCAAGGCTCGGTTACAGATTGGCCTTTGATCTCCTGACTGTGATGGGCGGATCTTTTTCTTAGATGCCTTCTTACTCGCTTTAGAAAACACTTGATGACGAAAGTGATTGCTCTGAGCAGGTGTATGTGCCTGATCAGGAAAGATGGTCAGGTTAGGCTGACGATCTCCACTCAAATCAGGTGTATGTGCCTGACTTGGTTGTCCGTATGATATGAGGGAGTATGCCCCATAACCCTCTTGGACTGGAACAGATGTGTGTGTCTGTTCCGGAGTGAATCGTTGATGTGTCACTCCACTGCTAGGGATAGATTTATGTGTCTGTCCCTGTGATGATGCTGAAGTTGTTATGATATCCTGGGAAGCATCCAGAATATGAGCAGGAATTTGCTTCTGCTCTTTCACCATTGACAAAATATGTTTGGTGACTTCAGCTGCCGGAACGGGGATATACGTCCATTCCGGGCTTGGAGTAGGTGTATGTGCCTGCTCGTGTCCTCCTTTTCCTGTCAGTGAATCCTGACAGTACTCAAGTGTGGAGGCAGAGAGTTGAGTCTGCCTCCTGTTTGTCGTCGGGACTTTCCGACTGACTTCTCCGTGTGCTACTAAGCGAGACTGTTGGTAGGCTTGATTAGTATTAGCAGGTGTATGTGCCTGCTGATTACACTTCGCCAAACGCGGTTGACGAGATCCATCATATGTAGTCAGACGAGCCTGCTGACTAACTGGTGATGTATAAGCAGGTGCATGTTCTTGCCTATGGTACTCTGCCGGAATTGCCTGGTGGGATTGGCGTGATGCTGCCAGACGAGTCTGCTGGACAGCGGAATTAAAACGGACAGCTGATTGTGCCTGCTCGTTATTTGCCACCAAGTTAGGTTGGTGGACTTCTCCGGAGATGGCAGGGATGACAACCTGCCTATTGT
This sequence comes from Viscum album, assembly GCA_963277665.1. Lineage (NCBI taxonomy): Eukaryota > Viridiplantae > Streptophyta > Magnoliopsida > Santalales > Viscaceae > Viscum > Viscum album. Next base: position 1,677,382,092 of record OY728143.1, on the reverse strand, counting down.
TAACCGGATTCCATCTCTGGCGGTTCATCTTGCCTACTCGGGTTTGCGGAACCTAAGCTGAATGCCTGGAGTCGGTACCCTCATCATGTTGAGGGCGCACTACCGCACGAGTCTGGCGGCGATTGTTGATGGGAGCCCTTGAGAAGGACTTCTGTGTTTTTGAATTAAGGCCCTGCAGGACCTGCTCATTCACTTCCTCAGAGTAAGGTAATGAATGGAAATTGCGTTCCGGGGATAACGACCCGAAACAGTTGGAGATGGTAGTCAGCACCGCCTGCTTATTGATTACTGGCTGCCGTTGTCCAGACAACCAGGTAGAGTTGTTAACGTGGAGGGCTTGACGAGCGACCTCTAGAGTCGGGATAGTACTGTTGCGACGGTACTCCTTAACCAGTGCATTAGAAACCCAGCGTTGAAGACGCTGAGTTGGTGATGTCATCCTCAGAGCGGACGACGTTCCAGCAGGAGTAGCAGCATTGGTTTTCACAGCAGCAGACCTCACAGTATAGGTGTTCACAGCAGCAGTATTCACAGGGGTGAATTTAAGGAAAGCCATTTTGTAGAAGATCTTGAGAAAAGAGTGCATGTTCCATATAACAGACATAATCAAGAAGAATCTGGCCACTGCATCTTTTGGATGAGCACATGTCAATGATTGATTTGTTGGCCCAAGGGGCCTAATAAATAAGAAAAACATCATTTTAACTTGGTTAAGGATTCACGTCGGGTTCGCAATTTTTGTTTCCTCACGGATTTCGGGGATGACCTCCTGGACGGGAGATTCAAACGTTCCGATCGGTTTCTAACGGGTTTGTTCGTAGAACCGGAAACATCCAATGATTCCACATCCGTTTGAACCTACTTTCCAAAGGTAGGCGCTCATTAGCTTGTGGACTAATGAGGCTTAAGAATTTTCATTGGTCGAGAGGATGGGAGGTCGGACTCATCACACCTTTTTTATGGGAATTATTGTCTACTCCGGGACTCTCTTTATAGATTTAAGTTATGTTCGTGAATCCTTATTACATTACCAAGTATAAAATGAGCTTTCCTTAAGTTTTAACAATCAATGATTAAATATGCAAGAAATTTAGAGAATCTTTTATATGTATTCGAGGTTCTTCATCAATAGAGAATCATCTGTATCTATTTAGAGATTCTTTGGTCAATGGTATCCTTCGAAACATTTATAAAAGTATCTTGGTCATTATGATGACCGGGCTGGTTTTAAAGCCACTCAGTGAGGCACTTTAAGTTTATCTTCGTTCAGAAGGACATGGATTATTTCAAAGTTGGGATCGAACCAGTAAATGGGCTACCTACGTATCCTTTGTTTTGGAAAAGGAATCAGAACCCACGTAGTTCGAGAAATGGAGTATGATGTTTATGAATGATGGCTCAAAGAAGAATGTCATAATTACTTTTACACTCTAAGCTCATGTGAGTCATGCTCGGTGTGAGAAACAAGAGGTATTGGTAAAAATTAGACAATTGTGCCATGAAAGATACAATCATAAGAAATTGTTTGGGGCTTATGTATGTATGACTGCCCAAATAGATTAAGATTTAGGATTTACTTTTAGGGAGAAAATCCAGGAACAGGGTCCATAAAGGTCTATGTGCTTTATGGAGATTTTGTATACTCTAATCTTGGGGCTTGCTCCTAAGGAGGATGCCCAAGTTAGGAGGGGATTTATGATTGGGTTTTACTCCTGAGAAGGAAACTCAAATCAAGGGAAAATTAGAACTAGTTAAGAGAAATTTAAGGGGGGCTTGGGGCTTACTCCTGAAAAGGAAGCCCAAGATTATGACTGAGTCTTATTCCTGAAAAGGAGACCCAGGTTAGGGAACTTGGGGCTTAATCCTGAAAAGGAAGCCCAAGATTATGACTGAGTCTTATTCCTGAAAAGGAGACCCAGGTTAGGGATTAAGGTTTGGGGCTTACTCCTGAGAAGGATGCCCACATTTGAGATTGGGGCTTACTCCTAAGAAGGATGCCCACATTAGGGGACTTGGGGCTTACTCCTGAAAAAGAAGCCCAAGATTATGACTGAGTCTTATTCCTGAAAAGGAGACCCAGGTTAGGGATTAAGGTTTGGGGCTTACTCCTGAGAAGGATGCCCACATTTGAGATTGGGGCTTACTCCTAAGAAGGATGCCCACATTTGAGATTGGGACTTACTCCTAAGGAATATGCCCAAGATTAAAGGATTTATAACTGGGGATTATTGCTGAAAAGGAGGCCCAGGTTAGGATTCTCTCATTGTAAAGGATGAGGTTGAATGAATGAACTCTCCATATTTAGTGACATAAAGATATTTAAATCACTAGACTTTGAGAGATATTCCATAGAATTCCTTTTAGATAAGGAAGTCAAATCAAGAAATCATGCCATAAATGGCTTTGAAGAGTGTCTTGAAGACTGAATCTTGAAAAGGAAAGGTGTGATAGCATAAGAGGGGTAAAATGGGCAAGATAGGCACCCAAAAAAAAAGAGGGGCACGCAAGTCTTGAAAGGCGCGCAAGTCTTGCGGCGGCGCGCAAGTATTGGTGCGGCGTGCAGGTATTGGTCGCGCAAGTATACTTGCGCGACATGAGGGGTACTTGCGCGATTCTCAACATACCATTAGAATATTTGAGCGACTCTTTATAAATCCCTTTGGAATCCTCTTGAGGTTCGTCCAAAAAAGGGACTCGCAAGTTCTATTGAAGGAATAAGGCGGCGCGCAAGTGTTGATGAGTTTCAACACTTAGGCCTTCCTTCTTCTCTTTAAATCTTCCGTTCTAGGTAAGAAATTACCTTAGCAGTGTTCCGGAAGCTTTGAGAAGAGACTTGGGCGTCGGGATCTTCAATTCGAGTTTCTGGAAAAAGATCCTCCCGAATGGGGGGCCCACAGGGTCTATTTATAGGCAGGAGAAGACCCAGGGCGGTTACCGGGCGGTTATCACTTAGTTCGCGCAAGTCACTTGCACGACCAAGGGCGTCGCGCAAGTGTACTTGCGCGACAGTGATATAACTTGCGCGGTGCAGTTTCTTTTGATCCTTTGTTCATGCATGTGTCGATTTTTGATGTTTTCTTCAATGGTTGAATCACTTTGAGCTCAGATATTCCCCTTTTCCGATCTTTAGATTCTGTGACGAAAGGAGCGTCAACACTACTCAATGAACTAGTTTGGGTAGATATGGTGGATCAGTTAGAGTCAAGAAAGTGTTCCATGTAGAATTGGAAAGATCCCCTCTCTAAGATAGAATTAATTATAAATTTTTTGTTCTTCCTTGAGATTAATTCGATGTTCTCTATCTAAAACAATTTTTTATTGGATCACTTTTGATGTCAATCTCTTTTTTTATCACAAAACATCATAAAAAATTTACATCATTCATTGAATTTTGGATTCTCATAAATAGAGTTTGTAACATCTACACATTGTTTAATATAGTTATAATTATAGAAAATAATGATGATGATCATACCTAAAAATATTTCCAAAATTAAAATCAAATAGTGTAATCTATTATCTCTCTAATTATCATCTGAATTAAAATGAAATATTTTGGATTTTATCAATTAATAAAATGATATTTAGGATTATTTAATAACATCAAATTATCTCACAAAATAATCTCCCTGAAATTTAGTTAGTAATATTTGTTTAATATCATTTAATAAGATTCCATTTTATATATTAAAATTTCAAATTATTTTCAAAACCATTATAGTATATATGTAAAGATAATCTTGTATTTATTATATAAAATATATTTTGAAAAATTTAATGAAAACAATAATATTGTTAAAACAAACAATCTATAATAATTAAATAATAACAAATAGATAAATTCCATAAGAATAAATAAAAAATTAAATATCTGCATATGTTTCATCAGTAGGTTGTTTTATTTTTTGAAAGGTAATTAATTTTTAGATATTTAGCATAATTTTTTATGGTTAAATTTATGTTTTTCAATATCAAATTAAAATTATAAATTTAAAATTATTAATGAATTAAATCAACATAGAATGTTAACTTAACATATCAGAAAGATAAAATAATATCTCAAATGGGTTAACATAACTCAAAAGGTACGAAAATAGAAGGTACAATACAACATGAAATGTATATTTTTCAAATAATATGGTATTAAATTCAACTAAAAATGTTAAATTAATTTCTGGAAGGCACATTACTCAAAGGAATCAAAACTCGAAAGGTTCATAACTCTAAAGTATCAATGTATGAATCTTAAGATCAATTAAAAAAATAATATAGTCAAGGATTTCAAAGGATAATAATATTTATTTTAACTAAAAAGAATCATTTAACATAATAAATATACATGTAATAAAAGAATAAAAATAACATATTAAAAAATTAAAAACAATATAGATAAATAATAAATAAAAAATAAATAAAACAAATGTAATGAATCTTAATTAGAATTATATAAATAGAATCAATGAGACATACTAACAATATGAAATATAATATACTTACTTGTCTTTAAATTAGGATCAAGAGATATAAATTGGTGACATATCTAATATAATCCACGCATGATTATTTTAAAATTTTCATCCTCTCACACGCATGTATAAAACAAAAATGGGCCTCCAAATTCGTGTAAGGATTAACTATAGGGGTCTTATTTAACATAATCCGCACAAAAAATCATTTCTATATACTTTTAAACCAATAAAGACACTACTCATGTCTTTAATATTATTGGAATTATTATGAGTAATATAAATATAAATTTTATGATATAATGGTCTTGGATGTATAACATTTTAAATAATAGCTCTATATTGTAAACTTCCACTTAAAATGATCCATTTTTTATGTTTTTATGACTTTTAAGGAACCTATTTGGCTCAAAATGTAGTACCAATAATAGTTTGGATTAAATTAATAAATATAACTAATAATAAGTGTTTTATCTCCCCGCATGGGGATATATAGGAAGACACCCATATGGTCCCAATCCCTACTCCACAACACCTCATGCCCCCTAGTTGGAATTAAATTCCAAATTGTATACTTTTATGATAATAATCTGTGGAATTATTAACATAAAAGGGGTTATATATAACATGTGATATATATTGTGTTCTTAAAAATGAATTGTTTTAATAAATCACTATCACGGAAGGGTAATCAGTACTATTAATAGGATGGACTCCACAAAAGTGGATTTAAATCTATTAAATTGTACAAGACCAAATTGCATGTTCCATTATTCTTTGAGGGGAAATTGTATCCTATTATACTAAAAATGGTTCTAATATACCCAAAAAAGTGATTGAGAGGCAACTCAACTTTTGAATGTGGTAGTTGGTCTAAAAAAACAAGACCAACAGATGAAGGAAATTTAAATCAAAAAATGGGGAACAATGGGTGAATATATTTACATATTAATGTAATTAATTGATCATGTATTCTCAATTTTGATAATGTGTTGACGTGCTATTTTTTTATTTTTCTTAAAATATCCAAATGTAATGATCATTTAACATACTAAAATTTATTATAATCCCCATCAAGAAAAATGGTAATCACTATAAACATATTGTTTTGAGTCATTGACCTATGACACAACAGTTATTCAATGAAGCTGTAATGATTTCCACAACTCTAACCTGTTAGTAAATGATGAAACCAATCCAATACCTAAATTTTTGTGTTGTAAATTTCATGGTAAAATTCTTACTTATTAAAAATGATATTATTTTATTGAAAAATAACATCCCAAATTCAAAGAGGTAAATCCAAAATATCTTTCACTCTGGTGATATACATTCAATGGGAAATCATTCAAAAACTATTTCATTAAACAACATTTGTAATTTTTCTTCTGGGAATGTAAATACCATTATTCCTTATCTTTGTTAGGTGTAGGTGTATTCCCATAATATAAATTTGATGACCCAAGTTATTCCTATGAAATTATCTAAAAAATATGAGCATCTTAGTCATAACATAGCCCCATCCCCTTAGAGAATCACTAAGAAATCAATTATTGACTCAATTGATCAAAAATGGGAACATAGAAGGATGGAACATCAGTGTAGTCTAAACAAAATAGTTTAAAATAATTTCCAAATACATCATACTTTAAGTATCCCTAAGACCTATAAGCATACCCCAATAGTAGAAAAGGTGAAATTCCAAGTCACTATTTCCATGAGGCTCATATAACAACACATATATGGTTACATGTACAACACCTATATCAAAGAATCTTAAATCTCATAGGGGATCATAGATCCCCAATGGAAAGAGAAAATAATCATAGTTCTTCTTTTAATACTAGGATATTATTTACTCTCTTTCAATAGAATGGTAATTTGTGATCCTATTCATCCAAGAAAGTGATTCGACTCATCCATATGTATGAAATTTCTAAGTATAATTTCACAATCAGTATATGTCAAATAATACAAAATAAAAAAAGAAACCCCCAATTAATATATAAATTAAAATAGAATATAAAATAAAAGTTGTCATTTAATGGAAATAATAAATAGTGTTCTCCAATATGATCCTATCATAACTAAAAGAAAAAGCTGGTGTATCATACCCTTTACTTTTAAAGAGGCCTTATGATCAAATAAAACATGGATTTTGGGAAAATGAACCTATTATAGATTATAGATATCAAAAAATAGAAAATAAATAATAATATATCATCCACACATAAAATGAAATATTCACTTCTCCATGTCAACTATGGTGTCCACTCAGAGTGTGACCACAAATATTATTAGTAGGGTGACTATATGTTTCCATAACTCAAAAGTGAAAAAATTATCCTATTCATGACCATGTATCCACATTTCGAAATATGTAAAAAAATGATTCCATTAAGAAACATTCATAATATGAAAATAATTGCAATCAAATGACTAAAAAGTGAACAATTACATTATCATGTTACTCCATAAATCTGGAGGTTCCTACCAGAACTATCAACTTTATGTCAATACCCTACTTCATAACACTAAAATATTCTAGTAAATAAATAATTTCTGAAATGAGTATGGTAGGTAATTAAATTAAATCATTACTTATGTGGTTTTCATGGGACACACAAGCCATTGTATCCTAGGGGAAACACTTGTCCCATGTAGAACGAAGGGAATATATATGAGTAAATGACAATGACCATATAAATGAATAGGTGAAGGGATATAATTTAAATTGGGTGGAAAACCCATCCAATTCAACCTTATACATTTATGGTTCTCACATACTATTTTAATTAAGATAACTATTGAAAAAAATATACATACCCCTTACAGAATGCTCAAAAACATATCACCTAATAAAACTTATCTATGAATAATTTAATCATAATAACCATAATTATTATAGATATAGAATATAGTAATTATTATATGAAACACTATATATCAAATCATAACAACATAAACCCTTGTTAACTGGAACTTATGAAATAAACATAGAAAATTAAATAACTCAATATTATGAATTCTTAACAACATAATAATATAAAATAATGACGTGGAACATGTTATGAAAAACATTTTCCCCCATTGAGTCAGTGTTTAAGAAATTATGTGAGTTTCCTATTAGGTTCATTAAATGTAATATAGACAATTACCTATGTTTTTTAGATTAAATATGTTGTTTTTAATGATAATTCATGTACGAGATTTTTCAAGGTATTATCCACAGCCAATAGAAACTTATAAAAACCAAATTTAGAATAAAATGTGTTCTGAAGGTTGAATAGAAAAATTATATTAAGAGTGTGTTTCCCTTAAAATAGGTTTCCCATTTTCAAAACATAATTTATTATAAAATTATTTTAATATAAAATATTTATATTAGAATGAAAATAAACTTTGCAGTTTTTTTCATTAATAGTACCATACACGAGTTTTCTGAAAAATAGTAAATTATAAAGAATAAAAATGAGTTTCAAATTTTAAAGGGATATCTTGATATATTAATGTAACTTAGAAGATAAATGGTTTAAAAAATATACTAAAATTATTGTAATTAAAATAATAGAAACATATTTTTATTATATTTTTGAAATACGTTTTTAGGATAAAACATGACTTAGATTAAAAATTATGATATATTAGAATGAAATAATTCCCATTAAACTAAATATCCCAACTTTTATATATCCACTAATGTAACTCTGAACCAGTGTTATGTTGGGATTTCGTAAATATAACTCATCAGGTTATGCTAAAAATAAATGACCATCTTATAAATACAATCGAACTGGATTGAGTGTTAGGTAAAAAAAATCATGTTTGAATTACACATTATTTAATAGAAATTGATTATGATATCATTAATATCTGTGAAAAATTATATTACAGAATTTTTATTAAATTACAATCACTATTGTATATAATGACGTATTTTGACATAGATGTAGTTGATGATAAAATTGGATGTTATAAAAAATGATATTTACCAGACTAAAAAATCATCAGAAATAAGATAATTATTTATTCATAGCAAAATTAATTTAAAATATAGGCATGTCCACAAAGTGAACAAGTAAGGATTTCCGGATTAAAACATTATCAAAAACCCACTTCTAAAAAACCATATATATTTAGTGGAATGATTTAATTTTGAACTAGTATATATCATTTCACAATTACAAAATAAAAAAACTCACCTTGTAAAATTGAAAAAATATCAAATCCTCAATTTATAATTCTGAAAATAATGTATGCCATTTTTATGATGGAAAATAAGTGTCAATCATAGCCTCTAGCTTCACCAAAGTGTATCGGTCCACCTCCCATATAATTTTAAGATCCTTACCATTCCATATACAACTGATGCATAAGTATAAGACCTTTAACAACCATATAATAATCATTATGAAAAATCTCTATAAGCTAATGAATCTAATATGATAATTAATATAGTAAAAAAGAATAAATATTAATGAACCCCTAGGGGGGACACTACTGGATTCCTACTTAGAAGATAAAAAATAATTCATCAATTAAAATCAATGAGTAAAAGATAAATTAAACCATAAAAAACAAAAACATTAATATAATAAATCATCTCTTAATTTCCTAGATTCAAAATAATAACAAACAAATTACCACCAAACCATAAAGGCTTCATTTATGTAAGGAAATGGTCATCCCCTTGATCAAATTTTATTTCAATATTTCATGGTGAAAACACAAATAAAATTAACATCATAAATAAAATTAAAATTTGAAGATGGATATAAGAAGATTTTACAGAACATAGGGGATACTTAATCTTCAATTTAGCAAAAACCCCCTTGTCTCACTCTTGATTGAAATATTTAAATGTGGGAAAATAAGAACCCAACAAAGGATCACATGAATTTACAAGAGAATAAATTCTCAAAGGGAACTCTAAATGAGGGTAATAAGGATGGGGATAATGGAAACAAATTCCATTACTAAATTGAAAAATATTCCAGGGAGTACCATAGACCCATTAGAGGGGAACCAGGTACCGAATGGGACCTAAGAAATTATCCCTCATAACCTAGTTCCATTGGGTCCTCTATATCAAAACCCAATTACTTATTTACACCTAAGATTATAAAAAGTAGATTATATTTCATTATAATCATTCCAAAATTCTCAAAATACCTAGTAAATCCCAATACTCATCCAAATACACCTTAGATTTCATTCCATAAATTAGAGGTTATAATATTAACCCCAAATTGAAGGGTGGAAACCCATCTGAAAAAATGTTTTCAAAACCCTCTCACCTATATCAACAAACTTAGTAAAATAACCAAAATTTACCATTTATTTACTTCATTAAGAACATAAAAGGATGGAAACCTCCAACCATAAAAATATTCATCTTCTAAATCCTGAATAAACCATTCATTAAAATTATCTATATCCTTGAGACCAATGGTCTCCATCTTACATTTTTTCAAACTAAATTTTGAGACACTTCTAATAACAACTCACACATTCCAATAGATCCATGACAATAAAAACAGATTCCCTAGGAAACATAGGTTTTAAATTGATCCATAAAGACAAAAATTGCACACAGTGTACCCCATAAGTCCTTAAATATTTCCCCATGTAAAAACCTCATGTCCAAAATCACATATAACCAATAAATTATAATAATGATTAAATTTTCAATTGGCCCAGACCGGATAACCAACATATCATCATAATCAAAGCATCACATACCCTAATAAAGCTCATCGTTACTCATTGGATCAAGAATATAACCATGTGTTTTACATTAAGGTTGGGTAATGACGTAGCCACATACGTTATAATAATAATTACTGATAATATTTTTTCAATAAAATGGTGTGCATCATACATATTATAAAAAATTATATGAACAATTACATAATAATTTTATAATAATAGATTAATAATAGAAAGTAACAACACTATATCTATATGAATTTATTTAAATCATAAAAGGCTTGTCAATGTATAAAGAAAATCCTAAAAAAATGTATAATAAAATAGATCTATCATAATTGAAAGTTATAAGTGATGTTTCATTGCCACTATTGTCTATATGGTCTTCCACACCAATATTACTTGGAGTCTGAATATATATACTTGATCCTATAAAACCAAAAAAACATAAAATAACTATTGAACATATCTTCTGCACTTCATGCATTTCCGGAAGATAAGCATATCCATTGATGATTCCATAAATGATGTGAGAAAAATGATAATAATTATGGTACCAATATTATTTCTAAACTCAAATTTTAATGATAATCAAATACATGAACATGAAAAATCATTTACATAAATGTATTAAAAATAGTTTCAAACATAATTGTAATCATAATCTAAGAAAAATTAAATACAGGAAAATAAAAAGTGAAATAAAGTATATATTATGAAACTACAAATATTGTGAGGGTCCATACTCGAGATACCTTCTCAATGAAAATACCCAACATATAAACACTAGAAAAAATAGTTAAATTCCAGTTTTCATAAATGGGTAGTGTAGTACTATTAATTTTTTTATTATTTGTGATGTTAGAACATGAAATTTGGAACATGAAAGTCCTGGGGAATCCATCGTCCCATGGAAAGTGGATCATATGTACATGAGTAATGATGAAAAAAATTCCCATAGAATATGAGAAGTGTTATTGTTTTTTATGCTTTCGTCGGGGCATGCGCATTCGTCTGTTTGAGAACGAAAGGCGTAGTTTGTTGCCCCCACATTCATGCTTTCCAAAGTCCAGCAACATCCATCACTTATTGATGGAAGTTTGCTTCATGATCAAAATGGGATGATGGTATATGAGTTCTTCCTTCCATGGATTTTACCTAGAAACTTGTCACCTAGTCCGGGTATCCTTTATAAATTTATGACTTTGTTCATGAAACTATGACTAGTGCTATATCTTCATGGATTCCGGTTAATTACACCGCTCCTGTCAATAAATTCCAAGGGTTCAAGTTAGGATAAAAAGCTTATTTCGGGGGAGTAGTCACATTAGGCATCACTGGAGTGTCTCGACGCTAGAACACAAGAGAGTCTATCTTTGGTCCCTTATTATATAGCTTCTCGGGGGCGAGGAAGCCCGTGGCATCCCATAACGAATGTGGGGAATTATATTCCATAGGAATGTCTTTGAGGCTTTCCTAATCATTCCATGTTTAACACAGGGTAGCCACAAGTTTAACGTCCAGCGGAGATAGATCAGACTGATCCTAACACTGACTAGAGTGGATCAGATGGGTGCGACCCTTGGAGGGTGACACTGATGTTGGGGGGTGAGATTGCATGATCCCACCAGGATGTGGTAGCCCAGGTAAAAATAAAGGTGGGTGATTGATGGTTGAGTGAAGCGGATGAGGTGGGACCACCATGAGGACGACATTGATGTCAGGATTTATTCTCAAAGAGACTTCTGACGTGTCTCTGTGGTAGTGAATCAAAGTCCATGTAGTTTAGGATGATTCCAATGGATTACCAGTGGTTAAGGTTCCAACTGCTTACCACTGAATGCAGATCACAATGGATTACCGCTGGATAGGGAGCAACGACTTAACGTTTGATGGGGAACAACAACTTGTCGCTAGATGGGGAACAACAACTTACTACTGATTGATGTCTACAGTTTAATGTCATTCATGACTAGGGTCTAACCTACATGAAGGGAGTGGGATCAAGTATTTTTTGGGCTTGATCCTTATGGAGGATTTCAACAAACCATTCCTTAATAAGGATCAAAGTCCACATAGTTCAGAGGTTGGATTGAACTGTTGTGAAGGGGGTCATATCATGTAGGTGTTGGGATTGAACCTCATGGAGGATTCCTACTTACATTGCCTTAACAAGGATCAAAGGCCACATAGTTCAGAACGGTGGCTTGGTGAAACAGCATGGAGATGATCAGGACCAATGTTTGTTGGTCTTGAACCTCGTGAAGGCTTCCTATGTACCTCACCTTATGAAGGATCAATGTGCCCATATTTTCGAATGGGTGTGGGGCTTACACTCTAGGGAGGCCCAGAGAGGAAGTCATAGTTGGGGCTTAATCTAGGCCCACGTGAGTCATTCTCGATGAGATAAATAAGAGGTAGTAGTGACCTGATGATCACATCACAAAAGGTGTGTCTGAGGGTAATAGAATGGGTCAAACACATGGTTAGTAGCCCAAAGAGGAAATAGGGGTCTACATGTGGTTTTTATCCCAAGGAGAAGGAGATTGGGACTTTCTATAGTATGGAGGATCATTTTTGGCAATGCCTAGTGGGAGAGGGATTCGACATGGAAGAGATGAGAGTCTCGGTGCCCATCCCTCGCTTCATTGGCCTTTGGAACCGAAGAAGAAAGGAGGAGTAGGGGTAGTAACTCTTACAAGAAAGGTTAGCAGCTTACACAATATGGTTTCCCTTCCCCGCAGACAGACGCGGCTCCAGAAAAGAGAATCTCATTTTATTTGAGGAAGATCTCACTCCTGTAGAGGTGAGTGGGCGTAAAGAATGTTTGAGTCGGGGCACCCCACATAGGATACATGGGGTGAGGTCACAGTTTAATGTCATACACTGAAGATGATGGAGCATGTAATTTTAACATCATGTAGCTTAGATGAGGTGAGTTCACTCTGCACCATTAGGACTTACATAACTGGCACCCTTTACACCATGATGAAGGGAAGGAACCAGCAATGATGTGACTGGGGTGTTTTGGAAGGTGATACCATTGGGGTTCCACGTTAGTGTGTCTATGTGAAGAATCAATAGTTGTTGGTGTGCCTTTGCAAAGAAGCATGAGGTGAAGTAATGCAACGGAACACACCACCCAAGATAATTTGAATTTATATTGTGCAAACCTGGAGGGTCTCATGGGAAAGGAATTACAGAGAAAAGGGGCTCATGGGAAAAAGCCTTGTGAAGCTCTGGAACTCCATTTCGTGGAGGGGAATTGTGAAGGGGTATGCTTCGTCAAATGAAGTGTCCTATCCCAGGCGTAGGGCGTAGGTGCATATGGAAGGATCTTTTCGGAGTGGAATGGATTTTGAAGAGAAATTCCTCGCGATGAATAGGTGCCTCGTGAAGAAAGGGGTTGCGAAGAAATGTTCTTCGCAAAGCACAGCGAACATGCCTTGACATGTGGGTCACGTGTGCATCGAGGGTGTTTCACGAATCATAAATCATCCATGAAGACTTGAGTCCCCATGGGGGTCCCCTTATTTCGTGGAGGCATGTGCTTCGCGAAAGGCATCCCTCTTGGAATAGGGGTTGAATTAAAGAAAAGGGGGAGGCACTTCACAGTGAAAACGTACCTTAAGAATCTCATGGCTCGTAGAGTGGAGAGTGCTTGGTGATGTGAGAGCTAAGAAGTTGAATGGTTGGATGATCACTCCTTTGGGCTTGAGGGGAGCACAATATTTATTGAAATGATGCGCTGAGAAGCAGAGCTCGCTCGATGCAAAGACAGAGTTTTCTCCATAGTGGGTCGCGAATGTCAAATCGGCTCGTGGAGCCTCCAACCTCCATCCTCCAAAGTGGGTCATTGATGTCAAAGGTGTTTGCGGAGGATCCCACATCATTGATCTGTGGCGGTCTCATGAATGACAAATCTACTCGCGAGGGATCCCGCCTCCTTGCTCCGCGGTGGGCTCGGGAATGTCAAAGGGGTTCACTGGGCATCCTACCTCCTTGCTCCATGGAGGCCTTGCGAATGTCGAAGGGGTTAACGGGGCCTCCCGTCTCCTTGCTCCATGGTGTCTATGGAGCCGTGGGGGATTCGTGAATGGTCTTCGCGAGGCTTCCCCTGAGTCTTTCTACTTGTTCTTCGTCTTCTCCAATTATGGTGCTAAAAAATTCCCTCCCTTAGATTTGGAGACAATGATATATCAATGGTAAATGTATGAGGTTCCATCAGCAAAATACCTCAGTCGTTCACAATTTTGTCTCAATAAAAAGCCTTGCAAAGTAGGAATTCGATGGGCCAGATAAGCGCGCCATAATTCTCGCCATGGTTTAGATGCACCGCGATGCTCCAAAGGTCTTCTCCTATAAATAGGGGAGTTAACCTCCCTTTTTCCCTTTCTCTTCCTCCACAATTTTGGCTATTATCACTCTTGATTCGCATAGCTCTACGTACTCCATTTTTTATCTTTGTGAGTCATGCCTTCTCCTTCGCAGCACATAGCGAGTCATTGACATCATGTCGGAGCACTTTGCAACATTTCATTTGAAGGCTGGGCCAGGGAACCTCGAATAGTCATCAGGAACGCTCTCTATGAATGAGCTTCATGAACCAAACTCAATGATCAACCAAACTCAAAATTAAATAGATCATTAAGAGGCTGCTTTGGGGTTCCTTGGGAACACTACCCAAAGGGAGGAGATGGTGAATATCTTGGGCCTAGGGGTGTTAATACAGAGCCACTCTGACCATGGTTTATTGGTGGAGCCACTATCGGAGAGCAAGAGGAACTATCATCTATGTAAGAGGTTTCCCTTATATGGATTCAAGCTGAGGGATGACGATTTAATCCCTGAATTAGGTAGGGACAAGCCAGCTTACTATTTTAGTAGCACACAGTGCCAACGACAGTGGTTTACGACGGCTGACGGCCACGTCCGAGAAGACTTCACGCCTATCAATGTTGAATACTAGTATAACCACTTTAAAAAATGTTGATGGGAAGGCTTTACAGCTAGAAAACCTCCCCACTATGTACCACACTATCTTGAAGGCATCTTTGTGGAACCCGGGGAAGGGGTGTTCCAATGAGTAGGACATACGCCACAACAGCAACTTCATAGATGGTTGGGCCTAGGCCTCTTGGGTAGGTACCTCGTGTGAGGATTTCAAGGTAGATCTAAGAAAAATGGTCATGTATGATGTGGATTGGCCCTCCCAATTCCACATCTACCAACTGAATCAGTTGATGTTGAAGTTGTTGAGCAGGTGGTCATAGAGGACCAATACCTTCTATTTTCACCATGTGGAAGTTGGTATCAGCTTGTGGGATGTTCATTAGATCATGGGGGTCCTGAAACTGGGGGCGATGTACGATAAATTCCTCCATGTTATGGGTGTGTGGGAGGATCCGGAGAAAATGTAACTACTGGAGATGGAATTGCTGGAGCTTGTGTTAGTAGTGGACAAGGAGGTGGCGAGGGGCACCCAATTTAGATGGTGGTTCAAGCAGTTCCTATACATTCTGAAAGACAGGAAATTTTCCGTGAGGACTCGAACAATCCTGAAAGGGGTTCAATAGGGAAAGGATCACTCATACCAGCAACTCTTGGAGGATGGCCAGTAGAACACATGGGGGTCCAGTGTTAGAACCGAGCAGAAACCGGTAGTCATACTGGCAGCATTCATCATGGATCTCATTTACCATTGGATCCTGCTGGTGAGGGATACAAACATGGGAGTCTGACCCAGAACATTCACCATGGTGTCTATGTTGGCGACAGGACGTAGAGTCCAACTCAGGATCCCGATGATCTCCAATATGTACAAGATACTCTGGAACATCAGCGAGGCGAAGGGGCCGCAGAGGATATGCGATACATTCCACATCCTATATGGGTGTATATCGGCACATGTTAGGGGGTTTATGAATACCCTAACCCCATATCCCCTTAGTATTCAAACTCATGTCCCTCCATCCTGAACGTTGCAGGGAGAATTCTGGCCATGATGACCGCACTGTTGGTACTGAACTGAGTGTGGAAGGTAGAAGAGTTCAACATTCATCTATTTCTGTTGCTGGAGGGTGCTTTTACCGATGACATCCAAGGAAAGGAAGTTCAAAAGTGCTATCTCCTGGTCTATTGAGGTGGATTCTTGATGGAAAGTGTGGACCATTAGCCTCTCTATGAGCCTTACACTCTGCACCAATTTTCTAGGAAATGTTTCTACATGCAGAAACTGACACAAATGTTCTACGTAGATTTTTTCAATGAGTAGAATTTGTGTGTGATGTGGTAGATGCGGCTCATGTTCATGAAGGAATATTGGAGGATGTGTAATGAGATACCTCCACATACCGATGTATTCAGGATGGTGAAGGAGTACGCCAAAAGCAGGGAGGTGTCCTACCCAGTGGAGATGATGAATCAACCAACCGTTTGGGTTGGTGATGGTGTGAATGTCCAACCTCAAGGTTGGGACTGGAAGGCGAAAATTAAATCTTGTGGTGGTGGGACTACCATGGAGGCGAGGTCCACAGCGGTTGAGGGGGAGGCAGTGGCAACCGATCCAATGGAGACAGCGGACCTAGTGGTCCCAGAAGAACAACGTTATTTCAAGGGGAGGCCACCGAGAGGATTCTGTGGGATATCCACCCAGGCTCCAAGGAAGCAGATGCACCATATAGAGATGTTAAAGAATGTCGTCTTTCCTGAGGGTTGGGATATCTATGAAGTAATCTAGAAAATTCCTTGGCCCTTATGATATGTGGTAACACCTCAACCATCTCAGGATGGATTTTCCTGGGATAAGCCCTATCAGGGTTAGTTTTGCAGTGTCCCGGGCAGAGGCAGAGCAATACCTTGCAGAGCTGGAGGACTTTGGGAATTTCATGGGTTCCTTACATCCAACTACAGACCATTTCACGGGGATGTTGAATTCTATGGTCCCTCTGAATTTTTCAGCCACTGAACTGAGAGAGAACATCCCTCTACCAGAATAATTGGATGAGTCCTCCTCGAACTATGAGGCCGGTAGAGGGATCCCATTGGAGGAGGGTGAAGTCGGCGATAAATACCTATATCTTGAATATTTCATAGAGTCCGTTAAGGTAAAATCCCAAGATCCTTCCCCAGGGTATGATTTTAGGTCATGGACTCCTTACTAACATCTTAACAATGCAGGAGTACCTCGTACATAGAACCCATTCTCATCCCTCAGTGGATGCAGATGCAAGGCCTTCATGATCCACGCCTACCACTATAGAGATCGGCACATCTGGAAGGTCCAGGACTCCCAAGAAGGCTTTATAGTTTACAGACCATCCGCCAATATACATAGGGTCATGCCTTCGGGTCCTGGTTCCATCATCCCATGAATGAGACCGGGAATTCAATCTCTGTAACTCTCTTACAGAATTCATGACTGTCACCCCTTGACCATGTTAACTGACGCCCATATCCCATTTATGGTATGCACATTTCTCCAAATGGTGTTGGTGGCTTTGGCATGGTTGGTCGAGACATATGGAAAAGCCATTCTTAGGGGAATGTTAGTGATCGTGGAGAGAGATATCCTGACCGACCGAGTTGCAGCGCTCTCAATCACTAGTGGGACCATCAGTGGGGATGAGCCTATGATTATTGAGGTCGAATCCAATGATGAGGATTGACCAGATATCCCAAGTCCTTCCATTCTTGATCAAACACCAGATTTGGACCCTTCTGATGAGTTCCTAGTGGTGTTCCCCGCATATGAGCCCACCAATCGGTCCTACAGGGATGAGGCAGCCTCTAATGAAGAGGATAGAAAAATAGTCTGTCACCGATTATGGGAGCTAATCAAGCACGTCATTGATGACACCCCCCAATCACAGTGGTTGGATGAAATGTATTGACTTCACTCATTACTATGATAACTATGTTTTGGGGGTGTGGATGCCCAATGCCCCCGCATGCTCATCTGAGATCTTATGGAAGATAAAATTTGAAAGTATTTATGTGGCCTTGGTGTGGGCTGGAAGTGGAGGAATGTGGTGAACATCAAGAGGATTTAGGAGGTCAAAACTGAGGATAAAAAACTATAGGTATGGGAAAATGAGCACCCAACCTCCCTCAACACACAATGTGAGCTAATATTGTGATTGAAGGCCCAACTTGAAGAGGCTGAAGAGATCATGAAGCGAGCCTCTGAGAAATGACCGTTATCCAGACCTACGTGGAGTGGGCCTGGGTTATGGCTGATGAGTTATGACCCATCACTACCATGGAGGTCCGGGAGCTTAACAAGTAGCAACAAAATCCTGGATTCCACATGCCAGAGGGTGGCGGAGCTGCAACGCTCTTTTGAAGGGGTTAACCCATCCATGAAAGGGGTTGATTCTCTGGTACTATAACTCATGTAACCATTGAACATAATTTCAAGCTTTTGATTATTTTATGATAGTTTCATGCATGTGTTATATTATTTTTGTATGTTTATTGCATTCATGTGACATTCATGGAGCGTCCATCGATCATTTCCCTAAGCTCACATGGGTCAGTCCCGATGTGGAAACAAGGGATGACCACTTTATTACTCCTTTCAAACGTGAGAGTGAAAACCAATATTTAGGTATCCCAGGGTTTGAAAATCTGATCTGTCTTCCTAGGAGGGAAGGGGAGAGGCTTGAATGGAGGAGGAAGACCTCAGAACAATCGAATTTCTGTTTTCCCAATGTGCTCTAGTGCACGAGCGGGGTAACGCAAGTGGCATTAGAAATCATTCCGAACATAAGAGAGTGGAAAGCGTGAACCTAGATACCCTAGCTTCAAACACTGTGGGGGTGCTCTGACAAAAAAGGATATTTTCGACCCAATTAGAAATACAGTATTCATACTGTATTAGCCTGAAATGGGGATAACAAATGAGGGTTGATCACTGACCGTGTAAGAAACATGGGACCTGGATTAGAATTTCATATGTTAGTCTTCCAGAATGTTATCCCAGGATAGTAGGTGAGCCATAGGCTGGGAAACCATACTGTTAGGGGGTCCTTTTAGACGTGAAAGAAGAAAATGGTCCGAATAAGGGGAACACAAAGCGTGGAACTTGTAGTGGTGGTTTTTTAAATAGAACCCAACATTCTTGAAATTACGCCACTGTGGTGGAAACAAATTAGGTGGGTGCATTGGTTTGATCATAGATCATTACTACTTCTAGACAGGACCTCTCTGGCGAGGAATTATTTGCTTCCCAATATTACTGTGGGGCATCCCGAACATGGTTAGTGTAAAGCTGCAGTTACATGTTTCCCAAAAAGAGTTCATGCCAAGGGGTTGAAAAAGAGGGGGAATGGGACATATGATTCTTTGGGATGGACCTGAGGAATAATACCCAGGTGCCCTTATGTATACCATTAAAATGATAATCAATAGACACATAGTTCTGGAACACATCATGGTTAGAGAACAATGCTGATATGGGTAATCCCCTCAAGCGGGGAAGCTGATGCATCCTATGATTATCATGGGGAATCCAGAACTTATTCAGGTTAGAACAACAGTTTAATGTCATGCATTGAGGACACATGAACCCATGTAGTTTAACTTCATATGATAGGATGATATGTTAAATGGTGGAGGGAGTCCCGAAAGTGGAGTACATGGTGTGGTAGCTATAAGCACGGCATGAACAATGACCTGGGGTCGGGATCACCACATATCCCTAGAAGAGGTGTTTTTAGGTCATGGGAAAAATGTTGAAAAATAGGCTAGTTCCAAGATGGGCCATATATTGGTAAGTAATGTTGGGGACACTGGGCAAGGTAATCATGAAACCCAACTGGATTTAGGACATGGGGTCCAAATCACCATTTGATCCATGGGGAAGAGTTTAGGTCAAATGATTGAAAACAAAGGTTAGGTTGGATCCAAAGAAAAGCACACAGGCTGTCCTACAAATCACATATGGATGGGAGTCAAGATACACGTAGATCTAGGGTGTGGCACAGTAAGGAACTAGTGAATTAGAGAAAACGGTTGTGTGGGTGAGGCCCTCGCACACAAAAAACATCATTCGATGGGTCTTGTGTGTCCTTTAGGGTGAACGAATGTTTTTTTGTGAAGCGATTGACCTGGAGTAGAATGTCCAGGCATTTCTAAAATTATCAATCCATATACAGGTGTTGAAAAATTGAATGGTGGATGACCAATACCAAACATTATGTCCCCATGAGTGAGGACATGATGATGCACTGTCGTTTTTAATCATGCGGTCAAGATGATAATGTCACAGTTTTGGGTCATGTGATGGGACCATGTGACATAGATTAACATAATATGTCTTAGAAATATAAGGGAGACATGAGGTTCAAGAGGGAATGTGAATAGTATGACAATGCATACTCGACGTGAATGAGGACGAGGTCCACATCACACCACACGCAATTCCAAGAATGAATCCTCGGGTCGAAGGGCCTAGAAAAGATTAGAGGATATGAGATATGAGAGGATACCTATCAGTTGAGCTGGACCCGAAGATGTGAAGCTTTTGTGTTTCTACATATCCCATGATAATGGGAATCAATCTATATGTAGTTCATGAAGTTTCATTTTAACATCATGTAAAAGAAGATAGAGTTTAATGTCATGTGAGTCAGTATGTAGGAGGGACAAGTTCCTAGAAGGGGGTGTATGTGGCATGGAAATTGAAAACCTTATGTGAATGAGGGAATATTTCCATACACACAACACCATGATTCCCTATAAGAGTGATGGCATAAAAGGAAGAATAGGGAAGATAAATTCATAGAACTAAGATAGGCCCAAACAGAAGACGTCTGGGAGCTCCAACGTATCCCATGAGGATGGGAATCAAGCTATACATAGTTCTTAGGAAAGAAAGTATAAAGAGATCATATTTTAAGGTATTTAGAGATCGGACCAGAGAGAAGTGTAACTCTACCAAATAGGTTCAGACCTTGATCCAATCCATAATCCCATGTGATTCGATCTCCATGTGGGAAACAAGGTCAGAAGAGGTCTTGGAAATACATGGAATGTATGTAAAGGAGAAATCTATATAATGCCCCGAAGAATGCCTTACCACAGTTTTTCCTCCAAACGTGAAAATGTGAACTGAGGGATAACATCAAGAGTGTCAAAATTCCACTTTAGACATGATGGGGTGGAAAATGATGTCAATCATGCGACTGATATTTTGGGATTAATGGGGATGGTGTGACGAGGGAGGATAATTTTTGACCAAATTCATAACACAGTATCCATAACGCGTGACCTGTAATAGGAACAACAAATGAGCATTGACCACCGACCATATTCACAACGCGGGACTTGTTTCAATTTTTTGTTCGAAATCCTCAAGGAAGTTGGCCTGTAATGGTAGGTGGGCCCTCGGACCGAGCATCAATGCCATTTGAGGGCCCCTTCGGATGTAAAATATTATGGAAGCCCTCATAATAGGGAACACAAAGCCTAAAAGGTGGGTGGGAACACGTCCGGGTAAAATATGATACTCCAGGTGCTGAAACAGAGTACTCTTGGGCACATTGGCGAATCCCCAAGGAGGTTCATGGGGCTCAACATGAGAGAAGTCGATTTAAAAAGATGATTATGAAATAAGGGGACAAAGAAATATTAGGTTAAATTGGTAATGATGTGGTTGTTACAAACAAACAGAAATGAGGAAAGAATCCCTTCCCACACCATATATCCCTCTCTGACAAGAATACAGGAGAAGGGGCCTAGTTAACAGGGAGATATCCAAGAGTGGGGCTGGACCTAATGAAAATACGTTCGGTTGTTCCAATCAATCTCCTAATTATGGGATTCAAGCCACATGTAGTTATAGAAAAGGATGATGCATAGTGTGTCATCATGCAGTGATGATGAAAATAAATGAATGATACACCAAACAAGTTATGTGTACGGCATGACGAGTAACCCGATGTGAATATGGACATAATCCCGTACCACACCATACAGCCCTAAGTGAGAGCTTGGGCCATGGGCCCGAGAAGGCCGAGGGACTTGAGATTAGGCCACAGACAGAATTTCATGGCTTGATTGCAGTTTAACGTCTTGCAGTGAGGATGATAGTGATCTTAGTTTAAGTTCATAGAGCTCAGACATGGGACACCTAGTTTAAAAGTAGGAGTGATGACATAGGATAGATACTAACTAGATTCACAACATAGCATCCCCCCTTGTCTGACCAATGGTTGGAGATAACAATTATGCGTCAACTACTGACTGTATTATCAAAATTGGATTTGTATCAATTTCATTCATGAAATCCTTGAGGACGATGGCCCGTAATGGTATGAGGGCCCTTAAGTCGAGCACTTGTGCCCTTGGGGGGTCCTTTTGGATTTGAAAAACAACATGGAAGTGAATGACGGGGCTCGAGAAGCATGGCGGGGCCATCGCTCACGGAAAAGGCTATAATCTAAGGAGGAATGTATCACGAGGATGTGTAGGGCATAGAAAAATAGCCTAATGGGAATAGGGACATAAGCCCATTCTATACAACACAATCCCAAATGGGAATTTGGGCCAAGGGGCTGAAAGGGTAGAGGGTCCTGAGGCCGGGCATCCCAACCGACTGTATCCATATGACCGTTTATGCAATTACCACCTCATCACACCCCCTAAGCCCATGCGAGCAGTGCTCGGTGTGGGAAACAAGGAACATGACTATGAATTCTCTATCATATGAGGGGATGATAACTAGAATAACTCGAGGGAGACCACAACTCGAATATATAGATTAAAAATTGAACCACTACACTCAATGTTTGGGATGTATGGGGGTGGTGACAATTAAAAAGGACAGCTTCTAACAATATTCTTAACACAAATTCCTTATAGTGTGACCTGAAATGGGAAAACAAATGATCATCAAACTCTGACCATATTCGTAATGAGGGACTTGTATCAATTTTTTGTTCGAATTCCTTGGGAACGTTAGCCCGAAGTTTTAGAAGGGCCCTTGGGCCAAGAATCCATACTATTCAGGGGACCTCTTGGATGTTAAAGATGATGGAGTATCAATCAAAGGAGTGGGTGAAGCATATATGTGACCATTAATTTTAATTTCAATAAGGGCAGTGAAAGAGGTGGAAATCTCTTGGGAGTGGGACGTATGGCAGGATCGAGATGGGTTCGACGTGAATTGAGGATAATGCCTATACCATACCATGTGTCCTGACCCAAGGGGGGAGATTCGGATGTTTGGTCTGGGCCAATAGACAAAATGTATGGGAGATCATATGTATCCCATGCAGATGGGAATCAAGCCATACATAGTTATTGAAGTCCTTGATATTAAATGTCTTACAATGATGACGTGGCAGACTAGAAGAATGAGGAGGGAGCACAGGGTGCGATCATCATAATCCTGACATGAGTGGGTCCAAAGAAGCCTACACTATGCCATGAAAGGATCCTCCAACAGGTCTACACCGGGGGGGAATAGTCCAAGAAAAGAGTTTGAGGGTTGGACTCAAGAGGAGACATCAGAGAATTCCTATGTATCCCATACATATGGGAATCAAGTTGTACATAGTTATAAGGGTTCATTTTAACATATTGTAGGATGATATATAGTTTAATGTCATGGAGGACCAGTAAGTTTAGGGTCATGTAGGACCACACACAGTTTAGGGTCATGTGGGACCATGCATTTTTGCATCACGCAAGATGAGGCAGTTTAGGGTCATGTAAAACCGGATGTAGTTTAGGGTTGTGCTAGACCAAATGCAGTTTAATGTTGTGCAAGACAAAGCAGTTTATTGTCATGCTAAACCATCAGGCTCAAGCAATGTATTTCCTGAGAAACATGGCATTGGTTGGAGGATTTATATTCTCACCATCCATGGTCACCAGTGAGTACTTACTATTGGGGTAAACATTGTGAACAACGAATGGTCCTTCCCATTTGGGATCCAACATGGGTAGTTTCCTACCAGGTATCAATGGTGTCCTGAGGGCCAATACAAAATCACCTTCCAGGAGGGAGAGGAGGAGAACATTCTTGTTTAAGGCTCTAGCTATCTTATTTTGATAGCTTTTTAGATTGTGCAGGTCATGAAGCCTATTTTCCTCATGTGATACCAATTCGTCAAGGAGAATTTTAGCTACTTTATCTGGCACCTGCCGGTCATAGACTATTGTGTGTAATAAAGGAAACTAAATCTAAATGGGAAAAACATGAATCAGCTCTGTACACCAGGGAATATGGGGTCACTTGTGAAGAATTTCTAGTTGTCGTCCAATAAGCCGAGAGGGCATTGGAGAGATTGTTCATCCAAATCTTCTTATTTTGACCAACCATTTTCTTCAAAATATTGGAGAGGGTCTTGTTGAAAACAACGATTTGTCCATTCTCTTGCGCATGGTAGCCAGAGGTATGGTTAGAATGGATTTTGTACTTGGCTTACAATTTCTTTAGCTCAACTTCATGGAATTTTGTGTCATTATCGGTGGGGATGATGTAAGGGACTCCAAACAGGTAGATGATATTAGTCCTCATGAAGTCAATTATGGAATGGGACTTGAACTCCTTGAGTGGAACTAGTTATTCCCAAATGGAAAAGAAATCCGTAGAGGTCCAGATGATCCTTCATCGACGATCTTTCGTCGTTTGATATGGTCCCACGATATCAAGTCCCCAGACAAAAAAGGTACAAGAGTACTTGGTAGTGTAAAGAGTCTCAGGTGGCTGATGCACAAATTTGGTGTGAATTTGTCATGCGTTGAACCACGTAGCGAATTTGATGGAGTCATGGATCATGGAGGGCCAAAAATACCTCAATCTACGGATCTAATGATACAACTTAGGTTCAATCTGGTGGGCGCCACAGGAACATGCATGAACCTCCTACATGACCTCAGAAATATTTACTCCTTGTATGAAAATGAGGATAACACCATGAAACCTATGCTTATTGAGAATTTTTTCAAGTATGGGACCACTCTGGAGGGTAAAATGCAGCGCACGACATCAGACTCACTCGTGTTCAGCCTGATCTACCAGGAGATTACAGTGTTGGATGTATTCAACCAAGGGTATCCTCCAATTGGGATTAACTTCAATCACTACATCTGGGGGACCTAGGGGTCCTAACGTGGAGGTGTTGGCGGTAAAATGGCATACTTGTGGGTTGTCATTGTCATCTAGTGAAATGGGAGAAATGAACCTCCAATACGCCATGTGAATAATCAGATCATCTTGCTCAGGCAAAACAAGTGATGTAGCTAGGCCTTCCAAGGGGTATTCTCTACCATTCTATGACTGAGAGATGTGGGTAACCTCTATTCGAGAAGTGAACTGGGCCATTAGCTGGAGAGTGCATTCCGACAATGGTATGAGCTCTATATTTCTGAAGATATTGTCACCGTTGATTTTCTTGATGACTAGTTCGGTGTCCCCTTTCACATATAAATGGGGTACGTCAATCTCGAGGTCCAGCTCGAGGCTAGTAATAACGTCCTAGTACTCTACCTCATTGTTGGTGACGCTTTTTGACAACAAGAATGAATATGGTAGAAAGTATTGTGCTAGGGTAATGAAGATGATACTTAGGCCTACTCTGTTGAGTCTAGCGTCATTGAGCCTTTTTCCAATGGGGATCCAGAAAGATCCATTGAAGTACATTTTCCAACACAGGATGGCATGATCTACCAAGAGGATTGCCTCATCGGGAAAATACGGGTCCTTAGACTGGTCCGCGGGGGTTGTATGGGAAGAGAGGATATCTTCCAATTCATTCCCCTTAATACCATTCTGAGGAAAAAACCTGATGTCAAACTGCTGGAGGATTACCGCCCACCGAGCTAGTCGGCCTGTTAGCATGGGTCGGTTCTTGATGTACTTCAGCAGATCTACTTGGGACACCAGTTTTACCTCATGGTTCTTCAAGTAATGTCATATTTTATGTAATAGAAATATGAGTGCAAGGAAGATTTTTACAATAGGAGCATATATGTTCTCGGTATTGAGGAGCATGCTACCGAGGTTATAGAGGTTGTCCATTATTCCCTCGTTGTTCTTCTGGGCGAGGAGGGCACCAAGAGATCATTCCAGGGTGGTCACCTAAAGGGCCTGCAACTTTCCTAATACAGGTGTCATTATGACCGGAATTTTTACCAGATACTGTATGATTTCGTCAAATGTGGTCTGGCACTCTTCATCCCACTTGTAGACAGTGCCTTTCTTCGTGAGACAAGAAATGGACTTACACTTACTGTCCAAATACATAATGAATCAGTATAAATAGGATATATGGCCTTGAACACCTCGATTCTGCTAAATTTTTCTTAGGGGAAACATCGGGCTGATGGACTTGATCTTCTCTGGGTCGATCTTGATGCCCTGATATCTGATGACGAAGCCAAGAAACATTCTGGAGGTGACCTCAAAAGCACACTTCAATGGGTTCATCTTTATGTGGCGAGAACAGATGAATATGATCACTTTCTCAAGGTCTAGGAGATGGTCCTGGAATTGGTGAGATTGGACCACTATATCATCCACATAACATTCCACTAGTTTTCCAATGACCGGCTTAAATATGCAATGCATATCCTGCTAATAGGCAACACCGACATTCTTTTGGCCAAAGGGCATAACATGGTATCCAAAAGTATCTTGTGGTTTCCTGAAGGCTGTAGACTCTTTATCCTTAGGGGTCATTCAGATCTGATTATATCTGGAGTACCCATCCATGAAGGGAATGGCATAGAACCTAGTTGTAGCATTAATCATGAGTTCCATCACGAGAAGAGGAATGTCATCCTTTGCATAATAAAGGTTGATATCTCATAAGATGATGAAGACCCTTATCTATCTATTCTTCTTCTTGACATGCACAATGTTAGCCAACCACTTGGGGTACGGGACCTCCTTAATGAAATTGGATCTGATGAACTTATCAACTTCATCCCCGACCGTGGCACCATGAGAAGTGTACATCTTTCTAGAAGGTTGTTTGAACCCATGTTGATATGTCAAGAGACTGGAGTGGTGGACTTGTAACGGATGATCTAATCCTGGAATCTCATCGTACCTTTAGGAAAATACATCACACTACT
Organism: Viscum album; assembly: GCA_963277665.1. NCBI lineage: Eukaryota > Viridiplantae > Streptophyta > Magnoliopsida > Santalales > Viscaceae > Viscum > Viscum album. Next base: position 1,677,354,829 of record OY728143.1, on the reverse strand, counting down.
ATTTATGGAAGTCTACGAACCTTTGTTTCTCCTTGGGGGTATGACAGCACTAAAAAACATGGGTCACTTGTTCACCTCTCTACCGAGGTTCAAATTTACCAATTAATTGACAGTGGTAAAGACTCCCTCTTCAAAGGTGGTAGAGCATCCTATAAATCGTCTTCTTCACTTGAGGAGGGATCCCCAGAGGGAGAATCTTCCTCTTAGTCGACATCCCCCCTATGAGAGGCCGGTACCATCATGAGGTGCAGTGGATAGAACATTGGGAGACTCCGATGATTCTGAAATCGTGGCAATGAAGGATGTCGATCCAATCCCATCTTTTCTTCGGCCCATGGTACCATGCTAGATAATATCAAAGTAATAGTGGCACATCGGCTTGAGCTGGTTGATTCCAGCACTGCGAAACAATCAAGTGTGACGTAATATCATGGCCATGGGGCTGACGTCATGATACCTTATGGGAGTATGGGGCTTAGGGATTACTAAGGTCTGATTTGTATAAGAATATGAGTTGATCTCCTTGCCCCGATTAGACTTGGGAATACAGTTACCCCTTGTACCAATGACAATGAAACATTGCCCCATATTAGGGATTGTGGCCTCCAATCGGTCTATTGGGAAGACGTAGTCATCATCTAGGCTCACCCTAGGGCTGGTCATAACTATAACGGGATCGACTTCGTTGGCCTGGATCTATTTGTATTTTCACTTTTTGTATTTCGCATATAGATATCGGGATTCGCAAGAAGAAAATTTGGATGAAACACCTTGGAGTATGCCTACTCGATCATTGAGGGAGTAATTGAGGAACTGGTGGTACAATGTGGGGACCACTACATGCAAATAGACTCATGGTCTTCCCATTAAAGAATTGTACACGGTGTCTTGAGTGACAACCATGAACTCGGTATTGGAAACTAGGCCACCAAACTGGTTCTTCCAATAGATCTAGCCGACCGACATCTATTACATCCTGTCATAACCCTGGATTTTTAGGTCAGAGGGAGTTAAGTCATCCTATAATAACATTAGATTCCATAATGTTTATGTTGGGATAAGGTTGATCTGAGAGCCTATGTCGACAAGGCAATGGCGAACTTCCACACCATTGAACTGGTCAGTGATGTACAACGGTGAATATGCCTCTATACAAGAGAACATTCATCTTCTCTGAATAATTAAATAATGTCCAGACATTCAGCATTCCCTACATCAACATCATGAATGGCCTCTGAAGCTGCTACCTCTGCCTCAAACTAGATGGGTCTCCTAAAAGCCTCAACCAGGGCTTCCTGCATGTCTGCTGATAGGTGAAGGGCCTCAAGGATAGAAATCCTTACTGAGATTCTTGTGAGATTTTTGAGGACATCATACTTCCATTCTAGGTGTGAACTTCTGTAAATAGGAGTTCTATTTATGATAAGAGGTATGGAAGGCCCTACTGTCTGGATCAGTGGCTGAGTGGTGCTGGGAATTTCCCACTACTCACTAGTTGAAGCATTTGGAGTGACTACTGTATTGAGGCTATCAGACTGAGATCGGTCTATGGTGGAGTGTGGTCGGTCACAGCACTGTCGAGGTGACTAAGCTCGGTCCAATAGCACAAATGGTGGTGGGGACAGTCCTGATGATGCTAGATGAGGAGGAGGAGCTCTGTGTAGGGCATGCTGTCTAGTTTTAGTGGCATGCATGGCCGGGTTGGCAGTGCCAACTGATGGCCTCAACGACCCATATATTCATGGTCCCACCGATGCAGGCGTCGGCAGGGGATCTTGGGAGGATCTGTCTGGGACTCCTCATCATCAGAATTTATATAGGGGTTTACCTACTGTACAGTATTAATAGAGGTGTTCCCTTGACCGTCACAAGAAGAATCCTCTACTACAGGATGAATTCTGGGAAGAATTTCCATCTCTGGGGGCATGAGGTTGTTGAGAGTATGGGATGAAAATGGAATCAGCGAGGGACTTTATTTTCCATTGTGACATAGACACTTTCTCTTCTAGGAGGAGGATGGTTGAGGCGTCGATATAGAAGTATTAGAGTCTTTTGAAGGCTCTGGTCAATTTAGGTGTGCACAAATGATTCCATGGGCATGAGAGACCATTTTGTGATTCATCCAGTCTTCATAATTATGGGAGACATGGTGAAAAACTTGCTGCCACTCACCTTCATTGTCGCTACCAGTATCTCGCCTCATGAAGATGCATGCCACCTGCACCTGGGCTAGGCCCAACCTGACTATGTTGTAATCGATTTGGTCTTAGAGCTAGTCTTTGAACACATATCACAATTTGAGGGTGTGCCTCAGTTTCTGTGATAAGGGTAGTAGTTGGTGAAATCAGTGAGGATAGCCTCTTCTAGACTTCTGTACTCAGGAAAATGTAAAATCCCATATTCCATGACACTTTGGAAATAACCAGGGACATGATTCTCATTAAATGAGTAAGTCTGGTTTCTTTTGACTAGAAAGGGGGCCCTTGGAGCCTAATTATAATGGGGGCTAGAGAAGCTTGCTGAGGTGGAAGAGCTTGATTATCCCGCCTAGGTGGTGGCAGCACATTGCACGGGGACGCTTTCCGATTTTGAGGTGGACACTGCTAAGCTGGAGGTTGCACCTACGGGGGTGGCCCTCTGCGAGGCTGCGGAAGCAGCTCCACTGTTAGTAATTCTAAATTCCTAGGGGCCTCTATTTGGGGCACCTCGACAGCCTTGGCTCTGATGGCCCTACTTGAGGGGATTGTAGCAGGTAACGAATGTGCCCAACTGGCCTGCTGCAAGGATTCTTCAAGGTGCTGGGCCTTATTAGAGAAGTCTCAGAATCTTCTAGGGTAGTTCTAGGTTATCATAGATGGAACAGGTTCTGTCTTAAAATTTCCCACACACATTGTCAGTAGTATCTCCTGAGTTTGTGTCATGTCAAGGGAGTATGTGAGCAGTTTCCACCAGGCGATAAAGTCGACGACACACTCATCAGGCCTCTTTTTTCACTTGAAGAGGTCTGTGGGGCGTGTCTTCTTCATGGTGGAGCTGAATTTTTATAGAAATTATCTATGGTGATCTTCCTTTCCCGCTCTTAACCCAATAGTGAGTTGGATCTACCAGGAAAATGAAGGCCCTTCCAGGTCTATACAAAATAACGAAGCTTAGTAGCCTCTTGTTGTCTCAGAGATCCAAACATGGGTCCACACCTTGAAGTAAAATGGTCAACATGATGCGGGGGGTCACATGTTCCATTAAAGGGGGAGCAGGATGGATTTCTACAACCTGAGGGTGCTGGTATATTGTCCACCCAAACCGGATATGGCATTCCATATGGTGGGAGTTCCACCTATCACGTTTCTGATGCATCGAGGTGGGTGATGAGTGCCGCCATTGGATCATCTAAGCAGGGGTCTGTGTCTTTATGGGGATCCCTAATTACCAGTGCATTGGTGTGTTCCTCAACATGATAATCGGGCCTAGTGGCTCGTGGAGCGGCTAGTAGAGCCAGCTGCACAGCAGTTGCAGGAACCTGAGCTGGGTCCCACTGATTTTTGTGTCGCTTGGGTGGATTTGGAGACACATACCATGCCCTCTTTCCATTAGTTCCGACCTCTAAACTGTTTTTGTGGGAAGGATATTCAGTGTCACCTGGTGAAAACTCACCATGGGGAGTTGTGTATTCCCCTACTATCCAGGACATGGATTTTCATAACCAGGTCATCGTTCTGCACTGCATTCATTGAGGATTTCATTGATAATCTTTTTTTATTTTGAATGTTGCTGACACCAAGTGGCCTATTTAGAGTCTTCCTCCATATTCTTCACGGATGCAGATGGGTCAGAGTTCTTGGAAAATCCAAGGCACTCTTTACCCTTACTGAGATTCCAACGGAGAACCAATGCAGCAATGGGCGCAAGGAGACCCAGAAGATATCTTTGTTTGTGAGTTACCCTTCCTAACGAGTCCAATTGTAGTGGAACTCCCTCTAGGGTTAGGTGTCCATCATGAAGCTTCAGTTCATTATCCCATCGAATAGTTCATCCATATAGACCGTAACTCTTCCTAGGGGTATGACCTCAATATTGCCTAGTGTTTCATGTTGCCATTGGACAGGACTGAAGAGGAGGGAAGCATACTGCCCCCAACCATGGATCTGCATGTGGGGGGAAGGCTCCTTGATAATCTTGTAGAGTACCTTGAAACTCTGAACACATAGTTTTTGGAGGGCCCTACGGCGGCCTTGTGACTCTGGGCACTAGACCACAGAAATGTGTGTCAAAATCTACTAAAATACATTGCTCACCGATTTCATTTAAATGATATTAGATCCTGTGATATTCCACTCGCTCACAACAAAGGTGATAGTGCGTCACATAGATGGTTTGACAGAAACACTAAAACCCCTCTTGGGTGATGGATTCGAGAGCACTGAAATCTGGTGCTGCAACGGGCCAAAACATCTCCGGGAAGTGGTCTACCTCAATGATATCTCATAAAATCCTCTACTCAGATTCAGGTTATGACCCATGATTTCCCTATTCATCGACTGGGGGTGGCTGAGGAACTGGCAATGTTAATGAGGTAGACCACTAGGATGAAAGGGTAACTGGTGGAAAATAAAGTGAGTTGGCAGACATGCCGCCGAATCATGGGCTTTCCTATGAAGTGAAAAGTGACATGGATGCTATGTTGCTATAAGACAGGCTGGCGACCCAGGTTTCTAACACAACATCAGCAGTAGCTGGCGATGCACTACATTGTGGCTCTTCCACCATTGATCTCCAAAATAGCTCTATGTGATCTCTAATTGAGGTAGAGAGTGCTTCTGGTGATGATGGTGGTGATTTCATGGTTATTCCCTAGAGAAACATCGGTTTTTCATCCTCCTATATGTACCTATAGATAGAGGAAGGGATCCGGTGGACCTCACATTCCGGGAGTATGAGGCTGATGTGCTTTATTCCTGCCATAGACCATGACTAGGAGGACCAAGGGGAGGGATCCAGTGTTGAGTCATACTCTGCTTTGGAATCTGAGAAGAAGACTCGTTTGATCCCTATCCGGACCTTCCCAGAATTCTTCTTATGGCGGCAACGTCCAACCTTACAGCCCTTGAATGGATTTTCAGGACATGGAATATTTTTGACATGAGGAGGTCCTTCAACCGTACTAGTACTAGGGTAGAGAGGATTTCTACCTATGTGGGCCGGGGTGTGAGGAGAACCATGATAGATATTAAAGGGGACACAGTTAAGACCCCTATTAGTAGTGTCAGAGTGAGTAAGACCTCCGCTAGAGTTAGTAGGAGAATGTGGAGGACCTCCAAGCTTGTTTCCCCTTGAGAATTCAATATGAGGAGGGCCCTCATACTGGTCAAGCCAAACACAGGTAAAAATTCCATGATGGGCATTGGTGAAGCGAAGTTTTCCTTCACTCCTCTGACCGATGGGGTGAGGAGGACCTTCGCCAGCTGCTACGAGGACATGGGGAGGTCCCCCATGTTGGAGAGTGACTGGATGTGTAACTTCCCCACACCAGTGGTCTGTGGAAGGAGGATTAACTGCATACTCGTTGTAATAAGCCTGTGAAAGACTCCCGTACTGAGTGTCATCCCCACGGGGAGGACCCCCATTTGTATTGATGGTGGAATAGGGCAGACCACCATGACGAGCCTAGAAAATGGGAAGACCCACCTTCTCTATGGTAGAGGTATGGGGAGGACCTCTCTACTGGGTGGAATTATTTTGGGTTAGTCCAAAGTGGCCACTACCTGTACCGGCGACCGAGAGAATCTACCCAGCCTACCCGTGGGGTGGTTGGGACCTCGATCTAGGTCCGGCGTATGAATACCCCTACTTAGTGTACACAGCGAGCTGGTGATATCCGTCAGTGGTGGCTTGGGCCACAATAGTTGATGACGTTGATTCCCCTTGGCGGGCGTCCTCTTCAGCTTACGCCTGATGCTCGTGGTGCAGGTACATGGCTTACCTACTCCTCGGCTAGTAATACTAGGTTGCAGTACAGACGCGGCCTGGTGGGAGCCCTCATAGGGATCCAGGATAGGTGGACTCGAACATCCCTTACCTCATCACCATAGGGGAGGCAGTCATCGAGGAGTTCCGGGGATAGGCTCCCAAAGTGATTATACGTGGGTGTGGGGAGCAGTGGCTCCCAGTGTGGTCCTTGGGGGTGGCGGTGGCAACAAGGCGCAGATAGCTCTGGATCCAGGTGGGCCATATCCAGTGTATGGATGATCCACTCCTCCTCGTACCGGTGTACAAAGTCATTGAACACCCTCCGCTGAATAACCAGGGACATGGATATGGGCGGTGAGATCCCCATTTTTGTGGGTATGGGAGATTGTTGAGGAATTGGTGGGGCTTCACGGGACTCCTACATTGGAATTTCCCCTACCCCCGCATCGGTGGGTGGGCGGCGATCAAATTTCCTTCACAGCATCTTGGTTCCTAAAAATATGGGAGATTAACCCATTACTGTTGAAATAAAAAGAAATCAACGACTAGTTCTTCGGCGTCATTCCGACTTCCAAAACTGCTAAGAGGGATCCATGCTGACAACATCACAGATTGGGATGTCCAACATTTTAACTGTCCCAAATTCTGGTGAGTTTTATGCCACGCCCGCTATTTTCATGACAGGACCTAGTGTCAGATAGTTGGATCTTGTGACACGATAGTCTACTGATACCACAAACGTGACTAATATCTAAAATGGGGAGAAGATATTCATGTCAGGTTCACCATTTATATTTACTATGATTTTTTGGGGTGCGCGTGTTCATCTATTCGAGAACTAAAGGCACAGTTTTCTTCCACGTATTCCCGCTTTTTGAAGGCGAGAAACATCTGTTGCTTATTTAGTGACATTTTCTCCTTGATCTAAACCAAATGAGGGATTTTCAGTTCTTCCTTCCATGGATTCCTCATTGGAACTCTCCACCTAGTCTGGTTTTCCCTTATAAATTTAATAATTTGTTTGCGAAACTCTTCCTAGTGCCATGTCTTCATGGACACTGGTTAATTACGCCGCTCCTGTCAGGACATTCCGTGGGATCTAGTCAGGGCAGCAACCATTAGTCTGGAGAGAAGTCACAGTCAAAATCACTAGCATGTTTGGATGTAAGAACAAGGGCGAGTCTGTCTTTGGTCTCTTATTATAGGGCTTCTCGAGGGCGCGGAAGCCCGAGGCATCCCACGAAAAATGTGGGGAATTATATTCTATAGGCATGTCTATGAGGTTTTCCTCAACTTCCCATGTTTAACACAGTGTATACCATAAGTTTAATGTCTAGTGGAGATGGATCAGACAGATCGGAACACTGAATCGAGTGGATCAGATGGGTGCGACCCCTGGAGGGTGACACTGATGTCTAGGGGTGAGATAGCGTGATACCATTGGGATGTGGCAGCCTAGGTAAGAATCATGGTGGGTGATGGATGGTTGAGTGAATTGAATGAGATGGAACCTCCATGAGGATGATGGTGATGTTTCGATTGAATCTAAAATTGAATTCTTACATGTCCCTGTGGCATGGAATCAAAGTCCACATAGTTCAGGACGATTCCAATATCTTAACGATGGTTAAGGTTCCAATAGCTCACTGCTAAATGGGGATCACAACGACTTACTGCTGGATGGGGAGCAATGGATTACCACAGGATGGGGAAAAACGGCTTACCACTGGATGGAGAACAATGAAATACCACTAATTCAAGTCCATAGTTTAATGTCATGTAGGATGGGTGGAGAACTGACGTGAAGGGGGTCGGATGAAGTAGGTGTTGGGCTTGAACCTCATGGAGACTTCCTACGTACCTTGCATTAAAAAGGATCAAAGTCAACGTAGTAGAGAAATGGGTTTGAACAGACGTGAAGGGGTCAAATCAAGTCGGTGTTTAGCTTGAACCTTGTGGAATCTTCCTACGTAACTTTCCTTATCAAGGATCAATGTCAACGAAGTTCAGAATAGTGGATTGGTGAACCAACGTGAAGATGATTGGGAGCCATGATTATTGCTATTGAACCTCTTGGAAGCTTTCTAGGTACCTCACCATAGTATGGATCAATGTCCCCATAGTTCGGGATGGGTGTGGGGATTACGCCCTAGGGAGGCCCATAGAGGATTTCATGGTTGGTGGTTACTCTAAACCCATGTGAGTCATGCTCGATATGAGAAATAAGAGGCAGTAGAGACCTCGCGATCATGCTGTGAATTGTGTGTCCATGGGAAGTGGAATGGGTCTTAGACATAGTTAGAATCCCAAAGAGAAAACAGGGGCTTATGCGTGGTTCGGAGCCCAGGGAGATGGATATTGGGACTTACTCTAGGATGGAGGCCCAATGGTGACAAAGCCCAATGGGAGAGGGATTCAACACGGAAGAATGGAGGGTCCCGGTGCCCAACCCACCCATTGTTGGCATTTGGAACTAAATAAGAAAGGACTATTAGGGGTACTACCTCCTGCAAGAATGGTTAGGGGCTTACACCAAGATGTCTTCCCTTCCCCGAGGATAGGAACCGCTCTAGAAAAGAGTATCTCATTCCATTTGAGGAATATGTCAATTCTGTGGAGATGAATGGGTGTCATGAATATCTGAGTCGGGGCACCCCACATAGGATGCATGGGGTGAGGTCACAGTTTAAATTCATTTGCTGAGGAAGATAGTGTTTGGAAGTTTAATGTCCTACAGATCGAACAAGGTGGGTTCACTCCGCACTCCTAGGACATACATAACCAGCACCCTTTACACCTTGGTGAAGGGAAGGAACCAGTAATTTTGCGACTAGGGGGGGTCGGAAGGTGATCCCATTGGGAGTCCATGTTAGTTGGCTATGCGAAGAAGAAATACCCATTAACATAACTATGTGAAGAAGAATTATGAGAAGAAATGAAATGTAAAGAACCGCCCAAGGTACATTGAAGTTACTTCATGATAACCTAGAGAGTCGCACGAGAAAATCAATTGTAGAGAAAAGGTGGCCATGGGAAGAAGCCTTGTGAAGCTCTGGAACTCCATTTAGAGAAGAGACTTCGTGAAGGGGTATTCTTCATGAATCGAAGTGGCCTAGCCTAGGAGTTGGGCATATGTGCATAATGATGGTGCTTCTCGATGTGGAATGTCATTCGCGGAGCAATGCCTCGTGAAGCAAAGGTGCCTCAAGAATTAAGGTTCCATGAAGCAATGTACTTCGTAAAGCACAATGACCCTGCTTTAACATGTGTGTCACGTGTGCAAGGAGGGTGTTTCACAAAGCATAAATTCTCTATGAATGCCAGATTCCATGTGTGCATCCCCTTCCTTCACAGATGCCTATGGGCTTCGAAAAAAGAATCCCTCTTAGAAGAGGGGTAGAATTAAACCCAAGGGGGAGGAACTTCACAATGAAAAAGTGGTTTGAGAATCTCTTGGCTCGTAGAGTAGAGAGTGTATCGTGATGTGAAAGATAATAAGGAGAAAGGTTTAATGATCTATCCTTTGGGCTCGAGGGGAGCCCTGTATTTATTGGAAAGAGGGACAGTGAAGTAGAGCTCGCTCGGTTTGAATATAGAGTTTTATTCGAGGCGGGTCGCGAAAGTAAATTCCACCCGCAGAACATCCCGCCTCCATGATCCACTGCGGGTCCCGAACGTCAATGGGGTTCGTGGGGGATCCCACCTAATTTCTCTTCGTCATTCTCGCAAGTGGAAAATCGTTTCATGGGGCCTCCCGCATCCTTGCTCTGCAGTGGGCTCACAAACGTCAAAGGGGTTTGTGGGGCCTCCCGCCTCCTTGCTCCGCGGAGGCCTCACGAACGTCAAAGGGGTTCATAGGCCTCTAACCTCCTTACTCCACGGTGGTTGTGGAGCCAATGGGGCTCTTCAAATGTTCTTCTCAAGGTATCCCCTGAGGCTTTCTGCTTGTCCGCCCTCTTCCCGACTTTTGGCACCAAAATTTATATAGTACCCAATATGTGAAACCTCTCCAATTCAAATTTGTATTTCAATTGATGACATAGCTAATTAAAATTTATATAATTTTTTTTACACAAACCCCTTCTATAAATATCATTAACATATCAGGTGACAACCATGATCTTGAAAGAATTTAATAATGATAAAATCATTCTTATATTCATAAAATACAGATATATTTTATAATTGTGCTAAATATAAAATCAAAAAAACATAATCCATGTCCATAAAGAATTCACGAAGTAAACATAAATAATATCAGAACTCAGTACATGATTTCTAAGTAGTCGTACAAGCTACAAGATAGGTGTGGTATAGGTTTGGGAATAAAAATAACTGAATTTCTTTAATATCACACCAGGAAAAGTGTTGTCCATGAACTGAGTTCCTCTATGGTTCTTTAATACATATTGAAATATGTAACTAAAGATTATTTCTATGTCATATGTAGGATTTAACAATATTTCATTTAATATATTAACCATCAATTTTTCCATTGAAAATACATTATATTAGATATCCTAATAAATAATAAAAAAGTGATACAAAGGTTGAATAATAAAATTTATTAAGATTGGATTTATTTTTAAATTGGTTTTCCATTAGTAAAACATAATTTGGGAAAAACATTATTCATGATATTTTACATTTTATTAACCATAAACCTTTAAAAATTATATCATAAAATTTGGTATACTTTATTTTAACTAGGAATGATATTTTATTTTAAATATAAATGAGTTTAAATTTGTATAGTGGTAGGTTCTTTTGTAGGACCAACATACAAGAAATCATATGTGATAAAATTATTTAAAACATTAATAATGAAACATTTATTCATTATTAGAATAAATCATGTTTTTTTAAGGATAAAATATGATTTTGGAATAAAAAACAAAATAAATGAAAGTTTTATCTTTATCTTCCACCAGACTAGCTTAGCTATATCTCTCCACTAATGCATCTCATTACATGGGTTTTTGTAGATCATTGAAATATAAATCATATAGGATTTGGTAAATGTAAGTGAGCATATTTGGAATAACTAGGATGATCATATGAGGATATTCTAGTAAACAATGGCTGAACTAATAAATATCTATGGAAAATAGTTTATCATATAAAAAATAATAATTATATACAACATTAAATAGATAATATATATTACATTTTACTACCATTATAGTTTCTAATGAAATAAATAGACATTGAGTAAGTTGAATAAAATATGATTTCGTCTAGGAAAATTAAAATAACGTTACAAAGTTATTGAAGCTTCAGAAATAATCAAATGAATTATACTTAACAAACATTATTTAGCAATCCACTAAAAGAAATAAATGTATAAAATTAATGATTTGATGATTTAAATTTTATCTAAAATACACACTTACACAATATCATGATTAAAAAAAGAATTTTAAACCCCCTTATAAAATTTAATAAAAACCCAAAAAATCATCAATGTGAAAATAAATTCATTTAAACCTTATGTTTGTAATTGTAAAAATAACATTTTAAAAAGATTATTGATTCAAAACTATTTGCAGTATTTTCCTACGTATAGCTAATAAGTTCACTATGTTTTATGAACACCCTAGCTTATGCATTGGAGTTCTTTAATATTAAAAATATGATTGGATAATATTATGAACAACACCAAATAGACTCTATGAATCATTATTTAAAAACCCATAATACAATGACTCTAATAAAAAATATCTTTAACACGCGATGGATAAATATTTATGATAAATGAGGTGAAATGATTCTAAAATTACATGACAAAAAAGATAATCCTAAATCCACAGTTAAAATAGTAAAATAATTATCTATTTATACCTTGAAAACATGATAATACTATAAAATTGATGTCTCTAATTACCCCATGTCAAAAAAAGATGACAACCAATAAAATAATTATTTCATTAGGATTGGAGGGATGATTCACTTTGAATAGATGCGATTTCACCATGTCATTGTGAAATAAATTATTTAAATAAATATACATGATTATTGAAAAATAGGAAGAGGTAAAGTGGAAGAGATATATGAAGATATAGAAATATTACCTTTAATTTGACCATGAGAAGATCCCCTAGAACACCTATGAATGAAAGAGAGTCTAGATAGAGAATAAGAATCCAATGGGGAGCTATGGATGGTCTCATAGATGTTTATATAACAAAAGGAATGAAGGGAACTCTATTTGGGTAGAATAATTCAATCATGAAATGAATAAATTTCACATTGAAATGGAAAAATTGATTTAGTTCAATTCGGTACATGCTACAGGTAAATCAGGTACCAGATGACACACCTTGTAATATCCCTCCCCTTCTTCATTAGCTTGAGAAGGCAGTAAGATGCTACTTATCCATATGTGACATTCCCAATATTCCAATGTCTGTAAATAAATGTTGAGGGCTTCAAGATCAATTAGGGAAAAATTATCCCTTATAATAAAATCATACAAACAAAACAATATGATGCATTTCAACAAGGTAAACCATGATTAAACATTACCAAGAATGAACTAAACAACCAACTCTTCCATAATAATTCCAAGAAACCAATACAAATGAATCATATTAATCCTAATATTATAGTACCAAGAGAGAAGAATAAACAAAAATACCCAATGGAAACCATTAATCACATCACTTATGCACAAATAGCACCATCCTCTAAACAACACAATACCACCCAAGCATGATAATAAATAACTAGCAAAATGAGATGCCTTACCATTTCCTGTATCCTAGAAAAAAATATATACAAATCACCAAAGTGCTACAGAAGGGGTTGAGTACAAATACATAGTATGTTTTTCAAAAATGACATCCCAATACATTCCATTAAAACAAAACCACTATAACATTTGTAAAAAATAGTTTATATTAATCAATAAATAGTTTAACAATTCTAATAATCTAAACACACCATTACCAAAACATTTTTACCCAAATCCCTATGACATAAGATAAAGAAAATAGAAAATCCCTAATCCATTTTTACCATCACATATTAGAAAAATAATATCATCTTTATTAGCTACATGCATAATCAAAACATGTCTATTGATTTTTACATACTCAAACTGGTAAACAGATATTGTAGAACTTCCTGTCCAAGACCGTGTTATACTTTACCAATTTAGTGGTACTTCCAGACCACTTATCAATGATAGTGGAAGTTTCGTACACTATAAATCCCATTTTATAGTGATAATTCTTTCCCACATCACATAAATATAAAAAATATGAAAATAAACATTTCCAACAATGAGAACATAACACATCAAGGATATAACATGATGTAACCCACCAATTACAAACCAAACAATCCCTTAGGACATTATCCATGGTACAATAAAAATAATAAAATAATCCCTTTTTATTGAAACCCATATTCAAAAACCATTTTCATAAATCAACCAAAGAAATGAAATTTAAAATATCAATTTTAATATAAAACAAGAAGTGCATATCACCACAATATCCCATTTTCCCCAAAATTCTGAAAATCATCTCAAAATTAGTTTTCAACAAACATAGAATAACATAATAAAAAAATCAAGGGATCCCAATTAATTTAAATCATCGATTCGTGGTATATAAAAATGGTGTCAAGAGAAAAGCCACCAACCTTAGGGTTTCAGTGAAATTTACCCACCGCACTAACGCACACAAATCCTAGTGAATCAGTCCATGAAAACACCATATATTGCCTTCCCTATCATCAACATGTCCAATTATCAACATCTTAGGAAAAAACAACTCAAAATCTACATGAAATTGGTGTAGATCAAGAAAATAGAGAGGGAGGGAGAACTAGATCCAAGGAGACCCATGAATGATCAAACAGAGGAGACTTATCGGAGAAGAATTACCTTCACCTCACCGGGAAAACCCATTGGATAACTTAATGAATTAGTGGGAGAGCTCCTATAACCCCTGAGAAAAAATAATCACAAGAGAGGCTTTACTAGGATGAATAATGGAGAATTTAAGGAATATTGTGATTGGTTCCATTTTTTCAAAACACATTTTTTATTGCAGTGCACTATTATCTCACATGGTTATAAAAATCGTGCACTAACCCTGCACATGAGGCTGACTCAAAAGGGACCCTGCATAAATTTCACTCAAAGTTGATGAAACTATGCACAAAATTTGTGAAGGATCATTGTTTCATGGTGCATGGTTATCTAGGTTTGTTGCATGGTTTTTCCATTAGTTTCTCAAACCATGCTCCTTTAAAGATCCTCCAAAACATTCTAAACACCCTTCAAAACTCTACAAACTCTACAAACTCTACCAAAACACCTTTAACACATAAAAATAAATAAAAATTTCTATATAACTCAAGACATGTGTGAAAAATTCTCCAAACCATTGTAGTTTTTGTCATCAGAATGTATAGAACCATCAATTTTCCAAAATGGATCATTCCATTCTTCGGCCATCTCCTTCTCCAGCTCCCATGTCTCCTCCTGAATCTGACCATTCTACAACAAAACCCAAAATGGACTGATGCTATTACCGTTCCTGACATTCTCTTTCCTATTCACAATCTGCATTTGCGAGTGCACCAATGAAGCATCTGAATTTAGCTCAACCTGATCCCATCAAATGACATGGTGAGGATCCAGTTTATATCTTTTTAACTAAGAAACATGGAATGAATTGTTCACTACACTAAACCATAGTGGTGAGCTCCTACATGGCTGTAGGTGATGTCCCACCCCTTCTTCACTGACTTGAGAAGGTGGTAAGATGCTACATGGCTTTAGGTGATGTTCCTAACGTGCCAAAGGCTAACAATAAATGTCAGGGGCCTCAAGATCAATTGGGGAATGATTTTCTATTAGAATGAAAACATCATACAAAAAATACATGACACATTCCAACATGTTAAACCCTGATAACAAATTACCTAGAACAAATGAACAAAACAATAATCCATTACAATTCCTAAAAAAATATAACTAAATCACATTAATCCCATTATCAGAGTACCAAGTGGAAGACACAACAACAATACCCAAAGGAAACCATGACACGATCCACTAATCCACACAAAGCTGTATACTAAAAGAACCAAAATACTACCCAAACATCACAATAATCATCTATAAAATGATATAATTTACATTTTCATGTAACCCGCAAAATGAAAACTACAAAAATCACCAAAGTGAAAATGTATGGGTGAATACAAATACTAAGTATGTTTTCTCCAAATTACTTCCCTGCACATGAAACTAGTATAATTCTATTATCACATTTGTTTAAAATCGATTATATAAAACCATAAATAGATCATCAATTACAACAAGTCAAACATACCCTTACCAAGACATTTTCACCCAAATCCATAAGACACAAGAGAATTCCAAGAAGGAATCCATAATTCATTTTTACTATCCCATATTCTCATAATATTCTCATATTTCTTATCCACATGAATAATTAGTAAATATCAATTTAGTTTCACACACTCAAATCATAAAAAAACATGGTGGAACTTCCTGTCCAAGACCGTTTACTACTTCCCCAATTTATTCGTACTTCCCGACATCTTATCCTTGATAGTGGCCCTTCTATCAAATATCTAACTTCTTTTATAGTGATACTTATTTTCCACTAGACATCCATCTCAAAACATGATCATACACATAACCAACAACAAGAACATACCACACCATGGTCATAACATGATGCAAACAACGAATTCCAAAACGAAAAATCCAATACAACATTATCCATATCATGCTAGCATCAATAAAAAAACATTTTTTTGAAATAAATTTTCACAAACGATTATCATAATTCAAAAAAGACATCTACTTTTAAAATTCCCATTTTTAAATCAAACAACATGTGCATATCACCGCACTATCCCATTTTCCCAAAAATTCCAAAAATCATCAAAAAATGAATTTCCAAAAAACATTAGAGAACATAATCACAAATAAATTTCAATGATACCTAATTAATTGAAATAAAGGAATGTTGTTTTATTAAAATTTAGTCGATAGAGAATACACCTACTATAGGGTTTCGATGAAATCGACCCACCGAACAATCACACGTAAATCCGGGTGAAAAATGCCACAGAACCGCCTTAGATCCATATCCCTATCATAAAAAAGCCCATATATCATAATTTTAATAAACAAAAACCCAATATATAAATGGAAAATGTTGCGATATATAAAACATTGAGTGAGGGATAACTAGATCAAAGGAATACCAATAAATATCCAAGAGAAGATACTTACCGGAGAATAATCAACTTTATCGAACCAAGAATACTCTTCAAATCACATTCATAATGTGTGGGGGATCCCCTATAACTTTTTAGAACCAAGGATCCAAAGTTAAGATCAATTTTGAGGAAGAATCGAGGGTTTATGGAAAATTTTGGGTGGTCTCATTTTTAAAAAATCAATTATTATTTCCACACATGGTTAGCTTACACGGTTAGGAAAACCATGCAATAACCATCTGTATGTTACTACCTCATCATGGATACATATTTTCCCACAAGATTAGAGAAACTATGCAAAACCCCAGCAAAGGCCCACTATCTCATGTTACATAGTTACCTGGATTTGTTGCACAATTTCCCCTATCAATCCTGTAATAGTGGACCTTTTAAAATCCTACAAAACATTCTCAAAACACTTACAAACTCTCCCAAACACTAACCAACCACATTAAAAGCATAAAAAATAATAAAAATGGTAAAATACATCAAAACTTCAGTTATATAAACTATAAATTCATTGTCACGTCTACCCTCGACTTGAAACTAGGTAGCTCGAACTTGGTACCTAGTGCCACATTTCGAAGTAAACTATTATTGGTATTACATTGGTACCTTACTATAATGTTAAAAATAAATATTGAAACCTAATATTTATCTATAAACAAAAAATATTTCAATCCAAAACATCAGAGATCCATTATAAATCCCAAATTGAAGGATAGCCCCTATGAAATAATAGATAAGTGATCCGTCATTTTAATCAATAACCTCCTCGAGATAACCAGACACTAACATTTAACTAAATACACCATTATATGAACACTTAAACTCTCTTCACTATAACCCAATTGATCTACAAAATATTTACCCCTATTTAAATTTATCCACGTCCTTGATAATAAAGATTTAATTTTCACCCTAAAATCTACTAAATCTAAAATATTTCAATTCTAAATCAATCAACTAGTGTTGATTCCAAATAATTCCTTATATTCTATTTTAAAACCCCAAAATACATCCAAAGTCAAATGATATTTCAAAAAATAAAATATTCACAGGGAAAAATAAATAGTAAGACATAAATACACATCCCAAATCGTGATCAGATATCGAAAATGTAATTTCAAAAATCAGCATAGAATCTATTACCCATAAGTGATGATATCCCTAATCACTAAGATACACATTATATAATTTATGAATTTTTCATATAAAATCACCAAGATCAATGAAATTTCCTTCATATTATATGGTTTTTGAAATCTAAGGTATTCACAAAAATTCCAAAATCATTAAGACATTACTAATTGAACTATTCCCACTCAAATGAGATCCCTACTATAATGGAATACTAGGTTTTCAAAAATACTGACCAACTATAACACCCTGCGATTTTATGAAATATTTTTTACCAATATAAATAATTATCTGGATAGCTTTTGTTACAAGCAACACCAAGTTTTAACAAATCTCGATATACTATTAATATTATAATGCAAAACATGAATATTATAACCTAACTATTAAACATGGAAGGATGAATAGAAATATAAAATATTTATATTAAATATAATTTTTACTTGAATAAAATAAAATGATAACAAAGTAATGAATTTTTTGTAAGGCCTTAATATACTTAAAAAATACGTTTCTTAAAAAAAGATTTCGTTGAATTTTGCAAAAAATATATATTAAATTATTTAATCTTGTGGAAATTTTTTGTAAAAACTAAATGCATTTTTGGAATCAAAATTTTAATATTACCGTATGCTTTTGTTTTGAGAATTTTGGGTAAAGAATATATTTACGATTAATACTAAAAAAATTTATTAAAAAACTACCTTTTCATTTAAATTATTTTATAAATTATTTAATTTTATTAAATGGTTTAACAATATAATTAATTAAACTATATTATTATTATTCCAACTAGGTTCCTTTTTATCTATTTAATATTTAATTTTGATATAAACTCATTTTATATATTTTAAATATTTTTCTTGGAGAACCATTTTTCATCACACCTAGGTGTTTAATTTTAATATAAATTCTTCAACATTAATGAATTAAATTTGGAAAAAATTATTAATTTTTTTTAATAAAAATAAATAATATTATGTACCAATTTCAACTAACTATTTTCAAATGATTAGTAAAAGTAGTACAACTTTTTTACCATGAATAGTGTTAAAACATGATTACTAGGAGTTTAAAATAAAAATGAAACTGTTTAAATGAACTATAATGTTTTAATATCCTATTTTATGGACATATTAAGACCATATAAAATACAATTTATTATAATTAAACATTTTTTACCTTCATCATGTGTAAGACATTATCATACATCTTTCTTTCAAAAAATCAAATGTGTATCTAGGCCCCCACTTATAAAATGGTACAACCTATCCTCTCAAAATAACACTCCAAAATCATTATATTTATTCCAATGATTTATATTATACAATAATTTCATTCATTACCATGTCATTTAGGAATTTGTTTTATTATTATACCCTTCTATAATATCTTTTTCTGCTAACATTTGGAGGTTGTTTGAGGAAGTGTTTTCTTTCCTGAGCAAGAATTTTTATTTCATTTCATCTTCCAACTATATAAAATATTTTTTAAAAATAGTTATATAATAACATATATATCATTAATATACTAATTAGTTTTTTATTTATGTCCACAACCAATATATATATTCTCTTACAACATCTAGTTAATGAAACCTTCTTTCGTGTGTATTGTAAAAAAACGCAACGTAAACCGATATAATTCTTTTTCCATCACCACAACTCAAGAATATATATAATTATGAATTAATAATATTCATAATATATTTATGACATAAATTTACCACTGAAATTATAATTTTCTATTGACCTAATTACCATCTAATTCCCTATAAATGCTTTAACATCACTCATGCGTATGTGTGGACTACCACCTCCCCGAAGGAATGTGATGTGATTTTAATTTTATTTTAACATTAATGGTATTGAAGATAGATTAATTTAATAAACATTATATATATTGACATAAAATTATTCTTTAATTATGACAACTTATTTTAATTTATTTAATGTCATCTGTAAAAAAAATTGAAGTATTGTTCATATGTATGTATGACATATCATCTCCATGAACATTGTAATAGATTTTCTATATCTAACATTAATTGATTAGTCTAAATAAAAATTTTATGGATATTTGTGATATTTATATCCTTGTTAATATTCTATAGATTATTGAATGATAATAAATTTAAAAGAAACAAAACTATCAAACCAGAACATACATGAAAAATGAAACAAGTATCACTCAAAATAGATATTTAAATAATGAATTGTTTAAGGAACAATGGATAAAATGTTATATGTAAATAATATATGGTATTATTCATATAATATTTTTTGAATATTCTTATTATAAATATATTTTTATTGTATAGGGGGATCGAATGATTTATAATAATTTCGATAATTCAGGAAAGGTATTTCTAGTGTCTTTTATTTATGGGAGATATATGCCACATTCGACACTTTTTTATGATTTTTATATTGAACCATTGATGTGATTTATCATAAATATACTTATTTTATTTTATTTAATGTTTCAATTTCTTTTATACATTAACAGTTCTAAGGATTGAAAATTTTCTAATGTAGTAAGGTATTTTCATATCAAATTAATTTCTGTGGGACACATGTCTGAAAAAAAAGGTTTTAAATTTTTGTTATATATTCTCTACATGAATGACTTTTATGATTATTGTCACAAAAATTAAATTATATACATATCCATAAAAATTTATTTCATTTACAAGGATGATGATTCAAATGATACAAAAGTGGTAATGGATTTATGATATAATCCCCATATTTATTGGCATTGTATATGGTTATGTTTCCACATATGAGATATAATGATCATCTACTAAAAACATGATGAATATTTTCTTTTCTAGTTATATCTATATATTAATTTTTTTCCATTCATTTTTTTCTCTTTAATATCTAAAGATACCTGAATAATGTTTTAAGAATAAATGACTACTTCCCTATTATGTCAAAAATCATTTCCCTTCTAGAACTATGTTTTTTGAAAAAAATTCTAAAAATATATATTCTAATATATAAATTTTTAAAGACCTTTTTTACCGATGTTTAATTTTTTACCTAAATTCTTCAATTTAGTCTTCTATTAATATTTATAAAAATGTATGTTTGAATTTTTACCATAAAATATTAAATTAATCTTTGTTTTAAAATGTTTGAAATGAATTTTATTTCCTAATAAAATTAACACTGAATGATTTAAATATTACATTATAATATACAATGATTATTTTACAAGAAATTGTTTTTATTCATGCCATGAAATTTATTATATTTTAATGATGTGATTTCAAAATGGAGAGTAATTTTAATGCAATATTGTTTTAATGAAATTTTCATGAAATTTAAATTCATCAATGAAAACAGTATTTTATGTTTAAAATTTATTACTTGGGATATGATCCATTTATTTCATCCTTATCATTAATATTCATTGTTTGTGATTATAAATAAGATATTTCTATAAAATGTGTTTATTTTCCACAGATGATATTCTGAGGTAAAGTTTATGAAACCTATTTTTTCATCGGTTATAAAATTATGAATGTTTTATGAACCAAAAAAAAATTAATATCCATATTCTGTGATAGGATGTACCTATATATACCTCTAATTAATTGGTTAAAATTGTAACTCATGAGTTAATTATTTTATTTATGAACCTGAGTTCATTTTCACAATGTGACGAGGAGACCTAGTTCCATGTACAAAAGGTTTTGAGTGTACCTAGTTTCATGTTAATAAGGATTTAATTAAACCTCTTTTTATATACATATAATTATGAGTGTAACTGGTTTCTTTCCCATAGGGTTATGAATGGACTTCATTTCATGCCCACATGGTTATGTGTGTACCTGGTTTCAAGTAGATATTTTAATATGTGGGATTGATTTTATATCCTTGTTCTAATGGGAAATCCTATATTGATTTATAAATATTCAAAATTTTATAATCTACTTTTTTTTCATATTCATATGTCTAGGTTATGATTGAATGGATTATGTTCTTTGAATCCTTTATGATTCATGTCCTATGAACATGTAAGATTTATTCCATGTCTTAAGATTATGATCTATTGTATGTAGGGTATGCTTTTAAGATGTTATTCTAATGTTCTAATACCCTAAGACTCATGTTATGTGTATATGTCCATAGTTTACTTGTACTGGACATTTGAACCCACCCTTTTTTATTTACATAGGTTATTAATAACGGTATTATGTATGATAAGACTAAATGTTTTTCTATATATGAATAAATTAGTGGGAGATGATGTAGTACCCTTATGCACATGATTCTTATATATCCATGTTTCTATATACACCAAACCATTACGATACTCATGAATTTTATGTAAATTGAAATGAATATTCAACTTTTAATATGTAATGTATTTGTATGTGAAGGAATGTTTCAATATATATTGTACTAGTTAAATAGATTAGTTTTAGATTAGAGTGTAGGATGATTATACGTGTGTGGGACCCCTAGGGATAAGTTTAAAAATATATCTTTATATATGAAAATATTATAATTTTTTTTAAAACGATACAGTGTGTTGTTTCCCAGTAATTACACACCAATGTATATATTATAGGATGATGGGGCTCAGATATAATTTTAGCTATGGGTAGTAACTCCAAAAATGGTTCCTTGATCACTGAACTTATAATCACCTATTTCATGAAAATGGGACTTTGTAAATTTACAAACTTGTTAAGAATCATCATGAAGGGATTGAGTGGGTGATTACCATGAATGGTCCAGGTTAAAAAAAAGGTGTTATGAAAAGAAAATCAGGTGTTGTAATTTAAAAAACATATTAATTTATTTCACATTAATATGTTTTACTATATGATTAGTGTTTCTTGAACTATTTTTTGTTTTTATTTATTTTCTACAACCCAAAGTAATCACGATAAAGATGAACCCAATGGGAAATGTGATCACTTTCCTCCAGATAATACAAAGGTTATGGGTGGTAGAATAGAGAGTCTTATTTCAAAGCTCACCCATCTTTCTCAATCTATGAATCATTCCAAACATTCAAAAAATGAAAGGAGGGAACAAATTTTTGGCTAATCATTCATGAGGAAACATCCAAATTATTTTCATGGTTCTGTTATTCTACTACCTATTATGAAATTGATCTGTAAAATTGAAATTATATTTTCTATTCTCTATTATTTAGAGGATGAAAAACTCATTCTATCTATCCATAATTTCGATTTCAATATAGATCAATGGTGTAATCTTATCCAAAATATGTGTAAACCAGAATAAATTTAATCCATGGAGTTGTTGAGTTTGATAGATTGTTTTTCTAAAAGTGCATCATTAATATTCTTCATATGAAAAAAGATAGAGAATTCCATTAGCAATGTAGAAGGTTAATGAATCTGTTTTTACCTATGAGTATAAATTTACAAGACATGTGTTTTATGAAAATGATATAATATTCTAACATTAATATATGGATGATATACTAATCAATATCATAAAACCATATATCTATATGGATTTATCAATAAGGGACCTTCGTAGCTATGAAGAAATCATTTGACATTCTATTGGGTTGGAAAATATATTTTGGTAACCCATAAGTACTATTGTTTTGATAATAAAAGAATGTTATAATTTTAAGGAAAACAAATCCATTGAAATAAGAAGATTTTAGTTTATTAATGATTGAAGTGTGTAAGGAACCATATAAGAAATACCCCTAATGGGACTAATAATTTTGTTGGCTATGGAAAAACAGTTCCACATGAAGCTGAATGTTGAAGTATTGGTAAGAAGTATTATATTAATGAAAATATTGATTATTCTACATATGATGAATCATCCATAGTCCAACGTGTTACGTACAAGGAGTATGGGTATTAAACTAAGGTTTTCTCAAATTTTATGGTTAATGATGATGACTGATGTTAGTATCCTCTTAATCTATGAGGCAAAGGAAAATCTCATGGGACTAGTATTTATGATGTGTGGTGAATATGTGACATTGTTAAAGGTACATTTACCATCCACTCTATAATTGGATATATTTTATTTCACTCTATATCTACACAGTAATTTATATATGATGAATTTACTATGTTTAACACCATGAAATTCAAAAGTCAGAACCATATATTTTATAGCGTCTGTCACAGGCCTGACCAAGCCCATAATAGAATACATTTCCAAAATACATTAAAATATATTTTCTATTTTAAATTTTCTAAATACATTATATATTTTTTCAATGCATGCAATAAAGTGTTTATTAAATTGTTGCATTACACACAAGACCTAGTTTTACTGAACAAAAATATATTATTAAATATATTATTAATTAATATAATAATACATTACCAATACATAAAATTATTTGTTATAAAAATGGTTAAATATATTTTAAAAATATATGGTTTCAAAAATATAAAACTAAATCATAGGTTAAAAATTAAATATAGATGAGTATAAGAAACACTTATATATAATGGGAACGTTTTTATAATAAACTATTTCTATGACCAAAAATCTATTTTACATTAACAAATTATGTTAATTATAATTATCTATTGATTATAATGAAATAAATATATATATTATTAAATAAAAAATTATTTATGTCTATCCAATTTGTTTTAAAGTCATATGATGACAACAGACCCAATATTACACAAAAAAACTAACAATTTTATTAAGGAAATTTTAGGGAATTTTAATGGTGAACACATTTTAAGTACAATTTTGAAAAATTTATAAAACTTTATGTCAGAATAAATTTTATAATTCATATAATCCATAAAAATTATCTTACATTTATTTTTTGGTTTTTTTCTATGATGTTTCATTTTCAATGAATAGTGAAAAATAATGAAATTTAAATCAAAACAAATTTTTCATTGAATTTATATTCAGAGTTAAATTATTTTTTAATGATTATAAAGAATAATTTGATTACTATTTTATAAGTAAACCCAATTTAAGTCATTTGAACCAATTTTACCCTGAAAATGAACATAAAAACATAGAAAACTTTTGAGGGATTTTACTTTATAACCCCGCATTGTCGTTTTGTCTGTGGGGTTAAATTTAAATTAATTTTCTTCACTTATCTGATTATAATTTGGAAAAATGGTTCTATATTTTTAATAATAATAATTTATATTTTCTAATATTTTAAACATAGGGTTTTTCCAATAATATTATTGAAATTAATTAAAATGAATTGCATTGATTAAGGTAAAATTGTGCTTCAAAATATACTAAACTCTATTCTTATGGGGAAAAATGAGCTAGTAAATAGTACAAAATCCATTGTGTGGAAATATTTCAAACCAATAATCCCATAGATATAATTGTTAGCATTATTGGATCCAAATTCATTTTTAAAACCCTAGATGAATTACTTTTTTTATAATTTACAGTAGTTCCACACCTCCACTATAAAAAAGCCTTCTTCCCATCTGTTTCCTCAAACCTATAAAGCCATATTTTATTGAACAATATCTACACAAATAAATCCTATGAATACATCACCACATTCTATAATACTTCTATTGGATCGTTATCCATCAATGGAATCTTTTTGGTGAAAACTAAAAGGAGTTACCCAAATAAGAGGTAACATCTACCCTCAAGCTCTTTAGTTTTATTTCCATTCTCCACCCCCTCAACTCTCCATCCTCAATGATTATATTAAAAAATAGTATTCAAAATATAATGTGTTTTTTTTATTTTAATGGATATAACTACACTTACACACTCTTCTATATAATGGGTAATGAACTTACTATTTACTTCTATTGAGAACTACGGGCTCACATAAGGATGTTGTTCATCTTTAACATTACAACCACTCATGGATGGGAATTATTGTGGTAAATTTATTTATATATATTACATATGATATTTATAATAACTTTATACTTTTTATTTTTATAACACATACCTTTATACACTCCATTATGTGTAAATACTAAAAGAATAGTTGTGGAAGTGTGGACTACTTCCCCCTCAAGGCGATGTGATTTGTTCACATGATACATGGAATGCATAAAGGATAGTTTTAATTGAAAATATGTGATATAAAAATTTTATATAATATTTATGAAATAAATATATTTCATGAAATTATAATATATAACACTATCTTTCTTAACCTTTCACACCCTTAAATAGTGACAACGTCTTCTATGGTAGTGTGGACTACCGCCTCCACGACAAGATGTGATTACCTTTACATCACAATAATTCTATGCATAAGTGTATAATATTAAATAACGTGATATGTTTATATAATAATCATTATCAAATGATAAAGGTTTATAGACCTTCATTCCATAATTGTCGTTTAAAATATAGAACATTTCCCATGCATACGTATGACCTACCGTCTCTCTGATTATAGCATTTGTTAATTTTTCATAACCATCCTTCATGATTTGTTCTAAAAGTAAAAATAAAGTAAAAATATGATAATTATTCCATTATTATTATTATAGGGATGTTATATAATGACCCATTTGATGATATTTTCATACCAATGTTGTTTTTTACACATAAAATGATTTTTTTCACAATAATCAAATAAAAATAGTTGTTTAAGTAGTTTTAAAAAACATTGTAATAAATCAAATAAAAGAATTGGTTAAATGAATTTTTTTAAATAATGTTAATTATTAACTTATTTTTATTATTTCTGAATATAAATACACACCAAACATGACGTACATAAGGTAATAGATATCATCTCAATTTAAATTTAATTGAGATTTATTTTCTGTTATGCACCAAATAACCATTATATAGAACTTATACTACCCATTGACATGTTATATCAAGAATATAATTGTTATAATGATTTTATAAGTTTCTTTTTTTGTTATTAATTAATGAGTGTTGTGATTTAAAATGTTTCAATGTGGAATGGGAAACATTGAAATTTGTAAATATTATTTTCCCCATGAATATTTTTAAAATATGTCAAGGTTATTTACATTATTCAACATCATCAGACCATGTTATTAATTTTTCAACAATGAATAATTATTGATTAATTTATATAATATATTAATTTTGGATATTTTATATGGCATAATGTTTAATTTTATTATTTGATATGAATAATTCTTTAAATGGGAAATAAGGGTGGGGCTCGGACAATATATATCCCTTTGATGCATCGACAGGCTCTCATGAGAAAAATATTTTCAGAAAATCATAATAGTTCAAACCATCTTGTGAAAGTTCATGACGATATAGGTTTTCATGGTTCTTATACATGACATCCAATAATTAATCATTTAAAAATATTTAATATCATTTATTATGTGTCGATGAGATTTTTTTATAAAATATCTATGGATGCATTCCATTATTAGATTATTGATTAAATGTATTGTGTTTTGGTTTTGTACCTTTCCATATTGATATTTTAATATCTAGATATTTTAAAAGAATTTGTTATCATTTATTCACCTTCAAATTGTTATTTACTCTCAAGATTTTATTATTTATTTTTCGTTACATACCCTTATAGATAATTTGGGCTCACTATTATTATGTTTTATATCCCTAGGTTATGAAGAAGAAATATTTGAATAATATTTAAAGAATGAAGTTCATTTAATTTTCATATATATGATGTTTTATTTTCTATTTACCTATTAAATATGTGTATCATGATTATTAATTTGTTATCCAAAATTTCTAATGTATTTGGTCCCTTCGTATTTGAAGCTTTGTTTATGCCAATTAAATAACGTAATGCACCAGCTATGAGCTTTCTATGTTTGAGGTATTATAGTTGGTATCAGAGCTATTTTTAGCATAATACTTGAAAATGATATTTATGAAAAATTGATTTTGGGAATGTAACATGAATATGTATTTTTACGATAAGTATATAAGAACATAATAAAATTTTTGTAAGTTATAGATAGTGTGGTTAATCCTAGAAATACATTAATATCTGGATAATATATGTGGAGGTAGTTTTGGAATAGATGTACCTTGGGGTAACATCTCCAAAAAGTTATGTTAGGAATAACTCTGTGAAACCTAGTATCTGAAATATGGACATACAACACACTTGGAATTAGACTCTTAAGGGATATACTGATGATATTTCATATTTTCATTATAAACCAATATAAGTTATTTAAAAGAAAAAATTTACTAAATGAAAGCATGTTTGTGATTATGATATTAGCTATTAATACACATAAAATTTCATTTATGTGTTATTCTATATTTATAATTATATAAAGTTCATATTTTTATGATATATAATACTATATATTTTTGTTAAAAAATTGCACCAATAATGGATAATAGAGTAAATACCCAGGGAAATTTTATATATTTCCTTAATGACAGAGTCAATTTATCTTATATTGGAAATAAGTATGTTAAAGATATATTAGGGAATCATAATTAGGTTATAAAAACACATTCCTCCTATAGAGAAACCTATTCCACAAAGATAATCTTCAATGTTGGGTTTGTTTATGTAATATAGGCTCCCATCATTTTCTAGGACTACTGATTCAATATATGTTAATAAATGGACTATGTTTTTTGAGAATATATTTATAGAATAGGGATGTGGTGAAAATGAAAAGGTTATATTTTGTTTATTTTTTCAATGGTACTGTTAATTAATGGTGTCCCATGTTCTTGAATACTAAGTAGGAAGAATAAATTGAACTCATAGAATGGAAATATTTTAAGGAGTAATTATTTGATAAATACTTCCCTCAGGAAAAAATTGGGATGGTGAAAAAGTTTTTTTGATTAATGATAATGAGGGAGATTTTTTTTCATATTATCAATTTACCACTACAATGATAGAAAGGTATACCATGAATTTCATATGAAACACATAGTGTATTATTTAACACTTCTTTGAAGGTCTTAAGAAAAAATTTCCAATGGGCTCTGGTCTCCCTTATATTTTCATCATATGATGAAATGATTTTATATTCCATATAGAAGGTGAAATAATTTTTTAAAGTCAATATATTCAAGGGAAACCAAGACAAGAAGAGGACATATGAGCACCAGGAAAAAGGGAATGAGTAAAAGTAGAATAAGGATACAAGGATTTTCTAAAATATTATAACTATGGAAATAATCACTCTAGGAAATTATTTAATGGATATGAAGTTTATTTTATGTGAGTAGAAAAGGGACACAAGGAAAATGAATGTAATTGAAATAAGAAAATTTATTCTATTTAGTGTTACAACCTCAAATAGATGGGACACTATTCAAATTAATTCCCCAATAATGAATGGACTATACTTAAAAATAATATAATAAATTAGGGTCATGTATATATTATTGAAACTACCAATATGGACTGATTAATGTGTAACTATTTCTAGATATATTAAATATATTGTAATATTATTTTATTCATGATGTTCTCATCATATGTTTTATGAGATAAATAAATATTTTACTACATTACATTTTCATTAAATATTTTAGATAAAATTTTGAATTGTACCAAGGAAATTTATTTAAAATAAATTAAAAAAATGGAAAACACAATGTTTTGGAAATCATATCCCTTAATATGTTCATAATTTTGAAGAAATGTTTTTGGATAAATAAATATTTTATCTAGATATGTACTGAATACCTTGGAAATGAATTATGTTTTATGGTCAAAATACATTATTCTAAACTTAATCAAGTTTACAAAAAAATTTCCTTTATGGTATATATCCAATAACATGAGATTTTCTTAAGGAAAATGTAAGAATTAATGTTCCCAAAAAATTAATATGGTAATTAAATTTGGTAAAATATTTCATGATAATGAATGATGAAGGTGTTAACATATTCTCTATTTTATAATTAAGGTGATGCATCTTGAATATTGATGTGTAATGATAAGTTAATTTTTTGAAATTTATTGACCATCCTTCTAATGTATTAGATAATAATATTTTGGAATAGTTAACCATTTATGGAATGATTTAAGTTGATCTTTATGGAAGGTTTTTTAGATTTTCATATTACATCCCTATATAATAATAAACATATAAATATTTCAAGGCACAACCGAAGAATATTATTATATTTATATAAACATATATTTACTTATATTCAATGTGAGTGAAAAAATTCTAAAACTCTTGGAAAAATGATATTGAAAAAAATATTTTCCCTAGTACTTTTGTATTTGGTGAATAAAATGGAAAACGTAGATCATCGCAGATTGATTGATTTTTTATTGTTAACTTTTTCATAACCATGTTATCAATCTCTATCCTTCAGAACATGTTTTTTATATTTTTCTTTATTATCCATGTTTCTATTTCCCACATACTTTATCCTTCTATTTAACCTAGTTACATGTCAAGTATAATTTAAATTCTATATTTAAATAAGATTTGATATTAAACCTATATATTATGAGATTCTTTCCACTATATTTTATTATCAATCCATATATTACTGGGATCCAGTTTTAATTATGAGGAAAAATTTATTTGAGGTGGGGATAATGTAACACTCAAAACTTCTAAAGTAAGAACCTCATATTTGATATCGTGTATGAAACATGACACTAAGTGTGTAAGAGAATATAATACCCATATAATTGAAAATCTATTTACTATTTTAAATATAATTATTATATTATTTATTTTTAAATGAACAAAACGATGAGTTTCTTCAATGTATTTCTATAAACGCAAAATTGAGTATCACCAAATAAAGAAATATATTACTAAAATATTTTAATTTAATATAAAAAGACATAACATTGACATTAAATTTGTAGTTATAAAATGTTTTAACTAAATTATGAAAATATATAGTTCATAAAAATATAAAAATAATTCATAGGATACAAATTAATTAGAGAGGAATATAAGAACCAATTAAATATAAAGGGAATGTTTTTAGAGAAAACTATTTTAATGAACACAAAGCTACTTTGACGTAATAAATTAAATTAATTACAATTAGTTTGTTATTTTAATATAATATTTATATTATATTAAATAAAATATTTTTATATTCATAAATTCAATTTTAGGGGAATAAGATGATAAGAAACAAAATATTTCACATAAAAACATATATTTTTATAAAGGCAATTTTACTAACTTTAAATGGTGACCCCATTTTAAATATTTTTTTGGAAAATTTTATAGACTATATATGTATAAAAAAATCATTTTTAAAATATAAATACAAAATCTCTCTTATGGTAAATTTTTGGTATTTTTCTATGATGTTTCATTTTTAATGCATAATGGATGATAATGAATTTTAATTCAAAAATAATTTATCATATAATTCATTTACGAGAATAAATTATTTTTTTAAAATTATTTAAATAGTAATTAGATTATTTTTATATCAATTGACACAATGATGATCATTAACATAAATTTCACTTTAAAAATTAATATAAAACATAGAAATCTTTTGATCATTTTTACTTTAAAACCCCACATTGTTTTCCTACTTGTGGGATTAAATATATATTAATTTCTTGCACTTGTATCATTGGAATTTAGAAAAATGGATTAACTATTTATAGTAAAACTAATTTATAATGTATAATATTTTAATATTAGGTTTTTATCATAAATATTAGTGAATGTAATTAAAATTAGTTACACCAATTAATGTAAAATTACATTTAACAAGTGACAAAACAATAATATTGAGAGGAAAAATGAACTTTGATCTTGTCCAAAATACATTTTATGGACCTATATAGAAACTATACTATATTTGATCAAATTTGTACCATTATTAGATCCAATTTCTTGGGTAATGAATGGGTGGAATTTTCATTAAAAATTTTACAAGAGTGCCACTCTTACTCCAATATAAAAAGGCCTCCTCTCCTCCAACTTACTCAGACATTTGAAGGAGAATTTTCTAGACTATGCTCTGTAAAAATAGTTCTTCAACATCCCTACCCTCATCATAGAATCCTCCCCTTGGACAAAAAATCCATAAAAGGTATACCTTTGGTGAATTCCATGATTATTTTCTCGTAGAAGGAGTAACATCGCTCCTCAAGCTCTTTAGATTTATTTCCATTCTAAACAAACTCAACTCTATATATTCAATGATTATATAAAAAAACCATTACCTTAAATATTATGATATGTTGGTATGTTAAGGGTTCTACCTACACATACCTACAAATCTATCTAATGGGTAACGAAAATAACATTTATGTGTACCGAGAATTACAGCCTCAGGAACCAAAGTTGTTCTTTTTATATTTTACCACCTACTTAGGCTAAGAATTGTGATTAAAAATCTATTTATATATTTATATATTTTATATTTACAATGTATTTTTTATTATATAATTTTTAAGAATTCAGTTTTTCTTTAAGA
Source organism: Viscum album (assembly GCA_963277665.1). Lineage (NCBI taxonomy): Eukaryota > Viridiplantae > Streptophyta > Magnoliopsida > Santalales > Viscaceae > Viscum > Viscum album. Next base: position 1,677,323,087 of record OY728143.1, on the reverse strand, counting down.
ATTGAATTTTGAGTTTTTAGTCCATTCATCATTTAATTGCTTAAATATTGCCTAATGTGGATGCACGTTGGGGTCATAGAGGGATATGGAGTTTTAGGGGCGGGTACTGATCCCAAAAACCAATTTTTGGATGAAAATAAAAGGCCATATAGTTATTTAAAACCATGAATATTTTTTTTGCATTTCCTTGTTAAAATATATGTACTTTTATTAGAATTTAGAGGGGAATATTCACTATTATCGTACAATTATTAAAAATTTGTGGGGAAACAATATGATGTTTCTTAAACAAATAGTGATCTTAGCATAGTTTACACATGGTTAGGAAAACTGATCACAAAAACTGTGTAAACCATATGTTTGGGGTAAAATTTCCAAATTTCCCTTTAAATGTATTTATGTTAAATTAATTATTCTCCTTCATTGAATATCTGATTTCAATGATTTTTGATCCCCTTTGAAGGCTATTCTTGATTTTCAAATCCCATCATTATCCACTATCAGTTTTGACCACCGTTCATTTATAAGGATCATAAATAGTAATTTAGATATTCTTTGTTATCCAAATTTCATTCTTCTCCTTATCGTTAGTGCTATTTGGATTTACACTCATATTCCCTAATATTCCATTAATAATTAGTTGTTTATATTTCTCAAAAACTAAGAAGAATCATAGCCTGATACTAGATGAGTTATCTTGAACGATCCTAGGTAGTTGGTCTTATGCCTTTCGCTGGTTTTCAAGTTATCTATATATGCTGGCTTGCTGCAGACTCATTTTTTGTGTGTCACGTTGATTTATAAATCATATCTATTGGTACAAATCAATTTTTTATGTATTTAATCATGTCTTTCAATGAATTTATTATGTTTTATACATGGATTTCAAGCCACCCCTTGGGTGAGTACCCATTTTGACCACATTATAGACATTTGTCCTATGATACATATGTGGTTTTCCTTGAATTTGTTTTGTGGGTTAATTAAAATGGATTTTGTAATCAATATTTTTTCCATTTTGTTTAATTTTATTATAATTGTCTAGGTTAAAGGATGTATGAACTTCCCATTTTACCCATGTTATTAATATGCTTAATAAAGCATGATTGGACTATTTAGTTCAAACTAATAACATTCCCATGTGAGTTAGGATATATTAATTTTTTGTAGTGGTTTATATTTCATGATAATATTGTGATGTTAAATGTGCCCATGTGACTAATGATTGGCCTATCTTTTAAGGATGTTCCTATTTGAGACTCCCTTAGTGGTAAAATGAATGTTATATTATTTTGGGGTTGACCCAAGAATGTCTAAAATTATTGTTAAATGAATTTGTTATGGTTAATGGTAAATTGAATTGGGTGAATCATGAATTTTAATGGAATTCCATGGTTTCACCTATATGTCTATTTTACCTTATTCCCTCGAGTGAACCAAGGAATCACTACAATTTCTTGGACGAGATAAATGGGTATATTAATTAATGATAAGTTGTGAGTGAACCATGGACACCATAAACAAGATCACTAAGGGATTAAAGATATCGAGTGAATCATGTATCCTCATAGAATTCATTGGACAGACTCAATAGGTAGTGATTATGTCATGGGTTATACTTATTCTCACTATAAGACATACAATAATGGGATAAGAGAAATTGGTATTACCACAGCTTGAGTGATACCAGATTTTCATTAATGAGGGTCGCCAGGGACTAGCTTGTAGGGAGTTTGTGAATTTCCCCCTGGATCAACCCTTGAATTTCATTTTAGGAATGTCATGGATGGGATCAAGGTTATTTTTAATAATGAATGGATTATGATACATCTTCCAAGACAAAGAACAAGCCTACATTCAGTAATTACATATATAAATATGCCTATTGGCCTTAGGAGGCATTTGTGGGGTGTATGGTTATACAGTGGATCATCGGGATTTGGCCGGATATTGAGGCTTACATAATCAAAAAAATTAATTTTTAATTTAATATAAATTGAACATAAATGGAAACCAGTTCTTTTATGGATGATTAATTTTTGAATTTCAGAGCATACTACTTTCACTATTTTACACTGCCTCTTCTATATAATCACTAACAGATCAGCACAGACCATGGGTGGTTTCCTATGGGGGTTTAGTCTCTCACCTTATTTGGGTCATTCTTTGGCCCTAGAAAAATTATATGGTTCCAAGTGTTGGAAAGGTAAAGTGTTCTTCTACAGGTACTAGATATGCTTCTTATAAGGAGGAGTGCATGGGAACAAGCCTAGGATTGTGATGTAGCTGGAATACTTTTGTTCTTTATGTCCCTTTTTGGATCTTGTATAGAATATGATATACTTGTGACTTGTTAGGATGTCTTCTTAGAAAAACGTGACATGAATAATTTTTTATATGTTATGACACCTATTTATTTCATTTCTCTATATTAGGTTGTCCACTTCTTTTGTATTGTATTATTGCTTCCTCTACCTATATATTATTTTCGAGGTGTTATACTCCACCAATGAGGGCATAGTCTCCCCATTTTATCACGTCAGACCTCCCTACTAGTCATCCTCCTCTAGTTATTGGGGAGTTGCGATTGAGGCCATATGTAAAATCAATCATGGAGAACTATTTGGTGGAATCCGATCCTGGGAGGTTATAATGTGGTATTAGAGGGTCTTTACTGGTTTTGATTTTAATTTTAGTGGAAGTGGTTAGAGACAGAACTAAAATGGGATTTGGTAATAAGTTGTTCTTGTGAGTAGATACCCCATGTACAAGAAAAATAAAAATTTCCTCAAAGTGAATAGTGAATTTTAGATTTTATTTTTACAATTGATTTAATATCATTATTGGGTGATGCAATTGTATTATGATATTATTATAGATATGATTTTGGTCTTATTGTGTTTCAAACTGATGAGATGTGGGTATTCCATCTCAAGCATGATATAAGCACATGTCAAAAATCTCATTCCATTCATTTTTCCATTCATTTAGAGAGAATTATTGATTACATGATGTTCTAATTGGTAACATGATATATTTATCTACTATTTTGATAAATTTATCGGTAAATACAATGCTTTGAATTTGATGGATTCCATGCTTTTTTCCCTGTGGTGTATAGGCCCTCTTGGATCACAATTCACTCGATCAATTTTTTGGCCTGATATTGATCTGTGATATTATATTCTATAAATGGATTCCATTATTTCATTCATGTTTGGTATGGGACCTTATGGGTTATAATTTAGTATACCATTGGTCATCCATTGAGGAAGGATTGTGACACGTTTGAAATGAGTTCCAATTCTAGTTTTGAATGTGGACGTATATTAAAACCGGTGATGAATGTTAGGAGAAAGTGAACCGAAATTTATGTTGATATAAAACTTGGTCAAAGCTGACATTTTTAGTGGGCTCTCAGAAGCCGTTTCCATTGTTTTACGCTTACACCAATCCCATGGGGTAGGTAGAGTGATGTGAGTTTAGAGGAAGGTTTTTGACCTTTCCTGTTTGTTCTATAACTTTGAGCAATGAATTATATCTAATTACGAACTAAGGTGTGTGATTGACCTTATAGATTCATTCCACCACAACTTCCTCCAACGGTACACCTGGAGGGTGGTGATGATCAAACCTGAGAGCTGGTAGGCCATGTGATACTACTTAATCCTCTAGTCATTCAAGTTGCATCACCAGCTATTTGACACATGCCTATTTTAGGGCATGGAAAAACAATTATTTCCTAAGTTAAAATGTAGTAATGGGGTTAACCATGGATGTCTCTCAAATAGAAGTGCGTAGAAAATATTTTTTCACTTTAAAAAGAGGGTAAAAATGGTGTGTTTTTTAAGTAAATCATTGAATGTAAATTTTAAATTAAAATTATTGAAAGACTATGATATTGATTGGGTAATTAGGATGTGTTTTTTTTTCATCTGTAATTCTATCCTTTTTCAATTTAATTCAAACATCTTCTTCATAGTTGACTAAAGAGAGTTTCCATAATCGATTCCACTCACTTCCTTAGTGAAATTAAGTTGGTGAGAGAAAACCATGCCAAGATCCTAGTTTTGTTAACTCTCCTTCCATGTGAAAAATAATTTTATTGAATATATTTATTTTAAATGGGAAATACTCGATTGAGTCATGTTTATCCAAAACCATCAAGAACATTAATTTCCCCTTTTACACATTCTGACGATTCTCGAGTACTTCAGCACTAATCCCTGGTCTATTCCATTATATATAAACCAGAAATAAGTGGCGGGAGATAATGATTATTTTACCAAGGGAAAACTAATAACGGAATAAAAATTTAAGAATGATCACACTTTATAATAAATTCTTCTATATGAATTTGAAAACAACTTTAAATAAGAAATAAATTTCATTGAGTTATGTCCAAGAACTCAAGAATTAAAAAATAGAAAACCAGACCTTCCCTAATCACTCAAATTTTTTTCCCCACCATGGTAATGGAAATCTAGAAGAATGAGGAAGAATAAAGCATTAAAAATCTATGAATATAATATAAATAAATGGGAAATCCCAAAATTTATCCTTCTTGATGTACCTTAATGAATGGGGTGGAATGAGAGATGATATAGAGGGAGGAGCTCTCATTATTTAATATCTAGAATTTTTCCGCCGAATGTTGACACGTTTTAGCCTCATTAAAGGATATCTTCACACAGTTCACCATTCTAGAATGTAGTTCATAATTATTAGGAATTTCCCCACAAAAGATCAGTGGATTTGGACAAGTATTCTGAGAGTTATGCCCATTTTACTCTGACCATTTATGTTTTCTAGTAAGACACTCCAAATCGCAAACCTCCGAATTATGATGATTTAAGGAACTCTTAAACGGAAAATCCATGCATCCTTGCCATCAAGGATGATGTTCGGAAACACCTTGTGTATTAACCCGTATAATTTCACAAAAATTGGTCCCACAAAGATTGAGTTATGGACCCCACACCAAAACACGGCAGATCAGTAAATAGTTTTCATGATCCCATTTGTGATCATCTTTTGAGCTTCCAATGGCCGATTCAGATTTTGGTCAAGAAGGATGAAATGAATCCCTAGATGTTTAAAATCTTAAAAATATATAATTTTTCAATTTTTATTATTGTAGAAATGTTTATAGAAAAATAACATAATTGATTTAAAATAGTTAAAAATATGAAATGGGCCATTTTTACTGTTTAGCTCAAAATAACACCAAAATCAAAATAATTCAGAACTTAATCTTAATGTAACACTTTTGTGGGTCTAAAATAATAAAATTCAATATAAATTTAACTGAAAATATTTTCTCTATCAATTCCCCCACACTTACCACTTAGACTCCTAGATAAGTAAAAATCACAATAAAATTAAATCTAAACCAAAACAAAAACAAATGAGATCTTCCAAATCCATATCATGAAACAAAAAGATATCATGATTCATCAAAAAACATTTTTCATGTTATCCATTTTAGATTATTTATTATAGTGTCATTTTATTTCATATCCTATGCACACAAAACACCAACCTCACATGAACTTTCTCTCATCTCACAAATGTAAATGCTCAACAAGGCTTTTCTCATCAAAACTCACACCAAAGTCACCATAGGTTTGATAAATTCCAACTTCTCCACCTGATGGGAGTGAAGGACATGTGTTTCTCATGATGACATTTTAGGGTTCTTCTGTGGCTTTCAGTTGGTAGGACTTAGATGATAAATATTTTGAGGCCGAAAAAGGAGGGATTGGCTCTTTATGAAGCAAAATTGCAAGATTCTAATTTTCACTCAATTATAGTCTCTTTCTCTTCCGCTTTGAAGAAAATTTGTTCTATAATTATGAGAACTCATGGAATGTTCATTACATTTATAGAAAAAATTTATTCTTAAACATATATTTTTGTCATGAAATCTCTAGATAGGCATAACTTTATATCTACATTGGAAGCTCTAGAAAGGTACAATTTTTTTATAATGAATGCTCCAGAAAGGCACAACTCTTAACCAAATGAAATCATCAGAAAAAAACATCAGCTCTTCAATATTTTATATTCCACTCAAAGTATCACATAAATGAGTTAGTACACTACAAGACATCTTCCCCCACATTTATGTTCAAGTAGATCATGAAATTTCATTTCAAGAGAAAGTTGGACCAAATTTAGGTCTTACCCAATCCGATGGTGGGTGAGGTTTCATGTTCATGAACCAAATTTGTTTTTCCAGCATGCGCTTGTTCCTTTTTGTTTAGGAATCCATGGATATAGCATACTATGTCAACCCCCACTATAATGAGATAAAACATGCATTGTTGGCTTAGTACTAGGAATGAGTCCATCTCTTTATTGGTTTCCTCTTTCACAACATCTTCATTATACTCCAGTGGTTGCTGAAGGTATGATATATCAGTGGAAAAATCAAAGGGAAGGTTAGAGTATAACGCTATTTGAGCAAACTTAAAGCATGAAGTGTCAGTATCAAAATTTTCCCTTTCAATGTCTATAACTTTTTTCAGACTTTCACAAGGAAAATCAACTTTTATATCCTATTGGACACCCACTAATAAATGCTAAAAATTTTTGGGGACCTCTATATGTTCCTCTTCATAAGAATATTTTTTCTCATCATCTTCCTCCAAGGAAATACATGTATTTTATGAATCTGAAAAATTATTACAGGGGGAGGTAATAGTCAATCAAGTTTCAAAAAAAAAATCAAAAGATAATGAGTTCATGAAATGATTATCTCCATAAGTTTTTTCATCTTCAATATCATCTTCACAGGACAAAACCTCTTGTAGTTGAATAGTAGCAAGTAGAGGTAGGTAGTCAGTATCCATATATCTTGAATCTATATATAAAAAATAGGGATGACCACGAGGGGGGGGGGGGGGGTTGGACCTTTTAATCTTCATAAAATTATGGAAATTATTGGGAGAACTCAATTAGTTTTTGGGCCATCACTTCAAAAACATCTTTATTCTTGTCCTCACTTAGTCCATCTATGAATTCATTGAATTTTTTCCCCGCATTTTTTGTTTTCCGAAATAACCTCACCTATCTAAAAATATATGAAACACCATCCTCCACATAAAATGTTGAGTAAAAAATTGGTTCATTTATCGGTGGGTAATTATTCCATGAATTAAATAAATAATCATTTGAAAACAGCATGGATTTTTTTTAGTTTTATAATTTGAAAAGAGTAAAATATTTATAATTAGGTTGTGGAAAAACCTCACTACCAACAACACCGAATTTTATGCATTCCTATAGTAGGTAATGAAAAAACAATTATTTCTTAAGTTAAAATGCAGTAATGTGGTTGACCTAGGATGTCTCTTGAAGAGGAGTGCACACAAAATAGATCTGTCACTTTAAAACGAGAGTAAAATGGTGTTTTTTAGAATAAATAAATGAAAAGAAATTTGAAATTCAATGTATTGAAAAACTATGATATATAATGGGTGATTAGGTCGGGGTTGTTTTCGCAATTTTAATTCTATACTTGTTCAATTTAATTCTAACATCTTCTTCATAGTTGATTAAACTGAGTTTCCACAATCATTTCCTCTCACTTATATGGTGTAATTATGATGGTGAGAGGAAACCTTATCATGATTTTAGTTTGGTAAAATCTCATACCATATGAAAAATAGTTGTATTGAATATCCTTAATTGACATGTTCAATACCCGGTCGGGTCTTGTTTATCCCAAATAATCAAGAACATTCACTACCTCTTTTACATGTATTGACAGTCATCGTGTACTTTACCAAAAATCCATAGTTTATTCTATCACATATAAACTAAAAATTAGTGGAGGTAGATAATGATTATTTTTCAAGGAAAAAATCGATAATGGAATTAAAATTCAAGAACGGTCACACTTTATAATAAAATCCGCTATATGAAATTGAATACATCATTGAAGAAAAAGAAATTTCATTCATGTGCATACAAGAACTCAATAATAACAAAATAGAAAACCAACCATTCACTAATCACTGAAAATGATTACCCAACCATGGTAAGGGTAATCGTGGAGAATGGTGAAGATGAAGGAATTAAAAATATATAAAATAAATGAAATAAAAGACAAATATTAAAAGTTCTCCTTCATGGTGTCCTAGATGGAATGGGGTGGAATGAGAGATGCTTTGCGAGGGAAGAGATCACCTCCTTTTATAGACAGAATTTTCCCCCGAATGTTGATGCACTTTAGCCCCATTAAATGACATATTCACACATTCCACCCTTATATAACGTTTTTACAATGATCTTGGTCATTTCCCATAAAAATATCATTGGATTTGGACAATTATTCCTATAGTTATGCTCGTATAACTCTGACAATTTATGTTGTCTACTCAGACTCTTAAAATCACAAACCAATGAACCCTTAAACTACTAATTCACACATCTATACCTTCATGAAAGATGTTCCCAAACTACTTTCTCACCGCCCCCCTGAATATCAAAAACATTAGGCATACCAAGAATGAGTTATGAACCCCACACCAAAACTCATAAGATCAGAAAACAGTTCTCATGCTCCCATTAGTAAACTCCTTTTGAGCATCCATATGGCTTATTCACATTTTGATCAAGAAGGATGAAATAAATCCCTGGATGATTAGAATCTGAAAAATAAATAATTTTTCAATTTAGATTAGTGTAAAAAATGTTATGGGAAAAATACCGTAATGATTTAAAATAGTTAAAGATCTGAAATGGGCCATTTTTCCTATTTAGCTTAAAATAATACCAATATCATAAAAATGCTGCAATTTATATTAATGTAAAACATATGTGGGTTAAACAAAATAAAATTATATGAAAATTTAATTGAAATTATTTTCTCTATAACTTTTATATCAGATGTAGGTGTGATGCATAGTTCTATGAAGGCTTTATTAGGTTAATGAAAACATTTCAGGGAGCACCACATCCTACGACATATATGGAAGAGCTAGCACAGAAGTTCTAGCAGCAGCATCCACCAACATTTTTGGGGAATTTTAGACCGAAGGTAGCAGATTCAAGGATAAAGGCCATGTTGTCAATATTCGATCATCTGGAGAAGCCTCTTAAGAGGAGGGTAATTCTCATGTCTTATATGTTGTGTAATTTAGGAAAATGATTGTGGGAAATCACTACTCAGAAATAATTCCATAAATATATGGATTGGGAAGATTTCCAAATAGTACTTTGTGTCTAATATTATCCCAAGACACTGGGGGATGATAGAGCCCTGAATATTATGTATCTGGAGTAGGTTAATTTGTCATTGTTGGACTAATCAGCCCGTTTTACAGAGCTCCAGTGATTAGAACCTATCCTGATGGGTGAAGATTTATTAATGACTTGGCAGTTTGAGGAATTTCATAGATATCACATATGATCTCAGGAATATTTCTTCAAGTTGACTTTTATATCTACTATAGTGAATAAGTTTCTAATCACATAGTACAATCTGTGGGAATTTTGAGGTGTGATCTAGAATAGATCGTCACCACGTTATGATACTGTCTTGACAGGCAGTAGGAAACATCCTCTGGATCTTCCTCATAGTGATGTGGGCAGTTAGAACATTTCTTTCGATAGCCGAGTGAGATGTTAGTAGTGAGGTTGGGTGGGGCATACTAGGCTGAAATGTCTTTAAGACATAATCGACTATCGATCTTGCTGTATAATGTTCCATATATAGTCCTTTGGTAATAATTTTCACACATCATCTAGTGATAGAGGGTATATATCATCTATAAAATCAAGAGTGGGGTCTGCTGCTTATCAATAGCTGGTGAATTGGAATGCATTGGGCTATTCAGGCCGAGGTGGTGTCTATGGCCATGGTATCTAGACTCCAGGATCATAGAGTCATCAGGGTGGATTAGCTCTAGAAAACAAGATAGTGTCTCAGGGCTATGGTAATTTCCAGACATATGCAGTGCAACATACCCAATATGAGCAGGATCACGTACCATCTACAGTCATAGGTACTATTCTTGTAGCCTCCATTTTAGCTTCTACACATTTTGATATGGGGGATTCACCTAGTTGAATATTTTTACCTGTTGTGAATATCATTGGGCTATGTGTTTTTACATCAGATGACTTCATGACACTAGATACTCTATTAGGAATTTGAAGGGCTGGTGTGGGTCGGTTCCAGGAGTTCCCCTAGAAGTTAGCGGGATTCACTTCTTATGGTATCTCTATGTACTATAAATGATAGTTTTTTATTTATTTCTTGGGATGAACTGGATAGTTTCATATTAGGTATTTGTTTATTGTAATCTCCATAGGTTGAAAATCAGATTAATAGGGGAGGATTGTTTCTACACAAAGTTGAATGGGATGTCAAGGAGAGATGAGCTGGACCCAATCATCGTGGTTTGGGTGGGATGATCACCAAGATTTTTATTTAATATCAGGATGAACAGGAAACATGTATGATGGATTTCTTACCAGTGGTTGATCATTCCAAATATGTTTCCATGGACGACTTTTTATGTTTTCCACTAGAGATAAAGGTAGTGTTTTATATCATGCTAGTTCTAGGAGCTACACAAGAATTAATTTCTCCTTAGAGGATGGATACGAAAGATTTTCAAGATCTCAAGATGTATCTATAGGACTTCGATGAATAGGGTTTCATCAGACCAAATACTTCTCTGTGGGGTTCTCTGGTCCTTTTTTTTGTGAAAAAGGTGGGCGGTACCTTTAGGAAATGTTTGGATTTTCAAAAATTAAAACAGATGATGGTTAAGAATTAGTATCCTTTATCGAGGATAGATGATCACCTTGAGCAGCTCTATGGACCACGTGTTTTATTAAGACTTTACATGAGATCTAGTTGTCACTAGGTTCATGTTATATCATTAGACATAACCCACAATGCATTTAATAGTAGGTATAGTTTATATGAGTATCTTGATATGTCATCCGGTCTCATGAATGTGCCATTGGACTTTATAGTGTTGACGAACTGTGTGTTCCATCCTTATAATGACTTGTTTTTCGTGGTTTTTTTTGGATTTTATCTGTCTGTATTATCATAATCAATAGAACCATGATAAACATTTTTAGATAATAATGAGTACACTAATAGAGAATTATTCATATGCACAGATCACAATGTACCACTTTTGGATGGATTAGATTCAAATCCTGGGTTATGTCATCTCAGAGATAGGAGTTACAGTATACCCTAAGATGCTGAGAGTTGTAGTTTCTTGGGATCATCCTAAGAACTTCTTTGATGTGTGTATTTTTTAGGGGTGGTTGGTTAATAAAAGAATTTCATGATAGACTTCTCACTCATATCATCTCCGTTAACATGACTTACAATAAAGGAATGAAGTATATATGGATAGATTCTTATGAGATGGACTTTCTGGAGATGAAAGGGAGTTTCACATTATCTTCAAAACCGATTCTACCAGAGCTATTCAGGAGTAACATTGTTTATGAAAATGCCTCATGTGTCGATATGGGAACAATTATTTTGCATTGGGAATGAGTCGTTGCATATACGTCTCAAAATAGTAGGAAACACGAGAGGAATTAACCAATGAACAATCTTGAGCTAGCTTTGGTTGTTCAGGAATTACATTATTGGATACATTACTTACTAGGAGAGTGTTTCATGATGTTCACAGAACAAAAAATCCTGAAGTACATATTAACATAGTGTGATATAAATTTTAGGTAGTGATGTTTGGTTGAATAAATTCATTCTTTCAACATATATGTTTCCTACATTCCTAGTAAGGTTAATGCAGTGGCTGATGATTTGAGCAGAAGGACTCGGGTGTAGGAAGTGCAATATGTCAGTAGTAAGTGGAATATTATGATGTTGTTCTTTGAGATCCATTTGGTGATTCATGATAGTTAGAAACATATGTTTCTCTCATCTTTAGCTATTACATCTACCAAACTAGACAGATTGAGGATGAGGTATCTATCATATTATAAAGGAATAATACTATATAAGAGTATGGAAGGTGAGAAGCCTCCTCTTATTTGATCCACAAACATAGATAATGTTCTACATTTATATGGTTGTGTATGTATATTAGTATAAATGCATGAGGAGATGATCTGGGACATTCACGACTCTGTATGGGTAGGGAATCACAGCCTTACCAAGATGTATTCAGATTTACATTATTAGTATTGGTGTCTAGGTATGAAAACAGATGTGGCTATGTTTATCATGATTTGCTCCACCTGTGAGTAGGTGAATCCGAAACACTAATGATAATCTAGGATTTTTCAATATATACTCATTCTTGATTGGATATGGAATGAAGTCATGCTAGATTTCATGATTGGTTTATCCAGGTCACCTCGAGGTAACGACATCATTTGGGTTGTTGTTGATAGGCTCAAAAAGGTTGTTCATTTCTGACCGATCAAGGAAAACTTCATTATTGACGATCTTTGGTTGTTTTACATATAGAAGATTGTACATTTTCTTTTGGTTCCACTTTTTAACATTTTAGATAGGTACACACAATTTAATTATTATTTCTGTAATGGTCTGTAGAGATATTTGGGTATATAGGGGCTTCTGAGCATTGATTACCTCCCCCAAATAGATGGCTAGTCAGATGAAAGGATTATCGTGCTGGAGGATCTTCTTCAGACATGTGTTTTTTATTTCAGGGTTATTGAGAGAATATTATAACTCTTGTAGAGTTAACCTATAATAATAGAATTAATGATACTATTCATATGGTTTCAAATTATTCTTTATATGGTAGGCCACTTCGATAACCACTGTGTTTCACAGAGGGAGGATAGACAACTATGTAGTGACATCATTCTATACAAAAGACAACTAAACAAGTTTAGTTGATTCCAAAGTGGATGGCTACTATATAGTCTAATCAGAAATCTTACGCCGATCTCTACATATTACATTTAGATTTTTAGGGTGGGGATTGGGTTTTCCTATGTGTTTCACCGATGCTGGGACATGAGAGAATCATGAGACATGGGAATATTTGACAGAGATATGTCAGGCCATTTGATATTCTGGAGAGGGTCACGTTGGTTTCCTATGATTTTCATTTTCCTCGTTGGTAATAAGATATGAATGACATCTTTTCCATTTCTTAGTTACTATGTAACTCTTCTAACCCATCATATATTTTTTAACCTGGATAAGGTTGACATACTGGAAGATTCATCATTTGTGGAGGATCCTATTCAAATAATGGATTGTACCATGAAGGTTCTCTAGGGTCGGTCTATTTCTCTAGTAGAGGTGGTATGGCCACATGGCTAAGTGTTGGATCGGACCTGGGAGAGGGATAAGGATTTTTTATCATAGTAGCTAGAGTTTTTCTCTGTTAATTATACACCACCCTTGGAAGAGAAATTCAGTGACGAATGTATTTAGGGGGAAATTTGTAAGAACATGGTTTGTCATTGAAATATGAATCATGAGTTTTATGTCTATTAATCATTTAATTACTTTAATTTGGAATAATATAGATTCCCATTAGGGTCATAGAGGGATATGGGGTTTTTGGGGATGGTCTTTAGCCTGAAACCCATGTTTTGGATGAAAAAAGGAGGCCGGACATTTAGTGAAAACTGTGCGGATTGGGACACACGACCATGAATACATACCTATAGTTTTAGAAGGATTTTTAGAGGAATCTGTATGGATATCGCATGATTATTAAAAATTTTAAGTTTTATTTTGTGTTTTGTCCCTGACATCTAGTGAGATCAGCACATTTTCCGCATGATGTGTAAAAATGTGCATAGAAACTGTTCGACCTATATGTTTTTGGGTAAAATTACCACATTTCCCATTAGATGTTTTTAAGTTAAATTCCTTCTTATCCTTCATTAGACAACCACATTCCATGATTTTGGATTCCATTTTAAGGCTATTATTTATTTTCAGATCCCTTCTCCATCCATTTTCTGTTCCGACCATCATTCATCTCTATGGATCCTCAATTATAATATATCAATTATTTTTTATCCGTATTCAATTATTATTCTTATTGTTTTCACTATTTGGATTTAGGCTCATATTCCCTAGTATTAAATTCTTCATCCATTATTCATATTTATCCGAAAAATGGAAGAATCAAAGCCTTATACGGGATGAGTTATCTATTATGAGCATAATGGAGGTTGTCTCATGCCTTTCACTGGTTTCCATACTGATTATAAATTCCATAGTGTTGTGGGCCCATTTTTAGGGTATCACATTAATTTATAGATCTTGATTATTGTTTCATTTCATTTTTAGGTATTTTATTAGGTTTTTCAAATCATGTATTTGGTTTTATACCACGATTTAGGTCAACACATTGGGTGAGTGCCTGTTTTCACCAATTTATGGTTGTTTCACTGAAGATACCTATGTGGTATGCCTTGAATCCCTTTTTGGATATTTAAAATTGAATTGCTTATCTAGATGTTTGTTTCATGATGTTTTATGGTATTCTAATTGTCTAGGGTGTGGGATAGATGAATTTCCCCTTTGACACATGTTATGCCTATGCATGGTAAAGCATGACCAGACCATCTAGTTCCAACTAAGAACCTACCCAATAGAGTTAGTCTATGTTAATCCCATGAAATGGTTTAGATCAAATGGTAATATTTTTATTTTAAATGATCCCAAGTGAGAAATAATATATCTATCATTTTAGGTTAGTCTTAGATGAGACACCCATAATGGTAAAATGAATGTTATATTCTTTTGGTTTCGACCCTATAATGTCTATTGAAATAGATAAATGAACTTGTTATGGATAAATGTTAAATATAATTGGGTGAATCGTGGATTCTAAATAAATTACCCTAATGGTATTATATGTGTATTATTATATGGTACCTTAAGAAAAACATGGAAACTATGGAATTCCATGGACAGGATGAATGAGTTTATTAATCAATGATAAGTTGCGAGTGATCAACGGGTGCCATGGATAGGCTTAGAGAGGCAATGTAAGTGCTAAGTGATTCATAGATCCTTATAGGTTTCCATGGAAGTGAAAAGGGGGTATGTATTATATCATGGGTGATACTTGGTATCCATATAGGGTGAACAAGGATGGGATCAGTGACATGGGTTATAACACACCTAGAGTTATACATGATTTTCCACTTTGAGTTTCACCAGGGTTGGGATTATAGGGTGTTTGTGGATTTTCACATGGACAGACCCTTTAATTCCACATTAGAAATGTCAGGGATGCTTTTGAAGTTATTTTTCATATTGAATGTTTTATGATATTTATTCCAAGACAAGAAGAATCATTGATGTTGATCACTTCCAATGCATTCCTTTATGTCATTCATAGGCATATGTGGTGGTTACTGATATATGAATGATCAGTGATCTTCGGTCGGATATCGAGACTTATACAATAAATGTTATTGAAATTTTAATTGAATATAAATAGAGTGTAAATGGAAACTAGTTCTTGTAAGACTATTTACTTTCAAAAATATCCTAGCATACTGCTTATACTATTTTACACTATATGTTATATATACACTCACTAACATATTGGCACATACCTTGGCTAGTTGCCTACTGGGATTTGTCTTACACCCGATTTGGGTCACGCTTTTGGCCCAAGAAGATTATATGGTTGCAGTTGTTGATAAGGGAAAGTTCCCTTATATATGTACTTATTATACTGCTTAGTATTAGAAGAGAATGTGAATAAGGCTAGACTTGTGATGCTTCTATAATACAATTTTCTTTTTTATGTTTTCTTATCTTGTACTATATGTGATAGCCTTGTGAAATGTGTGGTTATTTTCTTAGAAAAATCTTACTTGAATCATTTTGTATCAGATATAACACCTAGTCATTTTTTAGTATTTTTATTTCTAATTATACTATATGGTATTATTTATTCCTATATTTTTATTTTATTTTTGTTGTGTCATACTCTTCCAATGAGGGCACACTCTCCCCACAATAATCACTTTATCCCTCGCTGCAAGTCGGGAGCCTCTACTATGTCGAGATATGTGCTTGAGGACATATGAAAAAAAAACTTGGAGAACATTTAGGTGGTATCTGGACCTATTACATTACATAATAATTTTATATCACATACCTTTATACACTCAATTTTGTGCAAATTTGGCAACATTGATTATGGGAATGTGGACCACCACCCCCTCAATGTGATGTGATTCATTCTCATGATGAACTGAATTCATAAAGTATGGTTTTAATTAAAATATGTGGCATAAATGTATATATTATATATTCATGGAATAATTACATTTCTATAAATATAATAAAATCCTTTTCTATATTAATTTTTCACATACTTGAAAAGTGATAACATCGTTCATGGATGTCTGGACTACTACCTCCTTGAAATGATGTGATTCCTTTTACATCATGATAACTAAATATATTAGTATAAATTATTAAATAACAAGGTATTTATTATATAATTATCATTATATAAATATATAGTGTTACATAGACTATATCCATAATGATCATTGAAACATGGGAATGTTACTCATACGTACATATGGCCTACCATCTCCATGATTGCAATGTTGGTTCTTTTTTCATTACCATTAGTAATTATTGGTTCTAAAAGTATATTTTATTTAGATATATGATATTTATATCATTATTATAAGTCTAGGGATCTTATATAATTACCAATTTAATCATAGTTTACTTAACAAAGTTGTTTTTGACAGATAAACCTAATTTAATCAAAACAACCAACGTAAACTTAATTGTTTAAGTAGTTTTATAAAATATGGTAATATTTGAAATAAAAAAATGATAAAAAATCAAAAGGTAATAAATAATGTAAAAAAAATTAAATAGTTTTATTATTGAGTAATATAAATACATGTGATATAAGTAGTGATCAATGTAAAGGATTTCATCTCAGTTTACATTCCATCTATAATAATTTATTTGTATGCACAAATTTATACATATATGGAATATATAATACCCTTTTAAATCTTAAAAAATTAATATACAAGTTATCATGATATTATATGTTTTAGTTGATGTTATTACATCATTAGTATTATGATTTAAAATGTTTCAATATGGTATGGGACACTTTGGATTGTTTAAAGATTATTTTCCGTAAAAATATTTTAATAATATTTCAAGGGTATTTCAATTCATAAACATCAACAACTATTTTTATTACTTATCCTCAAGTAATGAATTATTGATGAATATATATTATCTATACATTATGGATATTTGAAAGGCATATTTTTTAATTTTTTATTCGATATGAGGAATTATTTGGATTGGAAATGACGAGTGGGGCTCGATCTTTATGTTGCCCCAAAATGCATTGATCGGTTCTGAAGTGAAAATTAATTCTTCCAAATAATTATAGTTTAAATTATTTTTTGAAAGGCCTTTATAGTATATATATTAGTTTTCTTCATACATGGTGTCCAATAATTAACCATTTACCTCATTTAGACTCATATATTATTTATACATGCCATTTTTTTCAATGAAATATCTATGAAAAATTCTATTATTAGTTTATTTGTTAAATAGATTATGTTTTAGTTTCTTACATGTTAATATTGATATTGTATTACATCATAATTTAAATGGAGTGTGTTACTAGTTATATACCATTATATGTTCATTTACTCTTCTCAACTCATTATTTAATACACTATACTCACACATACTGAGGATTTTAACTCACCCTTATTATATTTCCTTTCCTAGAGTTATGAAAAATAATTTTTTTAATAAACTTTCAAGGATGAATGTTCTTTCAGTTTAAAATATATGATGATTTATTTTCTATTTTACAATTTAATATGGGGATCATGTATGTAATATAGTTTTTAAAATTCATAAACTATTTAGTCTATTGGGATTTGAAGCTTGTATCTATGTAAATATAATAAAGTATTACACCCTCTCTGAGAATTCTGGGGTTACGTTGTTACACTAAGGGTATCAAAATGACACCTAAAAATATAATTTTAAAATAATAGTGAAACCTAGTATTTGTATGATGATCAAATCTAAAGTATATAAATTTTCCCCTGATATGGTTTGTAGGAATGTACTTTCTTCAAATCATTCCATTCATCCTTTGGTTGAATATGATGTTACATTTGGCATAAAACATCATTATCAATGTGAATCTCACACAAATTATTCAGAAATTTTATACTTTATTTCTTTTATATACCATCGTATGATCATTTATTGGTATGAAACGAAATATTAACTTATTATGGAAATCAGAAACACTGTATGTGTCTTTATTCTTATTCAAAATGTCCGTTTATATCAGATGCTTGAAATAAGCGAAACAACAATGATATAATTATTATGTAATAGTTAATAGATGTGTTTAGAAATAGTTTCTTTGTATTTTATGGAATCATGATGTTGAGTTTTAATATAACTCATACTTAGTACTACCCCAATTTCAGATACTCCCCATAGAATGAACTTGATTGAGATATAGGAATTGAAGAAGAAACTCAGTGATAATATTAAAATGTGATTTGTTCACCCATGTCTGTCACCATGGAATACACCTATCATTTTTTATGAAGAATTATAGATCCATGCGACTTGACATTGATTTTGGAGAAGAAAATTGATCACAATCCGAACAAGTATCCTCTACCAGGTATTAATAACTAGGTTGATCATCTATGTGGAGTTCAATAATTTTCCAAGATTGACCATCATTCTAGAAATCATAAATTGAGAGTCATTATTGAGGATATTACAAAGATAGTATTCCAAAAAATATATGGATAAGGTGAATATATAGTGATGTCATTTGGTATTGCTAATTTCTTTATTATCTTCATTTATTTAGTGAATAAAGAAGTTGGAGATAAACTCAATATGTTTGTAGTGGTATTTAGATAATATATTTTTTAAATTCAATATTTAATGAATAGCATGAAGATCCCTTGATAATTGAACCAAACACCGCAAATTTGGAGGCTTTATAAGAAAATTTTACATAGTGTGAATTTTTGCTAGAAAATGATTATTTTTTAGGTCATGTAATATCTAGAGAGGGTATATCACTGGATCCATCAAAGAAGATGGTTATTTATTATTTTCACATACATACCATTGTGATTAAGATCCAATTTTTTATTTGGTAGTTTGGTGATTTTGTCGATTCATTGAGGAAAATGTTTCATGACTGTAAATTATACTAACCATGTTAACTCGAATGAGAGATTAGTTCTATTGGACTGATGAATGTAAGGAATATTTCAAGGAACTAAATATAATATTTTTAATTAAACATATTCATAAATAACAATATAGTGGAGAAGGTCTTTATATATATATATATATTCATAGAATAAGTTATTGGGATGCGTTATTTTGATGAATAATGGTGTTATATATTCTCATGAAAATTGACAGTTTATGAAAAAAATTACCCAACTCTTGATTTGGAGATAACTTTGGTAATTGTTTTCATTAATGATATAGAGGAATTACCATTATATGTAGGGGTGTGATATATATACTACTCATAATATTTTAATTTATACAATCACATCGAAGGGGTTGAATATGAACCAAATAATATAGTTGGAACAACTGAATGTTTATGACTTCTCGATACATTACTAGATTGGAAAAGTGAAAAAGGTGGCTGATGCATTGATTTTAAAGAACCATTCTATAATTTATTATGAGGATAAAAATATCCAATAATTTTTTATTTTAAAATGATGTATATGTAAATATGAATGGATGGTAGAAATATTATATTTCCCAAGTGAGTGTTCAACCATCTATCCATGTGAAGAAGGAAGAGACATAAAAGGATAATGTAGAGCATTAGAATAAAGTTGAAAATGTTCCTTTGTTAAATATTAAATTTATGGAATGATATGATTTATAAATATTGTATTTGTTCTATCCATTAACTATTTTTAGATGGATCTATTAGTGGAAGCTCATAGTTCTTCGTTGTATATTCATTATAAAATTATAGAGATGTATAGTGGTTTGAAAGAGTATTTCTGGTAGGATTTAATGAAGATAGATTTTGAAAAGTTTGTGTCTCAGTGCTTGGTATGTCAAAAATTTAAGGATGAGAGAAAAAATACTAAGGGGATGATACAACCATTACCAATAGTAGAATAGAAATGGGAAAAATCACCATGGATTTTGTATTGAGACTCCAAAAGACATATAAAGTCCATAATTATATACAGCTTGTAGTTGATCTCCTTAAAAATTCATCACACTTTATTTCTATCAAATAATATTTTTCTCTATATTTTTATTCCATGATATACATTAAAATAGTTCTAAAATTACCTAGAGTACCATATAATACTTCATACGATCGATATCTGATGTTAACCCCAAAATTTTTATTTATATGTTCCCTAATAATTTGGATATAATTTAATTTTTAGAATATTCTATATTTCTAAGAAACATTTTCATTCAGAGAGAAAAATTGAAACCCTAGATAATATGATATAATATTCTTATATGAATTTCAATGGTGTTTTATATCAACACCATCCTCTAGATCAGTATTTTTACAACAATATATTTCACATGAGAAATCATATAGATTTTTATGAATCCCTCTATGGAAATAAGTGTAGAATACTAATGTTTTGTTATTAATTTAGATGAATAATACTATTGGGACCTAAGATTTCTAATGAAATGGTAGAGTGTTTTTCATCCATTTAGAAATAGATACATGCAATAAAAAGTCAATATAATGTTTATGTGGATAATTGTTAATATTATTTGGAAATTGAAGTTAGTGAGATGGTGTTTCTATTAATTCATCCCTATAATAAGGTTACGATATTCCAAATGGGGGGAAATATAGACCTAGATATATTATCTAATTTGAGATCATTGATTGAGTTGTGATATGGGCTTATCACACATTACATCCACTAAAACTCTCCTAATTTCTAGATATGTTCCTTGTATATCTCTAAATATGTACATACCTAACTCATCATAAGTACTAAACATAGAAGTCGTACCACAGGTGAAATCACTTTATAATGAGGAACAACTGCTGAAGGCACTGGATCATAGAGATAAAGATCTATGAAACAGTATCACTCAAGAGGTCAATGTTACATTTTGAAACAATCAATTTAAAGATTCTATGATGGAACCTAATGATATTTTGAGGTAAAAGAAACCTCATTTTTTATTAGAGTGAAGGATATGGAGGAAATTGTAAGAGGGTAGAATTTAACTCTATGTGATTTTATGAATTATATTATTTTAAAAAAATTCATTTCATCAATAGATTATGCTACACACAACATCATGTATTAAAATATCACAGTATACTATTAATATTATTCCTTAAAACATAAAGATTATAACCTATATATTATACTTGGATGTATGAATATGAAAAAACACATTTTCAATGATATTTATAATAGATTTAGATAATTAAAATATATTGATAAGTAGGTACTTTATTTTTTAGCATCATTATATACTACGAAAATACATTTCTTATAACAACCTGATTTTCACTGATTTTCAATAATAAATAATAAAATTATTTATTTACTAATTATAAAATTTATTTGTAAAAAAATGAATTTTCGTTATCAAAATATTAAAATAATTATGGAATGAATTTTTTAGATTTTTTAGGAAAGTTTAAATTTTCAATTAATAGGTAAAAGTACTGATTTAAAAAAACATCCATTTCATTTCAAGTATTTTAAAAGAAAAAAATATATTTAAATGGTTTAAATGTAAAAGGAGATAAATTATATTATTTTATATCTCTATTAGTTTATTGTAATCAATGTAATACTGAATACGTTATAAATTTTTTTTTTATTTTTTTAAAATATTTTTATTTGGAAATCATATTTTTATCATGTCAATTTGATTAATATTTACTAAGATTATTGTAATTATTTACCATTAATTTGAAAAAATTGTTCCAAGTTTTTACTCAAAATAATTAAAATTATATAATAATATCAAATTAATTAATGTTTGTAATGAATAGTAAAAATAGTATGAATTATTTCCCAATTCAAAGGTTAAAGCATGTGTACTGGGGGTTAAACAGAAAATATAAGGGTCCAAATGACCTAAAAATAACCCAAATTTCCATTTTCATTCCATTTTATTCACTTATATAATTTATGGATTGATAATTATCTATTTTTTGAGCATTTTGGAATGTGAAATAGATCATAATTCCCTTTTCTTTTCAAGAAATCCTTATATGTCCTCAAACCCCTTAATAGTGGAAACCCCCTCTCAATGCCTATTAACAATACAAAAGACTTTTATTTATTCTAGTACCTTCTAAAATAATTTTATACACTTCCCTTGAAACATACTTGTGGACATATATTTATTATGAAACAGTCTTATGAAGGCCATTTCTGTTGACCTAAAGAGGTTGGCCAAGGAAAATGTATCATTCATAATAGGGATTTTTTATTTCATTTCATCTACCTCCTCTGTCATATATTAAGAAACTACTATGATTTAGTAATATATTTATATATTGTATAATGATATGTTATAATTTTATTGGAATAACCTCCATCCATATCATCTTTTATGAATTTTGAAATGAAATTGGTAGTCGTGTGTTTGGGGGCATTTCTTCATGCCAAATGACAGAATTTATTATGAATCACCACCTCTCACAGGTGAATATAATAACAAATATAACATATTTATATGAAATTTATGATATATTTTTCCTTATGTAATTTTTATATAAAATATAAAATCTTAGCTTCTAATATTTTGGAAAAATATAATATTTCTCGATTATAAGTTCGGACAGCAGCTCACCTGAAGGGATGTGATATGTTTTCATTTTATTTTTAAAATGATGGAATTATTGATATATTTAGTTTATATGTATTATATATATTATATAAAACTATTATAAAGTTTATATATTATTTTATTTTAATTCATTCTATCCTTCAATGAAATGTAACCATCATCATTTGTAAATACAACTTATCATCTCCCTAAACGGTGTAATTTAATGTCTATCTATAATTTTTATTTAATAATAAAAATAAATATATTATGGATATATATCATATTAAAATAATTTTACATATTATGAATATGATATAATCAAAGTCAATTTTTAAGGACCAAAACTATTAAAGAAAAACATTCATGAAAAATAAAGCGGTTATCACCTATAATAGGAATTTAAATATAGAATTGTTAAGAAATGGGTGATATATATATATAAGAAAATTATATACAGTGTGCTAAATATTATTTTGGTTATAATATATATATATATATATATATAATAAATTTTTATTTATTATACATGAGCCTCGAATGTGTATCCATAAATTTGAGGCATGAGATAATAGATTTCTAGTCTCAATTTAATTTATAGGAGACATATACCATATTCACCACTCATATATATATTGTTGTCTATATAATTTAAATTTTTCATTTTTTATAATTATTTTAATTATTTTAATTTTATTTATGGTTTCAAATAATATTGATCTTAAATGGGTCTTACGATTCAAATGTATCAGAAAGGGTAAGATATTTTTGTCTCGCTTATATTTTTGTGACACCATGCCTTATGCACCACATGTTTTTTATGTGTTTTATATAATTACCTTTAATTTATTTTATTATTATAATAATGAGTATTTAATTATAGGCATATACATACAATATTATTTATTTCATGGGGTGTATGATTCAAATGTGACCAAATTGGAAAATGATTTATGTAATAATACTATTGTTTATTAAGATTGTTTTTATTGAGATTTGGATAATGAAATATTATAGTATACATACAATTTCTACTCTTAAATTATTAAACATACAAAAATCATTTTTTATGGAATGTGGCTCAATGTCTCTCCATTTTTGAAATTCCTTTCTCATCCATATTCGTGTTTTCTAAATATATTTCAATTGTTTTTTATGAATATATAATTATTTTTAAATAATTATTTACATATTTTTTAATTATTAACAAATGGTTGAAAAGTAATCTTATAGTCATTATTTGAACATGGTACTTTTTAATTTTTTATAAAAATGTGAACGAGATCTTTTTTTTAAAATATATTACATGAACGGTATTTCATGTTTTTGTGAACAACCAATTATTTAAAACTTAAATTATAATTTTTTAAAATTATTTCAATATTTTTTACTTTATTTTTGGTGAATTTTCATATTTTAAATGTGTGATTTCAAAATAGAAAGCATATTTTCCTCAAGAGTGTTTTAATGACATTTTTATATTATTTTTATTCATCAATGGTAGCATACATCGATGTTTATTTTTACTTTCTATGGTTATGATGAATAAATTCTATAAATATCCTTTCTCTATTTAGTTTAATATTATAAATAAAAGACATTTATAAATCAAATTTCTTTTCCATGGGTTATGCTATGATTAATTGTTTATGAAACTCGTATACGTTTTTATGGTCTATTACAAGATGAATGTTTTATGATCTTATATAACAAAAATTTATGGATTTTGTGATTAGTGGGAACTATATATACATAAAATACAATAGATAAATATAGAACTCATATGAAAATTATGTTATGAACACACCTGAGTACATGTTCATAATGTAATGATTGGACCTCATTTCATGTCCAAAAATGATATTTGTTGACCTTGTTTCATGTCCATAACTATATGCATGGACTTTTTTTCATGAACATATTTTTATGTGATTGATATATTGTAGATAACAAAATCCTAGTATCTGGGATATGGTGTATAAATTATAATAATGGATTATGATACAAGGAATCTATTTTTAAGGCAAAAAATAGTTTATTACTATAGGTAATCTATATACTTACTTGAGCCCTTCATTACATTTGAAATAAAAATTACAACAAAATTTTTTATTCAATAAATGAATTGTTCACACAAGAAAATACATGAATATATAAAATTTTACATTACATGTATTTCTTTGAAAATAATGAAAATAAGGGTTAGAACAACTGACATGTAAGGGTTATGTATAGGGGAAGTTATAATTTTCTAACAAACCTAATCAACATAGAAAGGTAAATAACATAACATTAATTTCATTTAATAAATATAATTATTATCATTAATAGATAAATAATAATCAATATGTAATGGAAAATAATTAAAAATACCTGTGATTTAATAAATATATTGAAAATAAAATAAAACAAGACATAATATCATTGTGAAAATATCTTGGATAATAATAACATAATTCTTAATGAAGGAAATTATTAATTATTGAATTCCATGATCCTAGTAATTAGGATATATCTACCCTTAAGACCTTTAATAACATGGTTTAAATATCTATGTAGAAAGGATTTGGTTTTCCAAATATTTATTTATCATCAAGACCATTTAAAAAATATTTTAAAAAAACTATGTATAAATTCATAGTGTTTTGCCAAAAAAATTTATCTCATGAGAACTAGTCTTTATAAATGGATTTATATAGATTTTCTCTATATTTAATATCATTTCTAATACATTTCTCATATATTTGATAACTGATTTAATTTATTAACAATATCCCTTGTCATAAAGTATTTGAATTAAGTAAAATATATGGGTTTATTAATATTTTCCAAGATAAACATATAACATCCATTGTAAAAATTTTATGTAAAAATTGAATTCAAATATATAAATTATAATATCCATAATTAAATAATATTTATATTTATGATAAATTTAATTTCCAATGAAAAAATTGTTAATATAAGTGATAGTTTCAATAGAAAGTTTACAATCACTATATAAAGTGATATTTTACTATTGATTTACCGCATCGTAGTTTCC
The DNA here is from genome assembly GCA_963277665.1 of Viscum album. Lineage (NCBI taxonomy): Eukaryota > Viridiplantae > Streptophyta > Magnoliopsida > Santalales > Viscaceae > Viscum > Viscum album. The sequence continues at coordinate 1,677,297,204 of OY728143.1, read as the reverse complement.
AATTTAAATCCTCTTGGATGAAATGATTCAAAGAGGGACATATAATAATATAATTTATGAATACATAATGATATTACATTTCAACGGGGTAATTATAAACATTATATAATATAGAATTGGTGTATAATGAAAAATAACTCCCGATGGAATGTAAATTGAGACTAAATCTCTTACTAGTTAGTAGTAGTAATTCCAAATTAACATTGATAAAAAAAATTCAAATAAAAGAATAAAATACCATAATGTTTGATGAAATAATTTTATTAAATATTTAATTATAAGGGTATATACATTCTAAATTAAATTTGTGTATAACATACAAATGTAACTTGATGAAAGAAAATTGAGACAGAATCACTTACCTAATGCTTCCGTTTAGTTTAATGTGATTTCACATCATATAAAGTCATTTTAAACATTTTATTAAATTATTACAGAAGAAGAATAATTTTTATAGTCTAATATAGGATCCTTTTAAAAAAACTTATCACCCTTCCTTTAATAATCTTTCATCTTTTCCATTTTTTCTGGTGTTAACATTATGGTTTTCTGATGTGTCTTTCATCATAAAAGATCTAGTTATTGCATGTAATATATAGTTATATCATATATAGAATAATATTTTTTCCATAAATATAATATTTTTATATTAATTATAATTTTAAAACCAATAATGAATTATGGTTATAGAAAATGAAGTATGTTATGTTAATGGAGACGGTATGTCATATGTACGCGTGGGTAACTTTTCCATTTTTCGATGATTATTATAGAAAGGAGTTATGTAATATTTTATCTTTCTATAATTATCATAATATAATATTTAATATATTTTTATTCAAATATACTAATATATATCATTCATGTGGTCAGGTTATGGAAAAATAGTCTCATCAATTCGTGAAGGTGGTAGTCCACGCATATACGATTGATGTTATCATCTTTGAGTGAATAGTTAAGAAATAATATGATATATATTTTATTTAATGATTGGTAAAATTTAATTAATATAATATTTAGGTAATTTATATCAGATATAGTCTTTAAAGTTATCCTTATCACCTTCAATGTGTAGTGCTAGTGAAAGACGAATCATATCACTTCGCGAGGAAGTAGTCGCCAAACACACGAGCACCGTTATCTTGTCCCCTACAAAACTAAATGTAGAAATATATGTATGATATAATGAATATAGAGGTATATTTATTTTATAAACATAATATATGTTTTTTATATCCATAAACATATTTAACTATGAGTGGAGATAATGAAAAAATTAAAGACATTGGTCCATGAGGCAGTAGTTCGTTGTACATATGAAGAATGATTTAATAACCAATTTGATGGATATGGAGATGGTTTTATATCATGATATTATTATAAAAACATCATATTAAATGCAATATACAAATTAAATTATTTCATCATGTTTTAAAATGAATTTATATATGTAGATAAAGAAATATAATAAATATACTCATTGAAGAACATTACCTCTTCTTCAGGTATCATCCTTATGTTTTCCACAAATCCCTCATATGATATATTTCCACAAATAAAAGATGTATAGGATTATAGGATGATTTTTTAAAGTTATTAATGCATACCATGGTAAAAAAAAATAGTATATAAGGAGTGAATAATAGTGGAGAGGGGTGACCTTTTATAAGTGTGGTTAGTGGGACACATGGAATTTTTTGAAAGGATTTAATCATACCCTCCATTTTTATCATTTCAAAATATTCCAATATTGTACATTATAAAACCTAAAAGATATATGTTGGAAATATTTCTATAAAATGGATGTTTTTAAGGTTGGTTAGAGATTTTTTACCATTATATTCTTAGACTATCCCATAGTAAATCCCTCTTTACATTAGTTGTGGTAATTATTTTTTGTTGTTTACACTAATGGTTTATCTAAAAAAGTAATTTTACCATCTCTTAAAATATATACTATGATTATTTCAAATATAGAACCTAATTATAAAAATTAAATTCATATTATTTTCATAATTTAATTTAAATTTAATCTTACAAATGTGACTAGAAAAAAGGGGCTTAAAGGGAATATTTAAAAAAATTTATAGGGTTTTTATATCATAATTAAATATAAAAATTATTCAAATTTCTTAAATATTAATAATTTATATATAGTTAAAAAAATTTCATTCAAAAAATTTAAAATATAATTTAAATTAGAAGGTAGTTTTCAATTACAATCCACAATTCTTCACAATTCATAAAAAAATTATTCTTCATAGAAAAATCCCATAATTCAGCAAAAGATAATTTTCTTATTCTAATTTAAAATTTTAATATAAGTTTTTACATATAATGTTTTTAAAAATGGTTAAAATTAATTTTAAATTAATTTTTAAAAGGGTGACGAAACCATCTGTTAGATAAATTTATTTTTTAGATAACATTTATTTTTTTATTAATTTTTTATTATTATTTTCATAATCAATAAATAAAAATTGAACATTTTTAAAATATATATTTTCAAAATTTAGGTAATCTCATTCATAACCTGATTCTATCTTCTATGTGATAAATATACCATTAATTAATAATATTCTAATAATTTATATGTTTTTTTAAAACACGGTGTTGTGTGAAACACAATATAAACTTAGTGTTTCATGAAATGGAACAAAAAATAAATGTTTCATGTAGCATAATATAAACATAGTTTCCATTTTTATGAAATATATTAAAGAGAATTAATTTATTTAAAACTAATTTTATCATAATGTCTTGTGGTGTTATATTTTATTCTATGTCTAGAGTTGTGTGATGCGTACACAATCAAATACAATATTCTTATTTTTTAATTTAAAAACTACATGTTCACTCAACATTAAATAAATTTCATACATAAAATTTAAACATGACCAAGGTAATAAATTTTTTGACATATGTTAATACCATTTTGGATAAAACCACATCATAAAAGTGTTAATAAAACATCCTCTTAATAAGATTGAAATGGAAGTATGAGTGTTATGATGAATAACACATAAGTAGATTTCTAAATAGATGAAATTAAGTTGTAGATGAAAACAGGGACATGAAACAAAGGGATAAATAATTAAATAGATTAATTGAGTCCATTTATCAAATGTAAGAGAATGATTTATTTAAATTTAAGTTCCTAAAAACCATTAATAGTTGGTGATTTAAAAGCCCAACTAATTCATCACATATGAATATAATAAAAAAAATTCAATATCCTTATCCTAATGTTTTGGAATTATTTTTCTATATTTTATTATATGAAAAAATACTTACTCAATATGTTTCTATGATATAATCATAATTTATTCCACCGGACTTGATTTAATCAATATCTATTTCATAAATTTATGCTATTAATGAATATCTGTAAATGAATTTTTTTGCATGAGGTACTAGAATTTCCTTTCCAGGGATCCTAATATCCAAAAAGAATGAAAATTATTTCCTCCATTCTCCAAATATTTACTAAAACTAATATTGTTATCATAAGTTATCCAATATGCATAAATATCTATACAATGAAGTAATAAATTTAGCTTTAAATCCTCATAAAAATGACACTTAAACTTTTTCAAAAATGGTAATCCTTCTACACCATTTAGAAGATCATGATCCATAACTTTTGATATAAGGTCACATTATTTCTGAAATTAAGATATCATTAATAACCAAAACAATATGATGTAGAACATAATTTTTACATACCAAACATGTATATACATTCAATATATATTCTCTTGAAACAAGGTATAAACATTAATTACAATAAAAATGTATTGAAATATATCTTTATTCCTTATTCCTTATGTAAAACAAAGAATTTTGGATATATTCCTTAAATCCAAAAATGATGTAAAATACATGAAGCATAATCAACATTATCAACAAATCACTGATGAATTCCAAGGTAGTCATGATTATCTTATTTAATTTATCCAATCATTCATATATTTATGATAACATAATTATATTATCTTTAATAATTTATTATTTGTTATCATTACCAGAATAATTTTTTTTCGAAAAATTCTACCTTTCCATTAAATCTTTTTTTATGGTCACCGGTACTATTAAACATACACTTTAAACTCCTAAATGAAAAATTAATATATTATGATCACTATATATTTCCAAATTCATCAAACCAGGACATCATTATTAAATTACTTGACTCACATAATTAATTAATCCAAAGATAATTTCATTAATCATTCCAGTTCATCAATTTAAATATCAAAGGCTTGACCATAATCCATAAAAATATTTTGAGGTATATTAGATTGACACTTGAGAAATTGAATTTTGGTGTGCCCAATCTCTATATTGGAGAATCATTTTACACTGAAATCCTTTTTCATAACCATTAAATCATAATAGTAGTATACTTTCTATCCACACATGTAGATAACTCAAATTACTTTTAATCATGTAACAAGTTGTTTAATTCTGCAATTATCCTAAATAAGAAAATCATTCTTTCCTATTTTCCCATTATCTATATTTTCCCCTACAATACTCTTATTCTCATTTTATTCTCATGTAGCCATAATACATATAGAATTCATTCATTATCTTGTTAGCATATGATAATATGACACCATATGATGAGAATGTTTTGTAGCCTTATTCCCTCTAAAATATTGGCTTAAACCCATCATGTAAATTATCATTCATACTCTATAGAATATGTGCAATGATTGGGTTCATTTATTCTATTGGATCCATTTCTAAATTATATAAAACACATGATTATGTCATATCATTATGAAACATAATGTATAATACAAAAATAATAATATATTTAACATTGATTGAAATATTTATACATAGATAATCTAATAATAATTAAATTTTATTCTCTGGGATATATATATTTCAAATCCATCATAAAAGTTTATAAATAAAATGTGAATTATCCTAAGAATATCACATGGCTGTGTCAAACCATGTACAACATAAGGCCCATTGTTGGGAACGATGTGATGATCTTATCAAGACCAATACACATTTTTGGTGTAATTACCAATAGTTATATATCAATTAGAACCACGAACACCTGTAGTATCCAGAAAGGGATGTATTGAATGGAAAACCCGTATAATCAGTTCCCAATAAAAACATTAGGATGTCCTCCAATACATATCCTAAAAGCACATAAAAGGGAAATGTTTTCCAAATCTATTTTTTACTGAATGTAGTTCTCAGGTTTTCTACTAATCTTCCTTTGATACCAACTATATATATATCAACACCCTAGTTTCCATAGGCTAGTGTTTGCATTATTATATGCATGTTATATATATATATGTAAACATATCACAGAGGACTAAATTGTTTAGCACTCTTTGTATATTATATACATACTTTAATCATGAGTTATATTAGAAAATAAATATTACAACTTATTGTTTTGTGTGAAAGGATTATTACCACATGAATATCATTACAAATCAAACATATTACACTTTTTTGATTAGTTGGATAATAATAGAAACAAGTGTGATCTCAAAAGAATAATAAGGGTAAAGTATAATATAATCTATTGTGATCATTAAGAATAATTTGTATGGGACGGTAAATAACCGAACAAACATTCCATTTAATCAATATCCTAAGTATAATTACTAGATATGGAATAATAAATATAGTAATGCAAATAACTAATAAGACATGAAAATTAATCTATAAACTAAAAAAGAAATGCATCTAGACATAATTTAATTTTGAAAATATCTGAGATAAGAATAACTGAATCTTTAAGGAAGGAAAGATTTAATTGTTAGATGCCATGATATTAGGCATCATGATACCGCAATATTCAAAACCTTCCTAATGAAGGTGTAAAAATAATAGGAAAAATCCAATCTATTTTACCAATTATTTCTCTACTATCAAGACATTTCACAATATCTATTAAAAATATTGTGTAGAAACTCATAGGGTTTGACTAATTAATTTTGTCCCATGAGACCAACTAAAATAGATAGAAGATTTATATAAATGATCCACCCAGTAATTTCATGCCCAAATATTTATGAATATATCAAATAATTGATTTAATTTAGAAATATCGTACCTTATCCTTAAAAATCTATATTGAGTAAAATGTACATATTAAACAAATTTTCCACTAATAAACAAATAACATTAAATATTAGAACCATATAAAAAATGATATTCATTTTAGGGAATAATCATATCCATCATAAAATAATAAATATATTTAAGATAAATTTGATTTCTAAAGAAAAATGACTAAAATTAGTGATCGTTTTAAAATAATTTTAGCAATCATAATGGAATGTTAGATTTAACAATAACGTTTACCACTTGGTAATTTTCTGGTCAAATCCCCTTAAATAAAATAAAAAAAACTGGAACATAGAATAACCAGAATTGTAAATTAATATGGATACAAAATGTTAAATGTATATTATATACACCACGTAAAAGTTAATTGGTTATCAATAATAAATAATTATCAACAGAATATAAATAGAAACAAAATCCCTTACCATGAGGTAATATTCCTTGTAATTCCAATTAAATGAACTGATTCAAATTGAAAAATAAAATACCATGAATTATGATTTATTCATGATATTATATGTAAAATATATAATTAATAAACTACATTAATGAAATTTGTGCATTACATTTAAATGTACCTCAATAAAAGTAAATTCAGATTGAATTTTTTACATCCTGCTTCTTTTTGCATGAACATGCATTAACCTCAATTATAGTCATTTTAAACATGTTCTTAAATTATAAAATGATAGTAATAATATTTTTAATGTCATATAAGGTCCTTTTATAACATCTTATAACACTTTAATAATGATTCATTATTTTCATTATTTGGGATGTTAATTGTAGTTTTTTCTTATTCATGTCTAGTACTGAATGTTGATGTTCATGTACATGTTATACATCTCAATAATAATAATAATAATCATAAAATATTTATAATATTAGTATATAAATTATATTTTTATTACCAATAATTAATTTTTTTTAGGAAAAATGAAATACATTATGTTCATGGAGACGATGGGTCGTACGTACACATGTGTTCTGTTTCCATTTTTCAATTATCATTATAGGTAGAAGGAAATAACTATTTTATATTTCAAAAAATATTATATATAACATATATATAATATTATTTCATTAAATATATGTATATAAAAATATATATATCATATATGTGGTGTTGTGATGAAAATAGATTCACATCACTTTGTGGATGTTGTAGTCCACATATTCAAGGATGATGTTATCATCAATATGTGAGTGAAAATATAAGAAATAAAATTGTAAATATTTTTCTATTAATAATTATAAATATTTCGTTAATTTAATAATTATTTCATGTATATCCCATAGAAACATTAACCTTAACTTAATCACAATTCATATAATGCTTCAGTGAAAGATGAATAGCATCACATTGCATGGCAGTAGTCCATCGTACACTTGAGAGGTGTTATCATATAACCAATAGAATGGAATGTAAATTATATAACATCATATAATTACTATATAAGTTTAATTAAGTTATAAATTTACTATATATACTTTATATCGATCATCACGCCCATCCATGAGATGTTGTACTGGAAAAATTAATGACATGGATTTGTGAGGAAGTAGTCCATCGCAAACAGAAATAATGATTCCGTAACACACCTGACAGAATGTGATTTTGTTTTTATCATGAAATTATTATAACTAAAAAACTATATATGTATTATTACCATTATATAATTTCCCCATGTTTTAATTAAAATTTAATGAGGTTTAAAAGTAAATAAATTTAAGTCTCTCATTGAAGAACATTGTATCTTATTTGGGTATCCTTCTTATGTTTGCATAAAATCCTTCATATTTTATTGTTATTCCTAATATAAGGCATCTCGGATAATATAAAAAAAATTGTATTTCATTTGGGTCAGTATTTTCCAATATAAAGTTCATCAATGTGGTTATGAATAGATTATAGGGGTGGTCTTCTATAAGTGAGTCGAGTGGGACACTTGTAATTGTTTTAAAATATTCCACCATACCCACGTTTTTATCATGAAAAAATATTAAAATAGAAAATTATATAAACTATAAGATATAAGGTGGAAATAAATCCATAAAATGGGTGTTTTAAAAGTTGGTATGTCATTTAATACCCTTATCTTCTTAGTTTAATTACTCAGTCAATCTATTTTTACATTCACCAAGGTAATTACTTATTACTGTTTTCAATATTCATTTTGGTCAAAAATTATATAAAAATTATTATAAATTATAAATAAATATGATTCCAAATATGAAATTTATTTTTCCAAATTAAGTACTCTTATGTTGAAATATTTAATTTGAAATTAATCACATATATGTAATGATAAATCTTTTTTTAAAGACATAATGTTCCAAATTATACAATGTTTTTATATCAAGATTATTTTTGAAATGATTACAATGAACTAAATTGAATTAATTGACATATGATTTATGTTATTTTATTTAAAAAAAATTAGATAGTATTTATATTTTAAAAAAATTTAAAATAAGAGTCGGTTTTCAATTAACATTCAATATTTTTCATTATTCATCAAAAAATAAAGGTTTTTAGGACAATTCCAAAAAATTCATCCTAAACTTATTTTGTAATTTTTATTTAAAATTTGTATTTTATATTTTCAAATATATTTTCTAAAATTGGTAAAAGAATAATTTTAAATTATGTGTGGAAAGCATGATTAAACCGTCATTTAGAAAAATGTAGTTTTTAATAAAAAATTTCTTTTAGTTATAAATGATTATCAATTTATTTATATGGAATAGATAAAAAACTAACACTTGTAATCTATGAATATTTATAATTTAATAAATCTTATTTATTCCCACCATTCTAATATATTAGATATAACCATCACATTTAATAGTAATATTTTAATTGTATATCATGTTTCATTTATACATGTGTTCCATGTGATGCAATCAAAAATCATCATCGAATGTAATGAATATGAAATTCCATGTTTCCTTTGATTGATGTTATTGAAGAGATTGGATCTATTAAAAATATATATATTGAAAAGTTACAGGGTGTTATATCTTATTTTATCTTGGTATTTTGTGTCACATATGTTATTGAATACAATAATAGTTTATGAGAATTTTAGTGTTTTACACTAAGTTATTGTTATTCTCTTAATGAGTGAACTTATTTATATAAATATATAAATGATTGAAATACTATAATACTATTTTTCCCAAAATACTAAGCCTTTATTATTTTTCCACTGAGTATGTTATTTTACTTCTTTATTATTAATGTCCTCTGAAAACAAAATTGTGAAATGTATCAATATTATTATATTTGATATGTAGGCTATGGTTTTGAAATATTAAACTCATTTCCCCATACTCTTAATATCATTTTATGTTAATATCTCACTTTCTTAACCTTACTAAGCATCTGATCTCACTATTTCTTATGTTTCATTTTCCCATGTATAATAATAGGTATAATGAATGACATGTTTAAAATGGATTATAATTATGAAAAAATTAGTTTGATATAATGTGTTTCACTTATAAAATAGTTTTTTATGTATAAATGTTTCAAAAGACACTAATATTTTAAGACAATGATGCATGTTTTTGAATAAATAAATGTACATTATAAATTAAAGATATAATATCTATGTTTTTAAAGACATATGTCATGATACCTATTACACAGATTCAATTCATTAATGATTCCACATATAAAAGTAATGTTACCAAAAAAACACCATTTAGAATAATGTAATGTTACTTTATTAAAATTATGAAATTTATAACACCAACCCTATTTACACATCGAAATTTCTAAAACACAGTTTTTTCAAAACCTATATGTTTTAAAAATACACAGGGGAAATAAAATTTCAGGTTTTATCATTTAAAGTCTCCATATTCCAAAACCTATCATTCACTAAGTATGTATATTTCTGAAATTTAGTTCACAAATCATTGTCCGGTATAATTTAACCCAGAGGTCAATTATATGTTTCTAAAAACTCTTATTTATATTGTACAAAAAATAAAATAATTGTCCCTTATTTATAAATATCATTATTTTCAATAAAACAACTCATGGGTTGTGAAAAATATTCCATACCATGAAAATAATGTAATATGTATAAATTTCTTATAAGAATGTATTAAATATTAATACAACATATTTTGAAATAGATAGAAAGTATGGTTCTTAGAAATGAGGTATTATTTAGAGTGGAGATAAAATTCTTAAATATCATTCATAAAAAATATTTGAGTATATCACAAAATGTGGAAAAAATTTCATGTATTGAAATAGAATCTAATAATGAAAAAAGTATAATTCTAAATAATTTAAATCATGTTACAATGATATAATAAATTATCATTAGTGATTAAATAATTGATCATAATATATATATATACATGAATATAAATAATTGTATAGTGGCTAATAAGGTACATTGAAAAATACTATTTACGTTATTATTTATAATTTAACAAAATAAGTACTCTCATATCTTCTAATTATAATAATATACCTGAAATATGTATCATCAAATAGACCACTTAACTTTATAATACATGAAACAATATATAGAGTAGAATTTAATCAATCGATGTGATCTTTATCCCATGTTCTAAACAATTAACTTTATATCCACATATAATATCACGTCTCCCATCACAATAGTTCCTAAAATGCACAATTTGATGTCCCTATAATCATATGATCTCACAAAATTTATGTTGTCTATGAATTTTCATAGTGTACACCTTAATTCAGCGTACCCATTATTATTTTAAAAAGGGATTCAAAGATCCCATATTACATTGAAATAAAATTCTTATATCTTTTTTTAATTACCAAATCTTGTTGCCCATGAGACACTTGAAATGAAGAATCCCAAGAACAAAGGTAGTTTTCAAATCCACATGGTTTTGTGACTAGAGTCACATTTCATTTTTTAATATTGAGGAGTTGCTTTATTTCATTAAATATATTGGTATTTTGTGACAAGATCTATCTAAGAAAATATAGTGAATTATCCCTAACTTGTTCATTTTTAAAAACCAATAATTAGACTATAATGACTAATTGAAAACATAAAAGAAAAAACTCTTTATGAATAAAATTAGAATGAAATTAAGTATACTAGAAGTAAAAACATAGATAAAAGTTTGTATAACTTGATAAATCTACTATAATCAAATGTAATGTGTGGTGTACCACAACCATACAAGTTAACAAGGTCTACTAATCCAATACCACTTAGATTTTAAATACAAGAACCCATAGTAGCTTCCAAGTAAAAAAACATCCGACAACTATCAAACATATATTCCATACCTAAAATGAAACATGAAAATTTTTGTGTTCACCATGAATTACATCAAAGGTTTGATCATATACATACTCATTAGGGAAACACCAATAAATTATAAGTAGACATATAAACCCCATGTGTATAAATAAACATGTCCACCATTTTAAATAAATATATAAAAACCCGTTTAAAAGATATAATACAAGCATAACAACGATATAATTTGTACATTGGGGATTAACAAGTGAGTTAGTGACTATATAAAAAAAAACTAAATTAGATACTATCAATGTATAAATTAATTCATGACGTCAATAATTGATATGTGAACATTATATTCTTTTTATAAATTCTAGGTTTCTAAATATTATTGGGTAGGTTGTTTCATTGTACCATTTCTAATGTGTTCTGCATAATATTCTTATAACGTGGCATTTAGAAGGAAACCATTATCTCATGAAAGGGGAAATACATATACAAACCTCATCATATTGAATATTAGAAGGGTCATATATTATTTAGGGTGAAACACCCATCCTATTGAACATTTTACATTTAAAGTCCAAAAACATTCTAAATAAAATAATTAAAAATAGAGAAATTATCCTCATAACACTTATACCATGATCAAAAACATATCTCATAAAAACTATACTATATACTTATAAAAAACATTACAACCATCATGTTTGTAGCAACCCAGAACCTAGTATCTCAGATCCAGTTCCTTCTATCATTACATTGGCATAAGATACAAGTAAATAATCCTAATGGAATGATTGGTTTAGTTTTATTTTTATAGTAGATACATAAATGAGTAATACCTTACATTTTGATTCCATAAATTACAACATAATAAAATTTTAATTTATTTTAGAATAACATTATTTATGTCACGACCCGAACAACTGAGGTCCAACCTATGACTACCTTAATCCCGCCTCAAATAAGCCAAGGGATGGTGACCAACAACAAGTATGCATATCAAAAAAATGATAGTAATTAGATTAAAGTACATATACATGTACATGAACACATCTCCAATCCAACATAATTTTGAAATGTAAAACATCTAAAATAATGCATGCATACATCTAACATACCAAAATAGAGTATTATAGTAAAGTAAAAACAATATAGAAGTGGAAAAACAATTCAAAAAAATGTAATGATTCCAACCTTCTACAAGGTTGAGGTCTAAGTGAAAACTATGCTCTTGGTAAACACGTAGGTCATTCAAACTCTAAATACACTCAACTCTCTCCCAATCCTCCCAAGACACTATCAAAAGGGTCATCGCTTACACAATACACGACACGTGTGGGAAAAGACTATGTATGGTTGAGTATAAAAATAATCAGCAGGACACCCTAAAAACACTAAACATGAATAACCATGATTAGTCAGATCAATATAAGATATAAAAATTAATGTATAATATAAAAATCAAGATATACTAAATAAATACACCATTACAGTAGTTGGTCCTAACCAACCGTCAACCACATGATTCTACTCAAATCAATAGTCATTATAAGAGAAATGGCTCTGAAAACCATGTTATCATCATAGACTCTCGATGAACTCATCCGGCTCATTTGGCCCAACAAAAAGATAACTCACTATTCTAAGAATACTTTGATACATAGCTATATGGTTGTAGAGACCCCAAACATGATGTACATAGACATTACATTACTTTTGAGGAATACTAAATACATAACAAAAACAAACATTCAAGGACTGTAATAGTTTAGTGTCTTTGGAAACTTGGAATATAAACTTCTAATTATGTTGAAAGATCTTCAACATCTCCCATAACGAACTTCCCATTTTTGTTTCCTTACCTAAAATATTTTTTTAATCCTGGGGGAAAAGAGAACATAAAAAGGGTGATCTCAAATGCTCTGTAAGGGTAAGCATTGAGAAAATAAAACAAACCATATACATTTGAACTTAAAAAAATGAACATAATGTTTAATCATCAAGATCTTGGGCAATGACATAAAACATGGTAGTACGTAAGGTATAAATCAAAATGGAACATCAATAATGTTAAAATATCATGTGAATAAAACATTTAATTGTGGAAAAACATTATGTACATGATATGATTTCCATAATAGCCAAGGCATTGCTGCCAAGACCATCTTAGTGGAAAAAGTCCCCTACTGAACCGGGTTTACTTGTCGTTCCAGCCCTGTATTACTGAACTGGATTTACATGTATTTCAAGCCATGTCTATATCATGAGATATAAATCTTTACCCAATGCATTGGAGGAAGATATAGGTCCCAACCATCTCATAATTAAATCATTCTTACTTGTGCCACAAGATGAACATAAATCATTCATTATTACCCAAAGTATAAAATAGGTTGCATAAACATCATCCCATCATAACATAATCCATACAAAAAAATGGATATCATTTCCTCATAAGAAAAGTTAAACCATGTAAATCATAGAGAAATTATACTTGAAACATACACATATGAAATAATTCCATCTTATATGGAAAATGGTTTTGATAAAACACTTGAAATGAATTCTTGAGGAAAATATACTTTCTTCTTCAAAATCATTTTCTTTTCACAAAATTCCATGCAATTTTAAATGAAAAAGGATTTTTATGAAAATAGTAAATAAATATTTTAGAGTAATCTTTAAGAAAATAAGGCGTTATGAAACCGTAAAAAATTGTTCATGCCGTATAAGTTAAAAAAACATTATTCTCGTACTTTTGCCGGAAAAGTCAAAAAGGTACCTTGTAACCTAAACAAAAGAAATATTCCTTACATACCATGAAGTAAAAGTCAAAAAGGGTTAAAATGACTTTAAACATACATGAAACCATTTTTAGAAAATAAGGACATGGATGATCAATATAACCCCAGAAAATACTTACGAATAAACTATATCGGATAATAACGAGATTAGAAAAGTTATCCCTTACCTTATGTATGATATGCTTCGTATGTATCCGAAACTCCTGTATAATGATTTAAATAATGTCATTGACTTATTACAGAATCATATTCAATGTTATGATATCATATATAGTTCACTTATGACTTTACATTACCCGTTCTTTTGTAAATTCCATGTTAAAGCACCGTTTTGGGTAAAATAGTTTCATTTATCGTACCTGTTTCGACTTGTTGTTCCTGATATTATTACTTATATCCTGATTTAAATAATTCCAAAATGTAAAAAATTATTTATATAATATATATATTCAGTATATAAATATATATTATAGATCGATAAATGGAATGAAATACACCGTTCATGGAGACGGTAGGTCGTACGTACGCATGAACGCTATTTTCGTTTCCTTATTGAATTGAATGGAATTAAGTAAATGAAACATATATGTACATAAATACTGTATCATTATTGTGTAATATCTTTCATTATTATTTATTATATACATACTTTATAATTATACTTTAATGGTTAATCATGTAAAATTAATCTCATCGCGTTCGTGGAGATGGTAGTACGTATATATGCACGAGCGATGATATCGATCCCATAATTATTAAATATATTTGGTGTGGATGATATAATATCTAAGAATCAGTATGATGTAATAATTACCATATATATTTATTCTTTACACCATTATACCCATCCAATTATGTTGGTGGTGGGAAAAACAAATTACACCAGGGCGTGGAGACGGTATTCTGTAGGTACGCACATGCAGTGATTTTGTTTTCCGTAGGACGGATAGAAGGTGAAATAAAGTTGTTTCATATTTATAATAAAATATCAGTATATTCTTTATACTGAGTTTTTTACAATATAATTAAACAACTAAAAAAGAATAAGTTGAAGAAGAAAGAAACTTGAAATAATCGGTAGAAGAGATTACCTCTTCTTCGACGTACCTCCTTTAAGATTCTTCTTAGGGAAATAGGGTGGTATTTTTAGAATACGAGAACCTCTATGATATAACTAGATATGTTTAGAATAGTAATTGGTAGGTTTTGGACATTATTCAAGGCTTAAAGGGTGTGAAGAGAAGTGTGAAGGGGTGCCCTTTTTGTAAGAGAGGATAGGGGCACCTTTGGAAACATAAGAAATATTAATTTATAATAAATTCAACACCACATAAAAACCTCAAAAAATAACTCAAATACAAAGATTAGATAATATAGGGTTGTAATATCATCAACCAATAAAATTTATACATGTTGGGAATTTATTTTAAACATTATCAACATGATTTATCCTTATTTAATCTATTTAATTTTATTTGGGGTAATAAGATTATAATATTTAAATTGTTATAAATAATTACTTATGTGTTGTGAATTTTTTAAAATTGGATACTTTATGAAATTTTAGAACATATAAATTTTAATTTATAATTTCTAAATATTTTTTTGATTTTTAAACAAATTTATGTTATGTTATTTTTAGAAAATAACAATAGTGTCAATGTTGACACTATTCATTTATTTGAATTTAAATAAAATCCACACAGAAGAAATGTTCGAATTAAAATATTTAATAGATTTATAAAATTTCATATTTATCTAGAAAATTTGTGTATAACATTAAATAGTTCATATAATATTTATTTTAATATTTTTAAAACCATTTATTTGATATTTCTATTAATAAAATAATTACTACATCGTTTTTGTATAATTATTTAATATACTTATTTGTTGCATAATAATTCAAAATCAAATACTTTAATGAAGATAAATCTCATATATTTCATAATAATACTTTTACTCAAATTTATCATCTTAAAATCACAACATGTAAATTGTTATATTTTTTAAATTATGAAGGTCACAACTTTGGAATCATTTAAAATAAAATAATATAAGTGTCATAATCACCTTTATAAGGATCCAAATGGTTAAAAATTCTTCTACTGTATGATTAGGGTTTATATATACACTAATAATAAGTTTTTTTCATATTTTTTGGCCTTTTGATATGTATTAGAATTTCAATAAAAACTATATTAATGAATTTTCACTAAATAAATAATTTCTGCATCATTAATGTATAAGATAATAAGGTAATTAAATAACTCATAAAAATTACAAATAATATACCACGATAAAGAAAACCATTTTAGATTTAAAATATGTATTTATAACCGAATTTATATTCTGTATAACCTTATATTATAAATACATTAATTATTAAAGTTTGAGTGAGACATATTTCACATTCCCTAAAATAAAATAAACTAAAGGTCTCAATCAAAAACAAGTGGGTTTCATTAGATTATATTTCGACCCAATTATTATTTGGGGAGAAATATAATCATCCAATTATATTAAGACTTGTGTTAGTGTAATTTTATAAAATTATATTTACCCTTAATTACCTGATTTACCTTTAATAATGGTAAATAAAATTCACCGTAGTTACTATTCATAATGCCTAAAAACAAAAAGTTGCTTATTAACATAATTTTTACCTACTGATTCCAGTTATGGAATCCATTTTTCTAAATTCAAATCACAGATATTGCAAAAATTAATTTAAAAATATTCCCGCTGTTAAGAAAATGAGTTTTAAATGTTAAAACATTGTAAAAGATTGAAAATTTTTTACTTATGAATTCATTGTAAAATCACTGCTAATGACATACATTATATTAAATGGTAAATATATATCCTATTCAAACATTAAAACCATTAGTTATTATAATTTAACCATATAAATTATTATGATGAAAAAAGTTGTTTTTAATTAAAATATAGTGTGTTTTTACTATTCATTAAAATATGAAAGTTATAAAAATAATAAGAAAATTTTATCCAAATTAATTTTTAAATCATGATTCTAAAAAAAATTTATTTTGTAAAATTGAACTTATAAACATGTCAAAAACTATATTTAATGTGGGTGCTCCATCAAAAGGCGGCAAAACTGCATTTTTTAAAAAATACATATTTTACCCGAAAACAATTATTTTGTTCTCATACCATGTTCTAGAAAATGTGTAAGATGAATAATAATGTAATAAAATTCAAAATTTAGTTAATAATATTCATAACGGTATGTTTATAATTATATTATTACCATATATTGTTGTTTAGTAAAACCTGGTATTGCATACTACACACGTTATCGAGGAAAGTCACGATTGCGTGTAATGCAAGCCCAGAATAGTGTTGTGTATATTTCAAGCTAATACAGTGTTGTGTATAGTACAAGATAATATTGGTGTACCATACAACACAATACATCAATGAAATTAAAAAAAATATTTCTTATAAAATCTCATGGTGTTACATTCTACCCCCCTAAAAATGATTTTCGCCCTCGAAATTCGTCAGGGTAATTAATGGTTTACTAGATTAATGATTCTTTTATAGAAACCCACATCATAGAAAGGAATACTAAAACATAATTTTAAAAAGTGGAGTATGAAATATAACTTTTACCCAAATTAACTCATCACTAGTTTTCCATATAGGAGAACATAGGTGAAAATATGTATATGGATGAAAAATCTATTCGTCAAGGTCTGCTGGAGAGTGGTAGAGAACACGGCTATGAAAAAGACAACATCACATACCCATAAATTTGTGAAGATCTAAGGTACAATCTAATTCATCATATATGAGGACACTAGGAAAACATTTTTGGTTTTCAAGATCATTTCCCTAATGTTGAAAAATTTGAATTAGAAGAAATACTTACTTTATTACGGTACAATCTCACCATTGTTCGTGCCTTGAACAATTTCCACTTCATCTCTTAAAGAAATGAAGTTGAATTTTTCATTCTTTAAGTGTTAGAAGTTCATGTGATAGAATGATGGGTCATTCCATCTGTCTCAAACAAAAGTGTAGAAGAAGTTATCAAATATACATAAGTCCATATATGGTGAGGTAAATCGTATATGATTCAAAAAATGGACTTATACTTCATCTATCATACCGCTTAATAAAAAGAACTAGTTTCTACTAACTAGGGACTTCTTATAGGCTAGTGGTAGGCGATAAAGTCATGTCGCACTTCGGTTGTGGGTTCGATTCCCACAGCCTAGTCCGACGGGATGGGTTGTCTCCCATCCTGCAGGTTGTCCTTTTTCTAAAACTACATTATTATAACATCCATCAATAATATCAAAAAATGTTCTAGACATAACGATACTATATGATGACAAAATTAATCCATTCCAATATTTAGGCTTATTCAAAATACATCCATCCAATCTCATAATATATAGAAAACAATTACTTGAAAGATCACATAACAAGAACGTGAATACCATCATTTATCCCAAATATATCTTGTTGATCACATTACAAACATGTGAATACCTTAATCATGTATTCTCTTGAAACATAAATTACCATAGAACCTTAGTGAAAACATGAATGCTGTCAAATGTTATCTCTTTCCACATACCAAAATCCCAAAAAAAATTTATACTCAAACCATGATATCACTTTGTCCTTATATTAGTCATGAGCTCATTTCATTTTTTTTCTTTATCCTTTCATAATGTGCATATCATCTACTTTCCAAAAATATCTAAATAACCTTTCATGGTTACCGGTACCATTCAACATATACTTTCAAAAACATATGGAAAAACAATAGTGTAACGATCCTTAGACGTCTCTTTATCCCATAGTACCATGAGATTACATATACAACATTACTCTTGATAAACATGTAATCATTCCACTACCTTCTTAAACCATTGACCGAGCTTCCTCATTTTATTCCTCAACACTTCTTTCATCTCGTATATCATTTGTAGTCTCTTTATCATCAACAACATAAATACTACCCATACGACCATACTAATTCTCTTCATGAGACATTCCCTTAGGGAATTGGTTTGCATAATTCCCATACATTCCACATTTAAAAAATTTAACCATTTTTAATGTCTTAGCAATACCATTATCCTTGTCCATGGAGTTAACTAAACCTTTTCCTTTACAATTATTGGCTTTGTGTCCTTCTTTTCAACAACCAAAGAATCTTCCAGTTTCTTTGAAACATTCTCCATGATGCCTCTTCCCAGATTATTTACATGAGGGAAATTGAACATTCTTTCCTCTATGATCATTATGAAACTCCATCTTTCTCTTATTAGCTGAGTCGGGAAACTTACCAAAGTTGTAATTATTGATCATATTATGATATTTTTTATGAGGAATAATAACTATATGTGGAACTCCCAATCCAATTTCATTTGGTTTCTCATGAATAATATCATTCCATTTTCTATCATATCCTCTATTATCATGAATCCTCCTATTTCCAGCCATATTCTAAAACCCCAAAAAAATAGTGTGGGTGGAAAAAATTATAATCATGGGGGAGTAAATTCAATATCTAACATCTTAGGTTTAATTCTAATATCGTTACCATAATTCTAGGACTATAACATATACATATAATTTTCTTTAGATACATCCCCAGACATACCTTATAAATATCTCTAGGGATTTCACTAATGTTTTCGCATCCTAGTTTCCAAAGGTTGACTAAACCTTCCCTCTGATACCAACTGTAGAGACCCTTAACATGACGTACATAGACATTACATTAATTTTGCGGATTACATAATACATAACAAAAACAGACACTCAAGGACAGTAATATTTTAGTGTCTTTGGAAACTTGGAATATAAACTTCTAATCATGTTGAAAGATCTTCAACATCTCCCATAACGATCTTCCTCTTTTTGATTCCTTACCTAAAAACTTTATTTTAATCCTAGGGGAAAAGAGAACGTAAAAAGGGTGAGAAAAAATTCTTAGTAAGGGTATGCATTTAGAAAATAAAACAAACCATAGACATTTGAACTTAAAAACATGAACATAATGTTTAAACATCAAGATCTTGAGAAATGACATAAAACATGGTAGTACATAAGGTATAGATCATAATGGAACCTCAATCATGAAAAAATAGAATGTGAATAAAACTTTTAATTGTGTAAAAACATTAAGCACATGATATTATTTCCATAGTATCCAAGGCATTGCTGCCAAGATCATCTTAGTGGACAAAGTCCCTTACTTAACCAGGTTTACATGCCGTTCCAGCCCTGTATTGCTGAACAGGATTTACATTACATTACAGCCAAGTCTATCTCATTAGATATAAATCTTTACCCAATACATTGGAGGTAGATATAGGTCCCACCCATCTCAAAATGTAATCATTCTTACTTGTGCCACAACATGAACATAAATCATTCATCATTACCCAATGCATAAAATGGGTTTCATAAACATCATCCCATCATAACATAATCCATACAAATAAATTGATATAAATTCATCATAAGAAAATTTAAACCATGTAAATTATAGAGAAATTATACTTGAAACATACACATATGAAATAATTCCATATTATATGGAAAATGGTTTTTATAAAACATATGAAATTAATTCTTGAGGAAAATATCATTTCATTTTTCAAAATCATTTTATTTTCCCAAAACTACATGAAATTTTAAATGAAAATGATTTTTTTGAAAATAGTAATTAAATCTTGTAGAGTAAGCTTCATGAAAATAAGGCGTTATGAAACCTTAAAAATCCGTTCATGCCGTATAAGTTAAAAAAACATTCTTCTCGTACTTTTGCCAGAAAAGTTAAAAAGGTTCCTCGTAACATAAATAGAAGAAAGAATCCTTACATACCATGCATTAAAATTAAAAAATGGGTAAATGAGTACTTTAAACATACATGAAACCATTTTTATAAAATGAGGACATGGATGATAAATATAACCCCGATAAATACTTACGAATAAACAATCTCGGATAATAACGAGATGGGAAAAGTTATCCCTTACCTTATATCCAATATGCTTCGTATGTATCCTAAAATACTATATAATTATTTAAATAATGTCATTGACTTATTAAACAATCATATTAATTGTTATGATATCATATATGTCTCACTTATGACGTTATATTACCCGTTCTTTTGTAAATTCCATGTTAAAGCACCGTTTTGGGTAAAATCGTTTCATTTATCGTACATGTTTCGACTTGTTTTTCTTGATATTATTACTTATATCATGATGTACATAATTCTAGAATGTAAAACATGATTTATATATAATTTATATTCAGCATATAAATATATATGATATATCGATTAATGGAATGAAATACACAGTTCATAGAGACGGTAGGTCGTATGTACGCATGAACGTTGTTTTCGTTTCCTTATTGAATTATATGGAATTAAGTAAATGAAACATATATGTACATAAATAAAGTATCATTATTATGTAATATATTTCATGAATATTTATTACATATATACTTTATAATTATACTTGAATGGTTAATCATGGAAAATGAATCTCATCACGTTTGTGGAGACAGTAGTCCGTACGTATGCACGAGCAATGATATCGATCCCATAATTATTGAATAGAATTGGAGTGGATGATATAATATCTAAGAATCAGTATGATTCTATAACTACCATATATAGTTATTCTTTACACCATTATACCCATCCAGGTAAGGTGGTGGTGGGAAAAATAGATTACACCACAGCATAGAGACGGTATTCTGTACGTACACACACGCAGTGATTTCGTTTTCCGTAGGATTGATAGAAGGTGAAATGGGGTTGTTTCATATTTATAATAACATATCAGTATATTAGTGATACTGATGTTATTACGATATAATGAAATAACTAATGAAGAATAAGTAGAAGATGAAAGAAACTTGAAAGAATCGGTAGAAGAGATTATCTCTTCTTCAACGCACCTCCTTTATCCTTCTTCGTAGGGCACTGGGGTTGGTGTTTTGAGAAGAAATGAACCTCTATGATATAACTAGATAGGTTTAGGGGATTAATTGGTAGGTTTTGTCTGAGCTTCAAGTATCAAATGGGTGTGAAGAGAAGTGTGAAGGGGTGCCCTTTTTTATAAGGGAGGAGAGGGGCCCCTTTGGAAACATAAGAAATATTAATTTATAATGAATTAAACCCCACTTAAAATACTCCAAAAATTACTCAAATCCAAATATTATATGAGATAGGGTTGTAATATAATCAACCAATAAAATTTAGACATGTTGGGAATTTATTTTAAACATTATCAACTTGATTTATCCCTATTTAATCTATTTAATTTTATTTGTGGTAATTAGTTGATAATTTTTAAATTGTTATAAATAATTACTTATGTGTTGTGAATTGTCCAAAAATGGATAATTTATGAAATTTTGGACCATATAAATTATAATTTATAACTTCTAAATATTTTTGTGATTTTTAAACAATTTTATATTATGTTATTTCAATAAAATAACAATACTGTCAGTTTTGACACTATTCATTTATTTTAATTTAAATAAAATCCACACAAGAGATATGTTCCAAATAAAATATTTAATAGATTCATAACATGTCATATTTATCTATAAAAATCTTTGATAACCTTAAATAGTTCATATAATATTTATTTTAATATTTTTAAAACCATTTATTTTATATTTCTCTTAATAAAATAATTACTTAATCGTTTTTGTATAATTATTTAATATACATTTTATTGCATAATAATTAAAATTAAAATACTACGATGAAGATAATATCATAGATTTCATAATAATACTTTTACTAGAATTTATCATCTAAAAATCACAACATGTAAATTGTTATATTGATTAAATTATGAAGATGACTACTTTGGAATCATTTAAAATAAAATAATATAAGGGTCATAATCGCCTTTATAAGGATCCAAATGGTCAAAACTTCGGCCAGTGTATGATTAGGGTTTATATATACACTACCAATAAGTTTTTTTCATATTTTTGGGCCTTTTTATATGTATTACTATTTCAATAAAAACTATCTTAATGATTTTTCACTAAATAAATAATTTCTGCACCATTAATGTATAATATAATAAGGTAACTAAATAAATCATAAAAATTAAAAATAAATTACCATGATAAAGAAAAAAAATTATCTTTCAAATTAGTATTTATAACCGAATTTATATTCTGTATTACCTTATATGAAAAATACTTTAATTATTAAAGTTTGAGTGAGACATATTTCACTTTCCATTAAATAAAATAAACTAAAGGTCTTAATCAAATACAAGTGGGTTCCATTAGATTAAATTTCAACCCAAGTTTTATTTATAGAAAAATATAATCATCCAATTATATTAATACAAGTGTTAGGGTAATTTTATAATATTATATTTACCCTTAATTAACCGATTTACCTTTAACTATGGTAAATAAAATTTACTGTAATTACTATTCATAATGCCTAAAAAAAGTAGCTTATTAACATAATTTTGACCTACTGATTCGAAATATGGAATCCTTTTTTGAAAATTAAAATAACATAAGTTTCAGAAGATAATTTAAAATTAATCACGCTGTTAAGAAAACAAGTTATAGAAGATAAAACATTGAAAAAGATTGAAATTATTTTACTTATAAATTCATTGTAAAATCAGTGCTAATGACATATATTATATTAATTGGTAAAAATATATTCTATTCATACTTTAAAACCTTTCAATATTATAATTTAACCATATAAATTATTATGATGAAAAAAAAATTTAATTAAAATATTGTGTGTTTTTACTATTCATTAGAATATGAAAGTTATCAAAATAATATGAAAATTTTATCCAAAGTAAATTTTTATATGCTGACTCCAAAGAAGAATTTTATTTGGTCAAATTGAACTTATAAACATGTAAAAAACTAGATTTAATGTGGGTGCACCATCAAAAGGCGGCAAAACTACATTTTTTTTGAAAAATCCATATTTTACCCAAAAACAATTATTTTGTTCTCATACTGTGTTCTAGAAAAAGTCTCAGATGAATAATAATGTTATAAAATTCAAACTTTAGTTAATATTATTCATAATGGCTAGTTTATAAAAATATTATAACCATATATCATTGTTTAGTGAAACCCGATATTGCCTACTACACACGTTTTCGAGGAAGGTCACGATTGTTTGTAATGCAAGACAAGAATAGTGTTGTGTATATTTCAAGCTAATACAGTGTTGTGTATATTAAAAGATAATATTGGTGTATTGTACAACATAAGACATCAAATAAATTAAAAAAATATTTCTCATAAAATCTCGGGGTGTTACAATGGTCATGCACATAACTGATGGGGGACACCAACAACCCAATCTAGATCAACTCGCTACATAGGGGATGGTACGTCAATGATTCCGTGAACTTATCTTATGAGTACTTATAGATAGAGGATTGACACCCTACTCATGTTGGTCATGCTAATTCCACAAACACCTACTACGAAACTGAGGGTGATAGAGGATCACACTCTAGTCTCATGGAGGAATTCAACAACTCTATTTGAGACTCGACATTCAGAGGGGATCACAATCTAGTTACGTGGATGTAATTTGGAATTGTACCATGGAGGGAAAGGACCAAAATAACCCAATAGACCTATACTGGTCCAAAACTGGAAAATACAGAGACCCAATCACTCATTTAGTAAGAACGTTGCATGTAAAAGGGCTACACATCGTGTCCCTTGACCCTAGGCCATGCCTGTGTAAACAACCCATGTCATCAAACTATGTTTTTATAGTAGTACACATTCTGTTAAAAACCTATGTAATATACCCATGTTCTAGAGTGTGTATTCAGCATGTGTAACCATGTCTTTGTATCAGTACAGAGAAAATTCCGTGTACTCATTCCAACCCTTGTTCATTTGCCGGAGTACACAACGTGTAGGAAACCCATGTACTCCACCCCATGTCTGTGTACTTACCAAGTACACAATGAGTATTTTTGGTGGGGATAGATGTTTTCTTTGATAGGAAACATTATATGTAATACTTATCTCTTACCTAAAACTGTAGAAGCCTTAGGGGGCCAACACAACGTGTAATCCTAGATTACGTTTTGGGTTCTCCGATATCTTTCCGAAATCCAAGATCTTCCATTGTAAACCGTACTTAATACTTCAGCATCTAGTCCTTCAATTTCCCTACAAAAAAACTCAATATTCAGCCTCATTTTTACATAGAATCAATAAATCAATATGTTTCAACACCATATCTACTCACAAAATGAATCTAATCTATATTCTTCTTTCCTTGACAAATAACATCGATGTACAAGAAATCAGGAATCACCCATCAAAAAATTCTTATTTCTCTGATGTCGAACCTCCATCATGAATTAATGCTCCCATATCTGCAATATTTGATCATTTCACCTAGAAAAGGGCGTGAAAAAATAAATTTATCATGAATAGTATAACCATTGGCCAAATGAAGAATGCTTGTTCTGTATCGTGGAACCGGGGGTGAGATGCACAATAATAAATGAGAGTAAAAATCCTCAGTCAATGATTTTGTTAACATTGGTTCATTACTATTAGAATAAGAATAAAATAAAATAAAAACTTAATCAATGTAATTTCTCCCACTAATCCCCACAAAATAATTTCATCCATTAAGGTGATATATCTGCAAATCAATCATTTCATTTATTTATTTTCATATGTCATATAAATTAAAACATGGAAGAAATAAAAAAACACACCCTACCTCAATTTTATTTTATCAGTGATGAAGAAAAACCATTCCTTCATCATCATTGGTTATTGAATCCTATGTTTTTTGATCATCAATCCATGATCTATCATTGCTCACCTAAGAGATATTCCATGAAGCTCTCTCCAACAGCTCTCCATTGTTTCCTATGCTATGTGGAAAACCATTAAAATCCACCATAACAATATTTTTAAATATATTCAGGTGTTGAATCAATGAAAATCTAATAAAATAATTTCATTGCATTATTTTATTCATTTTAATGCCCATGAAGACTTTTCCACAAATGAACCTTTCTGATTAATGTTATGTCACACCAAGGATAAAACTAGCATTCTGAACTCAACGATGCCTTTATATTACTGATATACAGACCCTTTTGATGTTATTATTCTTTTTAAGGAAAACCATGAGGTCATTTTATTTAATATATTTAATATATTTTGAATAGTTAATTCTGGAACACTATGCCTCATAATCACATGATATTTTAACACCTGGCCTAAAAAATATATATATAATATATTAAAATAATACATGGAAAATATGAGACATTATTGTTTACCCACCATTGGACTTTTCATTCAGAAAATAAAAAAAATACTCAATTAGATGGGGGTATTGGGCTCGCATTTCGGTCTCCCGATCCTAGGTGCTCTTTGGAAGGATCGCGTGCTACCAATGAACAAGTAGAAGGTTAATTGAACCCCCATGAAGGATCCTCTCCTACTGATCTTTGACCACAATCATTTATTCAACACAGGTTTATCCATCCACAATTTCTAGTTCACCCTAGAAGATAACGTGCGATCAGTCATACACGTAACTACTCAGCTGCGACACATGGAAGACATCATGTACCTGGTCTTACTGTGGAGGTGGAGATAAATGGTATGCCACCTCATGAACTCTATGCAATATCTAGATTAGGATTATGAAAGATAGAGTTTCCTTTCCTCCTCATACAAATATGTGTAATCCAAATTGAGGTAAAACCCATAGGTTTGCATGGCCTCTTTCCTCAAACTCTAAAGGCCTCTGTAATAAGTCAACAGAAGACTTATACTGCCTTTTACTATACTCATCCTCTCATGGATGGTCTGCACCTTCTCTATATTATCTCACACAAACACTGGTTCCATGAGGGTTTACTCACATGTATCAGTACAATAATGTGGTTACCTATAGTTTTTTCCATACAAAGTCTCGAATAGGGCCACACTAATAAAGTAAATGCATCTATTTTGTACATAATCTTCACCAATGGTAGGTGGTCCTCCCAAATCTGATTAAATTCTAACATTCAAGCTCATCGAATGTCCTCCATGATCATAATGGTATCCTCTATCTAGCTATCAGTTTTTGGGTGGAACATTGTGCTAAAAAATAACAAGGTCTTAAAGGCTTCCTGTAATCCTACCAACAACTAATATGTAAATCAACTGTCATGGTTAGAGACCATAACTGAGGGAACTCCTTGGATTCTGACTATCTTCTACAGATAAAGACGTCCCAAGCTCTCTAGTAAACCATTCTCTAGAATTGATAATAAGTGTGATGAATTGGTTAGTAATTATACAATCACCCAGATGGAATCATGTCCCTTAGACATACATGGTAATCCTGTGATGATTTCCATTGATATCCAATTCCACTTTCACTCTAGAACCTCAAGGGTTTGGGTAAAACTTGCTGGAACATGGCTCTCCACCATAACTTGATGAAAAAGTAAGGCATAGAGAGACAAATTATTTGACATATTTCTTCATTTATATTCGCCAAAACAAACATCAGAGGAGTTGGTACATATTAGGTATTGTTGGATGTAACACCAAAGGGGATGTATGAAATTCCCATAACACCTCCTCTTATAACATCAAATGTACCATTATTGTTTCTCTAAAGAAGAAAGAATCCTCCCCACCTTCAAAATATCCATCGGAAGCATGTATAGAGAATATCTGAGTATTTATGGCCTAGTCATAGGTATATCCATGTTGATTATCCTTTAAAAACTTTAGAACCAGTGGGGAAAAACCATTGACTAAATATTTGAATCACTATCCTAGTCAACAAAGGAGAACATCAATGATTCAAACTATTTTGAAACCTCATCCAACAACTGAGAACATGATATCATATTGTGTGAATCTACCACCATGTTCCCCTTCTTATAAGTAAAGAAATTCTCCATGTGATAACCCTATAGGATCTCTATTCGTTGCCTCTATCTCAAGTTAAGATATTTCTCAGAGAAGATATACTTGAGACTCTTTTGGTCTGTGTATATGATAAATTGCACACCCATATACCACTGTCACCACATATTCAATTATAAAACTACTACTACTAACTCAAGGTCATTGGTCATGTATTTTTTCTCAATTGGTATCAACTAGCATGAACAATAAGAAATAACTACATTCCCCTACATCAATACATATCCATGTTTAGCCCCAGATTCATCATAGAACACTGGAAACATGAAAACCTCCTCCAGTAACATCATGATGGGAGATCTTTTCAACATTTTACTTTGCTCCTAAAAGAATTGTTGACAATTTTCTATCCACTTGAAAGGCCTCTATTCTTGGTTAAGGCTATCAAGGTTTCTTCCACTCTATATAATTTGGGTACAAACATTTGATAGTGACAATCTAATCTAAGGATGAAACACACCTTGTTAACACTCTTGGGTGGTTTTTAAGGAATATCTGCCTCATACTTCCTTTGATCCACTGCAACTCCAACCTCTGTGATGGCATGTCCCCGAATGTGGAAAACGCAAATCATGAAATAGAACTGTGAGAGATTCCCATAATGTTGGTTCTAGAATAGTGCTTCTGGGAATATCTTCATGTGTCTTGAGTGAACCTCCTTGGTCACCAAAAACAACATGACGTCATCAACGAAGACTATAATTATCCATTCTAAGAAAGTTAAAAGATCTGTTTCATGAGTTCCATGAACACGGCTAGGGCATTAATCCTGCCAAATGGAATTGAAATGATCTCATAGTGATTGTGATGATAGTATAAGGCTATCATCAATATATCCATATCTATTAATCAAAAATAGTGACAGCTTGATCTGAGGTCAATCTTTAAAGACCATAAGTCTCCCACTCAACTAATCAAAGAGGTCATCAATTCTCAATAGTGGATAATTTTTTTAATGTCACATAGTTCAAGAACTGGTAATCGAAACATAACCTTGAGTTATCATCTTCCTTCTTGTAAAAAAACACTAGGGATGCCCTAGGTGAAACCCTGGGTCTCATGAAGCCCTTCTCCTAGAAGTCCTCCAACTTCATCCTCAACTCTTGAAGCTCTACGATATCCATCTAATATAATCGTCCAGATATCAATTCCATCCTGGGATGCAAGACGATTCAGAAATCTACAACATAGTATAAAGGTAAACATCGTACATCCTCTGGAAATAAATCCTCAATCTTCACCACCACTGCAAGAAATTTTTATATCAAAGGATTCACTTCCCCCAAAGTCATTCTAGATAATTGGTGAGTAATTTTATGTACTCTCCCACTCCGAATTTCATCTTACTCTTCCAAGGTTTCCATTTCCACAAATATGGAAAAACTTATTTTGTTAATGTAGTCACACCTCATCCTTTACCCAAAATAGTTAATTTGGGAATGAAATTTAGATAACCATTCCATTCATAGAATTAGATTTTAATTCCATATTACCGTAACAATGTGGTCCCATTAAAAAATATATCTTTAAATTATTAGGTTAAAGTATAGAAAAAGTGAAAAATTACTAATTCACCACCCATAAAAGTATCCAATAACAAGGGTTGAGTCAAAAGCACAATTAGAATATCTATTTTTTGAAAAAGAAAAGTGGTATGGAAGGTGTGGATAGAACATGTACCTATCAATACTGTAGATTAATTAGAAAAGACTCATATTATACCTCTTATCATCCCTGGAGCCTCTAGTTCATAGGACTCCATAGCTTTATGTTGGCCTTATCTCTGCCCACCTGCTTCATGATCCTAGGGCAGACCTGCTGGTAGTGGTGGGGATGGTAATAGGTCTAACCTTAAACCACCTTTTACTTCCCTTTTAGCCTCTCTTCCACCTCTTTTTCCAAGAGTACCACCCTACTCATGCCTTTATCTCTTTCTCAGTAGTACCTAGACCATCTTATGATTAGATTTATGATGGGACGTGAAATCTCATGTAAAATTTCCAATACCATTGCGATATAGACATCGCTTATCCCTCGGTTGATTTCATCTAACTTAATAACCTTTCACTGCTGACCTTGAGTACTAGGATCACCTCTAAAACGATATTACCAACATGGATCCCTATTAATGTATTTGACTACCTGTTTCTGAGGTCTCAACTATAGGTTTCCCACTACTAGCTCCCACTACATGTGTCTTCCATTCCATCAATAATTATACCAACAAGGATTTCTCCTTCACTCCATCATAGGTGAAAATTCTAATAGATACCACTTAAACCATGATGTACTAGCACAATAAATGCTAAAATGTCTGAAACCTAATGAATTGGTCTCATACTGTATCGATGTAGTAATATGAGAGATCATTAAACCTCACCGAATACTACACCATATTCATAATATTATGCTAAAAATTCCTGATCATCTATATGTGTATCAATCACACACGTTTTTATAAAACTCATAAATGAATAAATACTTGAATTATATATGTGAGAGAGTTGCATTATCATGTGACTATATCACCAAGATCTATCATCCCCCCATAGAGCCTTGATGAAGGCTCACTGAATGGACTCCCCTCTGATCGACATGGATCTTCACAAAATAAGAAATATGAGTTACTACCTCTGGCCTATCCTCAACCACTTGGGTGTCTAAATCAACCCAAAACTAGGATTTTTTTCCTCTAAAACTCATGAAATTCACCCAAACTCTGTGCACCCTTATCTAATAGTACTGGTGATAGTTTCTTCTAGATGGGTGGTCATATAGCTGGTAAACCACTCGAATGTACTATTTCTAGTACAAGACATTGTATTGATGCCTCATCACTAAGAGGATCATCCTCATTATCACACAACGGATTCCTGGATGGATTTATTTGTGGAGGCATCCTAAGATAAAACAATATGTACCACAGTCAAAAGTTTATATTTAGGAAGATGACTAAAAAAACATTTAAAACACAACCATTATTATATGATTCATCTACAATGGTTTTCCGTGTAACCAATATCCTCATTTACCGAGTAGAAAAGTAGGTGATTAGAGTCCTGGTGTATGGATACATTGGCTACCGCACCAACAATGTAATCTCTATCCTAAAGGAAAAACTCAAATAAAAACATTATATAACAAAACCAATATCATTGACTCATGTATTAAAGTAGAACTAATGTCATTTGATACCACTCTTTCATGACACAACCCACCGACCTCCAACCCGTGACTGTCCTGAGCCCACCTCTAATAGGCCTAAGGCTGGAGACCAGTACTGAGTAGGCATATCCCCCTTATTGGAGGAGTTATTACAATGTACCTATACACATGCACACATCTCCAATACCAAACAATGATGATATGTGAAAAAATCAAAGCAATGAATGCATACATCTATGATCCCAAAATTGAGTATGATAATAAAGTACTGAAAATAGAAAAGGTGCCAAAAAATACCCACCAAAATTGTAAAGGGTCTAACCTACACAAATTTTGAGTACTAAGTCAAATCTATTCTCTTGATAAACATATCTATATGTCATGATCTAGTTATGCTTCACTCACTCCCTGCTCTCCCTAGTTAGCATGAAAAGATCCTTCATATGTAAAAGATACGACACATGCGCGTAAAATCCCGTTTAATGATGAGTATAGAAAAACTAAATAGGACACCCCAAAACAACTAATAGAGAATCACCAAGTGAACCATATCAATAAAAGCTATAAAAATAAATGTATAATAGAAACAACCAGATACACTGAGCAAAGACACCATGTCATTAGGTGGTCATAACCAATAGTTAGGCTCAATATTCAACACAATGAAATGTTCATTCAGAGAGAATTCACTCTAAGATCAATGTTATCATAGAAGACTCCAAATAAAGAGTTATAGATCATTTTTCCCACCCAATTATAACACAATGGACTAAGAAGACATTGATACACTAATAAAGGGTCATGCTCAGAACTGATGGGGATACTACGAACCCATTCTAGATCGACCAGCTATGTATGGGATTGTACATCAATGATTCCACAGACACTAAAAATGAAACCCTCTAGAAGGATGATTGAAACCCTTCTCATAGAGGTCACTCTGATTCCATAAACTATAACTAGGGACTAATAATAATAATAGAGGATAAAACACTATTCTCATGGAGGGACTCTGCCACTCTATTTGAGACTTTCCCACTATTGGGGATCATAATATAGTGATGTTGGTGTAATTTTACATTGTAACCTTGAGGGAAAGTACCAAGGGAATGATCTCAACCTATAATGGTTCAATCTAAGAAAAAAATAGCAGCAACCACTCTTGAATGGAGTACATGACATCTAGAATGTGTAAAACCCATGTCCCTTAACCTCGGGTCCAACCCGTGTAAAAGACATATGCCACCAAACCGGGTCTGTGTAGTATTACATGCCATGTAGGCACACCATGTACTCCAACCACGTACCAAAACATATCATTATCCTTGTATCATTTTCCATGTATCATTACTCCACATAGACATTATACTCAGTCCAACTCGTTTCTGTGTGGTGGAGTACACTCTGTATTGGAAACTCGTGTACTCCACACTGTATCTATGTACTTTCCAATTACATACTGAGTATGTAGGGAGACAACACACATCGTGTAGTCTAGGCCACATGCCATGTGATACATATCTCTTACCCAACAATTTATCTACAACTTAGGGGTGGCACATGCCATGGACTCTTAGATTATACACCATGTTCTATATGACTTTCCTAAAATCGCATATCTTCCTCCGTACGCTTCGTATGATCCTTAGGCCTCTAATTTGTTGATCAACATGCTGGAAAATTGAAAATCAAATCTCATTTTTCCATGAAATCATTGAATCTACATGTTTCATCAGCAAATATTATCATAAAAGAGACCAAATATTCATTCATCAATCTATGCCGAGGAACATTGAAGAACATGAAATTGGGAATAATTTTTCATCAGAATCACTCTGTCTCCATCATCGCACCTCCAAAATGTTTTTACAATCTCATATCTACAATATCATATCATTATTCCTAGAAATGGGTGTGAAATAATTGATTTATCGGGAATAGTCAAACCCCATGACACATAAAGAATTCATTTGGTGAATCGTGGAACTAGGGGAGAGAAGCACCATAAAAAATGAGTGGAAAGTACCTCCATCAATTTTTGGGTAGATATTTTTCATTCTTTGTAAAAAAAAATCTAATTTATTAATAATTTAATCACAATAAATTATCCCATGAAATCCCACCAAAATAATCCAATACTATAAGGCAACTGATCCACAAATCAATCTCCTAATTGATTGATTTTCATTCGTCACAGAAATTATGAACCAAAATGAAATCAAAATAAAACACATTTCACACCTCAATTAGGTTTGATTTCTAATGATGAATTAATATTTCTTCATCATCATTGACAGTATCCCTTGAATTGGAGGTTTTTTTGACCTTCAATCCACAATCTATATCCATTCACTAGAGAGTGAATTCTCAAATATCTCTCATGAGGCTCTCCATTGTTTCCAAGGTTATACGAATAACAATCTAAATCCTGCATAACAGTATATTCAATGATTGTTAGTCTATGTGATAATGAAAATGAAATAAAATAATTACATTAATTTATTTTATTCATTTCAACACTATTAATGACTTTTCAAGAAATGACCCATTCTAATTAATTTTAGTCGTAACTTGGGTAAAACCATAATTTTAAACTCAACAATGCCCTGAGATTTATGATAATGGAACCTGTTTTGATTTTATATCACATTTTCATAATAACCATGTTCCCTTGATATTTAATATATTTAATATACTTCAAACATTTATTCAAGGAACATCGGTCCATGGAATCACAAGCTGTCTCAGTACATGGTCATGAAAAAATCCAAATAATATTTAAATATAATACACAGAAAAGATGATATGTTATAATTAATTATAGAATATCCACAATTATTACTCATTGTACACTTCATAGAATCCTAGTTAAAAGAAAAAAATATGGGTGACCCCAAATTATCTATATTGGTTAAGTACATCATAAGCTAAAATGAATCAGTAATCGTAATCATCATGGAATGTAAATTAATTATGAGACACATATTTTAAATAGATTGATAAATAATTTTAAATTTTAAATTTCAAATTACTAAAAACACAAGCAATTTAATCATTAATCTGATAATGAAATGTTACCATATTAAATATCATGTGTAAATATCATCAATAATAATAAAAACTGAAATGAAGGAAATTCATAATTATCAGACATTGTGCTTTCTATGAACATGAATTCATTACCATTAATACCATTCAAAATATGGTTTAAAATAGACCGGGTATATACTAATTTTGTTTGTAATACCTTATCATTTTTACCAAGACCTTTCACTAGAATGTAAAAAACATAGCGGTTATAAAATTGATGGGTTTCTCCAACAGATTTCATCCAAAGAGACTATTGACACATCAAGGGGTTTACTATAAAATTTTCCCAACATTTTTTATTATTCCTAATTATTATTTATATATTTTAAATTTGATTTAATTCACATAAAATGTTTCTTTTCAAATATATGCACTAATTAATGGATATATATTAATTAATATTTCCCCAATTAATCATATTACAGTAAATGTAAAAATAATAACTAAAACATTTATCTAGTTTAGGAATTATTAATATAATTCATAAAATAATATGAATATCATACATAGTTATATGGTCCAATGTAAAATTATAATAATAAATGGATTGTTTTAATAGAATATAAAAAATTACAAAAGAAAGTGAGATTCTAAGATAAAATTTACCAGTTCTTTATTTTCACATAAAACCGTATTGGATTATATTATTCAAATAAAATATATTAAATAATTAATTATTAAATATATTACATTTTTAAGGGCCATGATATACAACACATAAAATTGAATTTGTGCATAATTTCATATATTTATTAATAGAATGTAAATTGAGAAGAAATAACTTACCACACGGTAGATTTTGAGTTATAATCATCCTAGAATAAATAAATTAAAATGATACATTACATAAAATAAAGATAGATTTATTTATAATATGAAATAAAATTTGCATACTATATACACCATAGATATGTAATAATTAGTGAAAATAGTGTTTTCATCGTGAAATAAAAAGCGAGAGGAGAACCCCATACCTTCTCCTTCCTTTGGGATGAAGATCTTTAACCTCGAGTATATTAGTTTTAATAATGTTATTAAATAATCAAAGAAACATATTAATATTTATTATAAGATATAAATTTATTTTATGTGATATTATTACCCATTCATTAATAATATGTTTTTTTTCATTGTTTCATATAATAACTTCTTTCTTTTTCAAGTATGTTTTGATTTGTTATTTTATGTTCTCATAACATAGATCATGATTTAAATGTAACCTTAATTTTATAACTGATAAAAATATTATATATATTAATTATACATGAATTAATATTAATACATAATATTTAGTTATAGGAAATGAAATACACCATTCAAGGAGATGGTAGGCCATATGTATGCATGAATGATGTTTTAATATTTATATTATATTGAAAAAGAGAAATGTAAATGTTATATATATATAATCATTAAATTATAAATATTATTTATATATATAATATATTTTTCTAAAAAACTTCCTTAGTTTTTACATGAAAAGTGTGAACGAATCACTTTATATTTTGAGTCTATAGTCCGTTATTCACAGGAATGGCATTATCTTAATCCCAAAAAATTGAAAGTGTGATGGTGTGTGTTATTTAATAATGAAAGAATAATTAAAACATTATAAAAAGCATTTATATCATATATAAACTATAAATCCATCATTATTTGAAACCATGAATGGTGGTAATGGATGAACGAACGTCATTGGTTTGTAAGGTAGTAGTCTTCCGTACACACGAATGATGATTGTGAATCCCAGTTCATGGATGTGTGTAATGTTTTTGGTCATAAAATTAACAATAAAACATAAGTTTTTTTAAGATAATTATTTTATTATGAAAACATGATGTATTGTAAATTTTATTGGGTGGAGAGGGACATAATAGGAAAACAATTTTAGAAGAACATTACATCTTCTTTGGGTATTCTCCTTAGTTTTTCACTAAAACTGTCAAAAGATTTCTTTATGTCAAAAATAAGTCTTATATGATAAGGGAATTGAATTTGGCGAGTGAATTTATAATATATTGTCTGACCCAAGATGCCATGATAGGTGTGGACAAATAGGAGATTGGTTGGACTTTATTTAGTGGGAGAGAGGACACACATGGCATTTTCGAAAATAATTTTGGTCCTCCCTATGTTATTACCTACCAAGAGTCCTATATAACACAAACACACAGACACACACACAAATATATATATATATATATATATATATATATTGAGTTTACGATTTAAATAATTTCATACAAATAATGTTGGACAATTGTAGGTCCATTTTTACTCATTATACTCTATGTTTAACCAAAGTAATTCTTTTCTCCTTAATAACTATAATTAATTTTAACTCCTTTCACTAATAACAACAGTATAATGATATGTTTTAATCGTTAAAAATTATAAAATATTATTATTCATAATATAAAATACATTTTTACAAATTCAATTCATAGAAGTTTCATAAATTAATTTAAATGTAATCTCATAGATGTGATGGGAATGACATTTTTTCAAGTAAAAATTCTCATAAGACTGAAAGGTTTGTATATCTTAATTCATTTTCAAATTTATCCCAATGAAATAAATTAAATAAATATATTTATATTTTATATATTTATATTTTAAAACAGAATAAAATTATTATTTATATCTTTAAATTCTTTGGCGGAATGTTAGTTTTTAATTAAAATTCATTATTTTATTCAATTCATCAAAGAATGAATCATCTCTAATAAAATAGAACAATTGACCATATGATTATTTTTAGATTCCACTTAAAAAAATTATTTGCTAAAAAATATCTTATAAATGTGTTAAAATTTATTTTCAAAATTAGTAAACCACTAAAATGTGGTAAAACTGCCTTTAGTAAAATACAACTTTTATGAGTGAAAATCTATTTGTTATTATAGTATGCTTATAAAATATAATTAATGACTATAATAATAGTTTATTTAATATATAATTTTTTTAATATTATTCAATAATAATAATTAATTTTATTTATTATGTAAAATAACCTTTGAGCATAAAAACTATTCATTACAGAAACATTTCCTTTTATTCAATAGTTATTTATTTTAATTTCAAATTTATTTCTAACAAATGATTTCAATCAGATTTATTCCTAATTTATTTAATCATATTAATAATCATAAAATTATCCATCATTTTAAATAATATTAACAATATTTGATGAAACTCACACTTTCATCTAATGAAAACTATAAAAAATAATTAATGTTATGTGTGCCACAAGATAACTCAGTATTTCATTCATTGCATGATATAGAGTAGATTAAATTTAATTAAAAGCTTAAATATTTTCTAAAATACTGATAGAGTATAATCCATGTTAGCCTATGTGTTGTATATTGTACACACTATTGTATATGATTTTCATATTTTTATTATTTCGGGTATACATTTTCCCCACCATAAATAAGTTCCACCCTTTAAATTTATACACGATATTAGTAATCAAGGGTTTTAAATTTAGAAATACCATTATTGAAAAACTCAAATAGTAAAATATATAATAAAATAAACTCTTAATAATAGATAATGTTATGTAAAGAGGTCATACATAAAAACATATAG
Source organism: Viscum album (assembly GCA_963277665.1). Lineage (NCBI taxonomy): Eukaryota > Viridiplantae > Streptophyta > Magnoliopsida > Santalales > Viscaceae > Viscum > Viscum album. The sequence continues at coordinate 1,677,259,160 of OY728143.1, read as the reverse complement.
CAAGGTTTATAAAAAGGATACCATTAATGGAAAGTGAAAATATGGATATAGGGGAAAAACTAACTCATTATAGGTAATGATTGAGGTCATTGAACTTAATTAAGTGGATGACAAATGTAATTTTAAGGGGATCAAAACTATGAATCTATTCTGATTTAAAATTCCATCATATCCAAAAAAAATTGGTTTTAGGATATAATCTTATTTCAATGCCATTTTCCAAATGTAGATTTATACTTTTAATATCGAGGAATATATGGACATATTCTTACTTGATATATTTTTATAAACATAATTTCATTATTAGTTGTGTTTTTATTAATATTAATTTTTTCCATTCACTAGAATAAATTATTACTTGAAGATGAATTTATTTTATACATGAAGTAAAAAAAATTTACTCTTAATGGATCGTACGATCTATAAAAGAGTAAAAATCCTTTCTATCTATTTCTACAAAAATTCAAATACAATGTGCCTAATATATCAATTTTAAAACCCAATAATGGAAATACTACTAGTTCAAAATTAATATTTATTTGTAATTTTTAATCTAAAAACAATGGCACATTAACCTATACCTCGAATAGGATAGTGGTAGGCATAAAACCCTTATCATCATTAGAACTTGTGTTAAACCCCCACTGTGTTTCCAGATTTGATGTGTTGTCACATTATGCGTGGATTTTCCTTTTTATAAATAATATTAATGTATATCCTATAATTTTCCAAAAACAATATGATGGAAATCCTTGAAAAAAAAATTAATCATTAAATAATATTTTTGGTAAGTTTTTCAATATAATTTATTTTATTAATGTATAATAAAGTTATTTGACTATTTTTATAATTTAATGATCATGTAAACCCCAAATATTATCAATAAAATTAATCTTATTCCAATCTAATGCAATATAATTATTACTAAAATTAAATTTGAATAAAAAATATACTAAACATATGTGTTGTGTTGACATAAATCTTTTACAAAAATATCCTTAGTCATTATAAATTAACATAAGAACTAAAAAATGGTGGTAATATATATAAACTATTGTCAACCAAAATCAAATATTCTTTTTTATGTAATTTATAAATATAAAATAATGAATACATGTATTCTTATTAAACTTTTTCATACTCTTTAGATGTTTTATGTATCCTATAACTAGACAAACAAAGGTAGAGTACTTATAAAATATAACTCTTCAATCCCAATAAATACTTCAACAATTTTATTTTCATTCAATTCCTTTCATATCCTAGGTTTCAACATTAGATGTTGGAATTTCCAAAAAACCAAATAGTATTGTGTTAGGATCACTAATCAATGTGGCAAAACCATATATTCTCTACCTAACAAAAACAATTTTATTCTCTTGTATATAAATCCTCAATGAATATCATATATTTATGCTCACTAATCTATGTTTTCCAAAATATTGTTCCCAAAGATGCTACTAGACTTCCATTGATAATAATTTTACCGAACAGAACCCCAGTATCCTGGAGAAGGTTCATGATACCATTACATCGGTAAACGATATAGGGAACCACATCCCGAAAGACCGATCAATTCAGTAGTATTGGAAAACTATATAAATACATGGGTATTAAAATTACATTTCAAATACATAAAACATAACATAATTAGTTTTCTATTTTTTTATTTTCATAATAATTTTATTCCTTCTAGTGTATCATTGTGTTTTATTCTTTCTACACTTCATGGTATCTTGAGGAAAGTACAAAAATTAATGGTGAGATCAAATGCTCAATAAGGGTTATTTATAACTGAATCTAACATGAATAAATAAAAGTAATCAACATTGAGATTTAATAACTGATAAAACATTCAATTTATTTCATTGGATAAGAGATAATCATTATGGAAAGGAAAATAACTAATTTTTTTTCATTTAATCAGAAATCTGAGAATGAAATGTATCCATATAAAATATCTTGTGAATATATCATGAAAAATAATAATAATTGAAATGATGGAAATGAATAATTATTATACATCATTCTTCCCATGAACATGAAATCATTAAAATCAAGACCTTTCCCAAGATATTTAATGAAAACTTGGGTATAAACTGATTTAGATTGTCTAACCTTATTTATATTATTCAGACCTTTCACCATGATAGTTTAAAACATACTAGTTAAAACATGAAGGGTTTTACTACTGATTTATTTCCATGAGAAAACTAATGCATCTAGGTTCTTACTTTAAATTTTCCCAACCCATTTAATATTGGTCCAAATCCATCCTTATCAAATATTTATATTTCGTAAAGATATATATTTTTTAATATTCACCCAATAAATTGTATAACATTCAATGTAAAAAAGCATTACATATAAATTGTTTATGATTTTGGGAATAATAATATTCATCATACAAGAATAAGTATATAGAAACAATATATAATTTATGATGATATTGTTTTACAAGAAAGTTATTTCATCAATAGAAAGTTAATAATAATAAAAAAAGATAGATTGTAAGAGAACTTTTACCATTTGGTAATTTTCAATTCAGTTCCCTTTGTATTAAATAATTCAATTTAATAAATAAAATATCATGATTAAGGAAGTATTTATGTTATAATATGACAAATGGAAAATCTATACACCACATAAAACATAATTGGTGCATAACAAAAAATAAGTCTTAATGGAATGTAAATTTAGAAGAAATCCCTTACCCCCTGATAACCATTAAATAATATTCACCATGAAATAAAAAATGCCAAATTAAAAAAATAATTACCAATAAGATATATTTATTCATGATAAAAAATACAATATGGTAACTATATACACCACACACACAAATTAGTGGTGAAAAGTAATATGAGAATCTATTACCTTACGCTTACTTTTCATTGAACTATCTATAACCTCATGTATAATGATTTTAAACATGTTATTACCTTATAAAATAACTAATACTAGTTTTTATGATATCATATATGATCCTTTTATAATATATTATTACTTTTTATTAATAATCTCTAATTATTTTAATTATTTCAGGTAATAACTACTTTGATTTTCGAGTATATTTTGACTTGTTATTTTTTGTTCCACATACATATATCAATATTAAATAATATAAAAAAATCTAAACCATGATATAAATTTCATATATATATTCAATATATATTTATTTAGTTTTATCCATAATATTTAGTGATAGTAAATTAAATACATTGATCATGGATTTGGTAGATTGTATGTACGTATGGACGTTGTCTCTATTTTCATATTGTATTGAATAAAAAAAATGGAAAAATAGATATATATATATATAATCATTGAATTACAATTATTATTTAACATAATTCACATATTTTTATTAAATCCATACTTAATATAAATCATGTAATGTGTGAATGAATGATATCCCTTTGCAAGGCAGTAGTCTGTCGCACACATGAATGACGTTATCGTATTCTCAAAAAAATAAAAAGCATGAATGTATATGTTAAATAATAATTAATAATATAAAATAAATTATTAAAATCATATATTTAAAATATTAACTATAAAATATCAATTATTCTCAATATTTAATGGTGGTAATGCAGGAATGAAAGGCATTATTTCTTGTGGTGGTAGTCTACCGAACACACGAAAAAAAATTATGTATCCCATTATTTGTAATTGGGTAATGTTATATGCTCAAAAATTAAAATAATAAAATTTCATTATATTAATGATAATTATATTATTATAAAATATTGTTATAATAAAAATTTAATTAGGTAAAGAATGAAATGAAATGAAATCACTTTTAGATGAACATTAAAACTTCTCTGGGTATTCTCCTCGGTTTTTTATAAAACCTTGAGTGTTTTTATTAATAAAAACTCTAAGGCTCCTAGGATGATGGGAGGGATTCGTGGGATTTTATGAGGAGTTAATTTCATGAACTAATATGTTATTATAGTTATGAAAAATGGGGGTACATGGAGGCCTTTTATTAGTGGGCGAGAGGATACACTTGGAATCTTTTAAAATGGTTTTTTCATACCAGCATTTTTACCTAAAAATAATTTTCCATAACACTAAAAATTAAATAAATGAAGTGGAAAGTTCCTCATATTCAAATAAAATTTTCATTGGACATGTTTAAGGTTATTTCTACACCATATACTCTATGTCTAACCACTAAGTAAACCAGTTTTTAACATAATCACTAAAATTTATTTTAACTGCATTCACTAATCATTATACCCAAAAACAAAGTTGAAATTTTTATAAATTATAAAATATGATTATTAAAATATATAATCTATTTTTACAAATTGAATCTATAGAAGTGGATAACATTATATTAAAATTAATCATAGAGATGTGATGGGAAAACAGGTTTTTAATTTGAAAATATTCAAAAGTTTGAAATTTTTTTATATCCAATATAAATATAAAATTAAACTCAATAAAATAAATTGGATTAATATATGTAAAATATGTCTATTTAAACATTAAACACATTAAAAAATAATAATTTAACACTATAAATTATTTATACCAGATGTCATATTTAAATTAGAATTTTTTATTTTTCACTATTTATTAACAATGGATACATCTCATAAAAATAAAAAATAGTCACCCTAAGATAAATTTGAAATTAAAATTTAAAAATTGATGTTTATTTTGAAAAATAAAATTTTTAAATGTTTCATAATTATGTTTTAAAAAAATGTGAAATTAATAGGATGAAATACTACCTTTAGAAAGAACCAACTTCTCTACATTAAATAAGATTTTTTCTTATCTTATACCTATCAAATATATTGGTTTAATTTAAAAATACTTGAATATATATATATATATATAATATTATTAACTGATAGTAATAAATCAAAACATTTTTGATAAATTACTATTAGGTGCTTAAAATACTATAGGTAAAAATAGTTCATCTGTAATCAATTTGTTTTTATTTTAATTTATAATTAATTCATGTCAAATGAATTAAACCATTTATTTTACAATGTTATTTAATCCTACTTATGGCCACCAATTTATTTTTCATTTTAAATATTATTAATATTATTTGATAAAAATCGGGCATACGTGTAATTAATACTTTCTAAGAACATCATTGGTGACTTTGACAAAAGATAAATCAGTATTTCATGCATCCAAAGAAATAGAATAGTGTAATTTTACTAAATTAGTAAACATAAAATAAATTATCATGTTGTTATATTTCATTATTCATCTGGTGTTTTGTGTCCCACATTCTAGAAGATTTGATATTCATATTTGGAACATTCGTGGAGTTATAATGTTAAATGGAGTAATAGATTGGCACGATTCCTCACTATAGTAGCTATCAATTCAATATCTCATAATCCTATAATTTATATAATTTCAAGAATTAACATGAAATATTCAGGAACTAATTATTATCCAAACAACTATGAAATATATAAGCCCAATCTGGATTATATTATAGAATAACAGTTATCATATAGAGTTTTAATAAAAATCATTACAAAGAATGTCCCACATAGGGATTTTTCTCTATGGTTCATTAACACCTTTAAAAACAAAACACAAATTATAATATGGGTTTTAAAAAAGGATTCAATGATTTTTTCACATAAGATATTAATCATAAAATTGTCAATATATAAGACATGAATGTAATGATTAGTATAAATAATAAAATATGGTATATAGGTTAAATTAAAGCATCCTTCCTAGTGGAATTGCATTTATTTTTTTTTCAAAAATGATAATTAAATTATGAAAACAATTGATGAGAATATCTCATATTTGATAAACCATAGACCGTATGAATCTATTTCATAACTGTTAAAGTCAATTAATTACATTAAAATTATTATGTTTTAAAGATTAAAATGTTTTTAAAATTATCAATGGGTGTGTGGATTCAAAAGAATAAATTATAATTTAAAGTATTTTAAAAAACTAACATAAATAATTTTCATTAATGAGAGGTAATTGTTTTTTATTATTAGAATACATCATGTGTTTTAGCTATAAATTGTTTTCGGAATCTCAATGAGAATATATGAGAAATAAATCATTCTATACTACATAGCTAGCCAAGATGTCATCTCACCCACGATTCATCCCTTGAACTAGGATATTTTTTATCATTGAATTTTAAATAACCCAAGTTATTGTAAAAGGAATTAGAAATGTTGAGTATAAATTTGAAGGGAATAGAGTGGTATGGATAGAAAATCATTCTTGAATTATTGAGGATCCAGTACTGAGGGATTATTATATACATAATTTGAATGATATGGGACCAATCCTTGATAGAAAACATTATATTCTTTTATAATTATATTATCCAATAAAATCTGTATAGATAGAAATATATAATGATTAAATGGATAGAGAAATAAAAATAACAAAATCCCATTAACTAAAGATGTTTCAAAAATTTGAAAATATATATTCATAATAAATATCATTTAAGAATCTAAGATTGGGGAAATCCAAACAAGTAGGTATACCATGGATAATTATTTATAAAATGTTTTTTTGAAAAAACTAAAATCCTACATTCAAATAAATAATTTTAAAATATTTTATTAAAATTACCTTAAAATTCATTAAAATTGTTCTATATTTGAATTATTAAAATATAAACCTTCAATTTTATGTTTTTAACCTTTATGATTTTTTAATAATGGAAAAAAATGAATAGAAAATCGTATTTAAAGATAAGAAATTAATCGAAGAGTTGAGAACCCCCTACATTTAACATTGGTAGGAATTACTATTTCAAAATTAATAAATAAATACCCCAAATATTAGAAAATTTCACCTATGAATCATTAGGAAAAACCCATAATCCAATTATTCAAAAAACAATTTACTATAAAACAAGTATAAAATATGATAAATACATTGGTATATTACTTGTAAAATTCCACTAAGAAGAAAATAACTTATAGACCAAGGTAAAACAACCAAATCATAATTAATTTCTACTCTTAAAAATTATTACTATTGAATAACTATATACCTAATTACCATAATTCAAAATGTTATCAAATAGACTCAACAAACACACTCTGTTTTTTCATTAGGAAATTAAAGAGGAAATCATTTGGTCTAATGTGTTTTCAACATGTCATGGTGAAATAAAAAAATCAAAAATAAAAATATATATCCAAGATAAAATAAAAATATAAACAAGGATTATAGTTTAGATAAGAGAACAAAGGGAAATTTTCAACATTGTGTGAATGGGAAAAGACCCATATGAAATATAATTCATGGTTATGATTAGTGAGAGAAAAATAAAGTATTCAATATAAAGTTGTGGAAAAAGTACATGATCTTTTGATCTGATTTTAAATTCCTAGTGGTTTATCAAGACATTGACTTCAATTAGTTGTTAGGAAGGTTGTGAATTCAATTGCATACATTTTTTACCCGTTTCAATCATCAACACATGAAATATTATATTAATGGATAATTTTTGGAGCATTATGGCGATATTTCCCCCCATTTATTCCTATAAGTCCTGGAATGTTAACATGAGAGACTACACTTGGGATGAAAAACTATGTCAAATTGATAGTGCAACATGGATTGTTGATCCAAATGAATTCATAAAAGAACATATTAATCCTATGATTTATCTAAATGAATAGTTTATACTTATGATGAATTTCATTGAAGCAATAATACTTATTTTAGAAAACATATGATTTGTATAAACTGAAGGAAGATATCCCAAAATTACATTCTTTTACAATGATGGGAAATATAATATTAATCCTCAATAAATTTCATTTGTATAGTGGAATATCCATATGATTCCCATTATCATTAATTTCAAAATAATTAATATTTACCAAAACATATTTTTTTATTAATATTCAAATTACACAATTAACTGATTATGATTAGTTGAAATTTCACTATCAAAAGGGAACACATAGACTGGGTACCTTCACCGCCATTCACATGGATTCAATTTATCTTGATAAACTCACACCATCATCATGTTACTATAGACCAAATAAAGGTGAATATTCTTTGAGTAATCTCATAATACTCAATAGGGAAATATATTATTCATTATCATTGATGATAAGGGGTATGGACTTATAAATGATCCACTATCCATTGAGGACGAAATCATAACTACTTTTTATGACCTAAAACATGTGAATTTTGGTACTTTGAATGTCTCATTACCCATAATTATTTGTGATTAATAAAATCTCAAGGAATTGGAAAAATATGTTTCCTTCCCCAAAGAATACATGGACATGTTGGTCTAAAAAAATACATTGATTATAGTTATATATAATGAATTTCATATCTATCATTTATTCATACCAACCAGCAACTGTTGTTATAAACAAGTATCATGAATGATGAATCTTACCCACAAAATTAGAGGCTATGGTAAAAATATTAAACATAGATATATTCAATCAGGAGATCCAATACATTATGAGGATATCCAATGATGTCCTTATTAAAATTAATAGTTTCAAAATAAGAATTTGTATTTATTTAATGATGTTAAATTTTTATTTCTTAAAATATGATTTTCTGGTATTAGAAATAATACCATGGATTAATTTAAAAGTAATAAATTAGAGAAAATCATTAATGTACTGGTATTATAAATATATTTTGATTCAAATGGATCCAAAATATGATGATTATACTTCCTCTAGAACATCCCAATGGGTGTGTTTTTACAAAATTATTCATTTAAACCTAATATATTAAACATCCAATTATTACAGGGGAGTACATTTCATTTTCAAAACCCTCATTTGTAAAACCATGGAAGTTATATGGATGATCTGATTTTAATGTCACATCATCATAATAAATATTTTTTTGACATCATTGTGATTTACTATATATTGAACTCACCTAACCTAAAGATTATAGAATTTAAATATTCATTGAGTGATACTTATGATATTATTATTATCATTATTGTTTGATATCATTACATTGAAATATCCCAAGAAAATCCCATACAAATCCCCAAAATACCACCTCCCTGAAACCTTTGACAACCAAGAGGACTTCACGAGAACCACTTATACATCAATTGTTTCATTAGAAACCATTCTACAAAGTTTCTTCCATTTATAAAATTAATAAATAATGGAGTATAATTTTATTGGGGTAATTATTGTATGAGTTATTTTATTTTTCACAATCATGATCCTTTTCAAAATATAATTTTGATGTTGTATGTGGAATGAAAACCTTACATCTTCTCAATGGTTGTCCGGAAGAGATCCCTTGGAACCATTCTCCCCTGATATAATTTGGTTTGGAGATATAATTACCTATAATTCCTCACTAGTAAAATACTCTATGTTGAAACCTGATGCACTAATATTGTGAATAATTTTATCAATCCAAACATTTCTTTATAAGTTAAATTAAATATCTTTAAAAATATAAAATAAAATTGGTATCTCTCATAGATCCTATCTAGTATATCCTTAGTCATATCATGTTTATAAAATGACTAGAAATATTGGATATAATCACAAAAATTCATATCTATTTCTTGTTACAAATGGTGATCACATGACACGTAGAGAAAACTTTTCTCATAACACACCCTTCCCCAATGGATTAACCCATATACACATATATTCATCATAAATATATAATTCACATAAATGAATATTTATATAAATTCAAAATATACAATGATGATGATTTTTAATGTATAACACTAAAATGAACGATAACCTAAACTCAACTGAGTATGCATGGTGATGATTTTCATTTCCCCAGATAAATGTCTCTTTAATTATTCCTTATTTTTATAAAAAAATATATAATCGTAGTGAAGATGAATTTAAATCACACATCACTATTTTAGAGTTATCTCTGTAAATTACTCTAAATCCATTAATTATTAGTGGAGACACATAGAAACTGATCAAATAAATCAATGGGTTTACAGTCTCCATAAAGAGGATTTAGTGGCTTTTATTGACTATATAACTGAGTATAAATACAATTCTCCAGTAAAACCTATATTTTCAAGAATTTGACATTCTCATAACACTCAAGGGGGTTATTTAAAAAAAGTATGCAACTCTAGTAGACCCATATCAGTATGAAATAGTCATATTTATTGCATAGTAAAGATTTTATTCCCATTTAGGAGAAATTAATGGAATAATTTAATGATTTAGGTACAATATAATTTCTATTTGGTACCAAATATATAAAAAATGATATGTAAACTAAAATGATATTCCTGTAGTAAATTAATTTCAGAATATCATTATTAAATAAAATTAAACTATGAAGGATCAAGACTATCAATAACTGATAACTTTGATCCTTAATGATAGTGAAAATTATTTGAAAGATCTGTAGAAATAAAGAGCTTATTGGGTCCATATTTAGTGTATTAACTGAGAAGGGACCCTCACAATCAAGAACCAGTCTATGTTTTCATATATAATTCACATCAAATGGGGACCATTTTCTTCAACCAGACCAGGAAACTTGTTTGTATTTGTCCCTCTATAATACAATACTATATCAATTTTATGAAGAATAAAAATCAATCCATATATATGTAGAATTTATTCAACAGGTCTTAATTTTTCTATATACTTCTAATTACTCATGAACATTCAATGTATGTTGAATAAATTTCATGGGATCATAAGCACTAATCACTTTCAAGAAGTTTAAATTCACGCTTACTTCTTCCAAAATATACTTTAAATTATATGAAGTAATTCCTTTAAAAGAATTAAAAATTTAGTATATGATAAATAATATTGATGTCCAACATCATTATTAGATTTTATGTTCCTCAAAAAATATTCATGGATAATGTAAAAATGTTTTTTACTTCCTAATTAAATATGTTTTATTCAAAATATAATATCCAGACTAGTCATTCATTCTGATACCATATGGTAGTAGAATGGTAGGTAGATGGATTCAAATATACCTTAATCTAAATCTTTAATGAAATTTTATGAAATGATAAGATTCTTTTTCATGAAAAGTAGATCAAGTAATTAAAGTATTATTTCCATGTTTCCTGAAATTCTATGTTGGATAGTCCATATTCACTATCGTATGGGGAATATGTTATATTTCCCATTTATGATCAACCACCAACACTCTAGATAGTCATCTAAAATATATTTATTTTTGATAAATGTTTATATATCTTATTTAATTAACTACAATATCAGGACGTGAAAAGCTTCTCTGAATAATAAAAACCTCAATTTCATCATAATTGTGTAGAATGAATCATTAACAAGATATTTTACCTTAACTCATTCATTAATGGAGAATTTTTATTATCTTTATAAACACTAATATTTTTTAGAAAGAAACCATTGAAAATGGAGAGAAAATGTGAATGATATTAACAAATATATAAGTGATACTCTTATAGTTCAAACACCATAATTATAGTATACATATAACATATTACACCACCTATGATAGTGAGGATTCAAAAAAAAGATATAGATTCAAATAGTGTTTAAAAAAGTATTTGTATTGGGACTGTATAAGAAACGAAATACGGTCCATATCACATGAACTTAAACTATAAGGAATATAAGTCCTGACATATAATATCTAAATGATATGGTATATGGTCCTCATCACTTTCCATTACAAACCCAACAAATAGTCTATCTCACATGAACATAAACAAGTTGGATTTGTCTACCACATCTAATACAATTTTCCTATATAAGATCTTTATTTATGTAATAGTTCAATGTGTGTGGTCTGCTAATTCATATCATGGTGTTCTTAATTGGAAATACCCTTCAAAATCACATAACACCATTTTTTACAAGAACTATATATTGGTGGATTTTTATTCGCACTGATAAATGGTTATGCCATGATTACCTATAATTAGACCATCCAAAAATATCACTCTTTTTAAAATAATGTAGTGTAATGATTTTTCATTTTCCTCACACTTCCTTGTGATCCATTATATGAGACACCATATAATGATAAATTATTTCATTATTTTTGGTATAATAAAAAACATCATCCTAACATCCAGTATCATCAATTAATATTTCTTTTTCCATTTCTAAACCCTCTTCTTGTATAACCCAATTTTCTACCATGCATGACACTTGTCTAATTATTGGTTCCTAGAGTATTATTTAAAAACTCATAACATGTTTCTCATATCCACTTTAATGGGAAAATTTTAATTATTTAAATTATAATAATGAACTAAATTTTTCATGATTTTTATTTATATAGGATACATAGTGATCTAAAAATCATCTATCATATACCATACCATAAGTTCCACTCGTAGTCCAGTTTACCTTATATACTAGCACTGGGATCTCTAATTAAAATCAAGCCTCTGATAATAATCACATGGTAGGATGAAACAATTATAAATTCCCAGTTACATAAATCTTATCTGTATAGATATATTTTTTTCCAAATTAAGATCCCCATATTCAACAACTATGAGTAAATTGATTCCTACTTTCAGAAGATACATAGTTATTAGCAAAATACTTATCTTGATCTTACCCACTAATGTCATTTTACCAAATCATTTATTTTAACCTAGTATCTCATGTTTTGTTTTATCTTGTAGCCTATTACTATAGAAGATATTCCTTATATCAAATTTTCTCCTATGATGATCTAGATCAATGTGGATATCATGAAATAACCTAATCATATACAATTTCAAAATATTATGAAATCATTCTCAATTTATCAAGAACTATATGGGGATTTATTCATAATTTCATCTTATATGAATTGATATATAGATCTTCTATCTCAAAACATTTTATAAGTTAAAATTTAATATTATTCATGCAATCATTTTAGTGTGTTAGCATATTAAAACACTTTGGGTCATACTTTAATAACAATGAACTTAGATAATTATTCACCCTATTTGAGAACTAAATGTGATCTTATACATGCTTCTATCGGAGATGGAACCATATCCAGATCCCCCAACCGAGACCAAGTTATAAATTCCCATACATAATAAACCCCTATATACTGGTGGATCCTAATTAAATTTAATATATCTAGGATATAATATTCCACAATTAAAAAATCTATCTACCATATGTCTACTTAATTCCACTAATATTTGAATAACCAAAATACATTCACAAATATTGGTAAAGAGTTTATGTAGTCCAATATGACCCATTTATTTTATTTATATAACATGTTCTACAAATCATGTTTACCTAAACCCATTAATAATATTGCATTTTTTCTAATTAAAGTACCATCTAACCCAATATGAATTTAATATAATTATATGAAAAATATCCATTTGAACACCACAAGTATTTATCCTTGATGTATCATATAACTGCTATAGTATTGGGTCAAACATTTAAATTTATCCAGTTGTTATCTTAGATAGTATATTTTTCTCTACATCCATAAAAAATATAAATCAACATATTTTTTACATAAATCATAATCCCTTTTCATAAATATTTAAAAATTGTATGGTTCCCTTACCCTTTATTTATTTGGTTAGACTACTCCCCCGTTTCATCGATTTTACACACTAGTAACACATTAATTCAGATGGGGACATTCCTTATAATTATTCAACTGACTTTAATCAATAAAAATACCCAATGTCACATGATCCTATTGATTGTGACACTTAATTCAAAGAAAAATGATATAAAAACTAACACTAATGATGAATACTATTGTATATACTAGAATGACCTCAACTAACATCCATTTAATTCCACCATTATGACTGTGTATACTATATCGTCTAGGGTAAATGTTGTGTCACCAAAATATTTCATTACCCCTCTTAGTTTATACTATTGGACCTCAAACTATAGAAATAATTTTACCCATGAACCATGACCTTAAGCTATGTTCACATAACCCATATGTGGATATTTATACTATTATTGGGTTTTACCATTCATTAAAAATCTTTTCAACTCAATTCTTTAATATGAAAATTAACCCTTTATAGACATATATAAATTAATATAATCGTATACCCCTTTTCCATGGTGTATAATATTTTTTATGTATCTATATATGTCTTAGTTTAATGAAGATAAACAGTATCAACATCTCCCCCCATCAAGGTTTCTTATTATAGTATTGGGATTATTGTTCATATAAGATTAATTTTTCCCTCACAGATATATGAGAATCTATAAACATTAGTCAAATAAATAACACCTTAAACCTCAATAACTTGTTCTTAACCATAAAAAACAATATCAAAATCTACTGAATGAAATAATCTATTGATAAATGTTGTGAATTCTTAAGAATAATCCCCCTTTGGTTCAGGTTGTATGACATTAAACTACTGACACCTGTTAAAGTCCTAGAATAAATCAAACACCTGAATAATTAATAAATACAATTTTATGGCTAAAAATTATAAATCATGTATTTATAAATAATTAAAAAAATTATATATAATCCTTCCCTCTAATTTATAATCCAAATGATAGATCATTTTTTAGAAAAATTGGTGAAATACATTTCTTGTTGAAAACTGACAAAGAGAATCCTTAAGAAGGAACTATGTAATTACATGCCATGTCCTTACCGTTAAGGGATTAAAAGAAGATCATGGAAAGAATAAAAAGGACCAAAAATATTTTTGGGATGGATATTTTACCCAAATAAAATTAAGATATATTCACAATGTCTGTAGATCTTGAAAAACTTCGAGCCCCTTTCGGTTTCTCACATATTTCAATTTAGATAATTAATGTGAAGTTCATAATAATATAATCTCAGGGTTCCAAGAATATTTTTTTAAAATTTTCCCATTCATTCCATAACACCTTCACTAATCTAATAATAATAATACATTAACTCACAAATATTCACATAAACTATTATTTTCTATGGTGATATAGAAAACACTACAAATCTAGCCTGATTAAAACCATACATGAGAAAAACCCCATATATGTATAAAACTTCATTGGTATCTTATTTAAGAGATTATCATTGACCTATAGTTATATAATATACTTTATGTATCAATATTTCCTCCCATTAAAGTGTGAACACCGAAGATGATAATGATTTGATTCAGTCCTTTCATAATTATCTTGAGTGACATGAAATTAGGATTTATTAGAACCATATCTACCCAATATTCATGTGGAACTAACTTATTTCAGGTTACTCATCATGTATTCTGAAAATTTATTATATGTAGATGTTTTTTATAATTATGTTTCAAATTAATCATAATGGGATCAAAAAAATTCAAATGGAACACAATTTTAATTAAATTATGTAAAATGGGAGGTAAGAACTTCTACTTCATAGATCATCACCGTGGATATTAATAGACTATTAGAATTATAAAATTTATTATAATATTTCTATAGGGATTATTTCATTGACTCGTAAATGTGAATCAAAAATAAATTCTATTAATCAATATCCTATTTATTTCTATCCAATATCACAATATTAGAGTCTTTATAGGTGGTAGATCTTATTCCCGATAACTATATTTTTTCCCAAATTCTTATCCTCCTCATCCAAATTAATCTTCTCATATACTAAAATATTATTCATGGATATTTACCGATGTATATAGTCTTTTGTTGATATTCTTTTGTCAATTTTCCATTTTTTCATTGAATCCACCTCATTATTATACTATCGTTCTTGAATATCTATTGTATTATATGTTTAGAAGAGAGTAAAATACTATGTCCCTAAATAGTATAAAATAATTTTTCTTTCTCACTATTTTTTATATATTATTCTCTTTACACACACATAAATTATAAAATAATAAAAAATCAATTCCATAAAGTGATAAACATGTATTATAGATCATTTAATTTTTCATGATCCTCATCGAGTGGGGAATGATTTCTATGTTTCCATATTATCTAACATAAATATTTTTGTAATAATATTTAACATGTGACAAACTTCAAAAATGATTTAGATTTTTTCATGGGTGATTGAATATTCTCTTGAACCAAATCACATAGAGGGATATTGATTTTAAAATGCCTTATTAATGTTAGAACTTGGGTAGTGCATTCCCATGTAACATCTATTGATTGAGTCACTATATAATTATATTCATGAGGTTCTATTGTTTATATGGCCTTATTTATATTAAAAACATATTTCAAAAATAGAATTTTAATATTACATGAGAGTAATATTGATATTTAACTTTACATACTAGAATGAATATTTCCCTCACCACTTCTCATTCACTAATTAGTGTGGATATAAATTATTCATGAAGTTTCCTTTGATTAAGATATTTGGGAGACAAAAATACCCCTAAGATCATATTTCCCTCTGATGGATACTTCGACAAACATTATAATTATTTCTCAGATGGACTCTATTAAATGAAATATATGGATACTCACATGAAAGGAAGCATGTATTGATTAATATATTTAATAATGAGTGTAAAATTACTCCATAATAGATACATAAGAAAAAAAATCAAATCATGATGAATGTATTGATGGATAGATCTAGATATTTTAATTTTCCTCCAATATCTTTTATAAGATTATTTTATTATCTTGGATAAATATAATCGACACATTTAGACCCAGGATAATTTTTGGCCCACATTGAATTTATTTTGGGTCATTATTAATCAGAACTCTTGAATGGTATGAATTTTAGGAGATAATATCTAAACATCAATAGATTAGTGGATGAAGTTAGAGAGGCACAAATCTAGTGGATATATAAGTCTAATACTCCCTTTTTATCCCTTAAAAAGAATAATTAGCTATTATATTTTCCCCTACCACCAACTGATAACTTTTTGAGAATGTTTTATAGGTGGATTCACCAGTGGAAGAACCATAAACACCAATAGTTAGTCATCGTTCATGTAATAGTAACCAAAACCTTTTAAACATATTGTTACATGATCTTTAATATTAACATCCATTAATTACAAATTGAGGATCAAAAATCCCTAGTGTCATTGGATGAAAAAGTCCGAAAAACATCTAAAATAAAACCACTTTATTTTAATCTACATAATGAACTCTTAAATATTTTATATATCCTAAAACTGAATAAGAAAACATGGGAATATATAATGAAACATTTTATCTTAAAATCGAAATATGTAAACCAACATGATAATGGAGCATAATAGGCGAGTCGAATGGATAATATTACCTCACGAAAGAGGTAGCACGTGAGTAATAACATAGATTCATAACATAAATAAATTGGTATCAAATGATATTAGATTAATATAAAATCTTTCATTAGGATATCACATGACATAAATTTGTATACAGAAAAACACCTTGACAATATCATGTTATAAGGACACGACCCCAAAAATCATGGAGCTGGTACATTACATTATTACATTGGCATAGATACAAGCTTAAAATCCTAAAGGGACAAAACAATTTAGTAATTTTTGGAAACCTTATTACATACATGATATACATATGACCTTGGAAAATAGAAAAATAAAATATAACACATAATAAAATTAAATGAATATAATTGTTGAAATCTTACTCAAATATTTCATCATAATTACTTGGGGAAATGAAACAAAATCAGGGTGATATCAAATGCTCAATAAGGGTAAAATATTGTAGAATAAATAATTAATTTATGAGATAAAATCAATATGCAAATTTAAACAACTGATAACACATGTCATTCAAATAATGTAGATAAGGCATAATAAATATGGAAAAGTGAGAAACCAAAACATATGCCATTTAATAAATAAACAAAGAATGAAATGAATACATAAAAATATTAACACAAGAATATCATGGATAATAATAAAAAATAAATTATAAGAAAAAGAAATGTTTAATTATTATACATCTTTTTTCCTAGGAACATGATATATTTCCTTCCAAGATAAGATAATTTAAAAAATTCTAATTTTCCCAATTGATTCGTCACATGAGACTACAAATTCCTCAAGGGGAATTCATTTACAGGTCCTCAAACTATTGGGATTTTATTAAATATTCCCCAACTGATTTATTGAATTTCAAAATTATTACCCATTTATCTAATTAAAATTTTAATTCGGAGACAATATAATTTAGCAAAATGTGTCTGTATTTAATAGAGGATAGGAATTTATCAATATATCCCCAATTAATAAAATAAATATAAAAATGAACATTTTATTTAAATATGGTCTATGATTTATGAAAACAAAATATACATCACCCACAACGGTGGATATTTAATGAAATATAAAAATAAAAATTATTTTAATAAAGTTATTTTATTATGAGAATGTTAAGAATTACAAAAGAAAGTATGATTGCAATGGTAATTTTTACAGTATGTACATTCTCAAGATAGACCCATTTTGTTATATTATTAAAACTAAAATGTAAAATACCATGAATAGTGATTGAATAATGATATTAAATGAAAACATTTCATCATATACACCACGATAATGTGAATTTGTGTATAGTAACAAATAACTCTCTATATAATGAAAATTGAGACGAAAACCTTTAGCTTGTATATCATTTTTTGGGTGAATGCCTTTTAACCTGCTGTATAAGGGTTTTAAAAATAATTACAACTTTTACCATAATAATACACATATTAATAATATCATATATTATCTTATTTTTATATATTATTACACATTTGTTACTAATTCTTCATTTTTTAACTATCTCGGGTGTTAATTTCCTAGTCTGTCAAGTGAGATTGACTTGTTATTTGTTGTTACTATCACATATATCATGATTTAAACATATTAATAATTTAAATAATTATTTTATTATCATATATATTAATTATATATTTTTTTTGATAAACCATATTATTTGGTGATATGAAATGAAATTCACCGTTCATGGAGACTGTATGTCATACCATGTATGAAAAATACATTTATTTTTATTGTCGTATTAATTAAATGAAACATAAATCAAATATATGTAAATTATAATAAAAATATAATATTTATTTCATTTATTTCCCTTATTTCTATTAATAACATCCATTATATATTCCATGTATAGTGTTAACACATCACATCACTTTAAGGAGGCGGTAGTCCACGTGTCCATAAATGATGTCATCATATTTACTGAAAATAAAAAAAATTAATGTATGAGTTTTATAAAAACTAAATAATAAGAAAGAAAATATTAATATAACATATATTATAAATAAAAAATTAATCATTATTCCAACCATGGGAGGTGGTAAAGGAAAAAAACGATCATCATTTCGTGATGCGATTGTTCTCTATACACATAAACAATAGGTGATTACCCATTAGTTAGTTTTGTATGTATTTTAAGGGTGAAAAAATAAAATAAAAACACATAAATATATCTAGGGTAATTATTTAACTATAAAAAAATGGAATTATAATATTTCTAGGGGTTTAGAGTTTGAATGATACCAAAGTGGATGAGGAAGGAGTTTACTTCTGCTTTGGATAACTCCATTTGGATTGCACCAATGGGATTTCATGGAAAGATTAATACGAAACGGAATGATTTTATGTTTAAGGGTGGTATGATTTTAGATTATTGGTATAGATTTGTTATCATAATGTCTTTGTAGATGTGGGGAAGTGGGAGGGTTAATTGCCTTTTATAGTGATGGAGGAGTGCCCCTATTGTAAATATTTGGAACGGGAGTTCCACACACATTTACCACTGAATGCAGAATTAATATTATACCTACTTTTAAATAATGGGAGGTAGGATACAAATATGAATATAAAATGTCTTTTTGACAAGTTTTTATGTCGTGCTCCCACTTATGTTTAGGGTATAGTTCATTATTATGTTGATTTTTATCTTAATCGTTGAAATTAATTTTAACCAGTTTTAGTAATTATTTTGTTAAAAAATATATTTTTAATTATTATACATTACTAATTATTCATATTCCAAATATAGAATCCATTTTTTCAAATTTCAATCATACATGTGGTTGAAATTTATTTAAAATTAATCACATATATGAGACAACAATCCATGTTTTTAAAGAAATGGCATCGAAAAGTATGGTATGTTTTTATATCGAATTTCCAAATGAAACTGATTTAAATTATCTAAATTTAATTAATTTAAAAATTATTGAGATAATGTGACTTTAAAACTAATTTGAAATATATTATTTCCTTTTATCTAAATTATTTAAAAAACAATTTTAAAATTAATATTCAACATTTTACAATATTCATCAAAAAAAGAAACATCACAAAAAATTTCCAAAATTCACCACAACTTAATTTTGATATTTCTATTTAAAAAATGAAGTAAATTGATTAAAATTAAACTTATAAAGGATTCAAAAAAATTTGATTTCAAATAGGATCACCATAAAAAGGTGGTAAAACCAATGTTATATAAAATGGGTGTCTTCTTCATAAAATTTCGTTTCTTCTTATCCTGTGACTATAGATTGTAGTGGAAGAATAATAAAACAAATTATTTATATAACATATAAATTCAAAATATAAATTCTCTAATAGTGTTATAATTTAATCAAATGTGTAAAACATTACAACATATTATTTCAACTAACCAGGGGCTGCGTGCAATGAAAACTAACTCAATATTTTATGCTTGTAAGATATCAACATAATATTTATTATAAAAGTTAAATTTTGTAATATATTTTGGTGATGCATTAATCTGTACAACAAAAATTTTATCTTTGAAATTTTAGGGGTGTTAATTTCTAAAAATATTTTTACAGTTTCCATTATATATTCCTCGGGTTACCATGTTGCTTCATCCATTTTGTTATTTCTCTAAAGTACCTCCACATGACAGTTTGGATGATTACTCAATAGTTAATCTATAGTACCATGAATTTGTGTAGATCTTCCCCAATATAAAATGTCCATTTCTAGGTCTACTTTTCATAGGTGATAAAATTTTTTGGGCTAGGAATTCACTTCCTTAATAGAGATATATGTATCACATCATGTACTTTTGAGATATTTTTTGGTATTTTCAACTACTCAGTTTAGAATCCCCAAGGGTTTGAAGCACCTCGGTCTAAATTTCTATTTGATACCAAACCTGGTAAAACCCTTCCATGGAGATACTATTAAGAAAACATATTCTCCCACATGGAACACAATATCATTATTGTAATTATCAACATTACTCTTTCACCTACTTTGATCTAGTATAATATGATCATGAATATCCTTTACCTTTTTGTTGTATCGTAACAATTTTTGGGCCTACAAGTTTCATTTCACCAACATCATAATAATAAGATGAATTATGGAACCGATTTCAAAATAATTCTTTATAAGGTGACATTTTAATACATAAATAGAAATAATTATTATAGGAAAACAGTAATAAAGGTATGTATTAATCCAAAATACCATGAAAGATGGGTTTGAATAACCTCAACACGTATTATATTTTTTGAATTACTATCTCATACTTTTCATATGTTGGAGGATGATAGGTAGTGCTCAAATATAAATCAGAACCAAGATCCTTCGAAAGACTGATGGGTTATTGATCATAAAAATTTATAGAGGTTCACCATAGAAGTCATAAAAATCATTAATATAGATCCTTTCAATGTCCTCATGAGGTAGTTCATCCCTTATGGAAAGAAAATGTATATAGGTGGTTAGGTGATTAATGATAACCCATATTACATCATTATTTCTATGAGACATCAGTAGTCTCAAGACAATGTCCATAGTAATTTCATTGCATTTATTTAGAAGAGTCAGTAGATTTTCAGGACTCTATTAGGATTCTAGCATAGAATATTACATTGTTGAAAAACTTAACAATTGTATATGTAATCATCATTTTCTTTCTTTATGTTATCCCACCAAAAATGTTCCCTCAATCCCCCATACATCTTTGTTCTTCAACAATGAATAGATAAATTTGAGTTATTTTAATCATATTATAGTTAGTTTTTCATCAAAGGCATATATTTAACATGTAGAGTCTTTCAAAAAATGGAACACCAACTTTACAAACAATTTTTGATAATTTATCAATATTCCTTACAATAATTTAATTCCATAAATCCTCGTCATTAGATTAAGAAGTATTTATCATCTCTAATAAATATAGTTTTGTAATCATTTGAAAAATTATTGATGTCTCTCCTTCCTAATAAATTCAAATATCCCTCATTAATAGATCCATGAACATATGATCCTTCTCAATCCTCATTTGGTTTATAACACCAAGATCCTTCCTAATCAATGAATATACTAAATTATTCTATTTTATTGGGTGGTAGTGTATTGAGAAATCAGAATCCTTTAGTAGCTCAAGCAATTGCCTTTGTCTTGCATTTATCTCATTCTATAAGAATTTTAATTTCAGGTTATTATGATCAGTGTATATCTCACATATTTCACCATTGAGGTAATGTCTGCATATTTTCAAATTAAAGATAACCTTTTCTAACCCAGATAATGTATTGGATAGTTTATTTTGTGAGTCCTTAATATCCATGTTGCATATGCAATAACTTTATAATTTTCATTAGGAAAAAATTAAGTCCCTTATTATATCCATTACTATATATGACAAACCAATCACTTCAAAATGGAAGATTCAAAATTAGAGGATTGAAAAATCTTCTATTTATTTCATCAATTTATTTTTCACATTATTTTGTCAAAAACAACATAACCCCTTTGTGTGTCTCTTGTGTTAATGGTTTATAGAAACATGATGTTTCTCTTCATGGCTACTAACACCAAACATTATAAAATAAAGGTGGAAAAAATATTTCCCAAAACATTGTGAAATAAATATAACTGATTATTATTAATACAAAAGAAAATCCACTAGAAGATGTGTACCAGAAGTCAAATAGGTGTGAAAATATAAAAAATTACCTATAAAATAGGACATATGAACATCCCATGCCCCACTAGACACAACTCTCCAAGTCCATGGATCAAAATCTAGAACCACCTCATTGTAGTGTTTTACCCCTTCTCAAACATAGAATGAGAAAATATATGTAAAAAAAAATGGACAAGTAGGATGTGATCTAAAATCCCATTAGTGTATTACCAATTTTTTTTATAATAAGATGCCAAAATTTAATTAACAAAATAATTATCTTTTAATATTAAATTATGAATATTTGGAATTTAAAAAGATTATTAAACAAGTAATGATTTACAATTCATATGATAGAAGTACATTATCATTTCATTCTTCAAATTTCAAAGTGATGAAAGTAATTTTAAAGAGATGGTTATTTACATAGATGGATTAAATAAAAACTCGTATATAAAACAGTTTATATGAATTCTGAAGGATTGTATTAAAATTTTACATTAGTGGAATATATTAATATCTCGTATATTAATTTGTGAGAAACATGGAAATATTCCTAACAAGGTATGATAGTTCAAATATAAAGGACTCCACACACTCAAGCTGATATGACAATTTGTGTATACACATGTCCCTTCTGAAATGCCAAAGGATACTTCATCGCCATCATTTTAAGTATGTGACATGCTAAATTATTGTTTTATAACATTTTAAATTTTAGAGTGGTGTCCAATAAGTCACTAACTAAATAAGGATTTCATATTCTTTAGTTAAAAATCAATGACGGGACATTATTTTAAGAAACCTTAAAATACAATTAATTCCCACTCCCAAATTTAAAATATTCCAATTTAAATTGAAAAATAAAAATGGTGTTTTCATAAAAAAACATGCCTTTTCAAAGATAAAATCATATGGTTTCTATCAAAAGATTTTAAATTTTTTTCACAAATAAAAATTTGGAATAAATTCACATTTCACATTCAAAATTAAATTCTGCAATTTTATTTTTATAATGTTTCCATAAATTTCATAAAAAACCCCAATTCAGTGTAATTGGAATTTTTCACAATTTTTTAATAAAAAAAGTTAAAAATCTAAATAAAAAATTTTAATTTTCATTAATTTTTATAAATTTACCAAATTTAATGGAATTGGGGGGTTTCCCAATTTCATGAAAAAATACCATTAAAAAAAATAATTCAATGATTTTTGGTCTCCCCAATAATCCACTTGAAAGAAAGATGGTTGAAATTAGTAAATATAATTTAGTTAAAATAATTTAAATTAATTAAAGAAATTATCATGAACAAAATTTGATTGTCAAGACGGAAACACATAACTCATATCAACTGATCTCAGAACACTAAACCCTAAACAAGGTTCACCGATGAAGAACATAGTGAATTGGATGTGGGAATCAAACCAAGGTTTAAGATCCCAAAAATGGGGGTATTAGATCCATGAATCAACATAGGGATCCAAAAAAACATATAGAGGAGAGTATATATCACATGACATGGAGATCATGAGGAGGAAACTAACTAGGATGATATTTCATGGAGTTCTTCAAGCTTTGAATCGCTTATTGTAGAGATCAGAGGGGCTATTAACTGTTATAGGGTTCTATCAAGGAATATGTACTCATATGGGGTCATTATAGGTATTTTTGGAACCTAAATTGAAGGTTTTAGGATATTAAAATAAAATTTTTGGATTACTTTAATCTCATACACGTTTAGCTGGGAAAATATCCATGGTTATACCAAACTATACAGCCTGGCTGTGCACCAGATATAAATGGGACTCAATATTTCTCCTAAGAGAAAACATGGCCTAAAAATCTATTCACCAACCATGAAATTATAGTTCCCAGATTTATATGATTTTTCTTGAGAGGGTGTACAGTTTTAAAAAATCATGCACCGATCGTGCACTATCCTGAATATTTCAATTTTAATTTTTTTTTAACATGATGAATCCCTGAATGAAATCCAAATAATTAATGATAAGAATAGGGGTGTTATAATACCACACAATAGTAATATGATGTTACAACCTCACCAATATAGAAAAATTCAGTCCCCATAAAGCCTACTCAGAATCTTCCTTGTCAAAAAGGTGTGGTCGCCGCTGTCTCATCAGTGCCTCCCACTCCATCATATCATAATGAGGAGAATTGTTCTACCATTGAAAATGAACCAACAGTTTATTCAACCCATTAATTACCATTATTTCAAATTCAACTATCCCGAATATTCATTCAGTCACAAATAAATCAGGTTTTCATTTGATATCATGGTACTTCATAACATAAGATGAATCAGATAAATACCTTCATAGATGAGATACATCAAACATGTTATGTATTTTCATTATTTGTTGTGGATTTTCTAAATTGAAATAAAATTTTCCCACCTACTCTAGTATCTAAAAAGATGAAAAAAATTGTAGTATGTTTCCTTTGTATCTCAATCTATTGATGAACCATATGTGGTGAAATGTTCAATAAAACAAGGTAACTAACTAAAAACTCCAACAATTTACGATGACTACTTGAATAAGACATTTATCATCATTGTTTCTCCAACATCCTATGATGAATAAATTGAATATTTACTATCGTATCATGAACCAAACATGGTATAAAAAGGAACATTAACCAACATTCAACCATCATAATGGATATCTCTATGGTTATCCATACATGGAATTAAATGGATACATTCTGATTGCGTACTAGTGACTAATGTTATAAGAAAACTCAATCATCCACAAATGATATTCTCAATCCCCACCAAAGTCTAGAACACAAAAATAAAGAATATCCTAATGAATTTATATATCTCTTTGTATCTACATACCTAACTGATGGAGGTAATTCGTACTCAAACAGACATGATATGCCAGTGCCTTCTAAATTCCTCTCCAAAATGAGAATTTACCCTCTAATACCTTTCAGAGACTATAGTAGAGGGTACTCTATGAAAATGAAAAATCACTTTCACATAGTGATTTACAAATTCCATAACTTTGGTTATATACGTAATGGGGATAATGTGGTCCAATTTATTCAGCCAATCGATCACATTACATATCACATTCTTCTTTCTACGGTTATGTGAAAACCCACCCATAAAGTCCATTGAGTTCTCACCCCCATCCAAGTAGGAACTAGAAGTGGCTATAAAACCCAAAGGTTTATAGTGCTCAACCTTTAGTTGTAGGCACATATAAAAATAAGAGAAAAATTCATCAATGACCCATCTCATTCCTGATAATAAAATTGATGATGCATTCCATATAAAATCTTTTTAGTTTTTGGATTCACTTCCTAGTGGGGGTTATAGAAATCCCCCATCACATTTTTTCTTACTCCTAACAGCACAACAAAGAGATTCTAGTAGCATAGAATACTCTCTTTGGGGAATGACCACTCGAATGTGGTTTCCCTGCAAAAAAGGAGATACTCTAATACAATGGAACTCATTATCTTGTTGTTGTTCCTGATAAATATTCTCAAAAAGAGTGTATTACATGTGATCACTGACCATGTAAATCTCATCCTTTTATTCCTGGAATCCAATAAGTAACTTTTCAAATAGATCCATGAAGTTTCACTCTTCTGAATAATCTTTCAAATATTGGATCAGAAGTTTCCTACTCAAAGAATATGTGACAACATTCCCTTTCCCTAGGGGGAAAGATATATCATAGTCACAAGATTATAATCATTCCAACCAATCCCTCTGATGGAGATTAAAATATTTTTCACGGAATATATAACTCAATCTCTTATGGTCTAAGAACATGGTAAAACATTCTCTTTAAAGGTAATGCCACCAAGTCTTAATTGTGTGCATCACAGCTACTAGTTCATGTTCATGGGTCTGAAAAATCATCTTCTGTGGCCTATACTGACCAGATCCATAGGCAATGATATGATTACCTGGTATATGTACATATCCCAAACATGAACATAATGCATCATATTAGTCCACATTGCCCCACCCAAATTCTAGAAGAGTCGACACTGGCGTAGTCATCAAGAAATATTTTTTCTCAAAAAAATAATTCCATAATTTCTCATTTGAAGAAATTATTACTCCCTTCTAAGTCATAGTAGTCATCGGAGAAGCCAATATTAAGAATTCCTTTATAAACTAGTGATAACAACCACCTAGGCCAAGGATTCCTGGAATCTTGAAAACATTTCCTGATTTTCCAATGTCATAGGATCCTTCACCAATTGAGGTTGAACTAATATCCCATGTTCCTACACCATGTTTCCCATAAAATTAAATTCTTGAATCCACGAATCACAATTCAAAACCATCTCATAAATTCAGTGATTTCTCAACAAAATCAGAATTGGTATCATATAATTAACATGATCCTCCATGGAAATAAAATAAACTATTGTTTCATCCACAAATAATTCCATAAAATTATCTAGATACTCATGGAATATAATGTTCCTTAAATCTATAAATATTTTCGGTGCATTAGTTTGATCAAAGACCATTACAAGGTACTCATAATGGTTATACCTACTCTAAAAGGCATTTTTCTAAATGTCAGATTATTTTATCCTCAACTAATTGTAAAAAAACAAAGAGAATACTTTGAGAAAACTTTTTCCCATTTAACTATTCGTATAGATCATTAATCCATGGAGTGGGTTACTTGTTCATTTCCATCACTCGATTGAGTTTTTGGTTTTCAAATTAAAGGCACAGTAAACCATAAAAATTATTTGCAATGATAATCGGTGCCAACCAAGATGACATGCTTGGGTATATAAAAACATTACCTATAAGACCATCCAACTAGGAATTTATCTCATTTAGTTCCTATGTTTCCATGTGGTAAGAAGGATTAGATACTGGATGAGTACCATGAACATGGTTAATATAAATATCTACCCCTCTTACTGACACCAAACCCTATAATTCAAAAGAAAACATATTGGAAAACATGTGGATAATTGGATAAAGATCAGTACTCAAAATTTCCCACTCTAGATCGATATAAAACATAGATATTAGTTTACTAAACTCTAGATAAGATCGTTCGGCCTTAAACAACCTTGGGACCCATTCTCCCTGAAAGTCACAGCATACACCATTGGGTGTAGTAAAGGAGACACATTAAAATTGAAAATTAATCTAGGATTTATTATAAATGATCTAATATATCCTAAACATGATGACGGTTGGTTTCATGTTTAGAACCAGAAAACTCTAAGATATATCAACATTTGATAGAGAGAAAACATCCGAGGGATTACAAAGACCCTACTCTCCATTCATATCGATGGATGTAGTAATATCCATGATGTAATATAAAAGATCTGTAGAAAATTTTAAAAGATTAAAAATATAGATTTAAATAAATTAATTAGATTCCCCAATATCAAATAGATAAGTTACTATTGTTGAAGTTATAGTAATTCTACCCATCGTAGTCACCGGAACCGTATCTTTTTCCACTAGAGACTCTTCAACTATGTGAAGATGCTTCCTTATATATTTCTAGGTCTAGAACACTTTTATAACAGAATTACACGATTTACCCATAGTTTTTGGATGAGTGGGTGATTCTCTTGAAAAATGTTGAGGTGAATAAATGTGACCAAAATTTTATAAGTGTCCATAAAATCCACAAGAACCACATATCGTAGTTTCCTTAGTGAAAAACCTCTTAGAATTCAAAGTATTTACACATGGGAAGAAAATATACAGGCCTCTACCTCGTACTATAGGAGGTCCAGAATGACTGTACAATCAAGAACCACAAGGAAAATCATAACGCTTCCACATTCCATTGAAGTAAATCACACTAGCACTAGGATAGAAAGATAATCATTATATACCTACCTTTCTAGCCAGCTCTATTTTTATGATCATTTCTCTATATATTACATCAGAAAAGGATGGTAGCTTCAGTAAAAAATCCAAGGAATGAATATCCCAAAAAATTCCCAACATGAACATTCGTGCCTTCATATTTTCATTTAATACAATATGAGTTAAAAAATTCACAAACATAGAAAAACGGTTTTTATACTCTTTTATTGTTCTATCAGCCTTCCCATTTTTGAATGAATACATATCCTTGGACAATAGTATCAAATATACATAGAATAATTTAGTGAAAATAAATTTCATGCTATTACACTCTAGGCCATCCTGTTTCTTCTTCATCATCAGGGTTTCCCACTATCTTTTATACAGTCATTCCATCATGAAGGTGGAAAACATCACCATTATTAATTTTGGTGTCTCCAAGAACATTAAAAAAAAATTCCATCCTACTCAAACATTCCTAACCCTCTTGAGGATCATTTGTGCCATTGAAAATTAATGGATTTTAGTGATGTAATTTTTTATTGAATTACTAGAGAAAAATGATTTGTGGTTCTAGACATTGGGCTTGTACGAGAACTGGTGGTGGTGATAGTCTCATTGAATAGACAATACACACAATCACCTCTACTAGATTCAGGTCCACAATTTGATCATATCACTACGATTCATCAGTAGCTTCCACCTATATTCGATTCAAATGTATTTTCAAGGGCATGATGCTACAAAACCTTAGTAGAAAACAATAAGGAAGACTTCATATTTAACACTCAAATAAAAAAATGATATAAATAAAACCCATCGGATAACTAAACTAGATTTTTATTTCACCTATCAAATCAAAAACATATAAAATAATAGAATTAATCTTTAAGAAAAATTTCCCAAACTAGCCTTAGTTACTTACATTTTGTTATGACAAGAGATTTCCAGTCCTTCAATCATAACTACCTCCTAACTCCCTACATGACTACACAAATCAAAATGATTTCAAGAAAATAATATCAACATATACATCTGATACCACATTGTCAAGAACCAGCCCAGGTACCCCAGCAACCTGATAACCTTGATGTTCCTGATATACCCTGAAATGTGTTCTTGATCCATACGGGTTGTCTAATAATATCTAACATCATACAAAATGAATGTGGGAACAAATTTTTTACAGATCAATCGAAAGCCACATAGAAACATACTATTAATATAAAAGTGAATCGACTGCGAGATGTGTACCATAAGTCAATCAGGTATGAAAAACGAAATTAATATAAGAATGTATGATTAAACATGATAGATAAAGAGTCCATGTGAAAATTGTTGCAACTCTCCAAGTCCATGTATAAGTATCTATAACCTTCTCCAAGTGGTGCTTTACCCATGCTCGAACTCGGAATGATAAAATCTACAAACCCCATAAGAAATAGTTATGCTGTGATATAAAACCCTTGTAGGATCTCAATATAGATTCCATAATCAGATGCCAACATTTAATTTACCAATCAAAGAGCTTTAAATTTCCAAATAAATATTTGTTGAATTTCAAAAGCATACTTAAAAATCATGCTTTACAATTAAAATGTTAGAAATACATCAGAATATAATGCTTAAAATTTCAATATTATATAAATAATTTTAATCAAATATTTCTTTATATAAATGGATTAAATAAACACTTTTATATAAAATATATATATATATAAATTCAGAAATCATATAGAAAAGTTTAAAATAATGGAATATATTTATATATCAAATATAGATTAGTGAAAAACATGTTCATATTACTATGAATGTATGATATTTCTAGGCTACGGGGTTCCACAAAATATAGGTGACAGAGAAATATGTTTATACAAACTTACCTTTGGTATAGAAAAAGAAGACTATATCACCATCCCCTTAGGATTAGGATATTAAGCATTATAGTTTTAGAATATTGTAAATTGTATTGTGTTTTCTAATAACTCACTAACTGCTAATGGTTTCCATGTTCCCTAATATAAAATAAATGATAGAAAATTTGTTTAAATAAACCGTAATATATAATTAAGTCTCTTCCCCCCTTTATAATATAATAATTTCTATTTAAACCCCAAATTAAATTTTAGAAAAAAACATGCCTTTTATAAGATGAAACCCTAATGATTCGAACAAACTCATTTTGATTCAATTTCCAACAAATATAAATTTTAAATCAAATAACAATTCACTTTCACAGTTAAATTCAACAATTTAATTTTATTAAATTTCAATCAATTTCAAAACAACCCTCAATTTATTGGGGTTGGGTTTCTCAAAAAATTCCTTCAAACCAATTAAAAATTTATAATAAAAATTTTAAACGTCCCCTATTTCCATAAATTTAACCTAATTCAATATAATTGGTGGTTTTATAATTTCATGCCAAAAATCCAATTTTAAAACCACAATTCAGAGGAATTTGGACTTTCCAAAAAACTAATTGAAGTCAATGTAATTGAAATCAAGAAATTTCATTTAATTAAAATAATTAAAATTAAATAAATCAATTTCTGGTTAACCAAAAGTGGGCATCATGATGGAACCACCTACCTCGGATCAACTGATCACAAAACAATGAAACATAAATGAGGGTTTCCAACAAAAAAATGCCAATTATGGGATCCGGGAATAAAAACTATCTTTCAAATAACAAAATAGAGGGTACTAGATCCAAAAATCAACATGGGGATCCATGTAATCCTAGGGAGTATAAGAAAAATAATGCGAGATATTTATTTAGAAGAGGAAACTAATTGGTAGGAGATTGAATGGAATACATCATTATTTTAATTTATTCTAGGAGGGATCTAAGTGGCCAAGAACATCCCTCAGATTATACCAAAGAAGAGAAACTCATATGAGGTAATGTTTGGTCTATTAGATACCTAAAATAATTGTTTCAAGATTTTTATATAAGCTTTTTCGATCACATAAACCACATGGATGGTTATCTACGAAGATCCACATGGTTATACAAAATAGTATGGTCTAGTCATGTGCCTATTATAAATGGGATACAAGATTTCTCCTAAGAAGACTTATGAAATGAAAACCCATGCACCGAACATAAAATTCCCCACTTCCTAGGTTTTAATTGTTTATCTTGATAGGGAACATAGTTTGGGAAATTGTGCACCAACTGTGCAATGTCCCAAAAAATTCAACAAAAAATCAAAAATTGAACCAGATACACACTCAAACAAAACCGAACGTGTAACATCCCAGGTAAAAAAGAATTTTAAATTTTCTTATTTATTAATACAGAGTGAAATATTAATTTTACTTTAATTGGGATGTTATGTTCGATACATACGCAACAGGCAACGATGAGTTTTTTTGAAATATTACATTGGACACAACATTTAGTTATACCTAAAAGTAATATAATAATAATAATTTTTTAAATGATAGTTAATGGAAAGACATTTTATTCTAGAAAATGAAAATAAATAAATAAAATATAATTACACATATTTTTAAATTTTTTTAACTTTTATCAAAGAAGTTTTTAGAGACATAAAATAAGAATAATCAAATTTTAAGCATGAAAAACTCTAATATTTTTAAAAATTCGTTTTACTGCCTTTTGATTGGGAACCCCTTATAAATAACGTTTTTGTCACTTTTATATACTCCATTTGAAAAAATAAATCTATTTTTTAGAAATGGGACATAAATATTTACGTTGGGTAAATTTTTGATATTTTCTGATAATGTTCATTTATTAATGAATAGTGAAAAATACTGCACTTTAAGTCAAAACTAATTTTTTATATAATTTTATTATAAAGTTATAATTCCTTTTTAATTATTTTTAATGTCTAATTGGATTATATTTTTATCATCTTATCCAATATTTTTCATTTTATGTTATTTTAATTCGAAACTGGACATAAATAAATGTCAATCTTTTGGTAGTTATTATATCTTAATAACACGATGTTTGGTTTTTTCAATGGGAATTAATTTTAAATTATCATCTAGAACTTATGTGTTTTTAATTTTGATAAATGTTTTACAAATTTGGAATCAAGAGTTCCAAATATTGTAAATAGGTAACCATTAAATATAAAGATTATGAATAGTAACTTTAGTAAATATTTTATTCACGATGATTGAAAAGAAAATATAGTAAATTAGGGTAAAAACTATTATAATAAAATTAAATTACCCTGACATGTGTCCTAACCCTATTGGTTGATAAATGTCTGACCATATAAGGCCCCAGCCTTCAACCTTACTTAATCTTGAGTTATTACAAGATTACACCTTGAGGATCTTTTCGGGTTTAGAGTTTTAGAGAATTAGATCTTAAAACATGCATTACAACACACATTTAAACAAAGTGGTTACAAAAAAAATAGTAATCTTTTTTCCCATAAATGGAAACATATTGAAAATAAAACATGGATTCTTTCTTGACACATCCTTGACTCTATCATCTTATCATGTACCTTTCCCTTAACCTGTGAAAAACATTTCAAAAACTTGGGATGAGCATAAAAAACTCAGTATGGGTTATAAAAAAACCTGGAAAGGAAACACGAGTTCATATATACATAAGAATGAAATCATACATTACCCATAAAACATAGGCACTTTAACATACCTCATAAAATCATGAACAAATCATAGAAATAATAAGACATAAAGGTAACTTGAGGCATTCATAACATTCTTATGTAGGGAGTAACCCTCTTGGTTATGTTTGGAATACCCATCACAGTATATTCCCTAAATCTATTTGGAGAAACCTTAATGTTTCACTCCTTCGCATTACCCAATGCATTGGAGAGCTATATCGGGCTCACCCGCCCTTAGTTTATCACGGAACCACCCGTCTTCATAATAATTCCCAAGAACCTCAACATAATCGTATCACATAAAACATGCATAAAGGAAACATAACATTTCCACCTTTCAATCACAAGATATCAATACAACACATTGATATAAAAACATTATGAAAATTATTTTCAATACCAAAATAAAATAAAATTAAAACATGGTTTTTTTTAAAAGTATGGATTGTAGAGGAAGCCGAAACTCAAATAACGGTCACGGCGGCGGAGAAGTCGTTGTCGCCGCATACGTACGACGAAAACATTCCCTTTGTCGTTTAGTAAACGCTTCGTATAAAAAAGATTCCTTTTGAATAAATGTAACATTCAAAGGGGTTTATACACCGTATAAAAGAAGGTTGTTTATAAAACAAAATATACCTCAATGAAAGGAGATTGAGACGAAGTCCCATACCTCGTATCCGACTTGACCCGACCGTTCTTTAATCTCCTTTAAAAGTGTAACTCCTTTTGATTTGATCCTAAAGGCATCCTTTGAAAGGATTCTTCCCAAAGGGAATCCTCTAGGATGAGGAGAGGGATGTGGAGAGGGTAAATGGGCAGGGGATGGCCGATCTGAAGGCTTGAGGAGTGTGTGAAATGAGGTAGAGGTGGGGGCCTTTTATAAGAGGAGAGGAGAGGCACTTTTGGAAATCATGAAACTATTATTTTATTTTCAAAAGTGTTTCGAATTTCTAAGGTCCCAGATTGATATATTTCTAAGATAAGATGATAAGTCTTCGAAATATTCGCATCCAGTAGTTTTTGTAAAAGTTTAGGTCTTAGATTTTATATTATCGTTTCATTTTATTTAAAGTGTTCATTAATGAGGTCATCATTGCATCATCATGATGTCATAATTAAATTAATTTATTTAATGTCTAAAAATTAAAAAGAAATATCCTGATGTAGGAAATCTTTTTATCTTTCCAAATAGTATTTATAGACAAAATTATGATTAGTATAACCCCTTCTAAAAATTGTTTTAGTAAAACAATTTATTTTAGTGTCATTTTCACCTTTATTTAAAAAAGGCATTAAAGTCATTATCTCACCCAAGAGGCCCCATAGGGTCCCCTAAATCGACCCATGGGTTGTCTTGGTCGGACATGACTCATCCAATAGGTGTAGGACAAGTTTCATGGTGTTTTCACATTTTTATAATATCATTTTTACGTTAAATTACACTAATTACCTCTAATCGCGATTAATGAAAAAAAGTTACTATTCAGCAAAAAATTATTTTCATCCCATTGAACCACATTTTACATACTAATGAAAACCATGTATGTCGGATTTTCAAAATTAAATACACATTAGTGGTAAAATTTCATTTAACTGAAAAATCAGTTTGCTTGATTACCACTTAGTGGTTTCACTATTCATCAAAAATTGATATTTTTCAGAAAATTAACAAAAATTCACCCTAAGCTATAGTTGATATTATTAATTCAAAAATGAAGTCTATTTTACAAAATTCAAAACATATATGTCACATTAATTAATTTAATAATTAATTCCTGATGTCAGAGCAAATAGCGTGTTTTTATAAAACAATAAGTATCAAAAGATTGACACCACTTTAAGTCTAATTTCAAAGTGAAATTGATTCCAATGACCACCATTGGATTAAATGGTAAAAATATATTCATATTACACATTAGGACCAACTCAAAAGATAATCTAATCATATAAATAAATTATATTAAGAAGCAATTTTGATGTAAAATGCAGTATTTTTCATTATTCATTAAAAAATGAACATTGTCCGAAAAATACCAAAAATTCACACAAAGTAAATTTTGATGTCCCAATCATAAAGAATAATATTATTTTGAAAAAAATATCTTATAAAATTGTCAAAATATAGATTCAAAAATGGTTTTCAATCAAAACACAGTAAAATAATCTTTTAAAAATTTTAGTGTATTCCATGCTTAAGATTGGATTTATTTTCATTTTAAGCCTCTAAAACACTATATAATTCATTAATATACATAGATAAAAATATCTATTATTCATTACTTACTTGGGATGTTACATCCTTCCCCCTTTAGAAAATTGCGTCCCCACAATTTATTTACTTATCAAATAAATGGGGGTACTTATCCCTCATTGAATTTTCAGATTCCCATGTTGCCTCTTCCATCATGTGGGTTTTCCACAAAACCTTTACCTGCTTAATCACCTTATTCCGTAACACTTTCTCCCAGTGGTCAAGAATCTGGACTGGTTGTTCCTCATAAGATAGGTTCTCTTCCAGCTGAACTACCTCTGGACTCAAAACATGAGATGGATCTGGAATGTACTTCCTTAACATTGTAACATGAAAAACATTGTGTACCTGAGAAAAACTCGGAGGTAAATCCACTCGGTATGCAACTGATCCAACTCTCTCTAGAATTTCATATGATCCAACAAACCTGGGACTCATCATTCCTTTCTTACCAAATCGCATCACATTCTTCCATGGTGAAACTTTGAGAAAAACATGATCACGTACCTCAAAAGAGAGATCCTTCCTCCTATTGTCCGCATAACTCTTCTGCCTGCTCTGAGCTGTTCTCATGTGTCTCTGAATCAACTGTACTTTTTCTGCCATCTCTTCTACCAATTCTGGTCCCATCAACTTCCTTTCACCCACTTCATCCTAGAAAGCTGGAGTTCGACACCGCTTCCCATATAATGCCTGAAATGGTGCCATCTGTATACTGGAATGAAAACTGTTATTATATGAAAATTCAACCAAATAAAGATGTTGGTCCCAACTTCCCTGATAATCCATAGAACAAACTCGTATCATATCCTCCAATGTCTGAATTGTTCGTTCTGACTTCCAATCTGATTGAGGATGAAATGTTGTACTAAAATTTAATTCAGTACCCAACGACTTCTGAAGGCCTTTCCAAAAGTTAGAAGTGAACCTGGGATCACGATCAGATACAATGGAGAGGGGAACTCCATATAACCTGACTATCTCTTTAAGATACAAACGGGGATGTTGATCTAGGGAAAAAGTATCTCGTATAGCAAGGAAATGAGCAGATTTAGTCAAGCGATCAACAATAACCCAGATTGCATTATTACCTCGAGATGTCTTCGGTAATCCCACAACAAAGTCCATGGATATATTCTCCCATTTCCACTCTGGCACTGGTAAAGGCTGAAGCATCCCTTTCGGTAACTGCCACTCTGCTTTAACCTGCTGACAAGTCAAACACTTCACAGTAAAATCAGCAATATCTCTTTTCATTCCATCCCACCAGTAATACTCCCGCAGATCTCTATACATCTTAGTACTGCTAGGATGAACTGAAAATGGAGAACTATGAGTTTCACATAACAACTCTCTCTTCAACTGGGAATCCCAAGGCACACACAATCTCTTCCCAAATCTCAAAACGCAATCATTATCAATGTTGAATTCAGGCAACTTACCTTTCTGAACCAGCTCTACCTTTTTCTGCAACTCACTGTCTTGCTTATGTGCTTTCTTGATTCTATCTGATAGAGATGATCTCACTGATACTTGAAATAAAACAAAAGAACTTCCAGCACTTACAACTTCTATGCCAAAATTCATAAAATCCTTAACCAAAGGATCATGTTCCAAACGCAACATTGCTAATGAAGCATTACTTTTTCGACTCAAAGCATTTTTCACTTTATATGATTTTCCCGGATGGTAATGAATTGTACAATCATAATCCTTGATTAATTCTAGCCATCTCCTTTGTCTCATGTTTAATTCTTTCTGAGTGAATATATACATTAAACTTTTTTAATCGGTATATATTTCACACTTTACTCCATACAAATGATGCCTCCAAATTTTTAAAGCAAAAACAACAACAGCTAATTCCAAATCATGTGTAGGGTAATTTACCTCAGGAGTTTTCAACTGTCGTGAAGCATAAGAAATTACCTGATCATTCTACATTAGGACGCAACCATGTCCTTTCAATGAAGCATCACTGTAGATAACAAACTCACCATTCCTGGAAGGTAGTGCCAAAACTGGAGCATTCACCAATCTTCTTTTCAATTCCTGAAAACAATCATCACATTTTTTTGTCCAGATAAACTTAACACCCTTCCAAGTTAGCTTAGTCATTGGACTAGATAACCGTGAAAAATTTCTAACAAACCTTCGGTAATAGCCTTCCAAACCAAGGAAGCTACGAATCTCAGTTACATTTGTGGGTCTTGGCCATTCTTCAACAACTTTTGTTTTTGTAGGATCAACAGTTATCCCATCTTTAGAAACAATGTGACCAAGGAAGGAAATTTGTTGCAACCAAAAATCACACTTGCTGAATTTCCCATAAATTTTTTTTCTTTTAAGGTTTGCAAAATAACCCTTAAATTTCTTTCATGAACCTCGTTACTTTTTGAAAACACCAAAATATCATCAATGAAAACAACCACAAACTTATCCAAGAACTCATGGAAAATTCTATTCATTAAGTCCATGAATACAGAAGGTGCATTGGTTAGCACAAAAGGCATTACTAAAAATTCATAATGGCGATATCTCGTACGGAACACGGTCTTCGAAACATCTTCTTCCTTTACCTTTAGCTGATGGTACCCCGATCTCAAGTCAATCTTTGAAAAAAACTGAGCTCCCTGTAGCTGATCAAACAAATCATCGATATGAGGCAAAGAATATTTGTTCTTAACAGTGATATTATTCAAGGCCCTATAATCAATGCAAAGTCTCATAGCACCATCTTTCTTATTAACAAATAAAACAGGAGCACCCCATGGTGAAGTGCTAGGTCGAATGAAACCTTTCTCTAATAAATCTTGCAATTTCTCCTTTAACTCTAAAAGTTCAATTTGAGCCATTCGATAAGGGGGTTTTGAAATAGGCTTAGCATCAGGAACTAAGTCAACAGTAAACTCAACTTCCCGATCTGGTATTATTCCAGGAAACTCATCAGGAAAAACATCAGGATACTCATTAACCACTGGCACATCATTAATCTGAACAGTTCCTTTATTTTCAACGATGTGTGCAAGGTAACATTCATTTCCATATTTTACAAGTTTCTCGGCCTCTTGATAAGTTATCAACTGTAAGGGTTCATTCATGTACACAATCTGAAAGTCTTTCTGAAAAGAAACTTCTTTAGCTCTACAGTCAATCTTAGCATGGTAAATAGAGAGCCAATCCATACCTAGGATAACATCAAACTCTACTAGAGGTAGAACAATAAGGTTTGCAAGTAGGTTCTTTCCACAGATAACGATAGGAATATTCTTATAAATTCTTTTGCCTCAACATTCCCCCCAGGTGTTTTTACCAAAAGTTCCGGAGTCATTTCTTGAGATGGTATTCCCATTTTACTAGAAAACGTTTCAGAGATGAAAGAATGTGTAGACCCCGAATCAAACAACACCCTGGCATAATCTGAAAAAACGAACAAAGTACATGATACAACTTCATTAGATGGCCCGACATCTTCTGAAGTAGTTGCAAAGGATTTCACCACCCCTTTCTGCTTGTAGTCTAACTGCTTCCAATCACTCAAGATCTTTGTTGGACACTCATTTGCATAGTGACCCATCTCATTGCACTTAAAACATTTCACTAACTGTAAATCAAATTTGGTCTTACCTTCACCTTGATCCTTTTCAGTGCAATCACGAGCCTTATGTCCCATCTTACCACATCGGTAGCACTTTGTAGAATTTATAAGACATTCCCCATCATGCCTTTTTCCACATTTATCACAAATTGGAAACTTAGTTTTCTTACCATCAGACTTTTTTGAAGAATTCTTACCTTTCTCCTGCCACCTCGGTCTCTTGTTCTGTTGGTTGTTATAGAACACTTAATCATTGGCAAACTCCATTTCCACCTTCTCAGCACATCGAACAAGCTTTTCATAAATTTTAAACTCACGAGAAGCTAATTCCCTTCGATATTTTGTCTTTAATCCTGAGTAAAAACGATTGATTTTACTATCATGGTCTCGGATAAAATTTGGAGCATACCTTGCAAATCGAGTGAACCTTTCTTCATAGGCAGCCATTGAGTCTTCCTCTTGCCTCAATTCCAGGAATTTTTTTCCATCCTAAGTCGAACAGCCTTAGGAAAATACTTCTCAAGAAACATACCTTTGAATTCATCCCAGTCGAGAGCATCAATCTCATCAGCGTCCCTGATATTTTTAACCATCGACCACAACTGATCTGCTTCACCCTCCAAACGGTAAATAGCAAGACTAACCTTTTGATTGTGTGAACACACCATGACATCAAAAATCTTCTCCAGTGCTTTAATCCACCCTTCAGCTAGCACAGGGTCAGATGATCCTCTAAATGATGGGGGATGTTGCCTCATGAAATGTTCCACCACTGACATGTTCCTCTGCGGTTGATCTGGATGATCTCGTGCATGGATACCACCACCATTTATTTCTTGAGTAAACTGCGCCATTACTGCAACAAACTGTTCAGTTCCAATTCCGACCATCTCAGGATGCTGATTCGGAAGGTTATTTCCTTCTGTATGCCTTCCTAGCACTGCTTCCCTATTTCCTCTGTGGAA
The DNA here is from genome assembly GCA_963277665.1 of Viscum album. Lineage (NCBI taxonomy): Eukaryota > Viridiplantae > Streptophyta > Magnoliopsida > Santalales > Viscaceae > Viscum > Viscum album. The sequence goes on along the minus strand of OY728143.1, from coordinate 1,677,219,013 downwards.
AACCATTCTGAACAAACATGTCTTAGATGAAGTAACATGGTAATCTTCAAATGCTATATCATTTCAAAAAAAATATTTTTGGATAATCATTTAATAGAATTCTAACTCCTAAAGTTATCTAAACCGACCTCTGATACCAACTATAAGGCCCCAGCCTTAAACATTACTTAATCTTGAGTTATTACAAGATTACACCTTGAGGATCTTTTTGGGTTTAGAGTTTTAGAGAATTAGATCTTAAAACATGCATTACAACCCACATTTAAATAAAGTGGTTACAAAAAAATAGTATTCTTTTTTCCCATCAATGGAAACATATTGAAAATAAAACATGAATTATTTCTTGACACATCCTTGACTCTATCATCTTATCATGTACCTTTCCCTTGACCTGTGAAAAACATTTCAAAAACTTGGGATGAGCATAAAAAACTCAGTATGGGTTAAAAAAAACATGGAAAGGAAACATGAGTTCATATATACATAAGAATGAAATCATACTTTACCCATAAAACATAGGCACTTTAACATACCTCATAAAATCATGAACAAATCATAGAAATCATAAGACATAAAGGTATGATGAGGCATTCATAACATTCTTACGTAGGGAGTAACCCTCTTGGTTACGCTTGGAATACCCATCACAGTATATTCCCTAAATCTCTTCGGAGAAACCTTAACGTTTCACTCCTTCGCGTTACCCAATGCATTGGAGAGCTATATCGGGCTCACCCTCCCTTAGTTTATCACAGAACCACCCGTCTTCATAATAATTCCCAAGAACCTCAACATAATCGTATCACATAAAACATGCATAAAAGAAAACATAACATTTACACCTTTCAATCACAAGATATCAATACAAAACATTGATATAAAAACATTACGAAAAACATTTTCAATACCAAAATAAAAGAAAAGTAAAACATGGTAATTATTTTTCTTTAAAAAAATTATGTCTTGTAGAGGATGCCGAAACTCAAATAACGGTCACGGCGGCGGAGAAGTCGTTGTCGCCGCATACGTACGACAAAAACATTCCCTTTTGTTGTTTAGTAAACGCTTCGTATAAAAAAGATTCCTTTTGAATAAACGTAAAAGTCAAAGGGGTTTATACAACGTATAATAGAATGTTGTGTATAAAACAAAATATGCCTCAATGAAAGGAGATTGAGACGAAGTCCCATACCTCGTATCCGACTTGACCCGACCGTTCTTTAATCTCTTTTAAAAGTGTAACTCCTTTTGATTTGAGCCTAAAGGCTTCCTTTGAAAGGATTCTGCCCAAAGGGAATCCTCTAGGATGAGGAGAGGGATGTGGAGAGAGTAAATGGGCAGGGGATGGCCGAGCCAATGGCTTGAGGAGTGTGTGAAATGAGGTAGAGGTGGGGGCCTTTTATAAGAGGAGAGAAGGGGCACTTTTGGAAATAATGAAACTATTATTTTATTTTCAAAAGTTTTTCGAATTTATAAGGTCCCACATTGATATATTTCGAATATAAGATGATAAGGCTTCGAAATATTCCCATCCAAAAGTTTTTGGACAAGTGTAGGTCTTAGATTTTATATTATCGTTTCATTTTATTTAAACTGTTCATTAATGATGTCATCATTGCATCATCATGATGTCATAATTAAATTAATTTATTTAATGTCTAAAAATTATAACAAAAATATCCTGATGTAGGAAGTCTTTTTATCTTTCCAAAGAGTATTTATAGGCAAAATTATGATTAGTATAACCCCTTCTAAAATTTTTTTTTGTAAAACAATTTATGTTAGTGTCATTTTCACCTTTATTTAAAAAAAGGCATTAAAGTCATTATCTCTCCCAAGAGGCTCCATAGGGTCCCCTAAATCGACCCATGGGTTGTCTTTGTCGGCCAAGACTCATCAAATAGGGGTAGGACAACTTTCATGGTGTTTTCACATTTTTATAATATCATTTTTACCTTAAATTACAGTAATTACCTCTAATCGCGATTAATAAAAAAAAGTTACAATTCACCAAAAAATTATTTTCATCCCATTGAACCACATTTTACATACTAATGACAACCATGTATGTCGGATTTTCAAAATTCAATACACATTAGTGGTAAACTTTCATTTAACTGAAAAATCAGTTTGCTTGATTACCACTTAGTGGTTTCACTATTCATAAAAAAATTGATGTTTTTCAGAAAATTACCAAAAATTCACCCTAAGCTATATTTGATATTCCGAATTCAAAAATGAAGTCTATTTTACAAAATTCAAAACATATAAGTCACATTAATTAATTTAATAATTAATTCCCGCTGTCAGAGAAAATAGCGTGTTTTTATAAAACAATAAGTATCAAATGATTGACACCAGTTTAAGTCTAATTTCAAAGTGAAATTGATTCCAATGACCACCATTGGATTAAATGGTAAAAATATATTCAGATTACACATTAAGACCAATTAAAAAGATAATCTAATCATATAAATAAATTAGATTAAGAAGCAGTTTTGATGTAAAATGCAGTATTTTTCACTATTCATTAAAAAATGAACATTGTCAGAAAAATACCAAAAATTCACACAAAGTAAATTTTGATGTCCCAATCATAAAGAATAAGTTTATTTTGACAAACATAGCTTATAAAATTGTCAAAAGATAGATTCAAAAATGTTTTGCCATCAAAAGGAAGTAAAACAATCTTTTAAAAATATTAGTGTATTCCATGCTTAAGATTGGATTTATTTTCATTTTAAGCCTCTAAAACACTATATAATTCATTAATAGACATAGATAAAAATATCTATTATTCATTACTTACTTGGGATGTTACAGACCATGGGAATCCTTGTGTATATTTTAGGACCCCTTGGAGCCACTTGTAAGTGAACATGACACTTTATAAAAATTAATTTTATGTTTCCGAAAATGTAACATAAATATATATCTTCTAGAAAAAAAATTATAGGGTTATATAAGTGATATATTTAACTTTAAATAGTAATTATAAATCTATAATGATTTTATAAATCATATATGTTTATTTATAATATCTAGGCCTAAGATAAATTTATTTATTTATGACACAATTATGATGTAGTGATTACCTTTTTAAGGAACATTTTAAATAAATGAGATTATAAATATTAAAATAAAATTATTCTAAAACATTTAATGACATAAAAAAAATTAGGGATAATTATGACTTGTTATATTTTAATTAATTAATGTTTTTTTTGAAATAATCAAGTTGTTATAGATTTTTTTAAAAGTCATGATATGAATATTTTATAAATTGACATAAATGAGTTTTGAAAACAAATATTTTTTTATTAAATGATAAATTAATCCTAAAAAATATAATATTATTCCAACTGACACATATGATGTTAAAATTGATTTAAATATCCATTTTGGGTCTCTTGTAATTTTATAGTAAATATATTAACCATATAGTATGAATATAGAGGAGTACATGGTAATAGTTAAATTAGTTAAATTAGGGTTAAAGCTAAAAGATATGGTTAATTTTATTCTCCAAAATTTTTTAAAACACATTTATGAGATTATTTAAAAATATAATCAACTTATATTTGAATTAAATGAGTTGGGGACCTTTTAAAAGTGAAATTCAGTTTAAATAAAATAATCTTTTAAAACATTTCTAAAGAGCCACTCTTCCCCCTTATAATAGGTCATCACCTCTAACACATTACTCAAACCTCTAAAGCTCCATGGATAATCCAAAATCTCATAAAATTTTATCTCAACATCTCTCTATTACTCCAAGAATCCTTCCCCTAGGAATAATTCAATTAAAGAATGCCTTTTGGTTGAAACCAAAGGGAGTTACCCGATTTAAAGGTAAAGTCTTCTCTCAAGTTCTTTTCTTTTATTTTCCTTTATCCACTATCTATGTTCTTATTATTCATTGTTTATATAACAGAAAAAGTATCCTCAATATATTAGGTTATTATTATGAAACATATTCTAACAAAAAACACCACCATCTAATGGATATGAATATAGTGTTCCTGTGGACAATGAACTACTACCTCACGAAATGATGATTGTTCAATTATCTGCTACCACATCTCAGGGTGGACATTATGATGGAACTGAAATTATATATGATATTTATGATATTTATTATATATATATGATTATTTAATTCTCATTTATAACCTACATTTATGTGTTTCATGTTGTATATATAAGATAATTTTAATTGAGGAAGTGCGGACTACCGTGCACTCAATGTGATATGACTCGTTCATGCGATACATGGAATGCATAAAATATTTAATTAATGAAAATATGTAACATATATAACATAGATATTATACTGGGATTATGATATACCCATTTATAATTTATTTTTAATTCCATTAATTATGAAAGATAAATGGAAGTAGCATTTAGGCGTGCGTATGAATTACCGTCTCTGTGAGCGGTGCATTTCATTTATTATATAAAAATGCTTTGGACTATTATAAATAAATATAAATTGGATATATATGATATATATGATATCTAAATCCAGAATATCAATCTGGATATAAATTTTTTCTTACCACATGGACAATTTTTAATTATAACAGGTTCATTTTTCACTCAAGTTCCGAACATCCACAAAATGTCCGATATGAACTCAAATAATTGACTTATTGTTATAGCAAGGTAATAAGAGATATAAAAGGAATATAAATATTCTAGAAGGAATTTAATCAAGTATTAATTCACTTATGTTTATTATTTATGAATAACAAGGAACATACGAGACAAGTCAGACTTGAGGTTAGGGAACATTTCACCCTCCTCTTTTGGTCAAAGACTTATTTTATGTTATATCTTTTAATTTCCATTCTATTATGTTAGGATATTTTATTATATATACTTATTACTATAATATTTATTTCTAAGTGATGAGATATCATTTTCTCTCTCATTAACTCATTTTCTATATTTTTAGGTGACACCGTTAGCCTGTCAAATTTTTGTAAGGGACTTCATCTCAATCTGCTTTCATTGAGAAATATTTTTGTTTATTCATGACCTTATTTTAAATGGTTTATATTTAAAAACTATTATTTTTATTTCATTTGACTGTTTTCAAATGGAATCTTTTGTTTTATGAATCATTTTACTAAATGACTAATGGAATGCTTCTTTTTAACATATGTGGTGACAATGGGCTTTCTTCCTCCATGGGCTTTATTTGATGTTTTTCTTCCTTAAAAAGACATAAGGTTTTTAAAAGGAAAATAAATATCATATACCTTTTATTGTATTTTGGTTTTGGAAATGGTTTTGGGAAAGAATTTATTATGTGAATATCTTGAATTTGATATATTCTGACTATAATTTGAAAATGTTATATTTATTTTAGGATTGTTTTATGTGTTATGATTATGTTATGGTTCTTGGAAATTATTTTTATATATAGGTGGTTCCATGATAATCCTAGGGAGTGAGACTAAGATATCTCTCTAATGTGATGGGTAACATAATGGATGTAAATGTGAATGTTTCTCCTAAGAGATTTAGGGTATATATTGTGATGGGTATTCCCAATGAAACTCTTTATGGACCTATGAAAACAACAATGTAAGTATGTTATTAATTCCATAATTTAACTTTATGATTTGTGATTACTATATTTTATTCATCAAATCTAATTATTTCTTGAGTTATGTTAAAGAGCATATATTTTTCATGTATTGAGTGACTAATTATTTCATTCATTATTTTAAAACCATTATTGTGCATTTTATGCTCATCCCATGTTTTGAAATGTTTTAGATATGACATATAGATGAATAGGGTAGAGGATGGGATCAAGGAAATGAAATGTTGTTTAAAACATGGATCTAGACATGTTTCATGTTTTAGAGTTTTTATTTAAAGAAAAAATGGATAATGAATAAAAGTGTCTACTTTTTAATCTTTTGAGATGTAATGTAAATAGTTACGACCTAATTCTATAATACACTAAACCTAAAAAATTACAAAATTTAATTTATTAAATTACTTCATGATTACATAATGTTCAATGATGGGGCCTTATAATTTGTATCAAAGTTCTGTTTAGATAACTTTAGAGGATAGGGTGTTATTTAAGAATAAGTTACATAACTATAATTATTAGCTTATTATAATGAGTCATTATTATTTTAGAAAAATTAAATGATTTTAATATAACATGAATAAGTATGTCGTAGTATTTACCCTCATCATAAGATATTATATGATTATTTTTCTGATATAATCACATTGACATTTTTTGTTTTAGTAAATAGATGGATCTAGCATGCACCAAAGTAACAATGGATATGAAGAAAACTATGATGGTTTTCTAAATAAGAGACCCAATGAAATGGGAGATGCAATGAGAAATATTATGGTTATTCTCAACAAACTATCTGGATTCATTATTGACCACTTAAACAATGGATATTTTTATAAGGTATCATATATGCGAGAAACAAATCCCTACAGAAGTTCCGGTAATGATCAAAAAGTTAACTATATTCCATAACCTGTGTGTCAAGGATGTGGAAAGAAGCACCAAGTTAAATGATTCAAAGGGCTGGGAATATTCTATATATATGTTAATTAAGATCATAAAGTAAGAACCCACCATAGAAAAAGGAAACATCCAGTTGACACTCGGAAATGGAACGAAGTTCTTTCTGAATGATCAATTGAATGTTTTAAATGTGGTGTGAATGATCATTACACAAATAGATTTCCTACAAAAAAGGATTGGGAATGGGAATATCAGGAACATAAAAATATATTTTTACTAATTCCCAATTCCATTCCAATTTTTGGTGAGGACACTGACAATGAACAATGAAATGTTTGGATTATTTTTTAATTGATGTTTTGACATTATTGAATCGTAGGATCTGATTCATGATTTTATTTTTTAGGAATGAAGTATTACAAAATATGACGGAAAAATAATTTTTAAAAGATAGTAATGACTGTTATATGATTATAATATAAACAATTTATGAATTCAAGAGTTATATAATATTTTTGGGTGATGAAATGTTTAAAAGTATAAGGCTCTTTTGATGATGAGATTACTTTGGAATACTTTATCATATCTGTGTAACCTCAAAGATTGATATTTGAAAATTTTATTCAAGAAATTATTATTATTTCTCTTGTGAGGAAATAATAGATGACCTTAGGGGTTCATATGATCTAATTTGAGGTAATAAATTGTTATTTCATTTTGGGATGCAAAATTAATGGTATTAGATAACCTTTGAGGATAAAGCAGTTTATGGGGATTCATGAGGAAATTATATTATTTTAGAGAATGATATAAGAATGATAACAATTTAAAAAATGGACAACCCATATTATGGGTGATATCCCATAGGATGGCTGACAACCCTTCACATCTGAAAATGTTGTAGGAATCGATCCCACAACTGAAGGGAGGCAAGGGCACATCACCTACCACTGGCCTACGTGATGTCCCAGGTTAGAATAACATACTATTTATAGTTAAATGATTTTATTGATCAATAATAAATTGTTTTTGGATCTTCTCTTTTATCACATGGATATCATTAGTATATGAAAATGATTTAGTGATTATGAGATAAAGGTGGTTTTGGAAGACATTCTCTCTTTTTCTAACAATACATGATTGTGGAAATAGAATACTATGAGATTTCATTTATGGAGTAATGGTTGAAATTTTATTTTAGAAGAATCAAAGAGTAGTCGATGTTATTTGGAGATAAATATTAATATTTATTGTGGAAGACTATGTAATTAAATCCTTCTGAGTTTGGGGATTCAATATTAGTTTGGATTACATTGAATAATTTTAAGGACAAATGTTTATTGAATGGTATTTTTTGAACATAGGGAATTGTTTGTTGAATTTTAGAGATTAAGAGTAGTATTTCTTCTTATAAAAAATTGCCTTTTTGGGGATTATTAGATCTTGTAATAACTATATTTGGTTTTAGATAATCTATAAGGATTGTATAAATATATAGTTCATATTTTTTGGATTATGTGATTATCTAGATATTGATTATAGTGCTTTTTAGGTGACCAAGTCATCTTGAATACTCGTTGTTTGGAGAAAAGATGTGTTTGTGCTATAAATTCAGTAAAGGGTGAATATATACATGAAACATATGTATGTTTTCTTATGTTCTAAGTAAATATCATAAACAAATTCCAAAAATTTTCGAAAATATTCTTAAAATAAAAAATTCATTTACCTTTCCTACTACTAAATCATAGGTTTTTTAACCCATCGTAGGTTTTTGATTTTCTAGTGGTCAACATTCTTCGGATATTTTTTTCTATCACTCTCCATCAGAACTTGATTCATAGTTTCTCTTTTATATCCATTTTTCCTACATGGAATCCTATTATGGGTTATATTGGGTGACCTTTGTACTTCTCTTAATTACATTCAATGTGATAGTTTTACCTACTCTTTTTCCATAGTGGGACTTTTAATGAAGTTTCTGAGCCCAATTTTGAAATTGAGAGGAAAAATTTACCAAAAGGGGAAAAGTATGTAAAATCAAGGTAAATAAAAAATATGAAATTTTAATATTTTTATTAAATTTTTTGAATGAAAAGTAATTTTACTTTTAATGGGATGCTATGTATCATAGCTTACTCAACACCCAACATTGGGTTTATTTGAAATCTTATGTTGCACACAACTTTGAGTTATACCAAAAAAATATAATAATTTTTAAAATGGTAGTTAACACATATCCATTGTATTTTTGGGAATGAACATAACATAATAAAATATGATTACACCTTTTTTTAAAGTTTTTTCTTTTTTCTAGTAAGTTTTAGAGGCTTAAAATAATAATTAATCCAATTTTTAGCTTTAAAAACTATAATATTTTTAAAAATTCATTTTACCTCATTTTGATAGAGAACCCCTTTAAAATCTCATTTTTCACTTTTATATTCTATATTTGACAAAATAAATTTCTTCGTTAAAAGTGAGATAATAAAATTTACTTTTGATAATTTAGTTTGTATTTTTCTGAAAAAGATCCTTTTTTAATGAATTATGAAAAATACTACATTTTAAGTCAAAACTACCTTTTTATCTGATTTATTTATTTAGTTAGATTATCCATTCAATTGGTTTTAAAGATTATTTGGATTTTATTTTTATAATTTTATCCAATGTTTGTAATTTTAAGTAGTTTCACATTGAAATTGGATATAAATAAATTTTTATCTTTTGATTGTTATTATATCTTAAAAAAAAGTTTTTTGGGTTTGACAACGAGAATTAATATTAAATTACATTCTTCAAATTCAGTATTTCTAATTTTGAGAAATGAATTCCATATTTGTAATCAAGAGTTCCAAATTGTGTAAATAGGTAACTTTGATTTTTAGACAATATGAATAGCAACTTCAGTAAATATTTTATTTACTATGGTTAAAGGGTAAATCATTAAATAAGGGTAAAAAAATATTATAATAATATTATATTACCCTGATGTGTCTACTAAAACTATTTTTTGATACATGTCTGACCATGGGCATCCATGGGTAGATTTGGGGACCCCTTAGAGACACTTGTAAATGAAAATTACACTTTGTAAAAATTAATTAAATGTTAAGGAAAATGTGACATATACATATATCTTTTAGTAAAACAATTTTTATATTGGATTATATAAGTGATGTGTTCATATATAATTAGTAATTATATTTCTAAAAATATTTCCGACATCATGGTAGTTTATTTATAATTTCTATATATCAAATAAATAAATTTATTTATGACACAACGATAATTTAGTGATTTCCTTTTTAATGAATATTTAAAATAAATGAGATTATAAATATTAAAATAAATATATTTTGAAACTTTTTATGACATAAATTAATTTTTGTATAATAAAGACTTGTTATATTTTAATTAATTAAGGTTTCTAGAAAGAATTAAATAGTTATATATTTTTTAATAGTCTTCATATGAATAGTTTATAATTTGACATAAATGAGTTTAAAAAATAGTAATAATTTTTTAAAATATAAAGTAATCCTAAAAATATAATATTCTTCCAAATAATATATATGATGTTATAAATGTAATTAATGATCCATTATGGGTCTCTTTTCATATTATATTAAATATATTAACCATATAGTATGAATATAGAAGAGGACATGGTAAGAGTTAAATTAGTTAACTAAGGGTTAAACCTAAAGGATATCATTAATTTTATGGCCTAAAATTGTATATAACACATTTAATGATAGGATTTATAACATTAATAACCTTATAATTGAATTTAATTAGTTTGGGACCTTTAGAAATATAAATTTGGTTTATAATAAAATAATATTTCCAAACATTCCAAAAGAGCCCCTCCTCCCCCTTATAAAAGGCCACCACACACAACCCATTTCTCAAACCTCTCAAGCCTCATGACTCATATAAATTCTAATAAAATAACCACAAAACATCTCAATCTTGATCATACATTCATTCCCCTATGCAGATGGTAATTTAAGAAAGCCTTTGGGATCAAACCAAAAGCAGATACCCGATTTAAAGGTAAATCCTTTCTCAAGTTATTTTCTTTTATTTTCCTTATCCACTACTTATGATCTTCTTATTCATGGTTTATATAAAAATAAAAGTATCCTAAATATACTAGGTTTCTTATGAGAAGCCTTTTAATGACACACACCTCCATATAAGGTATACAAACATACACTTTTTAGGGACGACGAACTACTACCTCACGAAACGATGATTGTTCAATAATCTCCTACCGCCACTCACGGTGGCCATTATGATGAAAAAAAAATTATATATGATATTTATGATATTTATTTTATCTATATTCTTCTAAAATTTCCATATATAACATACCTTTATGATTTTCATATTGTATATATCATATAATTTCAATTGAGGAAGACATACCACCACCCCCTAAAAGTGATATGACTCGTTCACGCTATACATTGAAGGTAAAAAATATATAATTAATTAAAATATGTAACATATATAAAATTGATATTATAATTTAATTATATTATACCAATGTATAATTTATTTTTCATTCCTTTAAACATTAAAAAAATGAAAGTAGCATTCTTGCGTACGTACATCTTACCGTCACCATGAATAGTTCATTTCATTTCTCATGTACGAATGATATAGACTATTTTAAAAACATATATATTGTATATATATATGATATATATTATATCTAAATCCTGAATATCATTCTGGAGATGATTTACTTATGACCACGAAGACTATTGGTAATTATAACATGTTTATTTTTTACTTGTGTTCCAAACATCGACATAATATATGATATGAACTCCAATAATACATTAATTGTTATATCAAGTTAATAATGTGTATAAAAGGAATAATAAAATCCAAACAATTACTCATGATTTTAGTAAATAGCTTAATTTTTTTATACAGGAAGAAAAATAAACATACAAGACAAGTCGGACTCGAGGTAAGGGAACCTTTTACCCTCCCATTTTGGTCAAAGACTTATTATATGTAATGTATTTTAATCTCCTCTATATTTTGTTTGGATATGTTCTTATATATCCTTATTATTATAAATTTTATGTCCAAGTGATGAGGTAACCTTTTCGCTTTCTTCAACTCATTTTCATGATTTTTAAGTGATGCCATTAGGCTGCTGAATTTTCATAAGGGACTTCGTCTCAATCTCCTTTCATTAAGGCATATTTTGGTTTATACACAACCTTCATTTATAAGGTTTATATTTATATATTTTTTATTTTAATTTCCTTATACTATTTTTAAAATGAATCATTTATTTTATGAATAATTTTACTTAATGAAAAATAGAATGTTTTTTTATATGCGGTGATAATGGACTAACGCCGCCCTGAGTGTTATTTGATGTTTGGATTCCTTAAAAAACATAATTTTTTTAAAAGGAAAATAAATACCACATACATTTTTATGTATTTTGGTATTAAAAATGGTTTTGAGAAAAAAATATTAGGTAAATATCATGAAAATGATATATTGTGATTATAATGTGGAAATGTTGTCTTTCCTTTACTCTTATTTTATATGTTATGATTGTTTTATGGTTCTTGGGAATTGTTTCTATATATTGGTGGTTCTATGATAAAACTAGGGTGGGTGAGCCCGAGATAGCCCTCAAATGCATTTGGTAATGTGATGGAGGTAAACGTTAATATTTCTCATTATTGAATTATAGAATATACTGCGATGGGTATTACAAACGTGAGTCCCTATGTAGCTGTAAAAGATACAATGTAAGTATTTTATGGATGTAAAAAGATATCTTTTTGATTTGTGATTAATATATGTTATTTATAAAATCTTATTATTTCAAGAGGTATGTTAGAGAGCTTATGGTTTGTATGTATTGATGGAATAATTTTTTGTTTTATTATTTTATGACCCTTACTAAGCTTTTTATGCTCATCCCAAGTTTTAAAATTTTTTTCATTGGAAAAAAAGATGAATGGGTTCAAGGATGGGATCACGGAAAAGTCATGCTATTTAAAACATGGAACTAAAAATGTTTTATTTTTTTATAATTTTTATTTTATGAAATAATGGATACTGAATAGATGTGTCTACTTTGTAATATTTTGAGATGTAAGGTAAATAGTAACATCCTAATTCTCTAAAACTCTAAACCTGAAAAGATCTTTAATTTGAATTATTAAATAAATTTATGATTAATTAATTTTCAAGGTTGAGGAATTCCACAGGTGGAGCTTGATAAAAACAAGATTTGAAATACCATAAAATATTAATAAGATGTTACACTAGAATATCATCCATGAATACCACAAAAAATCATGCAGATATTTTATTATTACTTCGTTCATTAGGTCCATATAAACAAAGGGTGCATTAGTAATTCCAAATATAATTGCCATAAACTCGTAATTTTCATACCTAATCTAAAAAATTTTCTTCATCATGAATTCCTTCTACGCTAGAAATTAGTGACTACTAGTATGAATACCAATCATTGAAAAATATTGAGCTTCATGATGTTGATAAAACAAGTCATCAATGAAATGAATAGGATAAATTTTGATTATTATAATATCATGGATTTCCCTACAATCAATGGGAACCCACAGGTGCCCAACTTTATTCTTAATAACGAGGATATGGGATCCTCACAGTGAAAAACTATGGAGAATGAATCCCATTTTACCCAAATAAACTAATTTTCATAATAAACTCTACTAATTATATATGGTCTATTCTATAGGGAGTCTCTAATGATGGCCTTGAAATAGGAATTAAATCATTGAAAAAAATAAACATCACATTTTAGGGGATGTCCATGTAGTTCCTTAGGAAATACATCGATGTATTCCTGGTAACATGGTACAACCGAAATTAGAAATACAATTATCAATCACTAGATGTTGTCATATCTTCTTCCACAATAACATCATTTGGTAGGGATATTGGGGGTGTATCTATATTATAATCAGGTGATGAATCTTCTGTTCTAATGATGATATATTCTATATCTCCCTCATATATTTTAATTTATGTCTTATTGTAATACATTTTTGAATCATATTTCTAGATCCAGCCTATACTGGGAAAAATATAAAAATAAACCATAATTATTACAGCATGTTCATATTATAAATCATGTTTATGTATAATAATGGTCACCTCCCAATATATATTTATTGCAATGAGACTTAACTTAGGTATTTATTCTGAAAACGTTCTTATGAAATCCAATGATAAATGTCTAATTTATTTGGGAATCTTAGTAGTAAGAAAATATTGAGATGGTCCAGAATCAAATATGTAATTGAATAAGTTGAAAATAGGATAAATAGAGTTTCCACCATATCATTGGGTAGTTCTACATCAACTATATAGATCATGTGTTCTGGGAAATATCCTCTTCCCCTCTTATATGGTAGATTCCCTTGAAACCTCAGGAATTCATTTGACTAGTTTCCAATATCCCTATAGTTAAAACACTAAATATTAGTTTTTCCTTCATCCCCTTGTATTATATAATATGATGAAACATTCTCCAAACATATATAAGACTCGCAGTCTGTTCAATCATTTATAATATTGATTTTTCCCATAGTTATCTCAAGGTGTTAAATGCTTCATTCCCTTCTTCTTCTACTAAAAATTTCATTTATCATTGTGATTATATGACCAATGTTTCTCTTAGATTTCTTTTAATATGTATCATATTGATAATTACATCTGATTTTTTATGTTTTAAAAAACTCTATCCATTTGAGATAAAAATGTATGATAAAGAAGCTCCCTAAGGACATTTTCCCTGATACCTTCAAAGAAGTGTCAAATATTACACTTGTTTTTGGGTATAAAATCTGTAGAATACCTAGATATCCTTTTAATTTTAGATTCACAATCTGAAAAACTCTCATATTACATTATCTTTAAACTATGTAAATATTTCTTCATCCCAATTTTTTCATCAGAATGGTAGTCGTTATCAAATATTGTCTCTTTAAAATATATATATTATATAATTTTTATTTCTTCTTCCTCCCAATTATTATGGATCAGATACTATCATTGATCAGTACCAACTTTTAGAAAATGGCCAAAAGTTTATCCACATTCATTTCACTGCATCTGAAGGCTTTAAATATCATCTCTCGATAATTATTCTACTGTTTAGATATAATTGGATTCATATTACCACTAAATGATGGGGGATTTAGTTTCATAAGGTGACCCATCATAGGATATTATATTTCTATAATAGGTTTCTCCATTTATTGAAGGATATATTTCAATACATAATTATTTTTCACAAATATTTCTATAATTTGTTATGTTCTAATATTAGATGTATTAGTTTCTTCATTATGAAAATCTATATATCTTCCATGAGTACAGATACCCTTCATCCATCCATGACCCATTTCTAAACAATTCCATATACTGGATTTTCTCATAAAATCTTAATGTATATTCTAAAATATGGTATATCACCTAACATAAATTTATGCATCTTAAATCATAGATTCATAAATTTTCGTTTCTAAAGGAACATTATCATTTTTAAAATCATCAAAATGGATTGTATTGAAAATGAGAATTATCATAAGTGTATTCCCTAAGAGTATAAAAATTGAAGTGTAACAAGACCCATAGTTATGTACTTGGTTATGCTAAGTCAGTCAAAATGCACCATGTTTTTGTTGTTACACCTAGGTACATCTATTCCAAAACCGCGACCACCTATATAATGCAGACATGGATGTATTTCTAGGAACACCCACATAATATCTACCTTACTAAAATTCATATATTGTATTCTTTACATATCCTCAATATCTGTTTTATGGTTATGTTCCCAAATAATTGTTATAAAAATATAGATTTCATGTTTGCTGCTAAACTCACTCTGTTACCAACAATAATGACTTTACCTCAGAAAGACCAAAGTGGGTACATAACTTTATTATAATTTCTTAAATATAGACTTTAAATACAAAGGGACTGAACAATTTATATGTTTTGGAAATTAGAATTCGTATATGGTACTCATATAACATTAGATAATAGAAAATAATACATGATACAAAATAAATTCAAATGCACAACATCATTGAAATATTATAAAAATATTTCTTCATTCAAACATATGGAAAGGAAAAAAAATAAGGGTGAGCTGAAATCAACAGTAAGGGTAATGGGGAGAAAAAATAAATAATAATATGATGAGATAAAATTAAAATTTCTAGGTAAATAATAAATAACACAATATATTCAAATAAAATAGATACTTTGTAATAAATATGGAATAATGAGAAACTAAAACACATTCAATTTAAAAAATAAATAGGGAATGAAATTAATCCATAGATATTTTACCAGAATAATATCATGGATAATAGTAATAAATTATTTCTAAAAAATGAAAAATTATTGGATTTCATGTTTTCATGGCAAATGATACCTTTATATTCCTAATAAAATAGTTTAAACTATTCTAATTTATGGAATTAATCAATCTCATGAGATTGCTAATGCATTGATGAGCTTCTGTTAACTAGTCCCCAACCCATATTTCATAAATTAAAGGATCCAAAATTTGTGTATTTCATGTCCAATTCATTCCTATTATATAATATATATGATTTAATTCAAAATAAGTTTTATGATCAAAATTTATCTATGATGAATAAAAGATATAGATTTATCAATATTTCTTTTATTAATCAAACATCTGTCAAAGTGATCATCGTATGTAAAAATTGTATAACGCTTTGGAAATAATAAATAAATCAACCAAGAATATGTATACTTAATAAAATATCCAATGAAAAATGATTATAATAAACTGATTGTCTTTGGAGAAATTTAAAAATCACAAAAGAATATATGGTTGGAAAAGTAACTTTTACCAATTGGAAACTATCAAGCTAATCTCGATGGGTGATATAATTCACGTAAATACATAAAATAAATTGAATAATTACTAAATCATGATATTAAATGAAAAATTGGTATTATATACACCAATGTAAAGTGAATTGGTGTATAGCAACAAATATGTCTCAATAGAATGTAAATTGAAACGAAAACCCTAACCTTGGGTTTCCTTTTTTGGGTGAACATCATTCAACCACATGTATAAGGGATGAAAACATGTTAAAAACGTAAAAAATATCCATAACCATATTTATAATATCATATATTATCTTCCTATGATACCTTATTACCCATTTTTAGCAATTCTTCCTTATTTTAACTATTTTAAGTGTTAGTTGCCTATTTTTTGAGTAATTTTGACTGGTTATTTGTTCTTCCTATCACATATATCATGATTTAATCATCTCTTGATGGTAAAAAAATTATGAAATTATCATATATTCAATATTTAAGTATTTATAATAATACATTATATCTGAAGATAGGAAATGGAATATGTCGTTCATGGAGAAGGTAGGACGTACATGCTCGTGAAGGATAAATTAATTTCATTATCATATTTAAAAATTGGAATTTAAATTACATATATTATAATTATATTTTTATATTTATTTCATACATGTCACATATTTGTATTCAAACCATCCATTATATGTTCCATTTATAGTGCGAATGAATCGCATTGCTTTGAGGAGGTGGTAGTCCACTCCTCCACAAATGACGATATCATGTCTTCACAAAATGAATTGCATAAGGGAACGTGTTATATAAAAATTAAATAATCCTAATGAAATTATAAATATCATAAATATCATATATATATATAGTGTGTCCATCATAATTACCACCATGAGAGGTGTTAATAGAGATATGAACAATCATCATTCCATGTGGCGGTAGTTCATTGTATGCATAAATGGTAGGTTTGTAACCCATTAGATGGATGTTCATGTACATGTAGGTTAAAAAAAATTAATAAAACTCACTATATTTAGGATACCTATTTTATTATATAATAATGTAATAAGAATATTTTTTTTGGTTGGAGAATGTAAATAAAACAAAAGATCTTGAGGAAGGATGTTACCTCTTCTTTGGGTAACTTTCATTGTTTGAACCAAGGTGATTCCATGGATGGATTTCAACATAAAGTTATTATTTTGGTTTTCGGGGAGGGATTTTGGGATCTATTTGTAAATTATTTGGTTTATACAAAGGGCATGATATTTTTGAGGAAGTGGGAGGGTTGAGTGTCATTTTATAGTGGAGGAGGAGTGGTAGTCCTGTATATTTTTAGAAAGGGAGTTCGAAACACATTTTTATTCTATAAAAGTGTCTCCAACAATATAGTTAGATCAATAAAAATGAGTATTCGTTCAAAATACAAACATGAAAAGTCATTTTCATTATATTATAGATCATTTAGGAAGATAATTTAAATGTTTATTCCTTTATAAAGATAATTTTTCTCTTAATAGTTGAAATTAGTTTTTAACACCTTCACTAATACTTTTGGTCAAAAACTATGTTTACATTGTTAAATAATATATTTTATTCTGCTAAAAAATATGGAATTCATTTTTTTAAAACTCAATTCACAGAAGTGGCAGAAATTAATTTATAATTAATCTCACATATGGGATGACAACGCAAGTTCTTAAAGTAAAAACAACCAAATGTTTGCTATTTTTTACACCAAATTTAAAAGTGAAATTAAAAACAATTACCTAAATATTATTAAATGAAAAAATTGATATAAGTTTTCATTCAGAAAATTTAAATATAATTTTTCCTTATAAATAATTTATTTGAAAATTTATTTTCCAAATAATATTGAATATTTTTCCCTATTCTTCAAAAAATGACTTATCATAGAAAATTAAAAAAAAATATTAACCTAATTTTGATGTTTTTATTTCAAATAAATGTGTATTTTTTATATTAAATTAAAAAATGTGTCCAAATTTTATTTAAAATATGTTCTCAATTAAAAATCAGTAAACCTACTGTTATAAAATATGTGAATTTTATGTATAAAATTTGAATTGTTCTTATCCGAAACATATAAAATATATTTGGAGAATATAAATAATTTATTTTATATATACCATGTTAATTCACTATATAAATTATATAATTGTGTTATAATTTAAAGAACTACAAAAAACATTTCTAAATAGTGTTTTGTTTAAACCGGGTGTTGCGTGAATTGAAAACTAACTTGGTATTACACATTTGTAAGATATAAAGTAAATATTTATTCTAAAATAAAAATATGGTAATTTTTTGGGTGATAATAATTTTTTACAAAATTCCCATAAACGATTAGGGTTACTCTTTAATCCCAAATCCCACTCAACTCTATGGTCTCATATGTATTCAATGGTTTTCCATATCATCTGATCTCGACCTAGGAGTTCAACACAACCTTCACACTTCTGAATCTCATCTAGATTTCATCATTTAAGCATCATTTTCACCTCAATTGATTCCTCAGATTGATTTATTTTTTATTTTTTTGGGACTACAAGAACAAGCAATTTTATGTTTTATCGATGAGCGACACATCATTATCCGGTTTTCTTCAGAGGATGACATAGTCAAGGAAAAGTCCAGTTCCCCTCATAGATGTAATGGCATATGGTGAAACCTCTTCAGGTAGTCAGATCACATTAATTTAATGTGTGACATCCCTACTATGGATATTTGTGTTAGTTTCCCTAGGATACCTTTTCCATTTCAAATTCCATTGATTATATGCATTCATGGGAAACTAGTTGGTAAATAGTTATGCTCAAATAGTATGACTATTTTGGTTTCACATATTATTTCACCCCACATATTTATGTTATTTAACTTTTTGAAGAGACCTATAGAGTTCATTTGGGTTACAGTGGAAGAATAATATCAACAGAAGCTGGAAGTGATTTTGGAATCATCAGTTGACTTTTTATCTTCCTAAAGGAAACTAGGTAACTCTTCAGTTGAAGGCCATCATCAATAGCTGAATGTGGATTAAATAGATAAAGAAACTTCTTAGGGTTGGTTTGTGGTGAAGGGATTATGGGGAGTTAGTCGGTTACTTCTATCATAATTCTATGTGTAATCATCGTGATTCTCAGGGGAAAAATATTTTTATTTATGATATTTTTATGCAGTTAGAGAAGGACCTTGGTGATCCCATTTCATATAATATTGTTCATCTATGTCCTTCTAGCTTGGAGGTGGTCCATGCAGATTTTGTACTAGATTATTCTTTCAAAAATTCAAAACATGTGTTCCATAGAAGAGTTTTGGGATCTGACATTGGCATAGTCAATGTGGCTGAAGATGGATGTGAAAGGACTCTGATAGCTACATTATATACTGATGCAGTACATTCAATTCACAGTTCGTCTGAAATAATGGGATCCCAGGAACCCAAGAGTCTTACATAAGATTTAACTGCAGTTATGGGACCATATCAAGGAAGTGACACTCCAGTCCTAAAGCTTGAAAAATTCATTGAGGGTTTCAATCCTCATAGGCTGGAAAAGGAAGTGGAAGAAACCAATCCAGATTATCTAAATGATGAGCAGGGTGAACTCAAAGAGGTATCCCGTGATGAAAAATAGTTCCAAATCTCAAGAGATAGTAATGATTATCTTCATGGTGAATATATCTTTAATTGAAGGAGGAAGTAGGTTTTTAATGGATAAAATATGGGTTAGAAGGATTGTAACTACTTTCCCCTTCAATTGGAGATAAGATCCGCTAAATGGACCAAATCTAAGGAGGGTGAAGATGATCCCATGGTTTTGAGGACCCCAGTCCATAAAGAGGCTCTATTCATTGAGTTAGTTACTATCAAATGAATTAATAATTTTCATCAGCAATAGGAAGTTTTTGGTACGATGAATAATCTGGAGTTCCTAATGCACTCTGGTGATGAAATGTTAGAGGACATTCTGATGTTTAAATCCGTACAAGAGGATACTAAATAAATTATGGGAATAACCCTCATAGTCGACACTACATTAATGAAATGCGATTGGAATGATAATAATGACTGTATAGTAATAAGAGGCTTCAATGAGGGGAGATCAACAAAGTGGAATACATGTAATCTTGGTATTGTCTAGAGTTTCATTTGGAAGACCTCCCAAAGGATGATTCATGAACTTTGGTAGCTTTTATCCTGTAGAAATTGTTTAGGGATAATGATTTGATACATCTTAAACTTTTATTATGTTGTTTTTTTGTTTCCATTAGTGTATGTTCTGGTTATGCAACACAGGTTCTCACATTTTCCCTTAAAACTGTTTTATTAATAAAAAGAAACTTTTTTGTTAGATATGAACATAAGGGTATTATTACCTAGTAAATGTAAGTGAAATTGAGAAAATAATATTTAATAGACATATACATACAATTTAAAAATATTTCCTAATAAAAATTGTTGTTATCATTGATGAATAGAAATAAAATTAAAGCGACTAAAAACATTCTAGAGGAAAAAAATTAATACAATTTGAAAATCATTTTTTGGAAAATAAATACACACAAAATATTTTTTAAATCATTATCATTGAAAATAAACTTGTAAATTATAAAGGAAATTTATGGGAAAATGGCCTTAATGGTCAAAAATACCATTCATGTTGTATAACATTAAACAAAATTCTCTTCTTGTTTTTATTAAAAACTAAATAGTACAACATCTGGAAAATGAAAATTCGACTCATTTTAAAAAATTGTTCAAAAGTTCATCAAGGGTAAAAATGAATTTTAATAATCATATATGAATGAAAATAATTTTATGAAATATATTAAGGAAAACATGGTCAAGTAAGGGAAACGATTGTCAATCGAATAGTTAAATGAGTTCACCTTTTCCTACAACGATTCTAAATTAAATGATGTACCAAATAGTGTAAAATGTTAAAATTAAATGAAATTTTAATTAATAAAAATAGAATAATAAATTTAAATGTGTTTATTATATAATGGTAAAATAATTTACTTAAATATAAATTCAAGCATTAACAATCCTGACTAAAATGAGAAAAAAGCATAATCCCATACCACCTAGGTAAAATTTGAATAAACCAATGTGAATGAAGAAAATCAATTGCAACATAAAATGCCAAATATTATTATGTATTGATGATAACTAATTTAAAGGGGAAGAATATATTCCATATAAAAGAAATTAGCTGCATAAAATAACATTTCTCTCAAAGATATACATTTTGAGACATAAACCCTTACCTCGGGCACAAATCACCATGTGTGTTCCTTATATTCCAAAATAATAAACAAATATTATTCACCTATATTATTAACAAAAAATTTCAATTTTTTTATTTTTTTATATTATATTATTTTCATGCCTTATTCAACTACACAAAAAAATTAATTTCACATTAAGCGTTTTAATGATAAACAGATAAAATGTCTAAAATCAATTTAGTAAGTTTAATGTTGTTAGAGAGATTATTATTTAATAATCAATTTAATTTAAAAAGAGAAATGATTGTGATTTTAATACATAAATTATAGTTTTTTAACCAACCATGTAATATGGAAATAATACATTAAGTAAATTACAATCATAGATATGGTAGGTCATATGTACACATGATTGACATTCTCATTTTTCAAATATCATCATGAAAGATAAGGTAAGTATTATTTTAACCATACAAAATTATTATTATATAATAAATTTAAAACTATTTATTTAAATACACATATGTATACCATCCATGATATGACATAATTAAAAGATATCACATTTCTTCATGAAGTGGTATTTTGCAAACTCACGCCCATCGTCGGGTATAGAAAAAAAAATCAATACCTATTTTTATTTTGTGGGCTATCCCTTAGGTTGTATCTAAATAAAATGTTCACACAAAATAATGATTTCACTTTTTGATAATTTATGAAAATTTTGTTTTAATTATTTATCTAAAAGTTGATAGGAACAGTCATTATGATTTAGTTGATTTTAAAATGTTTGGAAATGCAGTGACCAAAGATCATTTTCCTTGGCATAGTGACATTCTATCCTATTTTCCTAATTATACTCCTCAAATATAAATTTTTATTATAATTCCACTTTAAGGAAAAGTGGAAAACCATGGTTCGCAAAACAAAGACACTACATACAGAAAGAGCTCAAAAAATCATTAAACACAAGACTAAGATTAATTGAGTCCGAAACTCTATATAATTCCAAGTGTAGAGTACTAAACTGGGTGTCTGGATCCACTCTGATTAGTTATTCAAGGTGAGTAACCATTATTTCCATTGTCTGAATGAATTCCTCCAAGGTGATTTTGCATTGGTTGAAGCCCTGATCTATGATTCGGTCTTTCTTTTCTATCCACACATCTTGATCCTCGGTGGAATCAACATTCAACCTTCTTTCATAAATTCTTGAAATGTGCTCAGTTGAGGCATTGGGTCGAAGGACTTTTTCAATCATTTCTTTCTTGGAGGGGAGGATGAGCTTTAGACACCCCTTGCATCTTCTTCCATTACTCATGGTTCATTGCTTGGGTCTCCACTCTCTGTTTCATTTAGGCCTTTATTTTCATTGTTTACACCATTCTTGGCCAACCTGGATGCCATCGATTTCGGAAAGTGAGATAAGTCTTTGCATCCCTTAGGTTTTCACCCCTGGACTATAATGAATTTCCCTAAGTCATGCTTTCCTTTTTTCCCCTTCTTATTTCTTGGGTTGTGAGGGCCTTCCCTTGGTAATTGTCTACACTATCCGCTGAGAATTGGCTATAACCATCATCACCAGAATCATCATCCTCCTACATCAATGTTTGTTCTTGATCTGACAGACCTTCAAAACAGTTTTTCAACTCCAACATCCAGTATTCTTTGAGGGGCCTCGGCATGAACCAAAAATCTACCTTGCCTGATTTGACCTCTAATCCATATATTTTCCCCTCTCTCATAGCCTAAAAGGGTGAGGTGTTATTAATGAGAGTGTTTGGTTCCAAGGACCCCAAGACCCTAACTCCATGCTACCTCCCTTATCCACTAAGTGAGTTTATAGCATCATTAAAAAAAGACTTCCCCTATAGTGGCATTCCATAATCCTCAGCCTCCATGTTGGTTTCTCCCACATGGGCAACACAACACGGGGGTATTGTCATATTTGGGGTTTTGTGCTATTTGAATCCTCAACCCATAAATTGAGGCGACTTGTTAGTATCCTCCAAGCCCCAAAATATTTCTACAACGTGATTGAATTGACCTTTAGAGGAAAGATCAATGTTTGGAAACACCTTCCTAGGACTTGATACCATACCAATTGAAATCCTCACCCACTCACTACTATTTTCATTTGAGCCACCTTTCCTTGACGATTGCATATCTTTTACATGGCCCTTCCTCACCTCCTCATTGCCACATGAAGGTTCGATTGTCTCTTGATGTGTCACCACTCATTCAAATTCAGCACCCATGATCTCTGCACAATCCTTGGTAGCCAAAGCTTATGGATTGCACACCGCCAGATCGCATTTCAGTCTTTCATACACCACAACAACTCTCAGGTTCATAGTCTTCTCCACTGACTCCTTCATGATGCCCTATTCTGCAATACTAGGATTAAACCCTGCCAGCTCCCCAGGGGCTAGACCCTGATACCTCTACTGAGAACAGGGCACCACATTGTCCTGCACATTCTTAGTAGCCTGCATTATCAACTTCCAACCTCTGCACTTTTCTTGTTGATGTCCAATTTTGAAGCACCGGGAGCAGAAATCATTCCAGGACTCCAACACCACCAATTTTTTATACCTGAACTCCTCACCCACAGTAATTAACAAAGATATCACCGAGGGGCTCGAGATATCCACTTCAATGCAAATCCTATGAGAAACCAGATGACGTATTTCCCTAGTTATACAATCAGAACAAAGATCTCAGCCGACCATATTTACCAAGTCCTATCTCCCCTTATATTGGCTCAACCTTATCATAAATGGATATTATATATTTTTATATTATTATTAATTACATTAAAAAAACACACACCATTGTACCATAAAAGTTTAGTGAATTCAGAATCATGGAACACAATATTCTTAATTCATCAAATATGTTCATTATCTACAATTTTTTTCCCATTTGTAATTCCTCTTAATGAATTTCTACATAAACTTTTGAAAGTAAACATAAGAAAGTGAAAGATAAAATGATCAGTTATCTTATACATAAGGGATATAAATCTATGATCATGTGAAAGAATAAGATATGAATATGGGTAATTGATTATGGAAATAAATTATTATGTTTACTCCTAAACATTAATAGATTACAAACACAATTAATGGCATAAAACATTATCATGTTAAAAAAAATATACCATTGGGGTAAATATCATCTTAATTAAATCATGAACTATATGATCATTCCAAAAAAGTGTGTCACTATCATAATTATTGATACCTATTTCATATTCCCAAATTAATAACAAGGACCATCAAAATCATAGATCCATAAATAATTGTATCCCATAGTGGATAAAGACATATATGTTTCTTATAGTGGATCCAGACAGACCTATTTACCATAGTGTATTAAGACACAACTATTTCCTATAATAGATCAATCTTGTCAAATTATTTCCCATTTTTCTCATGTGATATAAATCATTACCTAATGAATTGGAGGGAGATATACATCTCACCATGAGATAATGAAAACCATATATATATGTCTCACAAAATGATAAAAATTATTCATATCATAATAAGTAAAATTAAAGGGGTTTCACAAAAATATCATCATAACTTAACTAGTAGAAAAGATATTGGTTTAATAATCATTTAATCATAGCATGACACATGTAAAGAAGTGTGTTTTGTTAGAATTTTATCATGGTATTAACCATTGAAGAGAAAAGTTTTTCATATATATCATTCCAATCTAAAAATAAAAATTTTAGAGAATGAATAACAATGGTAACCATATATCATATTCACAATAAGAAAAAACCAACCTCAGCATAGTTCATCTTATATGGAATTTAATTTTGAATATTAATTTAAAATATTTACAAATAAGAATAATAGTTCCATAAAAATTCAATTTTTTTACATTTTTTAAATATTTTTTCCAAAATAAAATTTAAAACTTATAATGGGATCTTTAAAAAATATTTAAAAATTTTAATGTTGTAAACATCCATTATGGATTGAGTACACTTTTTAAAACATAAAACATTCTCAAACTCATTTCCATTTGAAATAGTTTATTTAAAATATAAAGAATCCAAACATTTAAGGAAAATATATTTGTAGAAAATAAGTTTTAAAACATGTAAGGTAATCTTTATATCATTGTGAATTCATGAAATTAGTAGATATTATTTATGTTATTTATGTTAAAAAGAGATTCATTTAACATTTCCTGTAAAACCCCAAAAACCATTATTTGGAAAACAATAATAAGATTCATTTATAAAAGTATAAAATGCATAAAATTGACTTTTGATATTAATAAGAAAATAATAAAACATTTTTTAAATCAATTTTATCAAACAGGAGTTTGGAAGATAATGTATTTTTTGCCAAAGTGAAAAATAATGTGATATTTTCTTAAAAATATTTTATCAATTTTCATAAGTACCAAAGAGTGAAAAAATAATACTATAACATCAAAATATAAAAAATTAAAAAATGATAGGGAAATTCATGGGTTTATATAGAGATAGATTGTATGATTTTATCAATAGAAACATGATCATAATCAATATCAATAAAGGGAAGATTGTAACATGGAAACTTTAATGCTTTATAACTTCAAAACATTATCTTGATGATGGAATATCTTTCAATTAAGTATATAATATCATTGAGATATGTAAATTTAATATATTACATGTCAAAGGGTGTACATAAACACCTTTCAAGATATGATAGGTGTAAACAATAACCTTATGTCTCAACGAAATAAAATTTAGAAAAAAATACATTACTAAATTATAATATTTTGAATTGTAATCATCCAAAAAGAGAGATCCCAAAACAGATATGAAAATCCCATTAGTTTTATGAAGAAGTATCATAATACCAATTCATGTTCATTATATACACTAGATAAAAGATGTAGGTGGTGAATATATTTTGTGCATTATAAAAGAAAAAAATGTGATATGTAAAACCCATACCAAAAGACTTTAATTCCATTATACGTATTAAAAACTCATGTATAATGAATATGATTTTACTATTACTATATTAATGAACCATATTTATATATATCATACCATATATTATTTTCTTATGAAGTTTTGTTACCAACTTTTTAACAGTTCCATGTTAATGTCACATTTCAGGTAATAACAACTTTATTTTTCATATATATTTTTTCTTTTTTATTATATGTCCACATAGATTGATCATGGTTTCAATATCTACATAATGTTAAAATTATAATAATAATATCATATATATTGATTATATGTATTTATAATATTCCATAAAAATTATATATATTAAATAAATTACACCGTTCATAGAGATGGTAACAGCAATACAAAAAGTATTTATTATGTTGTCCTCTTTACGTCGGTTATTTATAACCAGAAACAAAATATGTGTATGTTGATTTATCATGTCGTTTATTCTCTAACTAATGTGATAAATGATATATATTTCATTACGATTTTGGTTATTCTATAACAGATGTGATAAATGACATTTTTATATTTTTTATAGAATAACCGACGTTATAAAAAAATCTAATGGATTTATAACATCCGTTATCATATAACGGATGTGGTGAATCCATATTCCACATTGGTTATAAAATAACTACAATGATAAATCTAATTAAATTTTTTTATCATTTCATTTATGTACTAATCAACATGATAAATCATTTATAATTTTATGAATTACTACTTTGAGTCTATATAGTGTTTTTTGATGGGCTGATGACAGACTCAGTGCCCTCTCATGTGGAACCCCTAAAATTGATTTTTTCTATCCCATTTCTTACATCCTCGTTTTTGCATATTCATTCATCCTCCTTCTCATCAGTTCATTTATCTAATATACTCGAAACACCCAAGTAATAATCCCATGCCTTACATTCAATTTCTTAATTTATCGAACTCCATAACTCTCTATTTTTCAATTTCATTTGCTAAAATATCACCTTACCATATTTTCTAATGTTCTTGGGGTCATATCATTGAATATTTATCCAACACATGCAATTGTCTCTATACAATAGCATCATTTTTCCCACCTGAAGTAATAATGATCATTTGTACTTACAAATATCCATGAACCTTCCTTGTTTATTTATTCAAGGGTGTATAATGAAGGGTTTTATATGTTTTACGATATAGGATATCATTAACACATGGTTTTTAGTTTTAATTTCAATCACTAAATTTATTTTTTACAATTTTTTTGGTTATAAAATATCTTATTTAATTCTCAAATTTCATATGATTTTCATTCAATTTGATGGGATTTTTATATAGATTTATATATACACTCAATATATTTACATACATTATATTATCATGTTTAATTTACAAAATATTGTCTTATTAAATATATTCATTTCATAGGAAATAATAATAAATACATAAAACAAATTATCATATACCTATGGAAATATATTTAGTTAGTATAATATGACCAAATTTCTCATTTTCATTTTGGGTTTCACTGAGTATTGTTCCTCACCACATGAAATCGACTTCTAAGACTACTGTTATGGTCAATTATAAAAGATTATTTAAATGTGTAAATACTTGGACATTATTCATATAAAACATCTAATTGAAATATGTTCTAATATAGTGTGACATAAAATTTTAGTTAATTATTATATATTTTTAAGGGGTTTATTCTTATGTATTAATTATTCAATGAGTTATATTAACATAAAAAATTGTAATGGGTTTATAATAAATGACACTAGTTGAATGTGATTTATATTTACATAGTGGGTTTCTATATTATTTTTTAAAAAAAATATCATTAAAATGTGAGTTAATTATTATAAATAATTAGTTTAGTTAAGAAAATATATTTAAATATATGAGAATTACCATATATTTCTGATCACTGCACCAATTTTATTTTCATTCCATCTCATTCGATAAATAAATAAATTATCGAAAAAACAACTTACAACCTCGATGAATGCCTATATATTACATCCCAGTGAGTTTTTATATTAGATTTCCAAATTTATTATAACTATAATTTAATTATTAAATTACTTCAATGAATATATTTTTATGATTTTAAATTTATATTTAAACATATATTCCATGGTTATATTTAATTAATAATTATAATTTTCCAATCCATATAAATTTAATTTATATTTTATAATTGGGTAACATTAAAACAATGGCATATTTCATATAAATATGAAATTGTCTTAGCTAACTATATTTCCATTATAAAATTATTTCCATGAATTTTTTTTATTCTTACCATTTATATTTAAACTTTTATTCCATTTTTTTATATAAGTAATAATTATAATTTTAAAATATGCATATATTTGTTTTATATTTCCAATTTGTGTTACTTTCTAAATATGGAATATTTCTTATAAATATAAAATTTTCTTATCTGACTATATTTTACTTTTTAAATTATATCCATACATATATTTTTATGATTTATCATTTATATTTAATCTTACCTTCATCTATTGTATAGAATATATAATTATATTTTTCAAATACACATATATTTGTTTTATATTTGAAAAGTCTTACTTTAAAATTATGGTTTATTTTATATAAATACAAAATTGTATAATCTTAACAACATAAATATTTTTTATATTCATAATATGTAATAATGATTTAGAGTTGGATTACAACACATTGAATTATTGATGGATGTGAGGAATGTTTTGATGTTTTTTTTCAATTTTCTAAATGAAGTGTTCCAAAAAAACAACATGTTTTCTATCCATGTATGATATATTTAATTATGAATAATTGGAAATGTATAGAGATCAATTATCATTAAATATTTCATGGTTTTAAATATGAGGTATATCCCTGGGATTTGGCATAGTGATACAACATATAATTTCAAATCTATTGTTGAGGAAGTTTTCCAAGATATTAACTCTGATGAAATTATAGAACTGATTCTTCATATTGGAGAAGAGGAAATTGACATAGAACAGAAAGTATAGCATCTGTAAAGTTATGTTGAAAACCCATCTTATTCTGGTTGTATGAATTTTAGAGTTTTATCACCACTGTTTAGATTGATTAACATGAAGGTGAAACATCGTTGGAGGGACAAAAGTTTTTATTTGATCTCTACAGTTGTTGAAACATATTCTTTCTAAATACAAGGATCTTCCTAATTAAAATTATAAAGAGAATAAAATATTATTCTATACTAATTTGTGTAAAAAAATTCATGACTTCTTGAATAACTATTTGACATATTGAAAGGAATATGAATTTCTTTCATAATGTCTTAAATATGGTAAATCACAGTATAAGTTGAAACAAAAATCACAGCCTGCTTTAGAGCTTACAAAGACCCATACCAAGGAATTTTGGTATCTTCCTATAATTCCTCCTTTAAATTTCTTAATTTTTAATCCACATATTAAAAAAGGGTATGTTGGAAAGATAATGAGTGGATATGTGATGGAAAAATACATCATACAGGTGATTTTCCGTAATGTTTGAAAATTGATCACTAATTTCAGACATTCAGAAATAAAGCTAGAAATCACAGACTTGGACTGTTCATGGATGGAATGAATACATATCGAAGACTTAGTAGCACACATAGTTCATGTCCAATTTTATTGGTAATTTAAACCTTATCTAATAAATTTTATATGAATTGAAAATATTTCATCTTGAGTTTAATGATATATGGACCAAAACAACCCATAAAACAATTTTTATATTTTCTTGTCCCCATTAATTTAGGCTTTGAAACTCTTTTGGGAGGATGGTATTATGGTTTATAATCTATATAAAATGGAATATTTCCAACTACATTAAATGATAATGTTCTTTATAAATGACTTCCTTATGCATAGAAAATATTTTGGATACAGTTTTATGGGGAATAAAGGATGTCCAATTTATGAAAAATTGACTTCATATTATCAATTGCATCATTGTAAAAAAAATTATACATGTTTCATTAAATGTTTTTGTTTATGGATCAATCATATGGAAGATTAGAAAATGAATTCAATTTCTCACCAGAATTTTATGTTTCTCTGAAACCATTATCCACTAATCAGTATTTTCAGAGGGTGAAAAACCATGATGTGACATTTTGAAATACACATAAACCTAGGAATGATAGAAATATTTTTTTAAAAATGGTAAATATTTTTTTGAACTACCATATTAAAGATATAATGAGATGAGACATAACAGAGATGACATGCATGTGGAAAAGAATATATATGGAAGCTTGATTAGAAAATTTTTAGATAGTAATGGAAAGAATAAAGATTGGTTGAATGGAATATTGGACTTACTGTCAATGTGAATACATTTGTAGTTAGCTAACACTCTTAATAAAAGTTGAAAATTTCATCCACAAGCATTTAATAAATTATCCATGATAGATAAAATTAACATTTTTTCAGTTTCTTCATTATATCAATGTGTCATAGGTTTCATCTTCAACAATAATAAAAATTTGTGCCATAAAATGATTTGAACTTGATAGGAATGAAATATCATGATTTTCACGTCATGATGCAACAACGTTTATTAGTTACTTTGTGTGGAATATTACACATCCATCTATGAAATACTATCATGATAATGTGCTTTTTTCAGTTCAATTTCCAGTAAGGTTATTGGTTTGATTTCATTGGAAATATTTGAAAAATGAATCAATTTTTATACTTTGTCAATTGGAAATGTATTTTCCTCTATTTTTTTATATTATAATGAATTTAAACGTTCATTTGGTTGATGAAATATTGTTTTTTGACCTATATATCTTTGTTGGATATATCCTTTTGAATTTTATTCAAAGTTATTGATGGGGTATGTTAGGAATATTTATCATTCTAAATCCTCTATTGTTGAAAAGTATATTTCTTATGAGCTTTACATATTTTATACAAGCTATTTTCTTTAGTTGGGTAAATTTGTTTTCTCCATCTTTCCATGAAAGATTTATGTATGGGGGAAAGGAGATTCATGGCTGGATAGTCAAATAATTTTTTGGTGAACAGATAATGATGGAAAATTTATACATCTTGAATAACATAGATTATTCTAAACCATATATATAATTGAATGTTGATATGTTGAAACATTGTCATCCAAAGAAGAATGAAATGTGTATTTTGAATGAGAATAGCAATACTTTGTTGCCTTGGTTTAAGAAGACCTTTCATGGAATATCAGGTGCATCATAAAAATTATTATGGTTAGTTTCTGGTACATGATTAAATGGGATAATATTGTTTGGGTATGACATTAATGTCTATACATTTGATATGAAATATTAGGAAAACAGAATTTCATTTCCAAATATTGGAATATTATTTTTCACAGAAGTAATTAATTTTTCAATTTTTAATAAAAAAACACAATTTATTTATCATGTTCATATTATAGAATAATTTAATAAATATGGGATAGTGATTAAATTATATTTAATTATCCAAGGTTTAATTGTAAATAGATTTAGCAATAACAGTTTGAGACACAAATAATTTGGAATGACACTTGTCAGTCTGAATAGATTAGAAGAGACAACTTATCATTTTATAATTGAAAAACATGAAAATTAAATTTTCTATGTTCTTGATCAATCTGATATAGAATGGTGAATTATTTTAAATGAAAAAAAAATATTATTGGTGATAAACATGAAAAATACAATGATTAATGTGAGATCCCTACTTCTGTGGAAAGATGTTCCGATTATAATAATGATCACATATTATACATGGATTGTTCCATAAGTAATGACCATGAAGAAGAAAGTTGGGAAAACAATCCTTTAGAACATTTCTAATATTATAGGTAATATATATTTATTTATCATTTACTTTTTTAAATTTCATATAATGTTACATATGTTAATACTTTTATCTTTATTAAAACACATATAAAAACTAATAAGTTAAAAAAATTAATTTAGTTTACTTTTTTTTAATTTACCATGTTTACCATTATGAATTTTATATATTTATTGATTTTCAAGAAATAAAATTATTTTAAATCCGAAATTTTAATTAAAAACCAAATTATATGACAACAGTTTATTGAAAAAACATACTTTTGTGTAAAAAAGATTTATTGGTTAGACAATTTTTAATATTCCCACTACAATTTTGGATTTGAATTCAGTCATTTACATGAAATTTCATATTTCATTACTATTGTTAGAATTTTAGAATACTATAAAAAATACGAATAATATTGTGTTATTTTTTAATTTAATTTTGTGTTACATAATTTTTCAATTTTTATTTACATTAGTATTGTAATATTTT
The DNA here is from genome assembly GCA_963277665.1 of Viscum album. NCBI lineage: Eukaryota > Viridiplantae > Streptophyta > Magnoliopsida > Santalales > Viscaceae > Viscum > Viscum album. The sequence goes on along the minus strand of OY728143.1, from coordinate 1,677,186,030 downwards.
AATTTATATACGTCTGAACTAATTTTGTGTTTTATTGATGTAAAGGATATTGAAAAATCATTCATCTGATCAAACAAATACTTCTTGAGATGAGAATATTCATTCCTGTGGGGATTAATGGGAACATCCTACTCTTGAGGATATGAAACCTTCTTTATAAGAGTCATATACTCCCATAGATCCAAATAAGATTTTGAGGGTTGGTAAATGTGTTAGAGAAAGTTTTCCAAAATTATAAATTGGTTGTATCTAGGTCCAGAGTATAGTGGTATACATTGATGATAATTATATTATAAGATGTCCTAATGAAAACAAATTCAAGATTTTTGTATCAGTTTAGGGTAAAATCAAATACATTATTTTGTTTAATGATTAGAGAATGTTTGAAAAAGTGCAACTATCTTAATTGTGGGATCCCATTTTGGTAATTTCGTTTGTTATTGATTTACTAATATTCAAATTTTTATAGTAATATATTTTTTCCAACTTCTTATCAGATTAAATTTGATATAATTGACATTGGAGAAGTTATGAGGAAATGTTTATCAATGGATGATAGGAGATGGAGGGATTTAAAATAAACCCTCACATCTAATTTCATTTTTTGTCCTAGTAAACATAATAATATATTTGATATATATCCTATTATTGATGGGGAAACATAAAAAAAATAATTGAATGATGAATACAAGAAACATTGTTGGTGAGTGGAAGTTAAAATTTTAGATGTTTTCTTATATTAATGATCCTGTTATTGATTTCTTATTTTTCATATAGAGTAATTATGGAGATATTATCATGAGATACAATATATAAACATATACCCCCATACATTATCCTGAGGATATTATACTTTATTGGATGAAAAAATTATGGATGGAAATATTCAAAAACTAACTGTCGAGTCTTCGAGATCTAGAGAGGTTTTCCCACTATCCCACCTGGCTAGACATTAAAAATGGAAGTGGGCTAAGATGAGGCAAAAATGTAAATATCATATGGAATAATAGAATTTTTTAGTTGGGAGGATTGTATGTTTGTTATTTTGTTATACATTTTTTGATAATTAAATTCTTTATATATTTTGAATCATTACATAATTTTTCAAATAATTCATATCGAATTTTCATGGGGAGTAGAGAACACATGGGGGTATTTTAAGCTGATGTGAGGCAAGGTATTTTAAATACAACATGGGAATTCCCAAACACATGGGTCATGTATGAGTATACCAGGCAGGAGTATCATTGTGAAAAGTGTTACCATGTTCTTCATCTTCTACAATGGTGTGTATTTATAAAAAATAGAATATTTAGATGTTGTTGTTTATAATATTTTTTTTACAATATAGAATATGGTCTAAGTGTCAGTACATTCCATTCTTAGAGAAATAAAAATACAATTTCAGATTGTAGCTCCCACTTATCCACCTCTAGAAGCTTCCCCCACTCCTCCACATCCGGTTAAAGACCCCACTTTTTATCCTACTCCAACACCCCTTCCTCTATAACTTCCTAATTATTGTGAGTTATATGTTGATGATCCTCAATATCATATTATTGCATATGGGATGATATAATGTATTGGAGATACCATTCATCCTGAAGAGTTATAGATAGAGAATATTTTGGTGATAGTATTGGATATTATAGACATATCACCTGGATTACTATTACCTATAGATGAGATGAGGATAGTTTGATAAAGTATCAACCATGTTTTAGTTTGGAAATATATACTTCTATGATATATTACCAAAGTGGTATTTGTAAATTTTATCTTTTATATCATTTTTTGAATAATTATTTTTAACATTTTAATGTTATTATATTTATAAATTTATTTATAGGAATACTTTAATGGTGAAGAAATATGTATATCCCAGACAAATACATAGGGCTTAGAATTCAGATACAGATTCTAGTAGTCTTGATAGATTGTCAAGATATTCAAAAAAATGGATTCTTATGATATTCTAATGGAATCTAATGCCTTTGGTCATTTAATGAATATGGGTATTTAAAAAAATCAAACCATAGAGCTTGTAACTTGAGATATGGTCGGCATCAACATGATGCAATTTTTTCCCGTTTTTGTATTAACATAAATATTCTCTTTTATTTCAAATTAGGATAATTTATACAAATTTTGGTCTGGTATTATGTATCATTATGAAATTTTTACAGAGAATTATAATATATATTTTTATGGATTTGTGGACCTATAATTAATTTCATTTGTATTGAGGATAATGACTGAAGTAAAAAATAAGAGTTTATATTACTCAAAGATTTTAAAATAATGTAATTATTCAATGTTGGATGTTTATATATCTTCAAGAGTGAGAAAATTTTATTTCATAAACTGTTATATATATTTTAACATAAAAATCACTAACATTAAATTTTATATTATATCAGTGAGAATTGGTTGTTAGTTGTTTTGCTTGGCAAGAAAGAAGACACATTACTGGTTATGCACAATCCATAGTGAAGTGTAATAAAAGTTTAATGATTTATTGGAACTATAAGTTTATTTTTAATAATACTTCTTTATATTATAATGAATTTCAAATTTATTTTATTTTTAATATTTTCTAACAGGTGATATAATTTTTTTTGATAGGACATAACGATAAAGTTTAGTATGATCAAATATTTAAATATACTGCTGAATTTTCATTTATAATTAGTAAATTTGGGATATATTATATAAAAAAGATATTTTGAATTCAAAAACTCTTTTAAAATACATTTTCATAAACAATAAGGTGTTAAATAATATGGATATTATATTTTTAGATTTATTTATGAAATAATTACTACTTAGAATGTAATAATATTCAACTAGGTTTGATTTAATTATAATATATTCTTTAATATTTCATTTTTTATTCATTATACAAGTTAAATACTTTGATTTTAATTTTTAAACTCTTACTCTCTCCCTTAATGTAAACAACATCTCAAAAACTTACATGTGGAATCGCAAAATCATTTTAATGTTTTGGTTGGATTTTAGTATGTTTTTATGAATATTATGATTTTTAATGTTTAAATGTAAATTCATATTTTTTTAGTTGTTTTTTTTATTTTAGTTTTTTTTAGTTAATATTATAATTTTGAATGTTGTAATTGTGAATGTATATTTTCTAGTTGTTTTGATTAATGTTTTTTTTGCGTTTTGGTTAGGTAGAAAATGGAGAGTATGGTTAAAATGAAATACACACAAATTAATTACATCGATTATAAAATAACTGATATTAGAAGCATATTTATTATGGTTTCCAAATCTATTATTTAATAAATAACATTAAAATGGTTTTTTTTTCTTTCAATTGATTTATAAACGGTGTAAGAAATCCATCATATGAAGGCTTTTATCTTTGGTTACATAGAAACTAACGCATAAATGGTTTTTTACATTGGTTATTTGATAACTAACATAATAAACCTTCTTTTTGAAGCTTTTCTACTTCGGTTATATAGGATGTGATGAGGTATATGTTTTTTTACATCGGTTATAAAACAACCAATGTAAAAAACACGTTAAATTAAAATTTTACCAAATTTAGTCTTTTGAAGGATGTTAATGAAATATTTTCAACATCACCATTAATAATGGCATCTAATAACTGAGATAAAATGAAAAAAAACGAATGCAAAAAAAATCACAAGTGTAGCCACATATAAGCATGAATGTTGATTCAATTCTCACATCATATTGAAATAAGGAAAATTAAATGATATATTTAAATGATCATTATAGCATAATTTTTATTTAATATTTATTAAATATTTTTACTAAATACATATATTATAAATTTCATTAAAATTATGAATGAATCACATCTGTTTTCAAATTGGTAGACCACTATATTCATGAACAATGTTGTTTTATTTCTAAAAAATTAAAAGCATGAAGTTATGTGTGATATAGTAATTCCATAATCACGATAAAATCATAAATTTCATAAATATTCTATATAAACTATAAATCCATAGTAATTTCTATTTGTAAACAGTTTTAATAGAAAATTGAATGGTATTATCATGAAAGGTGGCAGTCCGCCGTATGCATGATCAATGAATTCATAATCAATTTGATTATGTTGTGTATATTTATTAGTCATTAACATAACAAAAAAAAACAAATAAATGTTTTTAAGATAATTATGTTATTATATAACCATTTTATAATAAGAATTGAAGCTATTTGAGAAGGTAAAAAAATTCAAATGATGAATGTTACCTCTTTATCAGGTATCCTCCTTAGGCTTACACTAAAATACATGCTTGGTTGGATTTATATTAATAATAAGGCATTATTATTATGGTAAATAATTTTTATGTGATTTTTATTGGTATATTATAAACCAAATCGGTGTGAATATGTGAAGAAAAGAGTATTGGGGTGGCCTTTTATAAGTGCGGGAGACAACACACTTGGTATTTTTTAAAATATTTGAGAAATACCACATATTTCATATGTATAAAAGAGTTAAAAAGGGTCCATTGTAAATATTTAGAGGATTAATGGATGAAATATTCTATAAAATATTTTTTGGGAAAATTTATACGTGTTTTTCACCCTCATTTGTTTATTTTTACCCCCAGTAGACCCATTTTTACTTTAATTGTGGTAGAAAATTTCTTTTTTTCACTATTAATTTTGGTCAGAAATTAAATTTACCTTATCAGATTATATAATTAATTCTCATTACAAATATGGAATTCATCTTTCCAAATCCAATTCACATGATTTGAAATATGTAAATTAAAATTATACTAGTGGACACGACAAGATTCGAGGTTTTAAAAAGAAAATGTTCAAATGGTTATAAAGATGTTATATAAAATTAATTCATGAAATTGATTCTAATGACCTCTATTGAATTAATTTATATCAAATTTATGTAATTATATTTAATAATAATTTAAAATATATTATAACTTTAGAAATAATTTAAATAAAAAGGAAATAATCAATTAAAATTCGGTACTTTTCCCTCATAATCAGAAAATAAAACATTTTATAAAAAACAAAATAATTGAACCAAAGATAATTTGGACATTAAAAAATAAAAAAGTTCATTTATTTTATCAAACTAATTTTCTAAAATATTAAAAATTTATTTTTTAATTAAATATGAAAAATGAAACAAAACACCCTTTTGGAAAGAAATATACATTTAAGAGTAAAATAAGATATATTTTTATTTTGTAGAAAAATTATAATATGAATGTTAAATAATAAATTGAATATATTATATAAAAATTTAAAACATTTAAATCATCCTGAGTGATTTGATTAATTTATTGTTATAAAACACACTTGTGTACAAAAAATCAATCAAATATTTCTTTTTTTACTTCAAAAATGTTTTTAGATTAATTTTTAAATAATTTTCCACAAATGATTTATTATTATATACATGTTTATAAAAATATTACATAATTTATTTGATCTTACTCATACCAAATATTCAAATTTATAGGAGATAACAATCATATTAGATAATAATATTTCAATTATATGAAACATTTCATTTAAAATCTATCCTATATATAACTCAAACTAAACTCAATATTATTTGTGATACAAGAAAAACATAGTGCTTCATGTAACTAAATCTAAACTCAGTGTCAGTTGTAACACAATCCAAAAGCTTTGTTTTCCATCACAGAATATATGAAAAAGGTCAAACATATTTTCAAGAAAAAACTTCTAAAAATCATACAGTGTTATATTCTACCCCCCTAAAAATGAATTTGACAAAAAAAATTATCTTAGTCAAAAAGTATTTATCATTAGAAAACTCTTTAATTGAAACCCACATAATACAAATGAATAAAGAAATATCCTTAAAAATGGTATTCTAGAATCCTAATGGTTACTTAAAATAAATCATTACTAGGTTTCCACTTAGGATAACATTGTGGGAATTGAATAATTATACATGGTTGAAAAGGGTGAATTATTATAGATAGTGGTAGAAATCACTTCTTTTAAGAAATCGAGTGCTCTAGAAAAATTTAACAACCAAAAAATCCTAATCCAAAGAGGCATGAAAAGGATCATTAATATCATAAAAAATGATGATAAAAGGAAAAAAATTATTCATTGATATTATTTCATAATGATTATGAATTCTCATATAGTTAATGATTTAATTCAATTTTATAAGCACAATCTCACTTTTTTAGTGTTCCTTGACCATTTTCCCCTTTATCTCTTACTCTAGGAAATGATGTTGAATTTTTTATGCATAAATAATTAACATATCATGTGATTTATAAATAGAATGATAATTCATTCCGTCTATCTTTAGTAATCATCATACCTAAATAGATATCACAGTCTATAAAATATAGATAAATATGCATATAGTAACGTAATACCTTAATATATAACTCCTAATCCTATTTTAAACATAAACCATTCTATAAATGGTTTACAATATGACCCTTAGAAATTATTAAAATAAACAATTAGAATCAAGATCACTGAATTAATAAATTCAAAAAAATCATTAATTCTCATATACTATAAAGTGGGTCTTGATTTTCACATACCAAACATGTAAATTCCATCATCATGTATTCTCTTCAATCATGGTAATCACCTGAATTACCATAAATTTTTATTTAAAACATTCATGATTCTTTATTTCTTATATAAAACATTGTTTATTGGCATTATTCCATTAATTCAAAAATTTCCTATGCTCTATACAAGATAGTATAAACCAATTTTTTTAAAAATCCTTAATCAACTCTAGGGTAATCAACAATATCCAATTAACTTATTCATATCCAAGATATATTTGTCTCAAAACAATTATCTTGAAATCCAAAACAAGTTAAGGATTATATTTTATTAGCCAAAATATCACCATTACATTAAATCAAATTTTTAGTCCATGAGAACCATTTAATATATTTTTGATAGTCTATAATGAAATAATTGTAGAAAAAATGAATATATATATATATATCAATATAGAATAATTCATGAAATCAAATAAATAAACATAGTGATTATTCGACCTCATCCTAAATATATAAACAATCCATCCTTGTATTATTCCCTAATACCTATTTCCATTTATCTGTCACTCATACTCTCTTCATAAATAGCAGTGTAACAATTACTCTACCACTTTGTTGATTTCATTCCTAATCATTCCCCTTGTGAAATAAATTTTCATAATTCCCATAAATTACACATTTAAATCATTCATTAATTGATAATTCCATAGAATGATCAATACTCTAATCTATTACATTAAATGATCATCTCATTTTTCCTAGGTAATTTCTTACTCTATGAACTTATTTTTCACACATAAACAACTTCTAGTTCATTTGAGACATTCCCTATATGGCTTCTTCTAACATTCTCAACATAAAGAAAATTCAATCTTCTTTCTTTCGTGGTCTCTAGTACATGAAATCTCATATACCCATATCCTTCTCTTCTTTTATTAGTATAAGGGTTGGTTAATTTTCCCATATTTAATCATGTCATGTGAAAACTAATTAAGAATAATTACAATTTCTTTCACTCCACTTATCATCCCATTTTTCTACTCTTCAAAAAATTTCACATCACATTCAACGTTTACTCAGTTCATTCTAGTTCGAAAAATTGACTAAAACCAGAAAACATTGTTTGAGAAAATCAAATAGTAATGGGAAACCTAATGTTCATGAAAATTACATATAGTATGTAAAATTAGTATAAATTCTTCTTAGTCAATGAAAAAATATTTTATCCTGGCTTATTCATAGTCATCATCAATTTAAATCAATCGTAATTGTTTTTAAAGAGTTTCTGAATTTCTGAATCATATCCCTTGGGATTGTTGAACCAAGTGTACATAAATACCTTTTTTTCATAAACATGGTGACAATCTGGTCCAGATAAATTCACCCTTTTCATATTTATTACCCATATGTACCTTTCTTCTAGATCCACATCCACTTCTAAAATATATACAAGGATGTAATTTCATGGAAATACCTCAATCTATCCTTTACCAAATTTCTAGGATATCTTCTTATACTTTAACTCATCCTTAAACATAAACTAAGAGATAAACCTTGAAATGTCCTTAGAAATATCCTTATTTATATCACTACAATTTTCTCATCTTAGTTTCCAAAGTTTTACTAAACCATTCCTCCAATACTAGTTTTAACAACCCAGGATTCTTATAAATGTATATTACAACGTTTTAGAAAAATATTCATTACGTTACACATACACACACATGAGGACCATAATAGTATAGTGACATTGGAATCTTGGAAAAAAATCTTCTTAATTCATGAAGTTTCTTCAATGCCTCCCATAAAGATCTTCCCCTTTAATAGTCCTATATGGAACCTTTCTTCGTGACACGGGGAAAAGAAACATAATAAATGGTGACCTCATATGCATAGTGAGTGTAAAAATACATGATATCAATATATGAAAATATGAAAGCATAATATAAGCATAATGGTTTGTGATCCTGAGCATAATTTTTGAAGTTAATACCCAAGTGTTCATAGATAATAAACATGGGTCATGGCATAAGGCTATATAATTTCCAAAAACATGGCCCATAAGTGGGGAAATCATCATAAGTTAATCTTGAACCATAATAAAATGTCATTAAACTATTTAAAAATCATAAATATTGAAAACAATTTTATATGTCTAAGTTATATATCAATACCATAAACATAGTTGATCAAGATACTCTTGTATCTCATAGGTGGTCAAGAAAAATTGATTTCTTATAGTGAATCTGGACACACCTCTTTCCCATAGTGGATTAGTACAAACCTGTTTCCCATAGTGGATCGGGCTTATCAACTTATTTCTCATTTTTACATCATGAGATATAAATATTTACACAATGAACATGAGGGTGACATAGGTCCCACCCATAAAATAATAGAAAACCTTATTTATGTGTGCCATAAGATCATATACATTCATTATATCATAACTATTACATCCCTCTACCTGTCACTCTCAAACATAACCAAATTACGATGGTTACAAAACACTAGTGTGATTATATGTATGCTAGAGGATTATGAATAGTAGTGGGGGATGTGATATGTATAGTGGGGATACTATAACCCCTGGTAATGAATCACAACAAATGGTAAAACGATCATTGGGGTAAATTAAGCAATTGAAAAATAGTATCACATAAACCTAAAAGTAAAAGAGGAACAAAATAATCAATAAAACTAAATATTGTAGTTACTAAATAAATGAAACTAAAATTAATGTTGGTTTTAATAAAAAATAAAATTGTATAAAACTCAAATGAAGACTCAAATACCCATCTTTATAACCCCATGTCAGTCCCATCTCCCAAAACCAGCCCATCCATCAAGCAACAATCAGCAACCAGGTCCCTTTCCCTTGTCCAAACCTATATCCATGAAATCTGGTCACATACCAAATGGAGGCCAGAATAGAGTTTTTCTGAAACTCAATATAGTGACACAAAAATTTCTAAAAAACTAGTATAATAATAAGTGAATGAAATAAGGTGATAAATATGAGTATTAACTTGTTAAAAAATTATTATATTACAACAATAAAACTTCATTGTAATGTCTCTAGAATGTCTCTTACAATGTAATATAACCTTTCCTAAAACAAACGTATTCTTTTATTATAATAAATAACTAGACAATTCCCACTATATAAGAATATCATCATGTGTTAGGCACTAGTCAGGTATATAAGAAATACACATTGTTTTAGGGAATAGAACAATATATAAACATATCATTATATCATCATGTGTTAAGGCCTAGCTCGGTATATAAGAATCACTTAATGTGTCATGGAATAGCCTGATATATATGCATCTCATCATGTGTCAGGGCAGAGCCTAGTATATAAATATCTCAGCAACTACTTGGGAATATCCCAGTATATAATCATTTAAGCTTGTGTCAGGTAATATCCTAGTTTTTATGAATATGAACATGTTTCATATAATATAATTGTATATAAACATCTCATCATGTGTCAGGGAATACTCTAGTATATAAGAACCTCATCATGTGTTACATATATATTACAATAGAATGAATATCACAATATAAAAAAATACAAAGAGGTCAATTATTTTAATTACCATTTATATTTTCGTAATCCCATTTACATACATAATTAAAAGACCAATTTTACAAGGATAATTTGTAAAAATAAATCACCTAAAACACATGTCCTTCTAAAATCATGTGTAATCCATTTACAATTAAATATTTCAATGTAAACTACAATCCATGTAACATTTAAATAAAATCAAATGGGTCTATGGTGAGATCTGATCCCATGATTATCATTTCAATTTAAACCATTGATTAATGTGTGTGTTTCATTGGTGATATCATATATATTTTATTCACTTTTATAATAGAAATCTATCTCTAAGGTTATGTTTTAAAAAACCTACCATTAAATACTGATCTAACAATGCTTCCAATTAGATTCTCCAATAAAAAGGAAGGAACTAATGTATCCAAGAAGGATCGTAGATCATAATAGATCGAGATAAAAACCACCATCAAAGATGGACTTGGAAATTAATCTATGAAAATCTGATGAAAATGGATGATAAAAGAAACACTAATTTAACCAACTCATAAGGGATATGATATTGAACTGGGACATTTGAAATCTAGAGGAGACTCTAAAATATAACAAAAAATGTTCTTCAGTTGAGAGAGGAAAGGTATTCCTAAAACAATTAAATAATCATACACATAGTAGGTTTAAAACTATTGGGCACATGACTTACAAGACATGTAATTATATTACATGTTGTTTCATCCTTAATTATAAGATACGCTGAAAAAAACAATACACATTAGCTTAATTATAACTCTTCTCAAATGTTACACAATTTTTAACGGATTCAGGGTGTGTATTAATTTCATGACATGAACCATTTTCATGGCTTGTTCATGGGAATAGATATATGTCATGTAACATGTAATGAGTGTGTAAATTCCCTAAACATGGTATCAAACCCTATTTCAACATAAATGACTTGAAACACCACCAAATCTATTAAAACTTTTGATGAACTCTCATAATCACATTTATCATGTTTATACTCTGAATCAACTATTTGAACTCAAATTCAACCTTGAACTTTTAGTCATTTCCCACATAATACACTCTCTATCCTAAAAAAGGAACCTGGACACCAATGGTCCTAATAGAATAAATCCAAACAAACTGTGTTTAACAAAATCATAAGGATGAAAATACCAGGAAAAAATATACAAACACCCAAATATATAACATCTGATCCATGATCTTCTCCAAGCCAAATTTTGGGTTCTTATAGAACATTTCTATAAACTATTCATGCATATCAGTCTCCTTCTCCAAGGTCACCTCCTAAACATGCCCATGTTTTCACTACACTCTGACTATAGGTGTAATACTACACCATATATACTATTAACTACATTCCAAAATCCTCATTTTATTCTCCTAAAATGATCCATCATCATAAAAATCCAAATCCTCATTATCTACAACATGACTACGGTTAGCATAATATCATCACAGGCATGAACTATTAAACATGTCATGCATGGAACTGTAGCGTTGTTGAAGGGATAATCGGTATTTCATTGGACCAACCCTTCCTACTATCTCAAATGATATGAAAAACCTAGGCATGAAATTTCCCTATATCATAATATGTTATTTCCCAATCCTAATATATACACAAAATAAAACACAATGACAAACCTCAAAATTCCTAGGCCATCAACGGGGATCAGTATAAGATCTATGTATGCTCTGTGTTGTCACCAACCACCACCTGATCAACTAAACATTCTCAAATGCCTCCTACAAGAGACTAGGTCCATCAAGTGTTGACTCACCTACCTCCAACCTGCAAATATTTGAATGGACCAACCTTACATAAAAATCCACCAAAAATATTCATTTGGATCGATGACTAAAATATTTAATTATATGAAAACTAAAAAAAATTTATTTGTTTCTCCCATGATCCATTTATTTCTAAAACATATGTTGATAACATATCACACATATCCTAAATAGTCTTCTTATTTTAACTATATATCTTAGGGTGACATTTCATACTCAGAAGAACATGTGATCCCAGAGCCTTATAAAGACCTTCCCAAAACCACAAATCAATGAAATGATATCTATCTAAAATTTTACTCCTCAGAACACCATGACATAAAATTATATCTCACATGTAGAGACTTCCCATATCATTAGTAGTGAAAGTGCCCCTAATAGTAAAGAAGTTGTTAGCCTTTTTCAATTGATCTACATTCACCCATACTTATCCATTCGTATGGTTTTTCTTGGGTAATCATGTCACATAGTCCATAATGAAATCATCCAATTTTTCAATCAGGAATGGATAGAGTATCTAATGACCTTACCAGCCTCAAATGGTCATATTTCACCTAATGACCAGTGAAACATATCTATCTGAAATCTGATACCTCATTCTATATTCATTACCACTGGTACTATATATGGAGGTCAAGATAAAATTGAATTAAACTGAGATGTACCACCCATCAAGAAGTATAAAACTCCCTCATCACCTCCCTGCACAATCCTAGAAGAGACCATAATCGTCCCTAGAAATGAAGATAATTTCCAATACTAAGAGGCCTTCCTCATACGAGATCATCTCAATATCTATAGTCTCTACGAGCTAATCCCTCTATATCAGATGACTTTTCTGACTTGATCTATTAAAATATCACAGGTTTGATAGATATAGATTTTAGATATACTCTTCCTAGAAACACTTGAACATCTAAATTCATTATATAAAATTTTCCATCATCTCCCACTCATCATAAGACTCCAACACTGCATCAATCAAGGTATTTTGGAATAAATCAACTGGAATAATGAAACCCTTTCATAGTTTATAATCCATCTTGTTGTTTAATTTTTATAGATACTTCACACACTTCCTCTTACGAACATTCAGGTCCGACTGAGAAAAGATGTACTTGAGGCTCTTATGGGACCTATATACCACAAATCTCTATCACAGAAAAAAAAATATTTCCAGTATGTTTTGGAATATACCATCACATCTAAATTGAGATTCTGGGCAGGGTAATTCTTCTCTTGGGGTATCAGCTATCTAAATCCATAAGAAACCACTTGAACCTCCTTCCTTATAAAAACTAATAGTCTAACTCCTTTTCCATCACTGTATATGGTATAATATTTACCATGAATAGAAAAGTTGAAGATAGTAGTGAAGGTTACTCTACATTACACTCCCTAAAAATATATCTCCCAATAATCTGACTGACTAACCTTTACTCCATTCATCCTCATCTTGGACATAGGTGCCACCACATAGGATAAATCCTAGATAAAACAATATTCATAACTTTCTAAACCCAGAATGGTTTGGATCTCAAAGAGATTCTTAGGTTTATCCTAATAAAATGTAGAAAGACCATTCTTTGGGTCCATTGACACTCCTACCTGTGAGATGACAGGTACAAAGATGTTCACCTTATCAATCTAGAAAATAAATTGGGTTACTGTGAAATAAAGCTGATGATCCCTCATTTTACTCAAGATGACATCTAGATGCTGGGAATAATCATATATATAATAAGAATAAACTAATATGATATCAAAAAAATACTACAAAATATTTATCTAGGAACGGGTGATGATATGATTCATCATTGCTGTGAGTACTACTAGTGTGTTCATTAGGCCGAAATACATCACTATGAACTCAAAGAAGCTATAAATGTTCCAAAATCATATATGATATATTTTTGATGGTCTCACCCTCAACTGGTGGTATAATAATCTCAAATTGATCTGGGATGAAATATAATAACATCTAAATTTACCAAAGAGATTATCAAGTAGGGGAAGAGGAAACCAATTATTTATCATCTTCTGGTTTAATCTAAACTGGTGCATAAGAAAAAAGTCCCATCAGACTTCACAGAGAAAGAAAGTAGAGATCTTTGAGGTGATGTACCATGCCATATAAAACCCTTAACTTCCAAATTATCCTACTGAACATTAATTTCCCTAAGCTCAATTGGGGACATTATATAAGGCGAAATAGAAACTGGCTCTTCCCCTGACACCAAATCATTTGTGAACTTGATCTCCCACTTGATGGTAAGACATATAAATCGTTGATAAATAGGTACTAAAAATTTTATAAGACTAGAATAAAATCATCTAGATGTATACCTATATAATATATAACAAGTATTTTTCACTGTGAGATAGTCCAATATTCCTTGAATTTGTCCTACACGACCAGACGGATGTTTCCACTCACCCAAGTGACTATAGATTTCCCCTTCACAAGAGGGATAGAAAATTAAAATTTGATAATAGTCTATATGATCCTAGAATATAAGTATTCAATCTATATGAAGAATCAAATATAAACATATTATTTATAGCACAAAATGTTTCCAAAGGAAATGATACATACCAATTCATATATAATACTCCTTACAGAGCATGATACCTTCTGACAGTACTTCTAATGGTTTGTCAATAGTCATGAACCCATTAATGATCCCTATAGCCAATCCCAACCATTTGAAAAAATAGCAGATATAAATGAGGGTGATGCTCATATGTAAAAAATGCAAGATAAGGTGGATAAAAAACATACATATAATGGAAGAAGGCCCTCCATCCATAATAGTCATATTAGTCTTCATAACAAGCATTTGGGTTTCCCATATTATCTAGGTTCATGTCTAACTCCTCTAGGATATTCACTCTTCTTGTTATTACCGCTCTTACAATGGGGTACCACATCCCCTTACTCAATAGGAACAGTATGTGGAACCCCATCTACTAGCCTTTTGAGGGGTAGTTGAGACCCTTATAAATTCATGTTCGTATCATAATCCTCTTCCACTACTATATTGTGGATTATTACAACAAAACATCAAAATATTACCCAGTCATCAAGAGAGAAGAAACTAAACAATGGGGTAAGGACACTATATGTTCTTGTGGAAGAACTGGATACACTAATACCAAAGAAATATGGCACATTAATGAGATGGATATATGCTTCCAAAACTACTCTCCCCACTACTTCCATAGAGAAATATATCATAACAATGCTTCTTTATACATAATGAATAGATCCATGTTTACCATAACGATATAGTAAGAATACTGCTCAAGATATTTATCAGATTATATTTTGAGATGAGTTTTTCTTTTATCACATCCTCAAAACCGCTCAAATGAAAAAATTTCACCTATGATCTTATCTCATGAGGAATAAAATCATGATAACACCTCATACTAGAGACCTCGTCGACATCTAGAGATGGATAAAAACAATACAGTTCATTGGGATGTCTAGCATAGTATATTACTTACATGTCATTTAGTGTCATATGGATGAACTCACAATCCTTCTCTTCCATCAATATATTGGGATAAAATTATTTCAGAAATGTAATCTTGAATTACTTCCAAGACAACTCCTTTTTTTATCTAGAAATCTCTACAATGTCCCACCAATTATTGGAAGGTCTATGAATCATGTTTCTAGAAATCATCACCCACAACTCCAGGGGTATCTTGAGGCACTGAAAGATTGTCAGGATAGAATAAATTCATAACCCTTCTACTTGGGGTCCTCCCTCACCAGTGAACACGGAAGGATGTTGCAAGTGAAACTCTCTATAGCATAAACATCAATGTTACTTCATCTATAGACTCAATTTCCAGGGATCACATGCCCCTCAAGAATATTTCACGGATTTGAACATCTATCTAATCCACCTAGCATATAGGAATATTTGACTTAGCTACTTTTGAAGCATAATGGTTTCCACTCTCTTGAATCTCAATTCCACGATGATGAAGAAGAATCTTGTTTTTGAATACAAATGTAGTTCTTAAAACAATATCAATGAACATGTTCATCCATAATAGGTGAATCAATAAAAAACCACTGACTCATGGTCCCTCTAAACATATATTATCACTATTTTACCATGAAATAATAGTTTATTTCATTTTTTACTAGGTTTTGAAGATATATCATTTCATAATTCATATATGAAATTATATCACATGAGATAAATATGTCCCTATCATGAAAACATCATTTAAATATATAAATCTATGCTTCAATCATGATACATGAATAATGATCTCATTCCATATGGAGCATAGAGTATAAATTTCAAGAAATAATAATATCACAAAACATGTGAATAACCCAATGAAAAATATCATCAACAGTAAAAAAGAACATCTTGAAAAAAAATCACATTCTTGGGAACATTAATTTTACCCCATACATGGGTTTTCTAAAAACATTTATAACTCATTACCAAGTAGTGACACATCTAGTATCCTTCATACTTTTCCCATTTATGATGAAACTAAAAACAATTTTCTTTTGATACCATATTAGAACATCCCCCAACCCAAAACACTCTTATGTGGCCACATAGGGTTGGTTATGGACCCCATGTTCACCTCCCAATATGCTAAAGGATACTAAATAGTTGATGTTCTGAGATAAGTATAGTGGGGAGACTATACCACATGGTAAATTATCAAAACATATCAAAAACAATTATCATTAGAGTGGGGTATTCTCTGGAAAAATAATTTCTCACACATAAGAATGTAAAAGAGAAACTAAATAATCAATAATATTGAATCATGTGGTGTGGAACCAAAAATTCATGTTGGATGTAACAAAAACAAATGAAAAGAAGTCTCTAATAAATAATCAAAGACTAGATTCTGTTACCCAATTTTGGTCCCATATCCAAAATCTTACTATCTAGCAAGAAACAATGTCCATTTCCCTTATCCAAACCCACATCAATGTAATCTGATCGGGTACTATATAAAAGTCAAAATAGGGTGTGAGAAAAACATAGTATCTTGACAGCCACATGTGTAAAAAAGAAATGCCTAATAACAAGATTATGAAATAATGTGATAAATATTTTTATTAATTAATTCACCAATTAATATAATAATGTAATAAACATATTTCAAAACACTTCCATAATGTCTCTAAGCAAGTACTACAACCATTCCAACCACAACCATTTACCCATGGTATAAAAAACATTGTGCTGATCCTACTACATCATATTCTCAACATGTGTCATGGCCTAGCCTGGTATATAAGATTTTCAACATGTGTCCGTAAATATTCTCTCATATATGAATCTCACCATGTGTCAGGGCCTAGTCTGATATATTTGCACCGCATCATGTGTCCAAGAATTACATGGTATATAAACATATGATCATATATTAGGGAATAACCCGGTATATAAGTCTCTTAGCACGTTCCTAGGTATAGCCTAGTATATAAGGATCTCATCTTGTGTGGCGGAATTAACCTTTTATATATGCATATCATCATGTGTTTGGTCATACCCATTATATAGTCATCTCAACATGTGTTAAGGAATTTCATGATATTAAATTTACTCAACATGTGTCAGGTGTATATAAAAATACCATGTAGATCTCAATAAAACAACATAAGACCAAAGGGTTGATTATTTTAATGAGTTTTTTTTCAATTATCCCATTTACATCATTAATCAAATGATCTATTTTATAAGGTGATTCTATAACAAACAATCACGTAAAATACATGTCATTCTATAATCATGTGTAGTCCATTGATAATTTATAATTTCAAAGGAAACCAAAAACCATGCCACATATAAACAGATCCAAGTGTTAAAATATGTGATCCAAGAACATTTTTTCATTAATAATTTAAAACATTAATTAGTGATAACGTTTCATCGGTGTAATTGAATATATTTAAGGTAATTGGGAAATTGAGATCAGTACATGGGGTTGGGTTCCAGACCCCCATCCTTTAATTGATTGTCAATAAACTCTTCCAAAAACATTTTATAACAAGAAATAAGTATCTAATGATCACAAGACCAATCCCATATCAAAAAATATCAATATGATAACAAAAAAGAACAAAGTTAATGAAAAGTACACTATGGTGATCTAATAATAATGGAATAGAAACAAAAATATAAGAAAACCAACTCATCACTTCAACTTAATTTTAAATACAGTAAAAAATTACGTCATGTGTAACAGCCCGAGATTTTATGAAAAATATTCTTTTTTATTTCACTAATGTCTTGTATTGTACGCTACACCAAAAGGAGCTTGCACAACACACATCCTTGACTTGCCTTGCATTACACGCAATCGCGACCTTCCTCGATAGCGTGTGTAGTACGCAATACCGAGTTTCACTAAACAACGATATGCTATAAAAATATTATTAAAACTAGCCGTTATGAATAGTAATAACCACTTTTTGAAATCCAGTAAATCTTATTTTTCAAAATGAACTTTATTTTTGGATTCGGAGTATCGAATTTAGCCTAAGGTGAAATTTTGGTACTTTTTTGATGAATAGTGAAAAATTACTAAATTATAATTAAAAACAACTTTTTTAATCGAAATAATTAATAGTGATAAATTATTAATTTGAGTGGTTTTAAAGTATATTTAGAATATATTTTTACAATTTAATACAATGTTGGTCATTGGATGTAATTTCACATTTAAACTAAACATAAACAAGTGTCAATCTTTTGATAGATATTGTTTCTTAAAAACACGCTATTTGTTTTAACATCGGGATTTAATTATAAAATTAATTAATGCAACTTTTATGTTATGAATTTGGTAAAATAGACTTCATTTTTGAATTCGGAATATGAAATATAGCTTGGGATGAAATTTTGGCATTGTTCTGAAAAACATCAATTTTTGATGAATAGTGAAACTACTAAGTGGTAGGTTAAAAACTGAATTTTGCATAAGACTTAATTTTACCGCTTCTGTGAATGGAATTTCGAAAATCCGAGAGACACGGTTAATATCAAGGACTAAAATGTGGTTCAATAAGATGAAAATAATTTTTTGGTGAATAGTAACTTTTTACTTTTTTTTACCGCGGTTAATAGTAAATAGGGTAACTAAGGGTAAATATGATATTACTATTACCCTAACACATGTCCTAATTCTATTGGACAAGTGTAATTCGACCAAAAACAAACTTAGAAATAAAATATGACCATTTAGGCCCACTTGGATTAGATTAGGACATTTATTATTAATTTATTTAAAGACAGGTTAAAATAGTTAAAATCAAAGTTTAATAAGTAAATAATTTTTAATATGGGGTTATACATAAGATAAATTCGATTGTAAATATTAATTAGAAAGCTAAAAATATTTCCTACATGATGGTAGTTTATTTGTAATTTTTAGACATCAAATAATATATCTTATTTATGACACAAAGATGATGCAGTAATTATCTTATTAATGAAATATTGACATAATTGATAATATAAATACCAAAATAAATGTAATTTAAGACTTTTTATGAATTCCACTAATTTTCTAGGTTACTATGATATATTAGTATTGATTTAATCAACTTGGTTCGAACATATATTTCTGTTATGACTTTCACAAAAATCATATATCAAATAGTGTCAAAATTGACACAAAATAGTTTTTAAATCAAATATTATATTATTAATTGTTATTTTATTCCTAAAAATCTAAGGTTCGGCCAAATGACTTAGATAAGGATATATATATTAATAATAAACAATTTGGGGTTCGTTTGGCATGTTATAGTAAGTGTATTAACCATATAGTGAAAGAAAACAAAAAGACACGGTAAAAGTTAAATTAATTAACTTAGAGTTAAATCTAATTGATAAGGTTAAAATAATATCTTAAACTTGTCTAAATTCTATTGGTTGATAGGATTTAGACCCATCCTTACTTTAGCTTCGAAATAAGACCCTTTGGAACCATTATAAACCGATTTTGACTTTAATATAAAATAATATTTTGAGATATTCCTAAGGTGCCCCTCTCCTCCCTTATAAAAGGACACCTCCTCCCCCTCCTCCTCACACCAATTTGAGCACTCAATCTCGGCCAACCGCTGCCAAAATCTCTTCTCCACTTCCCTAGAAACATCCTAGAGGTTCTGGACTTACTCAAAGACCAATTTTAGTTCCCTAAGAGGAGGTCTCAAAGAGGCACTTCAAAGAAGAGGTAATTACCGTTACCAATTCTTTCATCTTTATTTCTTCTTCCACTTCTTCTTCTTAGGTTGTTTCATTATGAAGTAATAACATCAGTATCACTCATATACTGATATGTTATTATAAGTATGAAACAACCCTATTTCACCATCTATCCATCCTACGGAAAAAGAAATCACCGCGCGTGCGTACGTACGGAATACCGTCTCCACGCCGTGGTGTAATCTATTTTCCACCACCACCTTACATGGATGGGTATAATGGTGTAAAGAATAACTATAAATAGTTATTAAAACATCATATTGATTCTGATATATTGTATAATCCACTCCAATTCAATTCAATATTTATAGAAATGATATCATCGCTCGTGCGTACGTACGGAATACCGTCTCCACGACGCGATGAGATTCATTCTCCATGTTAACCATTTAAGAATGATTATAATGTATATATAAGAAATAATAATGAAATATATGACATTATAAAGCTACTGGATTTATGTATATATATACCTATGTATGTCATCTACTTACTTCCATTTCAAGACAATAAGGAAAGGAAAACAGCGTTCATGCGTACGTACGGACTACCGTCTCCATGAACGGTGTTTTTCATTTTATTTATCTACCTATTATATATATATATATACTGATTATATATGATATATAAATCATATTTTATATTCTGGAAGTAAGTAAATCATGATATAAGTAATAATGATGTCAAGAACAATAAGTCAAAACACCTACGATAAATGAAACGATTTTACCCAAAACGCTTCTTTAACATGGAAAAGAACGGGTAATATAATGTCATAAGTGAACCATATATGATATCATAACAATGAATATGATTCTTTAATAATTCAATAACATTATTTAAACCATTATACAGGAGCTTCGGACACGAACAAAGCAAATCGGACCTAAGGTAAGGGAAATATCACAATCTCATTTTTTATCCGAGATTGTTTATTCGTAAGTATTTACTGGGGTGTATTTTATCATCCACATCCATGTTTCATCAAAATGTAATATTATTTCCATCCACCTACAATTGTTTAAAACCATTTTTACCCTTCGGTGAGTTTTTAGTAATATGTATGAAAGGAATCTTTTGTCGTACGAGGTACTTTTTGACTTTTCCGACAAAAGTACGAAGAATGTTTTTTTTAACTTATACGGCACGAATGGATTTATACTGTTTTATAAAGCCTTATTTTCATGAACCTTCCTCCAAAATATTTCATGACAATTTTCAATAAAATCTCTTTCTTTTAAAATTGCATGATGTTTTGTGAAAAGAAATTGATTTTGAAGAAGAAAGGATATTTTCCTCAAGAATTCAATTCAAGTGTTTTATCAAAATTATTTTCCATCTAAGATAATAAAGGGTTCTGTTTCTATCCATATTTTTACATTGATTTGACTATGTTGTGATGGAATTATGTTTATGAATTCCTTTATCTTATATGAATGGTTTTATGATGTCATGTTGTTTAAGAATCCCATTTTTGTTACATGGGTTATGCAATGATGTATGATTTATGATTTTGTGGCACACATAAGAAAGGATTCATTAAGAGATGGGTGGGACCTATATCTCCCTCCAATGCATTGGGTAAAGATTTTATATCTCATGAGATAGACATGGCTGGAATGGTAGGTTATACCGGTTCAGTGAAACAGGACTGAAACGAGGATTACTCGATTCAGAAAGGGACTTTGTCCACTAAGATAGTCTTGGCAATGAGTCTTGACTAACAAGAAATGATTCTATATGATTATGTGTGTATGCCACAAAGTTTCATGTTTTAAGTTATGATTATTGGGATTACATTTCACTTCTATGATTTATCCCATGTTATGAAATTATGATCTCTTTTGCAGGTTAAGATTTCCAAAAGCTATGTTCTTATGTATATGATGTGATTGATATTTCTTTTGTTTACCCTTACTGAGCATTTGAGCTCACCCTTTTATGTTTTCTTTTCCCCAGGATATAAAGAAAGTTTTTAGGTAAAAAAAAGGGATGACCTTTATGGGAGATATTGAAGAACTTTCACCACGATTAGAAGATTACGTTCCGAGTTTCCAAAGACACTAAACTATTACGATCCTTGTGTGTGTATTTTTGTTATGTATTAAGTATTCCGCAAATGTAATGTAATGTCCATGTACGTCAGGATACGGGTCTCTACAGTTGGTATCAGAGGAAAGGTTTAGTCAAACTTTGGAAACTAGGATGCGAAAACGTTAGTGAGATCCCTAGAGATATTTCTAAGGTATGTCTAGGGATGTCTCTAAGGTTAAGTATACGTATAGGTTATAGTACTAGAACTATGCTAATGATCATAGAATTAAACCTAAGATGTTAGATGTTCAAGGTACTCCCCCTTTATTATGTTGTTTTCCCTAGCATGATTTTTGCCTCTCACGCTATTCTTTTTGGGTTTTAGAAAATGGCTGGAAACAAGGCGATTCACGATAATGGAGGAAATGATGGACAATGGAATGATATTCTTTATGAGCAACCAAATGAAATGGGATTTGGAAGTCCAAACATCATTATTATGCCGAATCAGCAATCTCATAATATGATCAATAAAGTAAAATTTGGTAAGTTTCCTGACTCGGCTAATAAGAGAAAGATGGAGTTTCATGATGATCATAGAGGAAAGAAAGTTCAATTTCCCCTATGTAAATCATGTGGGAAGAGGCATCAAGGAGAATGTTTCAAGGGAACTGGAAGATGCTTTGGGTGTGGAAAAGAAGGACACAAATCAAGTAAGTGCAAAGGAAAAGGGTCGGTTAACACCATGGATGAGGATAATGGTATTGCTACGACATCAAAAATGGTTAAGTGTTTTAAATGTGGAATGTATGGGCATTATGCAAACAAATGCCCTAAGGGAAAGACTCATGAAGAGAATCAGTATGGTCATATGGGTAGTATTTATGTGGATGATGATGAAGATACTACAAATGATATGTGAGATGAAAGAATTTTTGAAGCTCGGTCAATGGTTTGAGAATGTAGTGGAATGATTACATGTTTATCATGTGTAATTTTGGAATAAAGAGACATCCATGGATTGTTACACTGTTGTCTTTCCTTGTGTTTTGAAAGTGTATGATTAATGTTACCAGTATCCATGAAAGGTTATTCAGATATTTTTGGAATGTAGATGATATGCGCATAATGAAGGGATAAGGAGAAAATTAAATGTTTGATAGTATTCATGAGCTCATGATTGATATAAGGACTAAGTGATATCATGGTTTGAGTATATAGAATTTTGAGGATTTCGGTATGTGAAAAGTGTTAACTTTTAACTGCATTCAAGTTTTCACTAAGGTTCAATGGGTATTCAAGAGAGTACAAGATTAAGGCCTTTAAATGTTTGGAATGTGACCAACAAGATATATCTTATGATATATGGGGATCAACGATGGTATTAAATCTCTGGTAATCGTTTTCACTATGTTATGAGAATGGACTGCAGTATTATGAGCCTAATGATTGGAATGAATTATGTTGGACATAAGTTAGTATTGTTTAAGGATAGAAGTTTTTTTTTCGATATTATTGATGGGATGTTATAGTAATATAGTTTTATAAAAAGGACAACCTGCAGGACGGGCGACAGCCCATCGCTTCGGACAAGGCTGTGGGAATCGAACCCACAACCGAAGTGTGACTGGCCTTTATCGCCTACCAATGACCTACAAGAAGTCCATGTTTAGTAGAAACTAGTTTTATTATATTAAGCAGTATGATATGTGATGTATAAGTTCATTTTAGGAACCATATGTGATTAATCTCACTATAGAATGACTTATGTATATTTAATAACTTTTTCTAACCTTTTGTTTGAGACAGATGGAATGACCCATCATTCTATCACATAATCTGCTAACACTTCACAAATAACAAATTCAACTTCATTTATTTAAGAGATGAAGTAGAAATTGTTCAAGGCACGAACAAAAGTGAGATTGTACCAAAATAAAGTAAATATTTATTTTAAGCAAATTTTCAACTTTAGGGAAATGATCTTGAAAACCAAAAATGTTGTCCTAGTGATCTTATACCTGATGAATCAGATGGTACCTTATATCATCACAAATCTATGGATTTGTGATTACTGGCTTTTCCATAGCCATGTTCTCTACCACTCTCCATCAGAACATGATGGTTAGATTTCTCTTCCATATCCATATTTTCACCTATGTGGAAACCCAGTGATTAGTTTATTTGGGTAATCGTTACATTTCATACTTTAGTTTTTAAAGCCAAGTTTTGGTATTCCCTTTTACGATGTGGGTTTCTATTAAAGAAACTTTCGAATAGTAAACCATTTATAACCCCGACGAATTTCGAGGGCGAAATTCATTTTAAGGGGGGTAGAATGTAACAGCCCGAGATTTTATGAAAAATATTCTTTTTTATTTCACTAATGTCTTGTATTGTACGCTACACCAAAAGGAGATTGCACAACACACATCCTTGACTTGCCTTGCATTACACGCAATCGCGACCTTCCTCGATAGCGTGTGTAGTACGCAATACCGAGTTTCACTGAACAACGATATTCTATAAAAATATTATTAAAACTAGCCGTTATGAATAGTAATAACCACTTTTTGAAATCCAGTAAATCTTATTTTTCAAAATGAACTTTATTTTTGGATTCGGAGTATCGAATTTAGCCTAAGGTGAAATTTTGGTACTTTTTTGATGAATAGTGAAAAATTACTAAATTATAATTAAAAACAACTTTTTTAATCGAAATAATTAATAGTGATAAATTATTAATTTGAGTGGTTTTAAAGTATATTTAGAATATATTTTTACAATTTAATACAATGTTGGTCATTGGATGTAATTTCACATTTAAACTAGACATAAACAAGTGTCAATCTTTTGATAGATATTGTTTCTTAAAAACACGCTATTTGTTTTAACATCGGGATTTAATTATAAAATTAATTAATGCAACTTTTATGTTATGAATTTGGTAAAATAGACTTCATTTTTGAATTCGGAATATGAAATATAGCTTGGGATGAAATTTTGGCATTGTTCTGAAAAACATCAATTTTTGATGAATAGTGAAACTACTAAGTGGTAGGTTAAAAACTGAATTTTGCATAAGACTTAATTTTACCGCTTCTGTGAATGGAATTTCGAAAATCCGAGAGACACGGTTAATATCAAGGACTAAAATGTGGTTCAATAAGATGAAAATAATTTTTTGGTGAATAGTAACTTTTTACTTTTTTTTACCGCGGTTAATAGTAAATAGGGTAACTAAGGGTAAATATGATATTACTATTACCCTAACACATGTCCTAATTCTATTGGACAAGTGTAATTCGACCAAAAACAAACTTAGAAATAAAATATGACCATTTAGGCCCACTTGGATTAGATTAGGACATTTATTATTAATTTATTTAAAGAAAGGTTAAAATAGTTAAAATCAAAGTTTAATAAGTAAATCATTTTTAATATGGGGTTATACATAAGATAAATTCGATTGTAAATATTCATTAGAAAGATAAAAAGATTTCCTACATGATGGTAGTTTATTTGTAATTTTTAGACATCAAATAATATATCTTATTTATGACACAAAGATGATGCAGTAATTATCTTATTAATGAAATATTGACATAATTGATAATATAAATACCAAAATAAATGTAATTTAAGACTTTTTATGAATTCCACTAATTTTCATGGTTTCTATGATATATTAGTATTGATTTAATCAACTTGGTTCGAACATATAATTCTGTTATGACTTTCACAAAAATCATATATCAAATAGTGTCAAAATTGACACAAAATAGTTTTTAAATCAAATATTATATTATTAATTGTTATTTTATTTCTAAAAATCTAAGGTTCGGCCAAATGACTTAGATAAGGATATATATATTAATAATAAACAATTTGGGGTACGTTTGGCATGTTATAGTAAGTGTATTAACCATATAGTGAAAGAAAACAAAAAGACACGGTAAAAGTTAAATTAATTAACTTAGAGGTAAATCTAATTGATAAGGTTAAAATAATATCTTAAACTTGTCTAAATTCTATTGGTTGATAGGATTTAGACCCATCCTTACTTTAGCTTCGAAATAAGACCCTTTGGAACCATTATAAACCGATTTTGACTTTAATATAAAATAATATTTTGAGATATTCCTAAGGTGCCCCTCTCCTCCCTTATAAAAGGACACCTCCTCCCCCTCCTCCTCACACCAATTTGAGCACTCAATATCGGCCAACCCCTGCCAAAATCTATTCTCCACTTCCCTATCAACATCCTAGAGGTTCTGGGCTTACTCAAAGACCAATTTTAGTTCCCTAAGAGGAGGTCTCAAAGAGGCACTTCAAAGAAGAGGTAATTACCGTTACCAATTCTTTCATCTTTATTTCTTCTTCCACTTCTTCTTCTTAGGTTGTTTCATTATGAAGTAATAACATCAGTATCACTCATATACTGATATGTTATTATAAGTATGAAACAACCCTATTTCACCATCTATCCATCCTACGGAAAAAGAAATCACCGCGCGTGCGTACGTACGGAATACCGTCTCCACGCCGTGGTGTAATCTATTTTCCACCACCACCTTACATGGATGGGTATAATGGTGTAAAGAATAACTATAAATAGTTATTAAAACATCATATTGATTCTGATATATTGTATAATCCACTCCAATTCAATTCAATATTTATAGAAATGATATCATCGCTCGTGCGTACGTACGGAATACCGTCTCCACGACGCGATGAGATTCATTCTCCATGTTAACCATTTAAGAATGATTATAATGTATATATAAGAAATAATAATGAAATATATGAAATTATAAAGCTACTGGATTTATGTATATATATACCTATGTATGTCATCTACTTACTTCCATTTCAAGACAATAAGGAAAGGAAAACAGCGTTCATGCGTACGTACGGACTACCGTCTCCATGAACGGTGTTTTTCATTTTATTTATCTACCTATTATATATATATATATATACTGAATATATATGATATATAAATCATATTTTATATTCTGGAAGTAAGTAATTCATGATATAAGTAATAATGATGTCAAGAACAACAAGTCAAAACACCTACGATAAATGAAACGATTTTACCCAAAACGCTTCTTTAACATGGAAAAGAACGGGTAATATAATGTCATAAGTGAACCATATATGATATCATAACAATGAATATGATTCTGTAATAATTCAATAACATTATTTAAACCATTATACAGGAGCTTCGGACACGAACAAAGCAAATCGGACCTAAGGTAAGGGAAATATCACAATCTCATTTTTTATCCGAGATTGTTTATTCGTAAGTATTTACTGGGGTGTATTTTATCATCCACATCCATGTTTCATCAAAATGTAATATTATTTCCATCCACCTAAAATTGTTTAAAACCATTTTTACCCTTCGGTGAGTTTTTAGTAATATGTATGAAAGGAATCTTTTGTCGTACGAGGTACTTTTTGACTTTTCCGACAAAAGTACGAAGAATGTTTTTTTAACTTATACG
Source organism: Viscum album (assembly GCA_963277665.1). Taxonomy (NCBI): domain Eukaryota; kingdom Viridiplantae; phylum Streptophyta; class Magnoliopsida; order Santalales; family Viscaceae; genus Viscum; species Viscum album. Next base: position 1,677,158,270 of record OY728143.1, on the reverse strand, counting down.
GCATGAACGGATTTATACTGTTTTATAAAGCCTTATTTTCATGAACCTTCCTCCAAAATATTTCATGACAATTTTCAATAAAATCTCTTTCTTTTAAAATTGCATGATGTTTTGTGAAAAGAAATTGATTTTGAAGAAGAAAGGATATTTTCCTCAAGAATTCAATTCAAGTGTTTTATTAAAATTATTTTCCATCTAAGATAATAAAGGGTTCTGTTTCTATCCATATTTTTACATTTATTTGACTATGTTGTGATGGAATTATGTTTATGAATTCCTTTATCTTATATGAATGGTTTTATGATGTCATGTTGTTTAAGAATCCCATTTTTGTTACATGGGTTATGCAATGATGTATGATTTATGATTTTGTGGCACACATAAGAAATGATTCATTAAGAGATGGGTGGGACCTATATCTCCCTCCAATGCATTGGGTAAAGATTTTATATCTCATGAGATATACATGGCTGGAATGGTAGGTTATACCGATTCAGTGAAATAGGACTGAAACGAGGATTACTCGATTCAGAAAGGGACTTTGTCCACTAAGATAGTCTTGGCAATGAGTCTTGACTAACAAGAAATGATTCTCTATGATTATGTGTGTATTCCACAAAGTTTCATGTTTTAAGTTATGATTATTGGGATTACATTTCACTTCTATGATTTATCCCATGTTATGAAATTATGATCTCTTTTGCAGGTTAAGATTTCCAAAAGCTATGTTCTTATGTATATGATGTGATTGATATTTCTTTTGTTTACCCTTACTGAGCATTTGAGCTCACCCTTTTATGTTTTCTTTTCCCCAGGATATAAAGAAAGGTTTTAGGTAAAAAAAGGGATGACCTTTATGGGAGATATTGAAGAACTTTCACCACGATTAGAAGATTACGTTCCGAGTTTCCAAAGACACTAAACTATTACGATCCTTGTGTGTGTATTTTTGTTATGTATTAAGTATTCCGCAATTGTAATGTAATGTCCATGTACATCAGGATACGGGTCTCTACATCATGTGTCATAGATTAACATAGTTTATTATGTTCTCTTCATGATCCTAGTAGATGGGTTGTTCCTGGGAACATTTATTCATTTTGTGACACTTACATGGTGTGTATGTTTCCAATGAAATGGCCAAAATCACACCAAATCCATCTAAAAAATTAGAAATCAATCATAATCCTAGTTAATGTGTTTATACCCATACTCTATTAATTCATTAAATATTCTAAAAAATTATTTCATTTTCCTCATAAATTTCCCTCCAAGCTAAAATAGGAACCTGACCACCCAGGGTCGATTACATAAAATACCAAAAAAAAATATGTTTAATGAAAATATCAAAGAGGGATGTACCTGAAAAAATATGGGAACATACAATAACCCATTATATTAATGTCTATTATAAAAATATTATCATATAAAATGTGGTGGAAAATATAACGGTTTCATAATCATTATAACATAATATAAACCTGGAAAAGAATAAATTTTTGTTATCATTTTCTCATCGTATAACCTATGGAAGGGAAAGGGATTTCATAAACCACATTCCATCATAAAAAATGATAAATTGAATGAATAATAATGGAATAATTGAATAATATCCCTAGTAAGTCAAAGGTGAAATCAACAGATGTCATCTTAGATAGAAAATAGTTTTGAAGCATCATTTAAAACATTTCCAGAGGAAAATAACCTTTCAATAAAAAATAAAATTTTAAAACATTTTTAAGATAAATTTATTTGAAACTAAACTTGTTGTATAATATATGGATCATTAAAATTAATTTGAAACTTTTCTTGAGAAAAATATCATTCCCACTTTTAAAAAAACTTTTCAAAACATCAAACATTTCCAAAATAATTTTCAATTTAAATCATTGATTGAAAATATAAGAAAATTAAAATAATAAAGAAAACATTTTTATTTAAAAGATCATTGGAAACATGAATTGAAATCATGAAATTATTTAGTGGTTATGATTATGGGAAATACGATTCATGTCATGTTTGTTAAAAATGAATATTATTTTCACATTTTTATTAAAATAAAAATATGCATTATTTGGATAATTCCATCACGATTCATTTCAAAAAACATAATAAGTGAAACATAGTTAATAATTTTTTTAAAAAATAATTTATTAATAATGAAAAAATAATATTTAATTTTACAAAACATGGGTTTGGAAGAAAATTTATTTCCAACCTAATAAGAAATTAATGTATAATTTTTTAAACAAATCATCCATTATATGAAGTACCGATGTGTCTAAAGAAGGTTATACCACTTAAAAATATCACCAATAACCATAGGAGGACAAATATCATGGGTCCCTTGATAGATAGACAATAATATGTTTTCATCAAAAATATAATTATTAACAATCCTGATAAATAATGCTTTGGGTCTTTCTTAAAACCCATCTTTTATGTTTAACATCCTGATAAATCTATTTTTACCAAAACCATGTTAAATAATTTTTACTATTTTCAATATATACTATGGTAAAAAAGTTACATTGAACTATTTAGATAATATAAATTTTCATTATTAAAAATATAAACTCAATTTTTACAAATTCAACTCATATAAACAAAATAATTTAATTTAAAATCAAACCTATGGATATGTAGAAAAAATGGAGTTTTTAAGAAATTTTTTTTTCTCATGCATAAAATGATTTTATAATAACTATATTATAAGTAATAATAATTAAATGAATATAAATTAATATATATATATATATATAAACTATTAATTTAATTTAAATAATTCATCATTTGCGGTTTTTAACTAATTAAAATGAAGAAATATTACACACATTAAAATAGTTTTCATAAATATATTTTTTTAGGCCTAAGAAAAAACAATCATTAAAATCTAGGATATGATAATTCAAATGTAATTAATTTGAATAAATATAACTAAATAATAATAATATTTCCCTTAAATTAAATTATTTGAATAATAGGATATATAAATTATTCATAAGATATGATAGTTTTAAAAAAATCATTATTTTTCTCTATTCACTAAAAATAATTGATTTATAAAATATCCCAATGTTTCAACCTTATTTAATATCAATTTAATGATTTTAAAAATTGATTTTAAAAAATATATTTTATAAAGAGTAAAAAAATAATTAAAATATCCTATCACAATAAGAAATAAATATAATTTTGGAAATGATCATTTTTATTAATAATTGAGTTCTTAATTTCTAAGAGATTCTAAATACATTTATTGTTATTAGAACATTTATATATATTTCATAAAGTAGGTAATGGTATTCATAACCATTAATTTAACGTAAAATTTAAAACCATCGTATTCATATATTAAAATTTTAATAATATTTCATAGTTCATTAAAATTTAGTGTTCTTTGTCGAATATCCAATCAAATATAATGTTATTCTTATAGAATATCAAGGTATTTCATTTCACTCCACCTAAATAAATTTCATCCTCACAATTAAATATGGACCTAGGTAATCAAGGTTTTGACATATTAAAATACCTTTTTTTGGAAACGTGCGTCATAAAAGGGGTTAATAAAACCTTATCTTCAAGGACGATTATGTAAATATGAAGGTTATCTGGAATAACACCTCACTAGGGATAAAATTTAGAGAAAATTGGGGAGTAGTGAAAATATATGTTTTAGTGAAAATTGTAAATAATTATTAATAGTGATAGAGATCATTTATCTCAGTAATATAAATTTTTAAGAAATTGTTAATGAGAAAAAAACCATAAAATTTTGATGAATTACATGTCCATTAACTCATCAATTATGAAGGTAATAAGATGAAATTTTTGTTTCAAAATAATTTTCAAACTATTGAGGAATTATTCTTCTGTAAAAATAGAGAACTCTAAAAAATATACATAATTAGTATATTTTTATGTTATAAACCAAATTTCATCATTTATTTATGCTTCAATAAATATCATGTCCTCTAATTACATTATAGAGTGAATATAAAATATTAATTCATTAATATGGTTGTACTATAATTTACATTTTACTGATCAAGAGATTTATACATGATTAAAAGTATATATTTTTATTTATTAAAACAAAATTATTACAAAAATATATGAAATTATACAACATTAATATCAATATATTTAGATTTAATATGTAATAATAAAAAAAAGTATAATATACATCATTCCTTAAATAAATAACCCCATATCCATAATAGCCTCCATAACCTAAACGTGAAATATAGTTTTAACTCTATATTTTATATCATACACTTAAAATTTAATATTCAATAACATAATAAAATTAATCGTAAATAATCTATTATAATCAACCTAGTGGTTATATATACCTCAACCCAAAAAATTGTATCCCAAATTATCATTAATCACGTGATAATCCTAAAACATCTAAAATATTGGATCCCCTAATGATTTTCTGAAATTATCAAAAATATATTTTCCACATAATTATTTATTTAGAAACAATTTTACACTATAAAAGACAGCACATATTCTAGTGGTATGTCTTTTATAGTAGACTACCTTCAATTGTGGTTTCATGGATTGCTACCGTACTGGATGCGATGGTTTATTTCATGACTTTTGGGTTTTTCTTTTTCTATAACTATAGAAAACTAAATTCATTATAATATTCATAATTCACCATGATCCTATAATATTTTTATGAATATGAAGAACATTTTCAAAAATAAAACTAGTCATAAAATCACATTATTTTTAATACCCCTATGGTTTTCAATAAAGATAATTCCTTTCTAAAAAAATAATTTTATCTTACTCTAGTTACCTCTACATAACTCACATCTAAATGCTTATATTTTCATCAATACTCTCTTTTTCTTTAAAATATAAACTTATAATTACATCACCATCATGATAATTAATACCATTTTACATATTCTTATAAATCCATGAATAAATACTATTACATAATGATCCTTAGATGTTTCATGATTATTATAAGCAGAATTTGATTAATAAAAATACATCAACAGCATGATTCTGCAGTTATAAAACCAAAAACTTTCAATTATTCTACTATAATTATTTTCATAACAGAAAACTGAAGGAATTAATAATTTCGTTATGGAAGTGACTCATTTGATTTTAAAATTCCATGTATCTATGAGATTGGATAGTCAGTGGTTCATTAGTTTGAACCTTATTTCTCTATATCCTGGTAACTAGACCCTTCATTTTTTTCCAGCAATTGGAAACTTTGTTTCCTACTTTCCCACACATAATGTATCTTCCAGTTCAATTAATAAAAATTACATCATACAAGTTCGCATGTTTTTGACATGTAAGAAATTCAATCTTAATTTATTTATCATATGTTACAGTTAAACTTCCATGAGACATCACCCATATCTACATTGATGTGTTATGAAATTATTCTCCGTGAAAATTTTTTATTATTATTTTACATATCTCATTTTGAATGATCAAATGATTTTTGAATATCCATTCCATTATTTTAGGTATCTCAATAGGTAAATCATTACATATCAAATATCATTGGTTATTTTCATGATTTCTCTTATTTCCCACCCTAACTAAAAAACTGAAAACATGATGAGAACTAATTAATACAAAAATTGAATCCTATAAACACAGAAGTAATAATTTATAAAAAATTAAAATATTCTGACATTCGAGTCTCCAGGTTTCGATAAAGGATATCAATGGTAACATTTGATGTTATATTATATACACTAATTCTTTTTTCATGTCCTTCATAATGGTTCATAAAGAGTCTTTAAAGCTCAAAAGAATGACCCTAGGGTGTGTCAGACTAGGTGTGTAGTAAGTCTTTTAGTCATGCACTAGGTGAACATTGAATCCCACTCAATGGGCCCTTTTCGGAGTTATTTCTCATAGGTAAAATTGTTCTAGAGCCACATCCATGAGTAGTATCAAGATAGTGATGTAATTTTTTGTAATACACTCTCTCTATTCTTCACCCAAAATCCATGAAATTTTCCTATATATAGAAATATTCTTATACTTATCCCTATGTTTCTCACTAAATGTTTCTCATCCTAGTTTCCAAATTTTAACTAAACCATTCCTCAAGTATGAAATATATTGAAATTAGCATTTTCCACATATTATTATATGATTTTTAATTTTAATGTTCATTAACTAAAAATAAAGGAACTATTATTCTAAGTGTCTTTTAGAGAATATGTATAAAAAACCACTAAAATAAAAATTAATTATTTTAATTTCCATAATAATCTTCTAAATCCATAAAAGGTCATAATGTTTAATATCATAACATAGAGAATAGATAAATGAATGGGGTGATGGAAAATTCCAAAATGAAAATTAACATGATAAAAGAAAATAATATTTGAGTCATTGGTATAACATGATATCATGAAATATGAGGCACATGAGTAATCACATGGAATCATAACATAATTATTGTGGTATCATATTATAATGGTATCATAGAAAATGTAGTGGAAACATATAACATGACATTATCATTAATCAATCCTATCTTTCAAGATAATATAACACAGATGAAAATGTCCAATAATGGATTATGTTTACCCCATAATCCTAAACATGTTTCCTCATGATACAAAATAATTACTCAATGCATTGGAGCACTATCTAGGAAAAACATCATATATGATATATTTAGATCACCCAATACTATCTGATTGAACCCATCATAAATTTTTTGGGATATATATCTTACAGAAAAGGTAGTAAATCACAATTAAAAAACATTAGGAATACCAATAAAAACAAATGGGTTCCATAATCATGTCTTATATCATAATCAAAGGATCATTCATAATGAAACTATTTTAAAGATATTGATAAGGAATGTATCGTCTATTAAATATGAGGTATAGTGAGAAATGTGTTTGTAAGATACATATATAAATAATTTAGAATCATTCCTCAATATTAAATTATTTTTTTGTTGATAAATATTAATATTTTTTAAGATATTAAAACATTATAGAGTAAAATAACCATTTTACTTTAAAAATATTTTTTTTAAATAAAAATCTCCCAAAATATTTTTGAAATACTATTCAAAGAAAATAAGATTGGAACTATATAAATTATTATTCAATTCAACTAATGGTTATGACAGTAGAAAGTACCATTCATATGGTACACATTAAAACAAATATTCCTCCCACAATTTTTATAAAAATTAAAATATAACTTGGTCAAAAAAATGTAAATTATATTCCTTTAAAACCATATTTAAAAAAATAAAAAAATTAGAATTAATTTTAAAAATCATCAAGGAATAAAATAATTTTTTAAAACATAATAAAGACAACAAATAAAAGGAAGAGAAATGATTTTTCATGGAAGATAAGAATTATAACAACTTTTCATAAATGATTTCATCAATAATTTTCAGTAAAAAATAGTATAAAGTTGTTAAAATACATGGAAGGTAATGTAGAAAACATACTAGTATAATAAAAAATGTGTTTTTTATAATAATAACAAATAATTTTCCAAATATTAATTCAATCATAAACAATCCTGATAAAAATTAGATTATAGTGTGAACCCTTACTCCATTGGTATCTTTTGAATCATAACCCAAATGATTCAGTAAAATTAATTATAAATTAAAATTAAATTAATTATTAACTTTTAATGATATAATATTAAAATTTCAATTATATACACTATATAAAATATATTAAGTTTATACGTGAATGTGTGTATTAAAGAAGGACGTTTTGAGATGCAATCCATTTTCGCAAGCCCAAATCATAAAATCTGAACATTATATTCATGAATAATAAACTTTTGATAATTAATTACTTTCACAGTAACATTTTCCAATTTTATTATTCCATTTATTTTATTACTGTGTCATATTCAATTATATACCAAATTAATTTTATGCCCATTTTTGTAATGGTAAACAACTCATATATCTGAAATCACATTATAGTGTTATGTAAGGTAAAAGATATTATTATTTAATAATATATGTAATGGTAATAATTAAATAATTATAATTTGTATACATAAATTGTACTTATAAAACAACTTATGAATTATAGTTATAAATAATGGTATATATTATTTCCACAAAGACAGTAGGTCTTGTGTATGTATGAGTATTGATTCTATTTTTTTGAAGATCATGATGGAAATAATATAATTATTTTTTAATTATGGAGGTATAATTATATATTTAATATCATATTATTTCTATAAATACACTTAAATATACCATCCATATGATTTTTTTAAAATAAAAAGTCACATCACATTGTAAGGAAGTGGTCTTCCGTACACATGAATTATTTTATAATTTAATCAAAGGATGGTAAGGTATTGAATTGTAACATATGTTTTATTTCTATAATTAATAATATTTAATGAATATCATATTAAATAATTAAATTAATTTTTATTACCTTATATATAATAATTATGTTAAAAACAAATCACATCACTTCACAAGGTTGTAATCCTCTGTAAATAGACGTGACATTATTGTATTCCCTATGAAATGGAATTTAAGAAGGAATCTATGATAAAATATTTCAACATTTAAAACATTATCATAAATATATTAAAAATAATAATAAATACATTGTTATATTAATCCATACTGAGTGGTGATATAAAATGAATTTTGTTGAGTCATGATGTAGTAGTTTGTTGTACACAAGATCAACGATTTCATTTCCCATTTGATAGAGGAGGATAGTGTTTTAGCACATTCTTATAAAATGATATCATATAAATATAATTAGAATTTTGGGGCTATTATATTAGTGTGTCTAAATAATAATTTATGAAGTTGGAATAAAAACTAAAAAATAACACTCAATTAAGAATGATACCCCTTCTTTAGACAACTTCTTTAGGTTTTCACCAAATAACTTCCTAGGTTAGATGTCTGATAAAAATAACTAATCTAGTATTTTTGTCATGATATATGAAATTTATTTGGGATTTTATTTGATCTATGATGGGTTTCTGATGTTTTTTTATGAGATGAGAGAGGGTGGCCCTTTATAACTGTGGGAGAGGACACATTTTGAATTTTGTTAAAATAAAGAATTACACCCAGGATCATCGCATTCCAAAATTATTAAAAATTGAAAATTTTATAACCTTTTATGATATATGGTTGGAATATGAATATATAATAGTAAATATATAATATTTTTGTGTTTATAACCATTATCATTTTAGTTTAACCCCTTTTAAACCTATTTTTACCATAACTACAATACTTAATATTTACTGTTCTCAATATACATTATGGAAAAATAATATATTAAATTTTTTAAAAAATTTATATTAGGATTATTTAAAATAATTAATCCATTTTTTTAAATTAAATTCAAATTATTTTTAGAATTTAAGTTAAAATTAACCCCCCATACATGTTTAAGAATCGTGTTTTCAAGAAATTAATTTTTCTCAATCATAGGATGATCTTGTAATAATAATATAACAAATAATAATAAGTAATTGGGTTTTAGTTAATATTTATAAATGTATAATATATAAATATAATTTAAATAATTATGCATTTGGGATTATTTTTATTAATTAAAATGCTAAAAGATTGTGCGGTTTAATACAATATTTTGAATAATTATTTTCCAATCATAAGAATAAACTAACCCTAAAATACATTATATAGATTTTAAAAATGTAATTAATTGGAATAAATATAACTAAATAATTATTATGTTTCATTATTAAAATTAAAATAATGTTTTTATAATTAAGTTATTCAAAATAAAAGGTAGTTTTATAAAAATATGTATTTCCACTATTCACTAAAAAATATTACTTAAAAAATCCAAAAAAATACATTAAGAAAATATATATATATGAATTCAGTAATGATGTAAATTTTATAGAATAAACTTTCCAAAAATTCAAAATATATTTATAATATTTTTTCAAAAAATCAATTAAAATCAAATTTGAACGACATTTTATTAATAAAAAATGATTTTCTATTTACTAAGAATTTATAATTACATTTATATTTATTTGAATCTCTATATCCATTTAGTAAAGTATTTAATACTATTTATATAATCCTATATAATTTCTTTGTTAAAATGATCATATTTAAATTATAATATTTTTATAATATGTTGTTGTTTTTTCAATATTAGTGATGTGTTTTTGAATTTGATATCGAACATAATGTTATTCAATAAAACTATTTGGGTGTTAACCAAGGCCCTTAACTATGTTTTGTTATCAATTGGAGGGTTATCCTAAACCCTTCTAGCTTGGTTATCATCTGGAAAACACAGTTTCTCTCTTAGTAAATATTCTAGAGACATAATATGTGATATAATTTCCTCAAAATTCTATTAAAAATTAAAGAAAATAATTTTGGTAGAAGTGGTGAAATCATATAAATCATGACCAAAATTGATGTCACCTCCTACAAAGAATATATTTATTTATTAACTTTTCAATTATATATCTTTATATTAGGGATTATTCATCATTACCATCATAATGATTAGAACTATCTCATTTGACTTCCATCAACTTGATTACCAAGTGTGTGAAGATGAATTTAGTGACATTATAATGGTCCAAAGCCTCAAATTAAATTATATAAACTATTAAATTATGATATTTAATATCATAGGAAATATTTAATGTCTAAATTATATTATTCATATCTTTCAAAATGACACCTTCCACTTATATAATATCATAAATCTTATTTATAGAGGAAATGTTAGTATAAGTATCCCAATCCCTCCTAGATTGGAGTAATTGTGAACTTATAAGAATATTTGGCTCTGGGGATACAATGTGGGAGAGGGGATGAGTTTAAATACTTAAATAGCTTCTCAAGTGGTCCATTTAGTAGGGTAGTTAATGGAATATTCCGCATACATGAGCTTTTCCATTGGGCTCTCCTGATCCTCCAAACATTTAGATGTTTGTTTTCCTTTGACATAGACTTCCAATTTCTTCTATATACTACTACAGAATGACCTAATCTATGATTTAGAATATTTTTTGGAAAACTAATTTCAAAAACTTTTGATGATTTATTTATTTTATGTATCTGTCCTATTATATTAAAATCAACTCAAATTAGTTTGTGACTATATGATACTACTTGAATAGTCACTACCAGGGAGAGTATGTAATATTATTTTTTATATTGAAAATATGGTTAAATGTTGAACGGTGTGTATTATTGGAAAATAGTTTATCTATAACCCTTGTTCATTGGTGTTCCCTCTCATAAGGCCATTTGTGAAGATTATTCTTCATAAATAAATATTTCATTACTTTTATTCATTTTATTTATGGAAACGTCATATTCCAAAAACTGAAATCACCTAGATCCTAGGATGGCCATGAGAATAGTGATTGAAAAAATTGAAAAATGAGTTGTTTATGTAATGAATAGTATTTTACAATCATGAAAATTAGTGATATAATAATATTGTAAAAAAATTAATTAAAACTAAAACAAACTAGGTTAAATAAAATAAGATTAAATTTTGGAAATCATTTTTATATAGAATTGAATATAAAAATTATATTATATTTAATAATTTATTATTTGAGAAATATTCAACCATTATATACAACCTTATTTATTTTCATAAAGGATCTCTTAATTTATTTTCAGAATGAAAACTAAAAGACCTCAAAATATAAAAATAAATATTCCAGAAAACTATATACTAAAACCACAATCTGATTATTTTTACACATATATAAGTGATTCAATTACATGAATTCCTAAAAAAATAAAAATAATTTAAATCTCTCTACTCTTACAAAACACTATTCCAATGATATTTAAACTAAAAAACCTGTAAATTTACTTTGTATGTGAGAAAAAAATTTAAAATATAAAATAATATTATTCTAGAATAAATTAGAAGGTATAAATTCAAGAACACATATTCTCTGAAAAAATAAGTAAGATATAAGAAATTAATGACAAGACTCATATGTGGGTGTCTACGAGTCTTCAATACTCAAAATGTGCAAGGGATGTTTTCCATTCATGAATAAATAGGTAAAAAATACATTCATACTACATACTATCTAGACCTAAACTTTTTATCATTTTCTGAACTTATAATCACACTCCCACTATTACTTCTACAAATGGATAACTCTTAAATAGATGTTGAAGTGCATATTTATTAGCAACAGTGGTGGAAATATATCTATTAAATTATAGCTTCTTAGTTTTAGTTAAAATATTTTAAATTAAATGGATATATATAAAGAAGGATGTTTGGAAGATTTATTTAGTTTATATTTACTATGGTCCCACAAAATTTCATCTCCATTGGAAATTATTAGAAATCTTGTATAGCTTCCTTTCAAAATAAAGACATCCATGATCGTCAAACACTTTATATTATCATTATCTTTTTTCTATGAATTTATTTCATTAAAAATGAATCTAAATAATAGATATTTAATTAAAATATTTTTTAGAAATATTTTATATTTACATACAATATGTTATCTCACTCAAAATTAATATTTGTGAGATATGGGTTCAATGTTAAATTTTGTTTAAATTAAAAACTAATTTCATGGCCCCAAATTTGTGCTCTATTTGGGCCACATATGGTTGGATTTGAAAATTGGTTCACATTATTAAATTGACTATAAATGAATATATAATCCTAAAAAATTGTACTTTTTAATTTGGATCAATTTTGTGAAATTTATGAAAAGAATAAAACTATATTTTTCTAGGGAAATATCAAAAATATTAAAATTACCTTTATTTAATGTATTTATACATAATGAATGAAAAATTAATGTTTAATTAAAAATGATTAAATTATGGTATTTATTTTAAATATAATTATATAAATGACTAAATCATTTAAAAATAAATATTTAATCCATTTCAAGAATAATATCCAAAATATTATTATATCCAAAAAATGTGACAATTGTGCTTAAAATTTAAAAATTCTGGGATTTAATTATTTAATGAGGGATTAATATTAATGAAAATATGATCTTCATAAAATCCCACACATAAACATTATGCTCATGTTCAGTCCTCAATTCCATGGTCCATTTGACTCATGCTCAATTGTCTACTCCATAGTCACAACAAACTACACTTGATATTAACATAAAACACTATTCAGTTACCATATGCCAAGAAACATCCTACCACCAACATGGATCTCAATTATCCAATTATAAATCTAATCATGAAATATTATATAGTATAATCTCCACCTCAATGTCAAACCAACCTCCCCATAAATATATTTATCCTTACCTATCAGATTAAAAAGTTTCATTTTATCAATCCAAACAACAAAAATATTCATCATAGTCATGCATCCTCCCTAGTCTCTACTGTTCAAAGATTCAAAAATTATGTCAATAATGGGGATTTTTACATTTAATTTAATTTTTCTTTGGGTTTTAACTTATTAAACATATAATAAAATATAGGTATAATGAGGTGGGTTCATCTTAAAGTTCACTAAATTTATGAAAATAATTTCCCTTAAGAATGAGGTGTTTCTCACTCCCCTGTATAAAAATGGACCTATAAGAACCTTTTTAATAAACCTAGTTAGTATTTAGATTGAAACTTTTAATATCATAGGTATTTTTCATCACTATTATTTCATCATAACAACATTATTTAATTAATTTTTAAGTCTATAATAAATTATATAATTGTGTTTCAGAAGGTAAGTGATGCATATTAAAAATAATTAAAAAATGGTGAACATAATTTTGAGAATTTTGATAGATATTTTGGACCACACACAATCATTCATTCCTAGTTTTTACCAATAAATAGTATAAAATGGAGTATTACATTTCTGTTTCAATATAAATAGATTCTTCTAGGTCTTTCTAATAGTGAAAAAATTTCCCACACTTTAGTGAAATAATAATCAATCATTAAACATATCATTAATTTTTGGAAAGGGATAAGTGAATTATAATGTGGCTTCCTGACATAGTATTTAATGGGTACTACTGGCTTAATAATGTACATATGTATGATAAAGACAAAAAATAGTTTAATTAAAAAAATAGTGATGTCAAAATGGTGCCTCTTCCATACCTAACTAATTCCATGAACTCTAACATCTTTGAAAAATAATAAAATAATATTTTATTGATCTAAAAACATTATTTAAAATATCAATGAAAAAGATAAATTTAAATGGGGTGCGAAAATATTTTAGAATATTTTTAGGATAGACAAGATATTAATTTAAGACAGTAGTTGGGTTGTTCAGTTTCATAATCAATAAAACTTACATAAATAAACAAATTTGAAATCGATGGAAAAAATATATCTATATGTAATTATTATCCTCAAATATTAAAATAATATATTTACATAAAAATACAGATCCTATAATCATCCCAATTTATGTAATTAAAATCAAGAACCAAAAAACAAACAAAAAATAAAATAGAAAATATAACATGAAATATCATTCTAGGAAAAATTTTCTATATAAGTAAAGGTGGAAACTCATTAAAACCTTAAAATTGGTTGTAATTATCTTCAAAATTAGAACTAAAAAACATAATATATTCTCAAATAAAATTAATATTATAGGAAAGAGAATAAAAATAAAGAAAATGGCATGGCCATGTTTATTTTAAATAGTGATAGACTTCTGTTATGATCTTGGTGCTGCCACTTCAGACCTATTATAAGATAAGAATAAATCATTCGAATTCTGTTAAAAGAATAAAAATATTATAGAAAATAAACAAAAAGGAAATAAATACATGGTTTGAACCTCCCATAGTGTGTTTTATTTAAGACTATCCAACACTTTATTGTTTCAGTATTTTATCCCAAATGTGATTGTTGATATAGTTTCTTTCTCATGAAACACGCAACTATTTTTCTTATACTATGAATTCATTCATAATCATAATAGTTATAGTGACCCTATATCTATAAAAATTAGCATTATATACCATTTCCATAATACAGAAATCATCAAACAAATAGACACCCAAAGAAGACAATCAGTCTTTTTCTTCTGTTAATATGGAAACATATATATTGGTACATTAGTGAGTTGCAATATCTCCCACTAGGTTCTTCTTGACTAGAACCCTTATAATATTAATAAAAAATAATACATATTGATGAATAAAAATGGGTGACCTAAAATTCATAGTAAGGGTAATCAAGGAAGATATATAAGCATAATAATGACTATAAGGGCACGAGAACATGATCATGAAAACATAAGACCATACCTAACATATCATATAACATATAAATTAGTCATTTCATAAATCATTGAACTTAATAAAAAATAAATAATAGTGATATATAGAATATAATCCATTAAATAATAACATAGGAATTAAACATGGAATTGTGGTAGACACATAAGAAAATATAATTATTTCCATAATAGTCAAAGAATTTCAATTGAGACCATCATAGAGAAAAAATTCATTTACTAAACATAGTTTGTGACCCATTATAGCCCTTTAATACTGAACTGAGATAAATCCTCATTCTATCCATTTCTATATTATGAGATATAAGTCTTTACATAGTGCATTGGAGGGAGATATTGGTCCCACTAGTCTTATAATAAAATCATGCATACATCTTCCAAAAGATAATAAATAATCATATCATAACCAATGAAATGAAATGGGTATTATAAATAGGTAATAATTTCCTACCCTATAGAAATATAAATGTTTCAAAACCATTTCATCGTAAGCATAACACATGAAAAGAAGAAATTTTCAAAAGAATATAACCAATGAAAGAGAAATGGGTTTTATAATCATCATGACATTAAAACATTATCCATTCGGAGAAAGAATATTATTGGAGACATTGAATAATTTCCCAAAAAATTAATGAGTTACACCAAAGGATGTTATATTATATGGTAAATAATTTTTATATATCCTTAAAAACTTTTCTTAAAGAAAATATATTTTCGTCATTGTAAACTGCTTGTTAAAACATAAAACCTTTTTGAATGCTTTTATCTTCTAAAATATCTTTAATAATATATTTGAAAAAATTTACTGGAGTATTTGAAAACCACAAAACGTTTTTAAGATCATTTTTAATGAAATTGGGAATAAAATTTGTTTCGTAAACATTGTTGACAACATCTTTTTTGAATACATTATATTTTCAACGGGAGAGAGAGAAGGAAAACTTTAACCTAAAATCATTATATTAAGTACCAAAGAGTAGTAAAACTGTCCTAATATGTGGATATATCTTAAATAAAGGAGGGGAAGGAAACATATGGGTGTTATTGAGATATGGATCAAAATATTTCATCAAAGGAAGTTTAAAGGTAAATATTTTCTAAAAGCGATATGATTGTATCAATAAACTCTTATAACTTAGTAACATGGGATCATACTCTCTTTGTAAGATAAAGATATTTAATTAAGCTTAAAATATCATTAAATAATGTAAATTTATGACATAAAATATAAAATGGAGATATATACACCTCAAAAAAAATTAGGTTCATAACAAAACCTAAGTCTCAATGAAGGAAAATTGAGACAAAACTATTTTACCAATTTTGTAAATTTTAAAACATAAACCCCATGAAATAAATAACACTAAATGGATATGTGAAAACCAATAAATTTAAGTATAAGATATATATATTTAGAAATAATGAGCAACAAATAACCCACACAAAAGGAAAGAGTATCAAACATAACATGTATCTCATGAAAATAAAAAGTGTGATGAAATCTATTTACCTTGTGTCTTGACTCTCATCATCCTCATTTAAACCACCTGAATAATAAATATAAGTTTATTATACATATTTTAATGAATCATATTGTTATATATATATATTGTCACATATAGTTTTATTAAGACCATATATCACACTCTTGTTAACCGTACTATGTGAAGATTTCACTATGGGTAATATATGCTTTATTCTTCGCATGTTCCTTAATTTGTTATATATTTGATATTTATACATTATATATGTATTAATATAATGTACACCATGATAAAAAATATAATTTTTATTCATTATATGTTTATTATAATAATCTATATAATATATAAGTATGAAATGGAATACACCATCCTTGGAGATGATACGATTTACGTACGCATGAACGTTATTTCTGTTTAATTGCTGAATTGAAATAAAGAAAGAAAATGATATATATGTATGTATTTATGTCATCATTAAATTATATTATTGATATAATATATATCATATATAATAACTAAGATCATCCTTAATGAATTCCACGTATTGTATGAATGAATTGTATCTCTTTGAGGGGGTGGTAGTTCACACTTCCTCAAACGAACTTATCATATTAACACACTATGAAAATTAAAAATATATGTATTGTAAAAATACTGTATATAATTAAATAATTAATTAAATATAATATATATTGTATATAAATATATTTTCCATAATAGTATCCACCATGAGAATAGGTAAGGAAAATTGAACGATCATTTTTTAGTGTGGTCGTAATATTTCATACTCATAAATAGTATGTTTGTTATCCATTAGATGGATGAGTGTGTAAGTGTAGGGTAAAAAATATAATAATACCAACCTAGTATATTAATTATACTGATTCTTTTATGCAATAAAAAAACAATTAGAGGTTTGGTGAAAGAAAATACAATAAAGGACTCGATAGAAGACGTTACCTCATAATTGGGTAACTCCTTTTGGTTTGTGCCAAAAGGATTCCTCGGACCTCCTTCTACCAAAGGTAATGTTTATAAGAGGATGTTAAGATTTATGAAGATTGAATTTTACATGGATTTTCCTAACATAAAAGTTTTTATAGGTGTGAAAATGTGGGATAGTTGGTGGCCTTTTTTAGGGAAGGAAAATGACTCACTTTGAATTATTGAAAACAAGGTAGGTGTGCACATCATCATATGTAAAAAACATACCAAAAGAATAACATAAAAATTTAAGAATTATTTCCAATTAATGGAAATTCTTAGTTTCTGATAATTATATTGGTCGTTTGGAACCTTAATAGCAATGTTTTGTCAATAATTATGCTTAATTTTCCCTTAATAACTATAATTAATTTTAATCACTTTTAAAATTAATTTTGGTCAAAAATCCACATTTTATAATGAGACTCTATATATTATAATTACTAAAAGTTTTATTTTGGGTTTTTAAATTAATTTTATAGGAGATAAAAAAATATTAATGCTAATCCTATAGATAGAATGAAATTATGGGGTTTTTAGTATAAATAAGTTTGAAATTATATTATGTTTTTATATCGATTTTTAAAGTGAATGTGATCATGAATAACTAAATTTAATTAATATAGGTATAATTGATATATTTTGACCTTATAATAAATATAATTTATAAATTAACATTACTAATTAATTCATCAAAAAGGTACTTTTTTAACATAAAAGTGTTATTTTTCACTATTCATCAAAAATATAATGTTTCCCAAAAAAATACAAAAAATTACCCTAAGATAATTTAGACATTAAAAACAAAAATGGAGGTTATTTTATCAAATTATATTTCTAAAAGTGTCCAAAACTAGTTTTATTATTTTTCACAGAAGGAAATTATAATTTGTTCATTCGAGAAAACTATATTTTTAAAAATATAATGACTTTACCAAAAATCACATATTTAATTATAAATATGTTTCTCATATATTAAAAAATTATAAAAAATATTTTAAATATAGTTATTAATATTCCTCTTAAAAATTTTATTGGATAGTTTATAATTATCTCTTTTAAAAAATTATAACATCAAAATGATGTTTCATGGAAACATGGCTGTTGTGTGTAACATACACCAAGTCGGTGTTGGTTGTAATGTACAACATCTTCTTATTCCATGTAACATATTCAAATTATGTTTCTTCTTAAATTAATTATTGAATTAGTTAATTGTAATATATAAATGAAAATTTATTTTATTCCAAAAAAAGGTCCATAAAAACTCTAGGTGTTACATTATACCCCCTTAAATTGAATTTCAACTTTAAAATACGTCACTCATGTAAAAAAATCAGTATAAATACATTAAATTATATCATTATGTTCCCACTTAGAATCCTTTAACATGGGACTTCACCACCAAACATTGACCTCGTGATCGGTATTTTCTTGTAAAAGCTTCTCTCATCATTACATAATTTCAACTAGTTGTTCCTCATAAGACAAATCATGATCCTATAGTGTGACCTCTAATTTTAGTAAATGTAAAGGTTCAGGTGTGTACTTATTTAGGAGAGATTCATTTTTTCCATCTTAGACATGAGGTAGATATAGTGGAAGTTCCAAGAGATAAGTTACCATCATAATATGATCAATAATCTCAAAGGGACCGATATAACAAGGGATTAGTTTCAATTTCATCTTAAATATCATTACTTTATTCTATGGTGAGATTCATAAAAACACATTTTCACCAACTTTAGATTCCATATCTCATTTGTAAGAACCTGAGTCTTCTTTTCAGGTTTTTTTTCCTTTTTCTAATGTTTTTTAGAAAAAATGAGTTCGTGTAAATTTTTTGAAGTACACACCATGTACTTTATGAGTACATGCCATGTAGCCGCCATGCACACGACCAGGTGGGATGACCTGGAGGCCAGTTAATGTGGAGTAAGGAAAATTTGAGTACATGCCATGTACTTCAAAATTACACTCTGTGCACTTTTTTTTCATTAAACTCCCGGGGTCGCGTTTGACGGACATAACACTCACCTTCTAGGTCTTGTTCATTCAAGGGAGTCCGTACGGTTGCAGCTCATCAACAAGACCCCGAGCCTCCATTTTTCCTCTTAATTGAACGTTGTTGTTTGTGTTGGAATCACATCGGTGAGTTATCTCTTCTGCTTGAGCCTCGTTTCATGATTTCTCCTCTTTCATGAGTTATCGTGGGTTGAAAATTTTATACGTTTTCTTATATCTACCGCATTATAAGGTGATTCAAACCTTTTGGTTCAATTATCCTGATCTCCCAACACCGAGGTAGGTGGTTTCTGCCTTTCTGTAGATAGTCCATGAGTTTTATGTGCAAAGTTTCCCAATACCGATGAACGAGGTATTGCGTGTTTACCATTTAAGCCCTATTGTCTGCCTTCTATGCTTTTACGCTTTAATATAGGATAATTGTTTGTGAATAGAGTGAATTGTTGTTCTTTGGATGTATTTCCCAAGCATTTTTTTAGTTTTTGGACGTTTGGGTCTTGATTTCCTATTAGGCTACTGTTTACATTCTATGCCTAGTATTTTAGGATGGTGTGACTATTGTCCTGTTTTGCGGTTGTGTTGTATAATTCTATCCAAGTAGTTCTTGAGGTTTTCCTGGCTTTTACGCACTGCTACACATTCATGACTTATACAGGGCCGTGATTACATGGTGTATAGACCATAGGTAGAATAGATGTTCAGCGCTTCTCCAGAGTGACTTTAAAATTTACTATTTGAGACCACCTGGGGAATTGACGTTGAGTGCTTCCTCAGATTTTTTGTAGTTTCTTGATGCGGGCCAATGCTGGAATGTTATGTATGTGCTTCCCTAGAGCACCATTAGTTACGACATGAGACTATAAGGAGAATTGACAGTGACTGCTTCCTCAGAGAGTTTATTCTTAAGCCGAACTAGAGGGGTTAGACTGAGTGTACTGACCAGAGGGTTACATATTCTTATTAGGTAGGACTAGTGGGGGTAGGTTGTGACTACTTCCCAGAGTGTTACCTTATGTTTAACGAATTTCTTGTGTTGCTTGGTAGGATCAGAGGGTTACCAACTGTGTTTCTCTTATTGTTAGTTATTTCTTGATATTGAACTGTAGATTGTTTACAGTTGAGTACATTCTTTTTTACTGATTTCTGTACTTTTTCCTACCATATAATCATTGACTGTTAGGAAAAGATCTCATGGTGGTTGCATTCTGGGATAAGACTCACACCCTGTTTGGGCCATGCTTTTGGGCCCAAACAGATGATATTTGTGCAGGTGTAGATAAGTAAAAGCACCCTTCTACTTCAGGTACATGAGTTGTTATGGAACTGGAGAGCGTGTGACCAAGAATAGGCTTGCAATGCTGTGGAGATGGTTTCCGTTTTTCCTTTGTTACTTGTTTTAATACTGTATTTCATCATTGTGCCTTGTTTCGCTGCTTTTCTAGACATATGTATCATGAATCATTATATATATGGGCTCCTGTTTATTTTACTAGTCTTCCACTATTTAATTATTTAGGATATTGTTACTGCTTCCAATCTTGAATGTATTTGTTTACTTCCACTATGTACGCTGCCAATGAGGGAATAGTTTCTCCACTATCACACTCAAGGCTCTCACTGCCAGTCGGCAGCCTCTGGCGTTCTAGGAAATGCGCTTGAGGCCATGGGACCAATAGGGTGTTGTGCGCCTCTGGGTGGCTTCCAGAACCGGGATGTTACAAATTGGTATTAGAGGGATTCTTTTCTCTCAACATACAATTTGGAGCCTTTATCCAGGGATAGGAAGGAATATGTACTTGGTAATAAGATGTTCCTAGGAGTAGCTAACCTGTGTACAGGGAATATCCAACCTATCGCGTTTATTGCAGATTTTCTGGTTTTTCAAGATTACAGTTGATTTAATTTTACCTTTAGTGATTCACATGATTTTTTGGATTATTTTTGATGTTATTGAGGTTCTATTTATATCGCAACCTGATCAACTGAGAGTATTCAATCTCAGGTATCATATATGCACTAGCTAGAAATGACATGTCATGCATTCTTTCCATGCCTTTTAGGATGCATTAGTGATTGCATGTTGTTGTGATAGATGATGTGTAAAATATGCATACTGTTGTGATATATGCCTTGATAAAATACATGTACTTTGATAGGGTATTGTTTTTTTAAGGCATTCTCTCAATGAACACCAAAAATTTCTTCTTGAAGTGTTATGGGTCCTTATGGACCGGAATTTGGTGGACCATTGACTTTTTACCTTATTATAACATGTTTAAGATGCCAAGATTTGACTCGTAGGGAGTATGGTCTCTCATGGGTCGGAATTTGGCACTTCAGAGTTCTTTTCAGTGTTTTTTGGGTTCTGGATTAGTTTTTGGGGCTTACTGTCTGAAAAAACCCTAGAATACACGCCGTGTAGTGTTAATTACACACCAAGTTTTCTTCAGTTAAAGAAGAAAATAATTTTTTTTCAGTAATCATTGTGTACTTTATGTACATGCCGTGTAGTCTATGAGTGTGTTGTAGGCCGTGGGGGCAGAGATAAGGTACAAGGAATGTCCGGTGGGAACACTCTGTATACCAGAAGAACATGCTATGTAGTGTTGACATGGTGTCTGCCCATGAAACCAACAACATGGACAGATGAGACTTTATGATGTACACGCTGTGTCAAAACTGAACACGATGTGTAGTTCGACCCAGGTACCTAGCCATGTCACAAACAACACGGGTCAGTGTTAACTTTTCCCGTATACTTTGTGTCTGCCTTGAACATGCCATGTAGTGTGAGTCGTGTGTCAGGCCGTGTCACAAACAACATGGGACAAGTGATGCTTGTGTAGTACACACAATGTTGGATTTGTACATGCCGTGTAGTCTTTCCTTAAGAGAGCCATGTGGCATAACCGTGTAGAATGACTTAGGTTAGGGAAGAGGATTCAAGTACACGCCGTGTGTTAAGACAACACATCGTGTTTTAGGGGTGTTACACGACCAGTTTATGCAGGAGTACACTCCCATGTAAATGACTTAAGGGAACATGCCATATAGGAAATGTACATGTCGTGTAGTCATGATTTGAAAAACATTAGTTCTTCCTTCCTCCTATTCCCTTCTTACACTCCTTGTATTCAGTCCTTGATATCTTGATCTAAGGTGTGTGCTTGACCTTGCAGAGTCGTGCCACTGAGACACCCTCTGGTTGTACGCCAGTTTTTAGGCTATGATTAGACAGCAAACATGGCTGATCAGGGACTACCGGCAGATCCTCTAGTTGTGCCAGCCTTGGCACAGGTCGTTGTACCTGACATATGTGATGATTCACTGTTCAAGGAGGGATTCTTAATGATGATGCAGAACTTTCAGTGAGTGCCACCACATTCCCCGTTGAAGGATGATTTGACACGGGTCTTCAAGCAGTGGCATCCCCCCACTTTCTCAAGGGAAGGAAGACCTCAGGCTGCAGAGTCATGGCTAGAAGACATGCTCATGATCTTTGAGCATCTATATATACCTCCAGATAGGAGGTTCATGCTCGCTACCAATATGCTTTTGGAATCCTCCAAGAGGTGGTGGGATGTGATCTCACAGGCGGGACACCAGTAGGTTATGGCGTGGGATGAGTTTCAGTATATCTTCTTTGACTAATTCTTTCCAGAGACACTGAATGCCGATCAGGATCGGGAGTTTATGAGTCTAGAGTAGGGTACTCTTTTTGTTATGGAGTATTCCTCCCATATTACTGAGATGTAGTACTTCACGCCTATCCCAGGAGTTGACCAGCTATTCATGGCATGAAAGATCGAGGACGGTCTGAGGCACGACATATGATCATAGGTGAACATATTCTGGTTGTCTTCAATCGCTTATATAGTCATCCAGGCGCTGATCATAGACAGTAATAAGAGGGATTATGGAGTTCTTAGCCAGGGTGGCTCTACATATGGGGTTAGTGTTCCTCCTACTAATAATAGGAAGAACCAAAGGGAGTCTTCGTGAAGTGATCCAATGAGGCGAGACACTTCTTCTGGTAGCCAGGTAGTGTGATACCAGTGCAGAAAGAGCAGGAATACGAGGCCACATTGCCCGAGAGACCCAATGGAGTGCCGATATATTTGGCATGAGGGGTCATCTTCAGTGCTTCTGTCAGATCTTCTCACCAGCAGCTAGTGATATGGGTTCTTCTATGACTCCTCATTTAGGATCAGCTCCACCAGTTTCTCACCAGTATGGGAACTGGAGTTCTTTTGGCCATTCAGGCTGAGGTGGAGGTCGTGGTCGTGGTGGTTAGGTGCCCGATTTTTAGAAACATCAGGTCGGGTCAGCTCATAGTGGTCAAGCAGGGTCACAATGCCACGGTACGTTCCATACATTCATAATAGAGCATACCCAGTAGTATCTAGATCCCAGACCTTCTATAGTTCGTGATACGATCTTAGTGTCCTCAGTTTTTGCTTCTGCGCTTTTTGATATGGGGTCTTCCCATAGCTTTATCTCTATCGATATTGTGCAGAGCCTTGGTCTCAGTATCTTTTCTTCTATTGACATCTTGATGCTAGATACTCCGTTGGGGATTAGAATGACTAGTATACATCAGTGTAGAGAGTTCCCTCTATAGGTTGGTGGGTGTAACTTTTTATGGGACCTCTATGTCCTAGAGATGACATGCTACGATGTCATTCTCGGAATGTACTGGCTAATTCCCTTCCAAGTAGTCATCGACTTTTACCACCGCAGGGTGAGTTTCAAATCACCAGTGGGTGGATCCTTTCTTCATAGGGTCGAATGGGATGTCCAAATGAGCAAAGAGGGTCTAGAGCATTATGGGTTGGGAGGAGTTACAGCCCAGATTGCTAGTCTATTTCTAGATGACTAGGGAACATCACAGTTATACATTATTTTAGTGGTGTATCATTTCAGTGATGTCTTTCCAGAGTATTTTGCAGGTTTCCTCTGAAGCGTGATGTATACTTCTCAATTGAGAAGTTCCAGGAGCAGTACAGGTGTCCATTCCTCTATATAGGATGGCTACAACTGAGTTACAAGAGCTCAAAATATAGTTGGAGGAGTTGTAGGAAAAGGGTTTCATCTGACCCAGTACATCTCTTTTGGGTTCACCTATCTTGTTTGAGAAAAAGGAAGACTGTTCCCTTGGTCTTTGTGTTGACTATTGGATGTTGAACCAGTTGACGATCAAGAACTGATATCCCTTCCAAGTATTTATTATCTCTTTGGTTAGCTTCGAGGAGCCCGGGTGTTCTTGAAGATTGAATTGAGGTCCGATTATCATCAGTTGCATGTTAGACCATCAGATATAACTCTTACAGCCTTCCAGAGTAGGTATAGTCTATACAATTATATGGTTATGTCATTCGGTATCACGAACATGCCCGCAGTATTAAATGCACTGATGAACTGAGTGTTCCATGCATACATTGATTCTTTCGTGGTGCTCTTCTTCAATGATATCTTGGTGTACTCTCACACTCGACATGAGCATGATAACCATCTTGAGATCATTTTGAGTGTACTGAGATAGAATCAGTTATATGCTAAGCTCTCAAAGTGACACTTTTGGATGGATCATATTCACTTCCAGGGTCATGTTATCCCAAAGGAAGGAGTATCAGTAGACCCAGAGAAAATGAAAGCTATAGTTTCTTGGGAGCATCCAAAGAATGTGTTTGAGGAACAAAGTTTATTAAGGCTGGATTGATACTACAGATGTTTCATACAAGACATTTCAGGCTTAGAAGCACCACTTACGAGTATGACCAACATTGGTGTGAAGTTCATGTGGTCATATTCTTGTGTTTCAGCCTTTCGGGATCTGAAAGGGAGGCTGACTTCAGTACCAATACTAGTCTTTCTATAGATAGGAAGGATCTATAATATGTATTATTATCCTTCAGGTATGAGGCTGGAGAGCTGTGCTTATGTAGGGTGATGGAGTCATTGTGTGCGAGTCTCAACAGTTGAGGACACATGAGAGGAATTACCTGACGCACGATCTAGAGTTGGCAGTTGTTGTTCAGGAATTATGTTCTTGGAGACATTATATTCTAGGAGAGAACATTATGGTTTTCACAGACCATAAGATTCTCAAATACATCTTCACTCAGTGTGATATGAATTTGAGACAGCGCAAGTCGGTTGAGTACCTACAATATTTTGACTTTGAGATTGCCTATACGCCTAATAAAGGCAACGCAGTGGCTGATGCGTTGACCAGGAGGACTCAGATATAGGAAAATTAGGAGGCCAATAGTGAGTGGTAGCTTATGGATCTGTTCTCTGAGATTCATTTAGAGGTGCATGGCAGTCAGGGGAAAATGATTCTTTCTTATTTAGCTATTAATTGTACTCTTCTGGATTGACTTCGAATGAGGCAGGAATCAGATTCTAAAGGCCTAGTCCTAAGAAAAAGAGTGTCTGTAGAGGACCCTATTCCTGGATGGACAAAAGGATAGGATGAGATCTTTCATTTTAAGGGATGTCTATGGGTTCCAGGAGATATACACGAGGAGCTAATGTGGGATTTTCATTCCTCAGTTCGGGCAATTCATCCTGGTATCGAAAAGATGTATCTTGATCTACACTATCAGTATTGGAAGCCATGTATGAAGGGGGACGTCAATGGTTTCGTTATGAGGTGTTCCACCTTTCAGCAGGTGAAGGTAGAGCATCGGCGGACAATAGGGCTCTTACAGCAGATACCCATTCCTGAGTGGAAGTGGAATAATGTTGCGATGGACTTCGTGACCAGATTTCCGGGGTCACCTTAGGGGATTGATGCTTTTTGGCTTTCCATTGACAAACTCATGAAGGTTTCACACTTCTTTCCGATCAGAGAGACCTTCATCATTGATGGGCTGCGACGGTTGTACATATGAGAGATTGTACGTCTACATGGAGTTCCACACTCTATCGTTTCAGACAGGGATGCACGATTTACTTTTCAAGTATGGCAAGGGCTTCAGATGGCTTTTGGGTATACAGGTACTTTTGAGTATAGCTTACCACCCCCAGACAGATGGCCAGTCCGAGCATATGATTCATGTGCCTAAGGACATGCTCTGAGCATTCATTCTAAATTTTGGAGGTTCTTGGGATAGGCATATACCTCTTGTAGATTTTTTCTACAATAATAGTTTTCAAGCGACTATTCAGTTGGAACCATATGAGGCTTTGTACAGTAGGAAATGTCGTTGAACCATATGTTGGCTAGAAGCAGGAGAGGCAGTGTTTCTGGGACCTCATATTTTTTAGTAGACCACAGAGCATATAGAGTTGATTCGAAATAGGATGACTACTACACAGTCTCGACAAAAGTCTTATGGTCATCAGTGAAGATGACCCCAGGATTTTGAGGTCGGAGATCAGGTTTTCTTGCGTGTCACACCATGGATGGGACACAAGAGGATTAAGAGATAGGGAATGCTTTCACCGAGGTATGTCAGGCCGTTTGAGGAGTTAGAGAGAGTTGGGTCAGTTGCCTATCGGTTGTAGTTACCTCAGAGGTACTAGGCTATACACAAAGTCTTCCAAGTTTCTCATCTTCGATGATACTTTTCAGACCCATATCATGTCTTTCAACCTGAGGAGGTTGATCTTGAAGTAGATGCATCTTTTGAGGAACGTCCTATCCGGATTGTCCATCGATATACAAAGGTTCTTTGTGACTGGTCTGTTCCTATGGTATGAGTGCTATGACAGCACGGGCAGGTAGAGGACGAGACATGTGAGAGGGAGGCCAATGTAAAAGTCCAGTGGCTAGAGTTGTTCAGAGTTTCTTCTTCTACACCGCCCTGGTAGGGAAATTAGAGGATGGATTTTTACATGGGGGAAGTTTTTAAGAACCCGGATCTTCTTCTCAAGTATGTTTTTCATTTTTCAGGAGTTTTTGAGGAGAAAGGAGTTTCTGGAAATTTTTGAATTACACATTGTGTACTCGGTTACCGCTGGTATCCATGTGATGGCCATGTAGCGGCCTTGAACATGGCCATGTGGGATGACATGGAGGCCTCTTAATAGAGAGTATGAAAAAGGTGAGTACACAACATATACATAAAAATTAAATGTCGTGTAATTTATTTTTTTCATTAAACACAATGTGGTTGCATCTGATAGACCGAACACTCACCTTCTAGGTCTTGTTCATCTGAGATAGTCCATACGGCCACAGATCATCGACGATCCCTTGAGCCTCCATCTGTCCTCTGAGTTGAACACCATTGTTTGAGATGGAATCACATCGGTATGTTCTCTCCTCTACATTATCCTCATTTCATGAATTCTCCTCTTTCATGAGTTATCGTGGGTTGAACGTTTTATATTTTTTCGTAGATCTATGAAATTTTAAGGTGATTAAAGACTTTTGGTTCAATTATCTTAATCTCCCAACACCAAGGAAGGAGGTTTGGGCCCTTCCATAGATAGTCCTTCAGTTTTATGTGCAAAGTTTCCCAATAACCATGAACAGGGTATTGCGAATTTACCATTTAAGCCCAATTGTATACATGCTATGCTTGTATGCATTAGTAGAGGATAATTATTTGTGAATAGGGTTAAATTTTGCTCTTTCGAGGTATTTACCATTAATGATTTTCCTATTTATACCTTTATGCCTTGATTGCCTGTTAGGATTCTATTTACTTTCCATACCTAGTATTGTAGGTTTGTGTGACTACTGTCATGTTGTGCTGTTGTGCTGTAGAATGCTAGCCAAGTAATTATTGACATTCACCTTGGCCATTTCGCGCTGATAAACTTTCATGAATTACACATGGTCATGAGAACAAGGTGTATAGAACATATGGATAATGGACGTTGAGGGATTCTCGAGAGTGTCTTTATAATTTACGATGTGAGAGCACATGGGGAATTGACGTTGAGTGATTCCTTAGAGTGTATGTAGTTCCTTGATGCAGGCCACATAGTGAATGTGACGTAAGTGATTCCCTAGATCACCTTTAGTTGTGATATGAGACTATAGGGGGGAATTGACGGTGAGTGCTTCCTCATAGAGTATATGCTTAACCTGATCCAGAGGGGTTAGAATGAGTGTACTGCCTAGAGGGTTGCATCTTCTAGTTAGGTAGGACTAGAGGGGATAGGGTGTGAGTAATTCTCAAAGGTTTACCTTGTGTTTAGATGCTTTCTTGTGTTACTGGGTAGGTCCATTGGGTTACATGTTGTGCTTCTATGCTTGTTATTTATTTCTTGATATTGAAGTGTGGATTTTTTTACTATTGAGTACCTTCCTTTTTACTGCTTTATGTACTTTGGCATGCTATATACTCATTGACTATTAGGAACAAATATCATGGTGGTTGCTGGGTATATACTCACTGACTATTAGGCACTACTCTCGGGGAAATCCACAGGAGGCCATGTGAATGACCAAGTACGTGGCGCCTCTGGGTGGCTTCCAGAACCTGGACGTTACATCATTGATGGTTATCATCATAACTTTTCTTCCTTATTTGAGCAGCCTTGATATGTTGTTCAATGGTTCTAAATGTTTTAATAATTTAATTAGTGATATGAGGTCCCAATAACATACTTTCTATAGACTCATCCAAACACATTTTAGTTCTACCTTTCTTCCCAAATATGGATTCATACGGTTCTACCTGAATGCTTGAGTAAAATATATTTTTTAATGAAAACTCAAATAGAGGATGTTTTTCATCCCAAACATATTTTAAATTTATAGAACAAAATTTCAAAATATTCCCTAGTGTTTGTATTGTTCATTCAGACTAACCATCTATCTGTGGATTATAAGCAGTGAAAATCAATTATGTATCAATATTTTACTGAATACTTCTCCCTAAAATTGAGGTAATCCTTGGATTCAAAATTAATAAAATATAATGTGGTAATCCATGCAACCTTAAAACTTAATTAATGTATATCCTCACATGATCATCTAAAGATAAGTATTATCTGAAATAGATGAAGTGTGATACCTTAGTAAGGATATTTATTACCTCCCATATAGCATTAAACCCTCTATAGGTTTTGGGTTTTTCGATGAAAAAATCCATAGTTATGTTATTCCATTTCCATTCTGGTATGGGTAATGTATAAAATATCCCTTTTGTCTTTTTTCTTTCATCCATAACTTGTTGGCATACGGAGCACTAAGATACAACCATTGTGATATCTATCTTTTTTCGTCCCACCAAAAGTATTCTTTCATGTCTCTAAATTTCTTCGTACTTCTAGGGTGAATAGATAAGGAATATATTTATGCCTCCTCAAAAAGATACTTCTTAAAATCTATTATGGAAGAAATACAAACATGGTTCATAAAAATCATCATTCAATCATGATCATGTTTAAACCTAGGAACATTTTTGACTTTTTTTCATCTCTTCATCTTCTCTCAGTGCCTTCTTAATCTTCACTTGGATATAGGGTAGAACATTCATTTGAGAAAGATAATATTTTTCCCTCACATCAAAATTTTAATATCTATACTTTGAAAATATAGAAATATTGGATCTTTTGTGATACTTAACAAGGACAAGCTAGCAGCATCCTTCTGACTCAAAGTATTGTACAACTTGTTCTCTTTTCTATCGTGCTAATGTATGGATTAGTCATAATCCTTTATCAACTCTAACCATCTTCTCTAGCACATTTTCAAATCCTAATATGTGAATATATATTTCATAATTTCATGAAAAATATATATCACACTACTCTCCATTAAGCTAATTCCTTGATATATTTAATGAAAAAAACACCACTACCGACTCCATATCATGAGTTTGTTAATTTTTTCCATCAATCATGAACTGTAGAGAGGAATAAAAAATAACCTTGTTATTCTAAAAAATAACACATCCAAATTCCATATTGTATGTAGCTCTAAATATTATAAACCATTATCCCTTATAGGGTAATAAAATCACATGTGCACTGACTAACCTTCAATTTAGATCCTGGAAATTTTCTTCACATTCATCTGTATAGATGAACATGACACCATTTTGAGTTAACTAAGTTAAAGGGTTATATAGTCATGATAAATTCTCCATAAAATGTCTATAATATCTAGTAAACCAATAAATCTAAAGATATCAGTAATTGTGGTTGGCCTACGACAACATTCAACAACCTTTTTCTTTGTTGGTTCTAATGTGAAACCATCTATTGAGATTATGTGACAAAAAAATGAATCCTTTTTCAGCCAAAATTCACACTTTGTTAATTTTTTATATATATTATCCTTAAATAGGGTATTTAGTAAAATTATCAAGTGATTTTTATGATCTTACTTTAACATTGAATAGATAAAAATATAATATACAAAGACTACCACAAACTGATTGAAGGAATATCTATAGACTCTATTCATTAAATCCATGATGATAGTTGAGCCATTAGTAAGACCAAAAGGAATCACTATATATTAATAGTGTTCAAACATTGTACAGAATGTCGTATTGGGTATATCCTCTTTCTTGTACCTGAATTGATGATATTAAAAATGAATTTCAATCATGGATAAATATTGATCTTTGGGCAGTTGATAAAACAGGTCATCAATACATGGATGAGGCACAAGAGCCTCAGCCCAGTTGGTGAGGACTCGAAAAGTGATCAAAGAGACCCAAGTTAAAAAATCGGTGGAGACATATTTCCAGGTACTGTAACAGTACTATAGCAGGTACTGTAACAGTAAATGTTTGGTACTGTAGCAACATGAACTATTCATCTGTTTAGGCTTTCAGGCCACTGGTTTGGGCCTTGAGTATTTTAAGGCCTTCGGGCCACCCAAGCCCTTCAGTCCAAAAAGGATTTCAGGCCACATCAAGGCCTTCAAGCCACCACAAGGCCTTTGGCTAAACTGAAATTGGCCTTAAATGATTTGAAAAACTCTTAAAGGAGCAGACTCCAGATAGGGATTCACAGTAGGCACATTTACTAGAGGAGAATCTAAGTGTATTTTTTATAAGTAGAGGGTATAGAATTGTCATTGGGACCATCCCGTTCTTTCATGGGAAGCCTAGAAAAACATCCATGTGAAGGTGGAGAGCTGATATCATGATGAAGAAGCAGGGAGGAGGAGTTCCATGTTTAGTCTATATATTTCTTAAGACCTCTGGGTCATGTAATCTCTGAGACTACATGCCTTGTGAGGGTTCCCCCTCATCCCTTGAAAGTGGGGTTATAAAATAAACAATAAAAAGAAGGCCTTAGGGCCATTCAGGTAATACGAGGAAGAGGATACTTGTTCTTGATTGTGGTCTTTTTTTAGATCCCAATAATAAATTCAATTCTGCATTGATCTATATATATTTTTCAAAAAAATTATTGGTTCATCCCAAGGTGACACACTTGGCCGAATGAATCCCTTATCAAGGTCTCTTGGAGTTTCTTCTTCAATTCCTAGAACTCAAGCAGAGCGATTCAATAAGGATTCCATGAAATTACTGTAGAAAAAGGTATATATTCTATTGAGAACATAACTTCACATTTTTTTTAAAGGCTGGGAAACACTTTCAAAAATACATACAAAAAATTCTGAATAATAGGCATATCATCAATGTCAATTTTCTCCCTAAAATTTTGAGATAAAAAACCCTTTCGAATGGTAATTCATACCCATACACGAGATGTAATATCCATAAGATTATTATACTGGTCATTACATTGATGGATGATCATATGAGAGTTGAAATATCAAAATTAACTTCCATCAATTGACAATTTATGTGGGATTTTTGTAGAGAAAGATAATTCATGCCTAAGATGACATGAAATTCAATCAAAGAAATAATTACAAGATTTGTTGGAATCACATTCCCAAATAAATCAGTCATAGAGGAATCAAAGACATGAGATGTAAGCATTGTTCCATTAGGGGTCTGCACTAATAATTCCACATCTAATTTCTTTGATGGAATCTTAGCACCCTTCGAAAATTCATTATATATGAACGATTGGGTACATCCAGAATAAAATATGACATTAGCACTTCTAGACTGGATGGTAAGTGTACCTTTCATCATGTTGTTATCTCACCCCTCATCAGAAATAAATATTTCATGATATTTCCCCTTATCACCCGGATGAAGAGGTTTTTTATGTTAATTCCCTTATGATCATCCTTTCCTCACTTAAAATAATTACTCGACCCCTTATTAAAAAGTACTAAATCCTTATTCCAACACATAGAGCATAAAAAACATATATTATTTTCTCTATGGTTATTTTAGTTTCAATTGAACTCCGTCATTATTTTCTTTTCAATGTAATGAGGTTGATACATGACTCCAATGTCTATTTCAACCTTGATTTCACAACGCACAGTCTCTTCATATCTACTAAAGTCTCTTATTCCCAATCCCCTTATGAGACTTGGATTTAGGCCGCTAATGAACCTATCATCAATAATTTTGGGTTGTATGATAATTCCATATATGTTCCCCACAAGTCTCATGAAATTTTCCTCGTAGGTAAAAACAAATTCATCATTCCTTTATTCCAACTGAAGTACCTCTTCCTCAATCTTGGTGTAGATAATTTGAGGAATGTTCATCTTGAAAAATAATTTCTTGAACTCATCACAATCCATGGATTAGACCTCATATTTCTTAATCAAATTATTTATTTGAGTCCACAACTAGTCTTCTTATCCTCAGAACTAATAGATAGCCAGAATTAAATTCTCTAACTTTAAACACATTATAGTAGATAATAACTTTTCCTTATTATTGATCCACTGTTCACAAAAAATCGGATCAAAAGATCCTATGAATGAAGGTGGATGTTGCCTCAGGAAAGTCTCAACAGAATAATTTTCCCTCCTTTTCTTATTTTTAATTATACCGTAAATCATATCTTGATAAATATATAAGATAATAGAAAAAAATCATGCCAACTCCCATAACATTTGGATGCTCATGAGGAAAAATATTTCATTTTTCATCGCAATCACCATTAATGTGGTTCCTTAGGGTTAAATCCATTAACTAGAAGCAAAAAATATAGATTAAGAAATAGTTATAAAAATGAGAAACCATATAGTCATAAATATTCACTTATACGATTTATAAATCATAAAACCTTTCTTAATATATTAAACATTATGTTTATTTATTGGAAAATTCTGTTTAAATCCTTCATAATGATTCCTGAAGAGTTTATGAATTTCAAAATCATATCTTACAGGATTGTCAAACTAGGTGTGCTGTAAGGCCCATTATCATGTACTAGATTATCCTATGTTAGGCCTCAAATATATTTTCCAAGCTTTTTCCCCAAGGAAAATCTATTCCAAATCCACTAGGTTCTTCTTGACTACTACCCTTCTTAGACACATCAATCATAATACATATCTTTATTACCAGGGGAAGGAACCAAAAATGAGGGTATGCTCAAATGATCAATAAGGGTAATCAAAAGAGATATGTATGAATAATCATGAGTATAATGGTATGAGAACACTATCATGAAAATAGATGATTATACCCTCCATATCAAAGATCATATATATGAATCATCAAATTAATATTGGCATTTTATTAGACATGAATCATGAAAAAATAGAGAACATTTGTTGTGAAAGCATAACATGTGATTAAAACATGAAAGTTTTTCAAAATAATAATCATATATCATTATTTCCAAATTATTCAATTAATTTATGTAGAAACCATTATAGTGTACAAATTCCTTTACATATTTATGTTCACACCCTGTTTCAGCCATATAATACTGAACTGATTTCACTCCCCATTCCTACCCAATAATACTGAACCAATGTCATATCATATTCCAGCCCTGTAATTCTAAACTGATATCATTTATTATTCCATAAATTTCTATCTCATGATATATAAATAATTTTCCAATATGTTTAACGGAGATTATAGGTCACACCCGTCTCATGATTAAGTCATACATACAGGTTTCACAAGATCATAAAGAATCATATCATAACCAATGAAATGAAGTGGGTATTATAAACATGTAATCATATCATAAATTGTGCAAAAATAAATATTTTATAATAATTTATTCATAAGTATAACCCATGAATAGAAGTGAGTTTCAATAGAATATAACCAGTGAAAGAGAAATGAGTTTCATAAACATCATGAAATCCAAAAATAATCCATCCAGAGAAATAATATGAACATATACATAGAATAATTTCCCCAAAAATGAATGCGTAACACTGATTGATGTTATCATAGACAAAATATTATTTTGAAAGATCCTTTCAATACCTTTCTTAAGGGAAATATCCCTTCATTATTGAAAATGATTTTCAAAACCTACAACCTTTTAAAAATCAATTTTCATAGTAAATAGATTTAAAAACACTTAAAGGAACATTTGAAATAGATAAAATGTTTTTAAAACTATTTTTAAATTAAATTGTGATTCAACTATCCATCCAAAAAATTGAAAA
The DNA here is from genome assembly GCA_963277665.1 of Viscum album. NCBI lineage: Eukaryota > Viridiplantae > Streptophyta > Magnoliopsida > Santalales > Viscaceae > Viscum > Viscum album. The sequence continues at coordinate 1,677,123,057 of OY728143.1, read as the reverse complement.
TAACTTTTGAAAACATAAGTTTTAATACAACATATTTCAAGCTGGAGAGTGAGATGATCATGTTTTACTTAAAAATATTATCTTCAGTTCCAAACAGTGTGAAAATGTTCTAATACATGGATATATCTTGAATAAATTGATGATAATGACACTCATGAGTGTTCTTAAGATATTGACCATAATCGTTCATCAAATATTTCATAAGCCTAAACAATAACGAAAAGAAATTAGGTTATCTCAATAAACCCTTATAACTTGGTAAATTGTGATCATAATATCCATATGAGTTACAGAAATTAAAATTAGATTAAAATATCTTTAAGTAATTTAAATTAATGATATAAAATTTGAAATTTATGTATATACACCTCTATTGAAATTTTATGTGTATAAAAAAACATGAGTCTAAATGAATGAAAATTGAGACCAAATTATTTTTCCGATTTAGTAACTTTTGAAACATAAACCCCTGAAATAAAAATCATAAATCGATATTTGAATGACCATAAATTTTAAGATATATACATAGAATACAATCATTTGTAGTACATACACAATAGAAAAGGAATGAGTGGCGAACATATCATGTAGCTCATGAAATTAAAATGTGATATGAAATCCTCTTACCTTGCGTCTTGACTCTTATCATACTAGTTCAAACCACCAATATAATAAATATACATTTATTATAAATATTTTATGGAAGTATATTCATATATATATTTCCATTTATTGTTTGAGTAAAAAATTATATTACCCACTTGTTAACCTTCCAATTTTAATGTTTAACTTCAGCTAATATTCGCTTTATTCTTCACTTGTGTCTTAATTTGTTATGTTTTCGAATATATAATTTATATAATGATTTCAAGAATGTAAAAAAATTATATAAATATCATTTCTTTATATTTTATTATTATTATATTAAATTATATAATATATTAGTATGAAATAGAATACACTGTTCATGGAGATGGTAGGTCATGTGTATGCATGAATTTTATTTCTGTTTAATTATCGTATTGAAATAAATAAATAAACTAACATATATATATATATGTGTGTGTGAGTGTGTGTGTGTGTAATTTTTAAATTATCTTTATGATTTTATTGGGAATTTAATGTCTTAACATAAGAGGTTTTGCAGAATCATGGATATTAAATGGGTTTTAGACAATTGGATAGGTCATTTGGGCCCCTAAGATTAGGGTTTAGTTTTTAATTAAGCTTAATTATACTTTAATCACTATGATTAATTTTTTTCACTTTTATTACTCATTTAGGTAAAAAAAGTATAACATTATATATTAAGTATTATACTTATTGAAATTTGTAATCTTTTTTAGAAAAATTAATTCGCAAAAGGGGATAAATTGAGATTAATGATATTCCCGAAGAGGAAATGAAATTACGGGTTTCAAATATTGAAATAAGTTTAAAAGTTTATTAATTTTTTATATTCAATTTCAAATTAAAATTGATTATAATGACCTAAATTGTATTGATATATGTTTAATTGATCTAATTTTACCTTAAAGAAAATTATAATATAATTTATCATTAATAATTATTTAATGAAAAATGTAATTTTTTACCTAAAAGTAGTATTTTTTAATATTCATCAAAAATTTAATTCTCTCATAAAAATACTAAAAATTGAACCTAAGCAAATTTCAACATTAAAAATTAAAAAATAATGTTTTTTTATCAAATTATATTTTTATGTTTGTCGAAAAGTAATTTTATTATTTTTCATGGAAGGATATAAAAACAGTTCATTTGAGAAAACAATATTTTTTAAGCATATAAATAATTTTCCAAAAATCATATCCTTCGTTATCAATGTGTTCTATTTATATAAAAATTAAAAAAATTTAAAAGTATTTATTACTATTTTTATTATTAATATTAAGGGCTAGGTTATAATAATCTCATGTAAATAATTATAATTGTAAAATGATTTTTCGTGGGAAAACGGGTGTTTCATGTTACATAAACCAAGTCAGTGTTGTGGGTAACATATAAAAATTTTATATTCCATGTATATTCAATGTGAAATAAATTTTTTACTTAGTACATTGAAATAGAAAAATTAAAATTTGATTTATCTGAAAAAAGGTATGTAAAAAATCATAGTGTTACAGTAGATGAATCCCTCGAAAGAGTAATTTTGGTTTTTGAAAACCTATTTAGGGTGTGGGTATTGTAATTTTTCGTTATATATATATAGTTCCAGAGAAAACACTTGGTTTTATCTAGAAAGTAGATTTATCAAGAATCATTTTCTACTTATTGATTACTTAATAAAAAGCATATTATTTAGTGTTTGTTCATTTTTTTTTGAATAATTGTATACTAAAAAACATTATGAAATTAAGATGAAGAAAATGGTGATCATGTTAGGGTAAAATTTATAATTGTAATGTTATTCAGGTCTCTAAATTTTTGGATCCCTTATTTATTAACTAATAAAAAGATATTCCATTATCATGTCTCTTTTTACCCTTAGCTGAATGGATTAACGATGGATAACATAACAAAAACAATTTCTTCCTTATACTGACCATTATATATGTAAAATTGATTGAGAAATACACCATTAATTTATTTAGTAAATAACTAATCAGGGCATGCTCTTCCCAATTAATGAATGAATAACTATTTTATGTTCCACCTATACTAGAAACCTACATTAACTTCACCACTCATCATAGAATATTTTAATCTATATAGTATTAAATTCATTATGGTATATGATTGATCTCTGAAGAAGGATATATAAAATGATTATTAATAAAAAAACTACATTAAAAAATTTTAACCACTTCCAAATTATAAATTCATTTAACCAATGAAATATCTTTATTCAATGATGTTCACAGTCTCAAGAATTATATAATTTCTACCTGACATTCCTCAATGACAGAGAATTTTAACCCAAAATTTAATGGTTAATAGAGAATAGTGGGGATTTATATGTCATTATAATATATGTAAAATGGAAATTAATATGAAAAAATTAAACAGAAACCCCATTAGTTACTTCATCTAATTACAAATTAGTTTAACTGTGTTCCCAAACACTATGGACTCATATTATACTTTTAGATTCATGACTATATCTTCTATTAACCTAGTAGAACCTTTATGATCCTAGTTCATTTTAAATATTAATCTCTCCTTTTTTCTATAGATCATTTCTCCTTCATGATCCTCTTATATCTATGAAATATACAACTTACTTTATTTTTTGTTGATCAAAATATTATATATATTATGGTCCATATGGAACCCTTAGATTATACACATGCATGTTAAGATGGATATATAATCTCAAAATGGTTGGTCAATTATATTTTTCAACAATTCTAATTATCACTAAGAGAATTATAGTATCCCTCAAAGTATTATGATGAGAATTCATATGATGAGAATGTTTGAAGATGAATTTCTAATGATGATGTTTAAAGTTTTATTATGGATTGAATGATTTATAATTTTCTCAATGAATACATATGATGGATAGAAAATAATTGTGGTCAGCCACTAAAGTTAAGTGTACTAATGAATTATTACTAAGAGAAAATACTTATTATTAGACCATGGAAATTCAAATGGTCATCACCTTTTTCATTCTAAGACATGTATAGATTAAATATAATAAAATCAATGTAGTATTTTCCCAATGTTTCAAATATTTATTTAAAATAACGAAAATAAATTTCACATTTTCCTTACCAATATATTTAATGGTTCATTATATGTATTCCCAATTATATTATAGTGCATATAAAGACAATCAAAATCAATGTTCTTTCCATTTAAATATTAACTTCTACAATATACCTAAAACTGGTAAATGTAATATTCATAAGTGAATCATTAAGAATGTTTTGAATAAAATCTATGTTTCAATAGAGAAACTATAGTAAAATGTTATCCAATCAATTCCCCTAAATATAAATCTTGTACACACGAATTACGAATCATTGAAATGATTATTGATGAAAATTTCAAATATCCAGATAATGTGAGTTTCATTCTTCAACACCAAACTCATAAATTTATCATTCCTTCTGAATAAAAATGATTCCATTTTATTTATTAAGTACATTTAATAAATTTATATTTATTTTATAATCGTATTCAACTTACACCAACCATTTTAGAAATATTTTCCTCAATAATAAATCATGAATTTTTGTTAAAACCTTATCAAATTCTAATCTCATAAATGCCTCATCATTTGATTGATTGATTTCAATATATCTACCAAATGAGTGATTTATTTTTTCATAACATTTTTGGTTTTTTAGGGTGGTTATACTTATTTGTGTTAGTGGGTATAAATTTTAAATAGTTTTAGGCAGATTAGGATTTTTGGCCCTTTGTTGAATCTTAATGTATGATTTTAATTTTCATTCAAGAATGGCCTCCCCCCTCACTTACACTTTTCTTGATTCAATTTCACCCATTTAATTTTAAATGATACATCCCACACCCATTTCCACTAATTATTAAAATATTTATCTTTCTTGTTTCTTTTAGTAAGTCATAGTTTATTTGTTATTATCTTAAAATCATGAGGGACTATAAATTTTCTTCTTGTGGGTCTGAGTTCTGGTCAGACACAGATTATGATGTATTTTCATTATTTTTTCTTATTACATGGAATTTCTTCTAAATATATTTACCACATCCTTTAAAATATATTGTACTTGTTGTATTTCATAAATTTCTGAATCTTAAAAAAAATTAGTTTTATCACCACTCCATTTGTCCATTCAACTTCTAATATGATTATTTAATAATCATGTTTTAAAGATCATTAGTAGCATCCAAAAAGTTTATTTATATTTCCCTATTATTTATTATAATTTTTTGTCTCTATATGATCTATAATTTATAGGATTTTTTTAATTTAAATGGAAAGTGGATTAACTTTTCACTTTAAAATAGTAGAAAATATAACTAAAATATTATTGGCTTATATGTAAGACATTTTTCCATCCTTCCCATCTGGATTTGTTAACAAATTAGAAATAAAAATATGGTATTTTCTCCACCATTTAGCTCATGAAAATTTGTCACAAAACATCTTCTTGGCTCGCAATCTCCCCTCAAGTACACTAGAATTCAACCTCGGTCAAAAATCAACCTATACAGTAAGGTTGATATTTATAATTTTATTGTGATGTGATATAGATATTTTACATGACTGATATATGATTTTATATTTATTAATCTATAAATTATAGTAATTAAAATATATATTTTCTATCTCAATTAATATAGAATTATATATGATATTTAAAATTATGTTTAAAATCCTCTCATGTTTGTAAATTTTAATTTATAAGAGTGTACATCATGAAATAAGTGTCAAAAATCAGTTCTTTTTTCATGAATTTCCCTTAACTAGAATTTGGTAGAAATTTTATTTCAGTATTCGTGTAATGTGATTAGACATGAAAAATAAGAATCTCAGTATTATCATAGATTTAAAATATTTAATGTTATTCGAATTAAACTCACGGGTTTCAAAAACACACATAATATAAAAAGGTACCAAATACACGATTTTAACAAAAAAATATATAAAAAAACTGAAGAAAATAATATATTAACAATTCTAAATGACAATCAATCCAACCTAAACACATCAAATATATAGTTTCCATAATTTGTTTAAATATGTTTAGTGTGTTAGAAGATTTATAATGGACTATAAGAAATAATTTTTTTGTTATGGAATATTATAAAATGGTAATTTTTGTGACACGTATGTTAGATGAGTGTGATCTCCCAAACTAATTCATGGGGTAAATTTCTATAGAACATCATCAGTCTTCTCCTATTATCTATGAATTTTTCATTTTTAACTCGCAAAAAAATCATCATAACACCAAAATGATACATGTGAGTGAGTATAAATAGATCTTCACATTTGGAACAAATATTACTTTCCATGACATTTTTCTTTATTATTATTGTTGTACTTGGTATTTCGGATGTATTTCTTTTTCTTTGATAATCTTTTCATGATTCACACCTTCCAAATCCTTAGAAATCATATAATTTTCAATAATCATTCATTCTAATTTATTTATGTTTTTAAAATTTCAATCTTCAAAATTTTCAATCTCTATCCTAGACTAAATTCAACAATATCACATCCCAATATGATTTGTTATTAAACTCCATTGGTAGATGAAAAAATATCCCAAAAAATATTCGACATGGGATAATTATTATAATTTATTTATATATAGTCCTATATGAGAATAAAGTTTCTTATAGCCTTTATATATAGTACATTCAAATTAATTTAGGAGTTTCATACAAATTTTATTTATCTTCCAATTAGACACTTCATCTTGTCCATTAATTTTTGGATGATATGGTTATGATGTTTTATGATTCCCTCCATGCATCTTATTTTGGGACTGCATTCTAATGTTTCAAAAATGTTCTCATTGATCAGAGAGGATTCAAAATTGAAATAAAAACCTAAAGATGTTTTCCTTGAAAAAATAAAATACACCATTAGTATTATTAGTTTTATAGGCTTACAAATCCACCCATTTTAAAAAATATTCCACTTAAAGAATGATATAATAATTTCAAAATTGTCGGTCAAAGGATCCCATGAACTGAATTTCTCTAGAATCAAATTTTTTAGAAAAACTAATGTCCACTTAGGTTATTTAATATCATTTAGAAATATTTATAAAAAAATACCGAAATATAAAACATAAGGAAAAGATACTGAGAATATTTGAATGTGGTGGGACAATATATTCTATATTATAAGACTATACTTATTATATTTTATGGTCCAAAATGGAATGTTCATTCTAGTGTTTGAGAAATTTCAAAAAAACATCAATTTAAATTTCAGGTAAGAATATTATTATGAAATTATTATTAGGATTCTATAATTTATTAGGATCTTTCCAAATGTAAAGTGTAGATACAAATTTATTTCATTAAATTTTCTTATGATTAATTTGAATTGGGATTTGATAATTTACTAAATAGTCGACCATATCAGCACATCATTGAACAACTCCTTCTACCATGAAAAATGCATTCTCCAATAATGTGGTCATTCACTTATTATGGATCTCTAATTTCAATTTCTACTATGTTGGCCAGCCTACACATGTGATTAGACACATTTATTTTTTTTTGTAATCTCATAGTACGATTTTTTAAGAATTAATATCCCCCTATCATGTTATGGGGTTTTACATACATTCATTATCAAATATCTAAATAGTGAATGTTTTAAAAATATTAATATTTTTCCATGAAAATATGATATGAGTTTTTATAAATAAATAAATAAAACTATTATAAATTACTGTTATAATGTTTTTTTGCAGAGTTTTTCAACATCCAAGAAACATGATTTATTGGAAATGAATTAAATTATGCCTTTGATTATTTGAGAATAAACATCTCCAACTTCTTGGTTTGATGAATCACAATATATATCAAATGGGTTCTCTCAATTTAGAGGTTTTATCTCTAGTGGGGTTATTAATATTGTCTCTAGATCAAAAAATAATAATTTCAGTCATTATTAAAATCAAATTCAATACATTTTAGAATTAATCTAGAATGTTTAAGATTAATTTCTATGAATTCCATCATAAATATCTTATAAAATATTTTATATTTAAGTATGGTTCTAACATGTTTTACACAAGATGGGTTTGGAAACTATTTTATTAGTAAAATATTTTATTTCTAAACATTAATGACCTTTTATGAAATATCATCCCCATAGTATACAAATATTTATACTATAAAGTGAAACATAAAAAATCCAAAACAATATTCATTAGAATTCATGTTTTCACATCTGTTTTTATAATGTTCAGGTAGATATCAAAACAATCTTCCAAAATAGTTGTATCATCTACAAATACTTCCATGAATTCCACAATGTTACATAAAATGATATTAAACATACACCTATGAAATGTACCAAGAGAATTAAATAATATAAATGTAATAGTTTTATATGGAGTCGAGTTTAATTTTTTTTATAAATGTAGCCATATCTTGGACCACATGAGTAATGGAAACCAGAATGTAATATAAAAATCCATCTAGAAAAGGATATTTAGTTTTTCCTGATAATATCTATAAAATTTGATCGTCTAGTGAAATGGGAATGTGATAAATCCTAGTAACCTCATTCATCTTCTTATAACCTATACAAACTTTGCAACTATTTTTAATTATCATTGGGTTTAAATACTTTTTTTCATTTAACATAATTATTAGTCTAGATTTTATGGTATCTACATGGATGTGGAAGACCATTTTTGAGACAGAACTAGAATAGATGATATCCAGTTATAAATTATTCTACATCTCATTCTTGACTTCATCCATCATAATATGATTTAGATTCTTTTAGAGATTCCAAGAGGGTCTGGTATCTCCCTCCCTTGTGAAAATATTTTAGGATGTATTCCTGGAATATCATCTATTCTCCAGCCTATTCATTGCACATTCTAATTTAAAATCTCAATCCGTTCATTTTCTCAATGTGTGGATAATTTTTTAATAATGATATTTGGTTTATTATATTTTTCTATCAAGTATACAAAATTCAAATATTTTTGGAGATGTTTTAAATATTGATTTAGTAGTGGATTTAGAGTTCACATTAAATTTATCTTCCTCTATTCAAAAACTACAACTTTATATACAAAAGATTTTTTATCAAACTCTTTTTTAGGAAATTAGAAATAATATTTATCAAGAAATTATCAATTTACCTCTTTCTCTAATGTCAAAATATTTTCACTACCTTTATTTGTCTATCAACTCTATAATGTATTTTAAATCATTACATGTTTCCCTAAGGACAAAAACCCATGAATCATACCTTGTATTTAATGGTTTTAGCCTCTCAATGTAGTAATGTTTATGGGGTGAATGGTTAACTAAAGGGATCCTAATGGACTCCTATCTACACTTCTGTGTTTCAAGCATGGAATTTAATTGTATAATGTTTCATGATGTCTCAAATCATAAAATGGTCCATAGATACATTGGATCTAAATGGTAATTATTATAATCTTAAACTTCCTCCATAAGTAGTGAGAGATATCATGTTCACTCAACATTCTATGCCCCATCTCCACTAAACATAAATTATATCTTTCACCAACAACATTTGTTTGTGGTGTGTATGTTACAATAAACTCATGATGAATAACATTCTTTTCAAAATAAAATATGAATTATTAATTTTTTCATTCACCACTATTATCATTTCGTAAATTCTTCATATAATATACATATTACATTCCATCTCTTCTCCTGAAAATCATAAATATTTTTAGATATTTTTAATTATGTTTCAAATGAAAAATACAAGAAATGTGAGAAAATTAATCAGTATAAGAAATGAATTAATTTTCCTTGAAAGTTAATTTGTTTTCTCATCGGCCTAATAATTATATAGTGAATCGGCTCTAAGGATATTGGTAAATGAATTTCATCTTTATTATGCATTGTGTTTGGGATTTTGCCTTTTTAAAAATTTATCAACATCAATATCTTCTTCTTTTCATATCAGAAATATCATGAACACCATATCACTTTATTAAATTATCCATATTATTATGACACATATGTTTTATCTTTTAAGTCCACAATTTATTTCCTTCCATCATTCTTAGATAACATGAATTTTTTATATCACTAATTTTAATTAAGTTACCATTTATATGATGACCTATTTTAAAAAAATTCCATCTTCAACGCTTTAAATAATAAAACATATTTTCTAAAAGAAAATTTACTATCCTTGACACAATGTTTTGAAATTATTAACATGTTTTGATTCAACCAATTAATTAAGTATCCCTTTTTGGATTTCACTTTTTTTCCCCAATAATAGTAGAACTAAACCCATTGATTCTGAGATATAATAATTTTTAAAAACAATAGTATTCCTTCTATAAAATTCTTCACATTCATTAATAGATTCATATTTCCTATCATATGTGGAGAGATCCCACTATCCAAAATCCATGGCCATTCTCATTTTGAATCATTAATATCATTTTCTAAATAAATATCAATTTTATTCCCTTTATGTTTTTAAACATTTTCCATTTTATAAGTGTTGTAAAGATTATTTTGTGCCAGTAAAAATACAAGACAACCATTATCATGGTGTCCAGGATATTCACATCTTTTGTAAATAGTCTCTAGTGGTTGGAATATTTTTCTAGTTTTCACACCTAATTTATCATGTTTCCTACATCAGTGGTTTCACTCGAGCCTCAAACTTTTCTTTTAGTTACTCATGGGATAATTTTTGTTTTTTTATTGAACCAACAATTATTTTCATTATGTAAAAATAAACTAATGTTTTAGAATTATCCACAAAAAGAATATTTCCCTCTATAATATTCATAATCCCATGAATTGTAAACATGGTTCTAAAAAAATTCATCACATTCAACATAATGAAATTGTTGATCCATAGCGGTTCTTTTTACATTGGAAATATTATTATTCAAATTGGAATACCTCCCATATTCATATGAATCACAAAAAAAAATTATTTTGAATTTTAAATATTCAAAAAATCTAAATTTTCATCAATATTGGTTTTGGAAACATAGGATATTTTTTAATCTTTATTAATATTAGAAAATTATTCAAAACATTCAACCATTAAGGAACAAAATTATTATCAATTTCATGTTCACACTTCTCATAACATTCACTAATTTAAAAATATAGTTTGTGAAACTCTTAAAATCCTATATATTTTTAGACAAAATTTTCTAGATATGTTTTTATTTATCTTCCTTCACATTTATCTTTACATTAAGTTATTCATTCATATTCTTTTGTTTTTAATAGGTTTCTTCAAATTATCCATACCTTTCAACAACATAGTTTACTATTAAATAAATGATTCAGGATTTTTTCTATATAAAATTACCTTTTAAACATATTGATTTGTATTTCAAGTCTCAAAATATTTTGAATACATTATTTCAACTCTCTTTTCCGAGAATATTATAAATGAGCGCCTTCTTCAATACTATGTTTATAAAAAAATTCTTCACCATTTTAATTCACAATAAAAGTGGTTTCAACTAAAAAATTAGTGAATTTTTCATTTCCATCATCAATTTCATCATCTCTATTATCCTTATTAAAAACATCTCCTTTTGGATTTGAAAAAAATTACTATTCCCTTCGAATAAGATTTAGATTTGTAACATTCTTTATAAATGATCTTTATAATTTTCTATCATTCTCATGAATTTCTTCATCATACTTTTTCCAAGGAAAATTTCCATCAAATTACCCAATACCTCCCTAGCTAGGGATTTTTAATGGTAACTTACCTTTGTAATTTATTATGCCTCATTTATAACTTTTATAATATGAAGACAACAATTCGGACAAGTTCTTACTAACCTCATCTTCATGGTCGGACTCATCAAATTCTTCTTCCATAAAAATATTATTTTATTTTGGTTTCTTAGAGGATTTGAAGGTAATTTCTCAATCATATTTTTATATTTTATTAACAATATTCTCTCTTCTCATTAAATATGTAATGAGAGTGCTATGTATATCATTCAAGGATTAATTTTCAGTTTTTCTATCTTCTAAATGTGAATCTTTGGCATAAATATTTTTAGGAATAATTAAAATGATATTTTCAAAAATATTTGAATCTTTCAACATTTCACTATTAAATTTTATGTTTCTTACAATATATTTCACCCTTTAAAATAATTCACCAAATGATTTTTACTCACCCATTTTGTGATCATCATACTTCAGCCTCCATCTTTTTATCTTTTTATTCTTCACCATCATATTACCTTCATATATGTTTTTTATCTTTTAGCAAATAAATTTGGCAGCTCAAACTCTCTTAAATCAAAAAAATTAACATTAAAATTATGATGAATGTAAATAATTTTTGACCCATCCAACATTCTCCAGATTTGTCTCATCACCAACTTTATGAGAAAATATTTCTAAAAGTGGATGAAATCCATTAGTATCGCCATCCATAACATCATAACCAAGGGTTATAAGATGTGTATTGATTACATCTTTCCATAAATGATATTAATTTATTTATAAAACTAGAATCCCCTTTATTTTCACACAATTCAAAATATCCATATAAACATCTCTCTAAACATTATAAAATATTAAATGATGAAATCTTTGCTCTGATTTCGATTGAAGAGGACCATTTAAGATTAATGTAATCATGGAGAGGTGGAGGGGTGAATTACTACTATATTTATATTTGTATATGATCATTATTTAAAAAAATCATCTTATTAAAGAGAAACAACTTTTATAAAAAACATACTTTCAAACTCATCCATAGAAACACAATTACCCACATGATTAACTACTCAATATCAATATCTATTACTTGAAATGGTTTAAAAAAATACAATACCATAAAATATAATATAAAAAATCATTTTTTGTGGATAAAATAAGTTTTAATTACCCTAACAGTTCCAAATAACTATGATCCATACAATAGTGCATTTTCATTTTCTTTCATAAAATATGTAAATAAGATTTTATAATAATTTTATAAACGTTAAACAATAGGTTCAGAAAACTATCACTTTAAGTCATCAAAAAATTTATCTTTTCTAATTATTTAAAATAAATTCTTCACATTCATACCCAATATCAGGAAAGAACGTCTTCTCAAGATTTTTTATAAGACTATGTCAGATTTCTATTTATAATTCTTCTATCTGGTTCATCTTTGTGGAAAAAATTCTGATCGATTTATCTATATTAATATAGAAAAATGGTATTCCCTTCTTATTTATTTGATGAGATTCGATTATCAAGATTGTTTGATATAATCAGATGAATCCAAACCACCACATCTCAGATCACATATTATCTGATCCCAAAACATTATTTCGGAATCTATGGCTGGTAAAAAATTTGAAACCACTGATCCAGTGCTCTTATTTGTTGCATATGAATAGTTACTGTGTACATTGAACTTCTACACCATTTCATCGGTTCATCCAAAAGATCAAATCATGTGACCTGAAATAATTTATTGGTCAATGAAATTCTAGTTCTCAAAAAACTATGTTCATTTGATTTTAATTTTGACCAACTATCAATTCTTATCTACTATTATATAGTATTTTCAAATAATCATTATTTTACTAAAATTTATTAAAACGGAACCTATAATGAATAATAACTTTTAGTGTTCTTATTCTGTAAAGTTATTTTCTAGAACATCCCATTCTAAAATGATCTTTTAATTATTGTTATATTTTTATCTGTTTTTTTCATCTATTCAACAATGCCTAATTTTGATAAAATAGTTCCGGATGAAACTCTACTTTCGATAAATCATTCTCTAAATCTAATCTGATGCATCAATAACTAAATCTCATCTGGTGGATCAATATCATAAGTTTATTAGATTTATCATTGTAAACATATCTATATGATTGATTGCTATTAACAAATTTTCTAATGGATAACAAATAGCTCTTATCCATCAGATAAAATTTGAGCAGTCTGATGTTTAGCATCTAATGGAACTCATTATCTGATTCCTTATATGTTCCAAACACTCCTCTCATGGATTGACATGTTCATTTCTTTAAATTGATTGATATCAACAGTAACTTCTTTATTTCAATAACACATAAACTGATGGTTCGTTAATATAATTAGTTCATGCCTTACATTGGATAATCTGATGTATCATATGATTAACATTTATGAAAACCTTTTTACTTTAACAAAAATAAACAAACACCCTTCAACCGACAACTATGTGTGGTATCTCCCAAACTGATGATCTACATCTAGAATACATCATCATCATAGAAACACCACAAATTATTTTTTCCCATTTCTTCCACAAACTCCCAACTGTATAATGAATTCTTCATGATTAAGAAACACTAAGGGATCAAAAAAGAATCATCAATTTTATTATGAATTTTATAAGAACCCTCGCATCTAGAACAAATTTAACATCCCCTTTCGAAAACAAAAAAAAATTATTTTTCATGAATTTAACAATATTTTTAAGTATTTAGCATCATCAAATTTTATATGATGAACATATCTTTCACTTTTTTAAATATGGTACATATTATAGCTTCCATCAAAAAGAAAAACTATTCTAGAAACATGAGTATAAAAACAAGTTCATCAAAAAACAACATTCAAAATAGAAAATGATAATTGATGGGATTTCTTATGAAATTTATTTTTGATCATCTATGTCAGAAATAACATCATCAAGTCATTAGATTTTACATATTGAGGTGATTTCCATAAAGACATAAAAATACAATACATCCATCCATATTATTTCAAAAAATCTTATCCAACCAATATGGTCTTAACAACACAGAGTTCATCAAGGATGAAACGTTCACTAAATCCATATCTTAGTAGAATCATGATTCTCATGTAAGAGTTATCATGTTGAGAATTGTTATCGATTGACTCTAGTACAATTGCATGTGTTGTGAGTGGGATTCCTAAACCCAACTCATTTTTTTATTTTAATTAAAAATAAATGTATATAGTTTGATATATACATGTTTATGTCTTACAATAATAGTACAATTACTTATAAATTTTCTATTTATATGCTTATTTCCACCGATTACATTTCATAACAAATGGTTATAGTAGATCCTATGAAATAATGATATCTAAGAGATTCCATGTCAACAACCTCAAAAATCGCCATATGGTCTACACATGACATGTCAACAAGACATAGATCAGGTGTGAATATCAAGTGTTGGGGGATCACGAGCATTGGTAATTCTTCTCATAACGTTCATACGTAGTGATCTTGAGATGATGAAATCATGAGGACTGGATCTTCAATAGGAACAACATATGTTTCATGTTCCATTGAAAGTTCTAATCTATGAACACCAATATTAGTCTCTAGAATTGGGATTATAATGAGTCTATATTTTGACTAGATACATGGATGAAATACAGAAACTATGAAATTCATGTTTTGCTGAGGTAGCATATTTTGGGTGTTCCATAAGTGGAATTCCGTTGATTATATGATAAAGATGAATTTTTTCTATGTTGAAAGGTAGAGATAATTCATGCCCAGCTGATCAGAATAGTGGCACCATTTACAAAATACATGACCATAGTAGAAGTAGGTAATTTTATCAGTTATGGTTAATGAATAATAAATCATTATCAAATGATGAAAAAAGTGTGAATCGTGCTTTATGAGATATCACAAGGAAAAGAGATTATATTACATGGAATATGTTTTTAAGTTGTTTTTGTTTCTATAAATATATCTTATCTCTTAAGAGTGCTTGATGGAATTCTAGACTCTTCTCCTAGTATTTTTTATTAATCACTACTATCAATATATTATCCAAGAGAGAATTTTACTTAGAATATATAATATTATTTCCTATTGGAATGAATAAGAGTATTGGACATTGTGGGCCACACCAAATTTCACGAGAGATGTTTGAGTATAAATGATCACCAAGAAATAGAATAATTCATTAATATCTGTGTATAGAATAATTGGTTTTTAATTTAATTATATAATTTATTTTCTATTATAATATTTAATACATGTAAAAATATTTTTACTAATAAACCATATTTTAAAATTTTCAGTGTGTTTAATTTTTATAATAAAAATGAATCGAGTTAACGGTTATATTTTTCACAAAATATATTTATTATATTATATTTATTTGATAAATATAAAAATGAAATTTATGAAAAATTTAATATGTCCTAATATGTCGTCATTGCAATATTTTGTGGTTAATATATATTTCGGTGTCATAGTGCCATTTTTTGGTGGTTTAATCCCACTATATATGCAAGGTAGGACTCTAATTAGAGGTACTATTAATCTTGTATAATTTGAGAGATCTTATATCCCATATTATATACAGATAAGATCATAATTCGTAGAACTAATATGAGATATTTTTTGCAGATCAATTGAATAGAAAATCCAAAATCATTGGGATGTCGAAGGCATCATCCGTTGGTCATGATTACAACCATATATTGATGAACAGCATACACATAGACTTATGAAGTGATCATGGATAATCAATAGGTGTACTATATCAATTTATTTTACTAGTGGTCAATGGGTATGAGATATCATTACCAACATATTCAAATCGATGAGGTATTTTATTGATTTATATTTCTGATTAAACAATTTCATATGGGAACATAAAATTTATTACTAGGTTATGAATCATGATGGATGATATTAGTTTGTATATATAGTGATAAAAATTTTACAAACGTAGTATAATCACTTATATAGAATTTACGGGTATCAACAGATCACTTGTATAGTGGTGTGTTTATGAATTTCTTATTCAGTTGTTGAAATGGTGGGGCTTGGTAGAATTTATATTGAATTGGTTAAGGGGTTTATTATTTAATTTTTTTTGGTATGGTGGTCCAGACTATTTTTTATAACTTTTAAATCCATATTTCATTTGTATAATATCTTTCAATCCTTGTTTTTTTGTGGTAACTACCGTGGTGGAAATCCTATTGAACAATTCTCCATTTCCTATATCTCGGCATATTGATTAGCCAAATGATAAGGGGCTTAACTTAAAAACTATAGTGATTTTATAAAACTGTTTTATTCAATACATATATCTCCAAAAATTGGTTAGTTATCCACTTATATATTCTAATAGTTGAGATGGATCTGAAGTTATTACCA
The DNA here is from genome assembly GCA_963277665.1 of Viscum album. Lineage (NCBI taxonomy): Eukaryota > Viridiplantae > Streptophyta > Magnoliopsida > Santalales > Viscaceae > Viscum > Viscum album. The sequence continues at coordinate 1,677,106,259 of OY728143.1, read as the reverse complement.
CATGTATACCTCTTATTCTCGTACCTCATGTACTGAAATTTAATTCATTTTATAAAATATTTTCAATGATTTGTTTGGATCATTTTTTTTCAATCAACTACCCTTCTGATGATGCATCCAAAAATTTATAATATTTTATAGTATGCCTTGTTGGAAGAATACTCAGAAGTGGTGTTCCCCTATAGCTTGATGTGGAAAAATGGAACACAAAGTTTTTACCATTCCTAGTACTCTTAAACAGACTCTCTTAATGTCAATCTGATGGCATACATCCTATTCCTATTAGTTTCACATATAGAAGTGTGGAAGTATATTTTCATGAATCATATCTATAGGAAATTATAATCATGTGATTCATCTATTTGTATACTATACAAACATTCCACTGCATCTCAATCTGAAAATGGGAATTCCATTAACATGAATTATTCATTCTTAACTCTTTTAGTTTCATGGTCCAGTATAAAATTGTAAATTATTTAATATTATTATTTGAACATAAATCAATAAATATATCTAATGCATGATGAAATTTAATCAATCCATTTTTTGTTCAAATTCACTATATAATGTTGTAATGAATTTGGTTATTATGATTAGAAAACTGCAGTGCATATTAATCTCTTAAAGACTTATTTGGAAATGATGATAACATTGTAGGCTCTGAGTGATCACTAGAAGTGTCACATAAGCCCATCAAGGAAATTTCAAAAAGATCTGATCAAATGTTTAAATTTTTATGATTTTTCTATAACACGGTATTTATAAATATTTATATAGATTAATGATATAGTCATATAAATTAATGATCATTTTTTTATTTTTTCAATGCCTTTATAGAAACACTTTCCGTTTTTTTACACACCTATCATGGGGATTTGAAATCGAAATTCTTTTCCTTAGTCCAATGAAGTTACTGTGGTAAATTAATTTTTTCCTATAAATATGAATGCTCAAAAATAATTTCCCCTTATTGAATAGTAAATTATAAAGGTGTTTATATTGATTTTGTGGTTTTTCTAAATTAAAAGTAAAAACATTGAAAAAAATAGTTTAAAAGGATGATAAAGAGAATGGTTATCATGTTAGGCTCATCATGATATAGTAATTGAATTTTATTACATAAATTATTATCCCCCATAATTATTAATTTATTATTGAGTGAGTCTATGATAATTTCTACTCCCACCATTGGTTGAATGGAATAAAGAAGAATGAAATATCAAAACCCATTTCAATAGCATACCCTCCTTGGGTGAAATTGATTCAAAAAATCACCCTCATATAAATCATAACATACCCATCTGGTTTTTTTCATCCTAATAAATTTTAAATTACAAATTTCACTTTTGTAATGTACTATATCTAGATGACGCATAACTATTTCAATGTACCTGGTTAGCCACATAGCCTAAAGCACATTTCCTCAAATGCCAGAGGCCGCTGGCTAGCATTAAAGGCCTAGGGTGTGATAGTGGGGAAACTAAGCCCTCGTTGATTGAGCATGTCATAGTGGAATAATAACATTTAATAGAGGAAGCATTAAATAGAATACAATTGAAATAAATAGCAGATGACTGATAAGATAAATAACCAAGCATCATTCAATACAAAATATGATTCATTATGTCACATATTCTAGGAAATTATCCAAACAAGTAAAATTTAGTAATACAAAAAATATGTCTGAAAAAACACAAAAGAAGAAAAAAGAGACTAGGAAACATCGCAATAATCCACTTGGTCCCGTGCTCTTTGACTAATAAGTAGCACATCAAGTACCTGTAGCAGTGTGCCCTCCCTGATAAACACCTGAAAACATATAATCTATTTGGGACCAAAATCATGACCCAAAAAAGGGTGTGAGACTAAATAATAGTAGGAAACTACCAATGGTTTATTACAATCTATGAGTGGATATATATAACAGTAAATGTACAATAGTGAAAGCAGTAAATTATGAGTACTCAAAAACAATCACAACATATGTCTTAGAAAACAATGTAAATTGGTATATGTAAAGAATGAATCAAGGATTATGATTTTTATTGGTAGACATGTCATAATTCACCAATTTATTTATTCAAGTTATTTGATGTATATAAAATCATGAGGCTATCTATAGGCCGGATGACCCATGTTTAAAATTAAATGTGAACTCAGGACATGATAGTCATCTAATAATTTTCCAATAGAGTCCATCCCGAGTATCCCTCAATAGACCTTATGTCTGCATGGCTTATTATAGATTAATCAATCATACTGACCACCATATATGTGGATCATTCGTATCCATTACATACATAATATATTTATTATGTCCATTTCCTTTAAACCAAAACAATGGTTCACCCAAGGTATATAAGGTTCAATTAGTCACAAGAGCATCAACATGTATTTTAATGAAGAATGTGGCTCACCAATTCAAAACTACCTATTTTTTTAATTTTTTCCAATAAAAATTTCTATATAAAAAGAAACACATGTGTATGAAATTGTCACAAGGATTTAACATAATCAAATCACATGGTCTTAGTTTACATAATAACCAACACCTATAAATTAAAATATTACATGGTCAAGAAAGGATAACTCCCGCACAAAACATATAAAAATAATATTATGAAATTTAAAAATATAAATGATTAACATAACATGTATCTCCCATGGGAAATTTTTAAAATTAGTAATACATTATTAACAGCCTAAGAATTGGAATTCAAGTCACACCTCTTAGGAATTCTCGGACAAATATCCATCCAAGAAAAACACGCCCATTGGGTGGCCCTAAATATATGTTCACAACCATAAACATGATTTCATATTATCCAATAAATTCCTAATCAGAAATAAGCAATAAAAAGGATCATTATTCAATAAAGAGACAACCTAAAAGTTGGAATTAGACACTCTAGTGTATATAAAAATCATGAAAACTCATTGAAAGGCGTGAGAAAACCAACCTTGTACTCGTAAAACACTCCTCGACTAGTGTCGGGCTCTAATTCAACCTAGAATGTAGTTTATCTACAAAAAGAATATAAATTCGTGACCTTAAATCACAATATCAAGAGTAATAATCGGGAAGAAAGGATCGTGATAAAATGTGAGTTTACTAAGGGGAATCCAACGCATCTGACAGTGTTCAAATCGGAGATTGGACGATGAAACTGAGGTAAAATATAGTTCAGATTTTCTTGGGAAAGCTGCTCGTCGAAGGAGATTATTTTCTATCCATTGGAAAAAATGATGTTACTTCTAGATTTATTCAAATAAAAAATTACACATCATGTACTTGATACTACACACTGTGTCCGTAAAAATTATGGCTAGACCAATACATGGAAATTTATCAAGATTACATGGCATGTAGTCTTCTATACACAGTGTGTACCAATAGGTACACGTCATGTAGTTCTCAGTCACATCATGTAACAGTCCTAAATCCATCCCCTTAACCACTTTCCGCCCATTTTATTAATTATAAACTGAACATGAAAGATTCATGCCTCAAATAAGAACCGTTTTCTTACAAATTTCCCCCCTTAAAGAAATTCTCCTAGAATTTCCCTTCCAACGGTTGTGAAGGAACATCAGAGAATAAACCTAACCATTATGATCATATCGCAGCCTCCCACTACCAAGTCTCATCCTACACTTGTTCATTCTTCTATAGCACCTTTACCAAAGTAACAAATGATCAATGTAGAATATTCATACTTGGATCTATAATACGAATATGATTCCCCTCTATGGAATAATCTTCCAGAAAATCCACTTCCTCGGGTTGGAAGGTGTGAGATGGGTCTGAAAATCAACCTTACAGCTAAGAAACGTGGAAGAAGTCATGCATAACCATGTACCTATGATCTGACTTCAATCGATAGGAAACAGAACCGACCCTCACAGGAATCATAAACAGACTGATGTATCTCGGCGAAATCATACCTCGTATCTAGATCCTCTTGTTCCCCAACCTCCCTGTAACATGAAGGAAACATGATCCCCAAACTTGAACTATAATGTATTTCTTCAGAGATCGATGTATGATTTATTAAGAGACATTGAAGTATCCCTCCACTTCTAAATCTACTAAACCTTCTTAGTGGTCTCCTAGGTAATGTGAGGTCCCAACATCACTCCATCTCCTACCTCCGTCCAACATAATGGTGATCGGAATGGAAACAATCACTACTGAAAATGAACCCTTTACCAATGGTTCTAAACCATTTTTAAAGGCTGGATAACCATGGGTTTAATATATAAAAATGGCTATCCAAAACGTCAGGAACTAAGCCGTAGGGAAAAACACCATCCAACGGTTTCTAGAAAACTATATGTATATGTTTGGAAATATACATTATACCAATGGTTATGTCAAACCGTTGGTATAAAGTTTCACCAATGGTTTGTAACCATTGGTAAAAAACTATTAAAATGGTTTCAAACCATTGTAATATACATTTGTGATGCTTTTTGCAAATGGATGACACAAACCGTTGGTATATCTAAACATATTCTGTTTATCCCAACAGTTTGTAAATGGTTTGAAAAGTGTTTTTACCAACGGTTCTCTTAGAACCGTTGGTATAAAACACATACACAACCCTATGCCAATGGTTGTAAGCTATTGGCATAGGCTTTTCTGATCATTTCAGGCAGTAGCTTTCTAATCTGCGCTGCTATGTGATTTCTATTAGTAGGCTGCCCTTTCTACATTTCCAACATCCCCAACTCCAATTACCTACAATAACCAACTATAAGACATACATATATACAATTAGTTCATATATATTTAACACATAATGCACCCTGAAACCATACCCATACAATATTATAACATAATTCATAAGGTAATAAAAAACATACATAATTGATTTACAATTCAATTCAGAATTGAGATGACAATTACACGTCCAATCTTAAATTCAATTCATAATTGAATATTAAATTGTATACATGCGTAATTTAATTATCAATTATGAATATAATACATAAAAAATTGAATTTGTAATTATATGTGTTATAAATAATTAAGAATACACAAAAAATTTCATTTTGTATAACATATAAAAGGTTGATTTCAGAAATTAGAAGCTGATAACCCCAAAATAAAGAAATGGATAAATGACTTCAACCAAACACAAAAATAATGTCCCATGGTTTGGGGTGGGTGTCTTCAAACATAGTGATAATGATAATTGGTGTGTATCAATGAGATTGTGTGACTTAGGGAATGTAGTTGTCCTTGGCGTATTAAATGTAATGTGTTTTAGAATAGGGATAGGAGTTCCTCACATGAGAAGTGGATTGTTTGAGGTTGGACCATGGATCCTTGTGAAAAAATTATCAACACAATCTGAATACGTTTGGTTAGTTTTCCGTATGCTAGTTGTTTTAACATAAAATGATGTCCCTTTTAAACAAAATACAGACACGTCGAGTGATACTGGCCACACTGTGCCTCAGATTGAGGTGGGGTTGACTCGTACACATCACATATGACAGATGGATCATTGTTCTAAAGTATCAACACAATCTGAATAAGTTCTGTCAGTTTTTCGTATTCTAGCTGTTGTTTTCACTTAAATTGTTGTCCATTTCAAATAAAAGTGATACACATTGAGTGGTACCTTCTACAATGTGCCTCAGATTGAGGTGGGGTTGACTTGTACATGTCACAAATGACCCATGGATCATTGTGCTAAAGTATCAACACAATCCAAATATGTTTTGTCAGTTTTCCATATGCCAGTTATTTTTACATAAAATGATGTCCATTTTAAACAAAAGAGATGCATAGAGTGATACCATCCACAAAGTGCCTAGGATTGAGACGAGGTTGACTCTTACACATCAGAAATGACTCATGAATCATTTTCCTAAAGTATCAATACAATCTGAATGCGTTTGGTCAGTTTTACATATGCATGTTCTTGTTTTCACTAAAAATCATATCCATTTCAAATAAAAGTGAGACTATTTGAGTTGTACTGTCCACGCCGTGCCTTGGATTGAGGCTTGGTTGACTCATACACATCACCAATGACCCAAGCATAGTTTTCCTAACATATCAATAGAATAGAAATGTGTTTGGTCAGTTTTCTGTATGCCAGTTGTTGATTTCCCTTAAAATGTTGTCCATTTCTTATAAAAGTGAGACACTTTGAGTGGTATCAGCCACACTGTGCCTCAGATTAATGCGTATTTGACTCTACACGTCACAAATGATACATGTATCGCTGTGCAAAAGTATCAAAACATTATGAATACGTTTGGTCAGATTTTTATATACTAGTTGTTTTTACATAAAAGGGTGTCCATTTTAAACAGAAGAAAGACACATTGAGTGATACTAGTCAAACTGTGCCTCAAATTAAGGCTAGGATGAATCTTACATGTCTCATATGACCCATCGATCATTTTATGAAATTATCAACACAATATGAATGTGTTTGGTTGGTTTTCTGTATGCATGTTGTTGTTTTTACATAAATTTTGTCCATTTCAAATAAAAGTGATCCAATTTGAGTTGTACCAGCCACATTTTGCCTCAGATTGTGTTGGGGTTGAATCGTACATGGAAAAATGACCCTTGTATCCTTTTGCTAAAGTATCAACACAATCCTAATATGTTTGGTCAGTTTTCCATATGCCAGTTTTTTTACTTAAAATGATGTCCATTTTAAACAAAAGGCAGACACTTCGACTGATATCGGCTACACCGTGCCTTGGATTAAGACAGGGTCAACTCGTACATATCAAAAATGACCCATGGATCCTTGTGATAAAGTATCAACACAATCTGAATATAGTTAGTTAGTTTTGTGTATGCCGGTTATTTTTACTTAAAAGAGTGTCCATTTTAAACAAAGGAAATCCAATTTGAGTGATACCAGCCACACCGTGCCTCAGATTGAGGTGGGTTTTACTTGTACATGTCACAAATTACCCATGGATAATTTTTCTAAAGTATCAACATAATCTAAATGCGTTTGGTCAGTATTTCATATGTGAGTTATTGTTTTCACTTAAAATGTTTTCCATATCAAATAAAAGTGAGACACTTTGAGTGGTACCGGCCACATTGTGCCTCATATTGAGGGGGGGGGGGGTTGACTCTAACATGTCAAAAATAAACCATGTATCCTTTTTCTAAAGTATAAACACAATTCTAATACTATTGGTTGGTTTTTTGTATGCCATATATTTTTACATAAAAGGGTGTCCATTTTAAACAAAATAAAGACACTTCGAGTGATACTAGCCACACCGTGCCTCAGATTGACGTGGTATTGACTTTTACATGTCACAAAGGATAGATGGATCATTGTCCTAAAGTATCAATAAAATCCCAATGAATTTGGTCTGTTTTCCATATGCTAGTTGTTGTTTTCACTTAAAATTTTGTCTATTTCAAATAAAGGTGAGACACTTTGAGTGGTACCTGCCACATCGTTCCTCAGATTGAGGCGGAGTTTACTCATTCACATCACAAATGACCCATGGATTGTTGTGATAATGTATCAACACAATAAGGATATGTTTGGTTGGTTTTCTATATTTCTGTTATTTTACTTAAAATAGTGTCCATTTCAAACCAATGAGAGACACTTTGAGTGATACCGGCCACAACATGCCTCGGATTGAGGCGGGGTTAACTCATACACGTCAGAAATGTCTCATGGATCATTGTTATGAAGTATTAATACAATTAAAAAGTGTTTGGTTAGTTTTTCATATGCATGTTTTTGTTTTCACTTAAAATCATGTCCATTACAAATAAAAGTGAGACAGTTTGAGTTGTACCGGCCACACCGTGCCTCGGATTGAGGCGTAGTTGACTCGTACACATCCCAAATGACCCATGGATCGTTTTAATAATGTATCAATAGAATTAGAATCTGTTTGGTCCATTTTCTATTTGAAAATTATTGTTTTCACTGATAATGTTGTCCATTTCAAATAAAAGTGAGACACTTTGAGTGGTACCAGACACACTGCATAATACACTACATACATCTCATTACATACACCATCATAAAAAAATGTCACAAAAATAAGATAAAACATACACCAAACCCCACAAAAAACCCCTTCAATATCACAAAACACACATATGTCCAGAGAGAGGGGAGGGGGCTGTCTGGGGTCCAGGGAGGAGGGTTGGGGGGCTACCCGGGGTCCAGGGGGAGGGTGGGGGAGCTTTCCAGGGTTCAGGAAGGAGTAGGGGTTGTCCGAGGTCCAAGGAGGAGGGTTGGGGCTGTCTGGGGGGCTCTTCGGGGTCCAGGGAGGAGGGTGGGGGACTGTTTGGGGGGCTATCTGGGGGCTATCTGGGGTCCAAGAAGGAGGGTGGGGAGGTTGTCTGGGGGGCTATCTATGGGGCTTCTTGGGAGGGGGGGGGGGTTGTCTGAGGGGTTGTTCGGGGTCCAGGGAGGAGGGTGGGGGGGGGGGGCTATCCGAGGGGAATTCTAGGGTTCATAGGATGGTATTTACATTTATTCCAAAAAAATCATTCACGGTTAAAAAATAATTTCATTATATCAACTTCTAATCAGACCACCAATTTCCTAAATTCCACTAAAAATTACAATTTCTTTAAAATGGGGGGATTTCACAACATCTATGATTTTTAAAAATAAAAAATTCATAATATATATATATATAGATATAATAATTTAAATCATTTAGAATCTCATTTTATATCAATCATTAAATTTAAGGTTTCAATTATGGAGAAAAATATTACGGAACCACCGATGTTTTATCAATGCTCAAATCAAAAACAAAAACTGGAAAACCCATGAACAGAGGGTGGGGGTTGTCTAGGGGGTGGGCAGGCTGTCCACTAGGGTGGCGGGGTAGTCTAGGGGGTACGGGTTGTCCATCGGGAGGGGGTGTCTAGGGGATGGGTGAATCAGTCACAAAAAAATCATCAACTGTAGTTTTATTATTTAGAGATAAAAAATAAAGATAATGTGACCTACCTAATCACACATATATTCTGGCACAACAGATCAATAAACATCAAAGGATAGTAATATCAGTCAAAAATGTATTGGATCAATATGTCCTACATCACCATCATTGTCATCACCATCATTTCCACCCTCACCACCATCCCAATATTCGTCCCCATCATCGCCCATGCCCTCCTCCTCACCATCGTACTCAACCTTGGCCTCCTCATCGCCCTCCTCATCTACCTCGGCCTCCTCCTCTCCCTCCTACTCTGCCTTGGCCTCCTCCTCACCCAATTCCTTCTCCTCCTCGGTCTTCTCATCGCCATAGTCCCAACCACCACCAGAACATTCACCTGGTGCACCATATATAGAACGCATTGATGAAATATATTCATCACAAGCAGTGTTGTCATCTCGTGGAAGCGTTGGATGTAAACCATCCATCAGTTTTAGAGATTCATTATTTTCCATAGAAGACGGTTCTACCATCTTTGTGTCCCTTTATTTAGCTTGTTCTTCCTATTCTTTAACCTTCTACAACTCAGTGTCACTATAAATCATACATTATAAGGACCAATACCTCATCAGAACTATACTCATCCCAGATCGGTAGTGTACGCTACCTGGATGCTCATCTCCCAACACCTGATGTAATTGATCATTTAGCCCCAAATTGTCAGGTTCCAAGGAATCAAGGGCCTCTAAAGCATCTTGTTACAAATATAAATATATTATAAATTTAAAAATAGAGATTAAAATTTTAAATCTAAAAATTAAAACATGCAATCTGCTATTGAGTCATTTCATTAACCGTACTTCCATCTTTCTTTGTTCTACTTGATCAAAACAATTTTTCTCAAGGTACATGTCCTTTAATATTCAATTTATTCCTCTACAATGACATTGAATGTAAGAAACCAAAATTAAAAATTGGATACCAAAAAATAGTAATTTCATAGCTAAAACTATATAACAACTTTAGCAATAGAATAAATTATGGAGTAATCAATAGAAAGTGAAAGTCATAAAGAAAGATTATAAAATACCGTACCTGTTATCTCTCATGATTTGGAATCGTAGTACGTCCCAATTTTTGGAAGTATTTCATAGAATCAATGTTTTTCTTTATTCTGGATTCATCCTAAATAAAATTCAATAATTATTATTATTGAAAAACATGAAAATTATCATTTAAATACCTCTAATTTGATTAATACCATAAATTGGCTAGTTATCCAATTTTTAATCTTTTGTTTGTACTATTCTAACAGACAATCATCCATGACACGGACTGCCTATAACTCTATTCCCACTCTAGCCCACCATCCAATGCAGAACTCATGCATATAAGCTCTCCAAATATCGCTTAAATCATTTAGACGTGCTGGTCGTACAGCCTCCCCATCGGGAAAATTAAACCAGAGATGACACCAAAATATTAATTAATATAAATACAAAAATTAATATATTTCATTAAATACAACATATTTTATTACACATATCTCTACCCAGGCTTTAACCTTGACTTCATTTGGTAGCTTTCTCTATGAGATTGGGCTGATAGGAATGATGTCAGAGTATTGGGAAAGTGTCGGCAAAAAATGCCGACATTGCTGCCCTGATTTTTCAATCATCTAACTATCTTCATTGTAGTCCACCATCAACAGTGTGCACTGGTTCAACACTGCACGCATACGTATATTCCCCCACCCCCAACTCTTATCAGTAGATGTATCTTTGATAATATAAAAACAAATATTTTATCAATACACGTTACAATGAAAATAAATAATGGTGTAACAATTTGTTAGGGTGGTACACGTATACCTGCAGTAGTATGATCAATGGGCACTGCTGGATCTATAGATACTAAATTAACACCATGTACAGATGTAGTGGGTCCCAATGTGGGCTCTACAAATACATAATTTGGAAAATTAAGAGTCAAAGAAGATGGAATAAAAAAGACCAGAGAGAAGGAAGCAGAAGTAAAAGAGGATGATAGTGATGGCTGGTCAAATACTGGATGGGGAGTGCGAATCATCATCAGATATGGTACAGACGGGTGAGGAGGCTCAGATGTGAAAGGTTGTAAAAACATTGGAGGCCTAAATATCTCATGTGTCCCTAACATCACACCGGGGTCAGAATGTGGGATGGATGGTATGTTAGTGGGAGGGGAATAGTCTAATCGGGTACGCCAACAAGATCATCTAGCTCCCGTACCACCCCCTTGTATGAACACCCTGAGTACTGAGACCACTACTAGTCTGCTCATCGAATAACTGTAACCTAATAGATGGATCCTAAAAAAAAAATTATTCACGTGACATTATATATTATTTAAATAAATATATTTGAAATAAAATACTCACTGCCGGAACAAGTGGTGTAATGCCAAGCTCAATTATGCAATAATTATTGTCCACAATCTGTTTTTGTCACCTCTCTTCAATTGGTTTCATTTCTTGCATTTGAAAACAAATATGGATGTAAATAGAAAATGAAAAGTAATGTGTAACCCAAAAATCAAAATAAATGAGGCAGAATAGGAATATTCATGGATAATTTAACTAAACATTGTTTTAGGTGAGCTTGAACAAATATATAATGAAGTCAATAAATCATACAATATGTAATAATGAAATTTAATTTTTAGTTGGATGATTATTTAACAAGTTTCATCAGTCTATTAAAATCATGGAACATTGATTCTACCAGATTCATAAGTGGTAAAGTAGTTGTAAAAAATAATGAAAATTTTATTTTCCTTAGCTCCAGTAGAGGATGTAGGTTTCAATACATAATTTGCAGAAGAATACAAACCATCATGTTCATTACCTGGTAAAATGTTAAAGAGAGGTCTTAGAGTTATAAAAATTATATACAAATCATATTTGAAGCATTGAAATGTTAACCAAGTTAGAAATGTTGGTTTCGTAGGTTAAAATATAGTTCAATTGCAAATTCGAAAATGCAATTCAAATAAAAATTCCAACTAATTAACATTGAAAATTCACATAATATTCAAGTCGGATACAACATATTTATAATTAATATTAAATCAATTTGAATAGTACCAACCGTAACAACCCAACTCAAGGTAAACCAAAAGAATTGAGAACATGGATGGATGGTTATATATATTTTCTACCACAATTTAATATTCACAATCAACTCTTACAATGGATCTATTAGAGTCATCAAAATAAATAAATGGTTTGGTTCCAATGGAAGTAGGGGAAGTGTCAATTCCAAAATCTCCATCATTAAAAATATTTCTTGGAATTCCTTCAACTATGACACCAAATTCAGGTTGAAGTTGGTCTTTGACATAAAACACTTGTTTATCCATTGATGCTAATACATATGGTTCTTCAGTTGCAAGAATACGAGTCATATTAATTACTTGAAATCTGTAATCATCAATAAATGTGCCATGTCTTGTCATCGAATCAAACTAATGGCATCTCAATATCATGACTTGTCCATGAGAGTAATAATCCAATATTATTATTACTTCAAAAACTCCATAATAACACATATTTTCAAATTGCAGTCTACTATCTGATTCACAGTCATAACAATATGTTGCGGTAGTAACCATAACACCATCATGTTGTGTTCTCATGTTCTTTGCTCATTCAGTGACAATAAATTTCTACCCATTGATAACAGTTGATTTACAGTCATAAACCACGATATTAGGACCAAAATCCAAAGCTCTTATTTCCTCAGACACAAATCCAGTAGGCAAACACAATACCTATAATATAAATGAATATTAAACTTAATTAAATATTTATTTAATTATTTTAAACAGTAGTATTTTTACCTTCAATTTTAACCAAGCAGAAAACTCATTGCTATGAAACGTCTCCCTCATTATCAAAGATAAAGAATGATGTTTTATATTTATCATTGTTTTATATTCCCTATAGATAAGAAATATGAATAGTTTAGCATATATATATGTAATATATAAATATTCAATTTAGTTACATAATGTAGTCATTGAACAAATGATAGTTGAACAAAATTGTGTGATGTGCCATATCCTGCTCTTCAAGTCATAATGTCTTCAATGTGTATGATCAATGAATTCATCCTATTTGATAAAGTGATGGAAAACTGGGTTCAATTTTCTCATACTGTTCTTCTTCATTTCTCATTGGTCTATTTAGTCTTGTTGTAAGATCAGAAAAATACATTGAGCAAAAATCCATACATTCTTGAGCCATGTAACCGTTCATGATAGAACCTTAGTGATGATTTCAATTTCAAACATAAGACTTTATTGTGTACATATTTCTTTCAGCAGGATACATAAAAAATAGGTCCTCTGAGAAGTATTTCAAGGGGAATATGGACTATCAGAAGCTTCATGCATGTGAAAAATTATGGAGGAATTATTTTCTCCAACCCACACAAATTTAATGGGGGCATATGTCTACATTTTTTACAAGAAAGACTTTGAAAACTTCTTAGCACAAAGATATCTAAACAAATTGCACAACTGAATAACAGTCACCCTTACATTATTGGACAAAATATGACAAATTTCTATTGGAATCAGCTCATATAGAAGAATGTGATAACCATGATTCTTCAAAGATTTTAGCTTCAACTCTCTTTTGTTGACCCTTCTAGATATGTTGCGTAAATATCCATAAAGAACTCTAGTAGTCTCTAATACTTCAAGAAATTGTTTTTTCTTGTAGGTTTCATCACATTAGAAGCACATGGAACTTCCCATTTATATTCACTGATACACGTAGGATGTAATTCTGGTCTGATGCCCCAATCCACCAAGTCACGATGATATCGTAAATCATCTTTTTTCTTTCCCTTAACATTTAAAAGTATTGAAAGTAACATTTCACACATATTCTTTTAAATGTGTATTACGTCTAAGAAATTATGTAACATGTTGTTTGACCAATAAGTCAAATAAAAAACAATACTCCTCTTCATCCAAATGTAACAGGTTTTAGTGGAAACATTCATTATCTTTCTAGATTTCATTTGACCCCTCTCGAATGAAAAACTGAAATATTTAAATTCATTAAGCACATCAGTTCCAGACATATGAAGAGGTGGATCATCGATATTTATGGTATTATCAAATCTTCTACGATTATTTATATATGGACGGTCCATTGGAAAGAATCGTCAATGTCTCATAAAACTGAAACTACATCGATGTTACAGTATTCTGGATCATGTATTCTTCATAAAAACATAACATGCCAATTTTTCCTTCGTGCCCCATCCAGACATCATTGCATAAGCCGAGAAATCATTGATCCTCCACTAAAGTGTAGCCCACATCTGAAATATTTCTTTCGAATATGTATCATATGTGTGCACACCCACATCCAAAACAAGTTTCGATTCTTTTATTGATGGTTGCATGTATACGTCAATATCAATTCCAGGATAAGTAGGGCTAGATATGAGTATACTCATGAAAGTCAAAGGTTTTTTCATACACAAATATGTGGGAAGATTATAAATGACTATAAAAACTTGCCATGTGTTGTGCAAAGTAGGAATCTTCCCAAATGGACTAAAATCATCGCATGAAAGACCCATCCTCACATTATGCACATCAGCTGTAAAATTAGGATATTGAGCATCTAATCTCTTCCATGAAGATCCATCTGTAGGGTGACTAACTCATCATTAGTCTTCTTTCTCTCAATATCATACCATCTCATTTTTATTGATATTTAATCAGACATAAAAAGACTCTAGAGTCTAGGGAACAATGGAAAGTGCCACATTATTTTTTGTGGCATGTGGGATGGTGTTCCATAATATTTTGACATCTAGCTGGATGTGCCACATTTTATATAATCATTTTTTAGCGGTTTCCTCCCAGAATAAACAACAATCTTTAAGGAAAGCATGAATTTTGTTTCTTGAAAATCCAAGTTCCTCAACTAATTTCCATGCCATATATTAGTTTGAGGGAATATCTGCATCATCTATAAGTAAATCCTTCAAGAATGTAAGAATTTATTCGATTTCTGTATAAGAAATCCCATACATAGTTTTCCTACGAAGCAATCAGATTAAAAATTCTAGCTTTTTCATTTTATCGCATTGTCAATATACTTGAGTCATGGCAGCATCATTAAATTTTTTCACCCTGAAAATACCATCATTTACATTAGATGAATCATGTGTCCTCATATAGAATTCATCATGAGTCGAAATCCTTTCTTTTTCATGATTCTGAATAAATTGAAACTGGCCGTCTAACAAATTATCTTGTCCAGTCCTTTCATTTTGATTATCCGCAATTTGAGATATCATTTTATCCGCATTTTTATACCACACATAGTAGTTTTCTTGAAAACCATATTTGGTTGTGTGGTAGATGAATTCTTCAAGGCTCAACCAAGGTATACCAACAGAATTGGAACATGGGCAGTGTATGTGACAACTATCTGAAGCATTGTGAAATGAAAAATCAAAAAATCTATCCAAATTATTTTGAAAATCGCTTGGGATTTGATCGGTTTCATGCATCCAACTTCTATCCATTCGGTATAAAGAATTTTTATATGTCATTTTGTCCTAATCAATTCAATAATATTGATGTTTAATTTAAAATATATTTAATTAAATGATAAAGGAAGGAGTTTCTTGGTGATGTAGTGAACTATTAAAAATGTAATGATATACAAATTCAGTTATGTGTGCCTAAATTTGTGGTGAGATGTGTTTTGTAATTTTTTCATTTTTCACATACAAGAAGACACCATAGAAGTGATAGAACACTATTCGAGATATTATAAACTGAAGGCTTTTCATGAAATATGTAGAATTTGTAAACATATTTTTTAAATAAGTTATTGATGCTAAAAATGGAAATATTGTGAAAATTATGTACATTCATTAACACTCAAACTAAAGTCCCCACAAAGTACCATATCACCCCACTAAAAAAAGAAAACCACCTACCCCAATACCCCAATTGTCCCCAATCTCTTCACATGGATCATCCATATATCCATTACCCACCTCAATAAATTATGACTGAACATACCATTTACCATCTTTGAGTGGGGATACATCTCATTATCACCTCCAGTAGTCGATATGATTCACTAACTACATAAAATTAGTGGCTCTAAAGACTTCCAATCAACTTGATTCATATAATCAAGACACTAGAATTGTAAAACGAAAATCTAAAACAAAGAAAACTACCCTTATTGGGTATGTCATGCCACACAAGTCACCACATAGCTTAGGTCAAATCAAAATTGAAATAAAGAATAATAGATGCAAAACATTAAAACTAAGTTAATCCTTAAATATTTGGAGTGTATAACTAAAAAATTGATTGACATCATATATAATTATAGGGAGGAAGGATTTCCTAGCCTATGTAAAGAGGGAGGCCTCTAGTTTCTAATCTAATGGGGACATTCCCAAGGTTTACTAATCATAATCACTATGAATCGAAGGAAGATTTCCCCAAGGTATTCTAAACCATATCATCATGAATCCAAAGGGGTTCACAAATGAAATTAAAATATATGTTTTTGACATGAATCCATGGTTGGATTATTCATATAATTCCAAATCATTAATCAATGAAAAAGTAATTATAAATTAAATTAAAATGTGTTTATATTCATTTTCAATAGGTCTCATTTATGAGGCACATGCCTCAGGTCCCATTATGTGTTATTGGAATCCCAAATCATTCACTCATGTTCAATAACTTATTCATGGGACCCCTACGGTCATAAATTTTGTTACCCAATTAGTTCCCCAAGTCAAGCTCTCCCCATGGGTGGATAATTTTTAGGCTTCTACACTAATAGGTTGTTCATGGATTGTGAAGAGGATTCAGTTCATAATTATAGACAAGAAAATTTATTTTTAATTTTGAGATTAATAATAGAAGTATGTCAATGATACTACACATCATAAAAAACACAAAACAGTGATACTTTTACGTGATAGTTTATAAACCATGTTTTATATACTCATAAACATCTACCATTCAAGTATTAGTCATTGATTAAATTTCAAATAGTGTGAATCATAAAATTTTCCAATATCCATAGAAAAAGGGAATAATGTTGTTATCTTTCAAGATAGTGAAATAAATGGAAAAAGGATTAGAATAGAAGGATATCCTTATAACTAGTTCATTGTTGGGATGAACAACATCAGAAACGGATAAGATAACTCAACTCACCATGTTAGCGCACAGAGTTTGGTAGACCACACACCAACCATGTCAATTATCTCATTGGGGGCTTCTATGTCTGTATTTGGGAAGAGGTTGAAGGAGTCTCTCCTGGATAGCGGATTTACAGCTGATTGGATGGAAGACCTCGGGTTTGTGTTCACCTATGCGGAGGCTTCTGGAAATCAAGGGAAATCAGAGGCGGTTTTACAGTATTTAGAGAGACATTTCCCAAAGGTTTTTAAAACCCGTTGGAAAAATCAAAGACACTACCAATGGTTTGTACAATCCAATGATAAAGGGAGAATTTTTTTGATTTCCCAACAGTTTCTTCAAACTTTTGGGGAATCCTTCACTAAATCATCATTTACCAATGTTTTATTCAAATAGTTGGTAAAGGACCCTTATACCAAGGGTTCTATTGAACTGTTGGTATAAAAGTGTTTGGAAAACCCAACTTACTAGTAGTTCATACAACTCTTTATATTATTTTATATGAAGAGTATCCTAGAATCTATTTTTGTATATGAACTCAACAAATTGTAAGTGTGACTCCCACATGCCCTGAAATATAGGATTCCCAACCAAAGAATGTCCTCCTGCACCTGAATTGTGCACCCAAACTAGCCATCTGCCTGGGGTGTAGGTTGTGCATAGAAGAACCTATGTACCCAATGACCTCTGTATACCTTGCCAAAAATGAGAAGTAAAACAGGCATCCATATCTGAAATAATAGAATGAGGAACCCCATGTAGTCGTACAATATCTCGGATGTACACCTTCCCAAGATCATCAACATTGAAGGTTTCCATGATTCCCAAGAAATGTGCAACCATCATAATCATGTCAATTAAAACCCATATTACATCATTACCTCAGTGTTACCTTGGTAATCTGGTCATGAAATTCATTGAGATGTCATTTTATTTTCACTCAAGAATGAGTAGCAGCTGCAAAAGACTTGATTTTATTTGGTGTTCCACCTTCACCTACTCACAGGTGGAACATAGTATCACAAAACCAGAAACATATCCGTTCATACCTAGTCATCAGTACTGATGATGCAAATAATGATACATCTTGGTGACACTAGGATGCACTACCCAAACTGAAGTAGGAAAATCATGCATCAGCTCCTCGTGCAAGTCTACCGAAACATATAGGTGACTTTATCAAGGTGTTTATTCGACCCATGAGCATTACATAGTATCATATCTGTGTCCCTTTTGGAGATCATATGTATTCGTGTTTTTTACTTCTGATGATGTCATACAACTAGATACGTCGTAAGGTATTATAATGTTAGGCGTGCGATAGTGCAAGGAGTACCCCCTTGAAATTGGTGGGTGTCACTTCTTTTGGGATCTCTATGTATTATAAATTATAGGCTTCAATTCCATACTCGGAATGGATTGGTAGTCCCCTTTCAATATTTTATTGATTTTTTTTGTTGTAGGGTGAGTTTTACGTCACGAAAGGCCTCGAATCCAGGATGTTCCATTGCCTCAAATGCATTTCCCCAAATGCTAGAGGTTGTCTGCTAGAATCATGGGACTAGGGTGTGATAGTGTGGAAGCTATGCCCTCATAGGGAGAGTTTAACATATATGAATAATAATATACATTAGAGGAAGTGGTAAATAGTAAACAACTGAAATAAACAAGGGAAGACTAATAAGATAAATAAAAAAGTATCAATCAATACAAAAGATGATGCACCATATAATGTTCTCCAAGAAATCATCAAAACAATTATATTATATTAATACACAATATATTTCTTAAAAACACAAAAGAAACCAAAAAAGGCTAGGAATCATCGCAAGCCTAAGCTCAGTCCCATCCTCTTCGACTCCTAAGAAGCACATCAAGTAAATGTTTTAGGGAGATTTCCCTGGTCAACACCAACAATCATATAATCTGTTTGGACCCAAAAGGAAGACCCAAATAGGGTGTGAGAATATGTCCTAGTAGGAAACCACCAAAGGTCTATGCCAATATGTTAGTGGATATATATAACTGGCATTGTACAATAGTGAAATTATTAAACTATAAGTACACAAAAACAAGCACAACAGATGTCTCAGAAAACAACCTAAACAAGTATATGTGAAGACAAGATCCAAGATTATTCTTTGGCTTAGTAGATGCATCATACTTCATCCATTTCATTATTCATGTTTCATGAATTATATCAAATCGCTAGTTCTATCCTTGGCCCGATGGCCCCCATTTAAAATTAACCATCAACTCGTGACATGATAATCATTTAATCATTTACCAATAGAGTTGGTCCAAGGTATCCCTAAATGGATTCTAGGATTTTTCAACATTTTGAAGAAGAATCAATGAGACCTACCACCATATATGTGGCTCACTCACAAAATTTACATAATTAACCTCTTGATTTCGTCTATTTTATTTTACCAAAGACCATGGTTCACCAAAGTTATATACGGTGCAATTAGTCAGATGATCCCGACCATGTCGTTTAACCGACATTATGGAACACCCATTTATAATTACCTCTTTTTATCATTTTATTCAATCATACATTCCTTCTCAAAATAAAAATATGTGAATTAAACTATAAAAATACTTTAACATAATCAACTCACAAGGGCTTAGTTTACATAATAACCAACATATGTAAATTAAACTATAACAAGGTTAAATACAGATAACTCATAGCGAAAAACATATAACAGTCCTATTATGCAATTTAAAATGTTTCAAGCCTTAACATAACAAGTATCTCATGTGGGAATTTTATATAATGAGAAATGCATTTTTAACAACCCAATAATGGAAATTCATGTCAATCCACATAGGCATTCTTACCCAAATGGCCATCCAAGGAAAACACAGCCATGGGGTGGCCCTAAATCAAGGTTCAAAACCCTAAAAATGAATTCAAATTATCCAATTAATTACTTAATAATTATATGAAATAACAAGGTTCATTATTCCTTCAAGAGACACCCTGAATATGGTCATATGACACTTGGAATATATATATAGTTCATGAAAATTCATGAAAGTCTTGATAACATGTACCCCGTACTCGTACGACTCTCCTTGACCAGCATCGGGCTCTATTTCTACCTATACTATAATAGATCTTCTAAACAGTTATAAAAGATTGGCCATAAATAACTACATTGAGGGATGAAATCAGGAATAAAGGCTCAAGAGAGATTAAGTGTTTACTGAGGGGAATAAAATACATCTGCTGGTGTTAGAATTTGATATCATATGATGAAATGGGGGGGGGGGCTCTGTTTGGATATTCCTGGGTGCACTAATCATCAAATGGGGTTTGTTTATATCCATATAGAAAAATGACGCTACTTCCTAGTTTAATAAATTAAATAAATACACAGCGTGTACTTGAGACTACATGTTGTGTCCATACAAATTATGGTCAGAAAATTACATGGCCCTGTACCAGGATTATATGGTGTGTCTTCTTATATACATGGAATGTACCTATAAGTACCTGACAAGTAGTTCCCAGTCACATTGTGTAATAGGCATACTACAAGCCCCTCAGTCTCTTTTCTCCCATTTTATTAAGTATAAATTGAAAATGAAATATCCTTATCTCATGGAAGAACCTGGTTCATACAAATTTTCCTACTGAAATAAAATGTTCACTGAATTTCCCATCCAAGGGTGGTGATGGAACATCAGGGAATTACTCTAGCCATTGTGATCGTATGACGATCTCCCTCTCACAAGTCTCATCTTGCACTTGGTTGTGTTGTCGTAGAACCTATTCTAATGGAAAAAACCGTCCATGTAAACCCATTATTCTATGATCCACAATACGAATGGGATGCTTTTCAAATGACGTATCTTCCTACAACTCTGATTCCTCAGGTTGAAAGGTTTTCCATGGGTAAAAAAAGTAACATCACAACATATAAATAGGGAAGACATCATTAATATCCTTGTGCTTTTGAGGTAATGGAAATTGATAGGCAATTGGCTCGACCATCTCTATATTCTCAAATGGATAGATGTATCTCAGAGAAAGTTAACCCAACCTCCTGATCCTCTTATGTCCCTACCTCGGTGTGACACTTAGGAAAACTCTATCCAAGACCTCAAACTGTAGTGGCCGTCTATAACAATAAAAAAGGATTTTTTATGAGGCTTTTTAGTATTCATCCACTACCAAATCAAATAATCATACTTAGTGGTCTCCTTAACAAGATGAGGTTCCAACATCACTACATCTTCTACCTCGATCCAGCATAAAGGTGATCGACATGGCCTACTATAAAAATTCTCATATATAATCATATAAATAGTATCTTGGAAGCTATTTTTTGTAGGATAACTCAACATGGGGTATTTTTGTCTACCAGAAACCCTATAAATCCAGGATACATCCCAAAGATTGTCTTCCAGCACCTGAATTGTGTGATCTAGCTAGCCTTCTCTCTGGGGATGGTAACATGTTCTCAAAATCACATGTGTATTCAAAGCCATCTATATACCTTTCCAAAAAACTAAGTAAAATAGTTGTTGCTATCTGAAATGATATACGGAGGATCCTCATATAGTCGTACAATCTCCAAGATATAAAATAACAAGGTTCAATATTCCATCATGTGACACCCTAAAAGTTAGAGTACGGTATTTGGTATATATATACTTAAAGAGAAATCATAAGTCATGATACAATGTAACTCGTACTCGTATGACTCTCCTCATCCAGTATCAGGCTCTATTTTGACCTTGAATACAGTAGATCTAAAAAATAGTTATAAATGAATGACCATTAATAACTAGATCAAGAGAATAAATCATGAATAAAGTCTCCAGAGTAATCGATAGTTTACTGAGGGGAATCCATCGTGTCTGATGGTTTTTGAATTGGATATCATATGAAGAAACGAGGGGGAACTCCGTTCAGATTTTCATGGGTGCACTACTCATAAAATGGGGTTTTTTCTATCCATCAAGTAAAATGATGCTACATCATGGTTTAATAAATTAAAAAAATTACACATTGTGTACTTGAGACTACATTTCATGTCCATACAAATTATGGTCATAACATTACATGGTCATGTACTAGGATTATATGGTGTGTCTCCTTATATACACGGCATGTACCTATAAGTACATGGCTTGTAGTTCCCAGTCACGATGTGTAACAGGCCGACAACAAGCCCCTCAACCTATTCTATCACATTTACATAAGTATAAACTAAAATGGAAATATCCATACCTCATTCAAGAACTTTGTTAATACAAATTTCCCCACTTAATGTTTTCCCTGAATATCCCATATAAGGGTTGTGAAGGAACATTAAAGAATAACTCTAGCCATTGCGATAATACGGCGGCCTCCCTCTCCCGATCTTATCTTGTACTTTCCCATGTTTTTGTAGGACCTCTACCAATAGAACAAACCATACATGTAGAACCTTCGTTCTAGGATCCATAATAAGAATGGGATGCTCCTCAAATGACGTATCTTCCTATAACTCCAAATCCTCAGGTTAAAAGGTGTGACATGGTTCAATAACGTAATGTTGCAACCAAGAAATATGGAATACATCATTAATATCCATGTACATCTATGGTAATGGAAATCGATAGGCAATTGGCTCGACCCTCTCTAGAATATTACATGGATCGATGTATCTCAGATAAATATAACCATGTCTCCGGATCCTCTTGTGTCCCAACCTCGGTGCGACACATTAGAAAACTCTATCCCTGACCTCAAACAACAAAGGTCATGTATGATAATTGACATAGTATTTTTGATGAGTTTGTGTTGTATTCATCCACATTCGAATAAACTAACCATACTTAGTGGTCTCTTGGACAAGATGAGGTCCCAACATCACTCCCTGTTCTACCTCCATCCAACACAGTGGTGATCTACATAACCTATCCTACAATGTATCTTATTGAGTTATATGAATACTATCATGGAATCTAATTTTGTAGGATAACTCAACACGGGGTATGTTTGTTTACCATAAACCCTCAAGATCCAAGATGCATGCCCAAAGCATGTCCACCAGCACATGAATTGTCTGATATAACTATTAATTTGTCTGGGGATAGTACCTAGTTCTCAAAAGCAACTGTGTATTCAAATCCATATCTATACCTTTCCAAAAATGAGAATTA
This sequence comes from Viscum album, assembly GCA_963277665.1. Lineage (NCBI taxonomy): Eukaryota > Viridiplantae > Streptophyta > Magnoliopsida > Santalales > Viscaceae > Viscum > Viscum album. The sequence continues at coordinate 1,677,082,922 of OY728143.1, read as the reverse complement.
AAATTGTTGTCCCTATCTAAAGTGATATAATTAGGAAACCCATGCAGTCATACAATCTCCCGGGTGGACTACCTCCCATGTTCATCAAAATTGAAGGTTTCCATGATCGGAAGAAAACATGAAAAGTTTGTAATCCTGTCAACCACAACACATATTTTATCATTACCTTGGGGAGACCTTGGTAAAATTTTCATGAAATACATCGCGAAATCATTCTATTTCCATTCAAGAATTGGTCGTTGCTGCAAAACTCCTTCTAGTATTTAGTCTTTCGCCTTCACCTATAGACAGGTGGAAAATCTCATGAAAAACCTAGCTACATCTCCCTTCATACCTATCCACTAGTACTGATGATGAAAATCTTGATACCTCTTGGTGACACCATGATGCACTTCCAAAACTAAATCATTAAAATCCTGCATCAAATCATCGTTCATGTATATCGAAACCCATACACAACACTATAAAGGGGTTTATCTGACCTATGGGATTCAAATATTTTCACATCTATGCCCATATTTGATATCCTAGGTCCTTGTGTTTTTACTTATAATGATGTTATGAATCTTGATGCATCGTTATGGTTTAGAATGGAAGGTGTGCGACAATGAAAGGAGTGTTCCCTTGAAATTGGTGTGTGTCACTTTGTTTGGGAAACCTATGACATAGAAATGTAGGGAATTAATGTCATAATCAGAATGAACTGGTTAGTCTCATTTCCATCTTTTCTCGATTGTTATCATAATGGGGTGAGTTTTACATCACCAAAGGCCCCAGATTCTGGATGTCACATGGCCTAAAGCTCACTTCCCCAAACACCAGAGGCTACCGACTAGCAGCGAGAGCCTAGGGTCTGATAGTTGGGAAACTCCTCCCTCATTGGAAGAGTGTAACAGAGGGGAATAATAATATACCGTAGTAAAAGTATTAAACTACAAAAAACTGAAATAAATAGCAGATTAATAATAAGATAAATAACTAAGAAACATTTAATACAAAAAACGATGCATCATGTCACCTGATCTAGAATGAATCCAAACAATTAAACCCAAGTAATACACAATATGTATCTCAAAAAATAATAGAAACAAAAGGAGACTGGGAAGCATCACAATCCTTAGTCCGGTCCAATTCTCTCTGACTCTTAAGAAGTACATCAAGTACCCATAGCAGGGAACTTTAGTTGATCAATACCGGCAATCAGATAATATGTTTGGGACCAAAATCCTGAACTATATAGGGTTTGATACTACATCGTAGTAGGAAACTACCAATGGCTTGTTCCAATCTATCAATATATATATATATAATATAAATTTTACTATAGTGAAAGATATAAACTATGAGTACTCAAAAACAATCACAACAGATGTCATGGAAAACAATGTAAATAGGTATATGTGAAGACTAAATCCAAGAATGTGCATTGTCTTGGTAGACATGTCATAAGTCATCCATTTCATTATTCAAGTAATGTGAATTATATAATGTCTCAAGGTTTGACCTAGGATCGATGACCCCCCATTTAAAATTAACCATCTACTCATTACATAATAATCATTTAATCATTTTCCAATAGAGTCCAGCCTTGGTATACCTTATTGGATCCTAGGTTCACTCATAATTTATAAAAAGACTCAATGAGACTGAACATCATATATTTGTCTCTCTCATTGAAACTGTATAATTAACCTCTTGATCCCATCAACAATATTTTAACTAAGATAATGTTTAACCCAAGGTATATATTGTGAAATTAGCCACATGGGCCCAACCCTGTCTTTTAACCATGTTTGTGGCTCACCCATCGCTAATTATCTCATTTTATCATTTTATTAAATCAAACATTCCATCTAAAAAAACACATGTGAATTAATCTATCACAAGGATTTAACATAATCAACTCATGTGGGATCAATTTATGTAATAACCAACAAATGTAAATTAAACTATTACATGGTTAAATAAGGATAACTCATACAAAAGAATATATAACAAGTATATTATGTCATTTAAACATTTAAAAGGCATAAAATAACAGATATCTCATGTGGAAAATTCATATAATTATAAATTCATTTTCAAAAATCCAAGAATGGGGATTTAGTTCAAGCCTCCTATGTATTATCGGCCAAACAACTATCTACGGAAAACACACCCATGTGGTGGCCCTAAATCAAGGTTCACAACCCTAAACATGACTTCAAATTATCTAATTAATTTCATAACCATAAAAAGACAATAAAAATGATTATTATTTAATCAAGAGATGCCCTAAATTTGGGTGCATGGAACTCCAACATATATAAACATCATGACAGTTCACAAAAGAATGAGACCACCTAACTCATATGCATATGACTCTCTTCATCCAGCGTCAGTATCAAATTTGACCTAGAACTATGTTAATCTAAAAAATAGGTATAAACCCTCGACCATAAATAAGTAGTTTGGGATAATAATTCATTAGTAATGTCTCAATAAGAATTGATAACTTACTATGGGGAATACAACGTATTCGAGAGTATTCATATCAGATATTGAACAATGAAATGGGAATAAAAATACTAATCGTATTTTCATGGGCATGCCTCTCATCGAAGTGGGTTCGTTTCTGTCCATCTAGAAAAATGATGCTACATCCGGATTTAATCAATTAAAAATAGTACACTAGGTATATTTGAGACTATACATTGTGTCCGTAAAAATTATGGAAATACCATTATGTGGTTGTGCACTTGGAATACATGGTGCATGCCTATATGTATAGGGTGTTTAGTTCCTAGTCACGTCATGTAATATGCCTTCAGCCTGCCCCTCAACCTCTTTTCTGTCATTTTCTTAAGTATAAACTGAAAATGTAAATTTCCATACCTCATGGAATAATTGGGTTCTTAAAACTTTCCGCACATCATAAAAACATCCAAACACATAACCACTAATCATTGAGTATTCCATCATATATAGTCTAATATTTTCTAGATGGTGGTGATGGACCATCGACCATGATAATATATAGTAAATAGTAATAATAAAAAACCATGGCCTTCAAAATTAGAAACAATTTAATACTAAAATCATTTAATTGAAGAGTGATCATAATTTATTAATGTTCATAAACTCGAACCCTACAAATCGTCTTCCTTACCTTCCATGTCCACTAACAAATTTACTCCTAATTGCATAGGGTAACAAAGAATAATGGGGAAGGATAAAAGAATTAAAAATATAATCAAAACATAAAATAATACTAAAAAATAAGCAATAATAGTCACAAGTTCTTCTGTAAATAATGTGCAAGAATAACTAATAACTTGAACAACTTCAACTTATGTTCATCTAGTTGAGTCATGACTTCCTTCTACCGTGGTGTGGTCAAACATTTTAGATCCTCACAAATTTTAAGTTTCAATAATTCTTTTTCCCTCAAATCATCTCTCCTCTATGATCCCTATATTTCCATGAAATCGTTATCTTCCCTTATTATTTCTTATCAAAATATTATGCATATTATTATAAGCATTGGAAACATTTAATAGGTACATGAATAATGGAATGAAATCCCAAATCTATCAAAGGCTAGTTATTTCTTCAATTTGTTTAGTCTGGTGATTGGTAACAAAGTCACATGGCCCCTCATGGTCTTAGGATTATAATTCATATGATGGGAAAGTATAATGATTAAAGTCACATGATTAAGGTTAATGTTTTATGATGTGGTGAAATTTTTATTATCTGACTTATGAATTATTGTGATGGATAAAAATAAAAATCATCATCCATTGAAGAAATACAATCTAAACTGTTTCAATAGAGTAAAAATAATTACTATTTATACATTTAAACTCATACAATTCCACTAAATTGCCAATTTAATACATAAAGACATATAAATAGTAAAATTATAATAGTATTTACCCAATCATACCAAAATTGGTTAAAAATAAAAATGATTAAATTTTAAATCCCATTAAAATTTTATAAACAAATCATGGTATGGCTTCACAAATAAATTTAATGTTGAATAATGATACATGAATTTAAGAGTAAACCTTTTTAATAATTTAATACCATGTTATTCAAAAACCATGTAATGTATTATTTAAAAGGATGTTAATCAAACTTATGGGACTAAAATTGGTTACATTCAAGACAAAAGGCATGAAATTATTCCCATTGGATAGGTATATCACATTTTATATGATATTTAACAAGCATGATGGTTATTAATGAAAGAATGGGTATTACTATCCTTTTTATAATACTTTTTTGTCTTTCACTTTTTTTATAAGGAGATTCACCATGTATCCTATATTTATAATTTTATCAAATCTGTAATTAGTGAAAATATAAATTTTAGAATTATTGAAATAATATTAATCAATATAAAAATATTATAATTCTTGCAGGTCCACTTGAAACCTGATTTATTCAGGAATGTCCTCTAGAAATTTGAGGTAAATATGTGAATATATTATATCATCATTATCCTTCAAGGAAATATATGTTTTTCCAAATATATTTAGATAATATACTGGGAGAAAATTCTCAATTTATTTTCAATAAATTAGTTAAAATTTGTTCAAGAAAATATTCCCCACAAGTATTGGCTCAATAAAAATTTCATTTCCAATTATTAGTTTCACATTGAGTTGGGTTTACATTGATTAAGGTAGGTAGTAAATAAGAATAACCATTTAATTAAATTACAAAACATAAGTTGTATCTTATTCCAAAGAAATATATCTCTAGAATGGTGATTATTTTTGTTCTATATATATAGTGGAATTAATTATCAATTCACTGCATATAAAATCAGACCAAAATCTATCCAAATCACTCTGATCTCCCCCATGTGAATTATATGGCGTGTATTATTCAAGAACATATTCTAAAAATGGATGAGTCAGGTTGGATGATATACTTTCTTGTTTCTTAATCCCAACACCCATTGTTTCCTCAATTATTAATATTAGTTGGACATGATTACTTCTTTGTCAACTTGTTTCTATATCTCGAACAGAAAAATATAGATTTTGTTGATGGATGTGAGAAGAATCATTATTTACATGATCACTTCTACAAGTGATTTCAAATTTTCTCCACATGATTCCATAAAGACACTACCCTATCAAAAAATTAATTTTTTCAATAGTGAAATTATAAGAAAAATAAAAATGATAGTAAATATTTTAAATAAAAAAATAAAGACATATAATAATATACTTTTATTATGTTTTTAATTCTAATAAATTATTTGTGTATTTTTATTTGATGAAAGTATTTTGTAATGTATATTATAATTCTGAGAAACAATTTGATAATAATTTATGGAGCCATGTCATATAATCCAAAAAAATATTTAATCTCTATATAATTCATTATAGTATCCCACAAGATTTTTTCTTTAGATAGTTGCATGATATGTTCAAAACTATCACTTTTGTTAATTTTCTTGTTTTTTGAAAAGTCAAATAAAATTATAGATTCTAAAAGGTTAAATGAAATAAATATAAAACTAAATTACATTACATAATAAAAAATAATAAATTAATTTAAGAAAAAAAGTATAATTAATTCAAAATAATTGTGATATTTTATTTAAGAATAGCAGCTATGAGAAAGTTTAAACTTTTTTAAATATCCTTCTTCATTTTAAATAAGTTTTTCAAACTTTATATTTTAAATTTACAATTCAATACAACATAATTTAAAGTTCAATATAATTGAAAATAATATAATAACCCAAAAATGAGTACTTTACATTCTAATAGGAGATTAAATTATTTGAATACCTATAATAAATTAAAAACAATTTAAATCATTATATTCTTAAAAAATACCTTTCATACGAAATTTTAATCATGTTTTTTATTAAATTACATTATAAATTAGAAAAAAAATAATAAAATGTAAAATAAAGAGTATTCTAGAATTAAATAACCAATTTTTATTCAAGAACACTTATTCGATGAAAAAAAATTTAAGGATATAAGTAATGATGTTTAAGTCTCAAAATTGGTTATTCGAGAGTCTTCTCTACTCACAGCCACCAACGAAGTTTAGATAGATGTGACTAGACATGAATGAAAATCCACCCTTTCTACATTTTATCTAGGTCTACGAGTATGATACTTTACTTTTTATGTTATCAAACACCCTCCTTATCTTCTTAAAATTAGATACCTCTTGAATAGAAGTGGCGGTACATATTTATAGGCAAGGGAGGTGGTAATATATTCCTATAATCTTTTCCGTTGAATGTTTATGCATGTTTGGTACATTGAATTTATAAATTTAAAAATGGTATCTTTTAATTTTTTTCCTCTTATGCTATTGATATTCTCATAATATTTCATCATCCTTACACTTGTGTAGGAAAATTTCTGGACGTATTACTAAATAATTATTTTTTGTTTTGGTAGTTGCTTCATCGTTCCATTATCTAGATTCTCAGGAATTTATGGCCATGAAAATGGATGAATCTCAAAAAATAATTATCAATGAAAATTTTCCCGTAAATATTTTCTATCTCTATAAAATAATTATTCTCTTTTTGAATATATATTTAATGGATATGTTTCCAAAATTGAAATGCCAACATACTATGGAAAAATTAATATACCCCACATGTATTTTTTATTTGGGCCTCCATTAGTTGGATTTAGAGTTTGGTCTAGCAGAATAAAATAAATTAAAATAACAATGATATCCTAAAATTTTAATTTTCCCACATAGATAAATTTAATTTATGATATAAAAATAACATTAAACTGATTTCTTTCTATAGAAATATTTAAAATAGTACATTGTTTATTATTGAATTTATTTTTATATATTGAATTAAAATTAGTATTTATTGTAAAAAACAATCAAATTATGTTTTTAATTTTCATAATAATTTTATAATAGAATAAAAACAAATAAAAACAAATAATCAATCCATTTTCATAAGAAATATCAAAATATTACTAAAACATAAAAATGTGATAAATACCTTTAATATATAAAAACTAAGACATTATATAATTGAATTCAAGGACCATATATATTATAATATGTTCTTAATTAAATAAAGTTAAACCTAAAATTGTTAAAAGTGGTTGATAAATATTAATAGGAACTTCCCCTAATGATGTGTTCAATTGTTTGATACATCATGGATAATATGTACAACCATATAAAGAAATTTCCCACCTACTGTTTATCCCGCCATATTGAACATGTTGGTTCTCACTCAGTTGTGTGATTTACAGAGTAAAGGATTGAATATACTAATTAACATTATGATGAATATTTTAGGATTTATTTGTATATAAAATCCATGGAACGTTTTCTATTCCCATTATTGGTAATATATTATTATTTTAGTTTGAAAAAAATTATAACCTCCTTGGCATTGGTATATTTCCATTATATTAAAAAAATGCTTTTAATATGAAGGAAACGAATGTTAGTTTTTTTATATGGGGCTTGATCAACAATATATCCCACCTGCTCTATTAAACTATGTTCCAAATGAGGTGTACATTCTATATTATCCCGTACAATTACATGGGATGGACTTTATCATACATGTTTCTTAAAATTTGAATTTGCATGATAACATCCGAATAAAAAAAAAACTCCAAGTATCAATAGAATTGTGTTTGTGTTTATGAACTACATATCGATCATATTTGGTATGATCTTCATTTTATGGTGGGAGAACAATTTTGATATCAAAATTGCCTCATACAACCTGAAATAATATAACTCTCTCTCAAATTCCCCATAGATTTGGAAGACTGAATCACTCCACACCAAGATTGTCTTAATGAAACCCCTTAATCCGAGATCTAGGTGAGAATTTCTACCTTATTGATGTTCTGTTATAGATTTCAAAAACATGGATTCCGAGTTGTGTATTTATTTTTCTAGATCATTGTGTTTCTCAAAAAAATTTAATGAAATATACCAATTTTTATACTGAACTCCAACACAAAAAAACATTGTTTAAGTGTCTTATTGATGACTCAATTTATATTGTAAAATTGTAGTTTTAGTTAAACTAGGTAATTAGTTGGATGCAACTAGACCTAAGGATGGGTGTGTCACTTAGGAACATGAATACATTAAGAGTAATCCTTTCTGATGATATATATCATCTCAGTAATTCTCTAATCATGTTTGATAAAATTCTACACATTATGTGTATTAGTGGCAATTTGCCAATGTCATCCCGATTAGCCATTATTATCCACCTCATAGTAAAATATTGATCAAATAATCATATCTTAATTTCTATTATTATATGAACCAAAACATATAAAAGATTATCAAATATGAAAAATGGCTTTTCATGGAAACAATTTATGAAAATTATTTTAAAATAATAGATTTTCTCGTAAACATCATGTGTAGGGTACCTCAAACAAGATATATACAACCATAGATTTTCCCCATAAACACTCCAATATGTCCTTATTGATTAAAGGATCCCATGAATATTATATTTAATTTCATTTATAAAGTGTAGTGAATATTAAAAAATTCTATTTATAGGGAAAGAGAGGAGATTTATTATCTTTTACTAATGTGGTTGTGTACCTCCCTTGTCACCATATATTTAGGAGAAATAGTAAACTCTTTCTAATCCATTATACAGTTATCAATAAAATCATTGAAAAATGTATTTTACAATAATTATTTAGTCCTTCTGTCCGAAAATATATCAAAATCTATGGGGGTTTTAACAAATGATAAATTTATTGACATTTTTTTCTCAGGGTTATCAAGAATTTTGGGATGTTTTCAAGGAAAATATTTCAATTTATCATATGAAATATGTGTGACCATGAATAAATTATACATCGATATAGAAATGAGGTCACGGTCTATCCTTTCACAATTAAATAATATAATAGATTTATAGTCATTGTGTTTTTTGGAAATCATATTTTGGTTATATCCAAAGAATATGATGAAACTACTTTCACATTGACCATATGTGTAGAACCTTGTTTAGTGTGAGATCACTGAGTGGGTGAGGGGGTTGAATCTATGATCCCCTTATTTTTTTTAAATGTCCCTTATTGTTTCAAACTATGTGGATAGTAAAATCCTAGATCTACTCTTTTTTCATCACTTAACCTTTCCTAAAATGATTTTTTAACTTAATGGAACATAACACAAGTCATTACAAGGTTTAATATAATGACCTACTCATTTTTATGTTGGTTATTTTCTCTAACCCAAATTCTCCATTATAAATATAATAAAATACAGTGGTCTATACCAACTCACATAGTATCTTAACTCTAGAATCCATAGAGGGGTATCATTAATTTTTCTCAAAAAGTGTTTAAAAGCACCACAATATCCTTCCCACACATAAACTAAAAAATAGGATCATTATAAGGCATCACATAGTGTTACTAGAAAAAACATAGGCATTTCCCTTCAAAATCATCACACGTGGATCCTTATACTGTCACACAAAACCTTCTCCTTTCATTAACGATTGGTCCACTATAGTATTATCTTTTAATCTTCTTTAATGATATTGTTGTAACGTAATTTTTTACCTATTCAGTCACCTTCACATTTTGGGATTATTTCTCAATTATTCTGATATTATATGCATATTTAATTTCCTCAGTGTAATAATTCTCAGGTTGTTCTTCTATCTTCTTCAGATTTTGATGTCCCAAACATAGTGGTTTGGTTCAAATATTAGATTCTGTTTATTGAATTTCTTTTTCATGTAGTCCTCTCTCATAATGAATGAATGAAACAATGAAGACCCTTCTCAACAAAAGACCTAATCACATTAAATTTTTTATTTTACTATTTTTGTTCTATTTAGGTATATTGTGTTTTAGTTTTTTAGAAGTGTGTTTTTCCCATGTGAGTCTATGCATGCACTATCAACATTATTCCTTCAATATTCACATCAAACCTCACCTAAACCTTGTGCATTATTGTCCTCACAAGAATGTGAATTCCAGGAAAATATTTCATTCATGTTTATGATAACTTTTATTCTAAACACAAAAATATCATGCACATTTTAGGAAAACTCAAGATTTTGTTTCTTTTTGTGTCAATATATGAAGTATATCATAGATTTCCCACAAACTAGGTAGATAGTGCATAATTATATAACATAATTATGAATTTATTCATGGAAAAATATCATATTGAAGATATTCAAGCACGATAAATGGAATTTGAATTCCTATCGGATTTTTCATCACAACATGATATTCCTATTCCGAACCTCTTCATGAAACAATTGGTTTTTTGGTCATCTATTTCCATTAAAAAAATAGAACCTTCAAATGATAAACATGAATGTAAATTCCATGAAAATAATTCATGAATGTTTAGGATATTTTTTCCTTTAATTAAAGTATATCACACATATTTTAGCACAACTCAACCCTCTATTTCTTTTTGTGTCATTATATGTAGTATCTCACAGATTTCCAGCAAACTCCGATGACAATACAAAATTATATCACACAATCCTAATTGTATTCCTGGAAAAAGTTTTATTGAAGATATTTGAGTGTGTTAAATAAGAAATTTAATGCATGTGAGAATTCTTCTTCTCAAAAGGATATTCCTATATAAATAATCTTCAAGAAACAATAGGTTTTTTTAGTGATTTTATTTCATTAAAAAAAGAGAACCTTCAGATGATAAATTGTGGTGTATCCTACCGAATGAGTTTCAATATTTATAGGGTAGCCTCAACACTTTAGATATGATAAACATGTCATGTCAATTATTCTATGAAATAAGTTATTCTGTGTCATGAATAAATCCTTGAATATCAATGTATTTTTATCATTATGTGAACTACATAACATAAAAAATAAACCTTCCTTTTCTGATGAGACTTCATGTCTTCATCTCATGATTAGTAACTCAAGTTATTGTGATGAAGACTGCATGCCATGTAATTTAAAAAATATTAGTACTTCCACTCACATGATTAAATTTTATCATGTAATTTTAATTTATAAAAATAGTACTCTTTAAATACCTTTATGCATTCAAGAATAATATTGGATATATGATGGTTCATAATTTCATCACCTCATATTCAGATCCTCAAAAGGCGTATGTTATTCCCATGATTGATTAATGGTGGTCTAAAAATCTTCTTCGCAAATAGAATCCTTCCAATGCTGGTTAAGGAAGAAGTCACCTGTTTGATTTGACTATGTTCATTCATAACATGTCCATGTATTTTTAATGTAATAGGAATACTATAGCACTTTCCATGTCCTCGATCAAAGCTCACTATATCTGTTGTGTGACCAATAAATAATCTTATAACAAAAGCACTTTAATCTGGCAGCATGGATCGACACTTGTAGCGCTTTAAAAACACACCTCAATGGTTATACATCACCTACACTAGCCTAGGGGCCCACTCAACCCATGCAGATATGTGATATCTAATGTGTCCTAGTGATCTTGATCCTGGACCACTCTCCTACAACCAAACAGGATTTCCTATATATATGTCTTGTTAATGTTTGATCAATTCTCCCATAATTCATCGGTCAAGCAGGCATACCTAGAATGTGTTTTCAGCCCTCTTTATTAAGTAAGGAAACCAAAATATTATCCAATATCTCATACTAACCACCAAATTACAACTAATAGTCTTCAATAAAAATATAAAAAAATTATTTATATTTTTTATTCCCTTCAGTAAATCCTCATAAAATAATAAAAATATTTTATGGCCTTTCTAAAACTAATCATCTGAGTAATTTCTTTTTGTGGGGATCCTCACTTCTCTAATCATTTATTTAAACAATGATTTAGAATTTATATAACTACTTGACATGTAAACAAGTGTAAAAATCATTATGAATTATAAACATTTTTAATTCATTCTAAAATATCCAATGTGTCACACATTATTGAAATCTAATTAAAATCAATATTTATTAGTTTCTACAATCACCCCTACTAATTTGTTTCTAATACCCTTAATGATTCACTAATCCAATATGTGAACCCTCTTCATTTTCTTAAACAACTTATTGAATATAAAAATGGTTTATTTAGGTGTTATCATCTCAACTCCCCACTATTTCTTCAAACATTTCAAAAATCTATCTCTTTTAATAATAGAACAACATCTATTTATAAAGAAATTATCCATTATTCAATCAAATCTATGTCTATATGGGCTAACCTGGTCAAGAAAATAATAGTGATGTTACCAAATATTCAAATTTGACAAAAAATAATATTTATATGTTATACCATCCTCCATTTGATTAAAATTATTTATTTATGGGGATATATGTGAAAATTTATTAGGTGGTATTATGGAAACATATTAAGAAACCCATCAAAACATTTTAGGTTTATAACGAATTACTCTTCTTTCATTTCATCTTTCTCAGGATCCATCACTACCCCATCAGATGTAGTATGACATTATCAATGAATAAATTCAAGTGTGATGATAATATCATAGCTTAATTATAGCACCCCTTAATGGGATTAAATCCATTCATCATGATGGATATAGGTGTTCTCTATAATGAGAAACTCCAATCCTTCAATTCCTTGCATTCCGGTTCACATAAAAATAATAATGGAATATGGACATACCTAAATTTTTTTTATAATATACATTTAGACTAAGAGTCTCCTCTCAATATAGACTTCTTATTATTCTTAAAATATATCATAGAATTTTTTATTAAATTTTTTAGTAGTGGAAACTTATAATATGAACAAAAAATTTACTCTTTAGTATCAGAAGAATTAATTTATGCTTGAAACCTCTTCTTCAAAATCTATTCATCAAATTGTTGTATTTTCATACATTGTTTTAAAAAAATTATTCTTTATTCACACATAATAATTTCCATGTAATAATTTTTAGATGATTTTTCGTAAAATTTATCTTCATATGCTATCAACACATTCAATCTTTTAGATTTGGTATTCTTATGATGTTTCATTATTTTTTATTCTCAACTTGTTGTTTACTGACTATATCATTATTCACATTCTGAATTCACTTTTTATTTACATTGTGTTGAATTTCAATTACTACTACAAGTCTTAATTTTTTGTATCAGTTTCCTTTTTGACCATAACTACCACATTTTTTATTCAAGGGCTCATATTTTTTTATTTGTTAATAGTTTAGATGATTTGTTTTTTGTGTCATCTATTTCTGATAATCTGGTCTTACCTATTTTGAATAGATCCCCTGGATTCATTATTATTAAATGGCAGTTAAATGTTATACCATAATAAATATTTTTTATATTCAAACACTCCACAACCCCAATAGTATCCTCTGAAAATGATATTCCAACATAATAATAGTTATGTTCTAATGATTTTAGTTTTTTTCTTTTTACATAATATTGTGGTTTCTATATGGGAGGAAACCTTCAATGTGAATTAGTACACTATTCCATTTTTAGAATAGGTTTAATCATTTTTTTCTTTTTTTCTAGACAGATTCACTTTTGTCTTTTAGACCTCTACTATTAGAAATAATAACAGTATGATGAGATTCATTAGATATAAAATCAACCATGTTTTGTGGACCCTTCTTCTCTGCAACTTGATAATACTCACCCTTAATATCAACTATATTTATAAAATATTAATTAATTTTATTCAACTCAATTTGATATGAAAGAAACAAATTTGTGTCTTAGGAAATCATTCCTCTTTCTCATAAAGTCATTAAACAATATCATTCATCATCATTTCATGTACAACTATCTTTAACTTAGATTTTTTATTCTGTTTAATGAATGCAGTTTCCTTACTACTGATTTCCTCACTTCTTGGTTAATTTACTTCAAAAATATTTACTTTACATTCTAGATCAGATAAATTATTCATATATGCACTTATCCCATTATGATTATTTTCTTCATTATTGAAATGATCTTCATTATCTTTTTTCATTTTTCATTTTTCCTTCTTGAGTTTCACATGATTTATGAAACTAGATTCATAATAATTTTTTATGAATCATTATAAATAAGTTATATCTTCAAATATTACTCCTTCTAATATTTCATTAGCTATTTTAGATTTTCCAATAAAACAAAAATAGTTTCAAGATGTTCATTTATCTTCTACCCCACTATTTAAGATGAATATTCATCAGTTCCATTACTCATCATTTTATTATATTAATCATTAAAATCATTTTTATCTTATCATAATAATTTGTTTTTATATTTCAGATATCTTCAGTTGAATGGTCCTTCATTCTCATCAAAACCATTGACAATAGATTTCTTGTATGGAGATTCATCTGAAAAATGTCAAAATTCATAATAGTTTAAGCACATTAGTGTATTGTTTCCTTTTAAAATTTATCCCATATTATATTACCCTATAAAATAGTTCATCATTTTAAAATAGTCTCATTCATCTAACTCGTCCTTAGAATGACTTGATTATGGTTCTTCTTCAACTCTAGTTTTACCTTTTTCCAAGACCTCAAAGGTCATCTCATATTTTTGTTTCTTTCTGAATGCTAGTATTTTTTTCATTTCATTCTCAATAAGAATATTATGAAGTTCATCCAATGATATATCATATTAATCATATAGTATAGAATCCTTTGGGGAAAAAATTATCTGCAATGTATCTCATCATCATCTTCTTAATGGTTGATTCATCCAACATCTCTCCAAATATAACTTCCCTGATTGAGGATTCAATACATAGATTCCATAAATCGGGTCGCCACATGATGTCAAGGGAGCCTCCCAATATTCCAGAGGATTCCAACTTGTTGTGAGCATCTAAAAGTCACATGGGGAGATTATACCATCATTACTAGAGTAACCCATAGTAAAAAATAGATAAAATAGATGAAGAGACATAGAATAACCAATGAACATGCGTAAATAACCATTTTCCATAGCTGGTTACAAACCACAACAAATAGTAAATATGTCATGTCATGTTATTGTTCCAAGTAAACAAAACCCAAATACAAGAAAAAAATAGAATACTAAAGATAGGTCATCAAGTCCAAAACCTCATCTATGTACCTATCAAGCTTGAATCAACACCCAATCATAAGGCGCTTTCCCATTTCCTGACCTCGAAGCATGAAGTATTATTAGGTACCCTAAACTACCTGACCATGTTGTGAGTACAACTCTATCGGCCACCACTAATGGTTTCTCAAAAATATCCTTATTAAATATATAGTGAATCAAATTCATTTATAAATTAAATGTCAATAAGAGACAGTTCAGGCCACTGGTTGATAATCATTACTTAATAGATATTAACCATAGTACCAAATTCATTATGTACAACTTCATCATTACATAGTTCATCATCAACATGTAATTATTGGGTTATAAATATGCATCAACTAGACATGGGTATAAAGAATTCAACAACTATTCATAAGAGAATAATCAAAATCCTTGTCTCAATAGGGGTAACAATACACAATAAACACATTATCCATGCCTCAAAACCTCAGTATCAGTGGAATGAATCTGTTATGGTAATGGAGCTTCATCCCCTTCCATAACTAGTGATTAATGGGTGTAATTTGGAGAATCATTCTAACTCAACCATTGGTAGGATTCTAGGTCCTTTATCCCACACCCTGATCCATGTTAATATTCTAATATTTCCATTCACCACACATATCATGGTGGGATTAGTGCATCCGTCCAAACCAAACCTATGGGAGGAGCATCAGTTCATGAACCCACCCCACTCATACCATATAACAACCAAACACAACCAATATAAAAATAATAATTTCCCATCAAAATCAACATGAAAATTAATATAATTCCATAATACATTCACTCATTTTCCAATCACATTTTATCGAAATTTAGCCCACTTATCATTCTCATGCCTTATACCATTAAGTATATTCATCATTCCCATACATTAGACAATATTCACCAATAACCATAAGTTATCCCACTTGATCTATTTTTAATTTCATATGAATTTTCCCACTTATTCATTTCAAGTACAATTCTAATTTCATATATAACAACAACTTATTACATTAAACCTATTAGGTATACCCCATAAATCTCATTCACTAACCCATTAAACATATTCACCAATTCCATTTTCACATCACATTTAATATATTTTCTATTTTCTCAAGCCATTACCCATTAAAAAATTCATAATTTTATATGCACACGTCCTCCTAGTCTTTTCTAATAAAATTCATTAAGTATTCAACATAATATCATATAACCTAGTTTCCCCATTTTCATGTCATTCCAACCAACCCATTATTCCATTATAAAAAATGGAATTACTATCAATAATAAAATTTCAATTACACAAGACATTTTCAACATGTTCAATATGATATCTACATTATCACAAATTAACCATACACTTAACAATTCTAATTTCCTGATTTGGGAATATCATCACACCCCATGGGTGGCCCCGAATCATTCAAATCATAATCAATGCATACCATTTAGATCATAAGGGGTATAAATTATTAATAAAGAAACCATTTTACCCAATATTACTCAAGTTAATAAATTCACGACAAGATAGAAGCAGGATCTCAACACATCTGCACAAATATATAACAAAACTATGGGATATAACTGGTAGAAAACTTAACTCAAATCTGAAGATAATGGTATTCTCAATCATATACTTAGATATGGAATAAAAAAATATTTAAGATATAACTTAGGATACACTATAAAAGATGTTTTTTAGATATTTAAAAGAAGATATCCCAAGATACCGACCCTAGTCTGAAAAACAGAATAAGGGAGGAGATTACACTTACCCATGACTTCGTTCTACAACCATCATCCCTCCAAACAAACTAGAGGTAAATGAGAATCTCCCTTTTAATCCCTTGAGAGCTCTATATTGTCACTGGTAATTAAAGGGAGAGAATGGAAGGAACAATCAAGTATAAAACTAAAATACTTTAATGGAAATTTTATAATTTTTCTCAACATTATTGGGCCTCATAGTTTACCCACAAGGTTTTCCAAACCTTGTGAAAGCCACTGTTCATGGGAAGTTATGTCTAATTATTACCAGTTAAATCCCACATATTTTACAAACCATGATTCAACCATGTGATAGGCCACTATCTAGCATTGTACGACTATCCTAGGAAAACTCCATTGTTTACTTAATTACTTCCCAACTGTGTGTCCTCAATAGTTTGGCCCATTTTTTCTTCCATTCATGCCCTGAACCCTCAGTACACCCTCGAGGCCCCACATACACCAAGAGAAAAGTTCATTAACCAAAATGGGAGATTAAAACCAAAATATAAATAAGCACATCCATCCAGGAAGTGGAAGATCTTACAATCTCTACACCATATAACAATTTTTCCTACAACTACATTCCCAAGAATTAATGGGTTTCCAAAACTAGGAGATCAGGCTAGTAGGCCCGGTTATACATTCTGCTTACCCATGTTTCCTCTTAATAATAACCGTGATTCCATAAAAACTAAACCGAGTCATGTTTTTTCCCTATAAGTCTTTCTCACTTCAATCCACCAGAGGAGTTTGATACTCCTCCAAGGATGAATCAACATTAACAATACCTCAAATAGTAGGGCACAAAAGGGAATCCTTGGAAAATATTTCTATTTCAAATAACAAGGAAACATGGCACACAACACCATATCATCATATAGGAACCATTCAACACCCCAATAACAAAATATTCTTCTCAACAGATCATCTGAATCACCTGGTGCCATTTTAATCCATTTACAAATATCTAATAGTGACCAGAACCTGCTATCATCTAAAGTAAAAGATGCTATAATTCTAACATCTTTTCCTAACTAATGTTTATCCTCCACTTGTTTACTCATGATACCATTCAATAACCACACATCCCATGACAACCAAAAATTTTGGGGCACTCAACTGATTAAACTCGCACAAATGCTTACTATCAGGGTTAAATCACACAAATGGTGATCACTCGAGTCCCTACAACCTTAAACTCTAATTACGTCATCATCCAACCACATGACCATTATGGTTATCTCCCATTCTTCCATTATATAGAAACCCACTATCGATGGAATAACACTAGAGTCTCATCTCAACAATCACATCATTTATGAGATGTTTGAAACTCACCACACCCAGACATCCACATAAACATCACTCTATATTGTCCTTGATCCATGTAATCAGAACCAATAGGGAATTATAACCCTATATCATTCATTTTTAGACTAGAAAAAACCACACCACACTAAATTTCACCTTCATTTCGAATGGAACGTTCCACTACAACATCAAACCTGAGGTGGGTCACTCTCTTTCCACACCCAATCTGGTTTACCATCACATATCTAACTATACCGACTAGAATGTCTTACAGCCCCCATATTACACTAATTACACGCATACCCTTTTTCACATACCCAAAGCACTTATTGACTTGAAGCATTTCATTATCATCCAACACACATACAGGTATTCCATGACCTATGATTGTATTCTGTCGTCACATAATCACTTCCCTCAAAACATTCATTGAATCCAATACCCCCATTAACACTCCCAACACAATCACTTATATCATAGGTGATTTACAACATCCCACATATGTGCCCCTCTCTTAGCCTATTCGATAAATCCCGGACTATCTCATCCTAAAAAACCTAACTTCAACATTGTCATAGAACTATATAACATGTAAAAGGTTCCCTCAAACTTAGTGAAATTCCAATTCCACATAAAGATACTTATTTGAGTATTCATACTATTTTTTGTAGTTACAAAACCCGACCTATCTTTCTACAACCATTGTTTTTTTCTTATAATCCCCCTTCAAATGCATTAACACTAACATCTAGAATTTTATTTGGAAAACCATGATCCAAATCCACCACATGGATCTATGATCCACCATAATCATTTACCTTTTAGCTCCCTGAGAGACCCAATGTTCCACTCATAGGTATATCATTGGCATCATGGTGTCACTACATCATCTAAAAATTATCCTTCCCTCATCTAGGATAGAATTATCACTCCACAAATTAGGACTGTATTTACCATTCCTCTCCATGTGGGATTCCAGACACCACAGATCACACTCAATCAGAATTAAAACCCCAAATACTTCTACATGACTATTGAGAATTTCTCAAATAGGAATGAAAACATTACCCAGTCCCTATTCTGGAATTCTATGATTGTCACACACAACAATCATCGACGATCAATGAATCCCAAGGAACTCACCTCAAACCAGGGATGGTGAGCATTCCATCATGTATCTCCACATGCACCACCGACCTAATAATAGAATCCATGGTGTCCCTTTCCCAACCAATATAACATAATGTTTTTAGGAATTAATCCATATCTTCTCAACATATATGTAACGATGTTTGGAATTATCGTCACAATGTAAGGCACTCTAAGAAGTTTTCAAAGAACACCACCAAAAACATATCCACTGATGATATCACCTCCCACTACGGGATACCATGACCATCCAAATATGTTAGGCCTACTAGCTGCATACATCTCACAAAAACATAACCACCACCACTCAGGTGTGACTGCTAACCAAGAATCACCACCACTCTATGTCAATCTGCAAGGAAGTCTTGAGACAATGTTTCTAATGGAAATTCATCCACCACAAAACTCAAGTTATTATGGTGTGTATAAAATAGATAACAATCATAGCACAATGGTCTACCACACCAATCAATACAATGGTCTCCCATAGGAAACCATAACTTATGTATAGCCCAATGATTGCATACTATCCTAAAAATTCCTCTTCGTCAATCAGCCTCATCGACCACAAGTCATTATCAACATCTCACACAACAACCAAACAATTCTCAAAAACAATATTTTCCACGTGACTGCACCCACCTCGGGTGTCACCTTCAAAACAAAAGAATATAACCTTGATTTAGTCACCCTTTTCTCTACCACTTGAAATCAACATCAAGAATTACATTAACTATCATCTAAATAGATGGTTCCTGAATCCCAATATTACAAACCCTCAAAATTAATCTTACAACCTACTACAATAACCAAGGTTTCCTTTTGAAAGTACTTATCCATAACCATACTACTTATAGAAACATGATGGAACTCATTATGCATGACTTCAACCTCTAAAAAATCTATTGTTCATCCTATTCCAAGGCCCTCACATCACCAAACCATGCACATCAATAAATGAACCAGACAATGTTCGCGAATGTCTCTCGCACCCCTATTATGATACACATTCTGGCTAGCACACCAAATGACCATTTATTCTTGGTTCCACCCAAAATGTAAAAATACACATATATTTCCACTATGATCCAAATATACTCTCAATGATTTGAAATACAAATCAAAATGTCCATAATCACAATATAGATACTTGGGTTTTGGCCCTATCAGACTTTGAAATATTCTTACGAATAATTTCCGAGCTAGGCGCGAAGATGGCATGTGATTTTGAGGCCCAGTGTGCCCTGAATTAATTTTACAAAAATATTAATTATTTTTATACTATTCAGATGGAGGGAGTGTGATATCTCCAATACAGTATCTCAGAACGGGAATATGAGGGAACGGTTGCGTCTGAAACGTGTCGTTTACCCTAGGTGAGGTGTAAACCTTGTCGGCGCGGGCCTGTGGTGAGAAAAGCCACTAGGGGAATTTTTGTAAATAAATGGAAAAGTTTAATTACGAGCATCAGCTCTAATAACATCTTAACGAAGTCTCGGTTCGCAATTCCGAGTCTACTATTGCATTCAGAACGAAGCTTTTACCCTAAGGGAGATCTTACCATTGTCTGCATCGGGTGTCGGGCGGAGGCCAGTCGGGAGCCGAAGGTGGGAGGGTTTATTTTAAACAAAATTAAATATCCCCCCCTTGTTTGATGTGTGTTTTGTATATGAGTAACTCCTACTCCTCCTTCCTCCTCTTCCTCCCCTTCTGACGGCGAATCGGTTTCCGAATCGCGCGATGAAGGTGAGGTCGAGCTTGAAATTCGGGGGCGGAGACTCCAGGATCATGCAGCGGATGCTATGGAGTGCGGATCTAAGTCTGAACATTGGAGTTTTTCCCGCGAGGTGGGAAGTTTGAGTCTTAATCCCCCGATCCCATTTATGAGACTTTTGTCTTTGATTTGTCGTCGTAGCAGTGAAGATCGGGTCCCAAGGGTCTCGCAGACGCCTTCGGATCAAAAAAACAAACCCCTGGGGTGGTCCTGGCAGTCCGTGAAAGACTCTTTGGTGCGGCACCGGAACCGA
Organism: Viscum album; assembly: GCA_963277665.1. Lineage (NCBI taxonomy): Eukaryota > Viridiplantae > Streptophyta > Magnoliopsida > Santalales > Viscaceae > Viscum > Viscum album. The sequence continues at coordinate 1,677,061,627 of OY728143.1, read as the reverse complement.
CGAGATGCGGCCGACCACAGGAGGCCGGCGCGACAAGGCGACGGTAGCCGGGCCGGCCGGCGCGGGCCGTTACGACCCCTTTTTAATACATGGGGTTTTAAAACCACTGTTTCATGCAATCCGGGGGTCAGATTTTAGGTCCGTCTACGATGACATGACCCTGGCGACGAGGCAAACCTTTTAGTGTGGTTTGTGGAATTTTAAGGTTTGGGATCGTGGCCTGAGAGCTTGAAACATCGAATTTAATAATGAAATTTTATTATTATTCGAATTCAGGTCATTGTATCTTCTACTCGGGGCGTCTGATTGACGTGACGTCTGTGGAGTTGAGACTCTAATGGTATGGTAGACTTTTCATGATGGTTATCGGGTGTTGGTACCATGTTTGGGGTGCGGGTCCCATGAGGCTGTTTTTGTGTGTTTTTTGGAGAAAAGAAACTTTCTCACTAGGAGTCCGCTTTTGGCAGATGAATAGTTGATCCTGAGTATTTTTCCAAGAGGATTGCAATGGTGCAATCTGTTTGATGAGTTTCGGGATCGAGTTGTGGGCCCCGCTTGAGCTGGCTTTGGTGAATAGTTCCTTTTCCACTGGGAGTCCGTTTCAGATTAACGAGTAGTGGATCCTGTGTATTTTTTCCGAGGGGATCGCTGTGGTATGATTCTCTTGATGAGTTTCACAATTGTTGTGTGGGTATCACATGAGCTGGCTATAGTAAATAGTGCCTTTTTCATCGGTTTTCTGTTTCGGGTGAGTAAATTGCCTATCCTGCATATTTATTTCCACATGGATCGTGATGGTGGTCTTAGTATCGGCCATGGAGGTGTGTTGTGTGGCTTTGTGATGGGTCGCTCGGGTTAGTGACATTTGGACCAGTATTGGTTGAGGGTACTCCCTTGGTTCGTTCCTACGAGGGTTCGCGTGACATCACAACCGTAGAATACTCTTGTGATCCTCTCTATGGGATTTTTAATCCGTTAGTGTTGTGGCATCCCTTCGGTGGACCCGAAGAGGGATCCTAAAGCATAGTTACCCTAGATTAGGTTCCTGGTATCGCTGTGACCGCTTATCCATAGGCGGTGATCCCCTTTCTAGTAGGTTAACCTCATAGGGTTGTGGCATCATCAGGAATATGATCCCCTACGCAGTGGGCCACGCTCAGTAGAGTTGTGGCATCGTCGGGTATATGATCCCCTTCTCAGCATGAGGTTTTAAGTAGGGTTGCGGTGTCATTGGTTATATGATCCCTTACTCAGTGTGTGGTTTCGGTAGGGTTGTGGCATTGTCATTTCAATCCCCTGCATCACAAGTTATACCAGATAGGGTTCTGGTATCATCGTGACCACCTTTATGTGGGCGACGATCCTCTATCTGAGTGGCATGTTCCTGTCGAGCGTCAGATTGGGTTGTGGTATCCCCCATCATATCCTGGGAGTGATCCCCTATCTTTGAGATTTACGAATGCTAGATCGGGTTGTGATATCCCCTAGAGGACCCTGGGAGTGATCCCCTATCTGTGAGACCTTCATATACCGGTGTGGGTTCGGAAATCCCCTAGTGGGTCCTAATAGCGATCCCCTATCTGAGGAGTTTTTTGTTTTTACTGTTTCAGCGTGGTTTTCTTCAGGGACGCTATCCGACGAGCATGATCTCTCAGGTGAGAATCTAAGATGATTGTGTAAAACCCAATGGAGTGTATCTCTCAAATGAGTGTCATCTGGATGGTAGTTCTTGTAGAGTGTGTTCTCCCGATTGATATCTGGTGTTGTAGATGGGGTCGGTACCTCATGTGGCTTGGTGCGTGAGCTAAGTATATCTGGATTGTTCAAGGTGTTTGTATGGTAATACACCCGAGTTATGATAACTAGTTGTGTTTAGCTGAGGATGGTCACGAGATGGAGTTTATCTCTCGTCTGGGTTCCCTCTGGCTGGGATGAGCGGACTGTTGCCTTTCAGTTTCTCTCTTTGTTTTGAGATTTTTGGGTGCCTACTGAGTATTTTTTATACTCACCACTACAAGGGCTTTTCCCACACATTTTGGGTCTTGTGCAGACCACAAGCCTTTCAACAGAGTCCCAGGAGGACTCGAAGCAGGTGGAGCTTAGTGAGTGGGTATGACCGGGGCGTTTACCATATTTGTGTTGAGGAGCTTTCTGGTGGTGCTTTTGGCAGCATACCCCTTGTTCCATGTGGGTTGGACAATTTTGTGGTTTTTATTTTGGTAAGACATGTTTTCCCCAATTGTACATTTGATGTACTCGTGTTGTGGGATAGTTGTATGCATGCATTTACTTTTCAGTTTTCTATATCTCTGCACAGTTTCATGGAGGTGTATTTTGGTGCGTGTGTACAGGTACCTTAGGATAATGCCTCCCATGTGTGTAATAGCCTACTCTGTGCTAGAATCCATCCTCTGGTTATTGGATGCGGGCTTGGGGAGTCGCGGCTCGAGCCCCGTTGGGTCGGGCCGCGACAGAGTGGTATCAGAGGAGGTTCCACCTTTGGGATCTCAGAGCATAGCTAGTCTAGCTTTGAGTATGGTCGGGGTTTCATAGTGGCATTGTTAGGATGTTTGGAGTTTGGATTTCAGGCCAGGGACTCCAGCATTGGTATGATGGCCGACGTATCCATACACTAGGACTCTTACATCCTGCCTTTCGACTCGGGACATTCGTACACTGGTCGCAGGGGAAAAACGGTACATGCATCATATAGGACTCAGTTTTGGTTTTTTCCTTTTCCTCCTTGAGTCAGCTCTCCAGAGATACAATTTGACTGTGGTGTTTCTTGAATATATTTCAGGATGCCTCCAAGATGATATCCAGCGAGTGTTCCGCAACATAGTTTTGCTGACAATCTGCCCCGCGTAGAGGCTGTGGACTAGGGTGTAGGTTATGAGGCTCGACCTTTTGGTGGTCTGCCAGTTGAGCCACCACCTATCGAGTAGCTAGTTGTGCCTGCAGTGCAAGACAGTGTTGCGTGCAAGCTGAGTGCACTGCACGAGTTCCAGAGGTAGCGACCTATGAGGTTCCAGGGTGATCCAGACCCTCAGGAAGCCGATGACTGACTCGAAGCTGTCATCTGAGTTTTCCGCCTAGTGACGACACCTCTAGATCAGATGGTGGTCCTAGCGGTGAGCCTTCTGCCCGGTTCCGCCGAGCGATGGTGGCGTTTGGTGACGTAGTCCCATGACGGGGAGATGCTCACGTGGGCAGAGTTTGAGTGGCTCTTTAGGGAAGAGTTCTATCTGGTAATGCTGAGGTTAGTGCGAATCTAGGAGTTCCTACAGCTTCGGAAGGAGAGAATGACCGTGTTGAAGTACTCAGCAAGGTTTATAGACCTATCTCGCTACTCCCTAGATATGGTTCGAGACCTGTTCTTTGGGGCTCAGACCTTCGAGAAGAGATTACACAGGGACATCTAAAACTCTATGGTTTCTTTGTGTCTGTCTACCAATGATGGAGTACTAGAGCGAGCCTTGGTGGTGGAGAGCTTTCTAGATGAGCACATTCAGTCTGTCAGTGTTTGGCGTGTGGCAGGTGAGACGTCGGAAACTGGTAGCTGGCAACTGGGGCAAGGGGCTAGACGTGGCCGACGTTTTAGGAGGTGACCCCAAGATGGAGGATCTGAGGCCCAGGGCTCACAGGACAGTTTTGGTCAGCCATAGGAGAGGCGGCGTTACACTTGCGACGATAGAGGACATCTTGCTAGAGATTGTCTGACCCGTCGTGCTTCTGGGTGGGAGCCGATTATTGGACCACCTTGGAAGAGGTAGCGACTCAATCAAGGATGTTCTTAGGGAAGCGGAAGTGGCGACAGGGCTATTGCATCATGAGGAGGTTGTATGTGGTATTAGTTGCCACCACCCCCACCCCCAGGAGATCCACACCAAGCTTTGGGAGCTGGTGGCAGAGGGAGAGGACAACTGCTTACCCTGGAGGCTGTTGACCTAGAGGCTCTGCAGATGTATAGTGGTATGCCTTGTGTCTTTTCTACTTTCTACAGTAGTTTGTGAGGCACGGTTTAGTGGTACCCTTCATCTCCGTTGCTTTCTCCTGTTTTGTTCAGAAGTTGGTAAGACCCAGTGTGTGTTTTGTTCTTCTTGCATCAAATGCATGAGGAAGAGGGATCCTTCCCCAACCAAGACGCTTTTTTGTGATGAGAATAAAACATTACGGGTGAGTCAGTGCCACCCAAAGATGATAGTGTTGAGTTGTGGTGGATGAGTCCCTCTGACTTATGTGTTCAGACATGGGTGTTTTTCGGTGAACTCACTGGTGTGGGAGACCCAGTTGAGAGTTCAGTTGCTTTCTTTGTGCTTCTGTATTTTCAGGGATGAAAATATATAAGGGGGGAGGATTTAGTGACTCTGGTTTTGGCCCTATCAGACATTGGAATATTTCTTGTGAATAATTCCAAAACTAGGCTCGAAGACATTATGCGATTTAGAGGCCCGGTGTGCCCAAAATTAATTTTATAAAAATATTTAGTATTTTATAATATTCACGTGTAGGGGGGTGTGATATCTCCTAAACGGTAGATCACAATGGGAATCTGATGGTAGGGTTGCATCCGGAATGTTTCGTTGACCCTAGACGAGGTGTAAACATTGTGGGCGCGGGCCTGCTGTGAGAAAAGGCAACATGGGTGTTTTTGTAAATAAATAGAAAAGATTAATTGCAAGCGTCGGCTCAAATAACTTCTGAACAAAGTATCAGATCACAATTATTAGTCCTCCATTGTGTTCAGAACAACGATTTTACCCCAAGGGAGACCTTACCTTTTTCTGCATCGGGCGTCGGGCGGAGACGAGTTGGGAGCCAATGGTGGGAGAGTTTATTTTTAAAAAAAATAAATATCCCCCCTTGTTGGAAGTGTGTTGCGCAGAGGTTGAAGTGTGATCCTTCTTCCACCAAGAAGCATGTTTGTGATGAGATTAAAATAGTCTGGGCGAGTCAGTGCCGCCCAAATCCAATAGTGTTGAGATGTTGTAGATGAGTCCCTCTGACTTATGTGTTCGGGCATGGGTGTTTGTTGGTGAACTCATTGGTGTGGGAGACCCAGTTGAGAGTCAAGTTGATTTCCTTGTGTTTATGGCTTTTCAAGGATGAAAAGTTCTAAGTGGGGGAGGATGTAGCAACTCGGGTTTCAGACATATCGGAATTTGGAATATTCCTACGAATAATTCTAGAGCTAGGTGTGAAGACAACATGTGAATCCGAGGCCCGATGTGCCCAGAATTAATTTTATAAAAATATTTATTATTTTTATACTATTCACATGTTTGGGGTGTGATATCTCTTAAACGGTAGCTCAGAACTGGAATATAAGGGCTCAGTTGTGTCTGGAATGTTCCATTTACCCTAGGCCAGGTGTAAACATTGCGGGCGCGGGCCTGCGGTGAGAGAACCCACCAGGGGTATTTTCATAAATAAATGGAAAAGTTTAATTATGAGATTCGTCTTGAATAACATCTGAATGAAGTCTCATATTGAAATTATCAGTCTGTCGTTACGTTCAGAACAACGCGTTTACCCTAATGGCAACCTTACCTTTGTCTGTATCGGGCGTCGAGCGGAGACGAGTCGAGAGCCGGAGGTGGGAGAGAGTATTTTAAACAAAAATAAATATCCCCCCTGTTGGAAGTGTGTTGCGCAGAAGAGGAACTCCTCCTCCTTCCTCCTCCTCCTCCTCCCCTTCTGACGGTGAATCAATGATCTAATCGCACGATCAACATGTCGTCGTGCTCAGATTTCGACTGCGGACACACCAAGACCGTGCAGCGGAAGCATTGGAACGTGGATCTAAGTCAAAACATTGGAATTTCTCTCTCAAGGTAGGAGGTTTGAGTTTTAATCCCCCTATCTGGTTTATGCTGCATTTTTCATTGATTTTTCATCGTTTTAGTGAAGATCGGGTCCCAAGGGTCGTGCAGACGCCTTTGGATCGAAAAACAGACCGTCGAGGTGGTCTCGGCTACCCGCGGAAGACTAGCCGGCATGGCACCAGCACGGCGGCGCCGGCACAGGGGAGTGGCGGAAATCCGCGGGGGGCCAGCATGGAAAGGCGGCAGCGGCCGCTTGAAGCGCGGCGGAGCGGACCGGCCCAGGCCGGTCCGGCCCCTTTTTAACACATGAGGGTTTTAAAACCCCCGTTTCGTGCAATACAAGGGTAGGATTTGCGTTCCATATGTGGAGACATGACCCTGGCGACGAGGAGAACCATTCGGTGTGGGTTTAGGAATTTTAATGTTCGGGATCGTGAACCGGGAGCTTGAAACATCAAATATAATAATGATATTTTATTTTTATTTGACTTCGGGCCGTTGTATCTTCTTCCCGGAGCGTTCGATTGACGTGTCGTCAGTGGCATTGAGACTTTGATGGTATGGCAGACTTTTCTTGATGTTTACCGGGTGTTGGGACTGTGTTTGGTGTGTGGGCCCCAGGAGGCCGGGTTTGGGTGTTTTCGGAGAAACAGAAATTTCTCACCATGAGTTCGATTTTGGCGGATGAATAGTCGATCATGAGTTTTTTGAGAGCATCGCAATGGTGCAATCCATTCGATGGGTTTCAAGACCGAGGTGTGGGCCCTACCTAAGCTTTCATCGGTGAATAATTCATTTTTCACTTGGTGTCCATTTCGAACGAACGAGTAGTGGCTCCGGTGTGTTTTTTCCGAGAGGATCGTTGTGGTATGATCCACTTGATCAGTTTTGGAATTGTTATGTGGGTCTCGCATAGGCGGGCTATGGTGAATAGTTCTTTTTTCAACGGTTTTTCCATTTCTGGAAAGTAAACAGCCTATCCAGCGTATTTCTTTCTATGTGGATCATGATGGTGCCCTCGGTATTAGCATTGGAGGTGTGCGGTGTGGCATTGTGGCGGGTCGCTCGGGTTAGCGATGTTTGAAAAAGTAGTTGTTGAGGGTACTCCCTTTGCTCATTTCTAAGAGGGTTCATAGGGAATCACAACCCTAGTATAGGCTTGTGATCCTCCCGATGGGTTGTTTAATCTGTTAGAGTTGTGAAATCTCTATGGTGGTCCCGGAGCGGGATCCTGTAGCATCGTTACCCTAGATCGGGTTCTTGGTATCGCTGTGACCACTTATCCATCGGCGGTGATCCCCTATCTAGCAGGTTATCCCCATGGGGTTGTTGAATCATCGGGAATATGATCCCTTACATAGTGGGCCATGCTAAGTAGGGTTGTGGCATCGTAGGGTATACGATCCCCTGCTCAGCATGAGGTTTTTAGTAGGGTTGCAGTATCGTTGGTTATATGATCCCCTACTCAACGCGTGGTTTCAGTAGGGTTGTGGCATCACCAGTTTGATCCCCTACATCGCGAGTTATACCATATAGGGTTTTGGTATCGTCGTGACCATCTTTACGTGGGCGATGATCATCTATCTTAGTGGTGTGTTCCTATCGAGTGCCAGATCTGGTTGTGGTATCCCCCAGAGGATCCTGGAAGTGATCCCCTATCTGTGAGATTTACGAATGCCATATCGGGTTGTGGTATCCCCCAGTATACCCTGGGAGTGATCCCTTATCTTTGAGATCTTCGTATACCGGTGTGGGTTCTGGAATTCCCTTGCAGACCCTAGGAGTGATCCCCTATCCGAGGAGTTTGTTGTTCTTGCTGTTTCAGCGTGGTTTTCCTCAGTGATGCTATCGGACGAGAATGATATCTCAGGTGAGCGTCTGAGATGTTTGGGTGAAACCTGATGGAGTGTATCTCTCATATGAGTGAAATCGGGATAGCAGGGCTCGTGGAGTGTGTTTTCCCGGTTGAGAACCAGTGCTGGTGATGGGGTCGGTACCTCATGTGGCTTGGTGCGTGAGCTGAGTATATATTGATTGTTCAAGGTGTATGTATGGGCATACACCTAAGATGAGATGACTAGTTGTGTTTAGCCAAGAATGGTCATGAGATGGAGTTTCTCTGTCGTCTAGGTTCCCTCTATCTAAGTTGAGTGTACTGTTACCTTTCAGTTGCTCTCTCTTTTTTTTGAATTTTGGGGTTCCTGCTGAGTAATTTTTTATACTCACCCATGAACGGGCATTTCCCGCACATGTTTGTGTCTTGTGCAGACTACAGGCCTTTCGACAGAGTCTCAGGAAAACCCGGAGCAAGCGGAGCTTACTGAGCGGGTTTGACCAGAGTGTTTATCGGAGCTGTGCCGAGGAGCTTTCTAGTGGTTCTTTTGACAGCGTACCCCTTCTTTCGAGCAGGTTGGATGCTTTTTTGTGTTTTTCTTTTGGTGGGACCTGTTTTTCCCTCTTTTACTTTTTTTGTACTCTGGTTGTGGGATAGTTGTATGCATGCATTTACTTTTCAGTTTTTTATATCTCTACACTGTTGCATGGAGGTTTATGTGGGTGCATGTGTACAGGTACCTTAGGCTAATGCCTCCCATGTGTGTGATAGCCTACTCGGAGCTAGACTCCAGCCTCTGTCCTATTGGAGGATGGCTTGGGGAGTTGCAGATCGATCCCCATTGGGTCGGGTCGTGACACACAAATTCACAAATACCTAGGTACTATCATTATAGTCCTGCAAGAACTCCATTTTTTCATGACCCATGACAGTTTCCGCGATATCATTACAGAACAACACCTCACGAACCAAAGGGCACTACCCTAAAAAGGCTTTCATAGGAATATCTCTTATTCCATATCATAACCATCAATTCCTAACAACCCAAATCCATGGTCTCAAACTAGGGAACTCTCACTACCCCATACCACCCATACAAGGTTCAAATTGAAAATACAAGGAACACCCTTAACCTATCTTTCCCAAAAGTTCCATTACTATATATCCTTTCAAAATTAAATTCACCACTTTGGACTCAAGAATTATCATTCTAAACTCCCCGTTCAACAGCCTTTCTAAAGTCCCTACCCTTTTCATGGTTATAACTAAAACATTTACCTAAACAAATGCTTTGATGAATGATTGATAGGATTAAACCACATATGAAAAAAATATTGCACCATCTACCTTAAACAACTCTCTCTACATACACTATTTCCATTATCATCAAACCACTTAGAACACTACCTTCTTTTATCCCTATAGCGGGTCATGGTTAACATGTGTTAAACTGATTTATAAAATCACAAGTCTTTCTTCAAACACTATTTAATGAAATTTTCTCTTCCACAACACAAATATTATCTCTTCAGTTGATTTATAGTTTTACAACTTCTTACAATCATCATTCTAAATACATTAAAACTTTCATTAGGCACAATTCATTAACCATTTTACTATTACTATGAAAATATTTCTCTTTTAGAAACCATTAAATCATTAAACTTACCACAAAAAAATATTTTAACTCATCCATATTGTTTTTTTATAAAAAATTCCTAAATTTTTTATTTAAATTATTTTCATTTCTATTATTTGGAACCATTTTTTTTAATATTTTTTAACAAGTAAAATGCATTATACTCTCTATGCCTGGTACACCCATCCCTTGTGTACCTATGATGATGCATGCCAATGATATCCTTATGTTCCTAAAATAATGCCTTAATGAACCACCTCATTACATTCTATGCATGATACAATGTCATAAATAAATAAAAAACACAACATGTGAATCACCCAATGGTGAAATATCATCAAATGTAACAACACACAATAAGAAAAACAATTCCTAGGCTCAATGACCTGGGTATTACCTCATTCATGGGTTAGCTACTCCCAATTCTGAGCTCATTATCAAGGCCTAACAAATCCTAACCTCTTATCTACCATCCAAAAAATAAGGCCTCAGAAAAGAAATTCTCTAATACCACTTTGTTGCATCCCTGACACAGGAGTCACTAAACTGATGCCCCGAGTCGGGTCACTGCATGACGTCAACCATGCCTCCCTAAACGCCATAGATTGTAGACTAGAAGAAAAATTATAAAAGACACATGGGGAGACTATAATCTCATTACCATGGTATTTCACATTCATAAAATATATTTAATATTAGAAACATCCTAGAATGACCGATGAACATTCATAAATAACCATTTTCCAAAACTGGGTACAAACCACAACCAATAATAAATATGTCATTTAATGTTATAATTTCAAGTGAAAAAACCCATAAATAAGTAAAAAAATTAAATCCCCAAGATTGTTCCTATGTCTATGTCTAGAACTTCATCTATGTACCTCTCATGAAAGACACAACTCCCATGAATAGGGACCTTTTTCTTTTCCCAACCTACAAGCATGAAATCTTCTCGGATACCAACGACAACCTGAGTAGGGTTTGAGTATAACTCAGTAGGACACCACCAACTGTGTCCAAAAAACAATCCATTATAAACAAATAGTGAATTTAATAATGAATAAATGAAAATAAAATAAAATATATGTTCAGGCCACTATTTAACAATCTTTACATAACACATACTAACCATAGTGAAAAATTCATTATGTACATTTTATCATTACATATTTCACCAATAACATGTAATCCAACCATTATACATATACATTAACTAAATAAGGTTCTAAGGCTATCAATCATAACAAACAAGCGTAGAATACAAGCCCCTATCTGACTAGGGGTAACACAACACAACAAACACATTGTCATCACCTTGAAGCCTCAGTCTGAGTGGAATTCATCGATTTGGGGAATATGATATATCCCCTTCACTAACTAGGGAATTTTGGGTGGAGTTTAGAGGATCATTATAACACGACCTGTGGGAGGATCATTATCTCTTTATCCCACACCCCAATCCATGTGAATATGATTTTATATCCACTAACCACAGATATCATGGTGGGGTTAGAGAATTAGTCCAAACCAAAACATTGTGAGGAGACTCAGTCCTTGATACAACCACAAGAATACCATATCCCAACCAAAAACAATCAAAACAAATAGTAATCATATCCCATTACAATAAATATGTAAATTAATATTGTTCTATAACCCATTAACTAATTTTCCAATCACATTTCAGGGATGTTTAGCCTGATTCCCTTTCTCATACCTTAACCAATTATGTATGTTAAAAATTTCCAATATATTATCCAATAGTCACCAATTACCATAAATTATCCCATTTGTCCCATTTATCATTTCAAAATAATTTTCACACTTATTCATTTTCTATACAATTTTTATTTCACGTAGCACAACCACTTATTACATTCAATATATTAGGTATGCCCTGTAATTATCATACACTAAAACATTAAACATATTCATCATTTTTCTTTTAAATCACATTTAACATATTCCCCATTTTCTCATGCCATTACCAATTTAAAATTTTACAGTTTTATATCCACTGACCTTCTTAGGCATCTTTAATAAAATTCATTGAGCATTCGACATAATCTCATTTAAACTATTTTTCCCATTTTCATGTCATGCAAACCAACCCTTTATTCAGTTTTTAAAACCTTGTAAAAACTATCAATACCCCATTTTGAATTCCATTAGTCATATTCAACATTTTCAATATGGGGTATTCATTATTTCATGACAACTCTACACTTAACCTAACAAGTTTCTAGATTTTTCATTGCCAAGATACCCCATAGGTGGCCATAAATATTTCTAATAATCATTAATGCATCCTATTAGGATTATGATGGTCCTAAATCATTAATTATCCAACCATTTTATCTAATCTTACTCAAGCTAACAAATGCAGAACAAGATGGATGAAATACTTCAACAAACATGCACAAATCTATAACAAAACAATGGGAAATAACTTGTAGACCATATACCTGAAATATGATGATGTGAACACTCTTAATTATATTCATAGATCCAGACTCAAACATATCTTTAATTTTTATCCATGATTACACTATAAAATAATAGTTTTAGATATTTTGAAGAAGAATCCCTAATATACAAACCCTTGTCCGGAAAAGAGGAGAAGGGAGGAGATTATACTTACTCAATGCTTCGATCCACAGTAGATGACACTCCAAATGACCTAGGGATGAAGGAGAATCACCCTTGGAATACCACGATAATTATAGTTTGTTTCTAGGGTTAAGAGGAAGAGAATGGGGGAAAAACGTTTAGTAAATAAAAAACATAATGGATTTTTTTTAATTATTGTAAACATTACTAGGACGCATGGTTTACCCAAACAGTTTTCCAAACCATGTGAAACCCACTACCCAAGAGAAGTTGTGTCACATGATTACATAGAAAATATTAAAATGTTTACAAATTTTCCACCAACTATCTGATAGGACACTACCCCAGGTTTCATGATTTTCCTTGGAAGGCTACACAGTTTACTTAACCATGTGCTAACTATGTGTCTGACACAATTTGTCATCGTTTTCCATTATTTCGGGCCCCAAACCCTCAAAACACCAATGTGTCCCCTCATACACAAGATAAAGTTTCATTAACCAAAAATAAGACACCAAATTCAAATTTTATACATTGAGATACGTCCATGAAGTCATGGATATTACACAAAATCATTTGATGCTATCAAAAATCTTAACAACTCTTATAAATTATTCATATATACATTCACCATGATCCATTTTTTATAACATCAAATATAATTGTTTTTATTTTTATTTTTATTCATTAACTATTACATTTCCTTCCTAACTTCTCCATAATTTTTCACATTTCTTTTTTCCAATTGGAAGTCTAATGAATTCATTGTATACCTTCTCAGATACATATATGAAGATGAAATTCTTTAATTTATCTTATATTTCTAATTTTTATTATTATGAAATTCTATAGTATAATTTTCATTAAAGATCTCACATACAATTTTAATTTCATATCTCACATTAACCCCATGTGATAATATATATGGTATCATCTTATTTCTCCATACTATATAGTTCTCACCATTAAATGTTTGGACACCCATGATATTGAATGAAATCATGTTCATTATCCTCAAAAATCGTTTTAGTATTTTAATGGATACCTTCACAGTGATAATAACTATACATCTTGAATAAGAGTTATATCACTCATAGGGGAGGGTTGAATTAGTTATCCCTTTTTAATTTACAAATAGATATTTTTCAGTACAATCTTTGTGACCAGTTAAAGCGTCAATCCATGGATTGTATATCTCTTGATATTACCTCAAATTACACTATAAATTAATGTCATTGAACATATGGATTTAGAAACATTGGATTGAAGACTAACTCCCTGTTGTGTTGTTTATTCAACACAAAATTATTCTCTAATATAATAATTTTATCAATTATAATAGTCGATAAAAATCACATCATATATTAACCCGTGAATACACAAAATATAATGGTTATAATACCACACATTGTGATACCAGAATCAAAAATAGACTTTCCAATCTTAAATAAGATAATAGGATATTTATACTACATCACACAATGATACCAGAACCCACACTAGCCTTCTAGTCCAGAATCTGTATATGATGGTTTTTCTAATACCTCACAGTGTATGCAACTTTCTTCATGGATTGATCTGTTGTAGTATTATCTATCGATATTCCTCTATGAGCTATCTGAATCAGACTTCCTCATGTACATATTTAAGTACCATTATATATTTTTTGTATTTCTGAAGTATTGTTATCACATCTGGATATTCAGTTTCATCAATTCAACAATGATCAAGATTCTATTATTACTTATTTGGATGTTGAAATCATGGCCTCAATAGTTTTGGGAAAATGGTGAACACTATATATGAAATGTATATTTCATTTGATACTCATTCTTCATTCATGTATGAAAATATGCATGGCCTTATCATATAAAAACCCTAGAATATGTAATTTTTTGGTTTATAATTTTATTTTATATTAAGGTTTATTCTGTTTTAGTTTTACTCTAGTTTATATTCTTTAATTTGTGCTTGTAAGAATGAACGATCCACCTTATTCCTTCACATGACCCAAAATTCCACACATTATCATCATGCATATATGTTATCATATGCTTGGGTATTCCAAAAAAATCCTTTATAAATGTGAAGGCTCCTAGATATTCTGGGGGAATGTATATTTTTTACATTTTAGTGTATCCAATTTTTATGTTTATTCATGTATTAGTATAGATGGTATCTCATATAGTTCATATAAAATATAAATATAAAACAAATTTCAATCACACAGTCCTGAATGGATTCATGGAATGGGTTTTTTATAGGGTTATTTATAATTTTTAAACAAAGGTAAAAGTCTCACGTGAATTCTTTTTCATTACAGTAAATTGATATGCAAACCATCTTTAGTAATTAGATTATTTTTTGGTACTATTATTTCAAAAAAAACATGATCTCTTTTCAAATGATCAGAAACAACATATCCAAGATATATAGATTAAATATTTATAGTCAATTCTCACCATATAAGCTCAAATAAAAATTATGTATCAAATATTCCAAGAAATATATCTTGTCAAGGCTCGACTCAAAACCCCTATGATCTTAGTCATTTAATCTTTATGTGAACTAAGCGACACTAAAAAAATATCATTTTCTTATGAACTTTCATTTTTTCTTCTCACGGTGATTAAATCACATGCATTAAATGAGTTTCACATATCACATCATTCTATAAATCTAATCTCATCCATGCAGTCAAATTATATTGAAAACAATGTTTTCATTTAGAGAAATAAACTTCTAGGATTATATTCATGGTTGAATGACATGGATTACATACATGAAGATTCATAGCCATATAGCCTAACAATTGGGGACACATGATGATAATGGTAGCCTCAAGATTAATGAGTGGTGGTGAAACCATAATTTCCAATTAATCAAAACCATTGGATGTCACTATAATAAGAGGACCATAGTTTGATCATAAGGTTGTAATTGATGATATGTTCATATATTTTTAATAGTGAAGGAACAATGCAATTCTTCCCACATCCCACATAAAATTTCTCTTCCTTTATTATGTTCTCAACTACTAATATTATACCATTATCACTTCTACACATCAAATGGGTTCAACATAAGAAAAAAATTAACACACTCACCTCATGAGTCTTTCCTCAAATTCACTAGACAACCAGTCCAGTATGTGGATTGGCATGTGTGCTCCCATGAATGTACAGTGGGATCAATTCTATCCCACTCCCATAAAACTATTTTGGTTTTCTTGGGTTCCTCCCTTTTTCATGGCTAAGCCTATCTCCCATAATTTCTTAGTCATGTTTTCCCAGTTAGAAGGTATGAGTAGACCCTTTATTTTAGTATGGCCACTGAAATGTTCTCCCATATCTCATACTAACAAAAAATTCATAGAAATAGTCTTTATGTGACACATAAATAATATAATTATATTTTTTCATGGCCTTTATCAAAGCATTACGAAATAGAAGAAATCTTGTATGTCCTTCTTTAAATCCAAATTTCATAAGAGAAATATTGCATATATTTCTAAAATTATTCATACATTTACTTTCTATTTTCATGGATATTAACTTATCTCTTATTTTATGTAAACAAATGTTTCATAATTGACACATGATATTGACATATAAACTAGTTCAACATTCATGAAAATTATACATATATTTTCATCCTTCTCCACTCAACCATTTTTCATACTTTATTGATTGAAAATACAACCAAATATTCATTGGGATCTATAATATATGGTCCTTAGCATCTTTTTGGAATGATAATGGATAGCATTTAAAATCATTTGATGCTTATGATACCCATAATTATTTCATTCCATAGAAAACATTTCTCTTTTATCCATGATAGCCTTAATTGGAATCACAATTTTATAAAATTGGATAAAAGATCCATATGATACAATTAGTAATTTAGATATTTTATTGCATATCCATTTATAGGATTTATCATTTTTTACATAACAATGCATATCAATGTGAATTTAAAGAGTATATTTTATTCTAAAATTCATGAAGTTCAAGATATCATATTCTGTAAGAGAATCCTTTTTTATAAACCATTTGAAGATTAAATTTTGAAGGTAGAATCATAATCTTGGACCCAAAGTAGATGAAAACATATATGTAAATTTTCAATGGTCTAGATTTTGTAATCCATTTTAATTCATACCAAATAACTAATTTATGGTTCGTTCATGAGAATAAATAATTATATAGACTATTCTGTGTAAACCATTCCAAAAGGATCATCTAAACACCACTATAAGAGACATATTCAGTGGAAAACATAAAGCCTCGACAACATTTGTAAATATCATTTTTTCTACTAAACATAAATCATATTTGAAATTGTATATATATATAATCATATTTTCCTCTTTTCAGTGGTCTATCATCACAAATTATTTTACCTTGGGTTATTATCCTCTAGAAAGATCCTATATAGTATTAATGAAAATCATGCCTAACATAACCTAAAGTGGTGTATTTTTAAAAATTTTGGTCTATTCCTAGGTCATTATTCTCCCTAGTCACCAACCTAGGATAAACTAAACCCTTTTCACCATTGAATAAAATAACTATACTGGAACTATTTTACCCAAGACAAACCAATAAAAATATTATTTCACCCATTCCACCAGTATGGTTATCATGTTTATGTAATTGAGTCATTATTGACATATTTGTGGCTCCTTATGATCTTTAATTCTATTGATTATGGTAATATCATGGTTTTCCCCAATAGCCAATGGGATATTCATAGTAGAGTCAATTTACATAATGTTAATAATGAATATATATCCTCATAAGAGACTAATGGAATCTTTCCAAAATAAAAAAACTCATCTTAATTTCACAACACTAGTATTCGTAGATCTCATTAATATTATTACACTCCTTGTGTACAACTATTCTGCTATAGGTATATATGAGCCATCAATTTTTATTAATCTCCACCTTGTTCCTATCAGTCCCAATATTAGATGAATTTAATTATCCTTCCATATCAAGTTAATAATTTGTAGAATGAAAACAAAAGTTGGCCTCTAACATGATGAAAAACCACAAATAAAATGATTCCCTTTAGCATAAATTCAACTTTGAACCATTTCTAGGTTCATTGTACACAATTGTATATTTTACATATCCTTAAAAAACTCATAATTTATCCAAGATAAATGAACATAAACTATAATAAAATATGGTCTTAGATACATGAACATAAAAGTCACACATTTTTCTTCTATACATCACCTTAAAAAGTACCATTTCAGTTATGTATTTTTGAACATATAGAGAACCACTATGGTACGGTCCACATAAGATTAGAATGTATAATTCTCCTTGTTAAATGGAACCTAAATATATGGGTTTTTATTCCCTTCATGTGAATATGTAGGGAACCCTCCTTGTTGGTGGAATCTTAACTCCACAACACCCACCACCTACTATTTTGGAAATAATGCCTCTAGTTCCTAGCTATGTTTATTTGAACTATAGCCTAAATAACTAATAATGGGTGGTTGGAGAATTTATATATTCATTGTTCTCATAAATTCATTTTTAAAAATAATTTCTTTAACATACAGGATTTGAATTTTGTTATTGGGAAGGGTTTCACAAATATGAATTAAATATTTAAGATATTCCTACACAATGATATAAGGTCATAAATATAAGGCCCCAACCATAAACATTACAAAATCATGAGTTAATTTAATAATTCACATTGAGGTTATTTTTAGGTTTAGAGCTTTAGAGAATCAGGTCATAACATATACATTACAATTTCAATATTACATGTAGACACTTCTACTAATTATCCATTTTTTTCATAAAATAAAAACACTTAAAAGTAAATAAAAAAGTTTTGTTCCATGTTATAATAATCATGAATTTTCATTGACCCCATCCTTGACCCTATTAAACTTTAGCTCCTGTGAAAAATATTTAAAAACTTTGGTTGAGAATAAAAATCCCATTAAGGGATACATAAATAATGAAAACTATGAGTTTTTAAAAAAAACAAGTAAACCATAAATAAGGTATCATAAGTAATAATTTTCACCTTTATGAAGAAGTAAATACTCTTCGCTAAATAAAAACTCATTACTTACCCTTTTGTAACCAATATATTACCATATAAATCATATAAATCACACATAACATATAAAGGTAACTTGGGACCTAAACATACTTAAATGGAATAAACATACGGTCAACTTCCACATATATCACTAAATTAAATAGCCATACAGGAAACTTCCATACCCAATCCATTAGAGGTTATAAAGTATCCACCCATCCTTGGATTATCATGGAACCACCTGTCATTTGTTTTATCATGTAACCACCCATCAAATTCCCAAGTATCATTATATAATCATGTATAATAAAATATTTGAAATATAATTATTTCACTAATAACAATTAATTTTCAATCACAAGAAATAATTTAAATATATTTAAATAATCAATCCAATTAAAAACCCATTTACAATACAATAACACCCAAAAAAGAAATAATGGGTTCCATTTTCATTTTAAAAACATTAAGGCTTATAGAGGAATCCAAATAATGGTTATGGTAGCGGAGAGGTCATTGTCACCATAATCGTTAAAAACATTCCTTTTTTCATTTAGTAAAATGATTAGTAGAAAAATAATATTACATTTGAATGAAATTAAAAGTCAACGGTGCTTATTTTATACCTTATAAAATAAGGAGGTGTATATTATCAAAACCTACCTCAATGAAAGGAGATTTAGAGGAAGTACCTTACCTTGTTTCTAACTTGGCTCATTCATTCATTAACTTCCTAAATAATAAAATGAAGTTAATTTATACATTCTTAAGATCATTTTTTATGTTTATTATTTTATATTCCACTTATTACCTTGTTATAATAATGAGTAAATTATTTGAGTTCATATTTGACATTCTGTGGATGTTCGTATCTTGAGTCAAAAATGAACTTGTTATAATTATGAGTTTTCCATGTGGTTAGAAGTCCATTATCTCCAGAATTATATTCATGATTTATATATCTTATATATCAGATATATCAAACATATATTTATTTATAATAGTCCATATCATTTGGATATATGAAAATGAAATGGGTCATTCATGGAGATGGAAAGTTGTACATACGCATGAAATCTACTTCCATTTTAATTTTTCATTTTTAAGGGAATGAAAACAAAATGATACATAGTTATATTATTATTATATTATAATATAATATTTTATATACATTACATAAGTTCATTAACACCATCCTTCATGTGTTCCATGTATGGTACGTACGAGTGATATCACTTTGAGGGGGCGGTAGTCTGCACTTCCTCAAATGAAATTATCATATATATATATATAATGAAAAGTATAAATTTTTGTTATAAAAAATATTTATAGAAGAATATAGATAAAATTAATATCATAAATATCACATATAGTTACAGTTCCATCATAATGGCCACCATAAGATGTGGTAGGAGAAGATTGAACAATCATTGTTCCGAGAGGCAGTAGTTCGTCATCCACAAGAACTTTATATTCTCTACCCATTAGATGGAGGTGTGTATAATTTTATTTCTAATACTTATCATAAAAAAAGAATTGTATATTTAGGATATTGTTTTTGTTATATGAACAAATAATAAGTAGAAAATGGCGAGTGAATAAGTAAAATAAAACAATAGAACACGAGGGAAGATGTTACCTTTAGGTCGGGTAACACCCTTTGGTTTGAACAAAAAAGAAATTTTTGAAGTTTATCATGAATAATTTAAGGATTATAATAGGAATATAGGGTTTTTGGGAGCTTATTTCATCACTGGGAGGATGATCTAATGGTCTTTAGAGGTGTGAGAAAGGGTTAGAGGTGATGGCTTTTAATACGGGGGATGAGGGTCTCTCCAGGAATGTTTGAAAATATTATTTTGTTATAAACTAAATTTCGGTTTCAAAAGGTCCCAAACTCATTAAATTAAAATATAAGATGAATAGTGTTTTTAATAAACTGAACCAATGTGTTTTACACATTTTTTGGGCATAAAAATAACCTTATCCTTTATCATTAACCTTTAGTTGACAAATTAATCTTCTACCATGTCCTCCTTAAAATTCATACTATATGGTTAATATATTTACAATAAAATTAAAAGAGACAAAAATATGGATCATTAATGTCATTTTTAACATCATAAAAGTCAGTTGGCCAAATATTAGATTTTTAGGATAATTTTATCATTTAATAAAATAGTAATCATTTTAAAAATTCATTTAGCTCAATTTATAAACTATTCATATCAAGACTATAAAAAGATCTATTACAACATTAATAATTCTAAAATCCTACATAACATCAAATATAACAAGTTATACTCATCCATAAAATGATTTTATGACTTAAAATTTTCAATATAAATTTATTTTAATATTTATAATGTCATTTATCTAAAACATTCATTGATGAGGTAATAATTACTTCATCATTGTGTCATAAATAAATTTGCTTATAT
Organism: Viscum album; assembly: GCA_963277665.1. NCBI lineage: Eukaryota > Viridiplantae > Streptophyta > Magnoliopsida > Santalales > Viscaceae > Viscum > Viscum album. Next base: position 1,677,041,194 of record OY728143.1, on the reverse strand, counting down.
GATGTCTAAAAATTAAAAATAAAATACCATTATTTAGGAAATACTTTTATATTTCTAATTAATATTTATTTTTAAAAATATCAATTATATTAACCATTATAAATTTTTTTTACTAAGAGATATATGCTTATGTTACAGTTCCCTTAACTTTAAATTACTTTTTTTATAAAGTGTCATTTTCAATTAAAAGTAGCCAAATGGGTTCCATAATCAACCCATGGATTCCAATGGTCTGATACTCATCATCAAATAGGATTAGGATATGTGTTAGGTTAATTTAATATTATTATAATATTATTTTTTTACAAATATTTACAAGATTTACCCTTTACCATGGTAAATAAAATATTTACTGAAGTTATTATTCAAAATGTCTAGAACGAAGATTTACCTATATACACGATTTGGACCTCCTTATTCAAAATATGGAATCCATTTTTCCAAATTCAAAACAAAAAAGGTAAATAAATTAATTTAAAATTAATTCTCATTGTTATAACCAAAAATCGGGTTTTTAAGAAATAATTATTATCAAAAGATTGACATTGTTTATGTCCAATTTCAATGAGAAATTAATTCCAATGGCCATAATTTGATTTAATGGTAAAAATATAATCTATTTACACTTTTAAACAAATTAAAAAGATAATAAAACCATATAAATAAATAAGATTAAAAATTAGTTTTGAATTAAAATGTAGTATTTTTCAATATTCATTAAAAATGAACGTTATCAGAAAAGAACCATAATTTCATCCAAAGTAAATTTTGATGTCCTTATTATAAAAAAATATTATTATTTATTCAAATGGAACATATAAAAGAAAAAAACTATTTTTTAAAAGGGTTCTCCATCAAAAGGCAGTAAATTGACCTTTTAAAGAATATTAGATTATTTATTCTTAAAATTAGATTTATTCACATTTTAAGCCTATAACTTTTATTGGATAAATATAAAAACCTTTAAAAACATGTGTTGTAATATTTTAGTTAGTTTTATACATTCCTACCAATACAATGACTATGTGTTAACTACCATTCAATATAATAATATTATTTTTTTTCAGTGTATCTCAACATTGTGTGCAATGTAAGATTTCAAAGAAACATGTTGTTGAGTATTGTGTACGCCATCAAACATAGAATCCCCGTTTATGTAAAATAAATATTTATTTAAAAAATATTAATAAATATGAAAATTTCATATTTTTATTTACCTGTTATGTCACAATAAATGGGATGAGTTCACCAGTCATCATCTTGTTTGATAGAAGGTTCCATCATCCCACCCCAGGTTATCAATGGCTCACTTGACTTTGGAAATTGGGTATGGTACTAGAACTAATTAAACCACAATATTAAAAATTTAAATATGATAATGTATAGTAATTCATGATTACAACATCACTTCCATCACACCTAATATTACATACAAGATTTTTAAAATTTTAATTTTTTTTATTTCAACATAGATCACTAAAGTTTTTTTTAAATTTTATAGATGTTTCATATCAATACATAAATGGATTATGTGAATGTCCAATGATTGCGAAGTCAGTTTATTAATATATCAAATTATTATTTTATATATATTTAAAATAAATGGTGGAAAAATTATAAATTCAAACTATGAATTTAATTACTTACAAAATTAATATTCATAGGCTTCAAAGCATAATTAAACATCTTCCATGTCAATATTCTCTATTTTATTCATTTAAATTTTCACCTTGCCAACTATACGATCCATGAAAAATAGAAATTATAATTATGGCCTTGTATAAAAACATTTTTAGAGGGGGATCAAAAGAGTAATTGTATTTGAATTAATTTTACAATACATATATCTTTCAATCAATGAATTTATATCATTATTTATAGTTATTGGATGTGTATTCAGTACTTTAAAACAATATTAAAGGGTAATTAAATGGTGATCACATTGGATTATTTAATATAATAAATCATGTGAATTTCTTTTCATGATTTAATTTTAAACTCTGTTAATAATATGATGTAATTTTTATACAAAATAAGTCTTCACATGATTATATCAAGTTGTGATTCTAGAATAATCCTAATTACTCGATCATTGCATAATTTTCATTGTTCATATTACTCGTGAATATTATAATAGAACAAAAAATCATTACATCTTATTGAATCTACAATAATTAAGAGATTGTTCATAATAAATCTAATTATTATAAATATTTATATTGAGTTAAATTTTTTTATAATAATGATGATAGTTTAAATACATAATATAGAACACACAACATGAACTATAATAATTTTGGACAATTTTTTATTTTAAATATAATATATTTATAAATAATATATTGTTTTTCTATTTATGGCAATTTTTTAATAGCCACTCAAATCACAACGATTCAATGGAGAAAAGGGAAAAATTATTTAAAAAATATGAACTAATATAAACTATCAAAAACTGAAGAAAATTGAAAAAAAATAACTAATATAAAAATGAAATATTTATTTTAGACTATAAAGATAAAAATAATTAATTATAAAAAGGTTAAAATGAATATATTAGAATCTACCAAGTCAAAAAATATTATATTATTATAACCCTTAAAATTTATGGTCAAGACCTCCATTTTTAAGAAATTATGATGATATAATCAAGGCCATTATCAATATTATATTATTAATTTACGTAGTATAAATGTTTATTTTATGTCAATAAAATTATTTTTATCTCACTTGGAATTTGATATTAAAAAGACAAATCATTAAAGAGTATTGCGAATTTATTTAGTGGCCAACTAAATTTTTAAACTTATATGAAATATTAAATTCTTTGGTCTTAGTAATGGTTATTAAAATATATTTTGATCTTGTTTTTAGATATCATTTGAGTGGGTAGATATGTCTTCATTATTTCATTGGCACATCTTGTCTCTCAGTTTATGGGGGTCTTATAGAATCGTCATGAAAGGCTAATCATTATGATGTTCTAGTTTCTTTTTCTTCAAAACATTAATAGATTATATTGGAATCATTCCTCTTTAATATAAACGATAGATCCATACACAAACATTTCATATTTTGTAACTATTTTAAATTATATGTTTTGAAATTTCTCTTTAAAATTCTAAAAAATTTCTTATATGAACAAATATTTTGTATCCTTTATGAAATCTATTTATATATAAATTCCCCTACATGAGAATAAATTGATCCAATTAGATATTATGTATAAAATATGATAATTATTTTTATGATATACAATATTTGACACATAATACTTTCTCATTCCTATGTTAAATTATATTCCATCACAATCTATATACACATCATAAAAATGATACTCAAATATCGATCTTCCACTTACTACAGTTTTAAAACACATTTATTTTCATTTATTTTTTAATCAAATTATGAGGTAAGTTTAAGGTAACTAAGTCATTTTATGTATAATGAAATTTTATATCATGGTAACAAAAAGTTTGAGAACCATATGATAAGAATTTAAATTATACTGGGGAACAATATTGGTTTTGTAGTCATTTTCATAGGCTCACAAAATTATATACATATATGGGTTGTACTATATTATTTGGAACACCTGAGGGTGTCATCACAACTTTTTGGTTTGCAGTTTCATGGTGGAAGGTGTGGAATATGAAGATCCCATTATATGTGTTGTATCTCATTTTCAATAGACATTCATATGAAAAATGATGTTAGAATGTGATCTCTATCAAAAGAATAATTTTGACACCAAAATATTTAATAATTAGATTTATTGACACATTCACTATATAACAGATGTAACTATAAGAATGAATATTTTAAAAATTATTTAGAAATATTCCTATTAAAAGGAAATTAATTAGATATTCATTGATGAATTAGCGTATAGATTATAAATAATAAAAAATTAGAATATTAGACCAACCATGGAAGGTTGTGGGATCAAATGAATACTGCATATATTATGTAGTGAATTTATTTTAAAGTGACATTTAAAACATAAAAATGATTAAAATTTGAAAATAAACATTTTCTATATTCCTTATTTTTTGTTAATGTTTTTAATAATTTTTTTACTATTCTTATATAAATATAAAAATTCAGAGTTAAGAGACATTGAATTTCTAAGGGCGTTGTAGTCAGTTTGTGACTACAGTTAATAATAGTGATTTTAACATATTGAAAAATGGATTATAAAATGTTCCATTCCATTAATAATAGAATGTGGATTTTTTGGTTGATTGTTATTTTTGGTCCATTATAATATAGTTATCTTTTATAAGCATTCAATTTCAGCAAGTGGTATATTATTTAAGGATAAAATTTAAGTATCTTATTTCATTTCATGCAATGAAATATCCTTTTCATGATATTTATCTTTTTAGTATTTTAAAAGATGATGATATTATATATTGTTTTGATTTTCGATCGATTTTTATTTTATAAATCAAATAAATCTTTTGGGAATTTTATTAAATATATTAAAATTAAATTATAAAATAAGGAATATGTTATTCTATTTTTTATAAAAAAGATCTATATGATCATAAATATTTAGAAAAAATTGTTCGATGAATGGTGTTAAGACAATTAATCTCTATAGAAACATTTATCACTGGATATATTTGATCATACTTTTAATTTGATGTATTTAGTTAATCATAACTTAATATTAAGAATAAATTGGTTATTTTATTATTATTTTGTATTTTGTATTTTCATACAGATAAATGATAGATAGATGATTCTTAACCATATTATTATATTTATGTATTTATATTATTTTTTATGAGTATTTTATTTTAATGAAAATTTACATTTTAATTACAAAACTATGAATTATCATATTTTTAGTGGAGAACCAGTTTGTACTCGATAAAGCATCAAGTTCTAGATAAGATTATACCGGGAACATGGATCCTACCATCATACCAAGGTTATGTAATTGGGTACTCAAAGAAGTAATATATACCCAAAATCCTTATATGTTATTACACTTACTTCAAGACCCCATTTCCTTAGATTATTTCTACGTTCCACCTTTATCTTTTTTGAATATTTTAAGGGTTTCAATTCGATGGTATAAATGTTTTTAGGGTTTTATAGTGCCCAATTTTATCTACCACCCCATGATTTATATCCATGAAATGTATTGTATAATATTAAATTCATATATTATATAAAATTTTTAAAAGATCAATTTTCCATGGATTTTCATTATAGGAATGTTTTCATTGATTGTTAATTGATGTGTATTTAATTAAAAGAAATTGTGAGAAATATTCCAATTTTTGGTGAAAATTTATTTAGTGTTTTCTCCTCCCACAATTAAATATCCTAATCATTCTAATACAGTGTATGGTTTTCCTAATCTTCTTAATAAATATATTTAAGATATTTTAATCTTTTACATTTATTTATTAATTATTCTACATATAAGAAATAATAACATTCAATTAGTTGTATATTTAAAAATATAAATATTTTCCATCGTTTTTTCATAGCATGATGTAGTTCATCAAGGATCCAAATTGGAAAATACACAGTGTTAATGATGTACTTTATTAATGACTAATTATTCATTGTTTTCTAGCTATAATTATTTACTCATATGTTAATAATTAATGTAGTGATAGTTGAGTGATTATGATGATGTATCCTATAGTGTATATATATATATATTATTCTCAGTTATATTGAAGTTTTAGTGATTAATATTGGGCTTATCTTCTTTCTTTTAATCCTCATATCGTGTTTTGGGAGATAACAATATGATTTTTAGTCTTCATGTCACATATATTTAAATGTATTATGATATGTTCATTCTTTGAAATGTTAATGTTTGATTATATTTAATAGTTTTTTAGGATTTTTCAAGGAGATATGATGTGGATGATATATATTTTGTTGTCTCACTATGATCACTCTTGTGATAGATATTCACAGTTGGAGGGTTGTGTATCTGATTTTTTTATGATTTCCTAATAAAAAATTTCAATCATTGAAATTTATATATCATGAAAGATTTTTCAATGTGATTGAATTGAATTATATCATAATAATATTAAAATGAGGATTATTAATTATCTTCCATGTCAATACAATGGTTTCTAAACATACCTCCCCTCCTTCCATTTAGTAAAGGATAAAATTTGAGTTCCCTATGACAACAATAAGAATAAAATTATTGTCCTCCTTCTTATCTTCCATGGACTGGTCTCTATTACTATGGGAGTACTACATTCCCTTTTCATTCGTAATGTAATGATTAGGATGTTTAAGAATTATTGTATGTGAACACTCATGGATTATGTTCTTTTTCTAGTGTCATGATTATATGTCCATTAGCTCTAAAACATTCACATGATATGTGATTCTAGTTGTGACCCAATATGGTAGTGACTGTAAAATATATATTCGACATGTTAGAAGAAAATTCATATACCCACAAGTATTTTTTTCAAGGAAGGATAATAGAATTTGGGACATTAGTTGATTGTATTAGAGTAAATTTTATGTATGGGTTATTATTATTATGGTTTTTTTTGTGTTTATGTTATACTCTATTTATATCCACAAATTCTAAAAATAAATATTGTCATGATCTAAAGGTAATTATTATATCCTGGACTAGAATAACCCAATAATAACATAATTCTAATTGTTATAAGACCTTAAATAATCCTTATCATATTCAAGAAGATACATTTTAGATGCTATGGTCAAAAACAATATTTTTTAAGACTAATACCTATATAAAGTTAAATACCAAAATAAAAAATAATAAACAAGTCATTTACTAAGAGGAAATTATTAAAAATCTTCATCATATGTGACATATACAACACACACAAAACAACATTGCAAATAATAAATGATTTCGATTAAGGTTACAATAAATACATATCATACATGAATTCATTATTATTCTATAATGATAATAATAATATCCTTAGTTTATATAAATAAAAAATATATCATTGTATTTATTTTAATAATAATAATTTTAGAGGTACACATAACTCGTTACACACATGTGTAATTTGACAAAAACAAATATCATAATATGTTATTCAATATTTATAAATTTTTCAAACATAATAAATATTCAAAACATCACTATAATATTCAATTTATCAAATATGAATGGTCTTGGGAAGTGGATGTGACATACCAAACTCTATTAGACCAAAGTTGGTTTTTACTATATTATATTGGTACAAGATACATGATATTGCACTCATGGTAATAAATAGTGTATTATTTTTGGGAGACGAGATACATGAATTCTTCTCACAATACATTCAAAACATGAAATTCAACATATAATTATTGTGAGAACATTATTATTTATTCTTGTATATCCCTAAAATCAATAAAATACCTATTTTGGGTACCAAAGATATAAGATAAAATAGAGAGATCATATTCTCAATAATTAAAGGCATACACAAAAATCTACCACAGAATTATCATGGAAGGAATCATATGGTAGAGATCAATAAACATTCAAATGTTCCATGTAACCAATATTGTGAAAGGGGATTATATGAATGGATGGTATAACAACAAAAATTATCTCATATATAAAACGAAAAATATTCATGGTGATATAATTAATAGACTCAGATATCATAATCTTATTTTCAACGCCTTATGGAAATAAATCATATATAAATATGTCATGAATTCACCAATCACCCAAGATAGTTTATCTCATGATACATATGGATAATTCGATTGGAAATCTATGTTAGATCCCCATAAATCAAAAAAAATTCTAATGAATTAATAAAATGAAATGAATGAAAAATTAATTAAATACATTATAAACCTTCCATATTAATAAAACAATATTTGAAAACTATATTACAAGATGTCAATATCTACCCAAGTCAATTAAGGGAAAGGAATAACCATAATATAAAAATAAAAAGGTGGACATAGTCAATAGATAATATAAAAAATAATGTATAATATATATATTATAATCTATTATAATAGATGAAAATCACATTTATAAACACATAAGAAGTCTCGTTGAAAATAAGAAGAAATGTATATTTTTTTGGAAGCATTGTAAAATCCAAAAAAATTGTTAGAATAATTGTAATAAAAAAATTTAAGAACAATGGAATATTTTAAATATTAATTCTAATAAATAAAATTATGTATGGTTGAATAATGTAGTCCTAATGTAAATTTTTATAATCTATTTCCCACACATTTATAAATAAAGTGAAAAATGACTTTAATGGTAATTTTTAAAAATATTCCTTTTAATAATTTTAATAAAAATCAAAATTAAATGAAATTAACCTTGAAATAAATGAATTTTTTGAAATAAAATTCTTGAAAAATAAAAATAATATTTGTGTGGATGTTAATTGGATTTTTAAAATTCATTAAAAGAGTAAAATAAATAATTTAAAATAAAACCCATTATAGATTTTAAAATAAAAACAACCTTGAAATCAAAAACAAGATAAGTAACATAACTATAGTATATAGAGTTTAATGATACTATATATAAAATTGGTAGTATAAAAGATATATAAATGGAAATATGTGTATATCAAATAACATGTATTAATGATGTGAAATTGAGATGATAACCCCTTTTCCCTAGACTTCTATTTGGTTAAAAGTTCTCGAAACACATGTATAACAAATATTGATTTATTATAAAAATATATTAAAACCCTATTTATATATCTCTTACTATATAACATTGACTTATGATTTTTTATTAAAAATTTATTACTAATTCTTTGTCCAAACTCATTAATTATGTCATGGTTCTTCTATTTCCCAATAATATTTCTATTCATCAGCTTCAGTCCTTATAGATTTTTTTATGGTTTCATTACCTTAAAAAAATTTATAACTATTTTTTAAATTTAACTTTATAATAATATAGTCCCATTCAAATTTGATGGAAATTATCGTTAAAAATCATATGGAAAACAAAAACATTCCATTTTAATTTTTTTATTTTGTCGAAATAAGTATTAATATTAATATATATTTAAATTTATATTAAATTTAAAGATAATTTAAAAAATAATAATTATTAATTTTAAAATTATATTAAATTTACATAACATTCCATAATCATTCATGACATAAAAATTATAACAATATTCATCAATGTTGTAAAACTGACTAAAACAAGAACACATTATAATAGTTGAATGAGAATAAACATGTAATTTAGTACTGATATTCTCACATTAAATGAATCTTATTAATTTTAAAAATATGATATTACTCATTAAATTAATTTTAAGAACCAAACATGTAAAAGTGTGATGGAAAATGAAATATGTTATCTATGGAGGCGGTGGCCTGCATGTACAAACTACTGACATTTTAATTTTTTAAGGGATGGGTTGGAAATAATGTAGATAATGATTTATATTCCTAGAATCATAATTATGTCATATATTTCATGATTTATCATTAAATGCATATTTATTACTATCCATGTGAGGTGGTATTGAAAATTTAAATATGACTTTCATAGAGGTGGAATTCCACACATATACACGAGTGATGTCTTCATTTCCATTTCATAAAAATGAGATAGGTGATGGAAGATTCATTAAATAATATAAATTTAAATAATTAATAATTTATTATTTTATTATTTTATTATTTTTATATAATATTTGGGTGACATTGAATAATAAAAAACATTAATGGCCTCTATTAAAATGATTATTTATTCCCTATTTATCCTCCATTGGATCTACATTTCAGTCATCATCTGTTAGCCTATTTGAGAGACCAGAATAACTATGTCATGGATAATGGTGTGTAAAATTTATCATTATCAGTTCTTTTTTTATATAAATTTATTATTGTGATGGTATAAGTGATGGGGTAAGGGGTTCCATTTATAAGTCAGAGGAGTCCTACCCTTGTAAAGCTCTTTACATTAATATAAGAGAAATTAATTTTCCTAGAATACTAGAAACCAATGAAAAATATTTTATTATATAACAATAGAGTGCCTAAATTAACTCAAAAATTACAATTATAGATATAATTTTGAGATATTTTTGTCCTTTCAACGTATTCTTTTATCATGTCTAACCTCTTTAACTCTTACAATAGTTACTAATTTTAATATGGTAACTTAATTTTATAACTAAAAATAAGATGAGAATTATTATTTAATTTGAATTTTATGATTAAATATATGGAAGTAATTTTACAATATTCAACTTCTAATTTAATAAAAATTATATTTAATATAAATATAAAAAATTAAATCAAAATTATTTTTTAGAAAAAATGACTTTTTAAGTATAAAAATAATTTTTTTAGAAATATCATGTGTCGTACTTCTCCCCGTGATTTTTTTAGTTTTTAATTAAAATGTATATTTATTTTACTTCCAAACCAATAAAAAATATTATTTATCCTTTCAGTTATATAATTTTTGAAATTGATCCAAAATAGTTATTTTAATATAATAAATCATTACTTAGATTCCAAAATGTCAAACATATATTTATAAATCCAATGTTGTGTTTATGAATGATTTATTTTAAATCATACATAAATATTTTTTCTACTAAATGGGTTTCATACAAAATGAATTATTGTACTATGATAATGAATTAAATATTATATTATTTATGGAAAATATATTATTCAATATTCACCCAAAAATTAACTTGTCTAGATGAATCCAAACATTTACACATAAGATAGTTTCAACTATCTAAACTTAGAAATTATATCCATATTACAGAAATTCTAATATTTTGAAATTATACTTTTATTTATAACAGTGAATTATTTCCATTGTAATGATAAAATGATAAGATCTACATTGAGAAATATATTTGGCACATAGTGCTTTCCTCCTATAATGAAATCTATATTTTTACATCCCCCTTAAATAATTTCATCCTAAAAATTGGGATATATGTCTATAAATAAAAAAATGTGGGTAAATCGTCCTCATATCTTCATCAAACTCCAATTATTCCTCTACTAGTTTCGGAGTTTTCAAAACAAATCTCACTATCCATGTTGTGTAATTCCACAATACATGCTCTGTAGTGTGTGGAATCTAGATAGGCTACTCACTATAAGTCTTTTTAGGTTCTAACACTTTTTCATCATAGGAATGTCCATACATTATATATGGAAACTATTTCATCATCAAAAAATCATGGAATACGTTATTCACCTTAGAACGGAAGGGTGGCATATCCAATTAGAAATACATAACTCTAATTTTCTCTAAAATTTAAAATGGCCCAATGTATTTATTTTTAATTTTATCTTTTTACAAAATATTATAAATACCTTATATAGATAAAAAAATAATTATATAAGATCACCCAAATAAAATTGTATATCCTTCCTCAAATTTTATTCATAGATATTTTATCTACTTTCAGTTTCTTTCATATGATTCTGAATAGTATAAACATTCACTATTATCTCCTCTAAAATATTTGGGACTACTAACTAAATTTATCTAACATCATCACATAGGGTTAAAATAAAAAATATAATCCTATACAATGCTTCAAACAGTTTTTACAATATTCTTGAATTAATGATATTATTGTATGAAAATTCCTTCATAGGTAGATATTAATCACACATATCATAAAAGTTAAGAGATAATAGAATTGTTATACTTTCAAATATCCAGGTACTTCTTTTAGACTAGACATTAGTTTTTTGATGATTAAAGGTGCTCAAATTTATCTCATTATTGAGATCCCCTCTATGAAACCTCAAAATTTTTTACGTGAATTGAACTTTATTGGCAGATACAGTTGATAATGAAGTAATGTGAAGTCTTACAACATCATTTACATAGAAATAGAAATGTTTCACAAGGATTGTATATTCTTTTACTACTATGAAATTTCAATACATGATATGTTAAACAACAATGACTAATATGCCATCACTCAAATTTAAAGACTATAGAAGTACAGTGAATAGGCTCATTGAAACATTTTCCACTTCCATAATGGTAGAAGAAAAGGCCATATGACTCCCTTTAGTGGTTGTAATTTACACTTTCCCAAAAAAAATCCAATCATCGAGATAGGTATTAAAAAAATTATCACATCATACCATCCAACTAGAAAAGTTTCCTCAAATCCATATACATATTTTTTTTGTACAATGGTCTATAGAGGAATTTGAGTTATGTGCTTCAACTAGTACGTCCCTCCTTGCCTATAGGATAGATAGATAACATAATTTCTTTCAAAACATCAAAACTATATATTTTAGGATTAATTATTTTAATTTTACAATATCCAAATCTCTAAATATTCTTTTAAAATCATATAATTCATTTAGAACTTCACCTTGCTTTCTAGTAAATATTTTTATCTATTTCATTAAAAAGCAATATTATTTTTCCTTTCCTCACAATTTCCAAATCTAAATTTGCTAAATTTCTGAATATAAAATCTGTTTTCATCCTAATCATTTTCATAACTCCATGGTACCACTAACTCAATAGATAAAACACCTTGTCTTCTTCTTAAAGGTGGAATTGAATAGAGAAGTCATTGTACATTAGTTGTTCTAAAAATATTCTTTTCATCTTATTTTCTCTTTCTAGGATAATATGCACTTCAAGAAAAAAAAACATAGTATTTATTTTGTATATTTTACCATAGATATAGTGTCTATATATCAATTATGAAATAACTACTTCTAGTAACTCAAGATTGTGAGTTGGATCATTATGTTCCAGGATAATGAATTTAATTAATATATAAAACACCCCCTATCATACAATGTAAGTTAAAACCATACTTCATTAGTTGGTTAATCACTATATATTACTTATTATTCTTTTATTGATGGTAAATTAAGTAATGATTCATTCATAAAACTAAACTTTATCTTGAAATAATATTCTTCACATTCCAAAGAATATGTGAATTTATCCACTGTATATGTCAAGTCGGTTAACTAATTGAAAAACAGGTAGTATTTTTTTACAAACTACTAATATTAACCTGATAAACAATGAAAATTGTGTGTATTTGATTTTATTCATCATTTTTTCCTTTCATTAACAATAATTTTCATTGATGTATCAACTGATATTCCATCCTTCTTGGTAATATGATAAAAAAAGAAACTTCATTGAGAGAAAATTCATTCTTACTGAATTTACCACATAACTCAAATTATCTAATAGTTTCTAGAATAAATAATAAGTGATTATCATGAACCTTAAATATTTTTCTTTATATTACGATATTATAACCAAATTCCAAACATTATGGTTTATGATAACCCTTTTCTAAACTATTCATAAAGACCACAAACATTGGGGTGAATAAGTTAACCCATATTGTATTATTGTAAACTAATGATTCCCAAACATCATATGACATTTTGATTATAGAATATCATCCTTGTTCACTCCAATCTTATAATAACCAAAATTATGATCAATATTTGAAACATATTTTTCTCTTTGAATTTGATCACATAAGTCATCCATGTTTGGAAATAGATATTTATTCATTATTTTATTGTAATTTATTTCCATGTATTCGATGAAAAACAATATATTAAAATATGTAATTTTACCTAATAGGAAGGGAGATCCCCACATTGAAACAATAATATGCCTAAATCAATTATCACAGAACCACTATAGTAATTTTATATCTCTAATAATTCCATTAATTCCATTCAGTATGGAGTCTTGGATATTGGTTTTACATCTTGGATGAGTTAAATAGAGGACTCAACATCACTATTAGGTGAATGTCCCAGTAATTATTTATTAAATACATAAATTTATTTGTTTACAAGAGTCACATACCATATATATAGGATTCATTTTTCATCTATAGGTTGTTTTTTCACATCTTATTCTCCCTTGATTCCATTAATGAAAACTATTAGAGGTAGATCCATAAAATATTTAGATAATTCAATATCTCTCTAAAAAATAAATAATTCTATAACCCCTTCATGAATAGTAATCTCATTCTGTTGAAAAATAAATTCATTCATTATAGTTTTAAATACAATCTATACTAAGGATAATGTCAAAATCAATCATAGGTATGCTAATAATGTCTGATATTTTGGGAATGTATTTTCCTCTGAATAGTAATTAGTCCATATATCCATGTTTTAATAAGATTACCACTAGGTGACTTGACTTTAAACTATTTATTCGTACCTTTTTGGGATATATTAATTTTCATATCAATGGTAAAAGATTAAAATATTTCATTAATATAGAATCTAATAAATCCTATGATAATAGTGATTTTTAATCATAGTTCCAATTATGAAGACATTCAGGACATTAAGTTCAATTTTAGTGATTTTATATGCTCAACATTTATCTCTATAATTTTTCTAAGGTAAATTCAATTGATAAATTCAAACAATGAATTATCTCTTTTGTCCTTGAAACCTTGGATGGAGGCTTTATTTTTTTCCATACATTCACAAACCAAATGTTATTTCATACAGAAAACACCCATAATAGTAAATTATATTCCAATTCATTAATCTTTGCAGCCATTACATGTTAGAAATTTCATGCATGTCTACTTCACCTTTTAAATATTTCTTTTTTCAGTTCACTCAATCACACTGTTATTTTATAAATTTTTTTATAAAACATAATCTGTGGATAATTATTTCACTATCATAATGGGAAATGCTATTATATCCTTATTTTCTAATAATATTAGAGAGGAAAATTCCCTTAGAGGATAATTTATATCCCTTAAATTAACCTATCAACTTTTCTTCTTGGATTATATGAATATTCTATAGTATGTGTTAATATATTTATAATGTTAGCTTTATATTAAAGATCATTTACTCTTCTTTTTTTCCTTATATTGACATATTTCTTTTCTACATCATCTAATTGCTCCTAAAGAATGTGATTTTGAAAAAAAAAACTCTTAAAATTATTGCCTTCCATATTCTTTACTTATTAATCATATATAGTTTAATAGAATAATATTCACTATTGGTCAACAACCCCCTTTTGATGATAAATTTCAATGATATATTCCCCCCTTTATGTAATTCTAATTGTTAGAAATTTCTTCTCTAAGGAATTGAACTATTTCTCAACTCCTAATGTATTAGTAATCACATTTAATGATGGAGTTTCATAGTAGAGTAAGTGTTCCAAAATTGATACACCATGTTGAGTATCAACATGTTTCTCAATAGTGAGAATTTTACTGGTCATGACTTGAGTCAACTATCCCATTATAGTTATGATTCACTTGGTTCCTACACTATCCTCCTTAACATCATTGATTTTTTAATGAGGGAAATCCCAAAATAAGTTACAATTGAGGATTTGGTTTCCATTCCATCCACTATGTTCCATACTGAAACAATAAAACACACTAGAAAAACTCATACCATCAAGAATATTGAAACATAGAATAACATTCTTATATAACAAAAATAATCCGAAAGCGATTCATGAATATTTTAAGGGATTATCATAATATTAATTATATTTTCTACAATTTTTTTTTATCTAGTTCTTATGTATTCTATAAAACATACTTTGATACCAACTATAACAACCCCATATCTTGTATCGTATAGTCAGTATTATCTATATTATATTGCGATAAGAGAAAAGAGATCACATTTCATTGGATTTGATAGCATGGTAGCCTCGATATATTAAATGCATAAATTATCATCACATTACAAAAAAATTATTAAATGTAACTAAAAAATATAATGATAATTTTATTATTTATTCTTCTATATTTCTAAAAGCATTCATTATTCACTTGTAGGTAACCTAGGGATGAGAATAAAAACGAAATTGTTGGATCAGAAACCTGATAAAAGAAATCTATTACTGAATTATATCATATAATAAAAAAGGATTGATTTATATGGTAGATAAAAATAAAAATAACATATACCCAATAAATTATATCATAAAATAGAAATATATCTATGGATGATGGAACATCCCCCGATCCTTCACACTATCACATAACCGAAATCGGTTATCGTGAGACATCAATTGTGCCTCTATGAGTACTAGAGGTTGTTGACCAGTAGCGAGCCATTGATTAGTGTAGTGGAGAGACTATACCTCCTGGGTGCATAGTTAGAAAAACATAGAAATAAGTAATATAAATAAATGAATAAATATTAGAGTTTCATAAATATTGAAAAAATATAATATCGAAGAAAACAAACAATGAAGAAAACTAAAAGATATAACAATAAATAAAGAATAATATATTGATGTGTTGGAATGTAAAAAAATTTAATTCTAGAAGTTTTAGAAATAAAGGAATAGAATACTCAAAAGTCCTCAGTTTCAAACCCCATGTCGCTATCATCTCCACACTCTAGCCCATCCAGAAATTAAAAAATCCACATCCCAAAGATTTTCCCTCTTCAAATCATATATCAAATTGACATTTTTGATTCGAAATATAATCCAATCATGTGTCTTATTATAACTCAGTAGGTCAACACCTGCATGTATAAACATAACTAGTCTGTTAATACATGTATGAATTATTGAAATAAACAATTTTATTAATTAATTAAACAATTAAATTAATACTACATCAACTTTCATTGGATCCATGCTAGAATATCATTGATCTTGTCTCACAACCATCCCAAATATTACCTTATAACAATGATGAAAATATAAAATATCTGTGTTAAAACCACTATTTAATCATTAATAAATTTATCAGGGTCAAGCATAGTATAATAGAATCTCATCATTTATTATGGTAAAGACAATTATATAATAATTTAATAAATTTTCACTAGTTGTAGCATGCTATATAATAATTTCAAAATGTATCACTAGTCATAGCCTATAATAAAATCATTTTTTCTTGTGTCACTGGACATAGCCCTTATATAATCAGCATGTTACAGTAGACATACCCTTCTATATAATCATTTCAACATGTTTCACAATGAATATCTCTCTATATAAGTATTTAAGAATGTAAAATGGGAATAATCACAATATAAGCTTTACAAAAATTATCGACTAGACCAACGCCTCATATAATCCTTACAACATAGAAATCACAAACATATATCATAATAACACGGATGCCGCACTATCATATCATCATTAGTTAATTACAAAAAATACCATTTATTATTCAATTACACATTTCATTTTTCATTTACTCATAACCAATAACATGCTAGTTATCTCAATAATCAGGTCAAACCAAGGTGATTCTATATCATGAAAACCAAATCTCATGTCATTCCAAACATACTTTAAACCATTAATCGATTCATTTAATAATCAAGGGTTCGCTCAACCAAACTATGTCAACATGATATGTCAATAAAAAGTTGGATCCAAAGGGAATATAAGGGGTAATTCAATTCATATTTTAATTTACTTTGAATGTGATATGTTGGAATGATTTTAAAGCATGAATGATTGTTACGTATCGACTGTTCATAGGTCTGATTCTCTGCTAATGTGTATAGAGCAACTTTGGTTGAATCCTCCATGGTGGTAAAAAATTTAAGCTCAATTGTGTTTCAATAATTTGTAATTTTAATGGGGGGTTTATTTCATGATCCTAGATGAAATTATTGATTTATTTAGATATATTTAACAATTTTATATTCATTGGGGAAAATTAATTATTTTCGAATTAAGCTTATGATATCCTTTAGCTTTACTTTATATTGAATTAAATTAACACCCACTTCACAAGATAATTTTGATCGGAATTCCCAAGTGTCAAGTATTTAATCCAAGAATTTAAATAACTAAGATTCTAATATACATTAACAGTTTTTTATGATAGTGTATGTTTGGTACAAATAATCCATGAAATCCACATTTTCAACAAAACATGTCATTAATCCATGACATTTTTTGTTCAACATACATAATGTTAACCTAAAAAATACTCGATGAGAAAAAGACCTTAATCACTTTATATCCCCAAATTATGACTCACCCTAATGGTAGATTTAATAATATATTGATATGGTTATTAATCTGGTTAGAATTATTATGGTAATGGGTTTATAGAACGAAAAAGAACGAGAAATGAAAAAAGTGTTGTGAAGAACACACACATGAAATGTGAAGAGAGTTAAATCAAACATTATATTAAATTAGAAATCGAAACAAGTGAGTGGTTTTCAACAATATATGAACCATTTTAGAAAAATTAATATTAAAAAATAGAGGGTGTATGAGATAAATATGTGATAAAGAAGAAACATGCATAGAAATAAAATTACAACAAAAACAGTTATGAGATTAAAAATGAAGAATAACACAAAAGTAAATCAAAAGAAGCATGGAGGAATGGTATCTAAAGTAATTATATGAGTTTAAGATATCCTCCCAATATTTATTCAAATCCATTTTAATTTCAGCCTACCATTATTTACTCTAAAATTCCAACTCTATGAAAGGAGAAGAGGGGGATTCATTTACATCCCATGATGGTGGACTGTTTGAATTCCAAATCATCCCCTCTACTTTGCTCACTAATTTGGTACTCCATACAACTGAATATGGAGAAATAGTCTTCATATAATTTTTATATATGAATTATTAAAGTCTACCAAAAAACTTTGGAGGGCATAGGACTTTATGATCCAATATTATGGTGGTTTTATTAAACAGTTTAAATCATCCATTTCAATCCTGAGTTTTTGAAGGCCAAAATGTTAATGGATTTTTAAAAAGAAATATGCCCTCAAATCTAAACCATTAATTCTAATAAGATGTATGTATATTAATTATAATTCACTATAAAAAATATCATTTCTAATGGATGTCTATATCATGGGAAAATTGAAGCATTGTGTAATGATTTCAATTCCCAGACAGAGTGTTGTGCTAGTCTTTAATGCATCATTTGGGCCTATTTTTGTGGTGTTCGAACATAAAATTTTTATCCACGATTAATTGTATTTTACCCATAATTTTGGAATAGAATTAATGAATTGGGATATCATGATTGATCCCAGAAATTATATCTTCATGGTTGTTCTTATTTCTTCACAGAATCATTAAGTATTATTATGGGGCCCATATGGCCCTTCAAATAGACCAATTTTCTAAAGATTCCTTCTAAAGTTTTTTTTAAAATCTAATAAGGAAGCCTAAAACCAAAAATCCTGAAATTTTGAATAATATTTTGTGATTTATAAATAAAATAGTAAACTAAATTGATTGGACTAATTCGAATAATGCTAAATAATCATAGTTTGTGGTAAAACATGAGTATTTCAAACCAATTATGAAATTTTAAATAAAATTTACTAAAGGGAGTATAAAAATAGTTTTAAATAAATGAATAAATAAGATTTCAATTTATCACTTACTTGAAAATTATAAAATAATAGGTTTTTGGTTTAGAACTCATACCTTTAAATGTTGGTCAACAACACTTCAAAATGAAAACGCCTACAATGAAGATCATTTAGATGGTGACAAGAAGGATCCTTGATCAATCCCAATAATGATCAAAACCAAAAACACTCACGACCAAGATATTACTCCAAAATGTCTATAAGAATTATGGAGATATGGTAAAACTGAACCAAACCCACTTACCAGTGATATAATGCATTATTAGGAAATCAAGAATCAAGAGAGGCACAGAAAAAATCACATGGATGGTGCCTTAGGTTTGAGAGGATATGGCTTTAGGAGATTTGGAAACAAAATTAAAATACATTGATAAAATTAAAACTATAAGTCCAGGAATTACATTACATTAAATATAGTATCACATCATTTAATTATATTCATATGCATTCATTTAATGAATTTCCACCTCAGCTGAATATTAAATTCAATTGAACATTACAGGATGTGTAATCCATTTTAATGGAATACAAATGTTTTTTGGGTGGATTTTAATTCCATTTTCATTATAAAAACTACATGAATTTCATTTAACGAGTCTTAGTATACCAAGATCCCATGGTTACACATGACACATTTATTCCTATATTCCATTAATTCAAATAAAAATACATCCTTATAAATTAAGACATTTTTTCCTAGAAGAGACCTTCTACAAGGATCCTCTCATATTTTCCCAAGTTTCCCCAAAACACTAGTATGTGTTTAATAAAAAAATATACATCCTTGAAGAAAACACAAACACAAAGGAAAAAAGAAGATGATAAACTCAATAGAAATAATTTTACCAAAAACACAGAGAGACAAAGATAATCCTAGAAAAAAGAGATGATAACTTACAACCTCCCCACAATATAATTGATTTTCACTGATCTTTTCTAAGAAGTAATGTGGTGTATCGATGAACAATTCCACCAATTTCGCTCTCATATCATAATACATATCACATTTCTCCATATAAATATGACCATGCTTTTATTGAACTCTAACATAATGAGTTACCCAACACTGAAGGTACTTTTCACTACGGTCCAAAATCCATAACAATGCCACTCAAAGGATGCATCAACACTAAACTAGAATTCAACAACATAAATAAAATGAGGAGGGTATAGATAATATCTATAAATCGATAACACATTTTAAATTTTTTTCATTGAATTGTAGTGTTACGGATTGGGAAATTGGTATACCATTAGACAAACCCTACCCACTATCCTAAATGGCATGAAAAACCTAGGTACTAGTTTCCTATTTTCTTGATACTACTTTTCCCTAAACTAGATGACATCCAAAGGAAGAAAATGTAAATCATAAACAACCATATTTAATTTTTGATGGTAAAAATATGATTTATTCCTTCTATGTGTAGTCACTATCCATTTCCGGAATAGCTAAAATTGCTCAGATGTGTCCAGCATGAGACGAAGACCAACCTTCATTGACTCACCTACCTCCAATAAATAAAGAGACAAATAACATTGACTAACATAAAAAAAATGAAAATGTTCCATTTTCATCAATTCATGTAATCTACTATTATATGAAAAATCCATGAATTCAATATAATTCTATCATGAACCCCAAAATCCATGATCCAGGCCAGCAAAATGTCCTCCAAAACCGGAATAGTCTTCTTGAGATTGACAGTCATTCGAAGGATGATATGTTAAAATAAAAAATTAATTATATCTCAGGACCTTGTAAATACCATACAATAAATGAAATGGGAAATTAGGATCTATGTCTAAAATGATACTCCTTGGAACATTGTTCAACCAATCTACTTTGTGCATGTAAATACCACCCAAATCATCATATGTGAATGTATCCTTGATAGGAAAGAAGTGGGATATCTTCATCAATTGAACCAAAATAACTCACACAGTGTCATTATTATTGGACATTCTTAGTAATCCTATCACGAAGTCCATAGTGACATCATCATATTTCCAATCAAGAATAGGAAAATTCCGTCAAAGTCTAGCTAGCCTCAAATACATAGATTTCACGTGGTGAAAAGCGAATCATCTCTCTAGAAATCCTAGTACGTCTTTAAACATTCTTGACAACCAGTAATGTCTATGGATATCATGATACATCATTGTCAAACCACAATGTACTTAATGTCAAGATTCATGAGAATCCATCATCCTGACCACATGGAAACCTATTGGGACACATGCTCAGACATATAAAAAAAAGATAATTGGCACTTACAATAGACCATCATGTTGGTGTCACCCCCACTATATTAGTTATCTCTTAGAACTAATCCCTAAAGATTAGATAAAATATCATATTTGATCTAGTCTAAAAGAACAAGTAGAAAATATGGCGAAGTTATATCCACTCACCCCAGATACTCTTGAACATCTACATGAATGTTTGAGAAATGAACCATTATTCTCCTCTCACTGAAAGACTCACGTACTTACTCTCTTTTCATATTTCAGCTGAAAGAATCAAAAAATATTTTCTATTATTAAAATCGAAATAAAATTTTAAATAATACAGATACTTGAACCACCCCCTCTTCCAATGGTTCTGGTCCCACTGGGAAAATATATACCTGAGGCTCTTGTGGTCTGTTCATAAATCTCACACCCATTAGATACTGCCTCCAGTATCTCAGGGAATTTACCACCATTTCTAACTCTAAATATATAGTTTATAAATTCTTATAATAAGTTATAAAGTATCTGTATCAATAAGAAACCCCCCAATTATCCTACATTAGAACCACTCTGATTTCAATATTGAAAGTGTCATAGTAAATAGTATATGCTTTTCCCTACACAAGTAATTTGGCGATAGGTTCTTAGGTCATCCTTATAAAAACATTCTCTTTATTACACAATTAAACATGATTTTTTACATAAAATAGAACTTAATACAACTTCGATAATTGAGAGTTCAATTGTCTTAGTAAATTTGTGACATTACATTACATCATATAACATAAAACACAATATTTTTTTTTGAAATATTCTTTTACATGACATCAACATTCCTTCATACTTAGCATTGCATGAGATAACCTGAGGAAATACATAAGAAAAGGGTTAGATGTAAATATTAGTAAGGGATTAAACATAACATTTCATGAAGAATATAGTACATGTTATACTATAGTAATATCAATGGAGCATAAGATATGCATGAACATAAATGCATGATATAGCATGATTATCACAGCTAAGAAATGTGGCAACAAAATTTAACATGATATTATCATGAGCCCAGGATCATTCCACATAGAGAATGAGTAAACCCTCATTGCTCAAGAATTACCAAGAGTAAACCCTCATATCACTTGATGTATCATGATACTAATATTTACCCAATGCATTGGATAGCTATTAAGGCACACCCTTTATAAACATTTCATTTCATGCATAAGTGTGCCACATGGATCATATAAAATGGAATAATTAAAGCTCATAAGCTATTAAATTATAGAATAATTTGGAATACATAAGTGTATGTACCATTAAAGAATTATATTTTCATGAATTTTAATACCCTTGATAGAGAAATGTGTATGGTATTTACTACACAATGATTTTGGCTTTGAAAATCGCGGTGCAATTTTGGCGGCATAACGGCGTGACATAAAGATTCCTAAAAATCGTTGATAAGAGAGAAAGGGATACCAAATAATATTTACATATAATTTAGATAAGTGGGTAATATATTTAAATGTCCCAAAATATGTAATTTAAAAATAGAAGGTGTAACATAATAATGAAAGTTGAAGAAAGATGAGAAGTTGAATAACTCTAACGAAATTTCAGCAAGGTAACAAGAGTACATTGGAGATATTAATGATAGATAAGTGGTATATAATAATTTTAACCTAATGAAGGTTGTATGGGGAAGTTATAAATCATACCCAAAATTTTTTAATTGAAAATAAAAGGATATAACAACATAATGAAATTTGGACAAAAATGAGAAAGGAAGAAATGCCTTATTTGGAATTGTGATTCCAAAGGATTGGGAGAGGCTTGAGGGATGATTATTTAGATCTTGGGGAAACATGGTAGGATTATAGAGAGATGAATTTAGGTTTTTGTCCAGATACAAAGGTTTTTACTGAATAGATGTGGGAGATTTGGTGGGTTTATATATGAAAAGGGAGGGAATTTTTTATTATTTATATTTTGGACACTACACATTAAACTAATCAAGACCACAAACTATCCCATAGTTTTCCCCTTGGTTTTGTCCAAAGAGGAGTGTAAAAATATTTTATAAGGAAAACATATGAATGTATAAAAATATTAGGCTTTTTTAGGTGGAAGTCAGTCACACTCTCAAGGAAATCATTTTAAAATGTTAAAATGTTTTATATGTCTTGGAGGGTCCACTAAGGCTTTTTAAAATAAATCAAACACATCTAAAATAAAATTATTTTAAAGCTAAAACATATATTGCTATAAAATTCCATTTATATTATTTTATTACATCTCTATTATGTTATTATTATTTTATAAAACATATTATATATTTAAATGGTATTTAATTTTTAAGAAAAAATTTGACTCTCTCAAAAAATTAATAAAAATTCACCATTGGATAATTTAGACATACTGATTCCTAAAATAATATTAATTTTATATAAATAAATTTATAAATATGTTATTTTTTACTTTTAAATTAAAAAACAACCTTTATCAATAATTAATGTGTTTTGACAAAAAACCGCTTTTAGACCATAATAAAAATTACAATTGTATTCATAAAAATTATATGATCATTTACAATTAATAAAATTTAATTTACTAATAATATTTTATTAAAATATTATTTAATTAAAAATTACATTAATTCATCAAAATATATTTCTTAATTGAATATTAACTAAAAATACACTTTGTGCTTCAAAAACCATTTACAAAGTAACAATGATAAAATGAACGGATGTTCTTTATACAGAAATAATGTACATAATCATAGTTCTAGGGTATTATTACATAACCCCTTATAACACCTTCATAAGACCTAAGGGTAAAGCGTGAGATGGTTGCAGACTCTTGGGGTTGCTTTGATAACATCCCTTGGATGGTAATATCTATTAACGTCCATTTCTCCTAAGGGTGGTTCCGTTCAAGCTTAAAATATTTAAGATCGACTTAGGATTGGTCATGAGGGAAGATCAGTGACACTACCTCATTTCCAATCTCTGAAAAATGGGCTTCGTAGGGAGTAATTCTACTGTATGAGGTCATTTCTTCCTTTTTCTGAGTAAATTGGATTTTTCAATGCCCAATATTTATACTAATTTTGATTTCACTATTCAGTATCAGTATTTGAAATGGTAAAAAATCTTATTGGTATTTTGAAAATCCATAAATATAAAACCCAGGATGTTCATATGTTTTATATAACCATTTTACATAATAATAATTTTAATCATATTAAAATAAATTTTCATTAATAAAATATTGGGTTGTTAAAATCTTCCCCCCATAAGAAATTTCACATTTGAAATTTCATTTTTCCACATTAAAATAGATGAGGGTAACTATACATCATAACATACTTTGATTCACATGTTTCCTTATCTAACTTGTGGTTTCACCACAACACCTTGATGAGGGGAATTATCTTATTTCATAGAATGTTTTCCTGATGATCTAAGATCTTCACTGAATTAACTTCATAAGAGAGTTCATTCTTCAGTGGTACCACCTCTGTATTGAGTACATGTTATCATTCTAGTTTGTACATCCTCAAAAGTGATACATGTAATACATCATGTACTTGAGATAGGTTCCGTGGGAGTTCTAGTCATTAGTCCACTATTCCAATGCGATCAAGGATCTCAAAATGGTCAAAGTAACTTGGGATTAGCTTTCCCTTATTCCAAAATCTCATAACTCTCTTCCATGGTGATATGCATAGGAATACCATGTCTCCAACATTAATCTCTAGGTCTTGTCAATGATTATCAGCGTAGATCTCTTTTCGACTCTGAGCAACATTATTTTACTACTAGATAGTCTTAACCTCCTCAACCATTTCACCAACCATTTATGGACCTTTGAGTTTTTTCTCACCAACTTCATCCCAACATGCTGGTATTCTACACCTATTCCCATAAAGGGCTTTATAAGGATCTATTTTGATGATTGAGTGGATACTATTATTGTAAGAGAACTCAACTAGAGGAATATATTGATCCCATCATCCTTTGAAGTCCATTGAAAATGATCTAAAAATGTCCTTGTGTTTTTGGATAGTCGGATAAGATTAGCCATTAGTTTGAGGATGATAAATCGCACTGAATTTAAACTCAGTATTCCAAAAATTTTGTAGATTCTTCTAGATCATAGAGGTTAATCTTGGATCTCGATCAGATACAATCGATAGTGGAACTCCATGAAACCTTACCACATCTAGGATGTATATTCATGCTATTATATCAAATTAGAAATCCTCCCAAATTTCAATGAATTGTTCAGTATTTTTATAATGATCCAAAAAAACATATATAGAATTGTTTCCTTTGGATTTATTCAGATTTCAAATGATAAATTCCATGGTGATGTTCTCCCATTTTCATATTGGTATTGGTAATGGCTACATCATCCCCTTAAACTTTTTCCTCTCATACATAACTTGTTGAAATACCAAGAACTTTGATTTATAATCATTGGTCTCCTTATTCATTTTATCTCACCAATAATGCTCTTGGAGATCTCAATACATCTTTGTGTTTCTTGGGTGCATGGAGAAATTCGAACTTGGTCCATCATCTAAAAGTTTATAATTAAAATATGGATTTGATGGAACACATATTCTTTACACAAATATAACAATTCATTCTTCATTAACATTAATCTTTAATTATTTTCATTTTATGATAGTTTTCACTTCTTATGAATTCACACATCATCTTTTTGAGCATCCTTTTACCTTTCCAAACAATACAGTTGAGAAATCATTTGTTAAAGGATTTATGATGTTCCCTTATTTATGTTTCACATGTCCGTCTTCATCAAATCTAATAATATTGGACCCATTCCACTTCTCATCAATGAGAGAATCACTAGTTCCTTTATATATATAGCATCTTGCACCTTGTTGGCTTTCCAAATGTGTTAATGGATTGAGCATTAATAGTCTTTGATCAGCTCTAACCATCTTCCATGGAACATGTTCATCTATTTCTATGTGAATAAATACTTGAGGCTTCTGTGATCCATATATATTTCATACATCCCCACAAAGAGGTAATGCCGAATTTTTTTTAAAGAGAATATTATTTCATCCAACTCCATATCATGTGTTGAATAGTTTTTCTCTTGAACATTAAATTGTATTGAGGCATAGGAAATGACTTTGAATTTTTTCATTATCACACAACCCAAGCCCTTATTCAAAGAGTCAATGAATACCACTAAAATTTCTCCACTTGTCGGTGATGTGAAAATCGGCATAGTAATAAGCCTCCTTTTAAAATCCTTAATGCTTTCTTCACATTCATCGCTCTAAGAAAACATGACTCCATTCCAAGTTATCTTGGTAAGAGGGTTTGACAAACTTGAGATATTTCTCACAAATCAGCGATAATATCCAGCAAAACCCAAGAAGCTATGGATATCTGTAACCAATGTTTTCCTCGGAAATCCCTCAATTGCATTTTTCTTGGAGGTATCCCCAGATATCCCATTTCTTATGATGATGTAACCTAAGATTGAGATTTACTTCAACCAAAACTCACACTTTCTGTACTTTTCAAAGAGCTTATCCTTTTATAGGGTCTCTAGTATAGTGCTTAGATTCTAATCATTATCCTTCTTAGTGTTGTAGTATATTAGAATGTCATCTAAAAGGACTAACAAATACTTTTTAGGTAATCTCAAAAGAAGCTATTCATCTAGTAAATGAAGATTTATGGATCAATAGTAAGTCTGAAATGCATTACTATGAATTCAAAGTGTCAGTATCTTGAATAGAAAAACGTCTTGGGGATATCCTCCTTCTTTACCCTTACTTGGTAATATCACGACTGTAGATCCACCTTGGAGAAGTACTGTACTCCACATATCTGATTGAAAAAATTCATCAATTCGTAGTAGAGGATACTTGTTCTTTATCATGGTTTTGTTGAGCTCATGATAATAAATGCAAAAAGTGCACTGAACCATCCTTATTCTTAAAGAAAAGGACTGGTGCACCCCATAGAGAAGGAATCTGGTGTATAAACTCTTTATCCAAGTTCTCATGTAGTTGTTTCATTAGCTCTACAATAACCATTCTGTACGGTGTCTTGGATATTTTCAAATACCTAGTTATAATTTCAATCAAAAATTAAACTTCTCTTCTTGGAGAGGGCCCTAAAATTCCTTAGTAAACACTTCAGAAAATTTCCTCACTTTAATAATGTCTTCCAGGATTGGTTTTTTCTTAGATTCAATCATCTGAGTAGGATATGCTTGCTTATAGGGCAGTAATATCCGCCCTTGAGATGATGGTGCAAAATAAGATTCATCCTCCTCCTCGAAATTGTACATAATTAGGGGTCGACTCTCCATATGGAGAGTGATTTCCCTCTCAAAGAAATTTAGTTTGGCTCTATATAGGGAAATCCAATACATTTTAATAATTTTATCAAATCCTACTAGAGGGAGTATTAAGAGGTTTGAAAGGTAGTTCAATCTGAAATTTGTGATAGGGGAGGGGTGATATTCATGGGAAGCAATGATTTCACCATTTTTTTGTCACTAAAATATAAACTTCCATGATTTGTTGTGACATTAGGATTTTTTAACGAAACATTCAGGATATAAAATAACGCAGAGAAATAAAATGAAAAACTATGTTCTATATTCATGTATAAATAACTAGCATACATATCACCACTTCATTTTCGAGGATTGCTTTGGTGGTAGTGATGTAAAAAAACTCTCCCTTTATTCCTTGGAGGATGTTACTTTCCTCTAAAAACCTATAGCTTATGTCACTAGTTTTCAAGGTGACCTGGTTAATTGAGGTTTAACCAATGAACAATGCATTGAGTGTCGAACAGAGCATTCCTCTCTTCTATCGCATCATCATGTTTTTCATGTCAAAAGTTAATAGACAGGTGACCTTATCTACCATACCTAAATCATTTCCACTTCCCCTTCAGGTAATTTTCAAGGTTCTTATTTTTGTAAATTTGGAAAATGGGGTGATATAATTTATTATCACCATTGTATTTATCCATCATAATTCCATAATTAAATTCCACTTTCAGATTCTTATCCCTATGATACCCCTGAGATTTTCCGACCACAATTTCGACTTTCAGGGTACATCAGACAATTTCCTCATAGATATAAAATTCATGCATCACCAGGGCTTTCTACAGGCTATGTTTTATCCCACTTAAGAAGGGTTAAACCTTGAATTTGGGGGTGATGAAAAATCCATAGGCATATTGTGCAAGTATTGTGATGTTTTCCTTGTAATATTTGATGGATGCTTTATCTTTTTACATGATGTAAAGGAAGTCCCATTCCATTTTAAGTCAGAGGGTGCATATAATATATTTATCAAAATAAATTTTCTGTAAATACTTTCATTCCAACACCTCTATCACTTCTTTCGGATTTATATTTTTGATCAATGTCCACCATTGATCAGCTTTTCCCTCTATATGATATGCAGCTTTAAGAGCCTTCTCTTGTTCGGAACATTAAAATATTGAGAATATCATTTAAATGGAGTTGATAAATTGTTCAAAAATTGAGGGATTGGATGATCCATTAAAATTAGGAGGAACTTATCTCACGATGCTCTCGATTGCGGAATTTTATTTATTTGGGGGTTGAACGTTTTTCTTGACCCATATTTCCATTAAAAAAATTAGTTAACTGTGAGAGTATTGGGACAAAGATAGTCATTATTGCTCCCATCAGATTGAGAATCTCATTAGAGCAGTCATCACATTGATATATGCATTGGTTTTTAGCATGATTCCTCCTATTACTGGCCATTGGCTAAAACAAAACGAAATTTATGGGTAACACAAAAAGAGGAATCTAAAGACAAAATGGGATAATTTATAAATTACATTTATTTCCTTTACTAATTCATTTATAGGCTTCAATCTATGTTATCTATTATCTACTTCCCAATATATTTTCTTAGGGGAATCATTTTTATTCCATTAATAATGGTTCATAATAAGCATATGAATTTACCAAAGCATATCCTCTGGGAGTTTCATAACCAAGAGTATATCAAGGCCCATTTTCATTCACTAGTTCCCATTTGATTCTATCTTAAAGTGGTGGTTTCATGTTTTACCCATAGGTGCATTTGTTCCCGAGCGGCCTCTACCTACTCGTATCCAGACATGTATGTATTTTATTGACAATCCACTTACTCAATACCCACCAAAATTTAGGGGTGTTTTTATCATACTTATTTTTATCCTTATGACTTTCACTAGGGTATTCTAATCTTAATCCCAAAAATAGGTAAACATATCATTTGATACCAATAATAACAATTCTTCTCTTTGTTACACAAATAAACATGATTTATTACAAAAACATGCACTTAAGACAACTCAAATTATCAAGAGGTCTATTTCCTTGGGTTATTAGGTACATTACATAACAACTTAGAACATAAAACACAACTACTTTATTGAAAAATTCTTTTACATGACCACGAAATTCCTTCGTACATATCATTTCATGGGATAACTCAAGGATATACAAAAGAAAAAGGTGAGATATAAAGCCCAGTTAGGGAGTAAACAAGGAATATCATGATTAATATTGTACGTGTTATCCAATATCCATATCATGGTATTAAAATAGAAACATGAACATAAATTCATCGTAGATAATGATTATCATATCTTGGAAATGGGGGGAACAACATTTAACATGATATTATCATGAAAAAATTATCATTTCACATGGAGATTGAGTAAACACTCATTGCACAATAATTATAATCATTAAACTCTCATTTCACTTGACAAATCATGATATAAATCATTACACAATGAATTGGATCGCTATCAAGGTGCACCCTTTATAAACATTTTCTTTCATGAATAAGTGTCCCACATGGATCATATAACATGGAATAATTCAACATCATAAGTTATTCCATTATTAAAGAATGTGTAAAACATACGTGTAAGTACCAATAAATAAGTATATGTGAATGAATGTGAATACTCATAATAGAGAAATGGTTATGGTATTCACTACACAATGATTTTGCCTTTGAGAATTGTGGTGCAATTTTGGCAGCATAACAATTTGACATAATGATTCTTATAACTCGTTGATGAGAGTGAAAGGAGTACCTTATCATAATTACATAAAATGGGAATTAATGGGGTCAAATAGATACATTCCCCAACAAACGTAATTTTGAAATAGATGGTGTAACCTAATAAACAAACATGAAGAAAGTGGATAAATGAAATAATTCTTATAACATTTCGGCATGCTAGTGGGTGTACATGGGCGGAATTAATGATAGGTAAAGGGGTATATCATCATTAAAACATATTTAGGGATTTATTGGGGAGGTAATAAGTCATACTTCATCATTTTTATTGAAAATAAAAGGTTATAACAACATAAAAAATTTGGGCAAAAAGTTGAAAGGATGAAATCATTTACATGGATGTGTGATCGCAATGGAAAGGGAGAGGATTGAGAGATGATTCTTGGGATATTGGGCCACCTTGGGAGTATTATAGATACATAATGTCATGGTTTAGATGATCTCTAAATATTTTTCGTAACGAGAACTGGGAACTTGGGTTGGTTTATATATGAAAAGGGAAGGAATTATTTATTATTTAGGTTATGTACACTACACATAAAACAAATCCAAACCACAAATCATCCCACGGTTCTTGACCATTGTTTTTTCTAAAGGTGAGTGGAAAAAAATATTTTCTAAGGCTAAGGCACGAACTTATTAAAATATTGTGCTTGGTTATGTGGAGGTGAGTAACATTCTCTATGATATCATTTTAAAATGATTGAATGTTTTATATGACTTAGAGGGTATACTAAGGATTTGTAAAATAAATCAAATAAATATAAAATTACATTATTTTAATTTAAAACCATATATTGTCTAAAAAATCCATTTATAGGTTTTATTATATCACTATTTGGTCATTATGATTTCATAGAACACATTATATATTTAAACAGTATTTAATTTTTAACCAAAAAATCGACTATCTAAGAAAATTATAAAAAATTCACTTTTGGATAATTTCAAAATTCTTATTCTAAAATTATATTAGTTTTATCTAAATATATTTTAAATATGTGAATTTATACTTTTAAAATAAAAACCGACCTTTATCGAAAATTTATGGGTTTTGACAAAAACAACTTTCAGACCTTAATAAAGATTAAAATTGAATTCATAAACATTATATGATAATTTAAATTTAATAATAAGTAATTTAGTAATAATATTTTATTAAAATATTATTTAATTCAAGATTCCATTAATTCATAAAAATAGATTTCTTAGTTGAATATTAACTAAAAATGCTATTTGTGCTTCAAAAACCATTTACAAAGTAACAATGATAAAATGAATGTATATTATTTATGTAAAAATAATGTACATAATCATAGTTCATGGGTATTATTACATAACCCCTTATAACTCTTGAATAAGACCTAAGGGTTAGGTGTATGATGGTGACAGACTCTTGGGGTGGCTCGGATAAAATCGCTTGGGTGGTAATCTCTATTAACTTTTATTTCTCCAATAGGTTGTTCTGTTAATGCTTTACGTGTTAAAGCTCAGCTTGGTCTTAGTAACGAGTGAATCTCAGTGACACTACCTTCTTTCCGAGCTCCGATAAATGGGCTTCGTAGGGAGAAATTTTACTAGATGAGGCCATCCATTCCTTTATCTATGTAAATGGGATTTGTTAAGGACCTATATTTATACTAATCATCTGGTAACTTTTCAATGGAAATATTTTCAATAGTAACTATTCTTAATGGTATTTTAAAAATCCAAAAACATAAAACCAAGTAAGTGTATATATTTTATAAAACAATTTTTCATAATAATAGATTTAATCAGATGAAGAAGAATTTTCATAAATAAATGTTTGGGTTGTTACAATCTGACCTTTCATCCCTGGAAATTATCTTTCTCATGAATCATACAATATAGACTTTACTCATTTCATGGTAATCCATAATATCAGCTCTTCCAAATATGAAAATTGATGGATAAGGCATAAATAATAACCTACTAAATCTAGAATGCAATGAATTTAGAATAAATTCTTGGGATGTTCCTAGGATACCATGACTTCTATTTTCTTAGGGTAAATTAACACTCCGTCCTCTAATATGACATGGCCCAAGAAATTCACTTTATAAATCCTAATAATCCATTTGGTTATCTTGGCATAAATATGATTCTATCTTAATGTACTCAATATGATGTTGATATATTGGGAATGATTGTATTTTGAATGGGAGTACACTAAAATTTCATCCACACACAAAAATCAACAAACCAATCATTATAAGGATGAATGATTCTATTCATCAAGGACATGAATACTTATGGTTCATTAGTTAACTCAAATGAAAACAATAAGAACTCATTAAATTCATAGCTTATCCTAAAAGATGCCTAAGGTATACATTTATTCTCTCCCCAAAATTATGGAATCAAAATCTCAAATTAATTTTGGAAAAGATCATAAAAACTCTCGTATGATCCAAGAGATGATCAATGTGTGGAGGAAGATATCAGTTCTTGATTTTCATCTAGTTTAATCATCAATAATGAACAAATAATTAAAAATGTCTCATAATCTTTCTTGATTTAGAGAATTAGATATCCCCAAGGATATATACTCAGATGAATGAAACTATTTTATTCCAAATCTTCTAATTGAACTTTGACCTATCAAACCTCTTCTGGTGACATTCTATAAAATAGGATAAAACTAGCGCTACACATGGCACCAATTAAATAGTAAGATTGATATTGTTTTCGTGTGATAAGTTGTATAATTAATTAGTAAGAACATCCAAAAAAATTTATAACCCTATAATAAAAGAAACATGTTCTATTCCACCATCAAGTATAGAAATACCAGCTGCTGAGCCAAGAGACAATACGATCTAAACTAAATTGGTCCTGCAAAAACAATATGAATATCCCACTCACCCTGGTGAAAATATATGCCTCCTTATAGAGATAAGAAGGTTACTCTCATCTGATAATAGTACATATATTCTTGGTTTATAACTATCAAATACTTACCAAGTATCAAGTCAAAAACAGTCATTTCTAGCATGAACAGTTCCCAAAAGAAATGGCAACCGACAATATCAAGAGAACACACCATAAAATGTTTTATATCCTCTGATCGCATTCCCAATTGTGTGTTGAAGGTCAAAATTACATCCAATATATTCATATACACACTCAAAATTTTTAAAAAAATAGATAAAAAAATATGATTATCATATATCAAACAAAACACAAGAAATGGTGGATGATATAAGAGTTGTACCTCTGAGAGTATATGGTCTTGTATCCACAACAGCCAAAACATTCTACATTATGTGTAGCTATCCAGCCCCTCCTCCTTGATCTCCATCCTGATTCACCAAACTCATATCACCTCTTTAACATTTTCATTCCATATTCCAATCTGCTGAGGAGTAGCTGTGTTTTTTTTCCAAACCCTAGTTTGTGTCATGTTCCCCTATCACCAATCTTCTACTTCATGTCTCTAAAAAACCTGTACACATTTTCCATCATATTCCGTGAATGAAACATATGATTGTTATATAAAACCATGTTTTTCCCATATTGAAACACTTATAGCACTGAAATGGAACACGTTCCAGAGATGGATGCCCACTTTCCATGCTTATATGACCACTACTATCTTGAATAAATTTTTTATTGTGATGCTTATTTCCACCTGAAGAAGAGTTCAAAATTTTTCCTTCTAATTCAACATGCATATTGCTCAGATCTTATCTCAAATTCTATTCTATGACCAGTTCTCGATTCCTCACATCTACAAAACCGATTTGATGGAAAACATTAAACTAAGACATGATATCATAGTGAAGACCATACAAAAACATTCTCACCTTAGAGATATAATATTCTATTAAAGGTGGTGTAATGAACTGCAGGTTGGTGAAATGTTTAGCATAATCCAGAACTGACATGACCTCTTATATTAGGTGTATAAACTAATGAACCATCTTATTCCTCTATGCCTTGAGATAGAAATGTATTAATAAATTCATCTCAAATTCATTCCAAGATAACTCCTCTTTCTTACTATCTACTTCCAGATGTCCCAAAAACACTTGTTTTGCCGAAGAATCATATATACAACAATCTTCACCGTCATATTTTCAAGTGAATAATGAATTTTAAAGTTCATCTGGATTTAATTGATCTAGATCTCATCATCCTATGGTCCAACCTCCCTAGTGAACATGGGAAGCTCCAATAGCTGGAACCCTCTCATCAACTCAAACATCAAAGTCACGGTGAAAACAACCACTCTTTCAATCGATCTCATCATAACAAATATGTTTTCATGGAAATGAATATCCATCTGATCCTCGGGGATCTATAGGATGGTCTAGTTTAACAGTGTTAGGATTGTGATGATTTCCACTCTCTTGATTCTCGACTCGAATACAATGGGGAGTGATTTTATCTATAAGATGAAAAAGCTCATTAGTTATTAGAAATAGTAATAGGATCCTCCTCAATAGGTGAGAAAAAAAGAACCACTAAATCACGGTCACTCAAAAAATGTATTACAAGTGATTTAGATTGACATATCAGTTCATTTATTTCGTTTAAAAGATATAACAGGTAACTCATATCACATTTTAAGAAATTTTTTTTATCATGTGAAATAAATATGTCCATAGCCTAAACAATTCATGTCAATATATAACCTTATATGCCTATAATGATGCATTAATTCTCATATTGCGCCATCCAAACCATGAGTAAAAATCTTAGAAATGAATGAAATCATGAAATAATACCATAAAAAACATGGGAATCACTCAGGGGGAAATAACATAAACTGTATAAAGAAAATGAAAAAATGGTAATGACATCCCTAGACAATCATATTACCCCCATACATGGGTTATCTACTCTCATTTATAATCCAGATACTATATACTGACACGTCATAGCCTCCTTAATAATTTTCTCAAATAGTAATGATATATAAAAAACTTAGTGTGTTCTGATGTGACTTTATAACATCCTCTGATCTGTAACTCTCTCATGTTTCCAAAAATGGTTTGTGATGAGACCCCATGTACATCTCCCTATACCCCATAAGCTACCAACTTTCAATGGGGATGTGATAAGTATAATGGGGAGACTATACCCTCTGGTTACAGAGTTACCACAAAGAAAAAATTATTCATTATAAATTAATGAATAAATATAAGAGTGTTAAAATAATGAAAATAATATAATATAGTTGAAACCAAAAATAAATGAAACTAAATAATCAAATAATAAGTTAGTAATATTGTAATGATGTGTCTTAATGTAACTAATTATCTTGATCGACAAAAATATAATAAATGTTCAGTAGACTTAAAAAAACTCTAGTTTCCCTGATCTAGAACCCAACAACCATCCCATCTCCACACTTCATCACATCCAATAAGTAAACAATCAACAACATGTTCTGTTTCCCTTTCCCAAACCTGTATCCAAGCAATCTGCTCGAGTTTCAAATGGCATCCCAAATAGGGTGTGTTTATAACTAAATAGGTTAGTGCCACCATGTCTAAACATAAATAGTATAAAATTAAGTGTCTGAAATAATGTATTTAAATTATTTTATTTATTAGTTAATTAATTAAATTAATACCACATCAACTAATTTTAACTCCATGCTAGAATATCTCTGAGCATCTCTCACAAACATTCCCACCATAAACTTATAACTTATGTGTAAATAACACATATCATTTTCCAACCTGTAATATTATAATTTTATTATGTATCATTTCCAAGCCTACTATATTAGAATTTAAGTATTTATTAGTGCTAATATTGGTATATAATCATTTCACCAGGTGTTACATGGCATAGAGCTATATAAGAATTTTACCATGTGTCATTGGGGACAACCTACTATATAATTGTTTTAGCATGTTTCACTTGGAATATCCTACTATATAATCATTTTATCATGTTTTACTAGGCATATCCCATAATAAATTCATTTTATCATGTTTCATTGGCCATAACCCGCTATATAATCATTTTAGAATGTCAATTGGGGTGACGCTCTATTAAATAATTATAACATTTAACAACGTCTCCAATTTCCTATATAATCATTATATCATAGAAATCGCAAAATATATAATAACAACCTATAAATCACAATATCAAATCATTAAAGGTCAATTATGAAAATTATAATTTATTTTTCAACTGCACATTTTATTTCTCATTTTTTTCATAACCAATAACACACAATTGATTTCAATAAAAAGGTCTAACTAAGGTAAGTCTATATCAAGAAAACTCAAAAGTCCCTTTTCATTTCAAACACAAGTCAATCCATTAATTAATCGATTTAATATTAATGGATTATCCTACCCGAATGGTAGCCACAAGCAATGTAAATAACAAATTGTATCCAAATTGAATCCAAGGGATAACTCATATAATAATTTAATGTATATGTTGTGAGGTACATTGGTTAGATTATAATATTTCACATACATGATAATTACAAAACCATAGGGTAAAGTTTTAGACCTCCAACCATTAACTTTTTATTGATAACACTTCCAATAATAAATTACCATGAAGAATAAAGTGATGTTGATCAAAAACCGATAAAGATAAAAACAAAAAGTTCTCATGGTTAATAGGCTACCAGAAAAAAAAAATGATGGAGGGAGAGAAGGTAAAAATGAACCAACCCCACTTACCATGGAGCCTATGATTTTTATTATAATGTCATGAATCAAGATAGGAAAAAAAATTCCTCGAAAGATCCCTAGGTTCAAGAGGAGGAAGCTACAGGAGAGATGAAAATAAAATTCAACCCCTTGGTAAGAATTAAAACTACATGATGTCGAATTACATGGTTTGTAATATAGTTACAACTGTGTAATTATTTTTATTGTAATACATTGAAAACCCATCGCCATAGATGAATATTAAATTTTCCGAAACATTACAGGACGTGTAATCTATTTACATGACATTAAAATGATCAATATAGTAATTTCAACCCATTTTCCTTATAGAAAAATAAAACCACATCAAGTCTCATCAACATGTCAATAAATCATGGGAACACTTGAACAGTTTATACCTAGACTCCATTATTTTAAATATACATAAATCTATATACATTAATTCATTTTCTCAAAACAATTATCGATGCATGAATCCCCTCTAGTTGTATAATGTTTCCTCAAAACCCAATCTTGTTTTGTTTTAAAAAAATAGACATCCATGATAAAAACACAACTACCAAAGTTAAATGACAAGTAAAAACTCTTTCGAAATAAGTTTACTGAATAATCAGAGAGAGGGGCATGCCTGAAAAAAATTACAGGATTGTACTATTGATATAGATTCATAAATAATCACATGTATTGAATTTTTTTTTGAAGAGATAGGATGAAGAATTCAGGAAATCATCATCTTATAGTAAAGGCGTCCATCGATGAAATCATTATTCAATAGATATGCAATGCACTATATACAAAACTTATTTTTTCTCATTACCCTTATTAATGCATCAATGATATATATAATTTTAGTCCTTACCCATCACTAAATAATTATAGTGCATTAGTCATGTGAAATTCATTGGAATCTAATTCAATTTATAAGGAACATGCCTTAGTAATAAAAATATTACTAAAAAACTAGACAACAAAATAAAAATATTTTCCCTAATCAACCAAAAAAATGATGATCATAATCCAACCATAGAAAGAATATGTATGGAATCACTAAATAATATCCCCAATAAAGAACATGGTAAATAATTTTGTTGAAACAAAAAAACACTTTTATAAATACATAGGTTTTCTTTTTGAAAACTATAATACATATCATTTTCTATTGATAATGTTTTGAAAACTAAAAAATCATAGAACAATGGTAAAAATGATTTAATATTATAACGCATAAAAACTTGAAATGGAAGATTAATTAATATTAATGGCCATGATGGAAAGAAATGGTGACCATATAATAAATTTTATGAAAAAAATTATTTTCTAAATTTGGTAAATAAATTAAAAATTTACTTATA
The DNA here is from genome assembly GCA_963277665.1 of Viscum album. Lineage (NCBI taxonomy): Eukaryota > Viridiplantae > Streptophyta > Magnoliopsida > Santalales > Viscaceae > Viscum > Viscum album. The sequence continues at coordinate 1,677,002,435 of OY728143.1, read as the reverse complement.
TTAAAAATTAGAAAATAATTCCCTTAAAATATTAAGTAAACATTCTAACGTTGAATAAATTTAAAATAATTAATACATAATGTATGTAAAATAACGTTATTAAAATACTATAAATAATTTGGATATGGTAGAGAAAAGGTTAGGTAAGGGACATCAAACCTTTTAGACAAATAACTCAAAATAAGACCTCTTACAACTTTTAAAAACATAACCCCCATGAAATAAAGAAAATTAAAAGGAAATTAAAATAAAATGAGTATAAAAAGTTTTTTTATATTATATATGTATTAATTTGGAATTATATACACCATATAAATTAAAATATGACTATATCATAAACCATGCTTCAATTAAGTTAAATTGGGAGGAAATCCCATAACCTAAAACATTATCTTTATTGAAAATTAAATGACCACTTCTAAAATACAAATAGATAATATATATATATATATATCATAAACATATATATATGTTTATTATAAAATACCTTCTCATTATGATTTGTTATTATATTTTATTAATCGTTCACTATTTAAAAAATATTTATGTCGACTACCTTGTTTCCCATACATGTTTTTGTTTGAATTTTCCAATACATTCTTATTAGTCATAGTTTCATCACTATGAATAGTATTTTTGATTATTTTTTATGTCTATTTCATATGAAACTATATTCCTATGTAAATTTCTTTTAAATTACATTGAAAATTAACATGAAAAAATGATAATTATTTCTTATATCTTTGGATTTCATAGAATGAATTGATTTTATCAAAACAATTACTCAAGTATATTACCACTCATGAATTTTGAAAACAAGTAAATTTTTTCATTACTTTATAATATTATAGGGTTAAAACAAATATTAATAATACACTATATAAACATTTCGACAATGTTCGTGTATGTAGTAAAGGAACCAAAAAGAGAATAAGTCATAACAATTGAATGATTAATAAGATGTTATTTCGTAACGATATTATCAATTTTAAATAATATTAATCATTTCATAAATATAGTATATATTCATTAAATTAATTTTTATAACCATAAATATAATAATATGATGATAATTGAAATATATCATCTATGTAGGCAGTATTCCACAGGTACACATAGCGGATGTTTTTAATTTTTAATGGATTATGGGGAAATAAATTAGAGAATGATTTGTATCTAATGAATCATAACTATTTAAAAGATATAATATTAATTCAATAATTGTTTTTTTATAACCACCCTTTATTAGTGTTGATAAAAAATGAAATTTTTCATTTTGGGAGATGGTAGTATACATGTATGTGTGACTAATGTTTTCATTTTTCCATTAGATTGAAAGGATATAGTGTGTGATTTTTCCTTTAACATAATATTATTTCAATAAAATACATTTATAAATTTAATTATTTGTTTATTTTTATAGAATATTTATAGGATATGGGAGAATAATGAAACATGAATGAACTTTGTCAATATAATTAACTCTTCATGTGGTACCATCATTTGGATCTCACAACAACCACTATTAGGATAGTATTTCGGTGGTACCAAAACCTCAAGGCTATGTATAAGGGTGTTGGATATATAATTGGGTATATCTTGATAGAGATAAATTCCTAAAATTTTCAATATAATTGAGGTTTTGAGAGGCTCCTTTTATATGTGAGTGGAGTAGAACCCTTAAAAATACACTTAAATTTAAAATAATATAAAGGAATTTTCATGGGAATGATGTGAAAATAGAACCCACATTTAAATATATGATGGGATATGGTATAAAAATATAGAAAAAAATTTATATAATATTTTATGATATATGTGATATAACATAATATTTTTTACCATTTATTAACTCATCCAACCATTATATTGGTGAAAAAATTATATTATGGTGACTTAATTTTACGACTAAAATGAATTGGAAATTGACACCTAATTTTGAATGTGAAGTTTCAAAATATTGATAAAATGTTCATGAAAAAATTTATAAATGTTTTAAAATATAATTTTAATATAAATAGTAAAATTTAAATGGAAAAAACTAAATTATAAGAAAACACCTTTTTAAGCATATAAATGATTTTATATCAATGTATTTTGTATTGTTGATTCCCATAGAATTTATTTTTTAATGAAAAAATAATATTGTAATGTGAATTTAAAACCAATGAAAAATCAAATGTATCCTTGTAATTACTTAATTAATTAACATAAGAAAAAATATTCTTTTTATTAAAATAAATTATTATTTAGGTTTGAAATTTTTGAAACAAAAGTTTTTTAATTAAAAATTACATTTTCAATGGATTATTTTACACTTTAAAGACATATGTGTTCTAAAAATGGTATCATAAATATATATTCCATTCTTAAACAAGTATTATAGTGACCCTATCCTTTAACACATATTATTACATGATTTTAAGAATAATTAATCATCAAATTATCATCCATGGATCATTATGTATATTGTCTTGGAGATTCGGTTCATAATTATATATCATGAAATAAAAAAATATTTTATTTAATCTTCATAATGAGATACTAGATCCATTTGAGCCCTTATATCTATATATGATAACCTAGGGAAGGCATTAAAAATGGGACGAGCTAAATATCCCAGTAAGGGACTAATCATAGGAGTAAACAAAGCATGTGGGTTAGATGATATACCTTTATTGAATAAAAGGAAAAAAACATGAATAAACATACGGAATTATAAAATTTATAATTTAAGAAAATATAATTATATAATCATATGATTTTTGGAAAAAACATATAACATGACCTAGACATGAGTCGAGGCTAACCTTCAATACTATATAACATGATGGAAAAAGTACCCTAAACGAATCAGGATCACTCCATATCCCAACATGAGGTCTCCTAGGACTAAAAACTACCCAATGTATTGGAGAGTTATATGGGTACACCGTTCATAACATATTAATTAATATTTATTTCACATTGATAATAAAAATAAGGGTTACCCATGGAAAAAAATGGGTACCATAATCGTGTCACAAGGCATAAAAAAATGAACATATTATAAATGATTCCATGAAAGAATGGATTAAAATAATACATGGAAATCTATAAAAAAAATATCATCATGTATCATGATAATTTATGTCAAATAGAAGTTGAAACATGTGAAATAATTATTTAAGTAACTTTAGAAATGTAACATTTTAGTGCAATTTATGGAAAATATTTAAGAGGATTTAAAGATAAAAAAAAAGGAAAATTTGTTTTCATAAAACAAGAACTGAACAATAGTAGTTTTTAATGATAATATTTTTTTAGATTTTAGAAAAATAATGTTGGATTAAAACATATTATGGTTTTAACCTGGAATTGGGTATGAAATCGATAAGTACCCTTGAATCGAGCTTGTTATCAGGGAGAATTGAAAAGGGATCCTTTCTAAAACATGTGTTACCCCATAAAAGTGGGATGATATGGTATGGAGAAATGATTTAGAAACATATAAAGGGAAATTAGAAGATTTAATCAAAAATATAGAACCAATACATTGGATTAAATATAGAGAAAGAGCAACCTGAAGGAAAAATTAGAGGTTCAGGTAGAATCTCGTACCATATATCCAAAAAAGCTCTGCACATGATCTTAATGACCTGAATAATCAAATATAATTAATTATTTAATAATTTAATAAATTTTATAAATTAAATTTATTTTTTTTTAAATTTATTATCTTCATTATTTTCATTCTTAATGGGTTATAGTGTTCTATTTCATCGTTCGGGAGTGGTCGTTTTCATCATTTTCATGATCCATTTGCTTATATAAGAGTTTGTAAGTTCATGTAAAATGGAAATTGAAATCCATAATTGATGTTTTAAGTTATTATTTGAGATCCATAATGTTAAATGATCATATAAATCATCTGGTTATTTTGAGAGATGATGAATCATTTGATAAAAGTTAATGATACTCGTTTTGGTAGTTTTTATATAACAGTGAACTCATTTTATTATATCATTTAGTATTATTTATATAAAAGGGTCAAAAAAATTATATACGATATAATAAATTTATTAAAATATGTTTTAACCATAAAAATTGTTTTATGATATGTATTTAAAGAGTCATGGAAATTGAAAACTTTTTCATCATTGGATGTGATAAATTAACACATCTCAAATGATGTTTTCATTTTTAAAATCAATGGAAGAAGATACGGGGTTTATATGATGGATTATTACAATAAAATAATAAAAAATCATTATATGTATGTTACTATAGCTATAATTCCATTTGGAAATATGTAGGTGAATAGAGAATAAGTTAACAAAAGAACATTAAAATAAATTAACAGAAATGGAAACAGAAATTCACCTCTTGAATTTCTCTTCATTGATAACCTCCTAAGGGAAAAATTTTAGTATTTTCATAAGACAACTAGATCATTTACGTATTTAAGGGGGATTTTGGGCATGTTTAAAATCTTGAGAGTTGAGAGAATATGATGTGTTGAGGGGTTGTCTTTATAGTGGAGGAGATTGGTGTTTTCCCCTTATTTTATTCATTAGTTTATTATTTTGGCTCAGGACTATGAAAAGTTTCATAATTATCACAAAAAAATAGGATCATATTAAAGGAGGGTTATATATTTTGGGCTTAAATCATCCATAAATCATTAATACATCATCTATAACTCTATAATTCGTGTATTTATATTAATACATAAATTACTATATTTTACAATTCAGAAAAAAATTCACATATTTAAGAAAAATATTTAAAATTCACCATAACCATTTTTCAGCATTTATAATTTAAAAATGATCTCTATTTTATACAAATAAATTTTTAAATATGATAACGTTTAATTTTAATGAAAATCATCATTTACATGGAAAATAAAAATTTTAAAATTATAACTAATTTTATAACCCTTTTAACAATTTATTAGGGTCACATAAAATTATCATATAATCATAAGAAATAAAAATATTAATTTATGAATATGTTTTATGAATATAAATTTTCTTTTAATTTATTAAATTATTGATACAAATATAATTAAATATTTATGACTTACAATAATACCAATACATAATTAATAATTTTTAAAATATTTATTGACTTATACAAGGATATAATTATATCATATTGTTACTTATAATATGGTTAAAATTTATTTATACTTTCATGTATCGGGTTATTATTCTATTGTTCAGCTTAATCTTCATAAGGGTTACATTACTATTCCAAAGTATATGTTACTAGTTCATCAGTATAGGTTCCTCAACTTGTAAAAATACTTCTTTATTCATTTATTATTCATTTAAAATGATTGAATTGTGTTCTAAATGTTATTTTATGTGGTTTATTATATTTTACACACATATATATATATAAGAAGGGATGTTTCCAATGATAACGATTTGGGTTATTACATTCTTCCCCCTTATGAAATCTCTCCATCAAATTTTTTCTTCACATTATAAGATGAAAACATTTGTACGTACTTATCCTTCATTATTACTCACAATCCAATGTTTCCTCTTCATACTCATGGTTCTGCCATAGTACATTCACAAGGTGACTAGTCTTGTTGCATGTAAATTTATCTCTATGATATGAGATCTTCCCTTTTTCTCTTCGTAGGATAGATCATTCTCAAAATGTACCACCTCTGAATTCAACACATGTGAAGGATCTGGTATGTATTTATTCAAGAAGGATACATAGAATAAATCATATACTTGAGACATTATTGGTGGAAGTTTTAGTTGATAAGTCATGGCACCAACACGATCTAGAAACTTGAAGGGGCTGATGTACCCGAGACATAGATTCCCTTTCATCACAAATCTCATGATCATCTTCCATAGATGTATGAAGAGGATTACCATGTATACAACCATAAACTCAAGGTCTCATAAATAATTGTTTTCCTTGGTATTTCATAGAATTTTGGACACATTGATGTAATGATGAATGGTTTTCACCTTCTCCACCATATCTACAACCATTTTAGCTCCTAGAATCTTATGTTCAGTGACTTCATCCTAGCATGGTGGTGCTCTATATATCTTCCCATCAAGGTATTTATATGGATCCATTTAGATGATCCATTGGAAACTATTTTTGTAAGAGAATTCAATTAGTGGAATATCTTGGTCACGTCCTCCCTTAACATCCATATAACATGATCTCAACATATCTTCCTTTTTTAGAATAGTAATCTATGATTAATCATCAGTTTAGGGTTGATAACTCACACTAAAGTGCAACTCAGTGTTCAAATCATGTTGGAGACTTTTCTAGAACATGTAGGTGAATTTTAAATATCAATCAAATACAGTTGATAGTGGTACTCTGTGTAGCCTTAACACTAATTTGATATATATCCATGCAATTTGATCAAGTGATAAATTCTCCCGAATTGTAATAAAGTTATAAATCTTTTTAAGATGATCCACAATGACCCATATAGTATTTTCCCCTCTATATGTCTATATATGTCCATTGACAATGTCCTTAGTAATGTCCTCCCACATTCATGTTGGTATTGGTAGTGGTTTCATCATCCCCTTATACATTTTTCTTTTAACCTTCACTTGCTAATATACTAGGCACATGGATGTATGTTAAAGGATCACTTTTTCATGTTGTCTTATAAAAATATCTCTCAAAGATATTGATACATCTTTGTCCTCCTAGGGTGATAGAGATGGTTAAGCTATGTGCATAATTTAAAAGATTCTTATTTATCTCTATATTAGATGGTACACATAGTCTTGACCCAAATCTCATGACTCCTTCCTCATACATTTGGAACCTTATGGATTTCCCATTTTTGATAGATTCCACCTTTATCTTAATTTCCACATCATTTCTTTGAGAATCCTTTATTTTATCTTTGATGAAAGGTTGAGAAATAATTTTAGAAATTACTAATGATGTTCCTAACTTAATGATTCTTATTTCTATCTTTTTAAGGTCTATAAAGATTGTTCCCCTTTCAATTCTATATATTGATAAAGTTTTATGATCCTTTCTACTTAGACCATCTGCCTCCTTATTTACCGTATCTTGGTGGTAGTGGATTGAGTGGTCATAATCCTTAATGAGATCTAACAATATTAAATGGATCTTATTAAGATCCTTTTTTGTGAATATATATTTGAGACTCTTGTGATTTATTTATATCTCATAGTTCTCCTCATATAGAAAAGTCTTCCATATTTTCAGTGCAAATATCAGAGCTACCAACTCCAGGTCATGCGTAGAATAATATTTATCATGAATTTTCAACATCCTTGAGATATAGTAAATCACTTTATCATTTGTTATCATTACATAGTTTAATACCTTATTTTATGAATCTTTCTATAAATATAGTTCCCCACTTGTTGATAGTGAGAGCCTTGGTGTAGTGATATGGCTCTTTTTCAACTACATGAAGTAGTCTTCACATTCATTGGTCCAAAAAACCTTTCTCCCTTTTGAGTAAACATGGTTAGTGGGTTTTAAAATCATGAGAAGATATTTATAAATTGTAAGTAATACCTATCTAGACCATCTAAAATATGGATCTTAGATATAGATATTGTCCTATGACAATCTTTAATTTTGTTTTTATAAGATGGGTCCACAAATATCCCAATTCTAGTGACAGTATGCCCTAGGAATGATACTTTTATCATCTAGAACTCACATTTACTGCACTTTTTATAATTTTTATCCCTTTGGAAGGTCGTATAAATAGTAATCAAATGTTCCTCATGTTATTACTTGGTCTGGGATTATATCATAATATCATCAATAAATACTACCAAAAATTGGCCATGGTAATCTCTAAATAATATATTCATTACATCCATGAATATTTCTGGAGAATTATTTAGTCTTTATAGAATCACTATAAACCCATAATTTACATACATCAATCCAAAGGTAGTCTTGGGAATACCTTCTTTCCTCACCATTAATTGATGATATCCCAACTGAAGTTCCACCATAGAGAAATTACTAGCCCTATGTAGCCAATTGAACAAGACATATATCTGTTGAAGGGGATACAAGTTATTTATCTTGATTTTATTGAGCTCATTACAAACAATGTAGACGAGCATTAATCTGTCATTTTTCCATACAAAGAGGACTGGCACACCCCATGGTGAAGCACTTGGGCATATAAATCCATTATCCAAATTCTCATGTAACTACTTATTTAGCTCTTCCATATCAACAGTGGACATTTTATAAGGTATCTTTCATATAGGTATATGTAAAGGAATAAGATCAATTAATAATTCAACCACTCTACCAGGAGGTAGAAAATATAAATCATCAAGGAATACATCAATGTAATCCCTCATAATGGGAATTCCTTCAAGACTTATTTTATAACTTGTCTCAATCATTTGAGCTACATTTTCTTTCACATATGGAAACAATATCTATAATTGATATGATTATTCTTAAGGATATTTATCTTCATCCTTATACGTTTACATAATTGGAGAATTCTTTAAGATGTGAAGAGTAATATCCCTTTCCCGATAGATATTTTGGCCATATATAAATATATCCAATTCATGCACAATATTGCATCAGACACTACTACATGGAGTATGAAAAGATTTATTGGGACGTTAAATCCCCAAACAATAACCTAGGAGGAGTTACGTAATTTGGATGTAAATATTTCCCCATTTTATGTTCCCATAGATTGAAACATCCCAAATAAATAAAGAATAATACGAATTTCATATTTATTTATATTTTTGAATTAAATATTAATTTTACTTTAAAAGGGTTCCTATGTTCGATATCTTACCTGATACGCAATGATGGGTATAATTGAAATCTTATGTTGCACACCAATAAATAATATTATTATTTTAAACGGTAGTTAACTCCTAGCCATTGTATTGGAATGAATGAAAAAAACTAACTACAATATGATTATACATGTTTTTTAAATGTATTTACATTAATCTAATAAAATTTAGAGACTTAATATGTGAATGAATATAATTTTAAGAATAATTCACATTAAAAGGTCAATTTACAGGATTTTAATGGAGAACCCTCTTTAAATATAGTTTTGGTCACTTTAATACATTATATTTGACCAAATAAAATCCTTCCTTAGAATTTGGTCATTCAAAATTTACATTGTGCGATTTTTTGGAATTTTTCCGATAAAGTTCATTTTTAATGAATAGTAAAAAATATTGTATTTTATTTCAAAACTGTGTTATAGTCTAATCTATTTATATGGTTATATTATATTATTAATTTGTTTTAAAGTGTAATTAGAATATATTTTTACCATTTAATCCAATGGTGGTCATTAAAATTAATTTCACTTTGAAATTGGAGATAAACAAGTGTCAATCTTTTGAAAGTTATTGTTTCTCAAAAACACGTGATTTGTTTTAACAACGAGAATAAATATTATATTTATTAATTCCAATTTTATGTTTATAATTTGGTAAAATAGACATCATTTTTGAATTCAGAATATCAATTATATCTTCGGTTGAATTTTTTGTTTTTTTAGGAAAAACATCAATTTTTGATTAATAGTGAAACCACTTAGTAGTAGTTAAAAAAACTGACATTTTCATTTGAATGAAAATTTACCACTTCTATGAATTGAATTTCAGAAATCCGACATACATGGTTGTTATTAGTAACTAATATGTGGTTCAATAAGATTAAATTAATTTTTGGTGAATAGTAACTTTTGACTTTTATTTACCGCGGTTAAAGGTAAATAAGGAAATCCATGGTAAAAAGAATATTATAATAATTAAAAATTACCTTCACACTTGTCCAAACATGATTAGTTGAGTCATTTACGACTATGGGCATCTTTGGGTCTATTTTGGGACCCCATGGAGCCAATTATGAATGATAATGACAGTTTAGATTAATTATTTTAAATTAAAGGAAACAATGAAAAAAATCATTAAGTAAATTAATTTTTATGTGGTGTCATATAAGTAATAGTTTTGACTATAAATATTCATTGGAAAGCTAAAATTATTTTCTACATCATGGAATTTTTTATACTTTTTAGACATTGAATAAGTTAAATTATTTATGACACAATAATGTTGAAGTATTTTCCTCATTGATAAATTGTTTAAATAAATAAGATTATAATGATTAAAATATTATAAAAAACCTGTCCAATTCCTATTGGATGATTTTATTTCGATAATGAGTCATCTTATATTAAACATTAATGATTTTTGGATCTTTATAAACCGAATATCATTTTATAATAAAATATTATTTTCACACTTTCCTAAAGAGCCCCTCCTCCCCCTTATAAAAGGATACCATTTCTATCCAATTCCTCACACCTATCAAGCCTTTTGGTGTAGGACCCCGGGACACCCTGAGAGGGTAGGGGTGAATCAGGGTGACCAATTTTTCTTCAAATGTGATGGATCCTGTTCCCATGTTGGTAGGAACTTGTTAAACCTGTATGATGAATATGATCAGAAAGGAAACATTCACATGTAGAGAGATGACACAACACTTTAACTTGGTTCACCACTATGGGATACGTCCAAGGAGCATATGCCGACAGTTTTTCGATCATACCAAATTCCACTAAACTTCACTAGCTGTGGATTATAAAGGTTTGGGAACAGTAACTCTTTTCTAGGCTCACTACCTTTATAAAGGTTCATGGATAGCTCACTGCGTCTCTCAGGTCACTCCCATTGACTCCCCCTGGCTCGCTGCCTTTGATGAAGTCCCAATAAGTTTATATATGTGAGGGTATCATTAGTAGATTTTCATTGAAGTCTGTGTCTCTACTCAAAAAGAGACAATGATTGCATCGAAGTCATGAATTGAAGCACTTGAATGCACTGAACCACTGATCAGGATAATCATAACCCGTATACAGGTTTCAATGACAATTGCGCGCAACACCTACCCTTTGTGTGCAAGACCTTATTATTGCGCAAAAAAATTCCATTTCGTGTGGAAAAATATTTCGTGCAACAACATCCTTTTTCATGCAACTGAGTCTTTTACACGCCGCTCCAATTTTTTACGCGCTGCTCTTCCTTTTTTGTGTATCCCAGAATTTTTCGCGCAACCTAAAATATTTCGCGCAAACCCCTTTACATGATACTTTTACATGAATTAGAGCTTGAACCTTCTTTAAGTCCTCAACCGAAGGGAATTAGGGGGTTAACCTCTTATTTATAGTATTTTAAGACCCCCCACACACAAAACCCCCATGTGGCTTGAAAAACTCCTCATCTGGCGCATAATCATTCGCGCTAGTATCGTTTTTCGCGGACATCTCCAGATTTTTCGCGCAACCCATGCCTTTTCCATTTTCCGATGTTATGATTCTGAAGCACTATTTTCGCAAAAAAACATGATCCACTATTTCGCGCACCATGCTATTTTTCGCGCCCATCTCAAGTATATCGTTCACATCCCTTATTTTTCGCACACCACTTCCTCTTTGCTCGCACCTGGTTTTACCAACAATCCTTGTCTTAATTTTCCAATGTTGAGGCCCAAATATTAGGAAATCACTACGAAAAGGCGCAACCTTCAATAATATTGTCTGCTTGAACTGTATGATCACTTTGCTGGCACAATTCTGAACTTCCACTGAGGATTGAAAATAAACACAAACCATATTCCAATTCATGCATAGAATAGCCATGGTTCCAACAATCTTTCCCTTTGGTTTTGTTGGCAATTACCAAATATTTTCAATAGATCACCATCCACATGCAAACCAAAAATGCAAGAATCAACTCACCCAACACTCTAAGTCTACATGATCAATGCTCTGTGTAGAAAACAATAGATGAAGCTTGAATTGGGTTCTCGTGTTTTGAAATTATCAATGACGCCCAAGTAAATTTCTTAAAGTGTCATAGAAGCATTAAAACTTGAATTTATTTGTTTATCCCCCATTGGGAATAAACCCAAAGACCGGTAATTTTTCATTGTTCAGCTCAAATCATACTCCCCCTAGATAGTATCTCCCCAACAAACCTGAATCACATCCATATACAGATTAACAATAGTTAAAATTACTGGGGAGAGAGGATTTTCGTAACCTCATTATGCACTGGGAGGTGGCTGAACACCGAGGTTCAACAGATGTTTTTCAAAAATAGCTACGGATAGTGGCTTGGTCAGGATATCAGACACGTGCTCATCAGTTCCCACATGATCCATTCTAATCACTCTTTGCTAAACTTTTTCATTGATAAAGTGATATCTGATTTCAATATGTTTTGTATGAGAATGATGAACATGATTATTTGTAAGATCAATTGAGCTCTTGTTATCACAGTAAATTACCATTGGTTTCTTCACCTCATCACCAATATTAGTTAGTTGTTTCTTCATCCATAGCAGTTGAGTGCATTCCTTTGTGGCAGAGATATACTCAGCTTCAGCAGTACTAAGAAAAGTAATTTCTTGTTTCTTGCTCAACCAGCCAACACATTTATTCCCGATATAGAATGCTCCACCACTAGTGGAAATTCTTTCCGCGACATCGCCAGCCCAGTCAACATCAAAAAATGATGATAATTCACAGTCTCTCCCTACAGAAAAGTATAAGCTAGAATTTTGAGTACCTTGAATATACCTCATGATTCTTTTTACTACTATCATATGTTCCTCCTTTTGATTACTCTGAAAGTGAGCCGCTAGAGAGGTTGCAAAGACAATATCTGGTTGTGTTGCTGTTAGGTATAGTAGGCTCCCAATTATCCTCCTGTACATAGTGGGGTCTACAGATACCCCATCCTCATGCTTCCCAAGTTTGGTTCGAACTGCAATTGGAGTCGATATTGGTTTGGAGTCTTGAATATTAAACTTTTTTAGTAGCTCTCTTGCATAATTTTCTTGAGAAATGAATGTGTAATATTCATTTGAATCACTTGCATCCCCAAGAAATATGTGAGCTCCCCAATCATATACATTTCAAATTATGATTTCTTGTGATTGGAAAATTAATCCATTGATTTTTGCCTGCTACGACCAAATATGATATCATCGACGTAGACTAGAACCATGAAATGATCTTTTGAATAATTATTCACATATAGATTTTGATCTACTCCTCCTATTTTGAATTCTAGCTTCTTGATATAATAGTCCAGCTGGAAGTACCACACCTATGATGTCTGATTCAAACCATATAGATATTTCTTCAGTTTGATGACCTTTGTTTCATCTGTACCAAGAACAAAACCCACTAGTTGTTTAATGTAGACTTCTTCTTGGAGGGCAGCATTCAAGAATGATGTCTTGAAATCCATTTGATATACTTTATACCCCTTTTGGAGTGCCATGGCATGGAAAATCCTAATTAACTCCAGTCTAGCCACTAGAGCAAAGGTTTCTTCAATATCAACGCCTTCAATCTGGGAGTATTCTTTACATACCAGTCGTGCCTTGTTTCGGATAACACGCCCATTCTCATCAAACATGTTTTTGAAGATCCATTTTGTACCAATCACAGTGTGACCTTAGGGTCTCTGGACAAGATCTCATGTCTGATTCTTGTCAATCTGATCTAACTCTTCATTCATGGCTTTCAACCATGATTCATCCCTTGCAGCTTCTTCAAATGAGGATGGCTCCACAACTGACGTAAATGCTAATTGTGTGTTATTCTTCAACCTCCTTATTTGTGTGGGTGCACTCCTGTCCCCAATTATGTTAGATGGATCAATCTCATCTCTATGATTTCTACTGTGCAGTTTAGGTGCATTCTCTCCAGCCATAGTTACTTATTCAGATTCTTCTTCTGAGTCAACATCATGATGTAACTACTACGTGTTTCGTACTGCTTCTTCTATTTCTGTATTTATATTTTCTCCACATTCACTATCTTCCTCACTTTCTATCTCATCATCATATGATGTCCATGAAGCATTTCTATTTTTCTCTTCAATTATCATAACATCACTTCTTTCTACAATCCTTCCCAATCGCTTGTTGAAACACTTGTAAGCTTTGTTGTTCATTGGATACCCAAGAAAAATTCCTTCATCTGCATTGTCACCAAACTTCCATTGATTTCCTTCTTTATTACATATGATACATTTTCTTTCGAAAAAAAAGTATTTTAATGAGGGCTTCCTTCCATGCCACAATTTATATGGTGTCTTTGATTCTCTCATATAAATCCCTGTTCGGTTCTGAATGTGCGCTGCAGCTTCAACAGATTCCTTCCAGTAATGGTGAGAGATACCACTCTCAATCAGCATAGTCCGGGCCATATTGTTATCTTGTCGATTCTGGCACTCAACAACTCCATTTTGTTGTGTGGTTCTCACAATAGCTACCTCATGCTGTATTCCATGTTTTTATAGGTAATTCTCAAACTTAATGTATGTGTATTCCCCTCCATTGTTAGATCACAACACATTGATTGTTCATCCAGTATCATTCTCGGCGATTCACCAATATGTTTTCATCTAGTAAAGCACTTTTCGTTTCCTATGAATGTCCATAACACATTCCATTATACATTAATCTTCAATGAAAAGAACAAAGTACCTTTCTCCATGAGTTCTGGCAACATTTATCAGACCACATACATCTGTATGAATTAGATCAAGAAGATGAGATTCCCTTTTCTTCTTTGGTCGATATGAACTACAGACCAGCTTTCCATGAATGAAGCATCACAAGATTTTTCACGCTCACAATTATCGTTAGAAATGTCCATGAAAATCCTCAATTTTGATATTTTCTCCATGTCTTTTTTATTGATGTGTCCCAATCTCTTATGCCACAAACTGTTTTCTTCTTCAACATTCATGTAGAAAAAATTTTCTTTACTATCAACCTGATATCGGTTGCCTTCTGTTTTGTATCCCTTCATAAGTGAATTTAATCTCTTTCCCTTGATAGTGAATCCTTTCTGATTAAAATAACAATAACTCCAGAGTCATAGAGTTGAGTCACACAGAGTAGATTATGACATAGGCCATCTACGTAAAGGACTTCAGTCTTCTTTAGCTCTCCATTAGCTAATTCAGTACTTCCACTACCTTTTATTTTCAGAGCTCCATCATTACCAAATAGAACTGTTCTTTAAACCTTCCTTTTGATATCGATTAACAGGCCAACATTACCTATCATATGGGATGAACAACCGCCATCCAGAATCCATGTATTATTTCTTTTTGTAGCTTTCAGGGCCACCTCTGTAAGGGTGGATTTCTCAATTTTCTTCATTTCTTTCCATGAGACATTTAAATGAGTATAGAGCACTAAGGCCCTTTCAATTATCTTATCTGTGTACATTGGTTCTTCATAGTTTAAGTCTTATTCAAGAGGAGAAAACCTGTTTGAAAGAGAAACACTATCTTATCGACAAGATTTTACTTGGATTGAATTGTGGTATGAGGTGTCCATGTCCCATCTATGCCTACAATTAACAGCCTTATGACCAAAGATAGAGTAATGAAAATAGAATCCATAGAGACTATTTCTTTTATAAGATGGAGGATATGAAGTCATACCCCTTTGTTGATGTCCCAAATCTTCCCCATTCAATTACCTCTATGCCTCTTCGCAATATGACATGGTATGGCACAGATAGCCACAGAACTGACACTTTATGACAGGAAATTTCTTCTCACTTGAATTTCTCCTCATACATTCTTCCTTGGAAGAATAGTTCAATAGCCTATCATTTCTAAATGTTTGAAGATAATTTTCAGTTCTCCTTTTAGTTTGAATTGGGGGTTTCTTTTTCAGCACTTCAGGCAGTGGTTCAACATGTCTAAATTTCATCTTGTCTTTATTTTGGGTCACTTTACTTCCAGTAGTTGACGTCTCAGCTTCACAGCCAATTCCACTCTTTTCTATGCAATCGGGTCTTTGATCACTCAATATTTTTCCAACCCCATCTGAACCACTCTTGGATCTTGCCAGTAATTCTGAATATGAGAATCTTCCAAATTTTATTTTCTTCCTTGATTCTTTTGAAATTTATTTTGTCTCAAGTTTACTCCTAAGAGTAACAAATTCCTCCTCAAGACCCTCAACAGTCTTGGATTTTTATTCTAGTCTAGAGGTGAGCTCATTGATGACATTTTCCTACTCTTCAATTCTCAGCTTCAGATCCACTACATAATCATTGCTTTCAAGAATTTTAGACTGTACATTCACCAATTCTTCCAGTCATTCAATTTCAGCTTCAAGATGATCAATATATTCCTATTATTCTTCTACAATTGATTTCCACTTATTCCAACTCTTAAATTTAATCTTAAGCTTGCTAACATCATCCTTAATTTGCAACTTGGGATCTTCACAAGTTTTTAACTTATTTTCTCCACCAGTATATTTTGATTTTTCAACATTGGCCATCATGGAACCATGTTTCCCAGTTTTAATTTCTGTTTCTTCTTCATCATAGAATTCATTATCATCTTCTTCCTCTTCACAGACAAAACTCTTCTTCAGAACAATCTTTCTAGATTTGAAGTCTCATTTCATGAAAAACCCATTCTGAGGCTTCTTAATGATTTCTGCATCACTATCATCATCATCGCTATTTCTTAAGCACTGAGAAGAAATGTGCCCAAATTTTCCACAATGAAAGCAGGATAGAGGTGGCTTCCCTTTGAATTTCCCTTTTCCCTTATGGAACTTCTTTGAAATGAGAGAAAGAATTTCTTTTTCCTCATCGTCTTCACCAATACTATATTTTGAAATTTTCTGTTTCTACATGGATTTGAATGCAATTTCCTTGATTACTCGTGTAGTAGCATCTTCTGGTTTGACTCTCATTTCATATGCCACTACACTGCTCAACATATCATCCAAAGAATGTTTGGAAATATCTCTTTCCTCAAGGGCTGACACCTTTGAATTGTACAGGGGTGGATTTCTTCTTAAAATTTTATTTACAATTCCAACATCTTTGATTTCTTTACTTAGACATTGAATTTCTCCAACCACTTAAGTAATTCGATTGAATAAG
Organism: Viscum album; assembly: GCA_963277665.1. Lineage (NCBI taxonomy): Eukaryota > Viridiplantae > Streptophyta > Magnoliopsida > Santalales > Viscaceae > Viscum > Viscum album. The sequence goes on along the minus strand of OY728143.1, from coordinate 1,676,985,439 downwards.
GAGTCTGAATTCTCATCTGGATTCATCTTCAGATCATCAAACCTATTGTGTAGGACTTGTAGTTTCGCCTCCTTCACCATGTTATCTCGTTCATAAATAGTTTCAAGTTTATCCCACATGGACTTTGATGAGGTGAAACTCATTACCTTTAGATAGATATGATCATAAAGGGCTGCGGTGAGAGTATTCTTCGCTTTAGCATTAGCATCAGGAATTTTCATACCAGCATCCGTCATAGATAACCCTGTTGGATCAATAACATTAATACCTTTCATAGTGGAAAATAGAACTTCCATTCCAAGGGATCTTAGATGAGATCTCATTATATTATTCCAGATCTAGAAATTACTTCCATCAAAGAGATGGACTCCTTGACATTGACTACATTCTCCATGACGACAAAGGACAGTTTCAACACCAGCAACCTCGCTCTGATACCTCTTGTAGGACCCCAGGACACCCTGAGAGGGGAGGGGTGAATTAGGGTGACCACTTTTTTTAATGTGATGGATCTTGTTCCCATGTTGGTAGGAACAAGTTAAACCTGTATAATTAATATGATCATAAAGCAAACATTCACATGTAGAGAGACGTCACAACACTTTTAACTTCGATTACCACTAAGGGATACGTCCAAGGATCATACGTCGACATGTTTTCGATCATAACAAATTACACTAAACTTCACTAGCTGTGGATTACAATGGTTCGAGCATAGTAACTCTATCCCAAGCTTACTACCTTTACTAAAGTTTAGGGATACCTTACTGCGTCCCTCGGGTCACTCCTGTTGACTCCCCCTGACTCACTGCCTTTGGTGAAGTCCCTATCAGGTTATAGATTTGAGGATCTCTTCAATAGATTTTTATTGAAGTCTATGTCTCTACTCAGTAAGAGACTATTCTTGCATTGAATTCCTGAATTGAAGCTCTTGAACACACTAAACCATTGATCCAGATAATCAAAATTCATATACAAGTTTCACTGACAATTGTACGCAACACCTACCCTTTGCATGCAAGACCTTACTATTGCATTCCAAATTTCCTTTTTCATGCGGAAAAATATTTCATGCAACAACACCCTTTTTTGTTCAACTTAGTCTTTTACGCGCCGCTTCATTTTTTACGCACAGATCTTCCTTTTTCGCGCATCCTGTAATTTTTCGCGGAACCCAAAATCTTTCGTGCAAACCCCTTTACGCGATCCTTTTACGCGCATCAGACCTCGAACCTTCTCTACGTCTTCAACCGTACAGAATGAGGGGGGTCACCTTTTATTTATAGACTTCTGAGACCCCTGTGCAAAAAAATCCCCTATCGTGCGAAAAACTTCTCATCTGGCGCATAATCGTTCGTGCTGATATCGTTTTTCGCGCACATCTCCAGATTTTTCACGTAGCCCTTGCCTTTGCCTTTAAAGTGGCACACCCACATTAAATATAGTTTTTGAAATGTTTATAAGTTCAATTTGAAAAAATAAGATTTTTCTTTGGAATCATGATATAAAAATTTACTTTGGAAATTTTTTTCATATTATTCTGATAACTTTCATATTTTAATGAATAGTGAAAACACGCGATATTTTAAATTAAAAAAACATTTTTCATCGCAATAATTTATATGGTTAAATTATAATATTGAATGGTTTTAAAGTATAAATAGAATATATTTTTACCATTTATTATAATATATGTCATTAGCATTAATTTTACATTGAATTCAATGGTAAAAAAATTTCAATCTCTGGCAATGTTTTAACTTTTAAAACCTGTTTGCTTAACAACGAGATCAATTTTAAATTAATTACTGCAACTTCTATGTTTTGAATTTTGAAAAATGGATTCTAGTTTTATATTTAGTGGGTCCAAATTATTTTAATGGGGTTACATTTATTTTTTTGATATTATGAATAGTTACTATGGTAATTTTTATTTACTAGAGTTAAAGGTAAATATGGTAATTAAGGGTAAACATAAGATTATAAAATTACCCTAAAACTTGCCAAAATCCTATTGGATGAATAAAAGTCCACCCATATCACCTAAGGGTCGGACTAAATTCATTTCATGGTCTTTTTACCATGAAATAATATAATTATTATTATAACCAAAGAAAGTGACAAGTTGTCACTCTCATAAATCTTATAAGTTTAATAATTTTAATTTAGTGATAAAAATCATAAAACTTCGGATATAAATAGTCCCTAGAAATAAAATAAAAGTATCTACATCATATGAATTTATTTATAATTTTTAGGGATTAAATAATCATAATTAATTATGAAACAATATTGATGTTGAAATTATTTTATTGATTGAAATATCAAATAAATGATTTTGAATGTATTAAAATAAATATTATATGAACTATTTAATGTGCTCCACTAATTTTAAAGATAAATATGACATGTTATGAATTTATTAAATCTTTTAGTTCGAACATATCTTTTGTGAATATTTTATTTAAATTCAAATAAATGAATATTGTCAAAAGTGACACTAATGTTATTTTATAAACATTACATAATAGAAAATCGTTTAAAAATCACAAAAATATTAAAAAATTATAACTTAAAATTTATATGGTCTAAAATGTAATAACTTATACAATTATAGACAATTAACAACATATAAGTAATTATTTATAATGATTTAAAATTTTGAATATTATTACAACAAATAAAATTAAATAGATTATATAAGGATAAATCATGTTGATAATGTTTAAAATAAATTCTACAACTTGTCTAAATTTTATTGGTTGATGAGATTAAATCCCTATCTCATCTAATCTTCAGATTTGAGTCATTTTTGGAGGTTTTTAAGTGGGGTTGGAATTTATTATAAATTAATATTTCTTATAATTCCAAAGGTGCCCCTATCCTCCCTTATAAAAGGGCACCTCCTCCCTCTCCTCCTCACACCACTTTGAGCCTTCAAGCTCGTCCAAAAGCTGCCAATTTCTCTTCTCCACTTCCCTAGACACATCCTATAGGTCCTGGTCTTCTTCAGAGACCAATTTTAGTGCACTAAGAGGAGGTATCAAAGAGGAGTGTTGAAGAAGAGGTAATATCTGTTACCGATTCTTTCAAATTTATTTCTTCTTATACTTCTTCTTATATAGTTGTTTAATTATGAAGTAATGACATCAGTATCACTCATATATGGATATGTTATTATAAATATGAAACAACTCTATTTAACCTTCTATCCATCCTACGGAAAACGAAATCACCGCGCGTGCGTACGTAGGGAATACCGTCTCCACGCCGTGGTGTAATCTGTTTTCCACCACCACCATACTTGGATGGGTATAATTGTGTAAAGAATAACAATATATGATTATTGTAAAGTGATATTTATTCTCAAATAGTATACATACACTTCAATAAAATTCCATGATCATGGGATCGATATCATTTCCCGTGTGTACGTACGGTCTACCGTCTCCACGATGTGATGCGACTCGTTCTACATGATCTCCATTAAATAATGATTATACAAATGAATTTAATGAGTAAATATGATATATATTACACTAATACCATTTTGGAATTGAGGTATCTATAACCTAAAAAGAAAAATAAGAATTTATTCGATAAAACACGCATAAGAACATAAAGCAATAAACACCCGAATAACAAGTCACAATAAAATATTACAAATAAGAAGCTAAGAATATGACCATATATGATATCATATCAAAAAAATGATTCCAGAATAAGTCAATGACATTATTTAAATCATTATACATGAGGTTATGACACGTACAAAGCATATCACACCTATTGTAAGGGAAAATATCACAATCTCATTTTTATCCGAGATTGTTTATACTTTAGAATTTACTGGGGAACATTTATCATCAACATCCATGTTTCCTCGATATGTAATATTATTTCTATCCTCCTAAATTTTTTTAAATCCTATATTACTCATTGGTTAGTTTTATTAAATGATATGAAAGGAATCTTTTGTCGTTTTTCGTAGCAGGTACTTTTTGACTTTTCCGGCCAAAGTATGAGAAGAATGTTTTTTTAACTTATACAAAATAAATGGATTTTTATGATTTCATAGAACATTATTTCCCAGAATCTTCTTTTACAAGTATTAAAGTTTATTTTGAATCAACTACTTTTAGTTTAAAATTTTATGACATGTTAATAATTGAAAAAAATGTTTTTTTAAAGTAGAATGGGCATTTTCCTCAAGAATGGAGTTCAAGTGTTTTATCGAAATTATTTTCCATATAAGATAATACAGGGTTCTATTTATATCCCTATTATTACATTGATTTGATTATGTTGTGATGGAATTATTTTTATTAAGTCCTTTATCTTATACGAATTGTTTTATGATGTCACGATGTTTAAGAATCCCATTTTTGTTACATGGGTTATGCTATGATGTATGATTTATGATTTTATGGCACAAATAAGAAAGGTTTCATTATGAGATGGGTGGAACCTATATCTCCCTCGAATGCATTGGGTAAATATTTATATCTCATGAGATAGACATGGTTGGAACGGCAGGTTAATCGGTTTAGTGAAACAGGACTGAAACGAGGAGTGAACTCGGTTCAGAAATGGACTTTGTCCGCAAAAATAGTCTTGGAAACGAGTCTTGACTACTAAGAAATGATTCTATATGATTATGTGTGTATGACACAAAGCTTCATGTTTTATGTTATGATTATTGGGATTACATTTCACTAATATGATTTATCCCATGTTATGATACTATGATCTCTTTTGAAGGTTAAGATATTTAAAATGTTATGTTCTTATGAATATGATATGATTGATTTTTATTTTGTTTACCCTTACTGAGCATTTGAGATCACCCTTTTTATGTTTTCCTTTCCCTAGGTCAGGAAGAGGGGTATTAAGTAGGATATGCCAAAAAGGGACTCTTGATATGACGAAATAAATGGGAGACAATGTATATGATTTATGAACCAGTTGTTTATGTTTCCCAGTTTCTAAAGACACTATACCTATATGGTCCTACGATGGTTTTGTTATATGTTGTAATAAGTATGCTACAATTCTGAAGTAATAACAATGTATGTAAAGTATGGGTCATTATAATGAATTTTTAGTTATTCCTTTTGGTTTAACCAATGTATCTGCTGTAATCATGGATATTATGAATATAATTTTTCCTGAGTTCTTGTATATGTTTTTGGTTGAGTTCATTGATGATATTTTGGTTTATTACAAAAGTAAATAGGAACATGAAATTCATTTAAGGGTTGTCTTGAAAACCTTGAAAGAAAAGAAACTATATGAGAAATTCAACAAGTGTGAGTTTTGGTTGCAACAAATTTATTTCCTTGGTCACGTTGTTTCAAAAAATGCTATAACGGTTAATCCTACTAAAACAAAAGTTATTGGTGAATGTCCAAGACCCACAAATATAACCGATATCCATAGTTTTCTTGTTTTGGAAGGTTATTATGAGAGGTTTGTTGATAATTTTTCACGGTTATCTAGTCCAATAACTAGGTCAACTCGAAAAGGTGTTATGTTCATATGGACCAAAGAATGTGATGATTGTTTTTAGGAATTGAAAAGAAGATTGATGAATGCTTCAGTTTTGGCAGTGACATCGAGAAATGGTGAGTTTGTTATTTATAGTGATGCTTCATTGAGAGGACTTGGATGCGTCCTTATGAAGAATGGTCAGGTAATTGCTTATGCTTCACGATAGTTGAAACCTCATGAGATAAATTACGCTACACATGATTTGGAATTAGCTGCTGTTGTTTTTGCTTTAAAAATTTGGAGGCATCATTTGTATGGAGTAAAATGTGAAAATATATACTAAACACAAAAGTTTAAAGTATATATTCACTCAGAAGGAATTGAACATGAGATAGAGGAGATGGCTGGAATTAATCAAGGATTATGATTTCACTATCCATTACCATTCAGGAAAAGAAAATAAAGTGGTTGATGCTTTGAGTTGAAAAATTAATGCTTCATTAACCATGTTACGTTTGTAATAAGATCATTTGGTTTTTGATTTGATGAAATTTGGAATAGAAGTTGTGGGTGTAGGAAATTCATCTATTTTGGTTTAGGTGTTAGTGAAATCATCTCTATCAGATAGAAAAAAGTAAGTGTAGTTGGAAGATAGTGAGTTGCAGAAAAAGGTAGAGTTTATTAAGAAGGGTAAGTTGCCTGATTTTAATGATGATAATGATTTTGTTTGAGGTTTGGGAAGAGATTATGTGTGCCTTTTGATTCACAGTTGAAAAATGAGTTGTTATATGAACCTCATAGTCCTCCGTTTTTAGTTCATCCTAGTAGTACTAAGATGTATAGAGATCTTCAGAATTATTACTATGGGATAGAATGAAAATAGATATTCCTGATTTTACTATAAAGTGTTTGACTTTTCAGCAAGTTAAAGTAGAGAAGAAGTTACCGAAAGTGATTATTTAGACCTTACCAATGCCAGAGTGGAAATGGGAAAATATATCTATGGGATTTTTTGTGGGATTACCGAAGACATATCTAGGTAATAATGCAATCTGGGTTATAGTTGATCCATTGACTAAATCTATTCATTTCCTTCCTATTAGAGACACATTTTCTCTAGATAAACTTGCTCGGTTGTATATTAAAGAGATAGTCAGGTTGCATGGTGTTCCCCTCTTCATTGTATCTGATTGTGATCTCAGGTTTACTTATAACTTTTCGAAAGTCCTTAAAAAGTTATTGGGTACTGAATTAAATTTTAGTACAGCATTTCATCCTCAATCAGATGGACAGTCAGAAAGAACAATTTAGACCTTGGAGGATATGATATGTGATTGTTCACTGGATTACCCGAGAATTTGGGACCAACATCTTTCTTTGGTTGAATTTTCTTATAATAAGAGTTTTCATTTTTTGTATACAGATGGCTCCATTTGAGGCATTAAATGGAAAGTGTTGTCAAACTCTAGCTTTTTGGGATGAAGTAGGTGAAAGAATTCATATCAGACTAGAATTGGTAGAAGAGATGGTAGGGAAAGTTTTGTTGTTTCAGAAGAACATGATAATAACTCTGAGCAGACAGAAAAGATATGCTGATAACTGGAGGAAGGATATGTCTTTTAAGGTAGGTGATCATGTCTTTCAAAATGTTTCTCAATGGAAAAGTGACATATATTTTGGTAAGAAGGGAATGTTGAGTCCAAGGTTCATTAGACCATTTGAAATCCTAGAGAAAGTTGGATCAGTTGCATACAGAGTGGATTTACCTCCATGTTTATCCCAGGTACACAATGTTTTTCATGTTTCGATGTTGAGAAAGTATATTCCAAGTCCATCTCATGTTTTGAGACCAAATGTAGTTAAGTTGGAAGAGAATCTATCTTATGAAGAAAAACTAGTCCAGATTCTTGATCGAAGAGAGAACGTTTTGCAGAATAAGATAATTCATTAGATAATGGTTTTGTGGAAAAACCTTATGGTTGAAGAAGCACCGTGGGAATCTGCAAATGTTATGAGGGATAAATACTCCCTCTAATTTGAATAAGTAAAATTGCGAGGATGCAATTCCCAAAAGGGGGGAAGGATGTAACATCCCAGATAAATAAACAATAATATGTATTTCATATTTATTAATATTTGTGTATTAAAAATTAATTTTACTTTAAAACGGTTGCTATGTTCGATAGCTTACCCGAAACGCAACAACGGGTTTCTTTGAAATCTTTTGTTGCACACTAATAATATAATAATATTATTGTAAACTGTAGTTAACTGCTAGTCATTTTATTGGGTGGAATGAACCAAAATAACTACAATATGATTATACATATTTGTTAAATGTATTTAAATTTATCCAATAAAATATAGAGGCTTAAAATGTTAATGAATCTAATTTTATGCATAATTTACATTAAAAAGTCGATTTACCGCCTTTTAATGGAGAAACCTATTTAAATTTATTTTAGGTAAATTTAATACATTATATTAGACCAAATAAAATCCTTCTTTAGAATTGGGACATAAAAATTTACATTGTGTAATTTTTTGAAATTTGTTCGATAAATTCATTTTTTTAATGAATAGTGAAAAATATTGTATTTTAATTCAAAACTGTGTTATAATCTAATTTATTCATATGTTTAGATTATCTTTTTAATTGGTTTTAAAGTTTAATTAGAATATATTTTTACAATTTAATCCAATTTTGGTCATTGGAATTAATTTCATTTTGAAATTGGACATAAACAAGTGTCAATCTTTTGATAGTTATTGTCTCTTAAAAACCCGCTATTCGTTTTAACGAGAATTAATTTTAAATTTATTAATTACAATTTTATGTTTAGAATTTGGTAAAATAGACATCATTTTTGAATTCAGAATATCAATTATCACTTTGGCTGAATTTTTGGTATTTTTCTGGAAAACTTCACTTTTTGATGAATAGTGAACCCACTTAGTAGTAGTTAAAAACGAACTTTTTCATTTAAATGAAATTTTACCACTTCTGTGAATTGAATTTCAAAAATCCGACATACATGGTTTTTATTAGTTAGTAAAATTTGGTTCATTTAGATGAAAATAATTTTTGTGAATAGTAACTTTTGACTTTTATTTATCGCAGTTAAAGCTTAATAAGGTAATTCAAGGTAAAAAGAATATTATAATAATTCAAAATTATCTTCACATTGGTCTAACCCTTATTGGTTGAGTCATTTATGACCATGGGAATCTTTGGGTCCATTTTGGGACCCATGGAGCCACTTATGAATGATAATGACACTTTATATTAATTAATTTAAAGTAAAGGCAAAAATGACAAAACATATATTAGTAAATTAATTTTTATATGGAGTTATTTAAGTAATAGTTTTGACTATAAATATTCATTGGAAAGATATAAAAATATTTCCTACAACATGGTATTTTTTTATTATTTTTAGAAATTAAATAAATTAAATTATTTAGGACACAATAATGAGGCAGTATTTACCTCATTAATAAATTATTTAAAAAAATAATTTTATAATGATTAAAATATTATCCAAAACATGTCCAATTCCTATTTTATGATTTTATTTCGACCACGGGTCATCTTATCTTAAAATTTAATGATTTTTGAACCTTCATAAACTGAATATCATTATATAATAAAAATAATATTTTCACACTTTCCTAAAGAGCCCATCCCCTCCTTATAAAAGGAGGTTGTTTCTATCCAATTCCTCAAATCTCTCAAGACTTTTGGCTCATAAAAACTCTTCCCAATTAATCTCCTTACATCCCTCTTTTCCTCCTAGAAGCCTTACCTTAGGAATAAGGCTCTTCAAGAATTCCTTTTGGTTCAAACCAAAGTAAGTTACCCAAATTAAAGGCAACATTTTCTCTTAAATTCTTTTGTTTTATTTTGTTTTATTTTACTTCTCCAACCCCTAAACTCTTTTTATTCCTTTATTTTATAACAAAAATAGTATCCTAAATATAATAGTATTTTTTTATAATAAGGATTCTAACTACACTTACACACACCTACATCTAATGGGTGAAGAACATACTATTTCTGTGGTTGGAAAACTAACGCCTCACGAAACGATTATTGTTTGATTATCTCCTACCACCTCTCAAGGTGGCCATTAATATGACACTATATTTATATATCATATATATTATTTTTATTTTTTCTTTATGATCTGTATTTTTCTTTTATAGTGCACCTTTATGGTTTTTATTATGTGTAAACACGATAATTTCATTTGAGAAAGTGCGGACTACCGCCCCCTCAAAGTGATATGAATCATTAATGCCATATGTGGGACGTATAAAGGATAGAGTTAATGATATTATATATGATAATACATTGTAATTATAATATACCTATGTATCATTATGTTTTAAATCCATTAAAATAATAAATATAAATGAAAGTCGTGTTCATGCGTGCATACGACTTACAGGCTCCATGAACGGTGCATTTCATTTCTTTCCTCCAAATGTTCTATACTATTATAAACACATGAATATAACAGATATATATGATATATATGATATATAAATCATGAATATCAATATGGATATAATGGAATATTGACCACATGGACAACTTGTAAATATAAGGTGTTCATTTTTTTCTCATGTACCAAATATTGACAAAACGACCATTATTAACTTGAATGATTAAATAATTGTTATAACCTGAAATTAAGTGATATGAAAGGAATAATAAACATTAAAAATTTTCTTAAGCAGATAGAAATTAAATTTAGTTTATTATTTAGGAGATTAATGAACGATCGAGTCATGTCGGACACGAGGTAAGGGACTTCGTGTCAATCTCATTTCATTGAGTCATATTTTGTTTTAAATCACGACTTTCTTTTATACGCTGTATAAACACCCTTGACTTTTCAAAGGTATTCTTTTTATACAAAGCATTTTACTAAATGACAATAAGGAATGTTTCATTTAACGTAAGCAGTGACAAAGAACTTTCCACCGCCGTGAGTATTATTTGTTTTTCGGCTTCCGTAACAAGTCGTAATTTTTTTAAGGAAAATAAATACCATATATTCTTTTATGTATTTTGGTATTGAAACTGGTTTTGATAATGGGTTTGTTATGTAAACATATTTAAGTGATATTTGGAAATGTGGAAATGTTTTCTTTCCTTTATATTTGTTTTATGTATTATGATTTTATGATGGTACTTGGACATTGGATGGGTGGATACGTGATAAACCATATGACGGGTGGTGTCGTGATAAACTGGGACGGGTGGATACATTATAACATCAAATTAATTGGGTATGGAAGTCATCTATATGGCTGTTCCATTTAGTGATATGTGTGGAAGTCGACTGTATAGTTAATCCATTTAAGTATGTTTATGTCCCAAGTTAACTTTATATGTTATTTTTTCTTTACATGGGTAATATTTTGGTTAAAATAGGGTAAGAAGTGATCTTTTATTCAGTGAAGAGTATTTACTACTTCATAAAGGTGAAAATTATTACTCATTTTAAAGTATTCATGGTTTACTTATTGTTTTGAAAAAACTAACAGTTTTCCTTCATTGTGTATCCCTTACTAAGATTTAAATGCTCATCCCATGTTTTTGAAAAAAAATTCACAGCACATAATGTGGAATATGGTCAAGGATGGGATCAAGGAAAAGTAATGATGTATTAAAAATGGAACAAGACATGACTCTTTTTTTCAAGATTTCTTGTTTTTTGAAGAAAATAGAAACTGAGTAGAAGTTTATACTTTGTATTTAAAATGAAATGTAATAGTCATGGCCTATTTCTCTAAAAATCTAAACTTGAAAAGAAACTCAATGTGAATTATTCATTTAATTAAATATTATGTAATGTTTTAAGGCCGGGTCCTTACATAGATATCTCAACCTTCACATTTTTAGGTGGAATTTCCATAATTCTATCAAACCATATAGATATGAATGAATGAGTTGAACTATAATAAAAAATTACATTCAATACTATTGAATGAATAACCCGTATACACAAAATCATTTTCTTGAACCACCTCAACAACATTGATATAATATTCCCTGCATATCTACCTTTTAAGGCATTTTTGATTGCCTCCAACAACCCTAATCTTAGGGTATTGGTTTTCAAAATTCCCATGTTCCTTGTAGTTCGAACACTGCACTACTGGATGTGCATTGAAATGAACCTTCCATTATTATTCCATGTTATTTTTATTCTTAATATCCATTAAAAATTATAATACATATTCCTTCTCTTACACATTTGAAGCATCTCTTGGTTCCGTTTAAGTAGTTTCCTGGATGCTTCTTCCCATGAGATTGACACATGGGATGTTGGAACTTATTTCCATCCTGGGGTTTATCACACATATTAAACTCTATTTTTTCACTTTTTTGACTGGGACCATGGGACCACTAAGAGTCTCCATTCTCCATTTCAACCTTAAGGGGACAATAGAAAATATACTTTCATCTATCAAAGTCTCGAATCACCAATTATTTTTGTATTCCTGGCTTTTTTTATTCTAAAGAAGTTATCCTCCTTCCATTCGGTGATTATGAAAGTTCCAGAGGTGTATAATGAAGGTCCTATGAATTTTTCTTAATATTCCCTAATTTAGTCATCTTACTTTTTCTTCATTCTAAGGAATTCCTTTTCCGTATTGATATGGAGATTAAAGGAAAATACTTATTGAAAAACATTTTATTCAAATCATCATATTCCATGGCATCAATTCCCTCTTGGGACTTTTTTTCCTTGATCATTGCCCACCACTGATCTTCTTCCCCATTAAAATGATAACTTCCAGCACAACATTATCTTATTCTATGAACTAGAAGATAGATAATATCTTTCCAATGAAGTTAATATTTTGTTCTATAAAGAGGTTATTAAAATATCCAATAAACATGGGTGGCCTTTTCCATATGAAGTATCCAATGAGATCATTATATTTCTTATGAGAAGGAGGGTGTCCCACACAATTCAAATTTTTATTCAAAACATTATTTATTTAATAAAGTATTGTAATAATTTTTTGAGCTCCCATTCCAAACATATTTGGTATATGATTAAGGAAATCGTCACATTTCCTATTACATTCATTTTTTGTCTGGGTTTACTGAGAAAAAGAATCTACAATTATGTGGTGTTAATAATTTTTTAATAATTATAAAAAATAAACTTTAAACATAAAATGATAAACTTGTAAAGGAAAATTATATCCTATCTTTTGATTACCTGGGTTTCAATCTTGGATAACTATGATTAGTTTCTTGTATATTTTAGTGGACATTTTCTTTTTTCCCTTAATAATATTTCATAATGATCCTATAAATTTAAAAAATCATATCCCCTGATATTGTAAAACTAGGTGCACAGTAAGGACCATTTTAACGTACCAGGATACCCCAATTGGGGCCTCAAACACCTTGTCATAGTTATTACTCCAAGTTACATATGTTCCAGAACCACATCCACTTGTACCACCAATTCAGGGATATATTTTCATGATAAACCAATTACTATATAAAAAAATTAGGTATTATAACTAATACATAGTCTTTTCACCAAGAATTTCACTAGAAAATTTTAATCATAATCCCAGAAAATAACTAGATTATCCTGTGATCCCAACTATAGTGACCATATCCTTTTACACATATTATAACATGATTTTAAGAATAATTAATCATCAAATTAAAATCCAATGATCCATAAGTCTTATGCCTTGGAGATTATGTAAATAATTAAACATCATGAAATGAAAAAATATTTTATTTAATATTTATAATGATCTCTTATAACCATTTGAGACCTTATATCTACATAGGATAACAAGTGGAATACACGAAAAAAGGGAAGAGCTGGAAATCCAATTAAGGGAATACGTATAGGATTAAACATAAAAAATGGGTTAGAGGATATAACGTAGTATAATAAATGAAAAATAATGTGAATAAACATAAGGAAGTATAAGATGTATAAAATTGGAACATATAATCATGGTAGCATAGGATAGTGACAACAACATATAACATTACATAAACATGAGTCAAGCATTACCACCAAGACTATATAACATGGTAGAAAAATTCCCATAATGGAATCAAGTTAACTCCATATCCCAAAATGAAAATAATGAGACTAAAAAATACCCAATATATTTGAGTGAAATTTGGGAACTGCCATCATAACATATTTTGGACTATGTTTTCAAATAGAAGATAAACATAAAGGTTACCCGTGGAAAGAAATGGGCATCATAATCGTGTTACAAGGCATAACAAATGAGAATATCATAAATTAATTCATGAGTGAATGGATTAAAAACATAAATAATCATACATAAGAAAAAATATTCATAGAACATGAAAATGTATTTCAAATTCAAGGGGAAACATTAAAAATGAGCATTTATGAAACTCTAGAAATGAAACATTTCAGTGTGATTGGAGGAAAATATTAAAGAAATTAACGCAAATAAATGAATATTTGATTTCATAAAACATGAAATGAAATAGGATAGTATTTAATGATAAATTAGTTATTTTATTAAAATAATTTTAGATTAAAACAAAAAATGGTGTTAACATGGAGGTGGGTAATAAATTGGGAAGTTCTCTTGAATCGATCTTTCTTATCAAGGTGAATTGAAAGGGGATCCTTTCTAAAACAAGTATTACCCCATCGAAGCGGGGTGATGAGATCTATAAAAATGATTTATTTACATATAAATGAAATTTAGAAGATATATTCTAATATAAATAAAAATTATATTGGATTAAATATTGGGAAAGAGTAACCTAATGGAAACAATAGTTGTTCGGGTAGAATCCCTTACCATATGTCTACAACTGTTCTTCACATGTTCATAATGTATTGAATAATCAAATTAAATTCTTTAATTAATAATTAGATAACATTTTATACATTTAATTTATTTATTATAATTTTTTTACCTTCATGTATATACTCATTAATGAGTTATAGTGTTAAATTTCATCATGCGGGGGTGCTCATTTTTTTAGTTTTCTTTATCAGTTTGCTTATATAAGAATATGAATGTTCATGTAAAATGGAAATAGAAATCCATATATTATGTTATAAGTTATTAATTAACATAAATAATATAAATTATAATTTAATTTTTTTCATTTTTGTTAGGATGAAATATTAGATAAAAGTTAATGATAATAGTTTCGATGGTTTTTTGATCACAATGAACTCATGTTGTATTATCATTTAGTATTATGTATATAAAATGGTTACATAACATTAAATACGATTTAATATATATATTATAATCTGTTTTATCTATAAAAATGGGTTTGTGAGAATTAATTTGGTAGGGAATGGAAATTTATGAAACCTTCCATCCTTTAATGTGATAAATTAACACATCACAGATGATGTTTTCATTTTTAAAATAATAGGAAGTGGATAAGGGTATTTGGTGATGGATTACTAAATTATCAAAATGAAATTATTGTATATATAAGGTATTATAGTTATCATACCATTTTTAGGAATTTAGGTGTGGATATAATAAGGAAAAATAACAATAAAAGAAATTAAAACAAAAGGAAAGAGATATTTACCTCTTGAATTTCTCCTCATTCATATTCTTCTTCAGGAAATGGATTTGGTCTTCTGATGAAACCAAGATATCATAAATGTAGGGAAATGGTTTTATAATATATTTCATTATAATTTTTAAAATTATTAATTGTTGAGATGTGTGAGGATAAGAGTTTTTGTTGGGTCTTATTTATAGAGGAGGAAGGGGTGTTTTCTCATTATTTTATTCATTAGTTAATTATTCATACTCAAGACTATGAATAGATTAAAAATTATCACCAAATATATTAAAATATTTAAATATTATTAATGATTTTTTGATTATATTATCTATAAATCATCAATGACTCCATAATTCATGTATTTAACATAACCTGCAAATTACCGTATTTTACTATTCACTAAAAATTCATATATTTTAGAAAAACCTAAAAAATTCCACATAACCATTTTTTAAAATTTTGAATACAACAATAAAATACATTTTTTAAAAATAATATTATAAATATGAGAAATATTAATTTTAATTAAAATCATCATTTACTTATAAAATACATATTTTTAAATTATACCAGATTTTATAACACATTGAAAAATTAATTATGGACTCATAAAATATTCTTATAATCATTTGAAATAAAAATATTAAGTTATGAATACATTTTATGAAAATAAATTATCCTTTAATTTATTACGTTAATAAAAAAAGAATCTAAATATTTATGACCTACAAAAATACGAACATTTAATTAAAATATTTTAAAAATATTTATGTATTTATACTATGATATAATTACTTCATATTTTCACTTGTAATATGGATAAATTTATTTATATATTAAATGGTGAGGTTAATATTCTTTCTTATTGTTTACTGTTCACAAGGGCCACATTACTATTTAAAGGGTCAAGTATCTATTACATCAGAATAGGTTCCTTAACTTATAAAAATACATCTTTTGTTCATTCATTATTCATTTATAACACTTGTATTGTGTTCTAAATGAGATTATATGCGGTCCATATCATTTGACACTTATATATATATATATGAATGAAACATTCCACTTATAAAATATTTGTTTATTATAAGGATGTTTTCAAAAAGGTGATAGATTTTGAAAAAAATTATATTGTTTACAATTCTCCAAGAAATAAGCTTATTTAGAAACATACCTAAATTTCAAACTAAGAAAATTTTGACCTTTGAAACTCAAAAATAATATCTAGGTTATCAATGAATTATATTATGATATAGTAATTTAAATTTTAAATGAAACCACATACTATTTTTATAATAATGGTAAAATAACATGATATTCATTGAGAAACAATTTAGGGATGTAGTGTCTTACATATATAATAGAATTTGTATTATTATTATTGAGAAATAAAAAAATATGTTTCATGTGAACTTATTAGAATTAATGGTTATTTTTTATATTTTTCCATGTCATGTACAAGTAATTCATCACCCACTTGCTCAAAAATATCAAAAAAAATTAAATTTCCAAACTCATTATCTAAAAATTTCCTAAGCTTGGTAGCTCTAAAAATATCAACAAATTTAAAATTTACAAACTCATAGTCTAAAATAATATAATAATAATATAAAATAAAAACAAAAAATGGCTGGTGTAGCATATTTTATTTCACAAGATTTATTCCTTATATCCTTTAAACGATAAAAATTTATATAATCATGATCATATGTAATAGTAACTTCAATTTTAGTCTTCTAAACTTATTTTTATGACATTTTCAATTGTGATACGATCTTGTGAATAAGGAAACATATCTATAAAAAACATATATATTCTAACTCTGTAATATTCCTCTACATCAAATTCCAAACCCATTAAGACATATTTAGCTTTAATGTCTCTAAATGAAATTAATGATCAGAAATATTATAGAATCCAACAGATACTAGTTCCTCATCCAAAAAACCTTCTACCATCATCCCATTGAAATTACGATTCATTGTAATATATTTACTTTTCAATATAGTGTGTTCCAATGTAAATATTTTTTATACCTCATGTAATTTCATTAAATACATATACTTTAGAAAATATAAGGGAAATAAGGGTAAATTCGAGATGTCTAGGAAGAACTTGTTGTTAGTTTAGTATTATAGTGTCATCGACTAGCTGATGAGGTGTCAATGGCTATCCATTGGGCTAACTAGTGGCTCAGGGTGATGTATGGCAGCACTATCCATCTAACAAGCCACCATCAAATAACTAGTGAGGCCTAGTGGCTCATCGATAGGCTCCTAGAAAATATAAAAAATGTCATAACCTTTTAATTAAACTTATGATACCGTAATTTGTTTTTCATTACCTCTCCTAGATCCGCACTCAATGTGTAAAAAACTAAGGAGATTCTCCAATATATTTTGGACTTCAAAACAGTATTTCATGGGAGTTTGAAGGGTTATTTACCATGATTGATTCTTATAGGTATGTCTTACTTCATATATCCTCTAACTCTTGGTTTCTTCCTAGTTACATATTTTGGTACCCTAATGAGATGCATTTAGGGGTGATTTTGGGTTCTTTGATCATTGGGGGTTAATTTGGGGGTTATTCTTGTATATTATGATTTGTTACACATTACACTGGTTGTCTCATATTATCCCTTTAACTCTTGATTTCCTTCCATGTGTGTATGATGTGTGGTTTTACATAATGAATGTATGTTTGGAATTATTTTCATGATAAATTAATTGTATCCAGAAATTAATTTTGGTAGTCCTATCAATGGGATTTGATTTTTCCATAGGTATGAATTTAATGTGATATGGTACACCATATTGGGTTTTTTGGAATTTATAAATTAAACGTGACTAAAATGGTGACTATATGAATGCTATGAACTTATTTATTAACTAATGATATTAATAGGATACTGAGGACATACAACAAGATTGAGACATGTGAAAAAATATGAACTCAAAATTTGTGAAATTTATAAAATTTCTAATGAGAAATAATATTAAAGAGGTGGTGAATGGGATGAAGACATCCGGTTATGAAATAATAATAAATATTGATTCATATAACATTTCATATTCTCGAGTGAATGAGAATGATACGATAAAATTATTATTGGATGAATATCATATATATTCATACATCGTGGTTGTATTCCTTAGACAATATCCTTTTATATGCGGTGAAATGTACTTATAAATATTAACACAGGTTTTTTTGTCATGGAATACATCTTTGGATACATGGTGTGCTTATACTAGTATATTCAAACAACTTTTCTATAAGCCTTTAAATATGTCCATGAATACCAGGTTCATATATATTTATATACTCACACATGTTGGGGGATGACATAAACTAATTTCATGGGTTTAGGATATGAATATATTTTTATATACAAGGTGATGGCTTTATAATATATATCCATGGACCCTATGTATAAAGACATCCAACATTATCTAAATTAGGTATGGTTGGACCTGGTTTTCAGGAATGAATGTGTCAGTCAGTGGTATTGTTTATTTCATTTATATATATGTAATACATTAATTTTATTGCATGTAAACATAAGAATTTAATCAGACTAGATATTCTTTACACACTAGTGTTGGTTTCCTGTTGACTTGTACTCAAACCCTTCTAGTGATACCATTGGTACCTAAGAAGACTTCATGGTTGCATGTTAGGTTAAGGGAGAGTCCCTTATAATAGATGGTAGATCTGGTATGTCAGGTTTGGAGCATAGATAGTCGGACTGGGCATAGAACTAGAACCAGTTTTGGGTTTATATTTATTTTTGGTATTATTTTTGGAAATGATATATTTACAGGATAACTTTCATATTCTTATATCACGGTTGTTTATTTTGGATTATTTTGTAAATTCTCAGTATGACTATTTGTGATGGTATGTGATGGATTATATTATTATAATTTTTTCTTTTATTTACACTCGGTGCATAGTGTATAGTCTCTCTATCTTTCCATTATGGCCCTCACCACTTGTCTGGACCCTTTAGAATATGGTGACACATGATTTAGACCACATAGAGAATGGATTAATTTACATAAAAGTGAACTAGGTCAGGGATGTTATAATTTTATATTAAATCCAAGATGTTTATTTTTATTAATATTTTGGAAAGGTCGATAGGAGATTGGATATATTTGATACATGGTACAACTCATTCTCATGGGTAGCTGACCCAGGTATGAGGAATGTATGGATTACCGTAGATGTATTTTTTCCATGTATTTAAAAATTTATGGATGATTTATTATTACCACAAGTGATTGACTTGTTCTTAAAAATTTTATGTTATAAAGATTCCACTTGTGGGATAGATTATCACGAAGTCATGCATTCATGCATTAAAATGAAAAAGTATTGTATAGAGTTTTTCTTTTTCTTTTTATTAGTCATTGGTTATGAGACAAGGTAATTATACATAATGTTTTATAAGGAACATATATGGTGTTTTCAAAAATAAATTAATGGTTTAATCTTACTTAACAAGTTCTTGAGATGCTTATATCAAAACACTTGAAACACATATCTTGGGTTTTTATGGAATCATCTAAATTAAAGAGAAATTACACCTTATAAAGTATTTACCTCTATAACATGTAAATAAACATTTAATTTTAGTAAGTATTAGTTAACAAAAAATTAAATAAAATGTTAAAATGGAAAGTATATTGGTAGAATCAATTAGTTCCTTGGTGAACCAGATTTGGGATGGTTAGTGCTAATGTGAGAGCTCATGGTATTACCCTTAATGAAGTGGGATGCAGAATAACGTGATGTTATGATAGTTAAGAGTTTCCAAAAAAAATTATTTGTATGATTTTCATCTTCTGATATATAAGGTGTGTGTCCATAATTATAGAGTGGAGAATATTTTAAGACCACTTTTAGTGTGTAAGGTGGTTATAAATGATCTCACCTTTCAATTATTAGACCGAGGCCTCTAATGGACCTAAGAAATGTATTATATGACAATATTTTTGTGATCTTGTGGTGAGTCATGAAGTTGGTGGAGAGAGAGCCTCCAAGATATGATACAATAATTTATGTCCATACTATATAGTTTCAGCTATAACTCCCACATATATTTTTATGGGAAGGCTTCTCCAATTCATATAGTTTTGGGTGGAATCAATCCAGTTTTTTTTCACCATGGAAGTTCTCCATATATGAGAGTTAAGATTGCAGTTTATAGTCTTCGAGTCTTCCTGAATCATTGGTTTAAAATCTTTTAATTGGTGGAACAAAATGTGATGATGACCATGAAGGGTTTCTTGACCCAGTTCATTGATTATTTATTTCCAATAACCTTCATAGATGACAAGGTTAGGGAATTAATGCACCTTGGGCAATGAAGAATATCAATGATGTATTATGATACCCTTTTCATATATCAAATGTGTTTTATCCAAATGATGATAGGGTATTAGGTAGGTAGAGTGAAAAACATTAAAGATGGTATCATATATAATATTAAGACCCATTTGACTGAATTTTGTTTGAAAAATTTCTCTAAGGTAGTGAATCATGTCCTCATACCTAAGGGGTAATTGACAGAGGCCCTGTGAAAATGGTATGAGACTTCATCTAGGAGGAGTGATGGAGGAACTCAAAGAATTAGTAAGTTCTTCTTTTAGAGTACTATCTATGGAATTAGTGGGAATGGCCTCTAGGAAAATGGTTTTTCATATAATATTAGTACCCTATTGTAATGATTTTTATATAGAAAGCCTCATCATAACTGGTCTTTGTGAGATCTAACACTGGAAGAGTAATGATATGATTACTAGATTAGAAACCTCCATATATTCTATAGGAAACACCAATGAATTACCAGTGATGTGTTTCGAGGAATATTTATAATTCTATAATGTGATCATCAATGTTGCAATATGAAGGTTGTTAGAGTTTTAGTTGATATACAAGTGGGGGTGGGGGATGTTGTACCATAGAGAAAAGTTAAAATGTATATAAGAGTTTTGTAGTTCAAGGGATTCATCTATGGACTCATGTTCCTGATATAGACTATATTTATATCATCTATAATTCCACAATGGATCAAAATTTTCGACCGTTTACTGTTTGAGGAATAATTTTTGTTCGTTTTTTGTTAGAAAGGGTATTATTTGATTTTTGAGCATCCATATGCTTTATAATAATTTTGGTTCATTTCTAGTTTATATATTTATATATAATACTTATCTGGTTGATTAATATTGATGCACCATTGGGGAATAATTTTTATATTATTCACCATTATATGGAATGCACATATGAGGTTAGTTGTTATAAATTTATATTGGATTTCATTATGATCGAGATAGATTATTTTATCAAAATTCATAGGATTATTAGGTTGGTTATATATTGAGAACATATTGAATATTATCTTTACCAATAATCTTTTAAACATTCTGATGGTAGTTTTAATGCTTATATAGGAGAGTGGCATATAAAAGAAGGTATTTTTGATAATTCCATACTGTAGTGGGATATCTATCTTCTATTTCTAGAAATGTTTTTAAATGTTTCACCAAATAAAATCTTATTATTTTTTCAAAATAGTGAGGTGGAGTTCTATATAAATATCTTCCATGTATACAACCAATTTATATACCTCCTTATCAAATGGATCCTTTAAAACATTAATAACATAAGATTTAGTGAGATGCGTTGGAAGTAAACGAAATTATACACTTGGGAACGCCCCCTTGGAATTATATAGTATTAATCAACATGGATTAATATGGACCATTATTGTTTTGAATGGATAAATAGAAGTTCAACTAAGTATCATTCAATAATTGATATCCACTTATACATATATATTATTTATTAAAAAACCATAGTAGTTATAACAACCTTTCTCTTTATTTAACACATAAAACTAATTTATTACAGAAACAATTTCACTTGATACAACATATAATATCTAGAAGAATAGTGTATTTGGGACTTAGGAACATTACATAACAACTTAAAACATTAAATACACATCTTTATTGAAAACTTGTTTTACATGGCCACACACATTCCTTAATACTTAGAATTGCATGGGATAACCTGAGGAAATGCATAAGAAAAGGGTGATCTATAAAGCCCTGTAAGGGGATAAACAAAGAATAACATTAATAATATAATATATTGTAGGGAATAGTCATATCAATGGATCACAAGAGAAACATGAACATAAAGGCAAGATACAGCATGATTATCATAACATGGAAATGTGGAAACAACATTTAACATGATATTAGCATGGTTCAAGGATCATTGCACATGGAGCATGATTAAACCCTCATTTCACTCTAATTATCATTAGTAAAACCTCATTTAACATGACTTATCATGATTCTAATCATTACCCAATGCATTAGAGGGCTATCATGGCACACCCTTCTTAATCATTTCATTTCATGCATAAGTGTGCCACATAGATCATACAAAATGGAATCATTCAAAACCATAATTTATTCCACGATAAAGGAATGTGTAATAAATACATTAAACACTATAATAAATAAGTACCTGTAAATAAAGTTGAATATCCTTGATAGAGAAATGGTCATGGTATTTACTACATAATGACTTTGTATTGGAAAATCACAGAGCAATATCGGCAGCATAACAAAGAGACATGATTATTCAGAAAATTGGTTTATGAGAGATAAAGGGGTGTCTCATCATATGTAAATTAAATTTTAATTAAGGGGGTCATATAGATACATGTCCCAATATATTTAATTGAATTTAGATTCATAATACAAAATAATTACTTGAATGTAAATGAGGAGAGAGAAATCACTTACAGAATTTCAACATGGAAATGGGTGTACATGTGAGGAATTAATGAGAGAAAATGGATTTTTATCATTATTAAATCATAAGTATGGATGTATATGGGAGGTTATAAAACATACCCCAACAATTGTAATTGAAAACACAAGGGTATAACAACATAAATAATCATTGAAAAAATTGAGAGAGGAATAAATCCCTTACAGAATTTTTGCATTGTAATGGGTGTACATGGGAGGAATTAATAATAGAGAAAGGGGTATCTAATCGTTAAAACATAAAAAGGGAAGTATGGTGGATTTGAAAAATCATGCAACAACATTTATAATTAAAAATTAAAGTGTACAATATTATAATGAAATTTGAAAAAATTGAGAAAGGAAGAAATCCCTTACTTGGAAGTGTGATCCCATAGGTTTAGGAGAGTCTTGAGAAAGGAATCTGGGAAGCTTTGGGAGACATGGTATGATTTTAGAGAGAGGGGGAAGATTTTAATTGTTCTCAAAATTGTTTTATTGAAGAGGAAAGGGATATTGAGTGGGATTATATAAGAAAGGATAGGGAATTCTTTAATATTTAGGTCTTGGACACCACACATTAAACTAATCAAAACATCAAACCAACCCATGGTTTTTTCCCATGGTTTCTGAAAAAGTGGATTGGAAACCATTATTTTATAATTCCAATGGCCTAACTTATTAAAATATTGATCTTTTTTTTGTAAAGGTGAGTCACACTCCCATGGAAATGATTTTAAAAGTTAAAATGATTTATAAGTCTTGGAGGGACCACTAAGGCACCATAAAATTGATTGAACATATATAAAATCACATTATTTTAAAGGAAAAACATATATTGTCCAAATGTAACAGTAATTTTATTTTATTAAATCATTATTGGGTCATTATGATGTCATATAACACATTATATATTTAAACGGTATTTAATTTTTTCCCTGAATTTCTACAGTCGCATAAAAATATAAAAAATTCATTATTAGATAATTTCAATATCTTATCTCAAAATAAAATATTCATTTTATATAAAAAAATTCAATATTTTAATTTTTTATTCTAAAATAATCACTAACATTTATTAAAAAATCATGGGTGTTGACAAAAACAGCTTTCAAACCTTAATAAAAATTAAAATTGATTTCATAAAAAATAATATAATCATTTATATTTAATAAAAAGTAATTAGTAATAATATTTTCATAAATTTTTATTTATTTAAAAAACCCATTAATTCAATAAAATATACTTTTTAATTGATTATTATATAAAAATACTATTTGTGCTTTAAAATATTTTTACAAAGTAACAATAAAATGAATCTATATTATCTATACAAAAAGAATGAACATTAAAAAAGTGATAGGGTCTTATTACATAACCCCTTAGAACACCCCCATAAAACCTAAGGGTAAGGTGTGCAATGGTCATAGACTCTTCGTGTGGCTCGTATAACATTTCTCGAGCGGTAATCCATATTAACATCCACTTCCCCCATAGGAAATTTTGGTCAAACTTAACTTGTTGATACTCGGCTATGGATTGGTCAATAGTAATGCCTAGTGATTCATGCTCCTTTCCAAGATCCGAAAAATGGGATTCATATGGGGAAATTCAACTAGATGAGGTCATCACTTCCTTTATCAGAGTAAATTAGATTTTTTTAAATCCATATATTTATATAAATCATCTGATCACTTTTCAACGGCTATATTAGCAACGTTAAAAATTCATAAAGGTATTTTGAAATCCATAACATAAAACCTAGGAACTGAATATGTTATATAACCATTTTATATAACAAAACATTTAATTAGATGAAGTTTAATTTTCATTAACAATAGTTTGGGTTGTTACAATATTCCCCCCTAAAGAAATTTCGCCCTCAAAATTTCATTTTCCCACACTAAAACAGATGTGGGTGAATCTTCTTTGTCACTTCCTGCAAATATCACATTGCTTCTTCAAATATGTGGTTTCACCACAACACCATGACGAGGGGAATTGTCTTATTTTGTAGAACTTTTTTCCTGTGATCTATGATCTTCACTGGATTATCTTCATAGGATAGGCCATTCGCCAATGGTACCACCTCTGTATTGAGTACATTTGATGAGTCATGTATGTACTTTTTAAAGGGTGATACATGGAATACATCATGCACCTGAGATAGGTTCTGTGGTAGTGCCAGTCGGTAGACCACTACTCCTATGCAATCAACGATCTCAAAAGGGGCGTTGTTCCTTGGACTAAGCTTTCCCTTCTTCCCAAATATCATAACTCTCTTCCATGGTGATATGAGGAGGAATACAATGTATCTGACATCAAACTCTATGTCTCGTCAATTATTATCATAATAGCTTATTTGTCGACTCTGAATAGCTTTAATGTGTTATTATAGGGTCTTAACTAACTCCACTATTTCATCATCAATTTATAGACCTAGGAGTTTTTTCTCCCTAACTTTATCCCAACATGCCAATTTTCAGCACCTCTTCCCATACAGGGCTTCATAGGATCTAATTTGATGCTAGTGTAGAAACTATTATTGTAATAGAACTCAATAAGAAGAAGATGTTGATCTTATACCCCTATGAATTCCATTGAAAATGCTCTCAACCTGTCCAAAAGTGTTTGGATATTCCTCTTAGATTGGCCATCATTTTGTGGATGATAAGTTGTACTGATGTTTAGCTCAGTATTCAGAGAAAGTTGAAGACTCTTCCAATACATAGAGGTGAATCTTGGTCTCGATCAAATACAATAAATAGTTTTACTCCATGAAGACTTACCACTTCTCTAATATATATTTTTGCCATTTGATCCAATGATAAATCCAATATAATTGATATTAAGTGTGCAATGTTTGTAAAACGATCCACAATAACCCAAATATCATTGTTTCCTTTGGATATCTTCAAAAGTCCAGTGACAAAGTCTGTGGTGATGTTCTCTCATTCCCATGCTAGTATGGGTAATGGTTGCATCATTCCCTTATACTTATTACTCTCATCCTTCACTTTATGAAATACCAAGAAATTTGATGTATACTCCGTGATCACCTTTATCATGTTATCCCACCAATAGTTCTCTTGGAGATCTCGAGAAATCATTCTGTTTCGTGGGTGAATGGAGAAATTCAATCTATGTGAATCATCCAAATGTTCTTAATTTATCTCTAGACATTATGAAACACATATTCTTGGCCCAAATCTCATAATTAATTATTCATTAACATTGAACTATGAGGATTTCCCTTTCCTGGTAGTTTCCAATTTCTTTTGAATTCACACATCATCCTTTTGAGCATCCTCTATCCTTTCCAAATGAGATGGTTCAACAATTATTTGTGAAAGGATTGATTATGTTTCCTTATTTATGATTCTCATGTCCATCTTACAAAATCTAAGAAGATTGGATCCTTTTCAATTCTCATAAGTGATAGAATCTCTAGGTCCTTTCTGCTTAGATCATTTGCCACCTTATTCTCTTTCCCAGGTTAGTAATGGATTGACCGGTATTAGCCTTTGATCATATCTAACCATCTAAGTTGGTGCATATTCATCTATTTCTCTGTGAATATATACTTGAGCCTTTTTGGATTTGTATATATTTCACATTTCACCATGAAGATATAATGTCACCATATTTTTAAAGTGAAATTACTACAACCAACTCTAGATCATGTGCCTGGTAGTTTTTCTCAGGAAAATTATTTTACCATTAAAAATAGGCAATTAATTTGTCATACTACATCAACACACATCCCATGACCATCTTTAAAACATACCTGAATACCAGCAAAAATTATCCACTTCTGGGTAGTGTGAGCATGAGTGCACTAATAAGCCTAATTTTCAACTCCTTGATGCTCTCTTCGCATTCATCACTCCAATAAAACTTGACTCCCCTTCGGGTAAGCTTGTTAAGAGTGTTGGAAATAATGATAAATTTCATAGAAATCAGAGATAATATTCAGCTAACCCTAGGAATCTATGGATATTCTTTACCAATTTTGGCATTGGGCATCCCTCAATTACATCTATCTTGGAGGGATCCATATATAGCCAATTTATTCTAATTATATGGCCCATGAATGAGACCTCATTCATCCATAACTCACACTTGTTGTACTTATCATAGATCTTGTCCTTTCTCAAGGTCTTCATTATATTTTTTAGATGATTTTCATGCTTCTCTTGAGTTTTGGACTATATCAAAATATCATCAATAAAGACTACCAAAAAAAATTCGATGTAATCTCTAATGACTCCATTCATCCAGTCCATGAAGATTTCTAGATCATTAGTGATTCTGAAAGGGATTACAATGAATTCATAGTGCATGTATCTTGTACAAAATTCAGTCTTGGGGATATACTCCTTCACCCTTACTTGATAATATCCATACCACATATCCGCCTTGGAGAAGTATTGTGCTCCACAGAGCTGATCTAACAAGTCATTAATTTGTGGCTGAGGATACTTGTTCTTTATCATGATTTTTTTGAGATCGTGATAAAAATTGAAAAGGTGAATTGACACATCCTTTTTTTGATGATGATGACTGGTGCACCCCATGGTGAAGCACATGGGTGTATAAACCCTTTATCTAGATTCCCCTATTGTTATTTATTATTCTCCTAATGGTCCATAATATCTATTATATATATAGTCTTTTATATAGGAAATTCTCTAGTTATAATATCAATTGATAATTCAACATCCCTTCTATGGGGAAGACTAAGAAATTCCTCAAGAAACACTTCTGAGAATTCCCTCACAATTGTCATGTCTTCTAGGATTTTTTATACCTTAGAATCAATCATCTATGAAAGATACTCATGCTCATAGGGAATTAATATCCACACTTGAGATGATGGTTCTAAAGAATATTCATCATCCTCCTTGTTCTTGTATAGAATTGGCGGTCAATGAGCCATATAGAGCATTATTTTTCTCTCACATCAATTTATGTTGGATCTAGATAAGGAAATCCAATACATGACTATAATTGTATCAAATTACACCAGATAAAGAATGATGAGGTTCACCTAGAAGTTCAATACACAAATTATTATAGGGGAGGAGTTATATTCATTGTATCCAATGATTTCCTCCATTTAATGTTGTCACCAACATCTTTACTTCCATGATTTGTGGTGATGTTGGGATTATTCTACTAAAAATTTTGGATATAAAAGAATCTATAGAACCAGAATCAGTAAGTATGTTATTCTTGAATAAATAAGTAGTGTACCTATCACCACTTCATTGTTGGAGTTGTCTTTGTCAGCAGTTATGTAAAAATATCTTCCTTGTTTCCATGGAGGTTGTTGGATGCCTCAAAAAACCCTTTGCTTATGTAACATATTTTCAAAGTTCCATGGTTCATTGTATTTTAAGAAATGAAGAGTGAGTTTATGGTCAAACAGAGTGTTCTTCTCCTCTGTCGTCGTAGAAGGTTATTCTTGTCGGAAACTAATAGCCAGCTGCCCTTCTCTTCCTCACCTAAATCCTTTCCTCATCCCCTTGAGGTAGTTTATAGGTTTCTTCTTTGCACACATTTCCCAAGTTGGGTGCTGATTTTTATTAGAACCATTGGATTTATCCTTCAAACTAACATAGTAGGAGTCCTCCTTATGCTTCTAATCCCCGTGTTACTTATGATATTTACAGATCTCTATTTAATCTTTAAGGGAACATCAGACAATTTCCTCATAGCTCTCAAATTCTGGGATAGTTAGGGATTTTCCTAGGCTATAATTTAGCCCACTAAAGAAGCGATAAACCTTGCATTCAGGGTTAACGGCAAAGATGTAGGTGTATCATGAACGCCTTGTGATGTTTTCATCCTACACTATAATGTTTTCATCTTCTTTTCTCTTATGGTAAATAAATTCCCTTTTCATCTTAATTAAGGGGGTGTTAGGAAAATATTTGTTGAAAAAAATTGTGAAAATCCTTTCATTCCAATGCCTCAATCTCATCCTGAGGATTTATATATTTTAATCACTGTCCACCATTTATCAGCTTCAACCTCCATAAAATAAGTATCCAGAAGTACCTTCTCTTTTTTAGAACATTAAAGGATGTAGAAGATCTTACCAATGGATTTTATCCTTTGTTTGGTGATTGAGGGGTCGTATGATCCATTTTAAGTTGGAGACCTTTGCCTCACGAATCTATTGATTACAAATTGTTCATTCTTATGCGGTTTGGATGTTCCTATTGACCTGTATTTCTATTCAAAACATGAATTTACTAAGAGAGTATCGTCAAAATTATTGTAATTCCTACTCCCATCAGATTGGGAATCTCATTTGAATGGTAATCACACTGATCTTCACATCGGTTGTTAGCATGAGTCCTCCAATTACCAAACATTGGTTAAAAAGAACAAAATTTATGGGTAACACATAAATAGGAATCTAAAAATAAAGGATAACTTATAAATTACATTTATTTCATTAACTTATGAATTTGTAGGTTTCAATCTATGTTATACATGATCTACTTCACAACATATATTATTAGGGGAATTTTTCTATTCTTTTAAAAATAGTTCATATTAAGAATATAAATTCACCAAAGCATATCCCTCGAGAGTTTCATAACCAAGAGTGCAGCAAGTACTATTTTCATGCACCAGTTCACATTTTTCTCTAGCTCAAAGTGGTGTTTTTGGGTTTTACCCCTAGATACATCTGTGCCAGATCCTCCTCTATATCCTCATGTCCACACAAGGATGTATTTTATTGAAAAAATCAGCTACTAAAAACACAAAAAAAAATTAGGGATGTTTTTATTATACATAATCTTATCCCTGAGTCTTTTACGAGGATTTTCTAATCCGAATCTGAAAAATAACTAATCATTTCCTTTGATATCAACTATAACATCCCATATCGTTATTTAACACTTGAACATGAATTATTACATAAAATTTTCACTTGATAAAACATATAATATATAGAGGTCTAGTTATTTTCGGGCTTAGGAACATTACATGACAACATAAAACATGAAATACTCATCTTTATGGAAAAATTATTTTACATGACCACACACATTCTTTCACACTTATCATTTCACGGGATAAATTGATGACATTCATAAGAAAATGGTGAGGTATAAACCTTCGTAAGGGGTAAACAAGGAATATCATGAAGAATACAATACATGTTATTCAATATACATATCAATGTATCATAAGATAAATGTGAACTTAAAGGCATGATATGGCAATATTATCATAACATGGAAATGTGGAAACAACATTTAACATGATATTAGCATGAGCCAAGGCTCATTCCACATGGATCATGAGTAAACCCTAACTTAACTTTAGTTATAATGAGTAAAAACTCATTCCACTTGATGTATCATGATTCCAATATTTACCCGAAGCATTAGAGCGCTATCAGTGTGCACCCTTCTTAATCAATTCATTCCACGCAAAAGTTTTCCACATGGATCATACAACATGGAATAATTCAAAACCATAATTTTTTCCATAATAAAGTAATCTGGATTACATACATGAAACTCTGTAATCAATAAGTAAATGTGTGTAATGTTGAATACCCTTGATAGGGAAATTGGTATGGTATTCACAACACAATGACTTTGTGTTGTAAAATTGCGGTGCAGTTTCTACAGCATAACATTGGGACATAATAATTCATAAATTTATTTGATGAGATAGAAAGGGTGTCTCATTATATGTACTTCAAATGGAAATTAAAGGGTTCATATATATATATATATATATATATATATATCCCAACATATGTAAGTGAATTTATATTCACAATACAAAATAATTTCTTGAATGTAAATGAGGGAAGATAAATCCCTTATGGAATTTTGGAATGGTAAGAGGTGTACATAGGAGAAATTAATGAGAGAGAAAGGGGTATATAATTATTCAAACATAATGAGGACATTATTGTAGAGGTGAAAATTCATACCCTAACATTTTTAATTGAAAATACAATGGTATAGAAATATAAAGAAACATGGACAAAATGAGAGAAGAAAAAATCCCTTTTAGAATTTCGGAATGGTAATGGGAATACATGAGAGGCATTAATGAGAGGAAATGTCTCTCTAATCATTCAAACATAATTAGAGAAGTATGGGGGAGGTTTCAACTACTACCCCAACATTTATAATTGAAAATAAAAGTGTATAACAATATAAAAAATTTGGACAAAAATGAGAAAGGAATAAATCCCTTACTTGAAATTGTGATCCCAAAGGATTGAAAGAGGCTTATTTGGAGCTTGGGGATCCTAGGGATAATTCTAGATAGATTAGGGAACATTTTGGTCGAGATAAATATGGTTTGAGTGAAGATTAATGGGACATTGAGTTGGTATATATTGGAAAGGGGGAGAATTCATTATTATTTAGGTCATAGACACCACACATTAAACAAATAAAAACCACAAAACAACCAATGGTTTTTTCCAAAAGTGAGTGGAAAAATTTATTTTATCAGTCTAATTGCAGACCTTATAAAAATATTATGCTTGCTTATGTGGAGGTGAGTCACACATTCAAAAAATCATTTTAAAACTTAAAATGTATTATAAGTCTTGGAGGGTCCAATGAGGCACCATAAAATTAATCAAACATATGTAAAAACACATTATTTTAAAGGTAAAACATATATTTTATTAAAATAATTTTTATATTGTTTTATTACATAACTATTGGGTCATTATGATCTCATAAAACACATTATATATATTAACGATATGTAATTTTAACCCAAAAATTTGACTGTCTCGGAAAATTATGAAAAATTCAACATTGGATAATATACTCATCCTGATTACAAAAATAATATTCATTTTATATAAATAATTTTCTAAATATGTGAATTTATACTTTTAAAATAAAAACTGGCATCTATCAAAAATTCATTAGTTTTGACAAAAACAACATCCATACCTTAATAAAAATTAGAATTTAATTCATAAAAATTTATATGACAATTTTTATTTAATAAAATGTAATTTAGTAAAAATATTTTATTAAAATATTATTTAATTCGAAAATCCAATAATTCATCGAAATAGATTTCTTAATTTAATATTATCTAAAAATATTATTTGAGCTTTAAAATATTTTATCAAAGTAATAATAAAATGAATGTATATTCTCTATACAAAAATAATCCACATAATCATAATGATAGGGTCTTGTTACATAACCCATTAAAATACCTGAAAAGGGCCTAAGGATCAGGTGTGTGATGGTGAAAGACTCTTGGGGTGTCTTGGATAACATTGCCCAGGTGTTAATATCTATTAACTTCCAGTTCTCTCGTAGGAGATTCCATTCAAGCTTAATGTTTTGATGGTCAACTTGGGATTGGTCAAGGGAAAAGCCTAGTGAAGAAACCACCTTCTCAAGATCCTAAAAAAGGGCTTCATAAAGATAATTTCTAAGGGATGAGTATATCGCTTCCATTGTCTAATTTAATTGGATTTGTTAAAGCCCAATATTTAAACTATTCATGTGATAACTATTCAATATCTTTATTAGCAATAGTCAAAATTATTAACTTTATTTTGAAATCCGAAAACATAAATCCGAGTATGTTCATGTGTTAAATAAAAATTTTACATAATGAGACATTTAATTAGATCAAGAGTAATTTTCATTAATAAAATTTGGGTTTGTCACAGTAGTTACCTTATATTCACTAATATTGACTTGAATTTGGGTTATCACTAGTTGTGGATGATGTATTAATATGTAACAAATAATTATTTTGGAGTTATTATAGAGTGAATTAGTATATAGTAATGTTATTAGGTATAACAAACATGCATGTTCTGTTTATAATAAGGTTGAATCAGGTTTTCTACCAATTATTGGATAAATCCAGTGTAATCTCCTTCCATTATATACTTTTGTATTAAAATTCATATGATTAATATGTGTGATGACAAAAGATTTTTTTGACAAAATTTATGTACAAACTATTGTATACAATGCTATCGATGTATCACTTATAGTTGGACCAAGTACACTCTTTAAGTAATTTGATATTTTAGTCTAGAGTATTAGTGGGCCCTAATATGGTCATATTAGTGTTTGCTTGGAATCATCCTTGAAATGATTTTCATATTTATATTTTTTTTTGGATGGGTATTATCGAAGCATTAGTTATTTCTCCACCCACTTTGATGCAATTATGAAGAGTCTCTCTATGTGGGGGGGTGGATTTTTGTATGGTCTAACACATCTGAGGATTATTTTTATAAGTTGAAAAGAAGTTTGAACTCAACATGGGTATGAACTATTATTAACTAAAAAAGGACTATAAAATGTA
The DNA here is from genome assembly GCA_963277665.1 of Viscum album. NCBI lineage: Eukaryota > Viridiplantae > Streptophyta > Magnoliopsida > Santalales > Viscaceae > Viscum > Viscum album. The sequence continues at coordinate 1,676,952,175 of OY728143.1, read as the reverse complement.
TTTTTTTCATCAAGAGTGAGGATGGTGGTATTCTTGAAACATGATGGTTTTGTAGTCACTTTTGGGTCAGAAAAACAGATGAAATATGAGTGAAACTATCTGAAACATGACTCGGGGTTAGAATTTTTGGTACACACCTAGAAAAGTTTTTAGTGTTACCTATTCTTTGAAATGATCATTGTGTTCACAGAAAATAATAGCATAAAATATTTTTTCTCACATAATGATTTAAATATTATCCAGTTGAGTTGGGCTGAGTACCCACAGTCTTCTGACATTTAGTTGGACTATACACATTGAAAGTGAAAAATAGTTGTCGATGATTTGAGAAGGATGACTTGGAATCATGTTGTGAAGGATTGCAATAGTAAGTGGTAGATGATATATCATTTTATAGAGATGAATTATTATGTCTTTGAATATAGGTTTCAAGTAGCTTATGAATCCTTATCCATTTCACCATTGTTTCTCAAGTGAATAAATATAGTTAAATTATTAATTCTGGGTTGCATAGCCCTAAGGGACAACATATATTGTGGGGATATTTATAACAATACTTATCATTATTAAACAACAATATTTTATTTTATTACATTAATATACCATTAATATATCATATAATATTTATAATTCTACTATATTTGGGAATTGGGTACATTTAATTACAACTTTAATCATGAATTACAACATCTTTATAAAAAATTATTTAACACGGTTGAGATTAAAACTGCATTGAATAACCTGGGGAAATACATAATAAAGGGTTGATCCATAAATCACAATAAGGTAATAATCATGGAATATAATGATCATAATAATACCTTTTAGACAAGGCAAATTAATTAGGCATATAGGAACACAAAAAAATTAGTGATGATGTAGCTTGATAATCGTAACATCGGAAATGTGGAAAAAATTGAAACAATGTACCATTAACATTGGTCAAAGATAAAACATTAATACATCATGGTGGAGGAATCCCATAAAATAATCAGTTATACCCATGTCCCAACATGAGTTATAATGATAATAAACATTTCCCAATGCATTGGATTGTTATATAATTCTGGGCACACCTATCAATTTTATTTCATTCTCATGCTTAATTGTGCCACATATATCATAAAACATGGATACATTCATCATTATAATTTACTAAATGATCACAAAGTGTAAAATTATTACATTTAAGTCCCTAATTAAAAGTTATATGTGCATAAAGTTGAACACCCTTAATTTGAAATCGTTATGGTATTCACTACACAATTAGTTTGGAATAGAAAAACACAGTGAAAAATATAAAGCATCACGATGTCAATAAAAGTTCATAAAATTTATTAATAAGATATAAATGTTTCTTTAATAATTCAGACATGAATTGGATATTAATAGGTATATGTATGGATAGGTACACAAATATATAATTATAAAAAAATTCATACGATAAAAAATAATCATCATAAAATGAAAATCGAATGGATGCTTATGAAATTTTTGCATGTTATGGGTGTACATGTGAGAGCTTAATGAGAGAGAAAGGGGTGAATATTAATTTAAAAATAAAATGGGTAGTATGGGGAAGGTGATAAATCATACCCCATCGTTATTAATTTAAAATAAAAAGGCATAATAAGATAAATAAACCTTGATAATGATTAGAAAGGAAAGAAACCATACGTGAGTATGTGGATCCTAAAGCTTGAAAAGGGGATTATTGAGAGATTGGAGTACCTTGGGAGGATTTAAGAGAGTTCAGGGAAGATTGAGGACGTTATAAAATGATTTTTATTAAAGGGAAGTGCGATCTTGGGTGGGATTATATAGGAAATGAGTGAGGAATTCTTTAATATTTCACAAACAAAGGTTTTGGACTATATATAATAATATATTCAAAACTAGAAACCTTATCATAGTTTTTCCCATGGTTTTTGAAAACGTGGTGATGTTTTCATAATTCTATTAGTAAAATTACCTAAATTATTAAAATATTACACTTTCTTATGTGTAGATGAGTCACTCTTTTTTAGAAATGAATTTTGAAACATAAAATATATTATATATTTTGATGGATTCATAAAATTATTATAAAAATAATAAAATATACATAAAATCAAAATGTTTTAAGGGGAAAATATATATTTGGATGATGATTCCCCTTATAGTTTTTATTACATCATTTTAGGGTCATTATGATGTCATAAAAAACAAAATATATTTAGAGGGTATTTAATTTCTCCAGAATATTTGACTATCACTGAAAATTATGAAAAAATAACCATTGGATATTTTAGAAGTTTTTATTCAAAAAATAATATTTATGTTATATAATTAATTTTCTAAATATTTTCATTTTATATTTTAAAATAAGATTGAACGTTTATTGAAAAATTTAGGGTTATTTGATAATAATAGTTTTGGAACCCTTATAAAAGTATATTTCACTTCATAATCATTATATGGACATTTATAATAAATAAAAATTATTAAATAATAAAATTTTATAAAAATACCATTTATTTCATAAATCCATTAATTCATCAAACTAAATCCCTTAATTGAATTTTGATATTACCAGAAAATAAAATTTGTGTTTAATTGAATAAAAATGAAAATAATTTATAAAGTAACGATAAAAAATGAAAATAATTTAATTATTCTATAAAATATGGAAATTCGTATTATTAATATATTAAAAAGTATCCTTTTATTAAACTAAAGTTTTCCATAACAGTAAGGTGTGTGACGGTAAGAATTTCATGGGGTCGTTCGACGAATATGGTTTGGGCCATAATCCCAATGAGCATGAACTTCTCGAATAAATAGTTCTTCTCATGCTTAAGTTTTTAGATCATGATTTTGGTCTAGTCAAGTAAAAATAACAACTATTATATCTCCATAGTAATATCTATAAATAGTCTTTATAAGTTACCATAATACTAAATAAGGCCATCACTTCCTTGTTCTCTATCAACTAGATTTGTTAAAGCCCTATATATATATATTAATCATGTTATCACCGTTTAAGGAATATATTTTAAATCAAAGAGATTCATAATGGTATTTAGAATCCAATTGGTTATAATAATAAAAACAAGTTCACATGTTATCTATAAACATATGACCTAATGAAACATTAAATAATAATGGAATCTTGTTTATAACTGTCTGGGTCATTGCAATCTTCCCCCTTAAAAATATTTTTCAATGAAATTTTCATTTCACCCCCTTAAAATGGATGAGCTTAATTCTGTCTCATCAATTCCTCTGGTTCCCACATCGCTTCTTCAAACTTGTGGTTTCTCCATAGCACTTTGATAAGGTTAACTACATTATTTTATTGAACTTTGCCTCTATGATCTATGATCTTCCTTAGCTGATCCTCCTAGGAATGACTATTCTGCAATCATACCCAGTATGGATTGAGTATATGTGAGTTTTCATGTTAGTACATCCTCAAGAATGAAACATGTAATACATAATAAAATCAAGATAGGTTAGGTGGGAGTGAAATTTGATTGGCCACTACTCAGATGCGATCAAAAATATCAAAGGGGTCGATGTATCTTGGACTAATAATTCCACTATTTCCAAATATTTTCATTTTCTTCCATGGAGATATGTGGATGAATAGTAAGTCTCTAACATTAAACTCTATGAGTGAGTGATAATTTTCATCATAGACCTTTTTTATTCTGACTAGCCATGATGTGTTATTGAACGGTCTTAACCTTTTCCATCATTTCCTTCACCACTCTAGGACCTAGTATATTTCGCTTTCCAACATAATCCTAGAATTCAAGTATTTTTTACCGCTTCTCATAAAGGTATTTATAAAAATCCATTTGGATGCTTGAGTGTAAACTATAGTTTGAAGATAACTCAACCAAAAAAAGATGTCGATCCCATCCTCCTTTGAAGTCTATTGAGGATGCTCTAAACATGTCCTTGATTGTTTGGATAGTCCGATAAAAATGGACATCAGTTTGATGGTGATAGGTCGTTTTGATGTTCAAATCAGTATTTAGAGCTTTCTAGAGAATTTTCTAGAACTTATAAGTTAATTTTTTATCTTGATCAAAAATAATCTATTGTGGTACTCAATGCGTCTGACCAATTCCCAATGTAAATATGTTCATGTAGATCTAGTGAGAATTCCACTTATATCACATTGAGGTGTGCAGTCCTTGTAATATGATCCACTAAAAACCATAAATAATTAATCCCTATTTAGATATTTTGAATATTAGTGAAAAATTACATGGCGATGTTTTCCCATTTCTATGTAGGTATAAAAAATGGTTACATCAACCCCTTGGCCTTTTTAATTCCTCCTTTACTTATTTACATTCAAGAAAAGTTGATGTATATTCTAAAACATATATCTTCATATTTTCCCACCAATAGTATTCTTAGTGATCTTGATATATCATTATGCTACCTAGGATGATGGGGAAGGTTAAGGTATGTGAATCATCCAACAACTCTATCTTTAACTCATGATTTGATGGCACATATTGTCTTGAACAAAATATCACAACACATTCATCATTAACAATGAACTCCAGGTATTTAAATTTCCTTACAGATTCCAATTTCTTCTAAATTCTAACCTAAACTCCTTCAGCATCCTTTATCCCTTTCAGGGGAGATGGTTGAGGAATCAATTGTGAATGGATTGATGATGTAACTTCCTTTATTATTCTATTTTCCAACCTTTCCAAATCTAAGAAGATCGAATCCCGCCCAATTCTCATCAATGAATTTAATTTAAGATTCTTTCTATATATAGTGTGTGCAAGTTTAATCACTTTCCCCAAATTATGGTTGATTGAGAATACCTAGTCTTTGATCAAATCTAACCATCTTCATTGTCACATATTCAACTCTTTACGAGTAAATATATACTTGAATTAATTTGTGATTTATATGTATTTCACAAATCTTCCTAAAGATATATTTCCACCAAATTTTTCAATCAAAAATCACTATGTCCATATCTATATAATTTTTTTGGTAGTTCTGTTCATGAAAATTCAACTTCCTTGAAGCATAATAAATGACTTTCTCATTTTTTATCAATACACAGCCAAAACCCTTCTTTGAAGCATCATTGAATACCATGAAAAGATCTCCACCAGTGGGAAGTGTGAGCATAGGTTTAGTGATAATCCTTATTTTAACTCCGTTAATCACTCTTCACATTCATAATATTTATAAAACATGACTCCATTATATGTTAGTTTGGTAATATAGTTTTATAATCACATGAAATTCATGATGAATCGACGATAATACCTAACATACCAAAGGAAACTATAGATATTTTTCATATATGATCGCCTCATCCATTAATCAATTTATTCTATTTTCGAAGGGTCTAAATATATCACATTTCTTGTGATGATATTCACAAATAAAGTAAATTCCTTCATCCATAACTCACATCTTTTCTATGTTACATAAATTTTCTCCTTTCTTAAAGTCTTTATCAAAGGGTTTAGGTTATCCTCAGGCACCTCTTTTATTTTTCAGTATATTAGAATATCAACTATAAATAATACCAAATTGTTTTCTAGTAATCCATAAACACTCTACTCCTCATGTTCATGAACATTGATGGAGTATTACTGAGTCTGAAAGGAATCACTATGAACTCATAGTGCCGGTACCTTGAACAAAAAGTAGTCTAGGGGATATCCTCCTTCTTAACCGTATCATGGTATTACACCGAATATAGATCCACACTAGAGAAGTATTTTGATCCATATATTTTATCGAACAAGTCATTAATCTGAGCCTGAGGATACTTGTTCTTTATCGTGATCTTGTTGAGCTCACATTAATCCATGAAAAGGTGTATTAACTCATCCTTCTTCTTGATGAAGATGAATTTTTCACCCCATGGTGAAGCACCTCGGTGTATGAAAAATTTATCCATATTCTCCTGTAGTTTCTTTTTCTAATCCCTGAGTTCCACACTTTCTATTATAGACGTAACCTTTGATAATGGTAATGCCTCAGGTATAATCTCTATTAAAAAATAAAAAACTCACATGGGAGGAAGAGCAATAAATTTCTCAATAAACACATCTATGTATTCCTTCACAAGGATTGTGTCATCATGTATGATTTTTTTCTTAAGGCTAAATAATTTGAGCTATATACACTTTCTCAAAGGGAAATATTATCCATGCATGAGATAATGGTACTAAAGAAGATTCATTTTACTTCTTGTAGTTGTAAAGAATGAGGGGTCGATTCAAAATCCAGAGAGGTATTTTCCCCTCATGTAAATTTATGTTGGATCTATATATGTAATTTCAAGCCATTACCATAATTTCATCAATTCTAACCAAAAGAAGTGGTAAAAGGTTTTACATGATGTTTATACTGGAAATTTTGATAAGGGGTATTTGTATACTTGGGATGAAATAATTTCCCCATTTTTTCTATTTACTAAAAACTATACTTCCATGATTTTTGATGGTGCATCAATTGTTATACTGAATGTTTCTGATATGATGGAATGCATAGAACCAGAATAAAAAATTTTGTTTGATATTGTTTAATGGATAACTAGATTACCTATAACCACCTCATTTTCAGGACCCCCTTTGGTAGTTGTGATGGAAAAATATCTTTCCCTTGTTTCCTTGGGGGATGTTGGGTGTCTCTGAAAACACTTTTCTTAGTGAATTGGTTTGTAAAATTACCTAGTCCCCTATAGTTTTAGTAATGAAAAATAGACTTAGAGTTTACTGGAGAATCAATTTCATTCGTTATAGTCATAGGTTTTTTAACCTATAAATCACTGGCTAGGTTACCTTCCTTCCCTCATTTAAATAATTTTCTCATCACCTTCATGAAAATTCAAGGGTTCTTCATTCTGCACCATTGTCGAGTGGGATGTTCAAGTTTTATATAACTATTAGATTTATAAATTGGACTACTAAAATTGATCTCTACATTCCACTCCTTACCTCCATGATACCCCTGAGATTTTTCGATATCCATTTCGACATTGAAGATACATCAGATAATTTTATCATTGCTATAAATGTCATGGATCACTAGGGATTTCCATAGGCTTGGTTTTATCCCACTATATAAGTGTTCAACCTTGCACTCAAGGGTAATGAAAAACCCGTAGGCATATCATGCAAGCCTTGTGAATTTTTTCACATATTCCCTAATAGAATCATCGCCTATTTTCTTGAGAGAAAGGAAATCCTTTTCCATTTTTAGATAGAGTGCAAGGAAAATATTTTTCCAAAAAAAAATTCCAGAAATAATTCAACAAGATTGTTTTGATGTATTCCTAAAAAAATATATTTTTTATTAATGTTCACCATTAATTATCATCACCTTCCATATGATAAATATCTTATAGAACCTTTTCTTTTTTAGAACATTGATAAATAGAGATGATCTTTTCAATGGAGTTGATCCAGTGTTCTTTGACTAAGGGATCACATAACCCATTAAAATTATGAGGCCTTTGATAGATGAATATATTTTCTATGGTTTTTTCTTTATTATGGGGTTTTTGATGCTCCCCCTGATCTAGGTTACTATTCAAAACCTATGTCATATTAAAGAGTATATTCGTCAAGTGTTTGATTCCTTCTCCCATCGGGTTGTATGTCTCATTGGGGTAGTCATCACATTGTTCTTCGTAATGATTTTTTACATGATTCCTTATATTTTTTGTCATTGAATAAAAATGGAAAATTATGGATGATTATTTTTAACTTTTAAAAACAAAAATCTGAATTTAATGAGATTAATTTGAAAACATATAAGTTACTTGTATTTCTTTATGTTTTGGATTTCTAGTTTTTAGTCCTTGTTATCCATGATCTATTTACTCACATATAATCCTATGGGAAATTGTATACTCCCTTAATAATGGATCGTAATGAGATTAAGAATTACCAAATAATATCCCATTGGTGTTTCAAACTAGGTGCATAGTAAGGCCCATTGTTTTGTGATATATTACCCCATGCCAGGCACAGGACTCCTTTTTAGAGTTGTTACTCTAAGGTATATATATTCCAGAACCACACATACTTGTAATATTGAGAAAGGAATGTATTTTTTTATAATCCAATTAATATATACTAACTAAAATTTTGGGATGTTTTCCTCTACTTATTATTATCCATAAGGATTTCTGTAGAGTTTTCTAATCCTAATCCAAAAAATAACTAAACATTATCTCGGATAATGTAACACCCCAAGATTTTATGAAAAATATTCTTTTTAATTTCACTAATGTCTTGTGTTGTACGCTACACCAAAAGGAGCTTGCACAACACGCATCCTTGATTTGCCTTGCATTACACTCAATCGCGACCTTCCTCGATAGCGTGTGTAGTACGCAATAACGAGTTTCACTAAACAACAATATGCTATTAAAATATTATTTAAACTAGCCGTTATGAATAGTAATAACCACCTTTTGAAATTTTGTAATTTTATTTTTCAAAATGGAATTAATTTTTGGATTCGTAATATCGAAATTAGCTTAGGGTGAAATTTTGGTGATTTTCGGATAACTTTCATATTTTGATGAATAGTGATAATTACTAAATTTTAATTAAAAACAGCTTTTTCAATCAAAATAATTAATAGTGATAAATTATTAATTTGAGTGGTTTTAAAGTATATTTAGAATATATTTTTACAATTTAATACAATTTTGGTCATTGGATGTAATTTCACATTTAAACCAGACATAAACAAATGTCAATCTTTTGATAGTTATTATCTTTTAAGAACACGCTATTTGTTTTGACGACGAGAATTAATTTTTAAATTAATTAATGCAACTGATATGTTTTGAATTTGGTAAAATAGAAATCATTTTTGAGTTCATAATATCAAATATAGCTTAGGCCTAATTTTTGGTATTTTTCTGAAAACTTTCAATTTTTGATGAATAGTGAAACCACTAAGTGGTAGTTAAAAAAACTGAATTTTTCATAAAACTTAATTTTACCGCTTCTGGGAGTGGAATTTCAAAAATCCGAGAGACACGGTTGATGTCAGTAAGTAAAATGTGGTTCAATGAGATGAAAATAATTTTTGGTGAATAGTAACTTTTTACTTTTATTTACCACCGTTAAAAGTAAATAGGGTAATTAAGGGTAGAAATGATATTATTATTATCCTAACACATGTCCTAATTCTATTGGACAAGTGTAATTCGACCAAAAACAAACTTAGGAATAAAATATGACCATTTAGGCCCACATGGATTAGATTAGGACATTTATTATTAATTTATTTAATTAAGGGTTAAAAGAGTTAAATTCAAAGTTTATTTACTAAAACATTTTTATTATAGGGTTATACATAAGATAAATTCTATTGTAAATATTCATTAGAAAGTTAAAAAGATTTCCTACATAATGGTTTTTTATTTGTAATTTTTAGACATCAAATAATTTAATTTATTTATGACACAAAGGTGATGCAGTAATTATCTTATTAATGAAATATTGACATAATTGATGTTATAAATACCAAAATAAATGTAATTTAAGACTTTTTATGAATTAAAATAATTTTATAGGTTAATATGACATTTTATTATTGATGTAATTTACTTTTTTCGAACTTATCATTCTGTTATGATTTTCACAAAAATCAATTACTAAATAGTGTCAAAATTGACATAAAATAGTTTTAAAACAAATATTATATTATTAATTGTTATTTTATTCCTAAAAATATAAGGTTCAGCAAAATGACTTAGATAAGGTTCTATATATTAATAATAAACAATTTGGGGTTCGTTTGGCTTCATATAGAAAGTTTATTTATCTTATATTATAAGAACACAAGAAGACACGGTAAAAGTAAAATTATTTAACTTAATGTTAAATATAAATGATAAGGTTAAAATAGGAACCTAAACTTGTCTAAATTCTATTGAATGAGAGTATTGCGACCCATCCCCACCTTATCATCTAAATAAATCAATTTGGAGCTATTTAAAACCGAAATTGACTTTATAATAAAATAATATTTTTAGTTATTCCAAAGGTTCCCCTCTCCTCCCTTATAAAAGGGAACCTCCTCCCTCTCTTCCTCACACAACTTTGAGCCTTCATGCTCGGCCAACCCCTGTCAAATTCTCCTCTCCACTTCCCTAGAAACAAACTAGAGGTTCTGGTCTTCCTCAAAGGCCAATTTTGGTACCCTAAGAGGAGGTCTCAAAGAGGCGCTTCAATGAAGAGGTAATTTCCGTTACCAATTCTTTCACCTTTATTTCTTCTTCCACTTCTTCTTCTAAGGTTGTTCCATTATGAATTAATAACATCAGTATCACTCATATAATGATATGTTATTATAAATATGAATTAACTCTAATTAACCTTCTATCCATCCTATGGAAAAAGGAAATCACCGCGCGTGCATACGTACGGAATACCGTCTCCACGCCATGGTGTAATCTGCTTTTCCACCAACACCTTACATGGATGGGTATTATGGTGTAAAAAATAACTATAAATAGTTATTATAACATAATAATGATTCTGATATATTGTATCATCCACTCCAATTCAATTCAATAATTATGGAAATGATATCATCGCTCGTGCGTGCGTACGGACTACCGTCTCCACGACGCGATGAGATTCATTCTCCATGATAACCATTTAAGAATGATTATAAAGTATATATAAGAAATAATAATGAAATATATGACATTATAAAGCTACTGGATTTATGTGTATATATATATGTATGTCATCTACTTAATTCCATTCAACTCAATAAGGAAACGAAAACAGCGTTCATGCGTACGAACGGTCTACCGTCTCCATGAACGATGTATTTCTTTCCATTTACTGATTTATTATATATATGTATATTCTGAATATATATATATAAATAATGTTTTATATTCTGGAATTAAGTAATCATGACTTAAGTAATAATATGAATAATTACAAGTCAAAACATGGACGACAAATGAAACAATTTTACCCAAAACGCTCTTTAACATGGAATTTACAAATGAACGGTTAATATAAAGACATAAGTGAACCATATATGATATCATAACAATAAATATGATTCTGGAATAAGTCAATAACATTATTTAAATAATTTTACAGGAGGTTCGGACACTTACAAAGCAAGTCGGACCTAAGGTAAGGGAAATATCGCAATCTCATTTTTATCCGAGATTGTTTATACTATAGTATTTACTGGGGTGTATTTTGTCATCCAAATATATGTTCCCTCAATATGTAATATTATTTCCATCCTTCTACAATAGTTTATATCCAATTTTACCCTTCGACGAGTTTTATGTAAAAGATATGAAAGGAATCTTTTTTCGTTTTTCGTACGAGGTACTTTTTGACTTTTCCGACAAAAGTACAAAGAATGTTTTTTTAACTTATACGGCATGAATGGATTTTTAAAACATTATTTCTAAGAAGCATCCTTTACAAGTTTTCAAGTTTATTTTTAATAAAATTCTTTTAGTTTAAAGTTTTATGACATGTTAAGAAAGGAAAAATGTTTTTGAAGAAGAAAGGATATTTTCCTCAATAATGGAGTTCAAGTGATTTATCAAAATTATTTTCCATCTAAGATAATATAGGGTTCTTTTTCTATCCCTATTATTACATTGATTTGATTATGTTGTGATGGAATTATTTTTATGAATTCCTTTATCTTATATGAATTGTTTTATAATGTCACGATGTTTAAGAATCCAATTTTTATTACATGGGTTATGCAATGATGTATGATTTATGATTTTGTGGCACACATAAGAATGGTATCATTATGAGATGGGTGGGGCCTATATCTCCCTCCAATGCATTGGGTAATGATTTTATATCTCATGAGATAGACATCGCTGGAACGTTAGGTTATACCGGTTCAGTGAAACAGGACTGAAACGAGGGTGACTCGGTTCAGAAAGGGACTTTGTCCATTAAGATAGTCTTGGAAATGAGTCTTGACTAACAAGAAATGATTCTCTATGATTATGTGTGTATGCCACAAAGTTTCATGTTTTAAGTTATGATTATTATGATTACATTTCACTGCCATGATTTATCCCATGTTATGAAATTATGATCTCTTTTACATGTTACGATTTCCAAAAGTTATGTGCTTGTGTATACGATGTGATTGATATTTCTTTTGTTTACCCTTACTGAGCATTTGAGCTCACCCTTTTATGTTTACTTTTCCTCAAGATATAAAGAAAGGTTTTAGGTAAAAAAAAGAAGAAGATCTTTATGGGAGATGTTGAAGATCTTTCACCAGGATTAGAAGATTATATTCCGAGTTTCCAAAGACACTAAACTATTACGATCCTTGTGTGTGTGTTTTTGTTATGTACTAAGTATTCCGCAAATGTAATGTAATGTCAATATACGTCAAGCTTCGGGTCTCTACAGTTGGTATCAGAGGAAAGGTTTAGTCAACCTTTGGAAACTAGGATGCGAAAACATTAGTGAGATCCCTAGAGATATTTCTAAGGTATGTCTAGGGATGTCCCTAAGGTTAAGTATACGTATAGGTTATAGTACTAGAATTATGCTAATGATCATAGAATTAAACCTAAGATTTTAGATATTGAAGGTACTCCCCCTTTATTATGTTGTTTTCCCTAGCATGATTTTTGCCTCTCACACTATTTTTTTGGGGTTTAGATGATGGCTGGAACCCGAAGGAACCGTGTTGATCAATGCAATGGACAATGCAATGATTGCCCTCCTGAACAAACAAATGTTATGGGAGATGGAGTGCAAAATCTTATTGTTATACTTACACAAGCTATGAATCATTCTGGACTTCCAAATGAGCAGAGAAGGGAACAATATTCTATTGAGTCCTTTATGAGGCAACGTCCACCTTCTTTCAGTGGGTCTTCCGATCCACTTGTTGCTGGACAACGGATCAGTACCACTGAAAAGATATTTTCAATTCTTCAATGTTCTGAGCATGATAAAGTCATCTTAGCAGTATATCATTTGGAAGGTGAAGCTGATCAATGGTGGAATCTTATCAAGAATACGAGGCCAAGATATGAAATTGAGTCCATGGAATGGGACGAGTTCAAGAACTTGTTTTTCAATAAGTACTTCCCTCGTATTCTTCGAACAAAGATGGAAAAGGAGTTTCTTGAGCTGAAGCAGAAGGATGATGAATCTGTTGGTATATACGAAGCGAATTTTACAAGACTTTCAAGGTATGAATCTGGCATTATCATCCAACCTGAAAGTAAAGTTGATCGATTTTTCAGTGGCTTAAAACCAAGTATTCGAAGGGCATTAGCTATAAGAGACTTCAGTAGCTATGAAGAAATTGTGCGTTGTGCTATCAAGGTAGAAATGGAAGCTGGTGTTACATATCCATCTCATGGTTTTGACAAGAAATGACAGATGGAGTTCAAGGAGAAATCTCAGAATAATGGTGAAAAGAAGATGAATGTTTCCTTATGCACAAAGTGTGGAAAGAAGCACGGTGGAGATTGTCTTAAAGGGACTAGAAAATGTTTTAAGTGTGTAAAAGAAGGTCATCGAGCAGCTGAGTGTCGAAGTAATGGAAAAAGGGTTTCTAGTGATGTGAACAAAGAAAACACTGTAGAGAACGCACCACCAACACTTCAATGCTTCAAGTGCAAGGAAATGGGGCATTATGCTAATAAATGCCCTAATCCAAGGGTTAGTGATGATCGACATGAGCAACCACTTAAGGGAAAGGACAAAGGGAAGTCACATGCGATCACTATTGGCGATGTTGAATATGACAACGATGTGGTGGATTGATTAAGTGTTTATGTAATGGGATTCCAAAATAATGTTGTATCATGGAGTATTGGAATATTTATGTATTGGTCTAATGTGGTATTCAAAGTGATTGAGATATTTTTGGAAATAAGATGATATGCGCATAATGAAGGGAAAACGAGAAAATGAAATGTTTAACAGTATTCATGAGCTCATGATTGATATAAGGACTAAGTGATATCATGGTATGAGTATATAGAATTTTGAGGATTTTGGTATGTGGAAAGTGTTAACTTTTAACTGCATTCATGTTTTCACTAAGGTTAAATGGGTATTCATTCTCCAGGAGAATACGTGATTAAGGTATTCACATGTTTGTAATTTGACCAGCAAGATATATCTTATGATATATGGGGGATAAATGATGGCATTCACGTGATTGTTCTGTGACATTTCAAGTAACCACTTTCTTTATAATATGAGCTTGGACCAAAGTATTTTAGATAAGCTTAGAATGGATTATGTTGGACATAAGTTAGGATAAAACGTTTTTCGATATTATTGATGGGATGTTATAGTAATATAGCTTTAGAAAAAGGACAACCTGCAGGACGGGCGACATCCCATCGCGTCGGACAAGGCTGTGGGAATCGAACCCACAACCGAAGTGCGACTGGCCTTTATCGCCTACCACTGGCCTACAGGAAGTCACTGTTGAGTAGAAACTAGTTTGATTATATTAAGAAGTATGATATATGAAGTATAAGTCTATTTTAGGAACCATATATGATTAATCTCACTATATAATGACTTATGTATATTTAATAACTTTTTCTAACCTTTTGTTTGAGACATATGGAATGACCCGTCATTCTATCACATGATCTGCTAACACTTCACGAATAACAAATTCAACTTCATTTATTTAAGAGATGAAGTGGAAATTGTTCAAGGCACGAACAACAGTGAGATTTTACCAAAATAAAGTAAGTATTTATTCTAATTCAAATTCTTCAACTTTAGGGAAACGATCTTGAAAACCAAAAATGTTGTCCTAGTACTCTTATATCTGATTAATCGGATGATACCTTAGATCATCACAAATTTATGGATTTGTGATTGTTGGCTTTTCCATAGCCATGTTCTCTACCACTCTCCATCAGAACATGATGGGTAGATTTTTCTTTCATATCCATATTTTCACCTATGTGGAAACCCAGTGATTAGTTTATTTGGGTAACCGTTACATTTCATACTTTCATTTTTAAAGATGGGTTTTTTTATTCCTTTTTACGATGTGGGTTTCTATTAAAGAAACTTTCGAATAGTAAACCATTTATAACCCCGATAAATTTCGAGGGTGAAATTCATTTTAAGGGGGGTAGAATGTAACACCCCGAGATTTTATGAAAAATATTCTTTTTAATTTCACTAATATCTTGTGTTGTACGCTACACCAAAAGGAGCTTGCACAACACGCATCCTTGATTTGCCTTGAATTACACGCAATCGCGACCTTCCTCGATAGCATGTGTAGTACGCAATAACGAGTTTCACTAAACAACAATATGCTATTAAAATATTATTAAAACTAGCCGTTATGAATAGTAATAACCACCGTTTGAAATTTTGTAATTTTATTTTTCAAAATGGAATTCATTTTTGGATTCGTAATATCGAAATTAGCTTAGGATGAAATTTTGGTGATTTTCGGATATCTTTCATATTTTGATGAATAGTGAAAATTACTAAATTTTAATTAAAAACAACTTTTTCAATCGAAATAATTAATACCGAAAAATTGTTATATTGAGTGGTTTTGAAGTATATTTAGAATATATTTTTACAATTTAATACAATGTTGGTCATTGGATGTAATTGCACATTTAAACCAGACATAAACAAATGTCAATCTTTTGATAGTTATTATCTCTTAAGAACATGCTATTTGTTTTGACGACGGGAATTAATTTTTAAATTAATTAATGCAACTGATATGTTTTGAATTTGGTAAAATAGATTTCATTTTTGAGTTCATAATATCAAATATACCTTAGGCCTAATTTTTGGTATTTTTCTGAAAACTTTCAATTTTTGATGAATAGTGAAACCACTAAGTGGTAGTTAAAAAAACTGAATTTTTCATAAAACTTAATTTTACCGCTTCTGTGAGTGGAATTTCAAAAATCCGAGAGACACGGTTGATGTCAGTATGTAAAATGTGGTTCAATGAGATGAAAATAATTTTTGGTGAATAGTAACTTTTTACTTTTATTTAACACGGTTAAAAGTAAATAAGGTAATTAAGGGTAGAAATGATATTATTATTACCCTAACACATGTCCTAATTCTATTGGACAAGTGTAATTAGAACGAAAACAAACTTAGGAATAAAATATGACCATTTAGGCCCACTTGGATTAGTTTAGGACATTTATTATTAATTTATTTAAAGAAGGGTTAAAAGAGTTAAAATCAAGGTTTATTTACTAAAACATTTTTAATATAGGGTTATACATAAGATAAATTCGATTTTAAATATTCATTAGAAAGATAAAAATATTTCCTACATAATGGTATTTTATTTGTAATTTTTAGACATCAAATAATTTAATTTATTTATGACACAAACATGCTGCAGTAATTATCTTATTCATGAAATATTGACATAATTGATGTTATAAATACCAAAATAAATGTAATTTAAGACTTTTTATGAATTACAATAATTTTCTAGGTTAATATGACATTTTAGTATTGATTTAATTAACGTTTTTAGAACTTATCATTCTGTTATGATTTTCACAAAAATCAATTACTAAATAGTGTCAAAATTGACATAAAATAGTTTTTAAAACAAATATTATATTATTAATTGTTATTTTATTCCTAAAAATCTAAGGTTAGGCCAAATGACTTAGATAAGGTTATATATATTAATAATAAACAATTTGGGGTTCTTTTGGCTTCTTATAGTAAGTTTATTAACCTTATAGTATAAGAACACAAGAAGACACGGTAAAAGTAAAATTATTTAACTTAATGTTAAATCTAAATGATAAGGTTAAAATAGGAACCTAAACTTGTCTAAATTCTATTGGATGAGAGGATTTAGACCCATCCCCACCTTATCATCTAAATAATTCAATTTGGAGCTATTTAAAACCGAACTTGACTTTATAATAAAATAATATATTTAGTTATTCCAAAGGTGCCCCTCTCCTCCCTTATAAAAGGGCACCTCCTCCCTCTCTTCCTCACACAACATTGAGCCTTCCAGCTCGGAAAACCCCTGTCAAATTCTCCTCTCCACTTCCCTAGAAACATTCCAGAGGTTCTAGTCTTCCTCAAAGACCAATTTTGGTACCCTAAGAGGAGGTCTCAAAGAGGCGCTTCAAAGAAGAGGTAATTTCCGTTACCAATTCTTTCACCTTTATTTCTTCTTCCACTTCTTCTTCTAAGGTTTTTTCATTATGAAGTAATAACATCAGTATCACTCATATACTGATATGTTATTATAAATATGAATCAACTCTAATTAACCTTCTATCCATCCTACGGAAAAATAAAATCACCGCGCGTGCGTACGTACGGAATACCGTCTCCACGCCGTGGTGTAACCTGTTTTTCCACCAACACCTTACATGGATGGGTATTATGGTGTAAAAAATAACTATACATAGTTATTATAACATAATAATGATTCTGATATATTGTATCATCCACTCCAATTCAATTCAATAATTATGGAAATGATATCATCGCTCGTGCGTACGTACAGACTACCGTCTCCACGACGCGATGAGATTCATTCTCCATGTTAACCATTCAAGAATGATTATAAAGTATATATAAGCAATAATAATGAAATATATGACATTATAAAGCTACTGTATTTATGTGTATATATATGTATGTCATCTACTTAATTCCATTCAACTCAATAAGGAAACGAAAACAGCGTTCATGCGTACGAACGGTCTACTGTCTCCATGAACGGTGTATTTATTTCCATTTACTGATTTATTATATATATTTATATTCTGAATATATATATATAAATCATGTTTTATATTCTGGAATTAAGTAATCATGATCTGAGTAATCATATGAATAATTACAAGTCAAAACACGGACGACAAATGAAACAATTTTACCCAAAACGCTCTTTAACATGGAATTTACAAAAGAACGGGTAATATAAAGTCATAAGTGAACCATATATGATATCATAACAATGAATATGATTCTGGAATAAGTCAATAACATTATTTAAATCATTATACAGGAGTTTCGGACACTTAAAAAGCAAGTCGGACCTAAGGTAAGGGAAATATCGCAATCTCATTTTTATCCGAGATTGTTTATACTTTAGTATTTATTGGGGTGTATTTTGTCATCCAAATCTATGTTCCCTCAATATGTAATATTATTTCAATCCTTATACAATAGTTTATATCCAATTTTACCCTTCGATGAGTTTTTTGTAAAAGATATGAAAGGAATCTTTTGTCGTTTTTTTTACGAGGTACTTTTTGACTTTTCCGACAAAAGTACGAAGAATGTTTTTTTAACTTATACGACATGAATGGATTTTTAAAAAATTATTTATAAGAAGAATCCTTTAAAAGTTTTCAAGTTTATTTTTAATCAACTTCTTTTAGTTTAATGTTGTATGACATGTTAAGAAAGGAAAAATGTTTTTGAAGAAGAAAGGATATTTTCCTCAAGAATGGAGTTCAAGTGTTTTATCAAAATTATTTTCCATCTAAGATAATATAGGGTTCTATTTCTATCCCTATTATTACATTGATTTGATTATGTTGTGATGGAATTATTTTTATGAATTCCTTTATCTTATATGAATTGTTTTATAATGTCACGATGTTTAGGAATCCAATTTTTATTAAATGGGTTATGCAATGATGTATGATTTATGATTTTGTGGCACACATAATAATGGTATCATTATGAGATGGGTGGGACCTATATCTCCCTCCAATGCATTGGGTAAAGATTTTATATCTCATGAGATAGACATGGCTGGAACGATAGGTTATACCGGTTCAGTGAAACAGGACTGAAACGAGGGTGACTCGGTTCAGAAAGGGACTTTGTCCACTAAGATAGTCTTGGAAATGAGTCTTGACTAACAAGAAATGATTATCTATGATTATGTGTGTATGCCACAAAGTTTCATGTTTTATGTTATGATTATTGTGATTACATTTCACTGCCATGATTTATCCCATGTTATGAAATTATGATCTCTTTTGCAGGTTAAGATTTCCAAAAGTTATGTGCTTCTGTATACGATGTGATTGATATTTCTTTTGTTTACCCTTACGGAGCATTTGAGCTCACCCTTTTATGTTTACTTTTCCTCAGGATATAAAGAATGGTTTTAGGTATAAAAAAAAGAGGATGATCTTTATGGGAGATGTTGAAGATCTTTCACCAGGATTAGAAGATTATATTCCGAGTTTCCAAAGACACTAAACTTTTACGATCCTTGTGTGTGTGTTTTTGTTATGTATTAAGTATTCCGCAAATGTAATGTAATGTCAATGTACGTCAAGCTTCGGGTCTCTATAGATACTAACTATAAAAAACTTTATCTTTATTAAACATTAATACATGATTTAATTACATAAAATTATACATAATAAAACTGAAAAATCACAACTTTTAGTTTCATTTTGATCTTGGTACACTTCAATTCAACTTTAAACATAAATTACAACATCTTTATTGAAAACTTCTTTAACATGCTTGATATTAAAAAATTATTAGATAACCTAGGGAAACTCATAAGAAAGTGGTGAGCCATAAATCCCATTACGTGAATAAACGTTTCATAACATTAAGATAAACATACATTTTAGAAAATTAAAATCAATGTGGATTGGAGGAAAATGAATAATAATGCATGATATAGCATGATAATCATAACATGGGAAATGTTGAATCGACTTAAAATAGTGCTTGATAAACATAGTTCAAGGATAAACTAAAATAATTCATTGTATACAAATAATCATAAATTATTCAGGTATACTCCTATCCCAAAAAGATATATCATCATAAAAAACATTACCTAATTCATTAGAGTTTTGTATAATTTCAGGAAAACCCATCACTTTCATTTCATTCTCATGATTATGTGTTCTATATTGATCATAAAATAGGGATACATTCATAACCCTAATTAACTCAAAAATCATGGAATCTATAATTAATACCTGTAAGTTCAAAATAAAAAGTTGTCTATGTATAACATGGAACACCCTTTATAGGAAATGAATATGGTATTCACCACAAAATTATTTTTTCAAGGAAACTCGTAGGGGAAAATCAGCAGCATAACAGCATCACATAAGAGATTTTAAAATGATTTTATGAGATAGAAATGGGTCTCTCATAATTTTCAAATAAATTTTAATGTAATACTTATATTTAAGTACATTTTCACATATATATATTTATAAAGATAAGTCATACGATAATAAATATGTTTTAAAAAAAGGGTAATGAGGCTTATGAAATGTCGGCATGGTAATGGGTGTTCTGGGGAGGGATTAATGGGAGAGATAAGGGTATCTAATTATATATAGATAATAATGGTGGTATGGTGGATGTTCTAAATCATACCAAATCATTAGTAATTGAAAATAAAAGGGTGTAAAAAGATAAAGAAACTTTGATATGAATGATAAAGTAAATAACCATTACATGAGTGTGTGGCTCGAAAATCATGAAAACGGTCTTCTTGGGAGATTCAATCACCTTTGGAAGATTCTAGATAGTGTATGAAAGATTAAGGATGTTATGAAACGTTTTTAGTGAAGATAAGTGGAATATTGGGTGGGTATATATTGGAAATGAGATGGGAATTCTTTAATATTTCACAAGCATTTGTTTTAGAAAATAAATAATAAAATATTCAAATCCACAAACATTAACCTCGATTTTTCCCAAGGTATTCTCCAATGTGGGTAGGTTTTAGTTATTATATTTGGAAAAGGGTAAAACATATTAAAATATTACCCTTTATTTTGTGGAGGAGATTCACTCTTTTAACGAAATGAATTTAAAATCATGAAATATATTATATATTTTGGAGGATTCATAAATGGATTATAAAATTAGTAAATATAATATAAAATATAATTATTTTAAGGATAAAACATATATTTTCATGGTAATACCCATTAAAGTTTTTTATAAATCATTTATGGGTATTTATGAGGTCACCAAACACATGGTATATTTATATGGTATTTAATTTTTACCCGAAAATTCGACTGTCTCTAAATATTAAGAAAAAATCACCAATGGATAATTTAAAATTTCTGATTTGAAAAATAATATTAATTCTATCAAAATAATTTTCTAAATATTTTCATTTCTAATTTTAAATTAAGATTCGACATTTATTGAAAAATGCTCAGTTTTTTTGACATTAACAGTTTTTAAACACCTATAAAACTACCATTCACTTCATAAAAATTATATGAACATTTGTAATTAAAAAAATTTATTTAATAATGAAATTTTATTAAAATACAATTTTTTTTAAAATCCTTAAATTTATAAAAAGTTATTCCATTAATTGAATTTTAATTTTACTGAAAAATATATTTTGTGTTTAATTGAATCAAAATAAAAATAATTTATAAAGTAACAATAAAAAATAAAAATAAATTCAATATATTATAAAAAATACATATTCATATTATTATGGTCTTGATACATATTTTTTTATTACACCGTAATACACCCTATGAGTAAGGTGATCGATGGTGAAAATTGAAAGCATAATGGAATCAATTAGAAGTTTTTAAAATGAGTTGACGAGAGGGAAATGGGTCTATAATCCTTTGGACACAAATATGGTATTCATTACACCATTATTTTTGCATGGAAAATTATTTTTATAGTTTTTTGTGGGAAAATAATATAAATTTGTTTTTTCAAAATAATGAAATCATATTCTAAAATGAACATAATTTTTTTAATCATCATATAAATATTTTATTAACGGTAATTTTTGACATTTTTCTAAATGATTGAATAATCACCTAGTAGGGAAAATTACTAACTTTTAATGAAACAATAATTTTAATTTCAAGAATTATGAATGTCACATTCTGTATTATGATTTATTAAAAGAATATTTTTTTCAATTATATTTTTTGTAATAAAATTGTGGTCTTTTAATGAATTTTATACTTGAAATTGGAATAAATATATTTTTGTACTTTAGAGAATATTTTTCTAAAAAACAATTTCAACATGTTTTACACGATTAACATTAAATATAATTCTACCAATTTTATCAATTTAATTTGATAAAATAAATTCCATATTTTTAATAATAAATTTTAAATTTTATAATAAGGCTGCTTTTATTTTTGTCCAAAATCTATAGTAAACACTATAAAAATTTGTTTCTATAGGTAATTTTATAATAGATTTATATAGCGGTAAAACTAAATAGATAATGAATAAAATAAAAAACAAAAAAAATATAATTTAAATTATTTGGAACTATTTTGACCCTATATTAACTAAGATTCTGAACATTTCCATTTTGGTTCCATTTTTCCAGATTTAGGTATTAATATATTTAGTATTTTCAAAATTTCCATCTGTATCATCTCTGCCACTTATAAGAGGACACCCCTCCCCACTCTTATTTACAACAATTTAATACATGTATCTGAAAAACCCCTAAAAATATCATCTCAACCTCGTCATTGATGTTATATTTCTATTGGTATTACCAATAGACAATATATAAGGACCTTATGAAGAGATACAAAGGTTGTATCTCTTAGATATTACAATCATCATAATAAAGAACTTTAGTTTTATTTCTTATTTTCACACATTGAAATATTTCCTAAAAATTAAAATATATGTAACAGCACTATTTAACATATAATAATATTTCAATGTGTTTATAGAATACTATTTATCCATTTTCTTTTCCATCAAATGGGAAGATATTATTGCTCGTTTCTATAGTGGGCTACCACCTTACAAACAGATGTCATTTGTTTTATATTACCAAAACACTTGTATAGCCTTAATTATGGATCCAAATAATATATTTGATACTTATTAAATTATTATTATTTTATAATTTAATAAATCATCTAACTTCTTACCGTTTAACCCTTAAAGAAATGATTATTTCATTTGTGTGTGTATATGACCTTACTTCCCTAAGAAGAAATTTGATTTATCTACCTTGTCCAACCATATATAAGGGTTATAAAAATGTATTTAATGAATAAAAAAACATTTTTACATTAATATAATATGTTATGTGATGCATGAATTCCCAACTTCAATGTACCAGAATAATCAGGATAAAAAATCCTAGAGAAAACAAAATAGTTGACACCCAAAATGATAGTAACATGGAAATATTATTAACAAAATGTAAATAAGATGTTATAAGAAGATAATATATGATGTTATAAAAATAAATATTGACATTTTATAAATAAATAACATGTTTAAAAAACTTATACATGAGAATAAATCACATTAAACAAGTTGAAAGCATGTGGTGGGTTATTTCATCTTAGTTAACACTCATTTGAGATATATTTGTTATAATGATTCTATTAAATTTTATGTGGATTATATAGAATATAAATAATTTCTTTAACATTAATACCTATTTAATAATTATTATTAATGTTTTAGGTCAACTCCATTCTCTAAATGAGTTATAATTTAAAATTTACCATATATGTAAGAATTAATTTTATAATCTCTCTTTCTTTTAAGATTACTTTTATATACATTGAAGGAATATTTTCACTTATTCTTAAAAATATGCAATTAATTTATAATACAATATATATTTAAGTATATAGAATAGTTAATTTCAAATTATTCTATCTTTACAACTTGAATCATGTAAGAAATTTTAAAATAAAAATGATATTTTTTCTTTTAATCAAATATATTTTTCTTCAATGACAATGTTATGAAAAAAATCAGTAGTCCTTTTATTTACTCAAATATTTAATAATGAATTCTAATGTTAATGTTGAAATTTTAAATTTTTGTAATGGAATCATTCTAATTTTCTTCATAGGTTTTCATTCATCTTCCTTTGCAAGAAACTCAAGATGAGTGTTCTATTTTAACGTATATTAAGTTAATATACTTCCACATCACGACAACTGTTTTTTGAAACCTAGATTTATATTAACATTTTAAATTTATTTATGAATAAAAATATTTAATAAAATATTGTTTTAGTATTTTATTTCCATTCCCATCATTCTTCCAATGTATATGATTATATTAAAAAAACTGAAATCCTATATTAACTGATCCTCATCTTTTATCTCTTATAAATTTTTTGGTTGTTAAAATTCTCTAAAAACATTAATATTATTATGATAATTGAACATTACATATCTATTAAATATAAATATTA
The DNA here is from genome assembly GCA_963277665.1 of Viscum album. Lineage (NCBI taxonomy): Eukaryota > Viridiplantae > Streptophyta > Magnoliopsida > Santalales > Viscaceae > Viscum > Viscum album. Next base: position 1,676,927,938 of record OY728143.1, on the reverse strand, counting down.
TTTTTCATAGATATAATTATTTATTAAACCATATATCATTTTTAAATACAACTTTTTAAATTGAAATTTAATTCTTTAGGTGGAGAAATATAGATATTCTATATTCTATATTAAATATGGTCATTTATTATAAGGAATATTATTTATGAATTCACTTTATCAATAAATATATTAAAATTCCATTATAAATAAAGTGATGGGTGTGTCTTGGTTATAGATATCTCCCCAATGCATCGATAAGTATCATGGTACAAGGTATTGATGGTATAAAAAACATGTTGTATCATACCATAAATTCCAAAATAAATCATTTTTGTAATTGAGAGTTTTTTTAATATTATCCATGAAATTTATTGTTTCATATTTTCCATCGATGCATTTCGTTATCATGTTTCTAATTAATGGAATGTGTTTTCAGTTATTTAACTTTCTATATTGATTATGACTTATATAATCATCATATATTCCACTATACATAAATAATATCTAGAAAAATTTATCATAATTATTTTGTTTCCTTTCCCCAGGATGTGAATAATAATTATTTCGATGTGTTCAATGATGTTGAATGTTTTCCATTATGATATTTTATATTTTATCCAAAATTCTAAATGTGTATTATATATGTATATATCTCTATAATAATACTAATTTTATCAATCCTTTGAAATTAAATTCCTTGTATCTATAGTAATGTAATAAAATAGGCACCGACTATGGCTAACTAGAGTTAGGGTTATTATATTTGGAGTCAATGAAGTTTAGTAGAATCCTTGGGTACTAGATTTTGGAAAAAAAGGTATATATAATAAACCTACGGCCAATTTTGAGGATTAGTATATATAAACATCCTAATGCTTTTGTAATAATTATATTATTTAGTTTTTACCTACAATTAATTCACTTTTTAAACACTAAATGGATGTTGCTCTGGAATAGTTGTACATAGGTTTAATAACCCTAAAAAAGTGCACTGGTATTTTAATACATCATCACCAGGTGCATGAAAATGGGTCTTTTTTCACAACATTTTATACACTACCAAGGGATTTTCTTTGGTTAATTAAAATTTTATTTATAATCTAATAATATTTATTTGAAAATATATTATTAATTTAATGATATTCCATATGAACTAATGTTTATATTTCTGAAATTAAGAAGGTATAAAATTTAATTTTATGTTAATTATTACACCATATTTAAAATTATAAATTAATATTTAACATTCATAATGTTATGAACTGATTTAGTATATGAAATATTTTAAATTTTACCTGGTAGAAATAATGATATCAATAATCATTCCCAATATATAAATTTTTTTGTTGAGACATTCAATACCCCCAATGTTGGATCTATGTATATTGTGGATATATTAGGGAATCATACTAAAAGTATAATGAATAGGATCCCCTAAGTTGAGAAAATATTAATTTTATAGTGTGATTAACCTATTTTAAATCGTTACGTGTAACAAGATCCTACATCTTTTAGTGGAACTACAAATACTTTGCTATCTAGAAATGGATTAAGTCTTTTGACAAGATATTTCATCCTTTACATTGCAATGAAATGGAAAAGGTAATACTAGAGTATACATACTTAAATAAAGCTATGATAAATCATTTTCCTTAATCCAAAACACTAGGGAGGAATAATAAATTAAACATATATAATGGTGGACTTTTAATGAACAATATTTAAAACATACTTCCCTCATGAGCAAGGAAATTAAAAGAAGGTAAAATTAATCATCATAGTGAAATGGTCATAAGAAAGTGTTATGGAGTACGATGATACCATTATAAGACTATCTTGGAATCAAATAGATTAAATATACAATACCAAAATATATATTTACAATTTCTTTGAAGGGATTAATCCTAGCGACTAAAGGGAACTGGTTTCTTTGAATTTTTCATCATATGATGATATGTTGTTATAATCCATAAAAATAGATAATGAATTTTCTCTATACTATATGTTTAAAGAAAATAAAGAAAATAAGAGGAGTTCAAATCAAAATCAACAAAGAGAATGTGTCATATAAAAATACGAAGATCAAACAATTTTTATAAAATGAAAATGTTAAAATTAATCATCCTATAAATTGATTAATGGAAATCAGGGTTAGTCACAAGTTTTAATATAAATTTTATTTGTATCATGAATGTAAGGTAATGAAATATACCACAATTATCTAATTATTCCCCTGTAATAAAATGAAGAATTATTCAAAATCATATCACAATCATCAATAGAATATTCCCCAAAAGAGGCCAAGGATAGAAGGACAATCTTATGTTATCACTATAGTTGATTTGGAACTTCCTAAACATTTGGTGGAATATAATTTAATTATATATTTAACTTCATATATATTTTTATTTGATTCTGCATCCTCAAAGTATTTGTTATGTATCATGTTTTCTAATATGATTATATATATATGAATAAAATTAAAATGGGAGTCAACTGTCAAGACTCATAATGGGAATCTCACTACAACATTGATATGTCAAGAGGTTCCTATTATAAAAAATAATGTTTCCTTATTAAAAAGATTCATTATCAAACATACTTTGGACTTTCATATAATCCTTTTTATGGACTTACTTTCAAATAATATTGAAAAACTTTATTATGATGGTAATGAAATAAAAAATTGTGAATAAGATGTGGAGATCATTATCTATAGAGTGAAGACTTTATCATCCTAGTGAGGTCTAGATTCAAACCCATTATCACTTATGAACAATATACTTTGTAAATTAGATAAAACAATATATATTGATGGATATAGTAATAATAAATTTGAGGATGTATCTTTTTTATAGAAATAAAATGATTAATTTTCTAAGGAATTACATAGATAGCCAACAAAGCTTGAAGTTAAAATACCCATTGATTTAATCCATAACTAAGGACCTATATTGAAGAATCCATATAGAGTGTCCCATGTTGAAATAGTGGAGTAAAATAAATTACTAGAGTAATTGTTTGATTATATATTTATTCCCACTATGTTTTCACTTTGAGGATCCCTACTTATTTTCATTATAATGAAAGATGAGAATATAATAATATGTATTGATTATAGGAAACTCAATTCTATTGAATAAATAACAATTATCAATATCATCATGTTGATGACTTATTCAATCAAATTCACAGAGCTCGTTATTTCTTAAATATTGACCTTAATTTTGGATATGATCAATTGTGATTATTGAAGGAATATATTTCAAAGATAGAATTTTTAATGTTTTATGGATATTATGAATTTATAGTAATGTCATTTGGATTGAAAAATTAACCCTTTGTTTTTATGGATCTAATGACCAAATAATTCAAAAAATATCTTGATGATTTTTTTGTGGTATTCGTTTATAAATTTATTGTATGTTATAGAATCTATGAGTATAATAATAATCACTTTCTTATAATTTATAAAACATTTAGATGATATCAGATATATGGAAAATTTATTAACCAAGAATTTAGGCTTCTAAAAGTCCTTTATCCTGGACATATTGAATAAAAGGATGGAATATAAATTTATCTTATGATATTAAAGGATATAAAATATTGGCTTAAACTAATGATAATAATTGAGGAACTTGGTTTCATTGGTTTGTTAGGTTACTATCGGTGATTTGTTAAAATTAATTCCCGACTAGGTAACCAGTTAACTGAGCTTACACAAAAAGCTGTTAAGTTAACATGGACAAAAGAATGTGAATAATTTTTTTTATAGTTGAAGATTATATTGGTCAATTCTATTTTATTAAATATAATATTTGGAAATGGTATATTTTTTATATATACTAAGGCATGAAATAAGTTACATGGTTGTGTCTTTATGCAGAGTGATAAAATTATTGCATTTTAATTGAGATAGTTAAAGACTCACATAAAAAACAATCCAACACATGTTCATCAGTTAGTAGCCACAATAGATTCTATAAATATTGGGATACATTATCCAAATAAAAAAATATATGAGATATACATATATTATATGATTTTGAAATATATATTTTCATATAATGACCTCAATGTGAGGCCAATGTGGTTTCTTAATCTACTTAAGGATTATAATTTCTCAATACACTATAAATTAGGGTAGGAAAATAAGGTATAGAATTAATTAATCAGGAAATATAATGTTTTTCTAGATTAATTGAGTTTTTATATGGATTTAATGTTCATTTATCTTGTAAAGAGAAATATGATAATTTATAAAAAAGGGAATATATCATTCCTTCTTCAAATTACTCTTAAAACATATTCATTTTAAATGATAAAAAAATATTAGATTTATTATTTGACTTATCAAAATAAAAATTCTGACCCCCTATAATTCTATAACAAAAACATTATATTTTATGGTGTTTGTTCTATGAAACCCTCTTTTTATATTTTGTTACATGAAAACATAGGTTTTAAACCAAATGTGAAATATTATTAAGTTGTTACTGTTTAATATAACAGTTATAAAAAAGATGTTAAATTGGTATATATGAATGGTACTAACGAAATTATTTAAATTATAGTTATATATTAATTATAAATAAAATAAATATATTAATGATTTTTTTTTGAAAAAACGTTATTTTTTCACAAAGAGGGTTTAGTCGTGCTTTCCGAACATAATTTAAAAATACTTTTTACCTATTTTATAAAATTTATATGTAAAAAACATATTTTTTGAAATATGGATTCCAAATTTATAATTATATGAATGTTTTTTATTTTTATGAAAAAATCATTTTTTAATGAATAGTGAAAATATAGAATTTTAATTAGAAACGGATTTTTCATTTAAATAATTTATTTTATAAAATTATATTTTTAATTTTTTAAAAGTATAATTAGTTAAATTTTATATCAATTAATCCAATTAATGTTATTTTTGTCCTTTTTATATTGATTTTAGATATAATAACATTATAACTTTTGACCATCTTCCCTTTAAAATCCCACTTTTTATTCACGCCTGTGAGATTAATTTCAAATTAAATTGGTTCAAATTTGTATATTGGAATTTAAATAAAAATATTTCATATTTTTTATAATCATTATATATAATGAATAGTAATTTCAACTTACTTTTTTACAAAAATATATAGTTAATGTAGAAAATGTTAATTTTTGTGGTTTAGTTAAAATTAAGTTTACCGAGGGTTAAACTAAAATGAAATAGATAAATAATACATATAAACATGTCCAAAATAAATTTTATGGCCATATGGAGACCCTTAAATATCTTATGTTATAAAAGTTTACATTTTTTACCCTTTTACATATTAAAAACATGGGATCGGACAATTATTTTCAAAATTTTCAACTATGTCCTCTCCCCGGCTTATAAAGGCCACTACCTCCCCTCTCTTCTTAACTACTTCACAAATATTTGGTTCTGAAAATAATATCACAAATAAACATAAATTCATTCTATAAGCCTTATTATTTTAACAAATCAATCCTTTTAAATATTTAGTTCAAATATATGAATGATTCCTAAAGAAGAGGTAATGTTCTTTAACGAGCATCATTATTTTATTTCCATCTATACCTACTTATTTTTTTAAAAAATGTGGGTATAATAACCTAGATATATTACATATATTTGGATGTTTTTATAATTTTTTAATGACTTAATAACATCTCCACACCCATCAAATTGGTTACAAAATCATCGTTTGTGTGTAAGGAAGACTACTGCCTCATGAACTAATGTCGCTTGTTTTTTCATTTCCACCTATCAAGGATTTTTATATAATGTATCTAAAATATATATATTATATTTATAACATAATTATACCAAATTATTCAGTATTTATTATTTATCCTTTTACCATAAATTCTGTAAGATGTACGACATCCTCACTTCTTTAGATGACATACCATCGCCTCACTAATTGATGTGATTTGTCTGTCACTAACACTTCACATAGAAGGTGAAAAAGATAATTGAAATTATTTTATGTTATATAAATTAATTAATTATGATATTAATATCATATTTATAATTCTTGAAATATAATATATAATTTTCATTCTTTCCATTTCACTCATGTAAGGATGATAAGATCGTTTGTGTAAGTGTGGACTACCGCCTTCATGAAACAATGTGACTCCCTTTTCAAAACCACACTGCATTGATAATATATAAAAGTGTATTATATAGTATATATTATATTATTATTATTCTAGAAATATTATATATTACTTACCATCTTTTAATGATGATTATTGAAAATGGAAACCTTACACATGCGTATGTATGATCTACTATAACCACGATCATAACGTACTTCACTTTTCATTAACATCATTAATGGTTTTTTATAAAGTAAAATTGATGTAAAAATATGATAATTATTTCACAATTATTATACTATATATGAGTATATTTTATAACATTCTTGACATATTGGTATTTAATGATGAAACATGCATGAGAAAATAAGGAAATTAACAACTAAGATAATGAAAATAATGAATGATTATTAACTAATTCTATTATAAAATTACAATATATGATACAATAAAAAGTAATATGTTTCGTTAATAATGTATTAAAATGTTTAAAATCACTAAACTGAATCTTAATGAATTTTAAATCCAAATTTACCATGATTTAAGGCATTTCTTAACTCAATTTCCACTCTTTGGGTTAAACTTATACTTTTAGATTATGTGTGTAAGGAATTTTGATTAAATATTTTTTTCACTTGTTTTATGATTATTTAAAATTAATAAAAATAATGTATTCATCAATTAATTATCCCTTCAATGTTATGATAACTTTAATGGTTTGTTTTATAATCCTCCTATAATCGATGTTGTTTATTCTTGAATAACATTTGAAAAATAATTACATGAAAATTTACTAATAAATCCATTTAATTTCTATCTTCGTTGTTTATTGAAGATATTTTCAAGTAATATTAAAAAATTTAACTCTTTGGTACTTATGTTAATTGATAAAATCATTTAAGATAGTTTGACATCATTTCCCTCTTTATTCAGAAATATGTTTTCTTCCAAAACAAGGTCTTCTAAAAATATATCAATTTTTTGTTGACATTTTAAATATTATTTATCAATTTAATATTCACCCACATTAAACTATTTACAAAAAATTAAAGTAATATTATTTAGTTTTCAATAAAATTCATACATTTATTTTACCAAAAATTCTAAATTGATTATCTTTTTTGTTTTCTGAAAAACGTACATTCCTAACCATTTGAAAATGAAAAATGAATATTACTTTTAATTTTAATACTTGTATATAATTATCCACCATCATGACCAAAATTATTTTGAACCATCCTTTTCATTTTTTCATGTCTCTTTTTAATCAAATTTTTTAAAATTAATTTTCAAAGTATAGTATCTAATTAATATTTAATATAAAATGTATATTTTCCTAAAAAGTGTTTTTAAATATCTTTTTAAATAAATTATATTCCTCAATCAAAAAAACCATTTATTCATACTCTAATTTTTTGTGTTGATACAATCCTTATTCTTCTTATGGATGTTTTATGAGTATTCTGACCAATGTTAGTTTTGACAATTTCTTCCTTGTTTCATTTTTATAGGCATTCACTTATACATAAAATATTCACATTCCTATAATCATTAGACATAAATTTGTCACTAAATATCCATATTATTTACCATAGATATTTCTATTGATTAAAATATATACCATTTTATCATATTGTGTTCACATTTAAATTTAATGTTTATTTGGGGAAGTGTTGATAAATATGTATTATTTAATCAATATGGATATTTTTTGTTAAGGTATATTGTTTATGATTTAAATTTATTATTTGATGTATTATGATTATTTTGATCATGAAGGACGTGGGTTGGGGACTGGTTAATGAAATTACCTTACTGTATCAGTATGCCTCGTGAGAAAAAATCAATTCATAAACCCCTACGGGTTTGTAACCAGTAGTTTTAAAGTATCATATAAAAGGTCTTGAAATTAGAGATATAGTTGGATAAAATGAAATAGTTTTTACCATGTATGTTTTAAACTATGTTGTGAATGGTCTTAAAGGCAATGTTATAATGTTCTTGGGAAACATTTTGTCATATAATTAATAATATCTTTCATTCAGATTCAATTTTCATTATCCATGATATTTTCACTATAATAATTCCTATGGATACATTGTATTCTCAGTTTATTGATTAAATAGCATTTGTTTTAAGTTATTTTCCTTTTTATATTGATATTATCTTATCAGACCATGATAGTTAATGTTTTTAAATGGAATATATATCTTTTTATTTAGTATTCAATATTGATTATTTTTATTGGTTTATGATATATTCCATTGTAATAAATCCTTACAAAGAATTTAGTTCACCCTTTTTTGTTTTCATTTCCTCAGGATTCCATAATGTTTAATGTGATGGATATGTAGAGTTATTCTTGATTTAATAATGTTATTCTCAAGAAAAACAATTATGACATAAATTTTTTATTCAAATTTTATATAATACTCCTGTATGTATATAGCTTACCAAGACAATTAAACTATTAATATATTTGGGATGTGATTCAGTATATTTTTTACATTATAATAAAGTAGTCACCAACTATGGGATACTAGGGTTGGGGTCGCTACAGTTGGTTTAAATGGATTTTTAGTAAAACCCTTGGGAACTAGATTTAGGAAAAACATATCCCCAAAATAGAATTTGATGATAAGTATATAAAAACATAATAATGTTTTTAAGGTAGGAATTATGTGGTTTCCCATGAAATATATCCCAATATAGATCATATATGTGGATGTTATTCTAGAACAGTTATGACTGGGGGAAATAACACCTAAAAGGGTACATTGTTCTTGACCGGATCATCACTGAGTTCACGAAAAGGGCCTTACTGCACACCTGTCATGGCACTCCTAGGGGATATTCTAAGGATAATTCACAATTTATTTTCAAAACATTATATAAGATTTTGAAAATATTGATATCCCCAAGGGAAACATGTTTATTATTATGATATTATCTATTTATATATTTTTCATTTTATGTGATATATTTCACAATATTTGTGATTATTCATTATTTTTTATAATGATATGATCTAATATAATGTATCCCATTATTTAGAGATGGATTCTATCATATGGAATGGTAACCCAATCAATTCAACTAATCAAAATGGTTAAAATTATCATTTCATTGATGTGTTTAAGTTCATCATTAAATGGGAACTAGTCTATGAATAGTTCTCATCATATGGGTACATAATATCATGTTTTAACAAGATAGATAATCAATTATCTATATATTATGGATTCTAATAGAGGAATAGATGAATATGAAAGTAAGAAAATTTATAGATAACATGAAGAAGGTAATAAAGAATTTTCCCACATGTGATAATAACGAAAGAAACAACCCAGTACATTCTTGAAATAAATTGGATTTCACTACATGTTTGAAGATAAATTCCATAATGTTTGTGATTTTAATGGTAATAAAAAGGTATAAAATATAATTTGGTTTAACATTAAGTGTATCATCCCAAGTAAGTAATGAATAATAGATATTTTTATCTATGTCTATTAATGATTAAGATAGTGTTATAGAGGCTTAAAATGAAAATAAATACAATATTATGCATGGAATACACTAATATTCTTAAAAGATTGTTTTAGTGCCTTTTGATGGAAAACCATTTTTGAATCTATATTTTGACAATTTCATAAACTATGTTTGTCAAAATAAACTTATCCTTTATGATTGGGACATCAAAATTTACCTTGTGTGAATTTTTGGTATTTTTCTGACAATGTTCATTTTTTAATGAATAGTGAAAAATACGGCATTTTACATCAGAACTGCTTTTTAATCTAATTTATTTTTATGATTAGATTATATTTTGAATTGGTTTTGAAGTGAAATTAGAATATATTTTTACCATTTTATCCAATGGTGGTCATTGGAATCAATTTCACTTTGAAATTAGACTTAAACTGGTGTCAATCTTTTGATACTTATTATTTTGTAAAAACACGCTATTTGCTCTGGCAGCGGGAATTAATTATTAAATTAATTAATGTGACTTATATGATTTTAATTTTGTAAAATAGACTTCATTTTTGAATTCGGAATATCAAATATAGCTTAGGGTGAATTTTTGGTAATTTTCTCAAAAACTTCAATTTTTGATGAATAGTGAAACCACTAAGTGGTAATCAAGCAAACTGATTTTTCAGTTAAATGACAGTTTACCGCTAATGTGTATTGAATTTTGAAAATCCGACATACATGGTTGTCATTAAGAAGTAAAATGTGGTTCAATGAGATTAAAATAATTTTTTGGTGAATAGTAACTTATTAAGTTCTTAATCGCGATTAGTGGTAATTAGGGTAGTTTAAGGTATAAATAATGCTTTAATAATAGGAAATGACCTAGACACATGTCCCAACCTTATTGGTTGTGTCATGGCCGACCAAGACAAGCCATGGGTCAACTTGGGGACCCCATGGAGACACTTTGGTTTGGAAATGACATAAATAAATTTTTATTAAATGTTAAAGTAAAATTGACACAAACAAGAGATGTTTTACGAAAACAATTTTTACATGGGGTTATAAAGATAAGATTTTTTATTATAAATAGTAATTGGAAAGCTCAAAAGATTTCCTACATCATAGTATTTTTTTTATGATTTTTAGAAATTAAATAAATTAAATTATTTATGACATAATAATGATGCAGCGATGACATCATTATTTGACAATTTAAATAAAATGTAAAGATAATATAAAATCTATGAACTAAACATGTCCAAAACCAATTGGATGAGTGGATTTCGAACCCCTATCACCTTATCCACGAATTATATCAATGTGGGACCTTTTTAAACCGAAACATATTTTCAAATAAAGTAATATTTGTTTACTTTCCAAAAGTGCCCCTCCTCTCCTCTTATAAAAGGCCACCACCTCTACCTCATTTCACACACTTCTCAAGCCTTTGGCTCGGCCAACCCCTACCCATTTACTCTCTCCACATCCCTCTCCTAATACTAGAGGATTCCCTTTGGGCAGAATCCTTTCAAAGGAAGCCTTTAGGCTCAAATCAAAAGGAGTTACACTTTTAAAGGTAATTCATTCTCTCATGTTCATTTGATTTATTTTGCTTCTCCAACCCCCTAAACTCTTTTTATTTACTCATTTTGTAACAACAACAGTATATTCAATATACTAGGATGTTGTTATAAGATTTATTTGAGCTACACTCTCACACAACTACATCAAATGGTTAAAGAACATACGGTTTCCGTGGATGGCGAAATTCTGCCTCCCGAAACGATGATTGTTCAATACTCATTTAACACCTTCAAAAGGGGCCATTATGATGTCAATATTTTTATATATGATATATAATATGTTTATGTTTTCCTTAAGCTTCTTTTTTTTTCATTTTGGGCATACCTTTATGGTTTCCATTATGGGTAAACACGATATCTTCATTTTAGGAAGTGCGGACTACCGCCCCCTAAAAGTGATTTGATTCGTTAATACCATATGTGGGATGTGTAAAAGATAAAGTTAATGATGTTATATATGTTATTATACTGGAATTATAATGTACTCTTATATCATTATGATTCCATTCCAGAAAATATGAAATAGAAATGGAAGTAGCGTTCATGCGTACGTACGGCTTACCGTCTCCATGAACGGTGCATTTCATTTCTTACCTCTAAATGTGATGTAATATTATAAATGAATGTATGTACTGGATATATATGACATATATGATATCTACATCATGAATACCATTCTGGATATAATGAACCTTTGACCAAATTAAAAACATGTAAGTGTAAGAAGTCTATTTTTGACTTAAGAACCAAATACCGACAAAATGAACATTATTAACTTAACTGATTACATGATGTTCATAACATAGTATAAAAGGAATAATGAACTTGAAAAAGATTCATAAGAAAGTAGAGATTAACTCAAGTTTATTATTCAGGAGATTAAAGAACGGTCGGGTCAAGTCGGATACGAGGTATGGGACTTCGTCTCAATCTCCTTTCGTTGAGGCATATTTTATTTTATACACAACTTTCTTTTATACGGTGTATAAACCCCTTTGACTTTTACGTTTATTCAAAAGGAATCCTTTTTTATATGAAGCGTTTACTAAACGACAAAAGGGGAATGTTTTTGTCGTACGTATGCGGCGACAACGACTTCTCCGCCGTCGTGACCGTTATTTGAGTTGCGGCTTCCTCTACAAGCCATACCTTTTTTTAAAAGAAAAATAAATACCATGTTTTACTTTTCTTTTCTTTTAGTATTGAAAATGGTTTTCATAATGTTTTTATATCAATGTGTTGTATTGATATCTCGTGATTGAAAAGTAGAAATTTTATGTTTCCTTTATGTATGTTTTATGTGAGATGATTATGTTATGGTTATTGGCCATTATTATGAAGATGGGTGGTTCCGTGATAAACTAAGGGCGGGTGAGCCCGTTATAGCTCTCCAATGCATTGGGTAACGCGAAGGAGTGAAACGTTAAGGTTTCTCCGAAGAGATTTTAGGGAATATACTATGATGGGTATTCCAAACGTAACCAATAGGGTTACTCCCTACGTAAGAATGTTATGAATGCCTCAAGTTACCTTTATGTCTTATGATTTCTATGATTTATTCATGATTTTATGAGGTATGTTAAAGTGCCTATGTTTTATGGGTAAAGTATGATTTCATTCTTATGTATATATGAACTCATGTTTCCTTTCCATGTTTTTATTATAACCCATACTGAGTTTTTATGCTCATCCCAAGTTTTTGAAATGTTTTTCACAGGTCAAGGGAAAGGTACATGATAAGATTATAGAGTCAAGGATGTGTCAAGAAATAATCCATGTTTTATTTTAAATGTGTTTCCATTGATGGGAATGAAGAATACTATCTTTATGTAACCACTTTGTTTATATGTGGAATGTAATGCAAGTTTTATGATCTAATTCTCTAAAACTCTAAACCCGAAAAGATCCTCAATGTGTAATCTTGTAATAACTCAAGATTAAGTAAGGTTTAAGGCTGGGGCCTTATAGTTGGTATCAAAGGACGGTTTAGATAACTTTATGAGTTATAATTCTATTAAATGATTATCCAAAAATATTTTTTTTTCGAAATGATATAGCATTTAAAGATTACCATGTTGCTTCATCTAAGACATGTTTGTTCAGAATGGTTTTCCACAGAGGAAACAGGGAAGCAGTGCTAGGAAGGAATATAGAAGGAAATAACCTTCCGAATCAGCATCCAGAAATGGTCGGAATTGGAACTGAACAGTTTGTTGCAGTAATGGCGTAGTTGACTCAAGCGATAAATGGCGGTGGTATCCATGCACGAGATCAGCCAGAACAACCGCAGAGGAACATGTCAGTGGTGGAACATTTCATGAGGCAACATCCACCATCATTCAGAGGATCATCTGACCCTGTGCTAGCTGAAGGGTGGATTAAAGCACTGGAGAAGATTTTTGATGTCATGGGGTGTTCAGACAATCAAATGGTTAGTCTTTCTATTTACCGTTTGGAGGGTGAAGCAGATCAGTGGTGGTCTATGGTTAAAAATATCAGGGATGCCGATGAGATTGATGCTCTTGACTGGGATGAATTCAAAGGTATGTTTCTTGAGAAGTATTTTCCTAAGGCTGTTCGACTTAGGATGGAAAATCAATTCTTGGAATTGAGGCAAGAGGAAGACTCAGTGGTTTCCTATGAAGAAAGGTTCACTCGATTGGCAAGGGATGCTCCAAATTTTATCCAGGACCTTGATAGTAAAATCAATCGTTTTTAGTCAGGATTAAAGCCAAAATATTGAAGGGCATTAGCTTCTCGTGAGTTTAAAAGTTAAGAAAAGCTTGTTCGATGTGCTGAGAAGGTGGAAATGGAGTTTGCCGATGACCAAGTGTTCTATAACAACCAGCAGAAGAAGAGACCGAGGTGGCAGGAGAAAGGTAAGAATTCTTCAAAAAAGTCTGATGGTAAGAGAACTAAGCTTCCAGTTTGTGATAAATGTGGGAAAAGGCATGCTGGGGAATGTCTTCTGAATTCTGGGAAGTGCTACCGATGTGGTAATATGGGACATAAGGCTCGTGATTGCACTGAAAAGGATCAAGGTGAAGGTAAGAACAAATTTGATTTACAGTTAGTGAAATGTTATAAGTGCAATGAGATGGGTCACTATGAAAACGAGTGTCCGACAAGGAGCTTGAGTGATGGGAAGCAGTTAGACTCCAAGCAGAAAGGGGTGGCGAAATCCTTTGCAACTACTTCAGCAGATGTCGGTCCATCAAATGAAGTTGTATCAGGTACTTTGTTTGTTTTTTCAGAATATGCCAGTGTGTTGTTTGATTCGGGGTCTACACATTCTTTCATCTCTGAAACCTTTTCTAGTAAAATGGGAATACCATCTCAAGAAATGACTCCTGAACTTTTGGTAAAAACACCTGGGGGAAATGTCGAGGTAAAAAGAATTTATAAGAATCTTCCTATCCTTATCTGTGGAAAGAACCTACTTGCAAACCTTATTGTTCTACCTCTAGTAGAGTTTGATGTTATCCTGGGTATGGATTGGCTCTCTATTTACCATGCTAAGATTGACTGTAGAGCTAAAGAAGTTTCTTTTCAGAAAGACTTTCGGTTTGTTTACAAGAATGACCCCTTACTTTTGATAACATATCAAGAGGCTGAGAAACTTGTAAAAGATGGAAATGAATGTTACCTTGCACACGTCATTGAAAATAAAGGAACTGTTCAGATTAATGATGTGCCAGTGGTAAATGAGTGTCCTAATGTTTTTCCTGATGAGTTGCCTGGAATAATACCAGATCGGGAAGTTGAGATTACTGTTGAATTAGTTCCTGATGCTAAGCCAATTTCAAAACCCCCTTATCGAATGGAACAAATTGAACTTTTAGAGTTGAAGGAGCAATTGAAAGATTTATTAGAGAAAGGTTTCATTAGACCTAGCACATCACCATGGGGTGCTCCTGTTTTATTTGTTAAAAAGAAAGATGGTTCTATGAGACTTTGCATTGATTATAGAGCCTTGAATAATATCACTGTTAAGAACAAATATCCTTTTCCTCATATCGATGATTTATTTGATCAGCTCCAGGGAGCTCAGTTTTTTTCAAAGATTGACTTGAGATCGGGGTACCATCAGCTGAAGGTAAAGGAGGCAGATATTCCGAAGACCGCGTTCCGTACGAGATATGGCCATTATGAATTTGTAGTAATGCCTTTTGGGCTAACCAATTCACCTGCTGTATTCATGGACTTAATGAATAGAATTTTCCATGAGTTCTTGGATAAGTTTGTGGTGGTTTTCATTGATGATATTTTGGTATTTTCTAAAAGTAAAGAGGAGTATGAAAAACATTTAAGGGTTATCTTGCAAACCTTAAAAGAAAAGAAATTGTATGGGAAATTCAACAAGTGTGAGTTTTGGTTGCAACAAATTTCTTTCCTTGGTCACATTGTTTCTAAAGATGGAATAACTGTTGATCCTGCAAAAACAAAAGTTGTGGAAGAATGGCCAAGACCCACAAATGTAACCGAGATTCGTAGCTTCCTTGGTTTGGCGGGCTATTACCGACGGTTTGTTAGAAATTTTTCACGGTTATCTAGTCCAATGACTAAGCTAACTCGGAAGGGTGTTAAGTTTATCTGGACAAAAGAATGTGATGATTGTTTTCAGAAATTGAAAAGAAGATTGGTGAATGCTCCAGTTTTTCCACTACCTTCCAGGAATGGTGAGTTTGTTATATACAGTGATTCTTCATTGAAAGGACTTGGTTGCGTCCTAATGCAGAATGATCGGGTAATTGCTTATGCTTCACGACAGTTGAAAACTCATGAGGTAAATTACCCTACACATGATTTGGAATTAGCTGCTATTGTTTTTGCTTTAAAAATTTGGAGGCATCATTTGTATGGAGTAAAGTGTGAAATATATACCGATCAAAAAAGTTTAAAGTATATATTCACACAGAAAGAGTTAAACATGAGACAAAGGAGATGGATGAAATTAATCAAGGATTATGATTGTACAATTCATTACCATCCGGGAAAAGCAAATAAAGTGGCTGATGCTTTGAGTCGAAAAAATAATGCTTCATTAACAATGTTGCATTTGGAACGTGATACTTTGGTTAACGATTTGATGCAATTTGGCATAGAAGTTGTTGGTGCAGGAAGTCCTTCTGTTTTGTTTCAGGTATCAGTGAGATCATCTCTATCAGATAGAATCAAGCAAGCACAGAAGCAAGACAGTGAGTTGCAGAAAAAGGTAGAGCTGGTTCAGAAAGGTAAGTTGCCTGAATTCAACATTGATAATGTTTGCGTTTTGATATTTGGGAAGAGATTGTGTGTGCCTTGTGATCCGCAGTTGAAGAGAGAGTTGTTATGTGAAGCTCATAGTTCTCCGTTTTCAGTTCATCCGGGCAGTATTAAGATGTATAGAGATCTGCGGGAGTATTACTGGTGGGATGGAATGAAAAGAGATATTGCTGATTTTACTGTGAAGTGTTTGACTTGTCAGCAGGTTAAAGCAGAGTGGCAGTTACCGAAAGGGATGCTTCAGCCTTTACCAGTGCCAGAGTGGAAATGGGAGAAAATATCCATGGACTTTTTTGTTGGATTACCGAAGACATCTCGAGGTAATAATGCAATCTGGGTTATTGTTGATCGCTTGATCAAATCTGCTCATTTCCTTGCTATACGAGATACTTTCTCTCTTGATCAACTTTCCCGTGTGTATCATAAAGAGATAGTCAGGTTACATGGAGTTCCTCTCTCCATTGTATCGGATCGTGATCCCAGGTTTACTTCTAACTTTTGGAAAGGCCATCAGAAGTCGTTGGGTACTGAATTAAATTTTAGTACAGCTTTTCATCCTCAATCAGATGGGCAGTCAGAACGAACAATTCAGACCTTGGAGGATATGATACGAGCTTGTTCTATGGATTATCAGGGAAGTTGGGACCAACATCTTTCTTTGGTTGAATTTTCATATAATAACAGTTTCCATTCCAGTATACAGATGGCACCATTTCAGGCATTATATGGGAAGCGGTGTCGAACTCCAGCTTTCTGGGATGAAGTGGGTGAAAGAAAGTTGATGGGACCAGAATTGGTAGAAGAGATGGCAGAAAAAGTTCAGCTGATTCAGAAACACATGAGAACAGCTCAGAGCAGGCAGAAGAGTTATGCGGATAACCGGAGGAAGGATCTATCTTTCGAGGTAGGTGATCATGTTTTTCTCAAGGTTTCTCCTTGGAAAAGCGTGATGAGATTTGGTAAGAAAGGAAAGTTGAGTCCATGGTTCATTGGACCATACGAAATTCTGGAAAGAGTTGGATCAGTTGCATACTGAGTGGCTTTACCTCCGATTTTATCTCAGGTACACAATGTTTTTCACGTTTTGATGTTGAGAAAGTATATGCCAGATCCATCTAATGTTTTGAGTCTAGAGGTAGTTCAGCTGTATAAGAACCTATCTTATGAGGAACAACCGGTCCAGATTCTTGACCACAGGGAGAAAGTGTTACGGAATAAGGTGATTAAGCAGGTAAAGGTTTTGTGGAAAAACCACATGATTGAAGAGTCAACATGGGAATCTGAAAATGCAATGAGGGATAAGTACCCCCATTTATTCGACAAGTAAATAAATTGCGGGGACGCAATTTTCTAAAGGGGGTAAGGATGTAACATCCCAAGTAAGTAATGAATAATAGATATTTTTATCTATGTCTATAATGATTAAGATAGTGTTATAGAGTCTTAAAATGAAAATAAATACAATCTTATGCATGGAATACACTAATATTCTTAAAAGATTGTTTTAGTGCCTTTTGATGGAAAACCATTTTTGAATCTATATTTTGACAATTTTATAAACTATGTTTGTCAAAATAAACTTATCCTTTATGATTGGGACATCAAAATTTACCTTTTGTGAATTTTTGGTATTTTTCTGACAATGTTCATTTTTTAATGAATAGTGAAAAATACGGCATTTTACATCAAAACTGCTTTTTAATCTAATTTATTTATATTATTAGATTATTTTTTGAATTGGTTTTGAAGTGAAATTAGAATATATTTTTACCATTTTATCAAATGGTGGTCATTGGAAACAATTTCACTTTGAAATTAGACTTAAACTGGTGTCAATCTTTTGATACTTATTGTTTTGTAAAAACATGCTATTTGCTCTGGCAGCGGGAATTAATTATTATATTAATTAATGTGACTTATATGATTTGAATTTTGTAAAATAGACTTCATTTTTGAATTCTGAATATCAAATATATCTTAGGGTGAATTTTTGGTAATTTTCTGAAAAACTTCAATTTTTGATGAATAGTGAAACCACTAAGTGGTAATCAAGCAAACTGATTTTTCAGTTAAATGACAGTTTACCGCTAATGTGTATTGAATTTCAAAAATCCGACATAGATGGTTGTAATTAAGAAGTAAAATGTGGTTCAATGAGATTAAAATAATTTTTTGGTGAATAGTAACTTATTAAGTTCTTAATCGCGATTAGTGGTAATTAGGGTAGTTTAAGGTATAAATAATGCTTTAATAATAGGAAATGACCTAGAAACATGTCCCAACCTTATTGGTTGTGTCATGGCCGACCAAGACAAGCCATGGGTCAACTTGGGGACCCCATGGAGACACTTTGGTTTGGAAATGACATAAATAACGTTTTATTAAATGTTAAAGTAAAAATGACACAAACAAGAGATGTTTTACGAAAACAATTTTTACATGGGGTTATAAAGATCATATTTTTTATTATAAATAGTCATTGGAAAGCTAAAAAGATTTCCTACATCATAGTATTTTTTTATGATTTTTAGAAATTAAATAAATTAAATTATTTATGACATAATAATGATGCAGCGATGACATCATTATTTGACGATTTAAATAAAATGTAACGATAATATAAAATCTATGAACTACACATGTCCAAAACCAATTGGATGAGTGGATTTCGAACCCTTATCACCTTATCCACGAATTATATCAATGTGGGACCTTTTGAAACCGAAACACATTTTCAAATAAAGTAATATTTGTTTACTTTCCAAAAGTGCCCCTCCTCTCCTCTTATAAAAGGCCCCCACCTCTACCTCATTTCACACACTTCTCAAGCCTTTGGCTCGGCCAAACCCTGCCCATTTACTCTCTCCACATCCCTCTCCTCATCCTAGAGGATTCCCTTTGGGAATAATCCTTTCAAAGGAAG
This sequence comes from Viscum album, assembly GCA_963277665.1. Taxonomy (NCBI): domain Eukaryota; kingdom Viridiplantae; phylum Streptophyta; class Magnoliopsida; order Santalales; family Viscaceae; genus Viscum; species Viscum album. The sequence continues at coordinate 1,676,908,576 of OY728143.1, read as the reverse complement.
CCTTTAGGCTCAAATCAAAAAGAGTTACACTTTTAAAGGTAATTCATTCTCTCATGTTCATTTGTTTTATTTTGCTTCTCCAACCCCCTAAACTCTTTTTATTTACTCCTTTTGTAACAACAACAGTATATTCAATATACTAGGATGTTGTTATAAGATTTATTTGAGCTACACTCTCACACAACTACATCAAATGGTTAAAGAACATACGGTTTCCGTGGATGGCGAAATTCTGCCTCCCGAAACGATGATTGTTCAATACTCATTTAACTCCTTCAAAAGGGGCCATTATGATGTCACTATTTTTATATATGATATATAATATGTTTATGTTTTCCTTAAGCTTCTGTTTTTTTCATTTTGGGCATACCTTTATGGTTTCCATTATGGGTAAACACGATATCTTCATTTTAGGAAGTGCGGACTAACGCCCCCTAAAAGTGATTTGATTCGTTAAAACCATATGTGGGATGTGTAAAGGATAAAGTTAATGATGTTATATATGTTATTATACTGGAATTATAATATACTCGTATATCATTATGATTCCATTCCAGAAAATATGAAATAGAAATGGAAGTAGCGTTCATGCGTACGTACGGCTTACCGTCTCCATGAACGGTGCATTTCATTTCTTACCTCTAAATGTGATGTAATATTATAAATGAATGTATGTACTGGATATATATGACATATATGATATCTACATCATGAATACCATTCTGGATATAATGAACCTTTGACCAAATTAACAACATGTAAGTGTAAGAAGTCTATTTTTGACTTAAGAACCAAATACCGACAAAATGAACATTATTAACTTAACTGATTACATGATGTTCATAACATAGTATAAAAGGAATAATGAACTTGAAAAAAATTCATAAGAAAGTAGAGATTAACTCAAGTTTATTATTCAGGAGATTAAAGAACGGTCGGGTCAAGTCGGATACGAGGTATGGGACTTCGTCTCAATCTCCTTTCATTGAGGCATATTTTATTTTATACACAACTTTCTTTTATACGGTGTATAAACCCCTTTGACTTTTACGTTTATTCAAAAGGAATCTTTTTTTATACGAAGCGTTTACTAAACGACAAAAGGGGAATGTTTTTGTCATACGTATGCGGCGACAACGACTTCTCCGCCGTCGTGACCATTATTTGAGTTGCGGCTTCCTCTACAAGCCCTACCTTTTTTTAAAAGAAAAATAAATACCATGTTTTACTTTTCTTTTCATTTAGTATTGAAAATGGTTTTCATAATGTTTTTATATCAATGTGTTGTATTGATATCTCGTGATTGAAATGTGGAAATTTTATGTTTCCTTTATGCATGTTTTATGTGATATGATTATGTTATGGTTCTTGGGCATTATTATGAAGACGGGTGGTTCCGTGATAAACTAAGGGCGGGTGAGCCCGTTATAGCTCTCCAATGCATTGGGTAACGCGAAGGAGTGAAACGTTAAGGTTTCTCCGAAGAGATTTTAGGGAATATACTGTGATGGGTATTCCAAACGTAACCAAGAGGGTTACTCCCTACGTAAGAATGTTATGAATGCCTCAAGTTACCTTTATGTCTTATGATTTCTATGATTTATTCATGATTTTATGAGGTATGTTAAAGTGCCTATGTTTTATGGGTAAAGTATGATTTCATTCTTATGTATATATGAACTCATGTTTCCTTTCCATGTTTTTTTTATAACCCATACTGAGTTTTTATGCTCATCCCAAGTTTTTGAAATGTTTTTCACAGGTCAAGTGAAAGGTACATGATAAGATGATAGAGTCAAGGATGTGTCAAGAAATAATCCATGTTTTATTTTAAATGTGTTTCCATTGATGGGAATGAAGAATACTCTCTTTATGTAACCACTTTGTTTATATGTGGAATGTAATGCAAGTTTTATGATCTAATTCTCTAAAACTCTAAACCCGAAAAGATCCTCAATGTGTAATCTTGTAATAACTCAAGATTAAGTAAGGTTTAAGGCTGGGGCCTTATAGTTGGTATCAAAGGATGGTTTAGATAAATTTAGGAGTTAGAATTATATTAAATTATTATCCAAAAAATATTTTTTTTCGAAATGATATAGCATTTAAAGATTACCATGTTGCTTCATCTAAGACATGTTTGTTCAGAATGGTTTTCCGCAGAGGAAACAGGGAAGCAGTGCTAGGAAGGCATACAGAAGGAAATAACCTTCCGAATCAGCATCCAGAAATGGTCGGAATTGGAATTGAACAGTTTGTTGCAGTAATGGTGCAGTTGACTCAAGCGATAAATGGCGGTGGTATCCATGCACGAGATCAGCCAGAACAACCGCAGAGGAACATGTCAGTGGTGGAACATTTCATGAGGCAACATCCACCATCATTCAGAGGATCATCTGATCCTGTGCTAGCTGAAGGGTGGATTAATGCACTAGAGAAGATTTTTGATGTCATGGGGTGTTCAGACAATCAAAAGGTTAGTCTTGCTATTTACCGTTTGGAGGGTGAAGCAGATCAGTGGTGGTCTATGGTTAAAAATATCAGGGATGCCGATGAGATTGATGCTCTTGACTGGGATGAATTCAAAGGTATGTTTCTTGAGAAGTATTTTCCTAAGGCTGTTCGACTTAGGATGGAAAAGCAATTCTTGGAATTGAGGCAAGAGGAAGACTCAGTGGCTGCCTATGAAGAAAGGTTCACTCGATTGGCAAGGTATGCTCCAAATTTTATTCGGGACCTTGATAGTAAAATCAATCGTTTTTACTCAGGATTAAAGCCAAAATATCGAAGGTAATTAGCTTCTCGTGAGTTTAAAAGTTATGAAAAGCTTGTTCGATGTGCTGAGAATGTGGAAATGGAGTTTGCCGATGACTAAGTGTTCTATAACAACCAGCAGAAGAAGAGACCGAGGTGGCAGGAGAAAGGTAAGAATTCTTCAAAAAAGTCTGATGGTAAGAGAACTAAGTTTCCAGTTTGTGATAAATGTGAAAAAAGGCATGATGGGGAATGTCTTCTGAATTCTGGGAAGTGCTACCGATGTGGTAAGATGGGACATAAGGCTCGTGATTGCACTGAAAAGGATCAAGGTGAAGGTAAGAACAAATTTGATTTACAGTTAGTGAAATGTTATAAGTGCAATGAGATGGGTCACTATGCAAACGAGTGTCCGACAAGGAGCTTGAGTGATGGGAAGCAGTTAGACTACAAGCAGAAAGGGGTGGTGAAATCCTTTGCAACTACTTCAGCAGATGTCGGTCCATCAAATGAAGTTGTATCAGGTACTTTGTTTGTTTTTTCAGATTATGCCAGTGTGTTGTTTGATTCGGGGTCTACACATTCTTTCATCTCTGAAACCTTTTCTAGTAAAATGGGAATACCATCTCAATAAATGACTCCTGAACTTTTGGTAAAAACACCTGGGGGAAATGTCGAGGAAAAAAGAATTTATAAGAATCTTCCTATCCTTATCTGTGGAAAGAACCTACTTGCAAACCTTATTTTTCTACCTCTAGTAGAGTTTGATGTTATCCTGGGTATGGATTGGCTCTCTATTTACCATGCTAAGATGTACTGTAGAGCTAAAGAAGTTTCTTTTCAGAATGACTTTCAGTTTGTTTACAAGAATGACCCCTTACTTTTGATAACATATCAAGAGGCCGAGAAACTTGTAAAAGTTGGAAATGAATGTTACCTTGCACACGTCGTTGAAAATAAAGGAACTGTTCAGATTAATGATGTGCCAGTGGTAAATGAGTATCCTGATGTTTTTCCTGATGAGTTGCTTGGAATAATACCAGATCGGGAAGTTGAGTTTACTGTTGACTTAGTTCCTGATGCTAAGCCAATTTCAAAACCCCCTTATCGAATGGCACAAATTGAACTTTTAGAGTTGAAGGAGCAATTGCAAGATTTATTAGAGAAAGGTTTCATTAGACCTAGCACATCACCATGGGGTGCTCCTGTTTTATTTGTTAAAAAGAAAGATGGTTCTATGAGACGTTGCATTGATTATAGAGCCTTGAATAATATCACTTTTAAGAACAAATATCCTTTGCCTCATATTGATGATTTGTTTGATCAGCTCCAGGGAGCTCAGTTTTTTTCAAAGATTGACTTGAGATCGGGGTACCATCAGCTGAAGGTAAAGGAGGCAGATATTCTGAAGACCTCGTTCCGTACGAGATATGACCATTATGAATTTTTAGTAATGCCTTTTGGTCTAACCAATGCACCTGCTGTATTCATGGACTTAATGAATAGAATTTTCCATGAGTTCTTCGATAAGTTTGTGGTGGTTTTCATTGATGATATTTTGGTGTTTTCTAAAAGTAAAGAGGAGCATGAAAAACATTTAAGGGTTATCTTTAAAACCTTAAAAGAAAATAAATTGTATGGGAAATTCAGCAAGTGTGAGTTTTGGTTGCAACAAATTTCTTTCCTTGGTCACATTGTTTCTAAAGATGGAATAACTGTTGATCCTGCAAAAACAAAAGTTGTGGAAGAATGGCCAAGACCCACAAATGTAACCGAGATTCGTAGCTTCCTTGGTTTGGCGGGCTATTACCAAAGGTTTGTTAGAAATTTTGCACGGTTATCTAGTCCAATGACTAAGCTAACTTGGAAGGGTGTTAAGTTTATCTGGACAAAAGAATGTGATGATTGTTTTCAGGAATTGAAAAGAAGATTGGTGAATGCTCCAGTTTTGGCACTACCTTCTAGGAATGGTGAGTTTGTTATATACAGTGATGCTTCATTGAAAGGACTTGGTTGCGTCCTAATGCAGAATGATCAGGTAATTGCTTATGCTTCACGACAGTTCAAAACTCATGAGGTAAATTACCCTACACAAGTTTTGGAATTAGCTGCTGTTGTTTTTGCTTTAAAAATTTGGAGGCATCATTTGTATGGAGTAAAGTGTGAAATATATACCGATCACAAAATTTTAAAGTATATATTCACTCAGAAAGAGTTAAACATGAGACAAAGGAGATGGCTGGAATTAATCAAGGATTATGATTGTACAATTCATTACCATCCGGGAAAAGCAAATAAAGTGGCTGATGCTTTGAGTCGAAAAAGTAATGCTTCATTAACAATGTTGTGTTTGGAACGTGATACTTTGGTTCACGATTTGATGAAATTTGGCATAGAAGTTGTTGGTGCAGGAAGTCCTTCTGTTTTGTTTCAGGTATCAGTGATATCATCTCTATCAGATAGAATCAAGCAAGCAGAAAAGCAAGACAGTGAGTTGCAGAAAAAGGTAGAGCTGGTTCAGAAAGGTAAGTTGCCTGAATTCAACATTGATAATGTTTGCATTTTGAGATTTGGGAAGAGATTGTGTGTGCCTTGTGATCCGCAGTTGAAGAGAGAGTTGTTATGTGAAGCTCATAGTTCTCCGTTTTCAGTTCATCCGGGCAGTACTAAGATGTATAGAGATCTGCGGGAGTATTACTGGTGGGATGGAATGAAAAGAGATATTGCTGATTTTACTGTGAAGTGTTTGACTTGTCAGTAGGTTAAAGCAGAGCGGCAGTTACCGAAAGGGATGCTTCAGCCTTTACCAGTGCCAGAGTGGAAATGGGAGAATATATCCATGGACTTTGTTGTTGGATTACCGGAGACATCTCGAGGTAATAATGCAATCTGGGTTATTGTTGATCGCTTGACCAAATCTGCTCATTTCCTTGCTATACGAGATACTTTCTCTCTTGATCAACTTTCCCGTTTGTATCTTAAAGAGATAGTCAGGTTACATGTAGTTCATCTCTCCATTGTATCGGATCGTGATCCCAGGTTTACTTCTAACTTTTGGAAAGGCCTTCAGAAGTCGTTGGGTACTGAATTAAATTTTAGTACAGATTTTCATCCTCAATCAGATGGGCAGTCAGAACGAACAATTCAGACCTTGGAGGATATGCTACGATCTTGTTCTATGGATTATCAGGGATGTTGGGACCAACATATTTCTTTGGTTGAATTTTCATATAATAACAGTTTCCATTCCAGTATACAGATGGCACCATTTCAGGCATTATATGGGAAGCAGTGTCGAACTCCAGCTTTCTGGGATGAAGTGGGTGAAAGGAAGTTGATGGGACCAGAATTGGTAGAAGAGATGGCAGAAAAAGTTCAGCTGATTCAGAAACACATGAGAACAGCTCAGAGCAGGTAGAAGAGTTATGCGGATAACCGAAGGAAGGATCTATCTTTCGAGGTAGGTGATCATGTTTTTCTCAAGGTTTCTCCTTGGAAAAGCTGGTGAGATTTGGTAAGAAAGGAAAGTTGAGTCCATGGTTCATTGGACCATACGAAATTCTGGAAAGAGTTGGATCAGTTGCATACCGAGTGGCTTTACCTCCGAGTTTATCTTAGGTACACAATGTTTTTCACGTTTCGATGTTGAGAAAGTATATGCCAGATCCATCTCATGTTTTGAGTCTAGAGGTAGTTTAGCTGGAAGAGAACCTATCTTATGAGGAACAACCGGTCCAGATTCTTGACCACAGGGAGCAAGTGTTACGGAATAAGGTGATTAAGCAGGTAAAGGTTTTGTGGAAAACCCACATGATTGAAGAGGCAACATGGGAATCTGAAAATGCAATGAGGGATAAGTACCCACATTTATTCGATAAGTAAATAAATTGCGGGGACGCAATTTTCTAAAGGGGGGAAGGATGTAACATCCCAAGTAAGTAATGAATAATAGATATTTTTATCTATGTCTATTAATTATTAAGATAGTGTTATAGAGGCTTAAAATGAAAATAAATACAATCTTATGCATGGAATACACTAATATTCTTAAAAGATTGTTTTAGTGCCTTTTGATGGAAAACCATTTTTGAATCTATATTTTGACAATTTTATAAACTATTTTTGTCAAAATAAACATATCCTTTATGATTGGGACATCAAAATTTACCTTGTGTGAATTTTTGGTATTTTTCTGACAATGTTCATTTTTTAATGAATAGTGAAAAATACGGCATTTTACATCAAAACTGCTTTTTAATCTAATTTATTTATATGATTAGATTATATATTGAATTGGTTTTGAAGAGAAATTAGAATATATTTTTACCATTTTATCCAATGGTGGTCATTGGAATCAATTTCACTTTGAAATTAGACTTAAACTGGTGTCAATCTTTTGATACTTATTGTTTTGTAAAAACACGCTATTTGCTCTGGCAGCGGGAATTAATTATTAAATTAATTAATGTGACTTATATGATTTGAATTTTGTAAAATAGACTTCATTTTTGAATTCGGAATATCAAATATAGCTTAGGGTGAATTTTTGGTAATTTTCTGAAAAACTTCAATTTTTGATGAATAGTGAAACCACTAAGTGGTAATCCAGCAAACTGATTTTTCAGTTAAATGACAGTTTACCACTAATGTGTATTGAATTTTGAAAATCCGACATACATGGTTGTCATTAAGAAGTAAAATGTGGTTCAATGAGATTAAAATAATTTTTTGGTGAATAGTAACTTATTAAGTTCTTAATCGCGATTAGTGGTAATTAGGGTAGTTTAAGGTATAAATAATGCTTTAATAATAGGAAATGACCTAGACACATGTCCCAACCTTATTGGTTGTGTCATGGCCGACCAAGACAAGCCATGGGTCAACTTGGGGACCCCATGGAGACACTTTGGTTTAGAAATGACATAAATAACTTTTTATTAAATGTTAAAGTAAAAATGACAGAAACAAGAGATGTTTTACGAAAACAATTTTTACATGGGGTTATAAAGATCAGATTTTTTATTATAAATAGTGATTGTAAAGCTAAAAAAATTTCCTAGATCATAGTATTTTTTTATGATTTTTAGACATTAAATAAATTAAATTATTTATGACATAATAATGATGCAGCGATGACATCATTATTTGACGATTTAAATAAAATGTAAAGATAATATAAAATATATGAACTACACATGTCCGAAACCACTTGTATGAGTGGATTTCGAACCCTTATCACCTTATACACGAATTATATCAATGTGGGACCTTTTGAAACCGAAAAACATTTTCAAATAAAGTAATATTTGTTTACTTTCCAAAAGTGCCCCTCCTCTCATCTTATAAAAGGCCCCCACCTCTACCTCATTTCACACACTTCTAAAGCCTTTGGCTCGGCCAACCCCTGCCCATTTACTCTCTCCACATCCCTCTCCTCATCCTAGAGGATTCCCTTTGGGAATAATCCTTTCAAAGGAAGCCTTTAGGCTCAAATCAAAAGGAGTTACACTTTTAAAGGTAATTCATTCTCTCATGTTCATTTGTTTTATTTTGCTTCTCCAACCCCCTAAACTCTTTTTATTTACTCCTTTTGTAACAACAACAGTATATTCAATATACTAGGATGTTGTTATAAGATTTATTTGAGCTACACTCTCACACAACTACATCAAATGGTTAAAGAACATACGGTTTCCGTGGATGGCGAAATTCTGCCTCCCGAAACGATGATTGTTCAATACTCATTTAACACCTTCAAAAGGGGCCATTATGATGTCACTATTTTTATATATGATATATAATATGTTTAAGTTTTCCTTAAGCTTCGGTTTTTTTCATTTTGGGCATACCTTTATGGTTTCCATTATGGGTAAACACGATATCTTCATTTTAGGAAGTGAGGACTACCGCCCCCTAAAAGTGATTTGATTCGTTAATACCATATGTGGGATGTGTAAAGGATAAAGTTAATGATGTTATATATGTTATTATACTGTAATTATAATATACTCTTATATCAACATGATTCCATTCCAGAAAATATGAAATAGAAATGGAAGTAGCGTTCATGCGTACGTACGGCTTACCGTCTCCATGAACGGTGCATTTCATTTCTTACCTCTAAATGTGATGTAATATTATAAATGCATGTATTTACAGGATATATATGACATATATGATATCTACATCATGAATACCATTCTGGATATAATGAACCTTTGACCAAATTAACAACATGTAAGTGTAAGAAGTCTATTTTTGACTTAAGAACCAAATACCGACAAAATGAACATTATTAACATAACGGATTACATAATGTTCATAACATAGTATAAAAGGAATAATGAACTTGAAAAAGATTCATAAGAAAGTAGAGATTAACTCAAGTTTATTATTCAGGAGATTAAAGAACGGTCGGGTCAAGTCGGATACGAGGTATGGGACTTCGTCTCAATCTCCTTTCGTTGAGGCATATTTTATTTTATACACAACTTTCTTTTATACGGTGTATAAACCCCTTTGACTTTTACGTTTATTCAAAAGGAATCTTTTTTTATACGAAGCGTTTACTAAACGACAAAAGGGGAATGTTTTTGTCGTACGTATGCGGCGACAACGACTTCTCCGCCGTCGTGACCGTTATTTGAGTTGCGGCTTCCTCTACAAGCCATACCTTTTTTTAAAAGAAAAATAAATACCATGTTTTACTTTTATTTTCTTTTAGTATTGAAAATGGTTTTCATAATGTTTTTATATCAATGTGTTGTATTGATATCTCGTGATTGAAATGTGGAAATTTTATGTTTCCTTTATGCATGTTTTATGTGATATGATTATGTTATGGTTCTTGGGCATTATTATAAAGACGGGTGGTTCCGTGATAAACTAAGGGCGGGTGAGCCCGTTATAGCTCTCCAATGCATTGGGTAACGCGAAGGAGTGAAACGTTAAGGTTTCTCCGAAGAGATTTTAGGGAATATACTGTGATGGGTATTCCAAACGTAACCAAGAGGGTTACTCCCTACGTAAGAATGTTAAGAATGCCTCAAGTTACCTTTATGTCTTATGATTTCTATGATTTATTCATGATTTTATGAGGTATGTTAAAGTGCCTATGTTTTATGGGTAAAGTATGATTTTATTCTTATGTATATATGAACTCATGTTTCCTTTCCATGTGTTTTTTATAACCCATACTGAGTTTTTATGCTCATCCCAAGTTTTTGAAATGTTTTTCACAGGTCAAGGGAAAGGTACATGATAAGATGATAGAGTCAAGGATGTGTCAAGAAATAATCCCTGTTTTATTTTAAATGTGTTTCCATTGATGGGAATGAAGAATACTATCTTTATGTAACCACTTTGTTTATATGTGGAATGTAATGCAAGTTTTATGATCTAATTCTCTAAAACTCTAAACCCGAAAAGATCCTCAATGTGTAATCTTGTAATAACTCAAGATTAAGTAAGGTTTAAGGCTGGGGCCTTATATTAAGGATATGGGAAACTATGAAAATAAATTCCTCAAGAATCAAGGGAATATACCTTAGAAAAAACTTGAGGAATCATGGTCAACATTGTCATATTGATAAAACCGAAGTGGAATGATTAATTTTCTTCATCACTTGGATCCAAGATTAATGTTTAAAATGTGATTTATTGAGGATATTATCATCATAAGGATTATGAAATATTTAAGGATTGTACTACATTACTAGTTTATTAAGTATTTGAGAGAATATGTTGAATGTTATAGATGACAAAGAAAAATGATTCGGTGTCAAGTTAAACTCTATGAAAAAAAATTATTTAAGTAAATATGACCTTAAAAATGTTCGTGATGTTGATATAATGTTATATGGATAATGACATAATTGATATGGATAAATAAGTTGGATAATTCGAACAATCTTAGAACTAATTATTGATTCATTGATAATGTTTTTTATGATATCATTGATGGTGGAAACAAAAATTTTGTATTTAAGGAATATTTCCAATAATATTTCCTTTATTTAAGTAATAAGTAAGCATGCATGTTTTCTGTAAGTTTTTATGGTAATTTAAGATATTACCATGCATTAGTAGAATGCATGATGAAGGTTTTCACATGTTCGGTATGTAAATATTAAGATCACCTTCATATATTTTAGATATTAATGATAGTTCATTTAAGAAATTCATTTTCTGTCTTTCTAATGTTTATGATCTTAATATTTTGGAATGTTTATAAGGATAAATATTATTTAAATTCTTTAAGTTGAACATTAAATAATGTTTTATATATTAAGGTATTACTTCACCATATCACAATGAATGCATATTGGTTAAATTTTTATATCCATTATTTCAAAATAATAACTATATATCAATGGAATATGATATCATTTTTTATAATTTTTATGATCTATTAAAATTAAATTTTAGTTCTTCCGGGATAAAAAATTCATTTTTGGAATTTCATTTCTTAAAGAGATGGACTGTGAATTGATAGAAGTTCTACCAAAGGATGAAATTGATCTTATATAATAAGTAAGTTATCAGGTAAGTATATTTAATTATATTAATATCTATTTAAATAATTACTCATCCTTAGGAAAATATTCTTGGAAAAATATCATATTAAATTCATAATCGATAAATCATATTGTCTTTCAAATCACCACAGCTTTATGTTTTTGAGCCCCTTATCTTTCAATTGATCGTTCAATTTCTTGTGATCAATAAACACTATAATTCCTTAAAATATTTTATACATTTCTTCCATATAAAAATATTCAATTTACATCAATGTTATAATATATATAAACCTACTTATGTGTTATTTTTTATGACCATTGTGATCTCTTTTTCTCTCTTATTAGGAAGTCGTTTTATTAACCCTTTTACAGTGTTTTTTAAGAAAACAATATTCAAATATCAAACACAAAATAATTTTTATCAAGATCAAATTATTAGGATAAACTTTATTTATTATGGGGTGATTATAAAACCTTGAAACTTTAGAATATGGACATCATATTTTAAATTGTGTGTTCCGCGCAACAGTAAGTTTACATTGCATTAAATGCAAACACCAATTTTAAAATAAATGTGAATTATTTTTAAAATACTATTATTTAATATAATAGTTTTAATATAACTGTTAAATGTAAGATTATTAATATAAATTGAAAAATTATTGAAAAAATTATATATTGATTAGAAATAAAATAATAAAAATTTAAATTTAAATGCATTGTCTTCAAAAAAAGGAATTTTTTCTCAATGAAAGTTTCACACTTCTTTCCACATATAATTTAAAATAAATTTTTACAACTTTTAGAAATATTATATGATAAAATGGTTTTTTTAAATTAGGATATGAAAATTATTATACACTGAATTATCTGGATTTTTTTAAAAATAAACATTTTTTATGAGTGCTAAAAAATATTCAATTTTTATTGAAAAATGTCTTTTTGTTTAAAAATATATAATGTTAAAATATATATTTAATTGGATATAAAGTAAAATTTGATATAATTGTTATAAATTACTCAAATGTTTTCATTTTTATCATTTTGATATTAAATATTGATATAAATACTATTTAAACATTTTATCATTTTCAATTTTAAAATCTTTATTCTCCTCACATCTAAAAGAATAATTTTAAATTATATGTTTCAACTTATATAAATTGAATTTGAAAAAATGGATTCCATATTATTAATTACATAATTTATTATTTATAATAGTTTCAACTTAATTTCTAACAAAATTGAATATTGAGTGCACGAAAAATTAATCACCAGGGTTATGGTAAAAATGGGCTTCTAGTGGGTTAAACAAATAAGATAATGGTATATGTGACCTATAAACTTGTATAAACGAAATTATATGGATATATTTATACCAATACACCTTTAATGATCTATAATGATCCATTTTTTGACACTTTTTTCATATGAAAGATGTGGGAGCACATTATTCATTTCAAAAATACCAAGTGCGTCCTCTCCCACACATATAAAATGTCACCCCTACCCTGTATTCATCACACCATCAACCATATATTTTAGGTCAAGACCTCCTAAAATAACATCCCAAATTCCTTCCCCTCATATATTAATCCTTTTTGGGAATAAATTCAAAAATTTAAGGCTTTAGTGAAAACCTAAGGAGGATACCTGAAGAAGAAGTAATGTTCTTCAATGAGCATCTTCATTTTACATATTTCTCTACCTCCTTCAATATTAATTAAAATATTATGATATAATAAAATAAGTATATTACATGTACTAGGATGATTTTATAATAATTTAAAGATAAAAAACCACCCCCACATACATAATATGGGTAACATACCCATCGTTTCTATATGTGGGAGAATACTGCATCGCGAACTGATGTCGTTCAATTTTTCATTTTCATCTCTCAATGATAGATATGATGATGGATGTAAATTATATATCTGAAATTTATAACTTATTTATACATCTAGTTTTACTAAATCATATATATAATTTTATCTTTTATTTTTTATGAGATACCATAACGTTTATGGTTTGTATGGAGGACTACTAACCAAAGAAACGATGTGATTTGTCTTTCACTAACACATCACATGGAAGGTGATAAATATAATGTTTATGATTATATACAATATAAATTAAATAATTATTATATTCATGAAAAATTAATAATTCTATAAATATAATATATATGATTCTATTTCATTCTATTTCACTCATGTTAAGATGATAACATCATTCTTGTATGTGTGGAATATCGCCATTATAGAGCGATGTGAATCACTATTCATTACCACACCACATTAATTTTTTATATAAGTATATAATATATCATATATGACATTATAATAATTATTGAATTGTTATATATTACTTACCTTTTTCTATATTTGTCATTTGGAAATGGAAATGTTACTCATGCGTACTTACGGCCTACTGTCTCGATGATCATAACATACTTCATTTTTCAAAACCATATTTCATGATTAGTTTCAAAAATTAAAATTGACGTAAAAAAATATGATTATTATGTCATGATTATTATTCTTTATATGGTTAAATAATATATCATGTTTGAGAACTAAGTCTTTCATGAAGAAAGATGCATGAGAAAACATGGTAATTAACACCAAAAACAATGAAAATAATCAATAATTATTAACAAATGGGTGATAATAAGATATAAAATTATCATATATAATATCATAAACATTAATATGGTACTAGAATATTTTAGTAAAATATTTAAAACCACTATATAATAGGTAATTGAATGTTTAATCAAAATGAATATTGAGGTAAGGTATTTCATAACTCAATTTCCAGTCATTAGGTTTAATTTTGAATTAGTTGATTTTGAAAAGTTATTATTATTTGTGTAATTAATTTTGATTATATTATCTTACATATAAACTTATTTTATGTGTATGTAAACATTATATACATAATGGATTCTTTTTTTAATTATCACTTCACAAATTATTATCATTTTAATGGTTTTTTTCACAACCTCATTTTAATCGGGATTATTTATTTTTGAATACGAGATGAAGGAAATTACATGATAATTTCCAAATAAATCCATTTAAGTTTCATATCCTATATTTATTTATGATATTTTTATGTAATATTTCAATTTTTCTACTCCTTGTAACATAAACTATTTGAGAAAATATTCTTTAAAAATCTAATATCATTTAACTAGTTGATCTGAAATTTGTTTTCTTCGAAAACCATGTTTTAAAAAAAAAATCACAAATGTTTTTTAAAATTTATTTTTTAAAAGTAATTTTAAACAATTTTTCTGTATATACAAAAAAAATGGAATATTATTTCATTATCAATGTATATCTAGTTTGTCTATTACTAAAATTGTAAAACTAATCTTTTTATTGTTTTTGTAACAAGGAACATTCCTAGCCTTTTACAATGAAAAAAAGAATTTTATTTTTACATTTACATCATGTGTCGAGTTATCATCAATCATAAAAATCATTTTATTTAAGCTTACATAGAAATTTTATGAGAATATTTCTAAATAAAATGTTTTGAAAAGTGACTTTTAATGAAAAACTTTTTCAAAATGAAAAAGATATTTTTCATCAAGAATATTTTTCATATTATTTTTATAAAAATTATATTAATAAATGAAGAAAATAATTTATTCATAATTAAAATGGGAATATATTTATTCCATCCTTCTTCTTTCTCAAGATAGTTTATGATCATTTTCACCAAAGATAGTATTGACATTTACTTCCATATTTTATTTTTCCAATCATTAAATTCTTCTTTAAATATTTAATTTAATATAATCAATAGACATTGAATTATCTTTAAATTTACATATAATTTATCATGGACATTATTATTACTTTAACTATATTCCATTTTAACATAATGTGTTTGCATTAAAAAATTATTTTGTTATTTCGGGGAATATTTATTGATATATATTCTTTACTCAATATAGATATTTGATGATGAGGAACATTGTTTAATAATTAAATAAATTATTTGGTATATGAATAATTATTTAGACAAACAAGACATGGGTTGTGGATTGGTTAATGAAATCCCCTTAATGAATCGATAGGTCTCATTAGAAAAAATTTGTTGGATAAACC
The DNA here is from genome assembly GCA_963277665.1 of Viscum album. Taxonomy (NCBI): domain Eukaryota; kingdom Viridiplantae; phylum Streptophyta; class Magnoliopsida; order Santalales; family Viscaceae; genus Viscum; species Viscum album. The sequence goes on along the minus strand of OY728143.1, from coordinate 1,676,893,179 downwards.
CTATGTGTCTGTAACCTGTAGATTGAAACTATCTGGTGAAAGGTCATGAGAGTAGATATATAGTTGACCAAACTAAATCATTTTTTACCTATTATGTTTTAATAAAACTTTTAGACGGTCATGATGGTAAAGTTAACATGTTACTAGGAAGCATGATGTCCGATAATTAATCATTTCCTTTATTAAGGTTCATTAATCATTCCCATATGATTTTTACAATGATGTTATCTATTTATAAATTTAATTCATTATTTTATGATTAAATGGATTTTTTTACTTATTTACCTTTCCTTATTGATTCTTCCCTTTCCATAAAATGATAATTATGTTATTTAAATGGCATGCGTGTTTATTTATTTACCTCCCCATATTGATTTTTCTGTTGATTCATGATAGATTCTGTTATACTTAACCCTAACTGATCATTATATCTCACAAATATTTTTTTAATTTCCCAATATTGCTATAAAATTACAATAATTGTTATATAGGTATATTCTGGAGGGAATAATGTTATTCTATAAAAAAATTATTATATAATTTATGTTTTAAAATGGAATCTAATACTCATGTATTTATATAGGTTACCATGACTACCAAAATATTAGGTCATTTGGGATGTGATTTCTTATATCTTATACCAAATTAATAATACATGCACTAACATCGGGCTACTAGTTTCAGAGTTTCTACAGTAATAATGTTGTTAATGATCATAAATTTGGAGATTTTTATATGAATATAGCATTTTAAAATTATAAAAAAGGGTATGTGTTCAATTTATACCTGAGACGAAAAGGAAATTATTGGATGATTCTTATAGGTCAAATTTTTCAATACATTCTGGTATATTGAAGATGTATATTGATTTTAAGGAACATTTTTAATGGTATAATATGAAGATGGAAATTATGTACTATGTATCAAGATGTATAGTTTCTCAACATGTAAATGGAGAGATAAAAAACCCTAGATGAGTCATGGAACCACTAGGTATGCCTATGTGAAAAATGAATGACATTTCATTATACTTTTTCACTGGATTACCAGAGACTCATGTGAATAATGTTTCAAAATGGGGAATTTTTTATCACATACCAAATATACACACTTCCTCTCTATAAGAGATAATTTACCTATAGGGTTCCTTTTGCAGATATATGGAAGTATAGTTGTAAGAATTATTGTAGAACCTCTTCAAATTTTGTTTTATGAAGATCCCTAACACACATTTAAATTATATATATTTATTTAAAAAGATCTGGAAACTTAGCTTTATTTAAGCATATATTATCACCCTCAAAATAATGTACTATCCAAAATGATAATTCAAACATTGGATAACATGTTGAGGTCATTCCCACATAATATTCTAGGTGTGTGGGATCATTATTTTACTTTGGTAAATTTTTCCTATAATAATATATTACATTCAGGTATTCATATCTCTCATTATGAACTACTATATGGGAATCATTGTTGAAATATAACATATTATGATGATGTTTGTGAAAATAAACTTGTATGCCTGAAACTTGTTAAGAACACAATGGCAATCGCTAATTATATTTAGGCTCATACAAAGTATCTCAAAGTAAGCAAAAAAAGTATTTCGATGAATGGATAAAAGATAAGTAATTTAAAGAGAGACATCACACTTCTAGAATGTATATCCTTAGAAGGGTGTTATAAGGTTCCATATGAAAGGGAAAATTAACCCTAAGTGCATTATAACTTTTTAAATTATATAAAACATTATAAATATGGAATAATGTTTGGAAATGCCACTAAGTTTCTCTATTCACATAATGTGTTCCATATCACATTGGTAAGAAAGTACATGACAAACAAAATGTTTGTTATTACCACTAAAAAATATTATTTTAACCCAATCTAATTTTCTGTAAAGTTCCTATCATGATTCCTGACACTATCGAGAAGTTATTGAGTAATTGGTTGACTCGACATATAATGGTAAAATAGGGAAATTATACAATTGAGAAGGCAACAATGGAACCAAATGATGATATGATTAAGAACCACCCTCATTTTTTAGAAGGTAATATCCATTAAAATTTCAAGGGAAAATATTTTATATAAGGAAACAATTTAATATCATGATATTTTAAAATAAAAATTTGTTTGATAGCTTATACAACACGCAATATCAGCTTAAAAAGCCACAAACTATTATTATTTAAATATGATGGTTTTAACCAAGTAGTTTAATTAATGGGAATGAATTGGAATAATATAATTATAAAATATGTTTGAAGTTAGTTTTCAATAGAAATTTATTAATCTCTTGGAGATAAAAACACAACTATTTTTATTCATTTAATTCTATAAAAATGCATTCTTCAAAATTAATTTTTATTATTTTTTGTGGGAAAATAAATTAATTAATTTTCTCAACTTCATAATAATTATTAGATTAAATTAACATAATTTTTGAAAATATCATATCAAAATTATCTTACTGGTAATTTTTAGGATTTTTTTAAAATGTTTTATTTCTCAAAGAATAGTGAATTATATATAATTTTATTGAAAGTAGTCTTTTCATATCAAAAATTTAAAGGATACATTTTTTTAAAATGGATTAAAATAAAAAAAAATTATTTAATAAAGAAATTATTAATATACCTTTGGTCTATTTAATTAATTTTATACTTTAATTTTGTATAAAACCATTTTTATAAATAAAAATGCATTTTCACAGAAGTACTATTTTTTCATATTTTGTAGATAAAAAAATAAATTATATTAATCCACTTGTAGAATTTTATTTTGGAAAAATGAATTATGTATTTTGAATTAGCATGTCCATTTTTTTAATAATTCCATAATCATTTTTGGCAATAATTAATAGTATTAACAGTAAAAACTTATCATCACACTTATGGTTAAAATAGTTTTACATTGGAATTAAACGAAATAGATAAGGGTTAAAATAACCAAAAAACATGCGTAATTTATATTTTAAATCCATATTTAGGCCATATATCATCTAATATTGGTAAATTTTCAATTTATAATACATTTATTATGATTAAGACATTAATATATTATATTCCTTTTAGAAATTGAATGTGTGTCCTCTCTACCATGTATAAAAGTACCCCCGCCTCACTTATATTAATGAAATTGAGCCATATAGCTCAAAAAACATACGAATATATCCAACTAAAATCATTATACATATTATGAACCATATATTACCCATAAAAGTTCATCCTTAAGGACCATAAGGAGAGATATAAAGTAGTTACCTTTATAAGAAGGTATTCATCTTATTGAAACACTTTCATTTTACATATTCATTTACCATGGTAAATTTTTTATAAAAATTCATAATATAATCAAAAAATTCCCATATATTGAGATGTTATTCTGTTGATAAAAAAATTATCCATCTCCTTCTTCATAAAATGGGAATCAAAATCATCAGTCATGTGTACAGTGGACTACAACCTTAGGAACCGAAGTCATTTCTTCCATCAACGACCCACATGAATATTCATAAAGATAAAACTGATGAAAATATTTGATTCATATGATGTAATATTATTTTTTATATTTAATATATCATATACTTACTTTCGCCGTTCATTAAAAGGAAATGATAACACCACTCATGCTTTCCTATGGCCTACTATCTTCATAAAGAAATGTAATTCATTTTATATATCCAACTTTAAATAATGATACCAAATAGGTTTATACTTATTAAATATGATATTTATAATATTTATTAATTTCTACAGTTGATTTATGTATACCCTATTCAATGGAAATGTAATTTTATTAATAAAACATGCATTAGAAAATGAAATATTTGACACCCAAAATGAAGGTAATAATGAAATATTATTTACAAATGGATAATAATATGTTATAATAGGATCATATATAATATTATAAATAGGATATGGTTCTAATATAAATATATAACTTTTCCAACTTATTTTATAGGAATATATATAATTTTCAACTGATGGGAAGCGAGAGGTAATGGATTTGATCTTAATTTACACTCTATTGATACATATTGGTTATTACATAATTATTAACTTTATATGGTTTATATAGTTCCAATTTGTGGTATTTAATATTTATACATATTTATCCATGGTTATTAATGTTTCAACTAAATTATATTCTCTGAAGATTTTTAAATTTATAAGATACCTATCATGTAAGAATATATTTTGAAAACTCATATTCTTTTGAGAATTCTTTTATTTTCATTTAAAAGATCTTATAATTTGTTATTCATAGATACCATCATTTTCTTGTCCATTGGATGTTTATTTATGTTCCATATTTTTATCAAAAAAAATTATTTTTAATACTTGAATCATGTAATGAATTTTTTAAGGAAAACAAATTTTATTTCACTTTTCATTAGATGTATTGTTCTTCTATTTCTGTGTTGGTAAAAAATTATTTTAAAAAGTAAATTTATTTACTTAAGTGATTTATTAATGAAATTTTTATGTTATCCATAACTTTTTAAAAAGTATTAAATTTATTTTTCTTATTTTTTCTAATAGGGTCTCGATTTTAATTCTTATAAAAACTGTGAAAATGATTGTACTATTTTAATGTATATGGAATTACCTAACATCCCCACAACCGTAACTTTTTTATAAAATTAATTTTTTATACTTGTTTTAAATTTTATAAGAAGAAATATATTTAATGAGATACTATTTCAATATTTCATTAAAATTCTCATTCTTCTTCCAAAAGACAAAAATTATATAAAAAAATAAAAATTCATGATAAGCCAATGAAATATCTTATCTCTAATTAATTTTTTGGTTTTTAACCTTCTCTTATAGAATTCAATTTCTTAGGATCGTTTTAAATTATATATACCTTATATATATATATATTGTCAATATTCCACTTTCTTAAACTATATATCATTTCTATATATGGTCTTTTACAATGAAAATTATTTTTTTAACTAGGGAGATATTGATATTTTGTAATCATTATTCAATATATACATTTATTAATAATGAATAGTTTTTGTTAATCAAATTTCTCATTAAATATATGAATAATTCATTGGTTATTCTATCATTGCTGGGTTGTAGTTATAAACAGCCCCTTGATTTATTGATAAGTCACATGGGACAAATCAGTTGTCCACATTAAATAGTATTTTAGGGTAAACTTACCCATATTTTTTTAATTGTATTAGCAAAATATATTTATGGTATAAGATCATGGTGTATGACATTATAACATAAAATATTAATAATTTCCATCACTGAGAAATTAATTAATATTGTCCATGATTTTTTTTCATTGATATTATCCATGTATTCTTTTCACGATCAAGTTATTTATTAAATGGACGGTATTTTATGTTATATAACTTGCCACATTGATTATTAATTATATTATCATGATAAATTCTATTGTATATAACCCTTACTAATAATTTGATCTCACCATTATTTGGTATCTTATCCCCATGATCAGAAGAAAAAATCATTGAATGAGCTTAATGATGAAAAATGTTTTCCATTACTATGATTTATATTTTACCCCCGTTTGAAAATGTGGATCATGTATATATATAGGTCTACAATACTACTAAAATGATTGGTCCTTTTGGATGACATTACATATATATTTTCCAATATAATTAAATATACACCAAATGAGGCTTATTCGATTTGGGGTTATTACAATCGTATTGGGTCTGGAGGTCCACATTGCCTCATGCTTCATTAAGGGATTACAGAAGTTTCTTGGTACACAAGTAAAACTAAGTACATATTATCACCCATATACCAAAAAAAGTCTAATCACACTATTCAGATTCTATAAGATATGATAATAACATTTATTTTGGACTCTAGTGATCCCTATGTGGACCACTTGGATTTTGAAAAGTTATCTTACAATAATGAATTCCATGATTCAATTTGAATGGATCTATTAAAGGCCATATATCTTAGATTCTATCAATAGATATTATGTTATTCATATGAAAGTGAGTCAATTCTTGTTTGGATTAATCTCATCAAAAAGATATCTGGGGATTTTCAATTGATTAGAAGGTGGTCGTAAATGGCCATCAGTAAATAGAAATTTTATGATGGTCATAAATGTCTTCATATTTATTTTGAGGTGGGGATTGAATTTTATTGGAGGTTTCACCAAGGATTGGATGAAATCGTTTCTAGAAGTACATAAAGATAGTTCCCATGTATTTCGATATATTTAAGAGCATGGAGAGAATTAGTGTTCTAGATTATAAATTGGCCATACTGTAAAATTTCAGTGTTATGTGTAATTTTTACCATGTGTCACAACATTATAAGTGTCACAGTAATCCTTCTCATATGTTTAACACTTATGATTTTATGAATGATACTGATTCATGTTTTTTATGTAGCATATCATTCATAAAGTTTATGGAACCAAAAACACTATATACATGGAAATAAATTTACTATTAAATAAGCGTAGTGCTAGAGTGGGAATATATAGTAGGAAATATGGGAGGGGGAGTTTGATGTAAGGGACTATTGGAATGCATTGTTCACCAATAATGATCCATGATGCTTATGAGTGATGCTCTATGATGAGTAGTTATATAGGTGGGAGGTTTTATAACATCAACCTTTCCTTGAGGTATGTTTTTAATTAAAAAATTGTATGTCTCATCTAATGTCCTTGGTTTTGTATTCTATTAGAAATAGGATCGGAATTAGGGTGGAAGTTTCCATTATTTAGAGGCACCAATACTATTAATAGAACTATTAGGGCCTTTAATGCATCTTCGAACTGTCATCAAATTGTATGTGGGGAGACTAGAGGACCGAGGTGCAGAAGGGGCTCACAGAGTAATCGGTGAGTCCCATCGGTTTTCCAATGAAATCATGGGATAAATTTTAATGAGGGATGATTTTTATTCTCAACTTTAAGAAAATATTTTTTTATTCATTCTCCTCATCCATCACAATACATAGAAAATAATAGGGACCACTCTTTAGTTAATTTGGACTCCACTAACTCATTTTATAGGAATTTGAAGGTTCATTGGTTACACTTTTTTCTAATAATTAATTCTAATACCATATTACCTTTTCTTTCTTAGGTAATTGTTCAAAAAGACTAATTTGAAAATTTTGGGGTTTATTAGGATTTTTTTCTCATTGATCTCAATTCATTTTGTGATTCTTAGTGATTAAATCATTAATATCCTTCAGGTTGGTTTTTTTGAACTATCTCATGTAGAATGGATGCTTTTCAACTTTAGAATGATGTTTATTCAAACTAATATAATTTGTTCATGGATTCATTACATAGGATCCAAGTAGTTTATAAGTATGAATTGAATGAGACATGGGTCATTGTATGAGGTGAAAAACCATTATATATAAAATGAAACTAAAAATTTAACTCTAGGAGTTACATGTCCTTGGTTATTCACTAGTGATATTAAGGGTATACTGAGGATATACTAGAAAATGAAATAAGAAATAAATGATAATCCATAAAATATTGAATTTGATAAAATGGATAATTAGAAATTTTGTGAATGAAATGATGCATTTATTTAAAATTGTTTTCCATGAAATTATAATGAATATTTATTTAAATGATATTTGATACTTACAATGGAATTTGGTAAATAAGAAAAATTTTGATTGTTTGAATGTGATATATATTCATACATAGATAGAGTAAGACATAATCTATGACCTTAGATATGGGGTTTAAATATACTCATATATATTCATATGTAGTTGTGGTATGCCTTTGACTATGTACTTGGAATTGGGGAGTGTATATACCAACATATTCAAGCATGGTTGTGGAATTTTTTGGACTATGTCCTTAGATACAGGGTCCACATATATTTATAGACATACATATAGTTGTGGGGACCCTTAGTCTAGTCCTTGGGTCTGTGATTCACATATACTATGTCAACCTAGGTAATATTAAGTAAACTGATTTTAATTTAGTCATTAGTTAGATTTTAGAGAGTTGTATTAATTATACATATATTAAGTGATTTTTCCATCCAAATTTGAACTAAATTGGGTTTTCATGAATTATATGGTTTCATCTAAATTCATGATCTCAAAATTAAATAATTTAAATTTAAATAAATGGAATAAATATTTTAATTCAAGGTTTCATAATTATCTAACCGTGATTTTTTTGTAATTTTTTGACAATTTTGATTTTTAAATTAATGGTAGAAAATAATAATTTTCCCAGAAAATTATATTCTATTTTAAAATATATAAAAAATAATATTCAATTTTTTATTTGTTTTAAGAAATAATTTGTTATTTTTTATTAAAAATAATCATATTATAGTGATTTTTAGGATTTTTAGACTTTAATTTGGTGTAAAACAATTATACTTAAAAAGGCATTTTTAATATCATTTTTCATCAAATGTTTTGATTTTAATTTTAATTTTATTTCAACCAATTAAATGAAATGAATCTTGAAAAATGGGTTAATTATTTTAGAATAGGAAGTCTAATTTTTTTGATAAATTTAATTTAATTTTTTTCATTATGAATAGTAACCTTATTAAAATAAACTCAGATTAATAAGGTTGAATCACATAGTTCATGTTAAAATAATATGATATGGGGTAAACATGACATAGAACTTGAATTTATTTAATTATATGTGTCTATTTCATCTATACACTTCAAATATTCCGAAATATGACCCTCTTCGATATAGATTTGATTTCAACCTTTATAATATTTATGTAAACAATAATGTCAAATATTTTACCTAATTTTTTTTAAAATCAAGAATATTTTGTGACATTGATACAAATAAACATTTTTGGATTATAAATTTTATTTTGAAATATAAATGTTTTTTTTATCCCGGTAATTTGTTTTTAATTTTTAGTGATGAAATAATTACCTAATATACTTATACAACGCCGACATAATATTTATTAAATTAATAGAAAAATGTAATTAGTTATTATTAAAAAATATTCAAAGTAATATAATTTCAATAACTTATTATGTTACAAAAATATTATATAAAATATAAATATTTAGGTCTGTGATAAAGGATTTTATTTAAGTTAATTTTTAATGAAATTTTTTTCAAATTTCAAATTAAATAACAGTTCTAAAAATATAAATATTGAGATTTTGTAATAATTAGTTTTTTTAAAATGATTTAAAATTTATAAATTTATTATATTTATAACATTTAATGGGATATGATTTCTAATATTAATAATATGCATTAATGTGTCACTTTTCCTTTTATTATATCTTTCTTGACTCTTTTAGTGTGAATAACTTTAATACCGTGGTAACTGTCAAAATGGTTAATGGGGGTTAAAAATTTGATAAATGTCAAAAAATAATCTATAATTGACCATATATTACTATATGTTAATATTTTGAACCAATCTCAAAATATAATATAATTATATCATTTTGGATCCATTTTTCAGGGAAATTAATTTTTTAAATTTAATATATTAGGTAATTCCAAGAGTGCCCCTCCTATCACTTTTCAAAGGGTGTCCTCTCTCCTCTATTAATCACTTAAAAAATAATATTTTATTATCCAATACTAAAAAATACATTTATTATTTCCTTCCCACATCCTATAGTACTACTTTTGATTGAAAAACCATCCTTGGAAATATTTTGGGGTAAACCATAAGTGGTTGTCTGAAGAAGTTGTATAGTTCTTAACCAATTGTTTTCATTCTATTTATTATTTTATATCCTGAAAATATTATTAAATAATAACACTATTATCATCCCTAAAATAATATTTTTTTAAGGTAACAACCTATATTTATATCCTCTTCCATCAAATGGGAAATAAAATCGCATTTCATGTGTACCGAGGACTACCACCTAACAAACAGATGCAATTTGTTTTCCATCACAACATACCATGGCTATTTATGATGATTTATTTGATGTGTATATTTAAAATCCATGAATTATTTATCATTTTTTAAAATTAATATATAATGTTATTTTTTACCTTTCTATTCTATGAAATGTTATAATTTCGTTCATGCATACTTGTGGATCACCACCTCCATGAAGAATTCTGATTCATTTTTTCATTATATCACATGGATGATATATATATATATATCAGTTTATTTAATAAATTAATATTATACTTAATATTTTATTATAAATCTAGAAATTTAAAATAATTCTTACTTTCATTCAACAATGATCACTAAAAAATGGAAATGTAACTCATTTCTCATAATAAACATTCACATATGGTTTTAAAAAATTTATATATAAAAATGATAATTATTTCAGAGTTATTATACTATATATTATTGAATAATTTCTTTATTGACTATAGTCAACCTATAAAATTAATATTGGATATATGATTTGAATATCGTAAAAAAATAACATAAACTTCAGAGATTAAGTAATTTACTATAACATGGTGAAAGTAATAAAAAAGGATATTAATAAAGTAAATAATATTTATGTGTATATTATTTGGTTAGATAAAGAACACACATGATGAGTCAGACTTAATGTAAGTGTTAATTAATCTTAAAACATCATTTTAGAATATAATAATGATTTATTTTCGAAATCATTTTATTCTATGTCCATATTCTTAAAATTATTTAAAAAACATATTTATATGGTCTTAAATGATTTTTAAAGGATATTTTATGAATTTTTCTTTCATTAAATTTTTTCAAAAGGTATAGTTTTATAGTTTATACATAATGTTTTGTCTATCATTAAAAAATGAAAAAATAATGTTTTATTTTAACATATGTGATGTAAAAGTACTCTTCATCCACCATAACTATTATTTGATGTTTGTATTAAATTATAACATTCCATGATTTATTTAACGAAAACTCAACCTTCACTCTATTCTAGAAATTTTGGTATTTAAAATATATTTTTAAAAGGAAGGGGTATTTTGATATCAAGAAGTGTTTTTATGTTGGTTTAAAACAGTTTTTCAATGTTTTATAAAGAAAAGGCGAAAGCTTATAATGTTTTATTCCTGATATACTCATTGGATATATTTCTATGATCACTGGATAGCCTGTTATATATCATAATGATTATCTAACGTGATATTTCACATGATTATAGCTCAGCCTGATATCTCTCTTCAATTAATTGGGTATGGATTATCTTCTCTATATAATTTTTTAGAACTTAATTGTATTGGTTATTTTTATTTAATAATGATGATATCTGAAGAAACCCATATTCATTTTCTATTCATCCTTAATATATTTCATGGAAAAAAATTATTTCAAAATATATGCTAAATATTTTTTGTTTTAAAAAAATTATTATGACATTTTTTTGGTAAGAATGGTCATTATTATTGAAACAAGTTTATCATGGGTTATCGTGTTTTCTATAAAAGCCTCATTGTTATGATTTTCCTTTATATTTTATTATAAAGTTATTTATGAAAAAGAAATTTGGTAATTTAGATTTAATTAGTAAGTAAAGGATTATTTGAGCTCAAAGGTAATTTTGTTAAATAAAAAATCTAGTCTATGATCTCACTATTTTAAAATGAATAAGGGGTTTATTTGATTGTTTTTATGTGACCCTTAATAATTTTTTTGTGCTCATCCCATGTTTTAAAATGTTTATCCTAAGGATTAAGGATTATTAAGGATAAAAAGAGTTGATTTTGAATGTAATGAAGATTTTACAGAAAATAAAACATGTTTATTTTTAAAAACATTATATAAGGTGAAAATTTAATACTAATTAAGTGTCTCTACATTGTAAAATATTGGATTTTATGTTGGATTTATAACATAATTATCTAAAATATTAAACAGAAATGATTCCCAACGATATTGTAAAGTTAATTCTTGACTAAACACTCAATACATATAATGTTATAAGCATGGGTACTTATAGTTGGTATCAAAGAAAAGTATTAGATAAAATTAGAGTTTATGACAATGTTAATATAATACCCTTTAGATATTTTACTATAAAGTTAAGTTGAAATGATATAGTATGTTATGATGATGATTTTTATTTTTATAACCTATATCTTTTCATAATGTTTTCTTACAAATGAAAAGGGTAATTTGATGTAGAACGGCACCAAGAGAAGAATATCATTTCAAATAGATATCCTGGAATGTTTGGAATTCATAAAAAATAGTTTATTATTATAATGGATCAGTTGATGTAGGCTATAAAACATGGTGGTATCCATATGAGAGGTAAAAAACATTCACTATAGAGGAACATATCTATATTAGATCATTTTATAAAAAAACAAACCTTAAGTCAGTAGTTCATATAACTCAATGAAATCTGAATGATAGATTAAAGCCTTATATATTCTGTTTGAATTTATGAGTTGTTTAGAACATCAAATGGAAAATCGTGTTATTTTTCATTTTGATGTCAATGTCAACTAGTGGGGTTTTATTGTTAAGAATAATAATGAAATATAAGATATTGATAACATTGAAATTGTTTAATTTATGAAAAATTTTCTTTAAAAATACTTCCCCATGGTTATTCCACATAGAATAGAAAACCATTTCTTAGAATTGAGATAAAAGGAAAAATGTTTTTTGGATTCATATGAAGAAAACTTCACCCAATTGAAAATGTACATAATTGTTTTTATCTAGGATCATGATATAGAAATTAATCATTTGTTACAAGGATATAAGTCATGATATTGAAGGTAATAATCTTTGTATATATTTAAAAATCCTAATAAGCTTGTTAGATATGCTAATAAAGTTGAAATGTACTTTTATGATTCTCATATAATTCATGAAAATATGAAGAATATATTTTTTAGAAAATATTTAATGGCTAGTGAACATTAAAATAAATCAATATGGTTTATAATAAATTTTCCTTCTAGTGATGTTTTTAGTAAAATTCATCCTATAAAATACCTTCTAAAATCATGGGAGTGTTTCAGATATAGATTGTTTAGACATATACCTCATGAAAGAAAGGAATATTATCAAAAAACATTATTTAAATTTTATAGTTATATGTTTTAATTTCAATAGGTAGTAGAATATAGAAATTTGTGTTCAATTTTCGTTACTCGAGGTGTAAATTACAAGATGATAAGAAAATAATGTGTGTAAAAATAATTTTATACAACTATGTTAGCATTGTTTCATCAAATTAATTGTCGAGGTATGTGATTCTTGTTTATTATAATTATTAAAATCCCATAATTGACACTTTATCCTCACTTTCATTCATTTTGGATAAATTTATAAGTAAAATTAGAATATCACCTCAAGAAAAGAATAAATAACTTTGGATAAAAACACCTAATGGAGATAATAAAGTCCCATGGTTTATTAGAATTATTTTATCATTACTAGTGGTGTGGTATTTAATATAAATCTTATTGAACATATCATAGTAGCATTTTATTTTTTTGGGTATGGATTATATTTCGGTTTATAATGTTATGATATTTTTTTAATTACATAAATGTTTTGTTCAATGACTCCATACTCTTGATAACTTACCAATAAACTCATAAATGGATTAGTGATGGCATTGAATGTTACCTAGAACATGTTATTGAAAGGAATGAAATTTTTTAAATTATTTATTTTCTAAATGTAAATAAATATATGGATTTATTTATTTATGATATTTGTGGTGTTATTATTATTTAAGGGGATGGATTTACTATTGACATAGTCCCTGATTATGATCTTATTTTAAAACCCCCTAATATAATTTCAAAAGTAGATATTATGTAATTGAAAAAGTAATTATAGAAAATTCCATATAAAGTTTCAATCATCCTAGAACTTCACCAGGAGTTTCTCCAAATTAATTTAGTAAAAGCAAATATTGTTCATCGAGACATTTTGTTGGTTATAGATCCTTAAATAATACCACTATTATGAAAATATATCCTTTACCTCACAAAAATTATTTTACTGATCACCTCCAGGTAGAAAAGTACTTTGGAATAATTTAACCAAGATTAGGGTACCACTAGTGGAAGGTGATGGAAGAATATATTCTAAAGATCGAATTTAAGAATATATAAGATTATTATAAATTTGTAGTTATACCCTTGGGGTTGTATAATACAACATCATTATACATGGTTATTTTATATTTTTTTCCGTAAACTTTTAGAAATTTTTTTGTTGTATATATTCATAATATATAGGTATATACTAAAAGTAACTAGAATCATGAATTTTACTAATTTATTTTTTTGAAAACATAAAACAATATGGAATGTTTAGTAAATATGAATTTTGGTTCAAAAAAATTTATGTCCAAAAAAAAATTGTTTATAAATATAGCCAAAATATTATCATGATAAAAATAAATAAATTAATGAATAGAAAATAAATTAAAATTTCATAGATATTCATAGTTTTCTTGGATTAATAGGTTACTACGATGAGTTTTTTGTTTAAACTTTTCTCAGTTTTCTAGCCTACTAACTATGTTTTCTCAATAAAGAGTTAAATTCATCAAGAATAAAGAATGTGATAATTATTTTCAGAAACTAAAAAGAATATTTTTGAATGATACATCTCTTTCTCTAACATGTGTAAATTTTCAATTAGCCATCCACAATGATGCTTCAATAAAGGGATGCGGTTATATTCTGATGTGGGATGATCATATAATTTCATATGCTTCAAAATAACAGAAAACTAATTAGCTAAATTATCCTACACATGATCAAAATTTATAATCTCTGGTATTTTCATTAAAAATATCGATGCATCATTTTTATGGAATAACGTATAAAATATATTCAGATGGTAAAATTTGAAGTATAGATTCTGTCATAAATAGTTGAACATGAGGTAGTGAATATGGATGGAAATGATTGAGAATTATAGTTAAATTATTCATTACCATCTGAGAAAAGAAATAAATCTATATGGTTCTATTAGTTGGAAAACAATTATACATTGACCATATTGCATTTAGAAAATGACCCATTGGTAATGATTTAATGAATTTTTACCTAAAAATTCTATATTCCAGAACTTCCTCTGTTTTGTTTCAGGCGTTAGTATATTCATATTTTTTAATAATAATTATGAAATATTATATGGGGGAATATTCATTATAGGAATATTTAAAATCTATTAAGAAACATAAATTTATAATGATTACTATTTACGAAGAAGGTGTTATCGGATTTGGAAAGACATTATGTTTTCCTTGTAATACCCAATTGAATTGAGAATTATTCATTGAAACTCATTGTTATTAATTTACCGTTCATGATAGTATCATAAACAATCTTAGATACCTTTTGAGTTTTAATGGCCAATTTTATGAATAGAGATATTTCTTAACTTACCAAGAAATTTTTCATGTGTCAACATGTTAAAGTAGAATAATAACTACTGAATAGTGTGATTTAACCTCTTCCATTGCTATACTGGAAATGAGAAAATATATCTTATGATTATTTGGTTTGATTACTGATGAGATCATATGGTAATAATGAAAATTGAGTTATTATTTTTGAAATTACTAAATATATAGGTTTCCTTCTGATTTGAGATGTTATGTCATTTTATCAACTCAAATGTACCAAAAAAAGTTTGTCGGGTTACATGAAGTTTCTATATTCATTGTATATAACTATGATCCCTATATCACATATAATTATGGAAAATGACATCATTAGTCCTAGGGAAATAAATAATATTTTAATTCATATTTTCATCTTTATTATGACAAACACTCTAAGTAAATGACTTAGACCTTGGAATAAATATGTTACTCTTGTTCAATAGATTATAAAGGAATTTGGGATTAATATATTTCATTAGTATATGTTTCTTTATTATCATAATTTTCATTCTAGTATACAGATAGAAACTTTTGAGCAATTACAAGAAAATCCATGTTAGACTCTAACTTTTATAGATGATTTATGATAAATAATGTTGATTGGATCATAATTAGTTCATGAATTTGTTTAGAAGGTGAATTTTATTTTGAAACATATAATTATGGATAATATTTGGTGTAAAACATATTCATATAACTAAAGGAAAGATCATTCTTCCAAGGTAGGGGTCGTGGTTTTCTTAAATTACCCCATTGGAAATGTTTTATAAATTTTCCAAAAAATTGGAATCTAATATTGTGGTTTATTAGACCATTTAAAATCCCATATAATTTTGGATAACTTTCATATCAAGGGTCCATGCCTCTGAGTTTTCCCATATAAATAACATATTTCATATTCCCATGTTTAGAAAATATGTTTCAGATTTATCTCATATTTTTAGAACTGAGGTAGTTTAGTTTAAAGATAATAATAATTATTATAATATCAAATATAGATTCTATATAGTAGATATTAAGTGTTTTCTAATAATTTAATTAATCATGTTATGGTTTTGTGGAAAAGTAATATAGTTTAAGAAGCCACAATAGAACCTAAAACTACTTTGAGGGAACGATATCCCCTCTTATTTGAGTAATAAATAAAATGTCTTCATCATAATTTCGAAATGGAAGAAAAATTGTGAAATACCATGTAATATTATGATAAATCATTTTCATTTATTCATTAATTATATTTTATAGATATATAATCATTATAAAAATGTTAGTTAATTTTTTAGTTAAAAGGAAAAAAGGTTCATTTCTAAACAAATTGGATTTTCATGAATTATATGATTATATTTAAAAATTAAAATTTCCAAATAATATAATTTTAAATTTAAAAAAGAAACCTAATTTTTTAGTTCATTATGTAAAAAATTTCTTATAGGGAACTTTTTAATATTTTCTGAAATGTTATATTTTTCCAATGAATAGTAGACATTTATATTTTCACTGAAAACAATATTTTTTTAATGTTTTTACATGGTAAATTTTTTTAGGATTAGATTTAAAAAATAATTTGTTAAATTTGATTAAACATAATACAATTAGGGTGATAATAGTGAATTTTATACATGAATTTTTTATAAATATAATTTTTCAATTAAAAGGAATTTTCTAAAAAAATGTTTTTCATCATATTTTGTGGGTATAATTTAAATTTAAATTATTCCAATTATGTCATTTAAAACTTGAAAATTGAGTTAAATATATTGAAATCAGGTATTCCATATTTGTAAAATATGTTCCTTTTATTTTTCAGTAATGATAAATAGTAACCTTCTTACATTTATGTAACCTCGGTAAGGATAAATCGGTGACTTAATATTAAAAATAAATCGACATGGACTTTGAGAGGACTGTAACACTTTAATTTTTTCATTTTATGACTATACTTAATATTAAAACATCCAAACATTGAAAATATGACCTTTTGTTTCCATTTATCCTTGATTTTATCCTTTAAAAAATTTAATTAAAGGATTAACTCAAAAGTGTCACTCTTTTATTTTAAATATCAATAATGTTTTTTGACAGGGATTAAAAAATATGTTCAGTTATAAATATTCATTTTATATATAAAATAATTTCTGCCATTTTGATTTATTTTTTATTATTTGTGACGAAATAATTTCCCAAAATGTGTACACAATGCTAACACAATATTTAATCATTTAATATAAAAATATAACAAATGATATTTAAAATGTTAAACATTGTATAATCTGAATAAATTTTTGTTTTCTACTAAATTTAAATCAAATATATCATTTTTTATTTTTGAAAGTATTATATTATAATTAATATGTGTTAATGTTGTTTTCAAAGTAAAATTAAATAAATAGTTCCAAAAAATGACATTAATAATATTTTATACTAAATAATGATTTATTAAATGATTTAAAATTTATAAAAACGTGTCATCAATGATGTGAATTTAATATGGTTTATAATATCAAATAATGTCCATTTATGGGTCGCCTTTTCGTTTTATAGTGACTTTCTTGACTCCTTTTTTTTCAAAAACATTAATATCATGGTAAGTGTCAAAATGGTTAATGAATTATTAAAATAATTTGATAAGTGTGAAAATATAATCTAAAACTACCCAAATTTTATAAGATTAAATATTTTAAGACCATATTCATTCCATTTTCACATTAAACTTGTTTGGATCTAGTTTTCCATGATAATTAATTTATATTAATTTATTATTTTAAGTAATTACAAGAGTGCCACTCCCCTCACTTATAAAATGACCCATAAAATAATGTTTTCTTTATACTTAAAAATCCTTTTGGTTCAGACAATAATTAATATATTAACTTTCTTTAATACCTAATCACATCTTATAGGCCTTGTAATCATCATAAAACCATCTTAGAAAATTGTTTCATATAACCTTAAGAGGTTTTTAAAGAACATGTATAGTTCTTAACAAAAAATTTTGTTTTATTCATTTTTATAACTCATTAAAATCATATTCAACCATGATGAAATAATATCACTAGTATCATAAATATTCAATGATTTTTTATATTAATTATATAACCTATATCCATCTTCTATTCCATCAGATGGTAAACAAAACCAGTGTTTGTGTGTAGGGCGGAATACATTCCCATGAACTGATGTAATGCATCATCAATCACCAACTTTCATGGATGTTTAAGATGATTAATTTAAGAAATATATTTTATGTTAATAAAATATTTAAAATTATAGAAATTTAATATATCTAATATTTTTTACTTTTCCATTTGTTGAAATATGATAACGACTCTTGTCCACACATGTGGATGACCACCGCCAGAAAGAGATGTGATTTGTTTTTATTAACCCATCAAGTGGAAGGTATATATAAGTTTATTTGGAGAAATAACATAGTATTTATGATTAAATTATAAGTCTATAATGATAACATAATACTTTTTGTCATTCCATAATGACCATTTAAAAAAATTCTACTCCAGCATATGTGCGGCCTACCGTCTACCTGAATTTAACATAGTTCATTTTTCATAACAATCTATCACATTTGGTTTTAAAATTATAAATTATATATAAAAATGATAATTTTTTCAGGAGTATTATTCTATATATGATGGAATAATGACCTCTTTGTCCATAGTCAAACTACTACAGTCATTTTGGACATATGATCTGAATATCATCAAAAGTTTCCATGTGATATTTACTGATTAAGTAATTCATTAGAACATTGTAAAAGAAATAATAAACATGAAAAAATTATTATTGTAAAAATTTCAAAATTTTAATTATTGAAGAGAATAATGAACTTAAATATTTATTTAGAATCTAGGTAAGGTATACCTAGAAAAAATTCATTTTAAATGTTTTAAATATTTATCTTCTTAATATATTTTTCTATGTCAATATTCATAACATTATTTTATGAATTTATATATATATTATAGTTAATGATTTATAAAGTACAATTTAGTTTTATATTTTCCATATTTAAATTTTTTTCATAAGGCATCTTTTTACCAATTTTATACGTAATGTTTCAACTTTATCTACAAAAAGAAAAAGAAATGTTCAATTTTGACATATAAGATGACTATAGATTTTCCGACCACAAAACCCATTATAAGATATTCTTATTCCTTCATAATATTCCATCATTATTTCAGTTAAAAATATTCCTTTACGTTGTTCTAGGTTTCATTATTGAAATGGTTTTTTAATAGGTACGAGTATTTAGATATCTAAATTCATTTTGCATATGGGTTCAAAATATATTTTCAAAGGTTTACGATGAAAAGGTGAAATATTAAGAAAATATTAGTGATATGTTTCATGTGAATTATTTATTATGATAGTTTATCATGATATATAACATGATTATGGGTGATCCTGATATAACTCATGATAATGAGTGAGCCCGATATAGATCTCAAATTCCCCGAGTAATGATTATGATCTTTAAAGCATTATGTTTGAATTTACCTTAAGTTTATTCCAATTTTAAGGTTACATGGAAGGGTTATATAAATTTTATTTTACTAGGTATAGATATGTATATTATATTCTTTATTAGGGTTTTCATTGAAATCATTTGATTTGAAAATGTAAGGTAAGAACATTTCATTTAAAGTAATGAGTGCCCCAATTTTTGTGTAAAATGTTTATTTTTAAGAAAGAAAATTCATGGGTTATAATTTTTTCTAAGAAACCCTCATGATTAGTATTTTTACTTTATTTTTACTTATAATTAGTTTTAAGAAAAACATTAGGTATAATAACAGACAAAATAAGTATATTCTTTTTTTAGATTGAAGTTTGTTATGTGAAATAAACATAATATTTTATGATCTAAACGATTTAAAATAAAAAATATGTTTCTTTCATTATAATTATACATCCCTTACTATAATTTTTATTCCATGTTTTTAAAAAAAAATATAATGTTTTAAGGATGAGTAATAATAAAGTAGATGTGAATTTGAAAGGCATGATGATTTTTCCTGGGCAGAAAACATGTATTTTTATAAATATATATATTGTGGAAAAACATTAATACATATTACAACTATATAAAATGTAATATATATATATATATATATATTTTTATATAATATTTATGACCTAATTAACTAAAACTCTAATATGTAATGATACCATATAATCGATGAAATTGAATTCTTGACTAGAAACTCAAGATATTTAATGTTTTAAGGATAGTTCATTATATATATGTTTATAAATTTTTATGGATTTTTGATATATACATCATTATGGATTTATGATATATATAGGGTTCTTATATTTATGGAAATCAAGAATTAACTAAATTAGGTTTGATTATCCCTGATTGTCTCGTGGAATTAGTATGATAAATGTTTTATTTATTTCATTTTTTATTTCTATTTTTATGTAACTTTTATTGCACATAAATATACATGTTTACTCAAAGTGTAAATGCTTTAGAAACCATTAGTGATAACCAATTGAGTTATTATCACACCCTGTAATGGAAGCCATTGGTACCCATGTAGAATTCATGGTTTTAGGTCAAGATAAGGGTTAGGCCCCTCTAAGAGATGGTTGATCTGATATATTAGGATTGGATAAAGGATCTTTAGATAGGGAATGCAATAAAAAAAGTTTTTGTTTTAGCTTCAATTAGAGATTAATTTCGCACTTATTATGTTTTTAGTATTAATTTCATCATATTAGAGCAAGGAAATGTGTTTTGTATTATTTTGGAACATGTCGTGACATCTATTTATGATGGTACACATCTAATGATATTGTTATTATTATTGTTTTTATTTCTAATTTATAAATTAGTTAATGTGTATCTATGGTTTCCTTGACCATATCCACTAGTTAGTTACCTATGGCGTAAAGGGAGGTGCACATGAGGCCATGTGGAAACCAACTCAGTTACTTTTGGGTGAACAAAGTTGTGTTTGTTAGATATTTTACCTCAATAATGTTAATACTGAACTCTAACTAAAATTTATTGGGAGTAAAAAGGTAAACAAATATTATATTAATCTTCTCAAACAAATATTTATAATTATACACTCCACTCGTAACTCTATACATAGTGGACTGTATAATAGTAACTTAGAGGATTGATCAATCACTTTCAGTTTCTCTGGATTCTTTCCTCTTCAAAGTTCTTGAATATGTTATACAAATAATAAAAGTTGTTTAGAAACAATTTTCATGTTTATAGTCACATTATAATTAATAATTTAAATTCATAAATTAATTTATATAATAATATATAATATAACAAAACTACATTCTCTATTATTCAACAATCATTATAGACATTAATAGAGGTGATATAAAAATTCATGAATTTTTAAATGATTTAATTATCTCAAATGTATTTTTAAAATTCATTAAAAAAATACTAACCCTAATATATAAAATAAAACACAATTTTCCATAAATAAAAAAAATATAAGAATATCTACCATGTAAATGAAATAGTCTAGAAAAGAACCAATTTATCAAGATTTGATAAATAGAAGTAGATGAAGAACACTAATATTATACAGATGATCTCTTTACTATATTGACAAATGTAAGAAGAGTAACACAAATATCCTATAATATAGTACATATAATTCAATATTAATGAAGAAGGAATTGAACCAAAATAATTGACATCTGTATACACATAATGTTTTTAAGTCTAGGGTGAGTAACAAAATACTCAGAATGATTTCCCAAAAACTCCACCTATAAATAAAAGTAGATAACTAATCATATTAATATGATGAATCATGAGAAATATAAATTAAAAAACCAATAACAACCATACCCATAATTATACCATCACCCACCATTGATCAGCATACACCCATGTGTTTTCCATTAATATCCATCTCATATCCATATTCCTTTCATGGATATTGTTGTCCATGATAATTCATCAAACAATGAGTTGTTACTTTTTTATTGTACATATTTCCAAAATCATTTATTCTTTCTTCATATTAATGATTCATTTATTTTTCTTAAAAATATTATTGAAATAGTTTTCCACTACAAATAAAAAAATACACTATCATAAATTTATATAAAATTTAAATTAAAATGAATTTTTTTTCATCTACCCTTGTTTTACTAAATCAAATAGTTCACAAACAAATCAATATCCCAAATATCATTATTTAAAGTTCCAAAATTTCTTCAAAATTCACATCCATTTTAACCTACCAGAAAATCCATTTAATTATTAAATCATTTCACACTATCAATTACATTTTAGGGTTTAAACCAAGATCATTTTTTTGAAAAACACATCAGTAAATCATAATTAATATAGGAAATAATGTATTACACCTATTATAGAATTTTATTTTATTAATTCTCTTAGAAAAATTTCTTAAATTGGTGATATTGATATTATTATTCTAAACCAAATAGTAAGAAATCATGATAATGTTTCTTCAGGTCATGGTATAATTTATCATGATCATATTACTCAAAAACAACTATAACAAGAAAAAATCTTCCCAAACTGATCATTGAGAGAGAGAGATAGGGATAATATAGAGAGAGAGATATGAAATAAGTCAATAAGAGAATTGTGTCTTGGATTATTCACCATAGATATAACTTAGACTCATATTATCCATCATATAAATCCACTATAGAATGGTGGAGACTCCCAAACATATCATAGATGAAGCCTATGGTTAATTAATTCATGGATTATGGGGTTGATGAAGATAAAAAATAAAAAATATATACTTAAAAATACAATTCATTGAATTTTTTACCCTATTGAATGTTTATCTTTAGTGGTTTCCCAAACCATATGTATCTAAAAAATACTTCTTAAAGGTACAAATTTTTATGCAGGTTTCCTTGACATGCACATTTTTTAACAAACTATCAAAAACTAAAATGAATGTTGTCATTCTTGATAGGCATTATTTTTCACCTACTTTCCTGTTTATCTCTTCATTAAAATATATATATTTATTTCATTACATAGTTTTCTAATAATGTAAATGTAAACTAATCATATATTAAACATATAAAGAATTAAATTTTGTCCACAAAATTCACCAAAATATTAAGGTATAAATTATGTAAAATAAAAGGGGTATCATTCTACATATCATGGAAGATATATAAGAAAGTTTTTAAATAAAAATTATTTCTTAATAAAAACTTCCACAGAGTTAAACCTATATCTTGTAGAAAAGGTCTAGAATAATGATATAAAATTAACTATAAATAATTTTTTTAAATCAATATTAACATCCCTTGTAAATGATTCAGAACTGAAATATTTGATATAGAGTCTAACAATCATTTATTAAGTGGAATTGAAAAAAAATTACCCAAAAAAAGTAAAATCTAGGAGTGTACATTAATTCCCATTTCTCCTTTAAGGTTATAATCGTCATCCATTCTATAAAAATAGGTTTTACAATAAGAAAAATTTATCTTAAAATTTTATTCTTCAAAATTAAATTTTTTATATTATATATGATTATTTTAATCATAATATGAATTCCCTTTAAATCCAATTTCTATTTAATGGAACTTGATTATAAAGTAGAAAATTTTAAATTTTTTGTTTTAAAATATTTATAAATTCAAATTCAAGAAAAACATCTTAAAACATTTTGATTATACTCCACACATTTTTTATATATTTTATGATTTCATAAGATGAAGTTAGAAAATAAATATAGTTTTCTTATGTTTTTTTAGTATATTCCTCTTCCTTAATGACCATACTTATCATGTTATGCATATTACACTAAACATTATAGGAATTCTATAAAATTCATAGAACATCAAAATAAGGATGGAAATAATCCAAAAATTATCATATTAAATAAATATCCCTAAAATTAACCATATGAGATTATAACTTCTTAAAATACACTTTATTTCCCACTATAGATTATCATACACCACATATTCAATTGTACTAAGAATTTTAGTTCAATAGTAGGTATTTGAGAATTATGTTACTTGTAAAAAAAATTGTCTAATAAATTATAGAAAATATTTTTCATTTGTACTTTATAGAATGTTCTATCATATACAGTATTCAATGATTTTTTTAGTATTGTTAAACATGTACTATTATAGCATTCATATATTTTATAAGAAAGGTTTTGTTTTATAGTTGACAAATTAGTAATAGAAGAAAATTTTCTCCTCTCAAATAAAACTACATATTTTTAATAACACATATAATTATACATAAATTATTTATAATCCTCATAAGAAGTTCTAATTTACATATTTATAATATGAGAAATAATATTTTTATTAAATTAATAAATAAAAAAATTAATATTAATAAATATAAATAAAATCATAAAATAAATTATTCTAAATGAAAAAACAATATATATATGTTAAAAATATTACTTACTATGATATCACCTACGAGTATTGGGTTATTATAAATTACACATATATATATACGGTATTTCAGTGCTATTAAATATGTCCTATTACAGCATTCAAGGATTTCATCAGAATGTTTTTTTCTTATAGTATACTAATTAGTAATAGAAGATATTTTTCTTCTCTCAAATCCAACTACACATTTTTAATAACCCAAATAATTATCTATAAATTTTTTCCAATCCTCATAAGTTCTAATTAAAATTTTCATAGAATGTGCAAAGATATTTCCATTAAATTAATAAAGAAAAAAATTATTCTTAATAAATATAAATAAAATAAAAAAAATAAATATTCTAAATCCACAAAAAATGTTTATTTTTTGAAATATTATTTATTATGATATCTCTTAAGAGTATTGAATTATAATAGAATACATATATATATATATAGTAATATGATGTCAAAAAATTATGTCATACAAAATCTAACACAAATAGGACTTTTGATATTGATATAAGGTCAAAAAAATCTCATATTAACAACAAAATTACATTAACATCAATATATTGATATAATACATTTTTAATAAATAAAATATAATTAATGGATAAATAAATATAATTCAAAATATCTATAAAAATGTGTCCACAATAGGTGAATTTATAATTATAAAAAACTTAAATAAATTATTTTAAAATAAATATGGTTAATTGGTATAATATATGAGACATTTTATTTCAAAAAAAATATTTCCAATTATTTTATATCATAAAAACATTTAAATGGTATATATCTTATTCAATTCTAAAAAAGAATCAAATCTAAAATTATTAGAATAATAAAATAAAAATATTATTGTGAATGATATTTCAAATATTATGTTTGTATCATTTAAATAAAAGAATCATATATGTTTCAAAAATATTTAAAATAGATAAAATAATAATAATAATAATAATAATGAAAAATTAAAAAAAATATTGAAAATGTTTGATAGTGTATGTGTTGGATCGATAGATACAATAGATATGATACTGATTGTAGTATCAACCTATGATGCAGATACTCAACTACAAGAGGGTGGTTGAATTGTATACTTTTTAAAAATTCTTTTGTAACATTTAAAGATGGTTATGTTTAACAAGGTTAAACAAGGTAATTCACAAAACCTCTAGTTCTATACACTTTCTTTATTCTAGAGATATGATTCCGAGATTGTGAATCTGGAAAGATGGTTTCGGAAAATGAAACATAATGATATTTTATAAAGATGAATATTCTACCTTTTAGTGTATAGAATCTTACTAAAACAGAGTACAAGTATAAGAAAGTATAAGATTGTTATACTTTCCTCAACCTTACATATTCAGTGGAAAAACATGTAACAAAACAAGTAACAGTAGTAAGTCTTTTAACCCAAAGATAAGGGTATCAAAAAACCTTGGATAAAGAGATATTGATTTATACTTTCAAAAAAGTATGTCTTACCCACACCAGGGTAAGCCCTTGATACAAAGATCAGAGTCTATCTTGCTATCCCCGCAAGCCCTCAACTTTATGGTAGTTGGCACCTCTTTCTTCTTCAGCAAGGAAGCCCTCAACTTCATGGTTGTCAGCACCTCTGTCTTCCTATCCCCGGAAGCCCTCGATTGTACATAGCAAAAATTGTAGTCGCACAAAGAAAAACTAAACAAGAAGTTTAGTATGCATGGAGCAATCAATGACTTTATCTAAAAATCACTACAACCGCATGTAATCTCTAGAGCCTTAGAATAGTTGTAAGCTTTTTCAAATGAGCTTCTATTTATAGGCACGGCTTCAATGGTCAGTTCCCTCCACCAATGGTCATATTTTTCCTTGAATCTCTGAGGAACTTATACGCGTGTCACTCAAACAATGGTTAGTTAGTAACTAAAAGCACGAAATTGTTTTATAACAAAACATGTCTAAGAAAAATATGGTTACGTAACTAAAATAAAATATTCGGAATGTAACAAAAATAAATTTCAGAGTATAAAAAAATTGAATTTGTGGTCTATAATACAAATATAATCGGATTCTATTTTCTAGGAATTCAGAACCTGAACTCTATAGAATTATGGAGTCTAATTTTCAAGGAAATTCAGAATCTAGATTCACAAGAATTTGGAACCAGAACTTACAATGTTCAGAATTATAGTTCATGAGAATTCGGAGTCATAACTCATAAGAGTTTGGAGTCTGTATTTAGAGAAATCGGAGTCAAATCTTAGAAGAATTCATATCCAGAATTAGTAATCAGAATTCGAAGTCAGAACTTAGAAGAGTTCATATCTAGAATTTGTAATCAGAATTCGGAGTCAGAACTTAGAAGAGTTCTTATTCAGAATTTGTAATTAGAATTTGGATCCTAAAACAGAATGCTTCATATCAAGGTATTTATTTGAATCTGAGGTTTTGGTTTCAAACCGAATTTTACACTTAAAAGAATTTTGATATAAACAATAAAAACATGGTAAGGATAAATTTCCTTAGTGAATAAAATTTTTCTTTATAGAGGTAAAACATGTGGTAAAAAGCTGTTTGCCTTAAGATAAGGTGTTTGTTATTTTCAAAACAAGAGGAATGGTAATGTCATAAGGAAAACTTAATGACTCAATCAATATCCCCTCGTATGAAGGAATGAAAAAGTCATAAGAAAATCCTTATTTACTCAAAAATCTCCCCCTTTTTGGAAAGCACAAACATCCTTATGAAAAAGAATATAAGGACTTAAAGACATTTTTCTAGACTTTATAAATAAAACATATCTCTCTTTCATCATGGTCAATGGTGAATACGACTAACTCCCCCTTAGGCTTTTGAACACTAAAAATCATATTCTAGATTTCCGGAATGAAAATTTTCATTATCTTGAGTATGGAAATCTTCATAATGGAAAAATACCCCTCAGATAAACTCCCCCTTACTTAGAAATATTTTTACTTTACTTAAATTCTTTTTCCTTCTCCCCCTTTGTGATTTTCCAAAAGAGTTTGAGGGAATGGAAAAATATGGTACCTGAAATATTAGAATAAATCATGCAAATAGAAATGAGCAACCCAAAATTTCATTAATATTGGATGAATTTTTTCATGGGGAAAATACCACAAAAGATCATATTTAACAATTTTTATTCTTTTTCCTTGGGTATCATCTTCTTCAAGATGGTTTTTAGCTTCTTTAGGTCTTTTTGATCCTCATATGCTTGCTTCTCTAAGGCTTTGATCCTATCATCTTGAGTCTTCATATCCTCCTCCTGAACCTTTAATAGGTCATCTTGATTCACTAACGTTTCTTCAATCTCAATCTAGAGATTCCTTTCTATTTTCCAACTTTGGACAACATAATTCAACTTCCCATTCAGATCTTTAACATCTTGAATTCGAGAATTATGTTCAAGATTTAACTTTTACTCAAAGTTATTTGTAAGATATTTGATTCTTCTATCTTGAGTATCAAAATATTCCTTAACATCATTTTGAAATACATCAATATCTCTCAAATATTCAACTACATTTTTCGACCATCTCACCATTTTCTTGCAAGATTTTCTGTGAGTTTCATTTTTGATAAGGAAATTCTTGTAATCAGCCTCAATCATTATGCACCTATCCATTACCATGGATACAGGGTCTGTTTTCTGATTCATGCTAAGTTGGAGCATCTGGCATCTGAAGTCTGTGGTTGGAAAGATCAGAATGGTGTCAACTAGCTTCTTCAGGTACTGAATGACAAAATCATGTCCTAGAGCAGATGACTCCAAGTCTGACACTCTGCTAGGTTATGGTTATTCCTATAGCTCGACAAGAATCCTCTTAGATGATCCACCAGGTTGTTTCTACCTTAAAGAAATTTGTGTGGGTGTGTCAATAACCACTTGTTTTCCATTGTCAGTTTTCGAAATAGCTTCTTCATCTGGAGACTCATGCTCACTCTCAGACAATTGAACAATCATGTCTTCATCAATTTTTTCTTTCACAGCTCCTGCCTCAATATCCATAGGATGAATAAAGTGATGTTTATATATTTATTCCTCAGATAATTTGTTCACTTCCTCTTCATCCTTCTCATCAACTCCTGGAGTAACAAGTTTTGAAGATCCGGCATGAGAAGTCTGGATTGACAATTTTTAGGAAGAACTTTCCTTCTAATGATAATCGTCAACATTCTTAATCATATCATCAGTGCAACTAATACTTTCTTCCTTTCGTGCACTTCTTCCATAGCTTCTATCTATTCAAAAACCTTCTCTTGAACTTTTTCAGGAGTCATAAACATTTTCCCCAGTGTCTCAGGTAATGGTTCAACTAAGAAAGATTTCAGTACAGGAATTTTCTCGAATGCTACTTCAATAGACATCAAAAGAGATTGGACAATCTCTACCTCAGACATCTTCTTCTTAAGCATCTTCTCTTTGCCTTGCTTCTCAAACTCTTCAACAGCTTCCTCTTTTAATGTTATGGTCTCTGCAGGGTCTAGGCCAAACTGTGACTCCCCTTCTTTCTGGTTCTTCTTATCCTCCCTCCATTTGGAAACAACTTCATCTGGATAAGCTTTCTGCTTCTTGGGCTTTGGAGGTGCGGTTTGAGCTTCCTTATCTTTAGGGGTTTCACCTTCAGCTACTACTTCCTTAAATTTTCTTTTCTTTCCAGCTTTCTTAGATAGTTTAGCCTCTTCTACTTTCTTCAGAATGGATTCTGCTTCTTCCACTGGTAGATCATAACTCTCTCCTGATTCCTTAGACAAATCAATATTATTTTTTTTCAATGTGTCATCACTGACTAACATCACTTTGTGATTCCTCAGTTTGGAACGGCAAGGAATATTGAATTAATCAAGACACCAAAATATCTACTCGGAGAGTAGAGCCATATACATAATTATCTGTACTCTTAGAGTCTCATTCTTGATATTATCTATCGTAATGATAATATGCCTCATCAAATTGATCTTCCTTAGATTTACCAAAAAATCCAAGAAATACATATCACTTTTCTTCAGGGTTTCCTCATCACCCA
The DNA here is from genome assembly GCA_963277665.1 of Viscum album. Lineage (NCBI taxonomy): Eukaryota > Viridiplantae > Streptophyta > Magnoliopsida > Santalales > Viscaceae > Viscum > Viscum album. The sequence continues at coordinate 1,676,863,358 of OY728143.1, read as the reverse complement.
TTCTCGGAACAATTAAACCCTAAACCCATAACCGATGGATCCGATTGTTGGTAGAAAAGTGAGCAGTTTTTACGGTCTTGACATCTATAAGTCCAAGACATTACATAGCCTTCACTTTTACAAAACTCCCTTGAACATCAGGCAGCATGTGGGAACAAAATTATTCCTCTCCTTCATAAGATAACCCTACCAAGCTTGTATCCTTGGTGTTAGAAAGTGCTTATGTTTTTATATAACTCTTGAAGGAAAATTTTTCTCTGTCATCTTCCTTGAAAAAATAGGTTGATTCGTAAAAATCAATAAGGAGATCTGGTTACCCAAGAACTTGATCCATTGGCTTTGAAATATAAACACTTTACAATCCATTAAGGTTGATATTCTTAAAGATAATAGCATTATATATTTTTAAGAAGTACGGATGTACCAACCTCTCCCTGTATATCTGTCACTCCGCAATCAGCTTGACAGTAGACATCTCTTGAGAAGGAACTTTACCTGATATTTAGAATTGAGAAACTTTGAAAATATGGAATGTGATTTTGTATTGGGGTAGAGCTTTGACTTGTAAAAGATTTTAAACCCGATGTGTACAACCATTGGGGGTCCCCTATATATAGGCATTGATGTAACAGTTCATCTTCCCATCTGAATCGAATGGCTGAGAAATGTTCTAAACAGATCTGACAGTTGAAATAATAGTTGGAATGAAAATTTAGTTGAATCCGAACTTTTGAGGTTTTTAAAGGAAAACATTTGGATTTAAAGAAACTAGAAACTGAGAAATTTTAAAAATACAAAATAAACTATCAGCAAGTAAAAGTTGATTACGATAACTCAAGATTAAGTTATACCTTTTGGATTTTTAGTAATATTATTCGTATTGAGGAAAATTATTCTTGAATAACTTTTAGATTATGAAAAAATTTAGTATGAAAAAAAAATAGTACGTATATCTTCATTACGAAAATATTCATGACAAGAATTTTCATTACGAAAATATTCATTAGGAAAATTTTATACTATAAAAAAAAATAGAAAATCTTCATTAGGAAGAATTTTGAAAAACTTTTTTATGAAAAATATGAAAAACATCATAAAGAAAAATATGAAAAAAAAATCATTACAAAAAATATGAAAAACTTCATTACATATATACTCCCCTATGAAAAGGAGTTTATTACGGTAAGGAGATTAATTCAACTTAAGGTTAATAAAGAGGATTACATTATGGTTATCATTCATAATGTCTTTTTAATGTATTCAAACCTATCGGAGGGTAAAGATTTTGTAAAAATATCCGCAAGTTGATCTTGCATTCCGATAAATTGAAGAATGATATCTCATTTTTTGTGTGTGATCCCAAAGAAAGTGATGCCTAATATCTATGTGGTTTGCACGAGCTTGATGTCCAGGGTTTTTACTATGGGAAATGGAACCTGTATTATTACAAAAAATTTGTGTTTTGGAAAAAATCATATCATAGTCTGTGAGTGTGTATCGCATCCACAACACTTGAGCACAATAACTTCCAGCTGATACATATTCAGCTTCAGCAGTGGAAAGTGCTACTGATTGTTGCTTCTTTCATGACCAAGAAACCAATGAATCTCCCAACAAATGAATATTTCTGGATGTACTCTTTCTATCCATTCTACATCCACCAATGTCAGCATGTGAAAATATTTTTGAAACAAAATCATTTCCAAAAGTATTAAAGAGTCCTAAATCCATGGTTCCCTTTAAGTGGTGAAAAATTATTTTCACTTCCTTTAGATGAGATTCCTTAGGATTGGATTGATATATCGCATATAATAATGATGAAAACATTAAATCTAGACAAATATCTATCAAGTAATGTAAACTTCCAATCATACCTCTAAAAGATGGTTGATCAACTGGTTTCGCTGATTTATCAAGATCATGTGTGTTGGTGGTACCAATGGGAGTAATTATACTTTTAGTGTTGTCATATCCATACTTTTTAAGAATGTCATTAATATACTTATGTTGGGATATATAGATTCCTTATGGTTTTTGAGAAATTTGAAACCTAAGGAAAAATGTTAACTCACCCATCATAATCATTTCAAACTCATATTTCATTAGATCTGCAAAGGAATCGGTTAAATATTGCTAAGTTGAACCAAACATAATTTCATCAACATAAATTTGAACAATCAAAACATTTTTCTTATCTTTCTTTAAAAAAATGGTTGGATCTGCCTATCCCTTAACATAGTTATTTTGAAGAAAAAATCATGTATGTCTATCATACCAAGCTCGAGGGTCTTGTTTAAGTTCATTCAATGTTTTGGTAAGTCTAAAAATATGATCAGGATGTTATTATCTTCAAAACTAAGAGTTTTTTCAAACAAAATATCCTCTTGAACATAACCATTAAGAAAATCACCTTTCACATCCATTTGAAAACGTTTTAAATTGACGAATGCTATAAAGGCGAGTAAAATATGAGTTGATTAAAGTCTAGCTACTAGAGCATAGGTTTCTTCATAGTATATTCATTCTTGTTGATTATTGCCTTTTGAAATTAATCTAGCTTTATTTCATACAATGATTCCATTTTCATAAAACTTATTTTTGAAGACCCATTTTACTCCAATAACAGAAGTTTCCTAAGGTCTTTCAACCAAGGTCCAGACATTATTACTTTTGAATTCTTTTAGCTCATCATTCATAGCTTTTATCCAATCATCATCACCTAAAGCTTCATTAGTTCTTTTTGGTTCTAATTGGGAAAGAAATTCTAGATGTTGTACTTCATTCCTTATGGAACTTCTAGTCCTTACGGGTTGATTTACATCACCAATAATGCTATCACTAGGTTGATTCTTAAGAAACAACTGATCTGGGTTTTGTAATACCTGTTTATCAAAATAGGGTAGAAGATCTTCTAGGGTAAATGTTTTAGAAGTATCTTCTTGAACATTTCCCTTACCAGAAGGATCTTCTATTAAAGGTTGATAATCCGTTTTTGAAAACAGATCTGAAGATGTAGGTTGGGGTTTTATTAAAAACAAAAGTATTAGTTTCATCAAATTTTACATGCATTGTCTCTTCAACAGTACAATTGTTTTTATTGAAAACACTATAATCCTTAGAAGTTGTGGAGTAGCCTAATAAAATACCTTTATCAAATTTTGGTGTGAATTTATGAAGATTATATTTAGTATTCAGAATGAATACTTTCCAACCAAAAATCATGAAGTAGGAAAGTCTATGTTTTCTACCATACCATAACTCATAAGGAGTTTTATTAAGAAAAGGCCTACTAGAAACTCAATTTATAGTATAACAAGTAGTACTTACAGCTTTATCCCGAAAATGTTTGGCTACAGAATATTCACTCAACATGGTTCTTGTTATCTCTTGAAGAATTATATTTATTCTTTCAACCAAACCATTTTTTTGAGGTGTTCTAGGTGCTGATAAATTGTGAGTAATTCCTTTTCTACTAAAAAAAGTTTCAAAATCAGAATTTTGAAATTCTCCTCCATGATCACTATGAATATTTTTCAATGGAAGGTTTTTCTCATTTTTAACTTGAGCTATAAAACATTTGAAATATGAGATGGATTCCGACTTCTTTGATAGAAAATAGACCCACATAAATCTAGTGTAATAATCAAGAAATACAAATACATAATACTTTCCCCCAATACCTCCAGCTTGTGTAGGACAAAAAAGAAAAATGTGCACTAACTGTAACGCATCAGTAGTTGTGACATCACTGACTGATCTAAAACTTGATTTATGTTGCTTTCCATATTTATAAGGGTCATGAACATTAGAAGAATAAAATCTCATCTCCGGTATATCATTAACTAATATTTTCCTAGAATATTTTCATAAGTTCTTAAGGATACAATGTCCTAACTTTCTATTCCAAAACCAAGAATGATCTTTCATTTCACTAAGACAAGGTAGATCTTTGCTCCTAAGGTCTTATATGTTTAGTGTGTAATCATTCTCTTGCCTATGGGAAGAAAGAATGAACACTTCCTTAGAATTGTGTACTAAACACTTGTCATTCTTAAAAATCCCAAGGTAACCCTCATCACATAATTAGCTTATACTAATGAGGTTTTTCTTAAGTCCTTTAACAAATAAAACATTTGAAGTCAAAGTTTTTACAAGAAGAATGATGTTACCTATAGAAATAGTTTCTCCCTGGGCCTTATCTCCGAATGTTAATTTTTCTTTTTTCGTCTTGATATTCTTTTCAAAATATTTTTTGTTACCAGTCATATGTCGGGAACATACACTATCCATGTACCATGTATTTTTGTTGGTAATTTCACTATTTTCCTGAAAATAAGAAAAATTTATGTTTTCAGAATCCAAACGTGCATGGATCTGGAATTCATAGAAAGAAATATTTTAGGCACCAACATCTTTTTAGAAAAATAGGCTTTATAGAATCCAAAATATTGCATTTTTTTAAGGAAAAAAAATTTATCCAGTGTCCACCAAACTAACACTTAGTGCAAAAAGGAGCACTTTGTAGAACAAAATAATTTTTACTAAAAACAGGTTTAGAACTAGTATAACCAAAACCAGAACTATTCCTTAGAGGTCAGATTTGGGAATACATTTTATCAAAATTTTCCTTACCTAAGGTAAAGTTTGGAAAAAAATTCCTCAAGGAAAAAATTTTGAATTTCAGTTTGATAAACAAGTTCTTGTCTTCCAAAACATTCTATTTTGAACTGGAGTGAGGATGGAAAACATTTTTCTTAGAAATTACATTTTCTAGATCTTTAGAATGTTTATTCTTATCAGAATTTACTTCCTCATGATTTTTTGAAATACTTTCAAAATCAGAATTGTTCTTATCAATATATTTATAAATATATGATATTTCCTTAGTAAGAATAGTATTCCTAGATTTGGCCTTATCAATGTTTTTCCTGAGTTTTGAATTCTCAATATAACGAAGTTTGGAAAACCTAGAAACTTCTTCATAGGTAGGTAAAGTATTATATTCATCAGAAGAAGATTCTTCATCAGAACAGTTATAATATTTACTATCATTAGCATTCAAGGATATATTTTTCATAGATTCAAAATTACATACCTTAGCCATTAAACAATGATTGTCAATAGGTATTCTGGCTATTAGACCAAGATTATTCTATCCAGAAGATTCATAATCTGAAGATTCATTTGATGAGTCACCACCACTGGCACTCCAAGTGTCATTAGATTTCAAGACATTCCTAGCATTAGCCTTGTAATACTTCTTTCTATTTCTCTCAGAATGCTTTATCTTTCTTTCTTTTCTCTTAATCATAGGACAATCAAGTATTATATGTCCATGTCTCTTGCATTCATAACATGTGACTTCTGAAACTTTCTTACCTTTATTTTCTTTATTATTAAATTTGGATTGAATGTTCCTTTGTCCAGATATTTTTTTCATCCTTTGAGCAAGATTTTCTAATTCATTCTCTGAAGATTTAGTTCCACTAGATTCGGATTGAATAATAACCTTCTTAGATTTGGATCTGGTAACTCTCTCAAGAGTTTTAGCTTTCATAAGATTTGAGGTAGTAGTAAAAGAAACACTTCCATTCCCATTCTTCTTATTTATGTTGTTAGCATCTCCCTTCATTCTAGTATCATGTTGAAGTATATTTCTAAATAGGTCATCTAAGGAAATATGAGTAACCTCTCTATTCTCATCTATAGCTTTTCTCTTGGATTCCCACTCATTCGGCATGATTTCTATGATCTTATCAACAAGAGATTCATCATCTAATCATGTATCACCCATGGATTATAAACTATTCACAATAGTCATGAATCTTTGTTGCACATTAAATATGGGTTCTCCATAAGGAATGACAAAACCATGATATTCAGCTCTAAGCATGGCTCTTCTTGTTTCAATAATTTTGGATGTTCCAAAGTGAGTAACGTCGAGTTTCTTCCAAATAGAATTTTCTGCTTCCCAATATGAAATTTGGATATATATATATATATATATATATATATATGTCTCTCTCTAGTCATAGAACAAAGTAAAGTATTGTGTACCTTATAATTCAGTTGATATTCATGTTTTTCTTGATTGTTAAAGGTACTAACTTCCTTGTCAAGGATTTTATATCCTCCAGTAAGCATAACAAAGTTTACAACACCAGTATTGATAATGAATGTATTCATATGATCTCTCAAATATTCATAGTCATTTCCATCAAAGAGAGGTGGTCTCGTTGGATTGAGATTGTATATGGAACCAACACTAATTCCTTCAATCTTTATGAACATTATTTCCACACAAACTTGTTAATATAAAAAATTCATACACAAGGAAGCAAGGAAAATATTGAACAAGAGTATCTCAAAGAAAAAAAAATCAATCTGATATATATGAATTCGAAAAACTAATTCCAAAAAATTAATGGAGGAAGAATTATATCCTGAATCCAATTGTGAGATTAATTCAGATTGAATCAGTCCTCTGATAAAAATTGTTGGATCGATAGATTCAATTGATATGATAATGATTGTAGTATCAACCTATGATGTCGATACTCAACTACAAGAGGGGGGGTGAATTGTATACTTTTTAAAAATTCCTTTGGATAGTTTAAAGATGGTTATGTTTTACAATGTTAAACAAGGTAAGTCACAAAACCTCTAGTTCTATACACTTACTTGATTTCGGAGATATGATTCCGTGAATGTGAATCTGAAAATATGGTTCCAGAAAATGAAACATAATGAAAGCTTACAAAGATGAAGATTCTACCTTAAAGTGTATAGAATATAACTAAAACAAAGTACAAGTATAAGAAAGTATAAGATAGTTATACTTTCTTAAACATTACAAATGAAGTGGAAAAACATGTAACAAAACAAGTAACAGTAGTAAGTCTTTTAACCCAAAGAGATGGGTATCCAACTACCATGGATAAAGGTCCCTTGATTTATACTTTCAGGAAAGTCTGTCTTACCCACACCAGGGTAAGCCCTCGATATGATGATCGGAGTCTGTCTTGCTATCCACACAAGCCCTTAACTTTATGGTAGTCGGAACCTCGTTCTTCCTTAGCAGGAAAGCCCTCAACTTCAAGGTAGTCGGAACGTTTGTCTTCCTATCCCCAGAAGCCCTCGATTGTACATAGAAATAATCGGTTTTTCACAAATCAAAACTAAACAAGAATTTCAGTATGCACAAATCAATGAAAGTATGTCTCTAGAAATCACTTCAACAATATGTAATATTTAGAGTCTTATAATAGTTGTGAGCTCTTCCAAATGAGATTTTATTTATCGGTACAGCTTCAACGGTCGGCTCCCTCCTCCAATGGTCATATTTTTTATTGAATCTCAGAGGGACTTGTACACATGTCACTCAAAAAATGGTTACTGAGTAACTAAAATCATGACATCATTTTATAAAAAAACAAGTGTAAGAAAAATATGGTTACACAAATAAAATATAATATTTGGAATATAAGAAAAAATAATGTTTGGAGTCTAACAAAAATTGAATTCGGAGTCTATAATACAAAGATATTTGGATTCTGTTTTATAGGAATTCTGAACCTCAACTCTATAGAATTCTGGAGTCTGATTTTCATGGAAATTTAGAATCTGGGTTCATAAGAATTTGGAACCAGAACTTACAGAGGTCAGAGTCAGTGTTCATGAGAATTTGAAGTCATAACTCATAAGAGTTCAGAGTCTGTATTTAGAGAACATAGAGTCAGAACATATAAGAATTCATATCTCGAAATTGTAATCAGAATTCAGAGTCAGAACTCAGAATACTTCATATCCATAATTCGTAATCAGAATTCGGAGTCAGATCTAAAGAACATTTCGTATCCAAAATTCTTAATTAGAATTCAGATCTAAAAACAGAATGCTTCATATCTAGGTATTTATACGAATATGGGGTTTTTTGTTTCAAACAAAATTTTACACTTATAAGAATTATGATATGAACAATAAAAACATGGTAAGGATTAATTTCCATGGGGAAGGAAATTTTTTCTTATAGAGGTAAAACATAGGGTAAAAACGAGTTTCCTTAAGATAAGGTGTTTGTGATTTTCAAAACAAGAGGAATCTTAAAGTAGTAAGGAAACCTTAAAGAGTCAATCAATATCCCCACGTATGATGAAATGGAAAAGTCAAAAGGAAACCCTTATTGAATCAACAATATGATACTCTAATGAGGAAATAAAAAATATAAGTTCCCTAGCTTGAATTTAATTTTTTTTAGAAATCAACTTGAGTTTATTTTATATATTATATTAATGTAATGAAAATATTATACATGGGCTGAATATAGATAAAAATAAGTAAAATTTTAATTGATCATTAGAGATTAAATCATGTGTTCTATAAATAATGTAACATTCTTCTTTCGGAGGTCATTAAATTGATTTAGAAGATGTCCTGAGTTCATTTATTTATATATATTATACATGGAAAGTAAAATTATCCTTATAATTATTTCCCTTCATTAATTATGATATAAGGACTAGTATGTAGTGTGGTATTTTTGAATTATAGATGGAAATTTTAACTTGAAAATTAATTATTGGAAATTATTGGAATATAATGGATTAAGATAGATGGTTTGACAATGTGATGTATGTTTAGTCGGTCATGGAATTAATATAATGGAAAATATATAATATCATAAGGTTTTTATCATAAAATTATTAATGAAATATGAAAATCATAGTTGATTTAAAAGACTAGTGGATATTTGGCACATTAGTGTGGGAGTTTCACTTGGATAATTATTAAAGAAAATAGAAGTAATGGGTTATGAATAGAGCGATAGTCTCATATATCTTAGCTGTTTCTATTAACTAATATCTTCAGTTTTTCATTAATTATGGATATTATGATATATATTTAGTGGATATTAGATATTTTAATATATTATAATATTATTCTCTAGGATATTTCTATTTTTTCTAAAAATTGTATCATTTATGATATAATCCATTATAACAACCAAAAACATTTTTCTTCATTCTAACTATAAAAATTTAAATTATATTAATTTTGTTGTCCATGATTTTGCATGAATTGGTATGGGGTTCATTCAAATTAATATATATTTAGTACTCTAATCATTCATCATTAATTATTTTAAATAGTGAGTTAGATTGGGGTGAGGTTATATTTCTCAAATTTTATTACATTCAAAGTATGAAATATAATCCAATGTATAGAGTTATAGGCGGAGCATGAAAAAAACATGGTCCATACCATTTTATCATAGGGCCTATGAATAATGTGTATAGATCATGTTAATATCTATTAAATGAAAGAACAACTCTTTTGGATTTACAACGTATATTTATTGTGGATTTTTTGATAATTCATTGTGATTAAATTTGTTAATAAAATTATTTTGAGAATTTTTTAGTTCACAAAAATCACATCTATGGTATATGGATATTATTCCTTTATTGTTTTATTATGATTCCTTAACATCTGATTAAATTTATTATCATCTGGTTGATTTAAAAATTATTTAATTAAAATATTTGTCTATAATTTATTTTATAAAATTATAGTCTTTTAGGATTTTTAATAAATAGGAAATTTTAAATTTTATAAAGAGAGGAATATATTTTTACTTATGGGAACTACTTAGTTTTTTTGGAAACCATGATATTAGGTTTAGATGAGAAAATTTCATTTTATTCATATATTGAATTTTTATTTAAGGAAAATTGATTTTATAGGTATGGAATAGAAATTAATATTACAAGAAAAAAAATTCAATTTCTATAATAGAATATTTGGTATGAGGAATGATTAGAAAGTATCTAAAGATAGATTCACGGTACTATTAAGTTTTTAATACCAACAAGGGTGGTATTTTATTCTAGAAACATTTTGATTCATTGAAATCCATGTAATGCAATGCAGTGATCATGGGTAGGAATTATTTTGTGTGTTGATTATTTTTTCTCAAGATTCTAATAATTAATATGGATAACAGATATCTAGGATTGATGTGTAATTTAGTTAGGTCTTTGTTTTGTACTTGAAACTATGTTACTATTTTTTGTATCATAACATGATTTTTTATTGAACTATTTATGAATAATATTTCTCTAAAGGGTTTTTATTTTTTTCTATATATGTTTTATTAAATTTTTAGGAATTTATCATACATTGAAATACATGAGAGTGATAATGGTAAATATTATTGAGTTTTACATTACTTACCAATACCCACACATCATGGTGTGCATGTAGAAATAATTTTCTATGATGTAGAAAATTGAAAATATAAATTTTTCATTATTGATTAGTCATTGGAGGTGTGTGTTTAAGGGCATGTTTCAGCATTCATTCATGTGTTGGGGGAGAAGTGTCACTCTCAAGGATATATGGTATTAAATCATCTTCTTTTTCTTACTTTGTTTCTTAGCTTATCCATTTTTTTCATTGTTATAATGACACTATATTATATTGGATTATCCATTTTGTTTTTATTATAGTTTAGATAATCAAAATGGTATCGAGGTAGTCAATGGAGTTAGGGAATTAGAAAATGGTATCATATAATAATAATAAAATTTAACCTTTCTGAGTATAATAGTAATAGTGAATATGATTTTTATTAATCAAGGGGTACCTATTAAAATACATATTAATTAATTTTTTTTGAAACATTCTTATCTAGGGGGTCTTTGTTAGAAAATACAATTGAGGATTTCTTTTTTGATGTAGTTATATGTAGCTGTTTGTGACTATGATAGGTTGAGTTGGGTTGTTTAAAAATGCATCTTGATAGAAAAGTATTGACATGACATACATGTGTATTTTTTTATTTAAAATTTATCATTTACTTTAAATATATTTTAAAATCATTTAAAATGACTTTTAAAAAAATATTAATTTTTAAAAAAATTAGTTTTCATTTTTTTCATTTCATTTCACATATACTATGAAATAAATGACGCATGGGAGTTTAATAAACCTACATTAATATAAATAAAAAAATTGTTTTAAAATTATTATGACCTATGAAGGTGAAATTTTTCAATTTTAAGGGTTTTTTATTTACTATAATTTTTTAAATACATATTTGAAGAGAAAATATGATTTAGAATTGAATTAGAAATGAGGAATGCATTCTTCAAACTTGAATTCATTAGTTAAATTATTTCAATCACATTGAGGTGGAAATTATTAGGAGGGACTAGAGATATAAACCAAGACATAAAATTCAATAATATGAATTGTACTATATTATAAAAAGACGGTAGAGTGTAAGAAGTTGAAAATTATATGGAAAGTAATATTGAAAATCTTCCAATTAATATGTAATATTGACACATCAAATGATGAAATCGCTAATTTATAATTGAGGGTGAAGCATGTAAGCAGTGGGAAATGATTAAGGAGGAAAATATTTCTGATATAGGTAATATTTTAGACATTTTCACTTATTTATTCATCGAAAATAATTTAATGATTAGGAAAATTTTTCATTTTTTTAGAATGTGTAGTGAAACATGGAAATTCAATAATACGTGGCTCATTTTGAAGAGACGACTCACTTTTCCTTGAGCCTAATTATACATGAAAACCTCCATGAAAAATGTATGATATTTTTTCCTTAAATTATTTTACATTTTATATGATATTTTTTGAAATAAAAATATATTATATGATGGTGAATAATAAAATAAAAGAAGACACATGCATAATGGAATATCATGATGTGAGTACCTTTCTTCCACAACAAGATATGTGTTGTTACTTTTCATAGAGATTGAAGAAAAAATAAATTGAATTCTAATTGGGATAAATGAAAAAAATGAGTGAGATCAAAAACAACATAATGTAAGAGACAATTTTTTGGTTATAATTATGGTAGCATGAAACATTAAAAGTAATGTTATCCCAATTATAATAGTACATGACAGAAGTACCCAAATCGTGAAAACATGAGTAACTTTTGTCATCATTTTTCTAAAAAATAAATGTATTGAGATTATTAATAGATTTAGTGATAAATAAGTAATATATGGAGATATAAATAATATAGATATGATTCATAGGTAATGGAAGGGGGTAACCCTTGAGATGGAATATTTAAAAAAACTAGTGCTAGTTTTAAATTATAGAGCATGTCTTAAAAGAATCAAAAGAATGACCTATGATTGTATAATGAAATTTTTTTAGTTCCTTTACTATGTAATATTTTATGTTTTATATATGATTATATCTTTCATTAATATCTACAAAAATATTATCTCCTTTTAATTTTCACACATAATTAGTGACCCATTATATAAAGATTGAAATACCTCATGGATAGTTAATAGAAAATAGATTCAAAGGACATTATTGAAAAATTATGATAAGTGATTTAGAAATTGTTTGGAATTATTATCCCCATATATGAACATATATGACCACATATTCAAAATGGGTTATATTGTGATGTTCAATGATCATATTAATTAATGTGTTAGTTTAATTTCTTCTATTTCTCCTGATTGAAGTGTTTAATCATTCTTGGGATTTTAATATTATTATAATTTGATGATGAATTTTTTTAAAACATGGACTTTTATCATGCCAGTTAGTGGGTTTTATTCATTTAAATCAAGTTAGTAGCCTTATCTAGTAGTGGTATTAGAATATTTCAGGGATATGTCTCGAGACTACTTATATGGACTCACACTGGATATAGATATACAATTTTATATTAAATTGTTATTGGGAATAATTTTGATAAATCTTCCATCATTTTATAATACTCCATTTATTTTTTTTATAAATAAAGATTTATTTAGATTATTGAGATGGAAATGGGTTTATTCTACCATATTTTCACCATACACAACACCAACTGACTGACTGAAAATTAATTTTTTATTAAGATAGGCCCCCATTTCGGGGGGGCCGGGGAACCCAAACGACATCAAATACATAAAACATTCAAGTCCCACATTCTAATGTCTAAAGATAAAAAACAATATTATTCAAATCTCCAAAGATGCTCCCCTCCCAGTAATAAAACATTTTGATGAGCTTCCACCTTAACATCATTATTCGGCATATAGTCTCCTTCTCAAATGTACGAGCATGGTATTGATGGAAAACACCCTACCATATAAATAAACCAATTCTGGATATCCAGGATCTGCGAAATCTCCCTACTTTGTACCTCTTATGGAGTCGTTCTAGAGGAGAACCCGATGCATTGACACAGAGACTGTGAACTGAAGTTCCACAAAACAGACAGGCCAACCATTCCACAGATTCACAAATTCAACAAAAAGAAAACCATACCATGATTTCACAAAAACCATCCAACATGTTTCAAAGCCTCTACAGTAAAAACCTCAAAACAATAAATATGTTCCACCACCATGAAGCCCACACAAGGCATCACACGTCACCCCACGCCATAGATCAGAACAACACCAAACAAATAACAAAATCAATGCCAAAACACTCTAATCACTAAAGTCGGAATCACATTAGAGGACTCATGAAGATATCTCTCTGCAAGTTTCCATCCCGTCACCGCATTCAAATCCGCACGCACACAGATACCACAACAAACCTCCCACTGCACCCAAATTAGATTCTGAACAAAGGCACCTCCCCACTATCCATAGAGAACAGGGTACGACCTGGACACTATGCCACAGCCAAAGGACACCCTAGACAGATCGACATCTAGGTAGAGAAATAGGATGGAAATTTGAATCTCCAATGAATAATCCCACAAGGTGCCTCCATGAACATTGATTTGAATTCATGGTTGATAACAAATGGTGTACCAAATAATGAGGACAAACCATGGTCAGAATGATATTGGTGGTTGTATAAAATACATGAATGGACAAACCATGGTCATTTTTATCATCATGGATATGACATGGTTTTGAATATTTATAGATTTTAAAACATAAAAAATTCCAAATAATATATGATAATTATGATTCTTATTCTAATTACATGTTATAGTCTTGTAGATATATAAATAAGATGAGTTACTTTAATGTCATTTTATAGTGATAGGTTTTATATTTTATAAATTATAATAGATTTATAAATTAATATCTTTTTTAAATATGAAATCATTAATATATATTTTTTGGATATATCTTTAATATAAAATTTTATTATTAATGTTAGTTAATGATGTACTTGGATACCAAATATTAATTAAAATTATCTTTAATATCTCGTATCATCCAAAACACATAACTAACACAACCCATGCCAAAAATTAGCTTTGAAATATTAAAATTACAAGAATGATATAGTCATTTTTAGATTAATAAGTAACAATCAATTAAATTAATTTCATATTTTTTTTATTTAATATTTAAAAAAAATATTCCTATCAAAGAACCATATATGAGATTAGGTTATTGTAAAGACTCATAAAATCCATTGTAATTTTTTTTTAATTTATAAGTAATTGTTCTGAGTCCGAAATTTCTGACGGCTCGTGTTTCCGAGGCCCAGAGTGCTCAGAATGTTTTTCCGAATTTTCTAAGTGCATTAAGTGTGTTTTTAGCAGGTTTTTGTAACATTTGAACCAGTACATGGAATTGAAATCTGAGGGCACCATTGAACTCGCAACATCAGTAATTTCTTAGTGAGACCTTCACCGTAGCAACGTTCTAACGAAAATGGAATTTGAATTTCCAACTTTTCATGGGAGAAAAGAGAGGAAATAAATTTAACAAGTTTTAATTTATTTTCAAACCTCTGGTGGGGACCACCCACTTTTGAAACACCTCAATTAATGAGGTGTAACTCTTGGAACTCAGAATTAATGAGATAACATTAATTGGTTGATCAACTCATCTTAAAGTGGGCTCTTCCTCTTGCATGGGATTGGGTTTTTCTCTCTAAGATTTTAGAATTGGTGGAAGACGAATCACCAATGAGGATCCCTTCATCCACAATGTTCTATCATCCAACGAAGAACCCTCGATTGAGGAACGAACCCGTCATCTACAAATAATGCTGAAGACGTCGTCTTCGACAACGTCTTCTATGAACCCTCCTCTCAGTGTCAATGAACGAAAAACGAGGTAGGGGTCATTTTTATTGATTTCAATATTCATTATTCATCATTCTTGAGATTCGTTAATGGCTTATTGCAGCCACCCTAACACGGAGATCATGGGTAGATCAAACTCAGCCCGAACCCCCTCCAATATTCTTCGTTTTGTTGATGACGACGGTGGAGCAATGGTGGCCGGTGATGGGCTGGAAGCGAAGGAACCGGCGGCGTAATGGCCGCCAGGTCGCCGGAGGAGTGCGACATCATCACGCCATGCGGAGGACCGGGCCGCGGCCAGCGCAGGCCGCGGCAAAGCAAGGCGGTTGGGTGGCCACTGGAGGGGCGCGGTGTCGTCGCGTCGTGCAAATCCGCTGCCAGGCGGGCCACAGTGGAAGGAGGAGGTCGGCCGTCTGAGCTGGCCGCTGCTAGTTCCACCACAGTCGGGACCCTTCGGGTTCCGCGGTTACCAGGCTAGTGCCAAACGTCGACTGTTATAGGGAGACAGGGGTCACTGACCCCCCGCCCCTCGCTTGGTCAGGTCAGGCCCTGCGAGGCCCGGCCATCCGCTGGCTTCGACTAGCGGACCACCTCCCAGCCACATGGGTCGTGCCACCTGCAGGTCCAGCCACCTTTCATGGGCCGAGATGGTTCCAGCGGGCCGGGCCAGTTCTGGTTATCCGATTCAGTTTTGGTGGGCCGGGTCGGACCCGCGAACCAAGTCAGACCTCGGTCCGGATCCGAACCCGGTTCTGACCTATTTCGCTTTTTTGCCCATATCTTGGGCTACGGGTGTCCGATTGACGAACCATTTGTGTCGACGGAAAGCTTGGAACGATACAGTTCTTTTAGAATACCCCACTCGAGGTTTGGAGATAGTTGGGGTAAGGCCGAGTTGGGTTTAACCTAAATCCAACCATTCCCTCAGAGTGGAAATTCCAATAACTCACAGACCGGGCGTTCGATTGATGTATCCTCTATTGCGTTGGGTTCCTTATGATGATACAGAACTATGGGATACATCAAATTAAGTCTTCGTGGTATTTGATGTATGTAAACATGGATCTAGGAGCAGACCCTCCTGGAATCAAGCGTGTTGTGTGCGGGAACCCTATGGCTGGCTGCGATAGAGATGATACAGTCCTACATGGACCTACTACTATACCAGGATCCTCCGTGGGATTGACAGCGATGATACTGTACCAGGATCCTCTGTGGGTTCAATAGCGATGATATTGGACCGGGATCCTTAGTGGGCACCACAGTGATGACTTCTCTACTGGGATCCACCATGGGTTCGACAGCGCTGATACTGTCCCTGGATCCTACATGGGTTCGACAGAGGAGATGATTCAGTGGATAAATCTAATCATTTCTACCCCTCTACATGAGTTAAATACCTATGTGAGTTGTGTCTTGACTATGTGATGTTATCATCAAGATGAATTACTTCTTCATATGTTGGACGGGATGTGCTTGGGCTCAAGAGATGGAGTTGTTTATGATTGGTAACTTAGGTATATGTATGGGAATATACCTAAGTATTGATGGTTGACACTCTGTGATTTTATTTTTCAATTTTGGTTTATCCTTGGTGGCATTTGGGAGACCTTTGGGGTCTCAGGGTCTCTAATAAGTATCTTTATACTCACCCGAACATGGGCTTCGCCCAGACATTGTTGTGTTCAGTGCAGACGACTGTCAACAGTGAACGAGGCTGAGGAAGATGAGCATGAGGCTTCTCGGAGCTGAACTAGATGGGACGTACCTCAGGGAAAAGTTGTTCGAGATCTGTACCTACCCTCTAGGTAGGATTCCCCTGTGGATGATCTAGGAGTTTTTTTCCCTTTCACTTCTGGAAATTAATGCTAAAGCCACGGTTTTAAACTGTGGCTATAGGTCTTCAAACTGTGGCTATAGGTAATAGCTAGAGTTTGAGGAACTGTGGCTAGGTTTGGCGTGGATATAGGCCTAGAATTATATCCATGGTTTGGAACCGTGGCTATATGTCTAGATCCACTGTTCAAACTATGGATATAGGTATACATCCAGTGTTCAAACCGTGGTAATATCTCTATAGCCATGGTTTAGAGTCGTGGCTATACTATAGGAGGGACACAATTTATTGCCACCGTTTTTAACCTTGGAATTAGACCTATAGCCACTGTTTTTAAACATGGAAATAAACCTATAGCCACAGTTAGAAACCATGGCTATAGGGTCTGAATAACCATAAAAAAATAGCCCCCACCCCCCTGCACAGCCAGCCCTGCAGACCCCACCCTTTTAGACACTGGACTCCCCCACCCTACCTAAACCCCCCTCCCCTGGACAACCCCCTCCCCCTGGACGCCCCTTGCAAATCCCTCCTTCTGGACAGACCCTGGACCCCCCCCCCCCCCCCCTCAGACCGACCATAGACACCCCCCCCAGAACCTGCACACCCCCCAGATAGACCCTGGACACCCCCTGGACAGACCCTGGACACCCCCAGACCCTGGACACCCCCGGACAGACCCTGGACACCCCCCAAACAGACCCAAGACACCCCCCGGACAGCCCCAGGACACCCCCCGAACAGACCCTAGACTCCCCCCAGACAGACCCTGGACACCCTGCGGACATACCCTGGACACCCCCCCCCCCCAGACAGACCCTGGATACCCCCGGACAGACCCTGGACACCCCCCGGATAGACCTTGGACACCCCCCGGACAGACCCTGGACACCCCCCCCCCCCAGAAAGCCCCTGGACATCCCCCTTACCCTGGATGCCCCCCCCCCCCCATACCCTGGACATATCCCCCTAGACAGCCCAAACCTCCACTCCCCTGGATAGCCCCCCCCCCCCCCACCCGCCTGGATAGAACCTGGAACCCCCCCCCCCCCCCCATACCCTAGACACTCCCCAAAACCGGGACAGATCCCCTATGACACCCAAGACCTCAACTCCCCTAGACAGTTACCCACACCCTCCTAGACGGACCCTGGAACCCCCCCCCCCCCAGAACTTGGACCCCCTAGTTCCCCCCCCCCCCACCCTGCATGTTTCCCTTCCCCCTGCCCCTGCCAGCCCCCACTTGCACCCACTACCATCCCCCACTTTCACCCCCTTCCATCCCCCCCCCCCCCGCCCCCTCTCAGTCCCTTCCAAATTAAATTATACATGAAAGCTACATATATTATAAGAATTAAAAAAATCTCAATATTATAAAAACACAATACTGCACCTACATGAGTCTCCCTATAAGACAAACCATCAAAGATGTCTAGAACCAACTAAAAATTACCTACAACACAATGTATAACATAGTAGTGATCATCCCCAAAAATATGCTAAACAAAACATCTTAGAATATTCACAATGAATATAACTCAATAAACAAGAATAGTGTAGCCCCCTGGACAGCAGCCCCCCCCCCACTGTTGGACCCCCCGGGAAAGCATCCCCCCCCCCCACATGACTTGACCCCCCTGGACAGTAGCCCCCCCCCCCCCGTACAGAAGCCCCCCTGATGAACCCCCCTAGACAGAACCCCCCTGCTGGACCCCCCTGAACAGCTGCCCCTGGACCCCCTAGACAGCAGCCCCCCCCCCCCCCCCACCCACCCTGCTAGGCCCCCTGGACAGGAGCCCCCCTGGTGAACCCCCTGGACAGAACCCCCCTGCTGGACCCCCCTGAACAGCTGCCCCCACCCCCTAGTGGACCCCCTTGAATAGCTTCCCCCCGGACTCCCTGTACGGCAGACCCCACCCACACATATCCCTCCCCCCCCCCCCTTCACCCCCCTGGACAGCATCCACCCCCTGTTGTGTGGGTAGTTATATGGAGGTTTATAGGTGTCTGATGTGGTTCTTCCTGGTTTCAGGTTGGGTGGGGAGGGGTTACACATGTGGAGGGGCGTATGTTCGTAGGGAGTGGTATGCAGGTTACATTGGATGCTTTTTAAGGTTGAGGCTAAGAGATGCTGAGTTTATCCAATAGATACATAAAGAGATTGTCATAGTGGGGTTATAGGTTTCTTGTGAAGGATTTAGGAGGTGGGGTTTTGAGTTTCGTGTTGCTGTTTAGAATTATATGACCTTTGAAGATAGGTTTTAGCTGGGGGGTTTTTTTGTCTGTATTTTTCTACATGTTGTAGTATAGTATACACTTACATGATGCATGGTTCTAGATGGTTTCTAATTTTTACTATGGTTGGTAACATGTTTTGGGTGTATAGGGGTTGCCTTTCTGGTGTTTATTTTTTGTTTTGTATTATTATTGTAGGCTTCTGTTTCTCTCGATTGTCTAGTGTGGTGGATATATTTTGGGGTGGGTCTTCAGGTGGTGGTTTGGAGTAAGTTCAGTTGTCTTTTTCTCGGTTTCCCCATCATGTTTCTATTTTCCATGTTTGTGGAAATTCATATCAGATATGAATTTGATGCCACTATTTTCCTTCAATTTTCATTCTGTAGAAGTGTAGTGTTAATAGGTAATAAGTATTTCTCTCAATGAAAGCACCAAGTTGATAGGAGTTTGCAATAGGTAGAGATAAGTAAGACTTGATTTTTTCTCTCTTCTAATTAGTTAAAACTAGTGTAGAAGGAAAACTAATTATATAGACTTACCTCTAGGGAGAATATGGCTCTGCAATCCCTAGAACTAGCCAGGCTCTAACAAATAATTTAATACCCATCCCCAATGGTCCCGAACTCTAATTTATTTAACAAACCATTTACTATTTAAGTATAATTACAACACTTGCCCTTAATAGTCACATTCCAATACCAGCATTGTGTTTGAATCTCTGAGAAGGTTGCCTCCTTTTCGGGAAACTAACTACACCATTATGCTAAAAATAGGGGCCGAACTAGTGAATATTAAACCGTACAAACATTCTTACCACATGAAAATTGAAATAGATATTCAATTATAGGAGCTGTTGTATTTAAGATTTATCATACATAGTCACATACCTTATTTTATTCTGTTAATATTGGTTAAAATGAAATATTGGGAGTGGTGAATGTGTATTGACTATCATGCTTTAATCTAACTAATAGTTCCCGATAAGCATATTATTCTGATAAATGTGTAATTAATGGATGGGTTTTATGAAGTGACATATGTTACCAAGTTGGATTCAAAGTCAGGTTTCCACCAAGTATGAATGAGGGATGGGGACATTGGAAAAACAGTGTTCAAGAGTTACAAGGGGCACAATAATTATATAGTTATGACATTTGGTTTGATTAATTCACCAACAACCATCTAAGAAAAAATGACCAATATATTTCAGGTAATGTGGTGGGATTTTTAGTTATTTATGATATATTACTCTATAATAGTGTATGGGAGGAGCACCAAAAAAATTTGTAATAGATTTTATAACTAATGAGAAATAATGACTTATATTCTAAAAAGTGTAATTTTGGAAAATTAAAAGTGTAGTATTTTTGGAATAATTTTTCAGAAGAAGGTGTTTCCATGGATCTTATGAAACCAGAGGTAGTGGTGGAGTGGAAATCACCTATATATTTTAAATAGATAAGAGGGTTCCTCAGACTTACTGGGTTCTAATAAAAGTTTATAAGATATTATGGGAATATTTTAAGACATCGTATTGTATTAAACTAAAAAAGTAGAATTTATTCTGGTTGTTGATGGTATAGAGATTTTTATGGTGGATGTTCTAAAATTCCCTTGAGTTGATGGATGATGGAGGTTGGGAGGAATTTTTCTGGTAGATGGGAAGTTCTTTTTCTAGGGTTGGTGCATGTTGACTACTTGGTGGGTCTAGAGGTGTTGGCTTCAGGGTGGGTATTAGCTCACATTTGGATCAGGGACTTCTTGGGGATTCTTTAGGTTGTATGATGGGTTAGGCGTGGGTGATGCGGGGAACATCAGATGGATGGTACTGGTTGAATGCTTGTTTTTTAGACATTCTTATGGTGGGGTGGTCCAGTTTGATGGAAGGTGTTCAGATGGTGATGGATGGGGCCAGATGGTGTTTTGGGGTTGATTTGGTTTCTAGCTAATATTTTGGGTGTTGTGTCTACTATAGGAGCTTATTGTGGTTGGATCTGGTCTGTTTAAGGGTTCTTGTGCAAGTAGGTGTTGGTGTAGTGGACATTAGTTGGCATCGTTGTCTAGAGGTCTTTCACTCTAGGGTTTGTTTGGATAAGGATACAGGTCTGGTTGGTTGATGTTGGTTGCAGGGCTGGGGGTTCAGTGGTTCTATTTCTTTGGATAAAGCTATACTTTTCGATGGGTGATGGATTTTGGCAACTTGTGTGTGGGTGGGTGGGTGTGTGTGTGTGGGGGGGTGGGTGGGTGTGTGTGGGTGGGTGGGTGGTTGTGAGTGATTTCATGAATGTGTGTGCATTGTTGGTCTCTATCATTTGTGACTACTTTTTTTTGGTTTTTATATTTCTCATTTAGTCACCTTGTTTCCTTGGTTATACTTCCCCTAGGAGTGCCTATTGGTTTTGTGCTTGGGAGCTTCTGCGATTCCTTCTGCTGGTTTGTAAGTGGTGCCTATGCTGGGATCTTATGCTATTTGGTGGGTTTATATTGTGCTATTGATATGATACAATATATATAAGGGGTATTCGTTAGATAAAATGTGGAAAAACAAGTGATGGAAGTTGTAAAAATGGAATTTAAAAGAAGTGAAAAGGAAATAAAAGGGGAAGGGGAATAATCAATTTGGAACCCAATGATACTTTCTCCTTAAAACCCTAATTATAAAGAAAAAAAATTCTTAATCACTCCTTTGATAATCCTTACATGAATTCACCTAAGAACACAAGAAACACAAACATAATAATTATAGAAAATCTCAAAATTTGTAATTAACCTTCAATGGGAAAAAAGAGGTGGCTATTTATAACCAATGTGAGGGATACATGTCAAAATACCTAGCCAAAAAAACATCTAAACCCTAACCCACGATTTTGAATTTCTTTACACATGTCCATGGATTTAGGGTGAAATATATCCACCAAGAATAATTTTTGACATCACCATAAAAACATTAGAGATTTCCACCATGAAATTGGAGGTCGGGGGATGGTGAGGGTTGAAACTGGTGGTTGGGGATGTTTTGCAGGTGGAAGAGGGCTAGCATGAGTGTTTTGTAAGACGCTGTGGGGTGGTGGTTAGTGTGGTGACTAGTGCGGGAAAGATTGTAGGTGATTTAGAGCTAGTGCGGGCTCAAATGCAGGTGGAAGGGGGTTGGAATACTAGTGGAAGGGTGCTGGTTTCAGGTGTTGGGGGGATGGTGCGGGTTGATTCGAAGGTGGCAGGGGGGCTGTTGCGGGCTGGAATGCTGGTGGCAGCGGGCTGAAATGAAGGTGGAAGGGGGCTGGTGGGGAAAGGATGTGGCTATAGAAAGGCCAAATCACGGAATTACCGTGGCGTGACCGCGGCGTGACCGTGGTGTGACCACGGCGTGTTGGCCCGGTCCAGCGACATCCGCAGGGCAGCATTTTCCAGGAAAAAGCGAAGGGAGTAGGAGGAGGTGGGGAAACATTCCGGTCGTCTCCCCGCTAACAGAAATTGTGATTATTCAGTCTCTACATGGATCACAATACTCATTGAATACTATCTCTCTGAACCGTAATGGGGTGTCATCCTGGAGCAGGGCCAAATCACATCATTACCAAGGCGTGACCGCAGAGTTACCATGGTGTGACCATGGAATGACCACGGCGTGTTGGCCCGGTCCAATGACATCCGCGGGGTAGCATCTTTCATCCATGAGCGAAGGGGGTAGGATGAGACAGAGCAACATTTTGGTCATCACCCCGTCGGCAGAAATTGTGATTAGTCAATCTCAACGTTGATCAAAAGAATCATAGAATACTATCACTACAAATCGCCATGGGGTGTTGTCTTGGAGAAGGGCCAAATCACAGAATTATGGTGGCGTGACCATGGCGTGACCGCGGAGTGTTGGCCTGGTCTAGCGATATCCACGAGGCAGCATCTTCCGGCCAGGAGTGAAGGGAGTAGGAGGAGGCGGTGAAACATTCTGGTTGTCACCCCGCCGGCAGAAATTGTGATCAGTCAGTCTCAACATTGATCACAAGACTCATGGAATACTATCACTAAAAACCACCGTGGGGTGTCGTCTTAAAGTAGGGCCAAATAACGGCATTACCATGGTGTTACCGCGACATGACCTTGGTGTGACCTCGGCATTACCACGACATGTTGGCCCGGTCCAGTGACATCCACAGGGAAGCATCTCCTGGCCAGGAGCGAAGGGAGCGGAAGGAGGCGGGGCATCATTCAGATCGTCGCCCCACCAAAAGAAATTGTGATTAGTCGGTCTCAACATTGATCACAAGACTCAAGGAATACTATCATTGTGAACCGCCATGGGGTGTCGTCCTAGAGGAGGGCCAAATCACGACGTGACAGTGGCGTGTTGGCCTAGTCCAGCGACATTTGTGGGGAAGAATCTTCCGTCCAAGATTGATGGTAGCAGGGGGAGGTGGGGCAACATTCTGGTCATCACCCCGCCCACAGAATTTATGATTAGTCAGTCTCAACATTCATAACAAGACTAATGGAATACTATCACTGTGAACCGCCGTGGGGCGTCATCCTTGAGCAGGTCCAAATCACGAAATTACTGTGGTGTGACCACAGTGTGACCGCGGTGTGATCTTAGCGTGTTGTCCCGATCTAGCGACATCTGCATGGAAGCATCTTCCATCCAGGAGCGAAGGGAGCCAGAGGAGGCAGGGCAACATTCTGGTCGTCGCCCTACCAGCAAAAATTCTGATTAGTCAGTCTCAACATTGATCACAAGACTCATAGAATACTATCACTGTGAACTGTCGTGGGGTGTCATCCTGGAGCAGGGCCAAATCACGGTGTGACTGCGTCTTGACCGCAGCGTGATCGTGACATGTTGTCCCTGTCCAGCGACACTTGTGGGGCAGCATCTTCTGGCCAGGAGCAAAGGGAGTAGGAGGAGGTGAGAAAACATTCCAGTCATCGCCCCGCCGATAGAAATTGTGATTAGTCAGTATCAACATTGATCACAAGACCCATTTAATATTATCACTGCAAACTGACATGGGGTGTCTCACTAGAGCAGGGCCAAATCCTGGCATGACCGCGGTGTGACCGCAGCATGTTGGTCCAGTCCAACGACATCTGTGGGGCAGCATCTTCCGGCCACGATTGAATGGAGTGGGAGGAGGCGGGGAATCATTCCGACCATCGCCTCACCAGTATATGATATAACAGATCAACTATTTAATATGCTATATCAAGGGATCTCCATAGAAGGTTGTAGTGAGCTGCACAATGATGCAATGTCTAAAGGGAAACAAAAACGACATAAAAGAATCATACACCGTACACAAACTATTTACAAATTCATTCACCTTTCCTAAACATGGAATTTTTATTTATAATCATCAAAGCGTGAAAAGGAAAGTGTCATCGTCAAGGCCTATGCCTACTCGGGCAATGTCATTTGAGTTAAACAATTATGATAAGCTAGTTTATATTATTCAAAGAAATCAAAAACTAACTAGCCACAAAACAAACAACAACAAGAAGAATATGAAAGACTCAAACCAAATATAAACATGATATAGATAATTATCACTACTATTTGGTTTAGAAGACAGTGCACCTCTGTTGGAGGGGTTTTATTATGAAATCATGGCATTGCTTTATCACAAAATTCATTTAATTATATTTAACATTTATTCTAAAATCATTCATCACAAATCAAATTCAATAATTTAATCAACTAGATCAACATAACTATAAATGTGAGTTTTCACAGACAGCACACCTCCGTTGGAGGGGTTTTATTATAAAAACAAGACTTTATTTATCAAATGAAACAACTATATTAAAGAACACTTATTAAAGATATGAAATTCAATATAATTAAGCAAAATTTAGAAAGAAGATAAATTCAATTTAAAGCATTCTTGAATTAAAGAGTCTAGAAGAGGGATCCTACCTCAAGGTGGAACCAAACTGTCCACTTCGACTCTTGGAGCATTCTAACTAAAATTTGTTGCTCCCCCACTGGGTTTACACACATTCACACGTTAAATGTATTTTACAGAAACCGTAAAATTTAATGGTCAATTTATCACATACAATTTAAAGAGGAATTTGGAAAACATAAAAAACATTGAAAACAGAGTAGAAAAACTGACTTGGATGTTTTTTTATGCTTCCAACAATAGTATGATTCAATCTTCAAGAGGTTACTGAGTTGCTATCCAGATTTTTTCCTGCACTAAAAACACACGAAAAATGTTATTAAATAGTAAAATAACTAAAGGAAATAAAATAAAAGAAAAGGGAAAATAATTTTTAGGTTTCAATCCCCAAACATGGGCTGTTGTTAACCTGTCCACAATTGGACAGTTCCAGCAGGTCAACTCCAATCCATTTGTGGGTGTGGTCCTCAGAGTAGGAACCTCCTCATATTGTTTCTATTGAGTGTTTATTGTAGTTCCCCTTGATCTTTAACTTCAGTGAAGTCAATAAGATTTCCATTAACACTTCTCAGTAGCTCTTCATAGTATGCACCCCCTTAGCATCAACCAGACTACTTATGTGATAGTTCTTATACAATAATAAACCTGAACACAAATGTTTAATGAGATATAATTCAGAAGAAGAGTCATATATATAAGAGTTCATAAAGAACAAATTTTAAAGCCATGAATTATTTGTCTAATACCATCCAAATAATCCAAATGAATGAACTGTTTAATCACGAACCACAAAAAAAATAGTAAAAATGAAATATGGAATATCAATGTTTTTAATCCAGATAATAGTATTTACATATTTATCAAGAATTTCAATATGGACAGCCACATGAATGAATAATGGGAAAATACACCTCTCAACATTACAATTGTAGTATGGTAAAAAGAAATAAATGAACATGCCAAAATGTTACCTTCGAGCAATAGTGCGCATTAAGAGTACATTACCTTAGGAGTGCATTGTCAAATGGATTAGTCTTATGGATGGTAAAATTGACATCGTTGACCTATCCCATGCCCCTGTTCCCTGCCCCCTGTCCCCTCCCCCTGCCCCCTGCCCCTACCCCCCTGACCCTGCCCCCCTCCACCCTGCCCCCTGCACCCCTACACCATGCACCCGACCACCTAACCCCTGCCCCTACCCACTCCACCCAGCCCCCCTAGCCTACACAGCCCGCCATGTACCCCCTGCCACATGCCCCCCTCCACCCTCCGCCATGCACCCTGCCCCTGCCCCCTACCCCCTTCCCCCCTCCACCCAGCCCCCCTCCACCCCTCCACCTTGCACCCTGCCCCCTGCCCCCTCTACCCAACCCCTAGCCTAAACAGCCCCCGCTACACCCCCTACCCCTACCCCCCTCCACCCTCCCCCCACCCCCTAACCCCTGCCCCCTACCCCCTCCTCCCTTCCCCCTGCCCCTTGCACCCCTCTACCCTTCCCCATACCCCCCTCCACCTAGCCCCTAGCTTGCAAACCCCCCCCCCTTCACCCTCATTCCCCCCTCCATCCATTCCCAGTTGCCAAATAATGTTTTTGTATTATGTACAAGTGTTTTTCAAACCTAATTTTCTTATGATACTAAACATTAAGATCCTTGAATTTATTATTATGTTATTTATCATAAAAATTTTGTAATAGATATGTAAAAATAGGTTGGTTTTCTATAAAATGGCATCCCAATGTACCATTACATGGTTTTAAATGAATATGATAACAAATACCACTATAAGAACAATATATTATTGATTACATATCATTATATACATTAAAATTCCAACACCTGAGGAATATGGAACTTTCTCCGTGTATTGGCACTCTTCTTCCATTATGAGTTCGTATGCCTTGGTCAAGTTGAAGTGGCATGAAAGATGGGTAGTCACTGTTTTTCATCTATTCATGCCCAACCTTTTGATGATCTTATTGATATGATCCTTCTGGGTTATTACAAAATCTACATTCTTATTATCTATTTCTATACTTATCCACAATATCTTCCTGAATTTCTTGGAATTTTTCATGTCAAAACCTCAAAAAAATTATCCATAGATTTCTAAATCATTCAATCATCTAGTCCTAGTAGAAACATGTAATTTAAATACAATATGAAATTTATGAAGGTACCATTATCCTATTTATTTCAGTAAAAGTATTTGTATCTATTTCAACTATCAAAGACTTCATCAGTGATAAATGATTCAAATTTATGATTCCACTATCACGGTACATGATTTATTCTATACAAGATTTTGTACAATATACAAACCAAGTCATGGATCCCAATTTCTGGTACTCATATTGGTTGTTTCATGTTGATTTATTCCTTTAAATCACCATGAAGAAAATTTGTCTTGATGTCCGCCAAATCTACAGGAATATTTTTAAGTTCCACCATACTTCGAATTGTTTAGATGATATAATGCTTATATTTAGTGAGAATATTTCCAAAAAATAAAATTTTCATTCTTCTAATAACACATTATTACCATCCATAGTTTTTATCATTTATAAACATCATTCTATTAATTAATTTAATAAACCCACGTATTTTCAAGTTCATTTTTACCCACTTAAAGTTCAACCATATCTGATTTTTTTTAACTTCAAAGAATCCATCTCTTTATTCATGGAATTTTCCACTAATTTGAATAAAATCATATTTTAATTTGGATTTTCATGTTTCTATTCATTCAATAAAAGTATATAATTCATTTAAACCCCATACCTTTGAACCAGTCTCCTAATTTTGGTTGATCTCATGCACTGAATCAAATTTTCTAAACTACTTGACTTAGTTCTTCCTACATGTACATAAATTTATATTATTTGAATGTTGAACATGTAATTTCACTGCTCCTATCCATGATTTAGCTTCACATAAACTCTTTTGGTGAACAAATGATGGTTTTAATTTTTATAATTCAAGTTCCTTCACCACTGGAATCTGAGTTATTTGGAATTTATTAACTTCTAGTAACCTTACTATGATCAACATGGGATATATCTATGAGTTGTTCATTAATATAATTCCCAATCAAGTTCTAATCATTCAACAAAACTATTTCATTCAAGAAAATATCTATCCTTTTGAGAATTATTTTACACACCATCCCACAAATGATATCCAAAATTAATATAATCATATCCAAGGAAGAAACGCATTTTGTATTTTGATTCAAGTTTTTCTCGTTCATAAGAATTTACATTTATATATGGTAATGTAAATTTAAATTTTAGATATACAACTTCAGGTCTCTTTACAAACCATGGATCCATCGGATTTTATTTACCTTTTTACAATGGTAGACTTTTATTGGTGATATATACTATTGTGTTAAGATCCCCTTCCAAAAATCACCTAGGGAATTACTAAGTAAAACCTCATACTCAAAACATTCTCTTTCAGAGACCTATTCATTATTCTAGGGAATTCATTCTATTGTAATATTCTGATCACCATTATCTCATGTCTTATTCCTTTATTTTGATAGATTTTATAGAAATTTAGTCCTTCGTACCCACCTCTATTTTCTATTAGGAAACAATTCAACTTTTGATTGCACTCCCATTATGGAAAAGCATTTCATGAAGTAAACAGAAATACATCAAATTTTTTATTCTAAAAAAACCCTTAACTTTCTAGTAGCATCATCAATGAAATTAATTAATTAAATTCAAACACCATAGTATTTTATAGGGGTAGGTCCCCAAAATTATTCATAGGCAAACACCCACTTTTTGTTCCTATGATTCTGAAAATCTAAGTTGGAAAAAACTTTTCTCTTCTTTCCTAACATGGAACATTCACACATTCCAATTTATTTATGATCACGATTTTTTATTAAGTTATTTTATATAACCTTTAAATTATTTTCACTAAGGTGATTAAACAAACTGTAAAAAAAAATTAGATTATCAAAGTAAAACTTATAAAAATTTCCCCTCCTGTTAAATTTCTAGTGAAGTAGAGACTTCCATCATTAACTCCTTGTGCAACTTTCATTGATCCATCAGTAAATTTATTTACCCTATTTTCAAAACTGGTCATAATGGCTACATAATTATGTTTCCAATTTAAAATTAGATTTATTCAAAAATCATGTATTTTTAAAACTTCCATTAACTTCAATAATCATCCATTATTTGATTATATGCTCAGATATCCTTTTCTAATAACTTCTAGGGATTCACCATTCACCAGATGATCTCTTCAAAAAATCATTGATACATAATTAACCATTTCTATTTGATCACCAATGGATTAATCATAATATCTAGAGTCACTAGAATCATTCACCCAAGATTTTACTAGAGTATTCGCACTCAGTAAATAGAACCTGGTAACTTCCGTTATTTAAAATGAATCTAAACTATTTGACATTGACTCATTTGTGGTGATATCCTTATGATTATTACATTAAATCTTGATATTTTCATTCCATCCATATTTACAAAATATGGTACAGTGACTAGCCAACAAAATTCGACTCCACACATTAGGTTTTTATTTCATTGGTTTCTTCTAATAGACTTTCATCTGATAGGATTACCTTCCCCTTCCATTATTATTAAGGGAAATATCAATTGGATATTGAAATTCCCTTTTCTTAATTTATTCAATGAGTTTCAAATTCATAATATCATTGAACAACAAATCTATTTTTCCACAAGAATTACTAATATTCATAAGTATAGGATCGAAGATCTCTGGAATTGAAGATATAAAAAACACATATACATCATCAAAAAAAGTAACCTTCGCTGATTAAATCTACCCACAGAACATATTATATTAATTCACATGATCTATCACTGGTGTTACTTATGAAAACATTAATTTTAACAACCATTTGAACATGAAAACATTTTTTAGGGAAATCATATTTTTATATATATCCTTCAATGTGTCCATATCATCTGAAAATTCATCAACCAACTCTAAGTTCACTTTTCCAACCCTATATTTAATTTGATGTTAGTTATGCTAGCTCTAACAACTCATCAACCAACTCTGAGTTCACATTTCCAACATTATCTTTAGCAACTGGGAATGGATCTCCCTTCAATCCTAATTCTTTACAGATTCTATTTCAGAACATGTCAGTGACAGAAATTTCAGGTTCAAAAAACTGTGCATGTATCACCGAGGGTGGAAATGATGACTTCTTCTGATGAATTACTAATCCTATATAGAATGTAGTAGTGTTTATGTCCCTACTAATTAAATTTGTTAATCTAGTTAACATTGCCTTCTGGGCATGTGCAGAAGGCTAGAAAAAGATAGATTTGCACTATGTACAAGTCTGATGGAAAATACCAGCTGTCAAATTATTCATTTTTCCTTGTTTATTTGAAAGAAAGGAGTAGGAGGGTGACTGTAAATCACCATGCATGATAATTTTGAGTTCAAATTAGACTATTAGACCAGTAAACTATCTTTGAATGAAAGGGAGAATAGTGTATTAAAAAGTAACACTTATGATACATAATTAGTGTGCATTTTTGATAATGGAAAACTTACCAATTGGCAAGATGAAGATAGTGGATCTTGAGCACCAGCAACATGGAAATGGCTAAGGTAAAAATAAAAATTTATCTACTCTTGTTTCATAGCCTCCAGGTAATATTCATGTGTGTTCTACAAGAAAACTTTAATTCCTATGAAAGTTTTTATTGGTCACATGTATGTTCATAGAAAGGATAAATGAAGGCACTTGTCATTATCATGTGTTTATTTTTTTCTTTGTTAACATGAGATTATACCTAACCCGAATCCAACCATCCCTACTAATTTGATAATTTCACCCCTTACATTAGGTAATGCTTTTTACATCTAATGAGATCGCTATGTTTATGTTACTAGGGTTAAAACCCAATATACTTTTCACATAGGGCATAGGAGTAGAAACAATACGCTGCATTTTAGTACTAAGTAGTAAACCCAATCCATTATTCTTATTGTATTCTGATTTAAACCAAATCCTCTATTATGGTAAAAGATTCTTTATGAACAATAAATTTGGAACAACCTATCGGCAGATACAATATTGAAATAGTAGTAATGTTTTTAATACATTTAGTTTTCACCCACATTTAACAAGTCACAAATTGAAAAAACAGATATAAAATGAAAATAAGTTATTATATATGTGTAGAGACGTACCTATCTTGAAATTCAGATAAATCGTAGAGAATATTGTACTCCTAAAAATAGGCCCTTGCTGAAATACTAGGGAGGAGCAGTAGAAAGAGTTAAAATTGAGGAAACCATATCTTGTAGTGTAGAGATAAACAAAGAAATTGTTAACAAATATAAACATATTTTAATTAATCAATAATAATACTTGTAATGTTTCCATCACCTGGAATAAAAATCATTTCCCATAGTGCAATTATAGCTTCAAGCTGTCCTGACACCAAGAGAAAGTATCCATCAAAGCACTTTGATGACACAAAGGCTTGGGGAATCCTTTCCACCTGAGAAAACTATTGGAAAGGAAGAAATGATCATCTCAACATTGACATATATAGATTCTTTAATGGAAACTCACATAAATCCCCCTACAGATGATAAATACTCAAGAATAATACCTTTCATGTTCTATCACCTTGAATAAAAACCCTTTCGCTCAGCACAACCACAGCTCCAAGTTGGCCGGACACCTAGAGGAAGTATCCATCAAAGCAGTTTGATGATACAAAGGCATGGGGAATCCCTTGCACCTTATAAAAACTTGGGAAAGGAAGAATCTACATTCATGTATGGAATAAAAGATGGTCCTGTTTGAAAAAAAAATTATGAACAAATTAGAACCAAAATATGAACCTGTTAAATTCTGGAATAAAAGATGAACCTGTTTGAAAATATGGGACTAATTAGGCCTTCCAAACTTAGCTCCTTGGAGAGGTTATTTGTATGTGTTGTGTTGTACTGTTATATCCTTTTGTAATTGAAACAAAAAAATAAAACATTAAAATATAAGGTCGAATATAAAGAATATAAAGATATGATACAATACATGCACCTTTTATCAGTAGAATATCATACACAGTTCAGGTCATGCTTTTGTTTCGTTTTAATAGAACACTTGAAACACAAAATAGCCTCATTTGGCATTTCTAGATCCTGTAAATGGTTAAAAAAATTCCACATTCAAGTAAAAGATCAGGCACATGTAGCAACACAACATAACCACAACATACCATATAGACATTTCAAAGGTTTAAGTAGGCATCAGGAAATGTAGGTATCAACCTTACAAATTCCTGAATGAATGAAATTAGAAGTAAGGAAAGAAAAATAATAAATGGGAAAGGTAACCAAAGTCACAAGTTTTTCCTCACTCATTCTGAATAACTTCCCCACCTATTAGATGTAATCGGGTTGAGACGGGTATAAAGTATCATAACTTAAGTCCCTCAAAATCCTCATCCCTAGGATCTATTTTGTTGGAACATGATTCTTCTTCTTGAAACAACCAGAAAATTCGATCTTTATCTCATCAAATATATATTTTATTAGACTGTAAATAATAATATCATCAACATGGATATATAGGATGATGAAGATCCAATCTTAGAAAAAATTCAGGAAATTGTAATGATTTGTATTATTTCAGATGAAATTTTGTTTCATCACAAAGTAATTAATCTTCTAATTCTGCCTCCTTGTTTCTGAGGGAAATAGTATAAAATTAGCTTTCACTATGTGCTTCTCTTGAATGATAGACGACCTTAGTGGCTGAAGAAGTCCATAAATCTAAAAGACTCAAATTAATGGGAGTTGGAAAAAAGGGTTGATATTGATTCCCTCCATGTGTTTAGAGCATAAGTGATAATAGAGTGGACTTTTAGGAAGAATATTGCTAAAATATATATGTTTAAAAGATGAAGGAGGAAGGGGATGGTATATTGAGGTATAAGATGCAGCTAGTTGTGAAAGGATTTTTTTTGGAATCATGGCTACATTTTGGAAGATCACTAGAAGATATCTTCTAGAAATTACATAGGAAGAAACAATGTATTAATATTAAATCCCACATTATGGTTTCAAAGACATAAGAAGAATACTGAAATAAATCATAGCACTATAATAAAGAAAACACTTCAAAGGGACACATACAAGAGTATCAATATATACTTATCAAAATTAAATAAAGAAAAAAAAGAAAAATATATTTACATTGTCAAGATATGATTCCTACTCTACAAGGATAATACTATTTTATTTTTATTCATGGAATCAAAAATTATTACAATTTACGAATAGTGATTAAATAATCCTTGTTAATAAATATATTAGAATCCATCTACTGAAACTAGATGCCATGTATTTTAATCTCTATGAGGTGTAATCCTATATATCTCATAGAAACACAACTATCTCTCCATTCCATCAAAGGATCCCACAACCAAAAATCATTCACCTAGTACATTGTGCACATTATAAAAATATCATGAGAAAAAAATTATGTTTGATTCATTAATAAACTATTATATTAACTTTTCTAAAATATTCCAAGAGTAAAAACTTACATACTCTTCAATCAGGGAAAATATATGAAAGTAATTTTCATTTCCCACACTACTTCATTATAATAAGTTGTTGGGTAATATTTGATTTTCATTTTCTAACAGCACCATCCAGTTAAAGTAACTTCTATTCTTCTATAATTTTTAGCTACTACTCCATTATTGCAATCAATGTTCCAGAAATTACTCTAATTTAATTTATCCTTCTATTTGACTATGTTTTGGAACCTAAAAATGGTTTGCACACACATAGATAAAACCTAAAAATATTCAAAATTTGGAATCATTTTTTGGGATTCACTATTGAGTCCCCCATCAACCTCTATAAACCTATTTCTATTCCTCAAACTTCCTTAACAGATGTATCATTCCCCCATGATGATTTTATTTATCCTAGCTCAACTGAGCTGAATATCCCCTCATAACATTCTTGACAATGACCATTTTTAGTATATCTACCATGTTTTGAGACCCTTCTATCATTACATATATTCAGTACCCTATCCCCCTAAAAATTATAGATAAAGTGATAATTCCTCAAAATATTCTTCATACTAGATTAAAACATCATATTTTTTACTAATTAAATCACAATCCGTGATTCAAAAAACAACATCTCATCATATTTCATCCTTTTGAGATCTTTCAATGTCCCCTTCAACCCAAACAACTCTTTTCCAACTTCTATTAAAGAAGTATAATCTACTTCTATTATTGAGGGTGAAAATATCAATTAAATCTTTGAAATTTGACACTAAGACTTTCCTTTAAAATTGAATATGTATATTTTGGTTCTCTTTCAATTGTAAGAATATCTCTCAATGTATGACTTAGAAAAACCAGGAAATGAGTCTTCTATTTTGAAGGAAATTTCCAAGATTCTAGAACCCTTTAATTTCTATAAAATCCAGTTCACATCAACCCAATATTATCTTATGGGATTCTATGTGTTCCTTCTCCATTCTCAATTTGAAATGTTCAACTAGGGGTGTGGTCATTGGTTTCACCTCACCTGTGAAGAAGTGATCCACCAATTTCTAGATGTAATCCAAAGAATTTAGGTACAAAGTATCGAAACATAAGTTCCTAAAAATCCTCATCCTAAATATCCACTTATTAAAACTAGCGATTATCATTTCAAAACTTATGGACAATTAAATCTTCATCACATTTACCCTTTCCATTACTGGATTGTAAATAAGCATATTATGAACATAGTTAAGTCGGATGATGTATATCCTATCATCAAACACCCAGCAATAAGAAAAAATATTTTTATTGCTCTATATGAACTTCAACTTCACCATGAAGTTATTAAACTTTCAATTCTATTGCCTTGGCGCCAAGTATAAAGGTATGAAATTAAATTGTGTTACTTGTATCTAATGGACGATGGTGAACCCCATATCTTAAAAGAGGAAAGATATTTAAAAGAATTTAATTAATAAGAGTTATACATGAGGGATGATAATGATTCCCTCCATGTGTATGGGACATGGTAGAAAATAGAGAGGCCTGATAAAAATAAATTTATTCAGAATAAATGGATGTATCAGCTAGAGTAGGTAGTATTTGATAAATAGAGTTACAAGGCATGACTATTTGTGAGAGGGTTTTTTGGTTGCATGGATATCTTCCAGAATACCCATTAAATATATCCTCCAAAACTATATTTTGAGGAATCAATGTATAGATAGTTGAGCTCATGATTTGGAGTCTATAACATAAAAACTATGCACCTATATCACCACACTACAATGTAAAAACCACTACAGAAGAACACAGACAATAGTATTGGAAGAAAATGATTGAAATAGAAGAATTAAAATGAGAAACAAAAATTTTACCCCATTGTCTCAAACTCAATAAAATTAAAATTAGTATAATGGGGAATGTGTAGCAGCATCCATATCCTACTTGTTACCTGAAAATATTGAGCCTCTTTCTAGTAAGTTTATGATTACCAAGTGTGAAGAAGAGTTATAGAAGCTAAGGTTACTCAATTCAAAATTAATCAGAGTTAACATACCAACAGAGTGTAACTCCTAGTAACAGTGTAATTTAACTCCTCCAATAAATCCACATCAATAATAATGAACTAATCAACCAATAACAAAGGCAATAGATGAAGATTCCTACCTCAAATCACCACATAGGTGGTGCACCGGAGGAGGAGATGGGAAGGAAGACTTCGAGTAGCATCGGTAGGGAGGTGAGGTGACCGTAGGGAGGTGGGTAGGTCGTTTCGGCAGGGAGGTGGGCTGGTAGTGCCAGAGCTGCGTCAGCAGGGAGGTGTTGGAGCCGCATCAGAGCCGACAGGGAGGTTTGCTGGCTGCATCGGAGCTGAAGGGTGAGGAGGAATCGCGAGAGGAGGGCGCCACTGTGGGAATGTTCATTGGGGAGGAGTGTGCCGCTATGAGAGAGGGTTTCATGGTGAGATCTTCGGGAGGAGAAGACATCTTTTGGGAGGATGGTTGTGTTGTTATAGCGATGTGAATCAGGGGAGGAGAAGGAGGGTTGTGGGGAGGAGTAGACACCGTCGGGGAGGAGTGTTGTGCAGTGATAGGTCTTAGAATCGGGGGACAAGGGGAGGGTTGCGGGGAGGAGAAGACGTTGTCGGGGATGAGGGCTATGTGGTGATAGGGGTGCGAATCGGGAGAGGAGGAGGAGGGCTATGGATCGGGGGAGGAGGAGAAGCCTGATACAGATTGGAAAAAAAATGACACCCGCGGTGTAATATTTATTTAGCCATAGATATTGAATTAAACTGTGGCAATAAAAAATCTATAGCCACGGAACTATAAAACCGTGGCTATAGGTCCGTGGCTATAGCCTTGTTTTTTAGTAGTGTTTTTACTTGTACTTGTACTTGTTGTTCAGTTGGATTTGTATACTGGCCAACATACATTCAACACACTTTTCTTTTCTATATTAGTACTTGTTTCTTCTATTTCTTGTGTTTAGACTGTGTGTATGACAGGTTTAAATGCAATGCCTTCCCTTTTTATCATGGATTCACCATTACTGCTGGTCTCCAGCCCCTGGCCTATGGAAGGTGGTCTTGGGGTAGTCACGACACGAGCCTTGAGGACGGGTCATGACAAATTGGTATCAGAGGATTTGGTTCTACCGTATAACTTGGACTCTGATTCTTTTAACAACAATAGTGTTTAGTGTTTTGGGTGTGGTTATTAGTTTAGGGAAACTGGTGTTGGTGTGGCGGCCGACGTATCCATACCCTAGGACTCTGACTTCTGATATCCAAATCAGTGCACAGAACCCCTGATTACATGTGTGTTTCCTTTGAAAAAAAAATTTGGATTACACTGTGTCAGCTCACCCGGTATATCGTTTTGACCATGGAACACATGTTTCTTTTTAGGATGGCTTCACATAGAAAGACATCCAGGTTTCTGGGTCTTGTAGGAGATGGTAGCCCACCGAGTGATGAGGCCTCAGTGAGGGGCCCTATTACAGCAGAGGCTCCAGCGGTACCACTACCCGTTGATCCACCGATGCCACCAGATCCAGTAGCATAGAGTGCACATCGTCTGATTTCATTGCATGAGTTCCAGCAGCAGAGGTTGGCCAGGTTCAGGGGAGAGATGGACCCACATGCAGCTGAGGATTGGCTGGAGGCTGTTGTGAGAATTTTCATATCAGTAGGGACACCAGCTGACCTCATGGTGATCCTTACAGCGAGTCTTCTGCAGGAAGAAGTATGCAGATGGTGGAGACTAATGTTTCAGGTGCATGACGAGGCATCTCTTCTCTGGGCAGATTTCGAGAGCCTCTTCCAATCAGAGTTTGTTCCAGCCACCCTTCGTGTGGTGTGGATTCAGGAGATGCTTCATCTGCAGCAGGGAAGCATGACGGTGGCACAATACTCAGCGAGGTTCACCGACCTCTCGCTCTACTATACACTTATGATGCGGGACCTATTCTTCAGGGCCCAGACCTTCGAGCAGGGACTCAGGCATGAGATCAAGGCTTCGATGATCTCCCTCATCATTCCTATGCAGGCGGGGGTGCTGGATAGAGCCCTTACTATAGAGAGTTTTCTTGCGGAGCAGTCACTAGCAGTGAGACCCACCACAGGCAGAGGCATAGGTTCGACCGTGGTGGTCCGCTGGGAGAAAACAGACGTGGTAGAGGAGCTGGCCGAGCAGCAGGTGGTGGAAGACGCTTCAAGGTCCTACCACCACCACCACCAAGAGGTCCACCCCGACCACAGGGAGCATGCAGACAGGGGCGGGCTCAGCTCTAGGCAGTCGAGGAATACGACCACGATGCACCAGAGATGATTCGAGGTACTATCTTTGTCTACTCCACCCATTCTATAGTACTTATAGTCACAGATGCGAGTCATTCTACTATTTTTTCTGCCCTCGTTCGGAGCATGTAGATTTTTATGGAGTCGTTGTCTCGATCCTTATGGCTGGAGACTCCTACGGGAGTAGACTCGACGATTATGCACTGTTGCCGGCTGTGTGAGAATACTCTGGGAGGTAAGAGCTTCGACTAGGATCTCCTCATAGTGACGTTGAGGTCTTACGATGTCATCTTTGGTATGGACTGGTTATCCACAGTTCATGGTCAGATTGACTGAATTAGGTGGAAGGTACGGTATGTCCATGAGGATGGGATGAGGTTTACCTTCCCCAGTGAGAAGGGAGCCTTTTCATCCCAAGATGGACTAACCTAGAAAAGGGGGTACCCGATCACACATCAGTTGGCTATCCTCATTCTCATAGTGGTGGATTTGTAGAGTCTGAGTTATCCTTTTGTGGTGGATCAGTACTCAGATATCTTCCCTGATGATGTTCCAGGACTATCTCCTCGTAGAGTTGTAGAATTTTATATTGACTTGTACCCCGGGAAGACATCGATATCCACTCAAGAATATCGAATAGCTCCCACAGAGCATCGTGAGATGAGGGTACAACTGGAGGACTTGTAGGTGAAGGGATTTATCTGACCCAATGTTTCACCATGGGCATCCCTGATTTTGTTCTCCAAGAAGGATGATGGGAGCTTGCGACTGTGTGTTGATTATCGGCGCCTAAACCAGGTGACCATTAAGAACAAGTACCCACTCTCAAGGATTGAGGACCTCTTTGATCAGCTGAAGGGATCACGTTGGTTGTTGAAGATAGATCTTCGATCGGGCTATCACTAGCTCAGAGTACGGGATACAGATGTGTGGAAGACGACCTTCAGATGACGGTATGGCCAATATGAGTTATTGGTTATTCCATTCATAATAACCAACGCACCAGCTGTGTTCATGGGACTCATGAACAATATCTTCCATCCATACCTTGATCGCTTTGTGGTAGTCTTAATAGATGGCATTCTGATCTACTCAGCTACCGAGGAGGAGCATGCCTACCATTTGTGGGTAGTACTGTACCTACTCTAAGAGTATCAGCTTTATGTTAAAATCTCTAAGTTCCAGTTTTGGATCTGAGAGGTACACATTCTGGGACATGTCATCTCAGAGGCTATATTTCCATTAGTTCTAGTGAAGACTGAAGTTGTACTTGCTTAGGAGCCACCTAGGAGAGTGACGGAGGTATGCAGTTTCCTGGCCTTGGCTGGATACTACCAGAGGTTCGATCCAGACTTCTCCAAAGTTGCAGCACCACTATCATATTTGATGAAGAAGGGGAAACCCTTCATGTGGTCAGAGAGATACCAGCAGAGCTTTCAGGATCTGAGGCAAAGGCTGACTAGTGCCCCCATCTTGAGGCTTCCAGAGGACGGAGTAGGGTACGTAGTTTACTGAGACGCATTAGGTACCAGACATGGGTGTGTCCTGATGCAGGATTGAGCAGTGATAACATATGGTTCTTGGCATCTGAGATATCATGAGAAGAACTATGATACTCATGACCTAGAGTTAGTAGTAGTGGACTTTTCCTTGAAGATATGGTGGCACTATCTGATGGGATGGAGTTTTATAGTCTACTCTGACCACCAAAGTCTCAGGTACATCTTCTCAAAGAAGGACCTGAACCTAAGACAATGGTGTTGGATTGAGTTCCTCCAAGACTATGACTTTGAGATACTCTATACTTCTGGGAAGAGGAACATTGTAGCAGATGCTCTTAGCAGGAGATCAGGCATTTAGATACTACGAGAGGTGACAGAGCAGCTGGCCACGTTGTAGATATCCTTTGTGGATCGAGAGGGAGCAACCTTTCTGCAGTCTCGTACAATCACTCCTCCACTTCTTCAGTGAGTCAGGGAGGCACAGCGTGGAGAAACTGACTGTGAGACGCGACGTGATCAGATATCCACATGGAAGGCACCTGATAGATTTTCTGAAGGTAGGGAGCACATCATTATTTTCAGGGGACATACCATGGTACCAGTGTCGCTTCAGGAGGAAGTGTTGAGGGAGTTCCACACTTTCCCATTAGCAGTACATCCAAGAGTGGAAAATATGTACCAGGAACTCAGACGACAGCATTGGTGGCTAGGTATGAGGAAGGCAGTAGTAGATATTGTCTCACGATGCCTCACTTGTCACCAAGTGAAGGTGAAGCACCAAGTTCCAGCATGTTTTGTTCATCCTTTAGAGGTCTTAGAGTGGAAGTGGGATAAAATATCCATGGATTTCGTGATGGAACTACCACGTACATCTAAAGGTCGTGACTCTATCTGGGTGATTATCAACCGACTCACCAAGTCGTCCCACTTCCTACCGATCAGAGAGAAGGGTTAAGTAGAGAGCATGGGACACCTCTATGTACAAGAGATCATACGGCTTCATGGTGTGACATCGATGATCATCTCTGATCTTGATGCTCGTTTCACTTCACGGATATAGAAGGGGTTGTAGGAGGATTTCGGGATGCAGCTTCACTTGAGCACCGCCTTCCATCCTCAGACGGATGGTCTGACTAAAAGGACCATTCAGACACTCGAGGACATGCTCCGTGCATGCATCCTCGAATTCAGTCGTAGCTGGGAGGATCAAATACCCTTGGTAGAGTTTGCGTAAAACAACAGCTACTACTCCACCATCGGGATGGCACATTTCGAGGCACTGTACAACCGAACTTGCAGATCACCTTTGTGTTGGACTAACCCAGGGGAGTCAGCACTCATGGGACCATAAATGGTGTAGGCTACGACAGAGAAGGTTCAGGTCATCCAGGAGCAAATGAAGACTGCACAGAGTAGGCATAAGTCCTATGCTGATAAGAGACGGAGACCTCTAGAGTTCGAGGGTGGGGACCACGTCTTCCTACGGGTATCACCTAGATGAGGTTTGCGGAGATTTGTCTGGGGTGAAAAGTTATCTTCGAGGTTTATTAGACCCTTCCCGGTTATCAGTAGAGTAGGCATGGAGGCTTACCGCCTAGCTCTTCCACCTCAGTTGCACTGGGTACATGACATGTTCCACATTTCATAGCTGAGGAGATATGTGCATGACCCAACTCACATCATAGACTGGGGCGAGCTTGACATCGACGATGGGGTGACTTTCTGGGAGGTTCTAGTAAAGATTTAGGATCAACATGAGAGAGTACTTTGTGGGTGGTCGATACCTCTATTGAATTTATGGCGCCAACACGGGAACCTATAGGAGGGAACATGGGAGCAGGAGGCTCAAGTTCATGCTCAGTACCCCCATTTGATTCCCTAGTTTTGAATTTTGGCTTTCGGGGATGCAAATCCTTGAGGTGGTAAAATGTAAAGACCCATAAAATCCAATGTAATTTTATTAAAAAAAAATTGATAATTTTTCTGAGTCCGCAGTTTCTGAGGGCGCATATTTTCGAGGCCCGGAGTGCTCGGAATGCTTTTCTAATGTTTATAAGTGCGTTCAGTGTGTTTTTGAGAAGGTTTTGGTAACCTTTGAACCGGTACTCGGAATTGAAATCTGAGGGCACAGTTGAACTCACAGCATTGGTAATTTCTTAGTGAGACCTTCACCACAGCTTCATTCTAACAAAAATGGAAGTTGATTTTCCAACTTTTTGTGGGAGAAAAGAGAGGAAATAAATTAAACAAGTTTTAATTTATTTTCAAACCTCTGGTGGGGACCGCTCAATTTTGAAACACCTCAATTAATGAGGTTTAGCTCTTGGAAATCCCAATTAATGAGATAAAATTATTTGGTTGATTAACTCATCTTAAACTGGGATCTTCCTCTTGTATTGGATTGGTTTTTTCTCTCTGAGATAGGAGAATTGGTGGAAGACCATTCTCCAAGGAGGATCCCTTCTTCCTCGACGTTCTATCCTCCAACGAAGAACCCTCGGTCGAGGAACAAACCCATCATCCCTGAAGAACGCCGATGACGTCGTCTTCGACTTCAAATTCTTCTAACCCTCCTCTCATTTTCAACGAACGAAAAACGAGGTAGGGGTCATTTTGATTGATTTCGATCTTCGTTCTTCGTTCTTTATCATTCTTGAGTATCGTTAATGGCCGATTTCTACCACCCTAACATGGAGGGAACATGCCGAACAAACACGACCCAACCCCCTTCCAATTTCCTTCGTTATGTTGATGACAGTGACGGAGCAACGGCGGCCGGCGACGGGCCGGCCGTGAAAGGAACCGGTGGCGCAAGGGATGTTGGGTAGCCGGAGGAGCGCGGTGCCATCACGCTGCGCGGAGGACCATGCCATGGTGGAGCAAGGCGGTCGGACGGCCGCCGGAGGGACGCGGAACCATCACGCCGTGTGGTTGGAAGGGTCATGGAATGGAGGGTTGTGGCGGTCGGACGGTGGGCGCAGCGCTGGCGTGCCTCGCAAATCTGCGGCCAGGCAGGCCACGATAGACAGAGGAGGGCGGTCGGCTGAGCCAACCACTGACTGGCCCACCATAGGCGGGACCCTTCATTTCATGAGGTCAACAGGCCCGTGCCACGCACCGGCCATTATATTGAGACAAGGGGGCGCTGACCCCCACCCCCCCCCCCTCACTCTGTCAGGGCAGGCCCCACGAGGCACAGCCACCTACTAGCTTCGGCTGGCAGACTGCCTCCCAGCCACGGAGGTTGTGCCACCCGCGGGCCGGGCTGATGCGCGAGTCAGGAGCCCCGTCGCGGGTCGGGCCAGTTTCAGCGGTCCGGGTCAGACCCACAGACCAGGTCGGACCCCGGTCCAGATCTGGACCTGGATTGGGTCGACCCGAACTGGGTCGGTTCAGCCCAGGCTGGGTCGGGTCAGGTCAGTCCGGCTGGGCCAGACCGGACATGGACCTAGTTCTGACCCATTTCACCTTTTGCCCATATCTTGGGCTACGGCTGTCTGATTGACAAACTATCTACGCCGACGGAAATCTTGAAATGAGATGGTACTTTTGGAATAAACCACTCAATGTTTGGATATAGTTGGGGTATGGATGGGTTGGATTGTACTTAAATCCAACCGGGCCCCCGGTGCGGAAATGCCAATAACTCACTTACCAGGAGTCCGATTGCCATGCCCTCTGTCGCGTTGGGTTCCTTATGATTAGATAGAACTAAATGAGACATAAAATAGAGACTTAGTGGTAGTTGATGTATCGACACTTGGTTCGAGGATCAGACCCTCCCAGAATCGAGCGTGCTGTGTGCGGGAACCCTATGGCTGGCTACGAGTGAGATGATAAGATCCTACATGGACCTACTACTATACCAGGATCCTCTATAGGTTCGACTGTGACGATACTGTACCAGGATCCTCCATGGGTTTAAAATCGATGATAGTTGACCGGGATCCTCTGTGGGTTCGATAGCACCGATTCTGTCCTAGGATCCTACGTGAGTTCAACAGGGGAGATGATTCACTGGCTACATCTAATCATCTCTACCCCTCTACTTGAGTTAAATACCTGTGTGAGCTATGTCTTGACTATGTGATATTATCCTCAAGATGAATGACTTCTTCTTATGTAGAACGGGTGGTGCTTGGGCTCAAGAGATGGAGCAGGTTGTGATTGTTAACTTAGGTATATATATTGGAATATACCTAAGTTGGGATGGTTGATACTCTATGATTGTATTTTTCTATTGTGTTTTATCCTTGTGGGATCTTGGGAGACCTTTGGGGGTATCGGGGTCTCTACTGAGTATCTTTATACTCACCCCTACACGGGCTTCACCCGCACCATATTGTTTTCTGTGCAGATGGCAGTCATTAGTGATCGAGGCTGAGGGAGATGGACGAGAGGTTGCTCAGAGCTGGACTCAGTGGTACGTACCTCAGGGATGATTTGTTCAAGATCTTTACCAAACCTTCAGGTAGGATTCCCCTATGAACGATCCGGGAGCTGTTTTCCCTTTTTACTTATACTTGTACTTATTGTTCAATTGGGTTTGTATACTGGCCCACTTACATTCTGCACACTTTTCTTTTCTATATTAGTACTTTTTGCTTCTACTGCTTGTGTTTAGACTGTGTGTGTTATAGGTTTAAAGGCAATGCTTTCCCTTTTTATCAGGTATTTGCCTTTGGTGCTAGTCGCCAGCCCCTGGCCTATGGAAGGCGGGCTTGGGGCAGTCACAGCACGGGCCCCGAGGACGGGTCGTGAGAGGTATAATATATTAACATAAAAGATAAATTGACAACATTTAAATTTTTATTTTAATAGCTAAAATTTATATTTTTTAAATATTATTTATATAGGAAATTATTTATAAATTTATATGAAATAAAATTAGAGGATATTGAATTTTTAAAAGTCATTTCTTGATAAAAATATTTATCATTATATTTTTTATTTTTATTTAAATAACAAAATATATAAATTTTATAACTTTATTTTTCCATTAAGAGGATCATTTTTTAATTTATAATTCCAAATTTAGATTAGGGTTAATTTTTTTGGATTTTTTAATAAATGTTTTATTTTTTCATGAATTTTGAAAATTGTCATTTTTTAAATAACAATTCTTTTATATGTTTTTTATTATATTATAATGAACTATAAATTTTTTAATACC
Organism: Viscum album; assembly: GCA_963277665.1. Taxonomy (NCBI): domain Eukaryota; kingdom Viridiplantae; phylum Streptophyta; class Magnoliopsida; order Santalales; family Viscaceae; genus Viscum; species Viscum album. Next base: position 1,676,818,802 of record OY728143.1, on the reverse strand, counting down.
TTTAATAATCTATATTTTTATATTTTAAAAATTTATTTATTATTTAAAAATGGTAATTTACAAACTTATATTTAAAATTTTAGAACTCAAGTTGTATTTTTGAAAACAAAATTTACAAATTATACATTTAGTATTTTAAAATTAATTTATATCACTTTTATAAACTGATTTAGATGAAATTTGTTTAAAATTTTAATTTATTAGGTCTAAATTATATAAAACCACTATTTTATTGTTGATCATAAAAGAGAAACTATGAAGGTAAAATCTAGTTATTGTATTCAAAACCAAAAATAAACAATGAGTAACCTAATATGTAAGGGGGGAAACATGTTTATGAAATGTTTGTAATTTCTTTTTATAGGTTTTTATTGACCTTATATATTACCATATAAATTTTAACATTTTTTATCCACTTCCATTGAGAGTGACTTCCCATTGTTTAATTTTTTTCGGTATTTATAAAAATTTCATATTTTTTCGCATACAAATGGGGAACACCTCTCCTCACTTACCATCACTCCATAACCAACTTATATCCAACAAAACGCATCCTTATACACTCCTAATAATTCTTATATTCGTTAAATATGATCTTTTATTTTCAAAATGTCATCCCTCAAAGGTGTAACCCCCGTCAGAAAGGACCTAATCCATATAGTGTGGTATCTGTTCCTAAGATCTCTTTATCGTTTCAATTACATTTTATACACTCATTAATCATAAAATTTAAATTAAAATATTAAAATGATTACATAATTATATTTAGTTTAATGATATGTTATTATAATTATTTTAAAATCATTAACCATTGTTCCCTATTTTCTATTAAGTGGAAAGAAATTATTAATTGGGTGTTATGCAGACTATCACCACTATGAAGTAACATTCTCATTTTTCTTCACTACATAACATATATGGTTTATAAATGGATTTTAATATATAATTATTATATCTATAAATTATATGATATTATTATTTTTAATCCATATTACTCCTCTCTCCCTTTCTATGGAAATTGAAATCATCATCCACACGTATGTGCGGACCCCTACCTCCAGGAAATAGTGTACTCCTTTTTCATTACCACCATTCAGGGATAGTTTTAAGAATGGTTTTAAAGGAAAAATATTATTTTATTTACATAAATAATGTTACAATATTATAAATTTAATAAACTATTTGTGATAAGAATTATAGACAATCATTAAAAATTAGTTTTCTTACATAAGTCAACTAAGAGGTAAAAAAATTATTAATACTATGTAATTGTTTCGTATCCACCAATTATTCACAAATTTCTGATATATCTCACTAATTAAAATGATATTGTATGATTATGTTGTAGTTATAAGAATATTTCAACTATATCATCTCATAATCATCAAAAAATCATGGTAAATTGAAGTTTGAATCGGCTTAACCACCTACATGGACAATGCATTGAGTTTATATCATGGATGACTATGGGTATGTAATAATATGAATAATAAGATATACTTATGTAAATAATTATTTAAGCTTTTTTTAAATGTTTTATATCAATATTTAACTCCTTAATTAATAAAACACCCTTCATTGGTTAAGAATCATCAAAATATTATTATTTTCATTTTTGTTTTCAATGATATAAAATGAAACACTCAATAAAGTAATTTAAAACATTAAAAATATTTACAATTTTCTACTTAAATTAAATTTATTTATTTTTTTATGATGAAATTTGGATAAAAATGAATAATACAACACTCTTACAAAGCTAATTCGAATTGATCAAGATCACTTGCACTATATATTTGGAATAGGTAAGGACTATCTATATATATATATAAATTATAAATGAGGAGTATAAATGATTATAATTATGAATAATGGTAATAAGTTTTTATTTAATAAAATTATTTCAATTATTTATGATTTTTTGCGCAAGTGCAGATGAATCAAGACCATGTTAAGGGGTTTTGTCTCAAATTCCTCTATTAGAGGCATGTTTTTTATAATCCGCCCAACTTATTTTGTGGGGTGAATATTCTGACAAATTGATATGATATATAATTAAATTTCATTTATCCATGTAAATTTATGTTTAATTTAAATCTTTGACATTCAATTTTTTTAAATACTCCTTTTTTCTAAAGATTTTTGTGAACTCAAATCTCATTCATTGAGTTTATTATTCTTGAATATATTTCATATACATTATTTAAATTCTACTATATGATTTTACTATCTGGTATTTTCAATTTGAATTAATTTTATTTACATATTTAAAAAATAAACCATTTGAAATTTTTATTACCTCATGAATTATGTTTTATAAAAGCGACATTGAATGAAAATTACCTTTTAAATTTTCAATAAACACTTTTATAGAAAAATTAAGAATTTTTCTTGTCAAAACAATAAAATATTAGACACAAAAAAGAGATCATGTGAGTAGTGAAATAATTTTTGAGCTTCTTAACCTCTTCCATATATAACTTCCATTAATGAATAATTACCTTAGTATCTGGGCCATCATTGATGTGGTCTTCAATGTGATAATGCATCTTGTCCCATGACTAAAAAAATAATCCAAATTTATCTACATTTCATTGAAGCCTATTATTAATATAAGAAAATTCATTTTGATCCAACCACACTTCTCTTTTTCATTAGCAAGTAGAAGATTCTATCGAGAATATGATCAACATCTCTTATGGAAGCCTAAATCATAAATTCCTCCACTAATATTCCTTCCTCATAGTGAATGAAAAGCTCCCATTATTTTTCTTTATTTGAATCCTCCCTACCCATCCCCCATAGTTGTTCAAACAATACGGCCTTAGTAGAGTCATCTAGATCAGTGGTGTCCTCACTAAAAAAATGATCCACTACCACCAGGCCTCAATGCCCCTCATTAGGGTATTCTATCATATCACCCCCCTTCACATGTTCCATAGAAACACCACACTAAATTAATTGGGTTCCACACTAAATATTTTAATTCTCCATCTAATCCTAAACAATGTTAGTGGGTTCTCATTCCATCTCAATAGGCCTAGTATTTTTCAAAAACCCATGTCTCCATTTGTTTAGGTATATAGAAGTAGTCCTTCTACCCTTTATATTTTTTTCATTTGTTCATAATGGACTTCCATAAATCTCAGTTCCCCTTCTTCCCTTTCCTCCTACTAAATTTATAAATCCCTATACCATGAAATCCCATAACACTATCTTATTATAATTGGACATCTATCTCATCACACAAATCTACCCTAAAAATCGTACCCTTCAAGGGAACCCTCTTCTTGGACTGCTTTCTTTGTTCCAATGCGGTCTCTTCAAATTCCAAATATCAAAATTGATTACCTAGTTTAATAGTTCACAAATATTTTCTAGTACATGGCCCATTCACTTCATTCACCTAAACCACGTGACTAATGTCTCCTAGACCTTGAAAATTATATAACCTATCTCAATTTATACATGTATCTCCACATTAGGTGTTGGTTCACAGCTGCTATGCACTGTCTCTAACTTTGGTTGCCCCTTCCTGAGATTGGTTTCATTTCCAGTTCACAGAGCCTCTATAAGATCCCAAATATTTCTTGTTATTTATAAATCTCATTTAAATATATCATTTTTTTCTTTTCTTATTTTTTACTTTTTTTGAATCATGTTTTTGGTTCATTTGGGTGAAGTTTTGATGTTTTTAGAGTGGTTTAGGTAGTGCACGGTTGGTACACAGTTTTCCCAAACTATGTGGCATTCCCCAACATTCAGTAAAAACTAGAAAAAGTAATTCTTCATGTTTGGGGGATAATTTTTCAAACCATGAACCCTATTAGGATTATCCATGAACCCCAAAAGACTATTAGTTGGTTTGGGTTCATGGTTTGGCAAGTCCAGTGCCACTGCCCAGGAAACAATGCGCTCATGATTTACTTAACCAAAAATCAGTTTTAAAATTCCCAAACCCACGCCATTCTTACTAATTTGATTTAACTCAAACCTAAGTGTTTTATCTTGTTTTTTAATGATTGTGAATGGATCCCAATTGTTTAAAAATTCTATTCTTGACTAATCAAATACCATATCGAAGAATTTACACCTTTACCGGTAAGATATTCTCATCTCGATTATTTTCCTCTATCTCCCTCTCCTATATTTATATAGTATTTTGAAAGGTATGTTTTCCTCCATTGTTATTATATATAGATATAAATTTTGATAAATATTAATCTATTCAATTTTGGATCATGTTTTTTGATCTATAAATCATTCTTCATTATCCAATTGAGCGTTCCGCTTCTATTTGGGGATTTCTGTTATCAAGCATCCATCAAAAATCTTCTATAAGGAGGTATAAATTGAAAATTCCATATTATGGATTTAATTATGGGGATTTAATTGTGAAATTTTAATTTCTATGCTTGGGAAACTATATTAGAGATTTAATTGATTAAATTAAATTTCCATGTAAAAATAAATTGGGTTATACATGGGGAAATTGAAACATGTTGAATTGTGATCATTAAATTTATGGGTTAATGGGATTGTGTAATTATTTAATTTATGGAATATTAATTGGGTTATAATGGGAATTGAAGGTTGTTTGGAATAACCTTGGTGTGTAAATGAGTTTTTATTAAATGTTAATAGATGTTTTAATGAAGAATTTTTCATATAATTATATGTGTTAAAAGAGAAGATTTATGATTGAATTGATAATTAAAATTGTATAGCATGATGAGAATTGTTGATTAGTGGGTTAATTTTGATTGAACTTGTTGAATTTTATATATATGATATATGTGATTGATTTTGAAATGTGGTGTGGGACACGAACTAATGATCTAAATGCCAATGGGGTGATATCATTAGTGTTCTAGAAACAAATACGTGCATGTGAATTTTATTTTATGGTACAGGTGCTCATGCTCCAAATACCCATGGGTTGTGTTCTATGTACTGATGCTCCAAATACCCATGGGGTGATAGACATGATGTTTTACACCCATGATATTGGCATTGGACTATGGTTCCAATTGGTAGTGATATGAATTGAAATGAAATGATAAATTATAACCATGGTATTGAAATATGTGATACCCCTTGGGTATAGTTTAGACTCTAACACGGGAAGAAGAATATATTGACATTATGGTTGTCATCAAGAACTATGGGATTTATGTGGTTAATTAATTAATAATCAAATGTGGTAACTATTTAATTCATTGTACTTTTTCAGTTATTTAATTATATACACTATTATTCACTTGATATTATTTTATATGTCATTGGTCACAGACCTACTGATTTGTACTCATATACTACTCAGGGATTCTGATTAGTACATGAATAGACATCTTGTTTTCAGTATAGGTTAAGGGAAAGATACCTATGTTAGATTGATGATTTGGGAAGGATCATGGATGAGAGAACTAAAAATAGTGTTGGAAACCACTTAGAATGGTAAATGTATTTATTTATTTCAAGTTTTACATATTGACACTATACACATAATTATCCTGACATGTCTATGGTTTTGGTTTGGAAATTGAATTCATGTTTTGGGAATCATGTGATACTGGTATTTTTATGGTTGTTGATTATTATTATATTGTAATTGTTTCTTACATCCAATATTCTATTTATTTGGTAAATATGTTATTGTCCCCACATGGTATCTATATTTTACCCTCGTTTTTCATCATTAGACTCTAGAATATAGGATGTGTTCTTGAGGTCTTGTAACCAACCAGCACAGGGAACTAGTGTGTGGAATTCAAGTCAGGATATTACAAAGTGATATCAAAGTAGTTTTCTTTTCTTTTTATTTTTTTTACTATTTGGTTAATTTATATAGGAGAATAGGAAGAATCATTCCTTAGACAAGATTTAATTCATAAAAGTAGCTAACCCATTTGTAGGGAAAACCAATTACCCATGGTGGGATTATTTTTATTGATGTGTGTTTTCACATTCATATTTATTTCACCATAGGTGATACACTTTTTTCTGGTGTTATTTCTTTATTGGAATTTTTTATATTTGACTCGTGTCCTAGTATAACATCTGGGGTTTGTGTGTATGAATAATTCTAGGAACTCAAGAATTATTATGGAATTCCTCATTTCTTGGAACGCACATAGAATTAGTTTTTGGGAATGTTGTTGAATTTTAATTTTTTTCCTTTCTAGTTTGATTAAACTAAAAACGGTTCGTAATATTGAATTGAAATTTGTAAAATGATGAAATATTTATAAAATGGGTGTCTAATGAGAAAGATTAGTTTTGAAAGTGTGTTTACCCTTTTTTAACCATAAACTAGATGTAGGATAGTTAAGATTGGTGATAGTTTCTCATTTTTAATCATGTGGCGAGGAATAATGTACAACACGTTATGGATAATGTGAATCACTTTTTGATAAATGTGTTAATGTTATATGATGTGTCATGAGACTTGGGTTTGGAATTCATGACACGTGCCTCCATAAAATTTCTTATTGATGGGATGAAAGGAGGACATGGCTAGAAATATACCTCCAGTGGTGCAACATGAGGCACCAATAGTGACAGGTAAGGGATATGAATATAATATCCATGAGAAAATTTCCTTCTATATATATTTTATTGAATGATACCTAGGGAGGGATGTAAATATTATGTCAAATCTAAATTTAGAGTTCCAGTTACAGTACCCTCTGACATTCACTAGAGTGAGTGGACCTAAGGAAGCTGAGTTCTAGATTGAGTATATGAAGAAAATCCTTCCAAACTTATAGACTTATATTTAAAAGAGAGTTGAATTGGATGGTTATATCTTATGTACTCATTTTAAGCATTGGTAGTACATCCATACTCATGACGGATCACTGGGGAACATGGATTGGTAGGAAATTCAATAGAATTTCTTATCACACTTTTACCCTGAGTTGCTTACATAAGAAAGGGTACCAATGTTCATGAGGCTGACCCAAGAGAGTATGCCTTTGTTGGGATATGTATAACACTTTAGAGATTTATAGTTGTTTTCTCCAGAATTGGTAGGAGATGAGATGATTTTAGATAAATGGTTTTAGGATGGTCTTAAATGTGAGATTAATTCCCAAGTGAATATCATTTAATTTAAAAGGTCTTCTGAAGTGTTGAATTTGGCTATCATTTCACAGGGGAACCTGAGGGAGGCATCTGATAGAGGACTGGTGGATTTAGTTAGATGATTATGAAGTATGAATTAATAGGATAGGAAGATTCATTATGATAATTTCATCTAGGGTCTTATTAAGTAGAGTTTTTAGGTGTAATGTTCAATTACATAGGACCTTACTCAAGTTCAATTCCACCTGTGAGGTAGGTCGGGTCATTGTTGTAGACATTTTCCCCCGCCACCAGTGTATTGTTGAGCATGTGGTAAGATGGGACATCTACAATGGTTCTACAAGAATCCATGATAGTTGTGTATTGATATAGTAGCTAGGAAGAACTAGAGTGTGGGATGGGATCTTTTACACTATATCAATATGTTAGATAGAGTTCTACTATCCATGATGGTTGAGGTAGAAGATGTGATCATTATAGGAAAGGGTGCTTCTATCGGTAAAGTGGAGTAGGTTAGGGCACTCATAATACATTACATGAAAGAGGGATATAATAGTTTCTTGAAGTTTATCCTACACCTATGGATAACATGGTTGGACCATCGACGGTTAGAGGTAATATTATTATATCTTCTACACTAGCTAGTACATTAATTAATAATGGTTCCTATCATTATTTTATATATACAAAACAAGTGAATGTAATGGATTTGTTATTGTAGTTTGTGATCTGGGTAATGATGATTGATAAAAATTTGGCGGTATGCTAGAAATGCATCTATTTTTACAAGAGGTATTCCCTCAAAGATGGGGAGTATCACCTCATTTGGGATCTTTACATACAAAATATTTCAGGATTTGACTTGATCTTAGGTTTGGACTAGTTATTGGAATACCAATACCACATAGATTTTTACTACATGAGAGTGATCTTAACATCTCTTGTGGGTGAAATTTTTTTTACAATGTAGAGTGGGATATTCAAGAAGTTAATTCTAGATGAGTTCATCAGCAGTTGGGTGAGCTCACTATTTAGGTAACTAGTCTTTTGTTGCACAATGGGGGTGTAAAGCATGATGTATTTCAACCCGTACTGGATTGGCTCTAGGATGTTCTTCTTGATTAATTCTTAAGGGTACCACCTATGATAAATGTGTAATTTAAAATTGATCTCATGTTTGGGGATAAGACAATTCCTATTCCACCTTATAGAATAAAACTGATAGATCTTCAAGAGCTCATGAAATAATGGGATGATTCGATGGATAAGGGGTTTATCAGTTCAAGTAAATCTCCTTGGGGTTCTCTAGTATTTTTTTAAAGAATGACTATGGGACCTTGTACATGTGTCTTGATTAGTAGAATTTTAATGGTATGACTGTGAAGAAATAAAATCCTCTTTTGTATGTTGATGATCTATTCGACCAGCTGAGAGATGATTGTGCATTCCCTTTGATAAAATTTAGATCAAGGTGTCCTCAACTCAAAGTTATACCTTCTAATATACCACACACATATTTCAAAAGTAGGTTTGAACATTATGAGTTCATTACAATGTCATTCAGTAATATGAACTCTACCAATGTGATTATGGACTTGGTAAACGGAGTATTCCACTTGTATCAAGATCAGTTTTTGTTGGTGTTCGCTGATGAAATCTTAGTGTACTCGAAGAATCTTGATGGTCATTCCCAACATATTTACATCATCCTAATTACACTAAGAGGGAATTGAATATTGGAAAATCTATCAATGTAAAATTTATCAATCTATTAGGTACATTTCTTATGATACATCATCTATGAGGAAGGTGTTTTAGTGGACCATGATAAAGTTCAGGTGGTTATTTCTTATGGGTATCCCAAAAAAAATTTATACCCATATCTTTTTGGGGTTAGGAGAGTATTATCGAAGGTTTATATAAGTATTTTCCCACTTGGAATCACCTCTTCTACTATTTACCAATAAGGGACTTAATATTGAATGTTCTATATCATGTGAGAATTATTTTTAAGATATAAAGTAGGGTTCGACTGATACACCAATATTGAACCCAACTCATCCTTGGGAGGAGTATACAGTGTATCTTGATGCTTCTTGGATTAAAATTGGATATATGTGAATGTATGGTGATTTAGTTGTGTTTTATGGGACATGGAAGTTTAGACCACATGAAAGGAACTGTCTTGTGCATAACCTTGAGTTAATTGTAGTTGTTTATGCTTTGAAGTGTTGGAGGCATCATCTTTTGGGAGAAAATATTTCTATGTATACTGATCACAAAATATCAATTTATATCTTTTATAATAGTTATTTGAAACTCCAGTAGTGTTTGGGGGTTCATTATATAAAATCAATTTATTTTTTCTAGGATATACTCACATGAAGGGAAACAGTGTTACTGCTTCTCTAAGTTGGAAAACACTGACTATACTAGTTCATGAATTTGTATCTGAGTTGAAGATGATGAATTTTTTATCTGAAATTCAGGTTTTGGTTTAAGAGGGCCAATAGTAGATGACTCTTGTATTATTGTTAGTGGAGTCTACACTCTTGAGATGGATCAAGGATTGAAAGTACTCAGATCTAGAGTTTTTTTCTAAGAGTGGAGTCCTTGATGGTGGAGATAAAAATTCTTATTAGATATATATAAGGATGATATCATCTATCCATGTGACTTTGTAGTTATTCCATAATCTATGTGTGAGGAGCTGATGCATGAATTTTATAGATCTAAGTGGGTGGTGGATTTGATTTTGACCAAAATGTTCCATGACGTATGATGACATTATTGTTGGTTGGGAATGAAAAATGATTTTATAGGGTACATGATAGGATGCTACACCTTTTAGTAGGTGAAGGATGGGAACCAATGACCTGGTGGTTTACTACAGCCATTTCCCATTCCATAATGTAAGTGGGATGATGTTACCATGGATTCTATAGTGGGGTTCCAAATGGTGGATCAGAGTAATGATACTATTTGATTTTTTATGGACCAATAGATGAATTATCACATATCATTCCCATGAGGGTGATATTCTCAGTGGATCATTTGGGTGAATTATATGTTCATGAGTTAGTGCTTCTACACAGTGTACCACGAAGTATTGTTTCAGACCATGACATTCATTTCACTACGTGATTTTTGAAGGATTTGCCTATGGTTTTTGGTACACATGTTTTATTTTTTATTACATTCCATCCAAAAACATATTCTTAGTTTAAACATACTATATAGGTTTTGGAGGATATTCTTCAAGTGTGTGTCCTGGAATTTGGTCGGTGTTGGGAGAATCACCTAGAATTGCTAGAGTTGTATTAGAACAATAGTAATAAAGAATTTATATATATGGAACCATATGAGAATATTTATAGTAGGCTATACATATTACCTCTATGTATGATAGAGGCTGGTTAGTCAAAATAGTTGAAACCAAAACTCAGACTAGATAGGTCATATTAGATTCAGTTGAATCAGAATCTATGGTTATGGTTTGGAGTATATAGATTTTGTATGCTAATAGACACGGATGACCCCTTGAGTATCAGTGGGTTATTGTGTTTTCTTTAGGGTTACAACTATATTGGGTCACACTAGGATTCATAGAGAAGGAACGTTGGTGCCCAAGTTTGTTGTACCATTTGAGTTTGTGGAGAGAATTGGGTCGGTAGTGTACTAATTAGCTCATCTAAAATGGTACAGTTTTGTCAATGTTGTTTTTCATGTGAAAAAACATAGATGGTATCACCCTGACCCATCTCTTATGATCAATTTATATGATGTTGATCTTGAGATTGATGCTTCCTTTGAGTATCATCTTTTATGTTTGTTGGATTGTAGTGAGAATGTGTTTTGTGGCAAGACAGTGTCAATTGATCTTACATTGTGTCATCAAGGGAATGCTCAAGATGAATTTGGGAATGAGATGTGGATATGCAGACTCAATGGTCCGATATTTTTACTTTAGAATTATAGATATTCTTGAGGGAACATCTCAATGATGAGTTGTGAGAATGTGAGTAGATTGGAAGATTCTTACCATTTCTAGTGATGTCTCGTGTTTTTTTACGTGTACAATTTCTCATTTTTTATACATTGGTTGGGGACTTTATTTTCTATGTTTGGGTGAAATTGGGATGTTTTTAGAGGGGTTTTTGAAAGTGTACAGTTGGCTCATGGTTTTTCCAAACAATGTCCCCCCTAGTATACTGTGAAACCCTAGACATAGTGGGATTTTAGGGTGGGGTCATGGTTTTTCAAACCATGCACGCTCTTAGGAGTAACCATTCACCCCCATAAGAGAGGTGCATGGTTAAGAAAATTTTCTTCCCATGCCCAGGAAATTGTGTGAGGGAGATTTATTTACCCAAAAATATCATCCTTCACTTTAATTCAACCCATCTTGACACTAATGATTTTCTATCATTTTTACGGGATTATGGATGGTTTTCAAGTGCTTATAAAATACATTCTTAATGAATCAAACACAAAATTGAAGAATATACACCTCTCCTAAAAAGATATTATCATCCCAATTAGTTTCCTCCCTCACCCCTATCATTCCCTGAATTTTTAATGGATTTTGACATTATTTGGTCATGTATATAGATCTATGTTTTGATACATATTAATCCATTGTATTTTGAATATATGTTTTGGATATATATCTCCTTATTTATTGTGCAATTGAATATTACACTTCAATTTGGGGATTTATTTTTGTGAGAATCTATCAGTAATCTTATGGTAGGTGGTTTTAATTTAAAATCACATAGTCTTCAATTAATTATATATATGTAATTGTGAAATTGAAATTTCCATGATTGGGAAACTTCATCAGAGACTGAATTGATTAAATTGAAATTTCAGGTGATAATGAATTGGGTTAAAATTAGGGAAATTGAAATTTGTTGATTTCAGAATAAGAAATTGATGGGTCAATGGGATTGTGTAATTAGTTAATTAATGGAATATTTAAGTGGCTGATAATTGAAATTGAGGGATGTTTTTCATAACCATGAAGAGTAAATTGGTTTTTATTAAATGGTAATATATTTTTTAATTATGAATTGTTCATATTACTCCATGTTAATAAAGTGAATAAGTATGATTCAATTATTTATATAAATAGTATATCATGATGTGAATTGATAATTATAGGGATAATATTGATTAACATTGTTAAATTAGATATTTTTTATATATTTTATTGATTGATAAATTGGTAATGGGACACATACCGATCCTCTAAATACATGTGGGTGTTATCAATGACATTCTAGACCCAACTGAATTCTTGTGATTATTATTATATATTATTGTAAATGATGTTACAAATACCCATGGGGAGTGGAAAATAGAATGATTATCAAAATACCAATGGGCTTATAGACATAACTTTCTATTCCCATGATATTGGCATTGGACTGTTATTCCAATTTTCCATGATATGTGTTGAAATTAAATGATAAATGACAAACATGGTATTATGATATGAGATATCCATTAGGGAGAGTTCAGACTCTGGCATGGGCTGAAGTATGTATTGATAATATGGATATAATCATGAACCCAAGGATATATGTGATTAATTAAATAATAATGAAATGTGAAAATATTTCAGTTTATTATTGTTTATTATTTATACAAATTCATATACATTTATTGAATTTATATATTTTTAGATATCATTGCTAGTGGTCTACAGAGTTATACTCACTCCATAATCAGGATATCAGATTGGTACTTGAAGATACATTATTTTTATAGGGTAGGATAATGCTACGATCCTTATGTTAGATTGTTGATTTGGGATAAATCATGGATGATGGAATCAAACAAGAAGTTGTATCCTTCTTGGTAGATGATAGTTTATTAATTTTGGGCTTTTCATATTGAGACTTTACCCATATTTGGCATGAAATATCTAATATTTTGGTTTGGATATTGTATACTTGTTTTGGTCATCATGTGATACTATTAATTTTTAGGTTTTTTTATTATTATCATTAGGTTGTTTTTTATTACATCTTCTAAAGTGGTTCATTGGTAAAGAGTGTATAGTATCTACAGGGTATCTATATTTGACCCACGATACTCGATTTTAGACTCTGTAATATAGGAAGGCATGATTGAGGTCATGTAATAGACCAGTGTGGGGATCCATTGGGTCGCACCTAGGTCAGGATGTGATAGCCTCTACAAAAGATATTCTTTAGAATCGTTTTTTGGAAAAAAAACATCTATATTGCACCGACCCCCTGAGTCCCTTCTGTCCTATACAATACCTACACTACTGGATCATCTAGATCTCATTTAAATGTACCATGAACATCACTATTTTTTATCAAGCTTATAATGATGTTCCTTTTTCTAAGTGGGAGCATCATTTATTGTTTTATCCATACCCAACTAGTCAACTAACTCTGAAAAGGATGAAGATTGTGGTTTGATACTTCTTCGGTCCAGTGAATCATCAATTGGAAGAACCTCCTTCAAAAAATTTTCAGACACAAACACCAAACCATGCCCACAAGGACCTCACCCATCCATGTAAATATTCTATTAATAAATAAAGGGCTTATGCCTACATATTTCCATTTGATATCTCGGACTCTTACATGAGGGAAATAAATATACCCACATGTGAAAAATTATATGTTGCTTGTATTAGAATTCTTCCCCAACATCAATCTATGCATACTCAATTAGAATTATGGAAATATTGATTTCCATAAAAATATGTGGATAAATATGGTATAAAATATCACTTCTTCTACCATTATAACATAGGTAATGACCAACTAAATTTCATAACATTTGAATAATTGAATGATTCCGAGAAAGAAGATGGTGTTTCGAAAACCTATCCCAAATTGTTATGGTCTGTGTATCTCATTTCATGTGAAAACAATTGGACCATCAGGAAAAGATTAAGGGGGATCATTTTCATACAATAGTTGAACTAGACCAGGATATGATAAAGTCATTCTCTAATGAAAATCAAACAATTATATTCTTATTTTTTAAAAGATAGAGTGTAGTGTGTTACTATAATCCATAAGATCCAAAACAAACAAATCAGAACAATCCATCGATTGAAAATTTTGCTTGAATCATGATACTAGATTAAATAGTAGTAGGTATAGATCCTCTGTTAACTCCAAATCCATGAGATAATGTTTTAGGATTCTATTGAACAAGGCTAGAACATCTAGGAAAAGTGAAATATGAGAAAAAAGATAAATTAAATCTGTATAATAAAAGGGAGAGAATAAAATAGTTCAGATTCCAACAGAGGTCCTTCCCCAACTATATGAAGATGAGGAACCATCGCAGAAATCATCACTACGAAGGTCACTTAATTATAGATAGGGGTGAGTATGTTATTTGTTGGAATCCTCTACCTTATATGTGTGGGAATTTGATAACTTTAATCTTGTTCATTAAGTTATATGGTTCTTTTAAAGTTAATCCTTAAATATACTCTATATTAATTGATATACAATTTTATATGATGTTAAATTTTATATTCCAAGAGAGGGTATATCATTTTAGTCAAATATTTTTATATTATTTTTACTCACCTAAAATCAAAATATTATATAAAATGAACCTCCATCTCTTAATTGTATTTTGCTTCAAGTCAATATTTTCAATCCTTCAAATTTACTACTCTATATTTAGAAAATAAATTATTTATTACTTTATATGAATCTATTAATTCTCTTTACCCATATTTAAAATTAAAATCTAACACTCTTTTTATTATATAGGATTTTTAAAAGAAGTAAATATAAAATTTTTTCATCCATACATAGTAATATGTATTATTCTCCACCCCACATTTCCATTGATAATATATACGAATTTTTAAAGAATAATTTATTAAATATTAGTTTACAAAGGTAAATTTTTTCTAAATTTTTTCATTTCTTCTTTTTGAAAATAACTACTAAATTTGACATGTATCTTTATCATTTTGTGATTGTGTGGAAAATGATCCCTTTTAACATTTTATTGGGGAAAAAATACTACAACTACATTTTTCAACATATTTGATACATTGTCTACATATTTTCATATTATATAAAATAAATTATCTTTCTACTATATTTATAAAATACCTCCTTCAAAATGAATTCAAAATAACAAAGAAATTTCTTATTTCTTATTTCATTTTCCAAAACTCCTTAAACATTTTTTCATCTAATTTATTTTTCATTAAAATATATAATTCATGATCAATGATGTATTTCAACTATGTCTATCCACCATAATTCTCAGTATAGATTTCCTAATGTCCTTATCTTTTTTTAAAATGATTCAGCACTTCATTTTATTTTGTGGTAATTTTTTTGTATAATGATAATTTTTTATCTAATGTATTTCCTCAATGAATACCATATTTTTTACTCCTTTTATTGAAGGGAGTTTATATAGATTCTATATATATATATATATTCGGGAAAATTATTATCATAACCATATATACTTTATTTTTACTATGGAAATATTATATGCTTTCTAATATTGATTTAATTGTATTCACCTATAATGTATATTGGTGTCATTGGATACCCACCTATATTCTAGGGGATTATCATGTTATTTTTATTTAATTAATTATGAATTATTTACTTATATTAATCCATTTGAAAAGGATATGAAATCAGTTTTCATTCCATGTGTGATTTATAATTTGATAAATTAATCCCACTTTCTCTCTAGGGGTTCTTTATGACATTAAAAATGGAATGATTTTCAATTGAATTTTTTATTAAACCATTTTTTATCTGTGGGTTTTAATTATGGAATTATTATATGTTTTTTCACATATTTTTTTGTTTAATATTTAAGTGGTCGATGGGTCCCATATATCCCACTTATTCATTGATTAAATAATTACCTATCTTGAATTAATGGGGATATAAGTATTGGTGCTCAATTAAAAATGGGAAACAGGTTGTGGTACATTATCCACTAGGGAAAATAACTGAGTGAATCTAGATCTACTACTAGAAAAATGTTTTGATACTTGATCCACTATGATATATTTTTCTTTTTCTTATATATGTTCTAAAATACTCAAGTATACATTATTTTGATTATATATATAATTTTTAGGATGTATTCTTATTTTATTCCTTCAATTTTAATCTATGACCTATTAGGTAAAAATTTTATACATATATTTATCGTACACATATGATTATATATTTATGACATATGATCATTGATAGTTATCACTTATCTTTACCCCTACAGAGCATATTAGTTCACCCATTTCTTTTGTTTCCATTTCTCTAGGTTATGAATATTAAAAAAGTATAAAATGTATATAATATATTATAACATGAATAATTTTTGGTGTATATAAAATACACTTTTCGAATTAATTATTTTTTCTTATAATGGTAAAATTATCCAATTGAGAAAAATAACATGGGGTTTTTACGTAATTGATTTCTACAGTTCTCTTAAAATATAAACGTAAAAGGAAATGGTATTATAATATAATTAATTATTTTATTTAAGTCATTAAAATCAATGGCCATGTCTATAGGATGATATTGTTTGTATTAAAATAGGATTTAGATAGCTATGGTGACTACGAGGTTATCTATTGAGAATAATATAGTATTTAGAACATTTAGTATGTGTAGGCCCATCCTTAAACATTTCATAGTATAGTATCTTTAAACTATAATTCAAATTCTTTAATTCCAAAGGATATTTTCAGTTTAGATTTTTATAGGTATAGGTCATAACTCTTACATAACAAACTAAAATGTATACAAAGTGGAAACTTCCAAATCATTATCCAGTTTTTTCATAATATAAAAGATTTAAAATAAAACACGATTTCCTTTCAAGAAAAATATTTATGTCAATGAACATGAATTAATATTTTATCATACTCTTCCTTAAAACCTATGAAAAAATTTGAATTGGGGGTGACCATAATAATTTTATAAATGGAAATAAAATAAATAAATACATTAGTCTATAGTAAGACATGAAAACTCATGAATTTTTTTTCTTAAAAACATTTATTTTAATCCAAAAAGAGAATAATTTTTCATTTAAAGAATATAATTGTCATACTTTTTAAATCATATAATTTCCATGAAAACTCATTATCAAGAATAGAAAATTAATATAGGTTTCTTGGGAAATAATTTCAATTTCAATCTTATAAACACGTTTACATTCACTCTTTCAAATGGAATAATCATACGATTGACTTCAACAACCGAAGTGCAGAATTCATTAGAGTTCTATCTAGAAACAGCCATAGTATAACATATAAGTGTCTCACCTATGATTTATAATGGTAGAAAGCCATTAGTAACAAATTTCCAAAGACTATATAATTAAAAATCCCTTAAAAACTCATTTAAACCATTTTATAAAATACATCTGAATATCAAAAATTGATTTTTCCATAATACCTTTATTAAAATCTATGAACTGATTACATAATGAAGACACCATTTTGTTTAAAAAAATATATTAATTCTTATAAATTAAACTTAAAAAAATTAAGGAATCATCATGGTAGGAAAATATACTCATGTTGTATTAGTTAAAAAACATTTCTTCCATATTTGTATCAGAAAAGTCACAAAATACCTCATTTTCCAAACAAAAAAATATTCTTTTGAAATTATTTTTGAAAAAGATAAAAATGGTTTAAAATGAGATCAATAATTCATAGGATAATTTTAAACCCCTTATTCAAATTTTTTTTAGAACATATTCATAGAGAATAAAAAGATAGATTAAAAGGATACTTTAATTGATTATTTTAAAAATAATATCCCCTAGTTTGAGTCTAACATGTCATGTATGTACTTTATATTCCATAATAATAAACATATTTTAATTTTTTACTTTATTGAGAAACATTTCGAATATTAGTATTCTTTTTATTTCACTTATTACAATGTTATAACAATTAATTAATTATTTTTTCTCGCATTATATATTTTTATAAATTTTGGTTCAAAACACCAAAATCAATTCTGTAATTTACCTACTATCAAAGTGGACATTATTCCACCATCTACATATTAAAAATTGAATAATTTTAATTTTTATATATCAACTATGCTTTAAAATCCCATTATTAAATATAGTTATGAAAAATGAGCTATGTTACAATCATGGAGATGGTAGGTCATAAGAAAACATTAGTAACATTTCCATTTTTCTATGATCATTATGGAAAGAAGGTAAATATTATTTAATCTATAAAAATTTATTATAATACCATATATATCATATTATTTCTTTATATATATATATATATATATTCCAAGTGATATGGTCATCAAAAATTAATCACATTTCTTCGTGGCGGTGGTAGTCCACATATATACACTAATGACGTTATCATCTTTCAGTGAATAGAAAGTTAAGAAACTAAATGGTATATTATATTATAATAATAAATAATATGTTAACATTTATTCCGTCATTATATCCAATATTGAGAGACCATTATGAGAAACAAACTATATTGGTTTTTTGAGGCAGTAGTCCGTCAAACACAGGAATAATGGTTTTGTTTTCTATTTGATGTAAAAGGGCATGGATATAAGTTGTTACATTTAAATTTAATTACCTAATAATAATTAATATAGTATTTTTTTTATATAATCAAGGTTCTGGAATATTTTACTGATGATGAAGAATTAATAAAATAAATATATTTTGGTAAAAAATATACCTCTTCTTTAGAAAAGTTCATTCACTTGACACATTAAGACTACTAAAGATCATGTTATTCTAAATAAAAATCCATCTATAATAATTATATGGACTTTAGAAATGGATTTTTTAAGGTATTGGGTTAAAAATGGGTTTTTACGTGTGATGGATGGTGGAGAAGATGTGTCCCTTTAAAATATAAGGTAGGGTTACTCTTCAAATATATCCAAAAAATCAATTAAAATAAATAAATTTTTAATTCAAAATGGATCCAAAATAATTTATATTTAAAGATATAATGAGTTTTCATTAAAATAACAGCATATAATAAATATATTTACAATTTATTAGCACCTTTTTAACCTTATCATTTTATTTTGTCCCCACATTATCCCTTTTTAAATTTACCATGATTATAAGGATTTTTTTTGAGGGAAAATATAGTTACTATAAATAGAAAAAATACCTATAGATAAAAAATGGTTGATATTATCAAACATATCCTAATCACTTGCCTGAATCTAATATTTTGAGTAATTTTATATCAATTAGTTAAATATTATTTATTATAAAATGTCAATAATGTTTATATTTAGAACTATTCATTACCTAGTTTTAATACCTCCCTGATGATCTTATTTTATTTCATGAAAAATATTTTAATATGATACCATATTTTCAACTATTGTAAACATTATTTTAATAATATTTTTCATTTGGTTGTTTTGGGCCAAGGTATCACCTTTTAAAAATATTTATATTTTTAATATCATTAATTTTATATTTCCATTGATTGAATAAATAATCCATCAGCATTATAAAATAATATAAAGTAATTATTTCATAATTAAAAATTTAGAATAAGTTATCTTGATTAATATATATTTTCTTTAATTAAAAAATCTATTTATATAAAAAAATATCCACTTCATAATAATGTACTAAAAATATTATACTTATTAAAGAAAATAGTGTGACTTGTTTGTCTTTTCATGAAATCAAATACTATAAAGGTCATAAGATCATCTAAATTACCATAAAATACCATATAACCGAATCTTGGATGATTATTAACGAAATTGAGTCATATAATAAATAAAATTAATGTTTTATGGACATTTTCTCAACCTTATCATTTTATTTTTAACTTTAATTACCCGATTTAATTTTTTCTATGTAAACAACAATTACTAATGTTCCTAATCATATTATCCAAAAATTAAACCTATTTACTCAATTTAGACTTAATTATTCAAAACATTAAATCTTTTTTTAATTCAAAAAATTTAATTGGAATAATTTAATTTCCAATTAATCTCTCAAAATAAAAGGAAAAACAGTTGTCTTGGAGAATGCACTTTTAAGAAAAAAATTGTTCTTATTCCAAAATAAGGTGTAAGGATGATGAAAATTTAATTATTTATATAATATTTATATTAAAATTAATTATTATAATTTGATAACAAATTAAAACCATAATGTGAATTTTAACTATAATGGAAATAATGGTTTTAAATATTGTTATTTTCACTATTCACTAAAAAATAATATTTTCAAAAGAATTCTAAAAATTTGTTATAAGTTAATTTTGAAAAGATTAATTCTTAAACTAAATTCTTTTTTAAAATAAATTTTCAAAAACATCCATAAATTAATTATAATATTCATTCATAAAAATATAAAAAACATATTTTTGAGGAAAACATATTTTTGAAGAATAAAATGCCTTTGGTAAAAAAAATATGTGGTTACTTTATAATAATTTATCAAAAAAATATTAAGTAATAAATTTATATTTATTTCATAATTATGTAAATAAAATTTATTCCCACCAATTTAATCACTAGGATATACTAGTCATATTTAAATATTTATAATTCGTTGTTCTTTAAAGTTTGGTGTTACGTATCTTGTAAGATTCATTTTGAATTCTAGGGATTTGAAATTGTCCCATCCCCTCCCCCCCTTAATAAATTCAATCATCATAATTTTAAATTGGTTTTGGTAACAATAGTTTTGTATTTTCAAAATACCTTTTTTGTTCATCCCACATCATAAATAAGGTAAACAAAAATTGCTCTGGAAATTAGAGAAATGAAAGTATGTTGGCCATCTGGAATAACATGTATAGGTTTCCAAGTATGCGATAATAAGTTATATGTGAATTAATAGATAAAGAAAATAAAACATACTTCTAATAAGTGGAAGATATTGATAGAGAAGATAGTTATAAAGAATTTAACCATCATAAAATGGTAAATATATGATATGTTATAAAGAAAATAACTTCTTGGTAAGAAAAGTAAATGGATAATGATTTTTTTTCAAAATACATTTCCTAAAATTTTGGGAATTTTTTCACTGCAGAAACTAAGAAAATATGTATATATAATTACATGAAAAGTATGTTTTTATCCTTTAATCAATATCAACCATAAACTCATATTTTTTTATAAATGAGAAGTTTTAATGATGAATTTTTTTATGTCTGATACACTAGAATCAACTACTATGGATCAAAAAATACAAAATCTAATAAAAATATATTACTCATATATTTTTTCTTTAACCAAAATCAAAATGTTTTATACTGGGTAAGACAATTACCCAAGTGAATAAAACTTCCTATGATGAAAAACAACGTTAATCACTAAAATTATATAGTAATACTAATTATTAATCATAGATGATTAAAAAAATAAAAATCCTCAAAATTACTAAAAAATATTCTAGACTATAATTTAAACCCAAAAAAAAAACAAATTGTGTTTGATCACATTGTATTCCAAGATAAATTTAATATTTATCCCCAAATCATATCAATAACACAGAATGTCTCATACAAAAATGAGCATAGACTTGTAATGACCTAGAACACTGACACTAGTATGGATAACAAATGATCGTTCCTCTACAAACCCAGTAATACCTCCATATTCTATGGGATGGTGAAGCAAACTAATAAGGTATAACTATAATGGGATTTCATTTCCTAAAGTACATGTACGTACAGATCCAACCAACTCCATGAAAATGTGTGGATGAATAATAATAAAATAATCGAACATAAAGAGTAAATAAAAATTCATGCAGTAACTTATAAAGAATAAGAATGTTTCTTAAAGTATAATACAAAATGAAAATGGAAAAAATACTGTCCAACCTAGAAAATATGTCCAATCCTAAAAACTATAATATAATATTGTTATGAAATTCCAGCTTCTAATCTGCATGACTGACCACAATACATTGTCTATGCACCCAAGTATCCATATTTTAATCATAACTCATCACTGATCCGTCCTTAATATGAATAAGACATTACCAATGTATGAAAATATCATGAAGGGTTGAGCATATACATACTTAGTAAGACTCCCTGAAGACTAAAGAGAGATAAATAGAAGATGTGCTGGAATCAGTCCACTCGACCCAACAAACTAATATCAATTAGAAACTATGGAAACTACCATAAACATCCATAAATTATCAATAATAATCCAAAATCAGATAGAAATGTATTCTTAGTAACCACATCACAACTAAGTATAATGAGTCTGCGTACAGTTCTAAAATGGGACCATTTATGATGCCCGAGATCTCATTCATCCTTTCAGATAATCGTGGTTAGAACATGCACCTCACCATTGTTCCACAATATATAGGGGTAAAATATAAAGGTATAGGACCCACACCCCTGTCATTTAGGGGTTTTCCACTCATAAGGTAGAGGATCCATGCCCTAGTGCATCAATGGGGTACCCCTCAGTATGTAGAGGACCTGCACACTTGTAAATCGGGGTGCCACAAAATAGGTCTAGGACGCATGACCCAGTTCCTCAAGAGGTGAAACTCATATGGTAGAGGTTGCACACCCAAGTTCTTCATGCAATGACACTCAGAAGGTAGAGGATCTACACCATTGTGCACTCTATGGGAACTCAAAAGGTAGAGGCCCCAATCCCTAGTGTGTTAGGGGAGTGACAATAAGTAGGTAGAAGAACTATTCCCTAGTTCTCCACAGGTGGCGAATCATTAGGTAGAGGAACCACTATATAGTTCATTATAAGATACATATAAGGTAGAGGACCGATGCCCAAGTAAATCATTGGGGTGTCACTTAGAAGGAAGATGAACCATGCCCTAGTGCACTAGGGGGTTCCACTCAGATGGTAGAGGACCCACACCCTATTACATCATGGTATTCCACCTAGTAGGTAGAGGACTCATACCCTAGTTTGTTAAGTGGGAACTCATAAGATAGAGGACCCACACACTATTACATTAGGGGTACCACTCAAACCAATGCAAGGAGTCTGGGGGACCCACAGCCTGGTACGAAGAGGGGGTTGCCAACCCTGACCACTCTTTGATGATAATGGTCAATCACTATCATTATTAGTAATATCTTAAATATTATTAATTATTGAAACATTTAACATAATATCTTGAACACCCCTACAAATTCCATCATCATGTTCAATCCATAAAAGCACTCTGGATAGTCTATTTATGGGCCCAAATCCGTGTCTGGCCAAAATGTTGATGAGGACACAAGTATCCTCTTCATACATCAAGATAAAACATAAATACACTTAAATATTTTCATAATGGTCATGAATAGAGAAAAGGAACACATCAAAGTGATAATTATGGAAAAACACTTAGGATAGGCTATTTACTTGCCCAAATCAGACATGTCATAAAATATTCATTACACCGTAACAAGTATGTATGTTGCTTCATGGTCTTGATCCCAGAGTTGGAAATAGGTACCCAACATTGTTCCTAAATTTTCCAACTCAATGTTAGGGTCAAGAAGCTATTGAAGGATCATAAATCTGATTTCTTGTTTTAATAATTTAACTGAAACATTGATTGATATCAAAATATAAATAATAATACTTCTTTTATTATTATCATATTAGTAATATAAAATAAAATAAGAGGGTAAAAACGCACCTTTATGCATAAGAACATTCATGTGGGTCAATAGGTGGTATCTCTATTAAATGGATTAAAATAAAAAACTAAATTTCCTCCCCCCATCCAGGAATGTACAGTGAATCCATGCCCATCCCTCATTATTGTACAACACATGCCACATTCCCCCTAGATTTATATTTTATTAAAAAATTATTATTATAATTAGTGAATCTACTTCCTTAAAATCAAGTCAGGTCACGTGATCCCATGTTGACCACTAATCATGCCATCCACACACTGTCATTGAATCAGCTAGCATTCATTGTGCCCCACATCAGGTCCACCATGTCACTATACCTTCTATTTCAACCAACCATCAATGAGATACCCTGTTCATGGACTCCATTATGAACTAAATCATCATTCAAATTTTCACCTTGTCACGTTAACCAAGAAGATTGGGATCACCAATATGACCCCAAACCACCTCTTATTATCCATTGTTCACATATCACGTCAATCATATTCTTGTTCACAAACCTGCACTCATGGTACCGATATGATAAATTCAAAAATCCCCCTTCCACTAGTCATTGTAAAAATTTCCATGACCCTGTGGGTACAATCATGCACGAACCCACCTTGACAATGTCAAACTGCAACCCGGTGGGCTAAAAGTAAGGAATGGTGGTAAAAAAAGTATAAAAAAAGGTAATAATCATTTTTGTCTCATGCGATCCTATCCAATGATCAATAGGTTTATAATCATGGGTGGTAAAATGGTATTAAAATAGTAATTTTTATAAACAACTAAATTTATTGAATGGAGTCATGAAATGTTTTAATAATCATTGATCAAAATAATATAAAAATGCATTCTAACTATTTTAATAAAAAGTTCTAAACAAAAAATTAAATGTCCTAACTCGATTATGTATTGAACACTAATGAATAAATAGTGATGAATACTCATTCACCTGAGGATCTTGAGATCTCAACTCAACTTCCACCTCCTATTGTTTCAACCTCTCGCCAATGGTGATGACTCCTCTTCCCTTCTCCTCTCAGGTCCTCTCTTCTCCCCCTCACTCATTATGCGCTACACTTTCACCAGGTTTCTTCTTCTTTCTCACTCACTCTTATAAGGGTTTACCCACCTATTTATCCTCCCCTACACTTTTAATTCATTTTTTTATCCCTTGCCTCATCTAATATGCTCTGACTGTGAGTTCCTTAGCTAGTCTCTAGGTCATATTTGGAGCGAGGGATGCTCTGATGTTTTGGGCCAATGGTGTGGTGGACGTCAGATTTCTATGTTCTTTTGGAGTCAATTCTTCTTGATTGAATTTCCTTACTTGGTTTATAATTTTTATTTTTTTTGTTTCTTCAATGGGTTTTCTTCCTAGGTTATTCATCCTTGGATACATCACCTTGATCTAACATATCATTCCACCACTACTCACCATGTTAGATTTTGAGATATAGATACATAGGGGTTTTGGTCCATGTGGTTCAATAATCATGAATTACCTATCTTGGGTTTCATCCCTATATTTCTTCTCCTTTTATTCGTAAATTTTATTTATCATTTCATTCTTAGCTATTCGTTAGTGTTCTTTTTTTTACTTTCATTAATAGTTTCCACTTGCATTAGTTTATTTTTGGTCTTCTACCCTGGTTTCATTTTTTCATTTGGTTTTCTTCCGTGTTGGTAGTTCTTGATATAAAATGGTGGTCTCATTTTATTATGTTGGTAATTAGGGGAGAGAAGTTTTTAAATTTGTGATAGTATGATGATGATGATGGTCTACAAAATTTTAGTGGTTGTTTGAGCAACACAGATGAATGTGTTGGTGGACCGGAGTTGGAGATGGTGTTTGGTGCTGGTGTCAAACACCAGAGAAAAGGCCAATGGTGATGACTCAATGATGACGATGTAAATAGCGATGGAAGGATGTGATAGTGGAGTTGATGGATAAAAGATATGTTCAGCATTGTGATGATTACGGTGATGTCTCATAAGGTGGATTTCCATGATGTTGATTATGATGGATGGTGGTAGGTAGTGATGGGGTGCGTGAAGTGGGTTGGTACATGGGTGGTGATTTCTTTTAGATGTTTGAAAATTTAAATTTGGATAAATTTTTCAGTGTGGTTCCTTTGGTTTTTGTAGTGGGTAGGATACGTCATAACTATTGGATTTGTATCTGGTGTATTTTTGTTGTTACACACTTTTACATTAAAAGTGTAATTTAAAATACAAAAAAATATGGATTGTGTGAATTGAACATTGGTGAAAAGAAAATTCACCAATGATGTACAATCCCTTCTGTGTTTGTGTCCGCTCGATCCATATCGATCTACTTCTTGTTTGTTGTTCGATATTGATCCACCAATGAAGAACTCTCTCCTCAACCACTCAAATATTACCATGCTTGTGAGGATAACCCTTGGAAAAGATTCTTAAGAGGGTATTTATAGAGTATTTTAATTAGGTCATTTAATAAAAAAAATAATTTATTTATTTACTTACTTCAATTAAATGGACAGGATAATGGATACATTAACCGAACATTTGTCGTCAACCAACTTTAGTTCACACCAAAGGAAAACCTCACATTCCCAAATCAATAATGGTACAGAAATATCACTTCATCTCGTAATAATCAATCAAAATTATTCCTATAAATATTCCAAATTCTTACACGATGAATCCAGAGTCACTACAATATTCTCCACATAAATATTATCATCCATTAAAACTAAAGATAAAACAATGGTGGGAATACTGAGCCCATATCTTGCTTTCCCACTCCTAGGAGACATACTGCATGCTCTTTTATTCATTCAAACATCACCCAGGAGAAGTAAATTCCATTATGGGTCTTCCCAAGATAGTTCACAACCACCATTGTGTACCGTGAAAAGTATCTCCACATCCCGCACACAGCTCATCTAGGATGATAGTGTACAATTAGTCATTCACGAGTTTCCTTAGAAACTAAAAGTTTAAACATGAAAAACCATGTTCAATTGAATCAATGGGTCAATAATTACACCACCTCACTAACCAAATTCAGTATATAGAAAAGGATCCAACGATCCTTAGAGATAGTCTGTCATCCTTAACAATTCCATATGATCCTCAACATGGAGAGATATCTCAGAACAAATGATCTCCTCATAAAACTCCAAATTCCATTGTCATCATTCTAAAAATGACACTTAACATTTTCTTGGCAGTCCTCATACACCCCTGGATGAGATACACCCCTTTTACAAATATCACTACAATCATCCAGGCCTATATGTGCCAACTCTCATTGGATGTGACCAATTTAGTGGTGACCTCCAAGGTCTCACATACATGGACTCAAATGGGGATACATTAATAGTGGAGTGATAACTATTTTAATACGAACTCTACTAATGGTAGGTGATCCTCCCATTATGGAATAAAGGTAACATGTAATCCTGACGCTTGTTATATAGAACCTGAATGGTCCACTCTCCATAGACATCTATCTAGGGAAGAAACATTGTGCTCAATTGAATCAATGTTTCAAATTCATCGTACATCCTCCCCATAATCATGATATGAATTTAAAAACATTGTCCGAACAATATTTGAGGGAATTCCATGAAGTTGAACTACCTCTTACATGCACTAGAATTTTGAACTCTCTACTATGATATTTTCTAGGATGGCTATGAAGTGGGTCAACCAGGTGAGTCAGTCTACATCACCCCATAATCATCCTGACCTCCCATCTATCATGGAATACTCATAATGTGAACCAAAAACACCATCTAGTTTCTACTTCCATATATAACCCTGGTCTCCATCCATATAAAGGTGAGACGTCAATAGTTAAACATAGAAACAACCGACAACACCCTTTTTCCTCCAATCCCAATCCCAAAGTATCTAATTACAACAACCCTTCTCATGTGTGTACTACTAATGGGAATAAACCACCTCCACGCCTTTTTTTATTCATGATAGATGCAACCAACTTTCCTTGAATAAGGATATCATGCTTCCCCATTTTTGGGAATCCATTAGGAATGTATGTAGTGGATATATAGTCATAGATAATCTCCTAGTATATATCCCCAAGTTACACCTCCCTTTCTCATTTACGAATCATAGGTTTAACAACCATAGACTGAAGGTACATTGTATTATCCTAACCTAAATGTTCTATTGTAAAGTGGTAAAGTACACTATCGCCATGCTTGAAAAAAGTGGATAGAAAACCTTATTATGAGAATTAGTTTCCATGGTCATTCTCAAGGTGGTCTGGAAGGTAAAATTTACTTTTCCACTAAAGGGACACTATCACTCCAAGGTTTTATAATACATTTTTCATGAAGTTGACCGTCAAATCTAGAATTTACTTCTTGAGAGATTATGTATGACTAGGACTCCGGGAGCATGCCTATCGCAATCATTAAATGTCTCACATGCTCTAAATATGATTTTGAGGACATAAGGGTACCATCACATAAGAGTACAAAAAACCAAACCAAGAATGATTAAAGATTTAACTCACAATTATAGTAAAATATGTTGGGAAATTCAACATACCAACTTGTATCACAAATAACTCAAATCAAATACAGTGGATTTAGGAATCCATTCTAAGTACATCCACCTCTCAAACATGAATCTGGTGATAATTTAACCTAAGGTAAAACTTTGAGATCCACTTTTTCTCTATCCACTAGGGAAAGAGGTTATTGATTCTCATGGGTCTTTACTCCCCCTAGATATTCATCTATCTTGGGTGAATTAAATCCACACACCATCTCAGCCTATCATCCGACTCTCAGCGAAAAAAACAAGGATGACTCGAAAATAAAATTGGGTCATAAAAACTCCCTCTCTAAAGACTCATCCAACCACACCTCTAGTTCACATTGATATACTCGATCATCCAATATGTTACCATAAATTTTAGTTCCACCCAGGTGAAATTCCATGTAGAAAATGAACTATCGATGGGGAGGTAGAGTTGGAAATTTATCAATATAGATTCCCTCATACACATATACCATCATAGGAAACAATAATCTCTAAGGATCTACTAATCCAAGGTAATACTTTCCAACAAATATGGAATTGGTTGGGGCCTACAGGGAATGAGATCATCCTTCTAGGACAAGGGACCACTCCTTATCAAAGGAGAAAAACTCCTTCCCAAAAAATTGGAGTCTCAACTACAAACACTCATGCCAATAATATGAGAATGGATGGTAAATATATTTCTCATATCGAGTAAAACATCCTAGTGTCCAACTTTTACTATGGGATGATTTCATGTAAGGGGACTCTCTCCAAGTAGAAACATTTCACACAGTCGACAAAAATATGTGATCTTGGATTATCTCTATAAGATTCTCCAGTACAAGGGTTAGCAAAAAAGGATCCCACCGGTATCGTTAGGTCTAAAACAAGAGCTACATCCATGGAATGTCACTTGTGGATACTCACCAAAACGTCTACCAGTGTAGATAATATGCAGTTCGCACCTCAAATACACATGAATCCTTATGATCACAAGCCTCCACCACTTGAATCCATATTTCCTCTTTCTTCAGGTTCTCTTCATTTGGGTCTTAATTTCACACCTTCAAATTAGAATGAGGTTAAACATACAAGTTAATGAATTCACCAGCAACACTACAACACTATCTACTTTAGTTATCACCAACTAGCCCTCGTGTATTTGAATCATCTCACAATAATATTCCTCATTATGGGAATTGTCCCCCTTTCATGCATGTCGAAATCCATATGTAACATTAACCACACATGGCTCTAATAACACCTTATGTAACCATGGAGAAGTATCTCCACCAGAACCATGATTAGGAGTATCCCTATGTAATCCGGACATTCAAACCATAGGGTCTCTCCAGTCCTCTACCAAATACGAAGGGGGAGTCTGGCTCACCATGAAACATGGGTGAACACTTTATCTGAAACCTTTATTATGTACTCAAATTTCTATGCCATCTGTTTTTACCTATGGATCCAATAACATATCCATAAGGAAAGTTGGTAAACAATTTGACAATTTGATCGGTCAAGGTTTTCACAAGCCTGAAATCCTTTACTTCTTCATCGAGTCAAACCACTACTTAATGAGGGTACATATCCACATGAAACCTTAGTGGTATCCATCATTATAACTCACATAGCGTGTCAATATTACACATACAATCATCATATCATTCTTGATCTATCTCATTGTCAATGCATAGATAGTCATCTACCTAATCCATATAAAAATCAATGTGTCCTTTAATAGGTCCTAGAACTTCTCGGTGCCACCCCCAGGAGAGAATCTCCAAATGGTTATGTCCCTGAAATGAGGCCTCATTAGTCAAACATTCATCTTCATGAAACGTTCTTGAAATCCTAGATGGATGTCTTAGATGATAGATCTCAAAATTTAATAGGATGTACCATAGTCAAATATGACATTTAGATATATGATGTAAAAAATGATAGTCCAAGGACTCAATACTATTTGATTCAAGTTCCAGGTTCCATGAAATCAATGTCTTTGTATTCCAAGTAGATAACAAGGTAGATAGATTCTAGTTGTATGGATACATCATCCATTGTTTCAAAAATGGTTTCCCTAGACTGAATGCTTCTCTCAAGACACTTTTTCATCATTTTCTTAAGTCTCGACCAATCCACATAAGAAGAAAACTACAAATATTATCCCAAGGAAATAACTACTCTAATAAAACTATATAAAGACCCAAATAATTAGGGCCCTTCTTGGCTGGTGGAAGACTATTCTTCAAAACCCTAAGCCCACCTCCATATTATGGGGGTTGGTGATATGAATCGAGAATGAATAACTAAAATGGGAGGTTTTTCCCTAAAGTACCTGTATGTATGCACCCAACCATAATCATTCATATGTGTAGAGAAATGTTAATAAACGATAGTAACATATAGAGTAAAAACCATACATGTAATAACCTCATGGGAATAGAAAAGATTGTGATAGTGAAATCCTAAATGTAAATGGAAAAATAATGCACACCTAAAAATGATGTCCCAACCAAAAAAATGAATAGAAAATATCTGAGAGAGCATGACCCTAGATCTCTAATCCCAACCATAATATGTTTTATATACACCCGATTATCCCTCTGATCATCTAAAATTACCATCAATCGATCCATATTCGGTATAAGATATGACACATGCTATAAAATTCCCATACCGGAGTGATTATATGAATACCAAGAAGGATGCCCCAAAAAATGGATAGGTAGAAACATAATACAAGAGAGAATGAGTCATCTAAATCCAATAAAATCATGTCAATCATAAATAGAGAAACAAAACCCATAAAAAACATATATTCTCAACAAGATTCCAAAACTTGAGATAAATTAGATCTCAATTTCCACAATCGATCTAATAATAATGAGTCCGCTTATATCTTTAATGGGAGACCGTCTCTGATGCTCAATATCTTTTTTATTCCTTGAGGTAACCATGGGGATGACCCACAACTATCCATTATTTTTCACAATTGTGAGGGAATGATATATAAATGGAGGACTCAATAAAATTTTTATAATGAGGTTTCCACTCAAAATGTAGAAGACACATACCCTAGTAAATCACGGGTGTGCCACTAAGAAGGTACATGGCCCTTTCCTTATTTTGTCATGGGGGTTTCACTCAAAAGATAGAGTACCCATACCCTAGTACATCAGGTGTGTGAATTAAAAGGTAGAGGACCCAGGTCCAAATGTATCAGGTGGGTTACACTTAGATGGTAGATGACCCTCACTCTAACGTGTCAGGGGGTTCCCCTCAGAATATAGAGGACCCGCACCATTGATCATTAAGGTGGTTCCACTCAGTAGGTAGGGGACCCATTTCCTAGCACCATAGGTGGGTGACACTTAGTATATAGAGGAATCATGCCCTAGTGCATCAGGTTTGAATCATAAGGTAGAGTCCACATGCCCTAGTTTGTCAGGGGGTTCCACTCATATGGTAGAGGAACTATTCCCTATTGTATTAGGGAGTTCCACTCAGTAGGTAGAGGATCCTTTTCATAGTGCGTTTGCGGATGCCACTTAGTAGGTAGAGGATCCACACACTAGTGCCTCAGGTGGGACACTCAGAAGGTTGAGGACCCACACCCTAGAACATTATTAGGTTCCACTCCAACTACTGTGTACAGAATGGGGAACCCACACTTGGGTATGAAAGCGGGGTTTCCAACCAAAAACTCTCTTTGATGATCCTAACCAATCATTTTCATCATCAATTATTTCCTAAAGAATAATAATTCCTATAAAATTATGCATCATATCTGGAAATCCACTATGAAGGCCACCAACAAGCTCTATATGGATGAAACTAAGGATAGGCACCTTGTGGGCCAAAATATGAGTCTCGAAAAAATCCAAACAATCACATAAGGGTCATTATTGGTTTTTTGGAATAAAATTTCAATCCACCAATATTTCATCACAAATCGTCATGAGTTGAATAATGAAAAACACTTTTGTGATCATAATGTAAAAGCACTCATGATAGGCTATTCACTATAGAAAATCAAACGCCCATTAAAAATTCAAATCTCCATAACACTTACCTAAATTACATTTTTGGAATGGTCCATGAGTGAAAACAATGTACCCAATATTTATCTTGAATTGTATTCCTTAATGCTAGGGATATGATGCCGCACATGGATCACTAATCCGATGTCACTATTAAATGATATAAATGAAACATTTATTGATAATAAAATAACATCAATATAAATAAATATATTATTATTTTTATATTATTATTATAAAACAAAATAAAGGGGTTAAATTCCCTTCCCCTTCATGTCTAAGGGTATTCATGCAATTCAATAGAAGTATCTCTATTAATTCAATTAGAAAAATTGAATTTACTCCCCCCATCCATTATTTTATAGGGAATTCACCCTCATCCATCATTATTTTACATCACATGCCTCATTCCCATGGATTTATCTTATAGTTATTTTTTTATTATATTTAATGAATGATTCCTCCTTGAAATCAAGCACATCTACATGATCTGAAACTGACCACCAATCGCATCGGTCATGCACCACCGTCACATCAGCTATCATTCTCCATGACCCTACATCGACTCTATCACCTATACATCCCATCAATGATGAGAACCCTTATCCATGAAACCTTATACAATACCATATTTTGAAACTGATCATATAACACTACACATCATCTTCATGTGTTAACCCAAAAAATATGGATCACTGATCTGATCCCAAACCAGTTATGATAATCAACCATACATATCACAACTTGATCACATCCTTGATCGTGAACCTTCACCTTATGTATTGATCTAATACATTTGAAAATAATCATCCCAAATTGTTTAGCAAAACCACTACATCATAGGTTATGATTTGAGTTGAATCCATACTTGAAATATTTAACCATGACCCCATAGGCCAATAGTGAACAAAAGTAGAGGTAATACTCACAACAAAAGTTTATAATCAACATTGGCTAATTAATTCCAGAAAAATTATTGATGGGTGTAGAATCATGCTTCATAAAATTGGATAAAAAATAATTGACATAAAAAAATTAATTTATTGAATAGGCTCATGTGAAGGGGGAACAATCACATACAAAAAGTATACAATCAAATCCATGCTCAATATTTTTATCAAAATGGTGTAAACCAAAAATGAGAATCCATACCTTGATTATGGATTGATCTTTGGTGAAGAATGTATTCTCTGTTGAAGGTGAACAACCCTTGCATTTGTTTCCTCTCAGTACACCTTGATCTGATTGTTGTTTTTCATTTAATTTTGATCCACCAACAGATAATTCTCTCCCCTTTTCTCATATATATAACGGTTTATGTGGATAACACTTTGAAAACCATCATAAGTGGTTATTTATATTGGATTTAATTATGACATATAATGAAACGAATATATTATTTATTTATTTATTTTAATTAAAGGCACCAACAAATTGCTACCTTAATTACACATTATTCATCGAGCAACATTAGGTCATATCAAGGGTAGAATCTGTGTTCTATACTCAATCGTGGTCTTAGAGATCCAATCTGGGGCTATGTTCATGAGTTATTTTACTTTTTAAGGAAAACTACAAATGTAAGATATTAATATATTTAATTTTTTTATGATATAAATCTTAACCTCATCGAGCCTCATAAAATCACCAAATCATAGTGCCTAGTTTCAAAAATATTTCTAGGAATATTCAAAAGTCTCACATAGAAAAAATAGAATCACTACATCCCAAAAGAAATATTCTACAAGATATGCAAATCATTTATATAAATAACCTAAATCAAAATAATTTCATTACAAAATTATATATTCATCCAAATGATAATTAATCCATTATTTCTAAAATATAATCACATAATATTTTTTAACATAATACCATAATTCCCCTCATCAATATAGTGAGATGATATTAAACAATATTAATCACTTAACTACAAAATCAATTTTTAATTTCATATTTATCTATACGATAAAACATATGTTCCCAAAAAAATCTAACCAGTTTCCTTTAGATCATTTAAATAATGAAAAACAATGTCAAACTAACTAATGAATAACATAATATAGTGGTATGTGATTCTAAATTATCACCCATCAGATGTGGATTTAGACATTATTTCATATCTGGATGTGAAGGATTTTTTCCCAGAATGTGGTTTTTCCTTTCTCTAAATTATAATCCTTATAAAATTACCAAAATGTGAAAAAAAAACCCTAAAAAATTAATATTTTCAACATTAAAGAGATTTCATAACCTCAAATGTTAACTCATGCTATTTATTTTTTATCCCCATAAAAAATTATAAACCCATAACTACCTCCTCAAAGATTATATAAACCCTAATGGTTATCTATACCTTTTCATTTATGTCCACAAAATTAAATGATAATTATTACTCAAATAAACATTTCACTTGATATACATAAGAATTACATATACCTCAAACATTTATAAAATTCTTCCGAAGTAATCGCATCATCAAAAGAGTATTAATTATTTTAAACTTATGATCATCCTTAAATATACTTTAAATCTGTAGTTCCTTATACATATAAATCTTAATTATTCATCTTTTTTCATTATCTATTAACCAAGTTTTTCAATGTTATTCCTTAATACTTATTTCCCACAAAAAAATACTTATCATGTCCTAATATTCAAAAAACCAAAAACATAACCCAGTAAATAATTCATACCATTCATATGTAATTTTTTGTTTCCTCATCATCAATTATAATGGATTTCGGTATTAGTAAATAGATATATATACAGTCTCTCGGATCCCACTCATGTGCCTTCCCCCTAGAACATTGATTTTCATAATGACCAGTATCCCCATATGTAAATATTTTACTGAGACCTCATGGATAAGTTCATTCTCATTCATGGTGTTTACCGAAATCTTCTATTTTCCAGACCTCATTATTACTTTATGTCCACTTTTAGAATATGTAACGTATCTTCCCATCCTTTTAATAACTTTTTATAATTGATTAATTTTATAATTGTAACTGAAAATCCATTGAATATATTTAACTTTATGATCATTATAAACTAAAAATATTTGGGGATTCATTTTTTTTGTTTTATGAAACTCATAAAAGTTGAAGTTATTAATCATTAATTGTGATATTAGGTAATTAAAAACCACTAGATTTATTAAATCATCTCCCATTATATTTAATTTATATTTCAGAAAACCACCACATTTTCATTCATATCCATTTTTATTTTGGTTTCTAATTGATTGAACCATATACTAATTCCAAAAGGTTAGTGTAATAATATAAATAATATCATAATAATCCATCTAATGGGGAGGATAGACACTAAGATATCATTATTCATGTTATCTCAAACTCTTAATATATCAAAAATAATAATGATTCTCCCTAAAATACTAACCATTGGGATTATATGATACTTTTAAGATAAACATAAAAAACATTCTGACATCTAAATCTATATAAACCATTCATGTGATACCAAATATAACGACCTAACCTCAAATATCACATACTATAATATCTTTAAACTAGTATTCACATTCTTTTATTCATAAGGATCTATTAGGTTTATAGTTTTAGAGTGTTTTGTCATACATATATTATAAAAAACCATATGAATAAAAATTGGACATGTCTAAATAATAATCCATTTTTTCCAGAATATAAAACTTTTAAAACAAAACATGATTTATTTTCATGAAAATTTTTCAAAAATTTCACCTTGACATCTTATTTTATCTTACCCATTCTTAAACCATATGAAAAATATATTAAAAATTTTTTCAAGAAAAAAACCATTAGGGAGCTAATAATAATAAAAACAATTAGTTTATATTAAAACATGAACCCCTGTGAAGAATCTTCTCGTGAAAACAATCATTTTCATCCAAAAAGATAATAATTTTTTTAAAAGATGATTATATTACATTTTCATATAAAATAATTTCCATGAAAACTCATTATCAAGCATAGAAAATTCATGTATGTGAATTGGGATATCATTTTAAAGTTTCTCTTATAATCACTCTTTTATATTGAATAACCATATGGACAACATCCACCTTTAGAGAAACTAATAAATTGGTGTACTATTCCGGTTCACCCATTGTATAAGCTATAATGGGATCATGCATAAGATATAATGGAGATCATATATTTTTATATATTTTCCAAGGACCCCAAAATTAATAAAACCCTTGAAAAAATCTTCTAAAACCATGTGAAAAATACTTTCAGATATCCAAATAACCTTTTTCCTTAAAATCCACATTTTTTAAATATAAAAACTAAGAAAATAACAAAGAAACCATTTTCATTAAAAATAATTGTGAATACTTATTAAGTAATATCCAAATAATTAAGGTATCATTATAGAAGTAAAATCTATTCATATTGTATAAGTAAAAAAACATTTGTTCTGTATTTCTGTAAAAAACAAAAAAAATATATATTGTTTAGAAAATGATAAAAAATATTTCTTTCAGATAGTCTTTTAAAAAATAAAAAATGGGTAAAAATTAAAAGAACCATATCATATTTATAAAAATTTTCATTAAAACATTTTAAAAAATATGGATATAGAAGAAAAAGTTAGTTTTAAAGAAAATTTTAAAAGATGGTTTTTAAAATAATGTTCATTAAATTGTGTTTGACATGTCACATACATTATTTTTATTAATGAATAATAATATTATGTTAATTATCAAAAAAATTATATCATTTTTTAATTTTATTATTAATTTTATTTAACTTATTACCAAGTTATAAAAATTATTTGATTATTTATGTTCATGTCGGATGTTTTGATGATATTCCGTTCATTAGTCCAAAATTAATTTGGTAATTTGAATCTGGTCAAAAATGAATTTATTATACAATATCATTAATAATAATAATAATTAATCAATTAATTATCAATTTTATTTATAAATTATATATTTAAATCAAACCATTAAAGATGTTTATGAAAAATTAACAATGTTACAACTATAGAGACTGTAGGTCATACCTCTGCCTGTGTAACATCTCCATTCTTCAATGGTCATTATAGAAAGAAGGTAAATGTTATTTATTAATAATAAAATATTAATTATATAATATTTATCAACTAATTTCTATCAATATAATTATATTTAGAATCCATGTGATGTCGTGATGAAAAATGAATCACATCACTTCGTAGATATAGTCGTCTACACATACACACAAATAAAAATATCATATTTCAGTGAATGGAAATTTATGTATTTTAATGATATATTATCTTTAAATAATGATTATTATGTCAATAATATCATATATTAAATTTATTTCAATAATTATTACAAGTCTTGATAGATGGTCATGCAAAGAAAATTACATCAGTTTACGAGGCGTTATTCATCTATACACACGAATGAAGGTTTCATTTTCCATTTGGAGGAAAAGAATGGTTTTATTCCTAAAAACATCTCTAGAATGAGGTTATGGATTTTAGTATGGGATTTATTTAGGTATTTTCTAAACTAAATGGGGTTTTAATTGTTAGGGACTGAGAAGAAGAGGTTCCCTTTTATAAGATATATGAGGGTCACTCATGAGATTTTTAAAAATATCATATTAATATAAATTAATTTTCAATTAAAAATATCTAAAACATGATTTATTTAGAAGATATAAAAATTATGGTTTGAAATAGTTGAAATTTTATGTCACATTTTTTCCCACATCATTTTTATTTAACACCATATTAACCCTTTTTAAAATTACTGCGACAACAAGTATTATTTAACTTTTTGGTTCAATATTTTTACTATAAATAGAAAAATGATAATAAATGGAGTATCTTTTTATATTAAAAATAATTTTATAATCACATGGTTTAATATAAGATTTTTAATATTTCTATATAATTTAATAAAATATTATCTATTTTAAAATTTCAATAATGTAACATTTTTGAACTATTCATTACTTTGACTTTAATTATATTACCATAACACATATAATTTAGAAACAATAATTTAAAAAGTTCATATAATGTAATGGTTATATATAAGAATCATTTATTACATTAATTTTCTCAAATTATATTAATTTTAATATTTATAATTTCATCCATTTGATTTTTTTTGTTAATTGAATCATTATTTTATCAGTGCTGTGAAAGAATTTAAGTTGATTATTTCATAACTAATTTTTTTTAAAAATATCTGATAAATTACAATATTTTATTTTAAAAAATGAAATTTATAGTCAAAAATAACCTTTCTATTCCCCCATATTTAAATTATTATAGTTATTAAAAATATGAGTGTGACATGTTTAAATTTTCTTGAAATAAAGTTCAATAAATGTAATAATCTCATTAAAATGGAAAAATAATACCATATAACTAAATATTAGATAATTATCATCGAAATGGATTCATAAAATAAGATTAAGTAAAGGTTTAAGGTCATTGTTTAGCCCATATCATTATATATTTAACTTTAATTACCTGATTTTCCTTTTACCGTGGTAACAAAAATTACCAAGATTACATTTAATATATACCAAAAAAGGAAATATTTACTAAAATTATAAATCATGATTCCAAATATTGATTAAATTTTTAAAAACTTAAAATAAATTAGATTCATAATTTAACTTACAAATTATATCGTAAAACACAATGAAAAACAGATTTCTAGAAAATGTGTTTTTAAACTCAAAATATACTTATAACAAAATAAGGTATAAAAAGATTAAAATATATTTAATTACATTATATAAAATAATAATTCATTAATTTAATTTTATATAATTTTCTTATCATAAAGTTAATTTTTAATATTAATAAAATGATAGTTTTATAAAATTTTGTATTTTTCACTATTCATAGAAAAGTGGATCTTTTTAGAAAACTCTAAAACATTCATCCTACGATAATGTTGAAAAGATAAATTAAAAAATTAAATTTATTTTTTTTCAAATAAGTTTTCTTAAACATTTATAAATTAATTATAATTTTCACTCAAAAAACAATAAAGAATCATTTTTTTGAAAATTTGTTTTTTAAGAATAATATGACATTTCTAAAAATTATGTGATTATTTTATAATAATTTATGAATACATTTTTATTGAGTGTGAAATTTATATTTATTTCATAATATGGTCAATATTATTCATTCTCAGTAATTTAATCACTTGGATATAGTGGCCATGTTTGAATAATAATAATTCTTTATTCATTTAAGCTTAGCGATGCATATCTTGTATACCATTGACCATAGTCTTCAATTTTATAATCTTGGGATATTACACCTTAGGTCAGTATTGCTAATATTTTTTATATTTTGATAATAAAAATTTATTAAAACCATATATATTATTATATGTGATAATTCTAACTAAATGATAACATTCAAAAATATTGTTAAAATAAAGATTCTATGGTTTTACAAGAAAATACCACCCGGTATAGATTCTAGAAAGTGGATATAGATGTGGTACTGATGAACCTTTTGTAAATCTCCCTTAAAAAGAAGGCTGACAATTGAATCCAACTTCAACCTATTTCTTGATGAGTGTTCCTATGAATACAAACCTAACTGGAAACTCTCAGAGGATATTCTTTGGTCAATTACATATTCTTTATGAGACATTATGAATCATTTACTTTTTAATTAGCTTAAAGGGGTTAGGTAAAGAAGTATGGGATCATAAAAATTATCCTAGGTATAACCAATATATTTATAGGATAAACCTAGTGTGACTTAGTTAATTTGAATACAACATATTTTTAAATGAAATTTTCATTGGGTAAGACAACATGGGACTGATATTTAATATTAATATTACCATTTTCCATTATTTTATTGATAACCAATATGTTTTTTAGTATTTGGTTCAAAAATGATCCTGAAAATAAAGTAGTGAAAGTTATGTATATAGAAACCCATGTGTTCTATAATCGAATTAAATATCCAATTAATTTTTTTATAATCATAGTCTATTTTTTTATAATATAAAAGGTGATTATCCATGTTTTACCTTAGGTAGTGAGGATTTTATTGTAATAAAAATTAATTTTTGTCACTCTTATTTATTTTCATTAGTGATTGATATTAAACAATGGTCTTATGGTATATTTAAAAAATTATGGTGATTAGGTTACATGTTTAAGGAATTTTCTTCAGTATATTTTTTAAAGATATTGAAACATATATTAAATTGTATCAATAACCATGAAATTTTATTTCATTAAAATTTTATATTTTTAGGGAAACTATTAGAAAACACATAATTGTGCTATCAATAATTCTTTGGTTTAAAATATACTTTTTTAGATAAAAATGGTTAAATAATTTGAGAAAAGTTAGTTTAATAGTTTTTATATCCTTGTATTTGAATATTGAATTAATAAAAAGGTATACCATTATATGGTTTTTTAAATTTATCTCACTTTTTGAATTATGATATATATAGACTAGTTTGTGACTTTATGAACATGTGGATAATGAAAAGACTAAATTTTTTATGGAATATATAATTCCACTATGGTTTAATATACTATGTAATCGAGTAATTTTGGGAAATGTATATTATAGAGAATATATGATTAGGGTTTATGTGGATGTGGATATTGAATTTTATAAATGATTAATATTTTTTAGGAATGATCAGTAACTTAATATGACATATAATATTAAGATAGATGTAATGTTTTAATTTATATCCCAAATTTCAAATATTTTAAGAATACCCTCTCCTAATTTAATTATATAGTGAATATCTAAATATGGTGGATGTAATTTACTTTAGAGAGTAAAATCTAACAAAATGAGATTTTTTATCCTTTAAAATAAAACTTTTTCAATAACTTGTATTATAGGCTAAAAAAACTAATGCATCACCATACAAAAATAAACTAAGAAAAATTAAAATTAAATACTATATTAATTATTAGTTAATAAAAATACAACAATCAGTTAAATTAATTACATTTTTTTATCTTAAATAATTAAAAAAAAGATTCCATTCAAAGAACCATTTATAAAAAATGGGAATATTTTATTTACAAAAAATAATAAATTTTTAAAATTAAAAATTTTATTTAAATAGTTAATATATATATTTTTTATCTATTATTTAAATATTAAAATATATAAAATATTATATGAAATAAAATTAATAAAACATGATGTTTTTTAAGTAAATTTTCAGGAAAGAAAATGATTATTTTTTTATACTTATTTAAATAAATAAATAAATAAATTGTATAATTTAATTTTAATAAAAATAAATTCACTTTTTAATTTCCAATTACAATATAATATTAGGGTAATTTTTTTGAGTTTTTCAAAAAAGAATTATTTTTAGGTTATTAGTATAAAATTCCATTTTTATAAATTACAAGAATTTTATAAAACTAAAATCTTATTAGAAGAAATTATAAATTCATGAAAACTTTTTATTAAAAAAATATTTATTTAATAAGTTAATTAATAATTTTAAATATTTTAATTTTAATTTACAAACCTATATATTACATTTTAGAACATATGTTTAATTTTTCATAAAATTGTTTTTAATACTTTATAAATTTAGTATTTTAAAATAAATTGTTACCACTTTTAGTTATTAAAGAAATTAAGAATGGATATTAAATTTTATATCAATAGGTCCAAATTATATAATAGGTATAATTTTCTTTTTAATGTTAAAAGATAAATTTCCTAGGTAAAAACTAGTTCATGTAGTGAAAACCAAAATGGTTAAAATGAGTAACCTCATAGGTAACGGGAAAACATGTCTAAAAATGTTTTTAAGTGGTATTTTGAGGTTTTTTTGGACCATATGACTTCTACAATCCATTATTTTTCATTTTTTCAGCCACTTTTTTTGATATTGAATTCCAATTATTGAAATTATTTATTTACAAAAATGAAATTCCTTTTAACTTATAAATGGGTTACTCCAATACTCACTTCCCATCCCCAAAAACCTGGTTACTTCATTACAAAATCTACCTAATAATCTCCTAAATATTAATATAAATCATCAATAGGTTCTATTGTTCTCAATATACCTTCCCTCAAAGGCTTATCCCTCATTACAACGAACATAATCCATATAGGGAGGTATAAGTTCATGACCTCGTTTTCTCTTTTCTATTTATTTATTTACACACATTTTTACCAAAATATCACTACTCAATATTAAATTTATACGATTAGAAACTTTATTATACAGATATTTTAATGATAATTATGGTATAATAAATTACAACCTTTCTCCCTTAAAATTCAATAAAAACCTCGTTAATCATGTGTTGGGAAAGCTAATACCTACATAAAATAATGTTCTAGTTTTCCATCACCAATTAACATAGATTGTTTTAGAAGATAATTCAATATATATTTATGTTATATATGATTTAGTTATTAATAATTAAACAATAAACCATATTACTCTTATCCCTTGTTCTAAAGAAAAATGAAGGTATCATCCATTTTTTGGTGCGGACTACCGCCTCCATGGAACGGTGAGTTCTGTTTTTCATTACCAAAATTCATAGATGGTTCTATGAATTTACTTAAATAATAAATACTAATTTTTTGTATAAATATTCTTTTGGTAATAAAAATCCAAAATTCTATTAATAATATGTATAATAAATGATCATTACAAATTACCAATCTTAAATAAGTGAACTAAAAGGGAAACAATTGTTTATATTATCTAATTGTGTTATATACATCATTTATTCTCAAAAATATTTTTTATTAATATATATCATAGAAATGAACACTAAATAGGTTCTTTATTCCTCTTTTATAATCATATTTGAACTATACTATCTCATAATCACTCATTAATCATGGTATGTTCATGTTTCGGAATATTTAACAACCAACATGAATCATAATTTAAATTTTTACCATGGATTACTGTAGGAACATAAAAAAGTATAATATGATATATATATATATATTTCTTTATTCTTTATTTTTTTGAAAGTTAATATAAATATTTGATAATTTTTTTTTCGAAACACCCTTCATTGGTTAAGTATCACTGAAATGTGTGTGTTTTCAATTTCAACATTAAAGATAAAAAATGAAACCATCATGAATGGAATTTTAAAAACAGTAAATATTTATTTTTCACTAATTATATAAACTTTAGTTATATAGGAATGATGAATATTGGAATAAGAATGAATACAGAGACTTCTCTTACAAAACTAGCTCAAAACGATGAATATTACCTACACCAGATATTGAAAATAGATATTAACTAACTATACATATAATTATTATAAATGAGGTGTATAAACTATTATAGATATAAATTATTTTCTTAGGTAACTAGTTTATATAAATAATTTAATTATTCATGATATTTGGGTAAGTGTGGAACTGATTAAATCCAATGTAATGTTTTTCATCCTAAATTCATATCTTTGAGTCGTGTTTTTTATTATGAACCTAATTTATTTTAGGTGTTGTATATGACCCCTAATATAGATATTATATCATGAAATATATATTATTTATGGTAATCTATGTTCAATTTAATGATTTATTTTTGGATTTTTTTATTTTTAAATTATCATCAAGTTGTGAGGGTTTATGTTTACTCAAATCTCAGATATTGAGTTATAAATTTTATTTTTGAAAATATTTGATATAATTATTTTATATTACACACAATTATTATGTTATATGTTATTTTTTATTTTACTTCTAGTTATAAACAATTTTTCCACATAAACCCTTTTCAAAATTTTATTTCATCATAAACAATGATATCTACTTGGGATTTGGTAACTCAAACATCTATCATTTAATTTTATGGTTCATTGGAACATGACCATAAGTATTCTATTAATTAATTGATCACTCATTTTATATGTTGTTCTATTTTATATTTATAGGGAGAATATATCTTCTTATTCAAATCACCCCCTTGATTATTGTCTCACCTTATAATATAACTTTATAAAAATAGACTTATGTCATTTAATTAGATATTTGTTCCAAGTATATATTTTATATCATTA
The DNA here is from genome assembly GCA_963277665.1 of Viscum album. Taxonomy (NCBI): domain Eukaryota; kingdom Viridiplantae; phylum Streptophyta; class Magnoliopsida; order Santalales; family Viscaceae; genus Viscum; species Viscum album. Next base: position 1,676,774,418 of record OY728143.1, on the reverse strand, counting down.
TAATATTATACAACCTTTTTTGGAAGCATAATATATATTATTATATATGAATATATTTATTATATTTAATACTTTTAAAAATGAAAATCTAATAATATTTTTATGATATGGGTTTTCAAACAATGGTATTTTAAAATCAATTTCATCGATTCCAATTAAAAAATTTTATCTTAACCCCACATTTCCTTTGATAAAATTTATGAAATTTAAAGAAATAATTATTGATGTTAATTTTTCAAAGTTAAATGTTTTACAATGTTTTAAATTTACCTTTTTTTAATCCAACTTTTGAATGTGACTCGTAACTTCGCTATTTCTTAATTATGTTTAAAATGGTCTCCATAAATTCTTTATGTGGGGATATATCTTGCTAGAAAATTTTTCATTTTAATTAAAACTTTTGTTATATATTTTCATTCCTTCTAATATAAATTATTTTTATTTTATATTTCTAAAATACATCTTCAAAAATTATTTTGAAAGATCAAGGATATTTCTTATTTCCAATGTCATTTAACAAACCTTCTTAAATTTATTTTCTATCAAAGTCTTTGTCCTTTTACCTATCTTTTACTTCAAAAAAGTTTTTTTTAATATGTGTTCATCCCTCATATTTATCAAGATAAAATATTTAATTTACTTTTATTTTGGATAAATGTTTAGTCACTTCTTATTTATTTCCAAACATTTTGTGTTTACAACAATATTTTTTCATTTAATGTATTTTATCTATGAATACCCTATTATTTGATTATTTTTATTAGATGGTCTTCACCTAGATATCATACATATATTTATTGAGAGAAACAAAAATATTTTCTATATTCACATTATCTATATGGTTTAAATACAATAATAGTTGCTTTATTAATATAATGGTATTTTCCTAGACTATTATATCATGTCATTGGGTACCCATTAATATTCCATGGGTTTATCGTGTTATGATTATTGATGGAATTATGAATGTTTTTTGTTAATCCGCATGAAAATTATATGAAACCCATTTTATTTTTATCGGTTCTTTATGATGTGTTAAATAAAATCCATAATCTCTTCATGGTATTTTTACAATACAAAAAATTGAATAGTTTTCTTTTGAAAGAATTATGAAACCCATTCTTATTCCAAGATTTTTGTGATGGGATAGTAATATATATTCTTATGGAACACATGTTTATGGTAAAAATTACAGTGATGGGTGGGGAATATATATCACTCAAATTAATTTTCTAAATCATTATATCTCGTGATATAATAGTGAAATGAGTAATGATTATAATGACCTAGGAACTTTTAAAATAATTTGTTTTCATTTTGGAAGAAATAAATTATAAATTTATAATGAAATAAATCAAATCTATAGAAATTAATTAATCATTACTAATATAATGGTAACAAAACTTATGATAGTATAAATAAAATTTATTTATCTCTTAATTCAAAATATGATATATTTATATCCTTGAATAAGTAAATAATACTGTGAAAATTGTAAATTAAGTCCTGGAATTTATATGAGTCATAATTATTTAATTAAAATTTTATAATTAATATATTGATGTAAAAGAAAATATATATTCACAAAATAGACTCATAAAATAAAATTTTATTGTATTGTGATTATAAGATAATTATATAGGACCTTATTTAATTTTTCATAGGGGTATAAAGTCAGTTATATTTTTAAAATTGGTATATTTCGAACAAATTATGATATTAATTAAAATTATATTTCAAATAATTATAAACTTATTTTATTAAAATTGAGTTCATTTTTTTCAACACATCAAAAAATTGTTAAGGTTAATTTTTTGTAGTTTCTTGAAATACTTGAATTTTTTGAATAGTAAAATATAGTAATTTACGATATATTTTCATTATAAATTAAATAAACTATTCCTTAATTCATGAATGATGTAAGAACCATAATATAAAAAATAAAAATATAATTTTAAAATAATTTTTGATAGTCACTATAATATTCATAATCTTGTGCCAAAATAATAAACAAATAAATTAAATATTCAAAAATACACTAATATCCTTCACTATAAATACCACTTCTCACTACCTCTTCTCCCAACAACTCAAAACCTTTTATCTTGTTCCATTTCTATATCTTTACCTTCCCAAGCCTCTTACCCACGTCCAATACCTATTGGTTACACCAAAAGGCCAAAACCAAGGGCCTTAAAAAAGTTCTCGTGGAGGATAATTCAAGTGGTAAAAACCTCTTTCTTTTCCCTTTATTTTCTTTTAAATTTATTTTATTTCCTAGTTTGTGATGTGTCTATTTAGCAACATTATGGATGATGCAATTTCTATATTATTTAACGCAATCAAGTTTGGTCATAAAACTATTATTATGGTTAAATTAAAAAATTTAAAAGTTAATATATGTTATATTATGTTATGTAACCCATTTTTATACATAATATTAATTAATAAAACAAAAGTGGTCTGTAATGATTAAAATTTACCAAAATAAACTCACTGTTATCACTAATGTTTTATATAATAATTAATCCTCATAACATATAACCCAAAAGATATATAAGACCAGTTAATATTATATATGATCACTAATACTATGTAATTTCAATTCTTTAATACTATTCTTATTTTACATGATATTTTACACATGTATACTAGTAAACCGATGATGAAAACTATGGAAAGGAACACTCCCAAACGATAAAATTGAATCATATAACTCATAAAAAAGGACATAAATGAACATAATAAAATCATTATAAGTTAAATAACTATATAATAGTTTATAAATAAATTAATTAATGTATTTAACTTGATTATATCATACACTAAGCTCAAGACTAGAACACTTTCCAACATAAGTAAGGGATTCTTTCCAAACCTCAGTTTTCTCTTCGGACTACTCTTTCTCTCTATTTATCCAAATGTAATGCTTCCTTCATTTTTTTGTTTTCTCTATAATCTATTTTTATGTTCCAAAATCATATATCCAAATCATATTATCTTTATTTTAAGGATAATTACATGGATTAAAAAGGATTCATTCTCAAATCTTCCTAATAAGACAGCTTTACCCAATGAGACTTCCAAATGTTTCACCAATTTTAAACTTCAATCCATAATATATTTTAAGATAAAAATATTTTTATAAAATAACTCATTTTAACATGTAAATCTATCTTGGATCAATTCTAGTGTTTTTCTTCCATTTCATGAGAAATTAAAAATTAAACCAACAATGTAAACTATGAAAAGAATGCATCCTGAAACAATGGAAATAAAAGAAATTATTAATAAATGGGTGGAGACTTATTATATATATTAATATAGTTTTTTAATAAGTAAATAACACGTATTAAATCATTCTACAGGATTTTTAACACATATTATTTGAGACATACACGAGGTAAAGGAGACACTACCATTAAAATTCCTCTTCAAATTTTTAGTTTTTTACAAAATCCATAAATACTTTTTTTTGGATGAATGTATTCAGGTTTTATGATTATTATATAGTTATTGGGAATTGTTTATGATGAATTATGGGACCCATATCTCCCTTAAATTCATTGTTAATGTTTAAGTTGGAGGTCAGTTGTACTGTTACTCCATGTGTAATTGTGATGGTTACACCAAAAGGTATCCGTGAGGATTAAAATATAAGGTGGAAATCAGGGTAACAAATAATAAGGTATCCATGAGGATTACAATATTATGTTAGTAATTGCCCAAGTTACCTATATGGTTAATTTTTGTTTTTCAATTTCCTGTGTAAATCTCTTGATTTTTCACAAGTATGTATATTATAAATTATGGGTGAGATGTTTATCTTTGTGAAAATGATTTAATACACTTATAAGTATTTATGGACTAGTAGTTTCTTTCCTTAATTTTATATATCTTACTGATATTTTGTGCTGATACTACATTTTAAAATTATTTTCATGGGGTTTAAGGATGGGTAAGATAAAATAAGAAGCCAAGATAAATTTTATAAAGATTATTCATGAAAAGATTTTATATTTTATTAAAAAAATTGTATTATGAATGAAATGGGTGTTCTTTTAGAATTACCCACTTTGTATTATTATGGGTAGAAATTAATGAATTATGGCATAACTATTAAAACTCTAAACTGAAAAGATCTTTGGGAATGTAAGAATGTCAATTCTAAAAGAAGATATGGGATTATGTAATGTATATGGTCGGTTTCTTATAATTGGTATCAGAGTATGGTTTATAAAACATTAGGTATTATAGTGATCTTAATAGAATAACATAAATTATTTTAATATTAAAATGACATATAACATTATAATTACCATGTTTCGTCATTTAATATATGTTTTTACAAAAACAATTCCATAGAAGAAACTGGGAATCTAAAGTCAGAATGCACCGAGAGGCTGATATCATTCTGATTTTGAATCATATAGTGGTATGGAATAAAACTGAGCAGTTTTAAATATTAATGGATCACAATACATGGGAAATAAGTGTTGGTGTCATCCATATAAGAGAGGAAATATAACTACCAAAAAGAAACATGATGATAGTGGAACATTTTATGAAGCAACATCCACAAACCTTTAGTGGATCTTCTGACTGGGTGGTGCCTGAAGGGTCGATTAAAGCTCTTGAAAAGATATTTTATGTCATGGTTTGTTTATATAATCAAAATTATAGTCTTTATATTTACTATTTTTATGGTCATTATCACTAGTTGTGGTCAATAGTCAATAATATCAGAGATATCTTGGAAATTGATTCTTTGTAATTGGGTTAATTGAAGAATCTTTTCCTTGAAAAATATTTTCTTAAGGTGGTTTGATGTATGATGGAAAAGAAATTCATGGAATTCAAATAGAAGGAGGATGATTTAATTTCCATATATGAAGAAAACATCACTCAATTGGAAAGGTGAACTCTAAATCTTATTTAATATATTGATATTAAAAGAAATAATTTTTACACATGATTGAAGCCATGATAAGTATATTTATTGGCTTATCTAGAATTCAAATTTTATGAGAAACTTGTTTTATTTACTAAGATGGTAGAAATGGTGTTTTAGAAATATCACATGTACTTTAACATTAAACAGGAGAAAAGGTTCATATGGAAGGAAATGAGTAAGAATCAACCAAATAAATCTGAAAGTAAGAATGTCTAGTTTTCAGTTTGTGGGATGTGTGGTAAAAAAACACCCTAGGTAATGCATTAACAAGTCTAGAAAATGTTTTCGACGTGGTAAGTTTGTACATATGGCTTGAGATTGTAATGAAAATGGCATCACCATAAATTCTGACAAGTAAACTGTAAAGTGGTTAAAATGTGGTGATATGGGTCATTATGAAAATAACTACCCAAATAAATATTTGAATAATGGGTAGCAGTAAAAATATCACTAGAAAGGTTTAGCAAGATCCTTTGTGGATACATCAACATATGGTGGTCCATCCAATGAATTGGTATCAAATCTAGAGATCTTAGTATTTTTCAAAGATTAACTTGAGATCTAGGTACTATATGATAAAGGTAATGGAGGAGGAAATCCTAAAAATAGATTTTCGTACTAGATATAGGCATTATAAGTTCATTGTTATTTCCAATGTTTTGAAAAATTCTTCTATTGTATTCATGGATCTTATGAATATAATTACTATGAATATTTGGATATGTTTTTTTTGTTTTTAATGATGATATATTGGTCTTTTAAAAAAGTTTTGAGGATTATGAAAAACATTTAAGGCTTTTCATATAAACTCTCAATTAAAATATGTTATACATAAAATTTAGCAAAGGTGATTTTTGGTTTTAATAGGTTTATTTTCTTGGGAACATTATAAATAAAAAAATAATAACAGTTTATCCTAACTAAAAATTAAATTAATGAATGGAAAAGGCCAAAAAATGTTATAAAGATTCATATTTTTCATCTATTGGTAGGTTAATATCAATGGTTTGTTAAAAATATTCCATGGTTATCTAGCCCGCTAACTGAGTTAAAACAAAAGGGGTTAAATTTATTTGGATAGAGGAAGGTGTTGTTTGTTTTTTGTAACTGAAGAAAATATTGGTCAATGCTCTAGTTTTTCCCCTACCATACATTAATGGTGAATTTTTCATCTACAATAATTCATAATTGAATATAATTGGTTGTAACTAATGTAGAATGATCATGTAATTACTTATTCTTTAAGACAACATAAACCTCGTGAGTTAAATAATCTTATGCATGATTTGGAATTAGTAGATATTGTTTTCTTTAAAAAATTGGAGAAAATATTTATATTTTTCCAAATGTGTAATATATACTGACCATGAATTTTTAAAGTATATATTTACCTAGAAGGAATTGAACATGAGGTAGAGAAGATGGTTGGAACTGATAATAGATATGATTTCATAATCAATTATCATCCAAGGAAATCAAACAAATTAGAGGATTATATGAGTAGAAAACATCATTCTACATTAAATAGGTTTTGTTTGGATTATTACCCCTTGGTTTATGACTTGATGACTTTTTTCATGAATTTTGTTTGTGATGAAAATTCATCTGTATTATTTCAGGTGTTAGTGAAATTTTCTCTGTTAGACAAAATTAAGAAAGCATAGAAGTAACAATGTGAGTTATATAAAAAGTTATGATTATTGAAAAGGGATTAGTTATACGAATTTAACATTGAGAAAGATTATGTCTACAATTTTGTAAGAGATTATGTGTGCCTTGTGATTACTATATGAAGAAATAATTGTTAAGTAAAGCTCACAGATCTTCATTTTCATTTCATAATGGAAACAAAAAAAATGTACAGATACCTTCAAGAGTATTACTACCGGGATGGAATGAAAAAATATATTTCTATTTTTATAATGAAATGTTTTACTTTTCATTAAGTTAAATAAGAGTTAAAACTACCAAAGGATATGCTATAGCCTTTTATAGTACCAAAGTGGAGATGGGAAAATATATCCATTGACTTTGTGGTGGGGCTATCGAATACTTGTTCTGGTGACAATTTGATTTGGGTTATTAGTTATAAAATAACTAAATATTCACATTTCCTTTCTATTCAAGACACTCTTTCTCTAGATATTATTTCTCAGAACTACCTTAAATAAATTTTTAGTTTGTATAGAGTTCCTCTATCTATTTCATCTAACTATGATCATAGGTTCACATGTAACTTTTAGAATGGCCTTTATAAGTCATTTTGAACAGAATTAAATGTTAACACATCCATTCATACTCAATATGAAGGAAAATTAAAGGGAACAATTCCGACATTGGAGGATATTCTTTGAGATTTGTTCAATAGATTACCAGGGAAGTTGGGATCAACATCTTTCGTTTTATAATTTTTCTTACAAAAACAGTCTACATTCCACTATAGAGATGGATCCTTTTGAGGTGTTAAATTTAATGTGTTGTCGAACTCTCAAATTTTAGAATGCATTCAAGGAAAGAAATTTAATGGGACCAAAATTAGTAAAGTGGCAGAGAATGTGAAGTTGATCTAGAAGAACATGAGGATAGTTCAAAGAAGGATGAAAATTTATACAAATAATAGAAGGAAATACTTTTTATTCAAGGTATGTGGTCATTTTTTCTAAAAAATATGTCCTTGGAAAAGTGTTATGCATTTTGGTAATAAATGAAATCTATGTCCACAGTTCATTGGACCTTTTGAAGTCTAGGATAAAGTTGGACCATTTGCCTATCGAGTAGCATTCCTTCTGATTTTAGCTCAATTGCATAATTTTTTAATGTTTTGATGTTGTGAAATTATGTTCCTGTTTCATCTCATGTTTTGAGCCGATAAGTATTTTAGGTTGATGATAACCATTCCTGTGAGGAAAATCCTATATACATTCTTGATTGAAGGGAGAAAGAATTACAAAATAAGGTAATTTACCAAGTTTAGGTTTTATAGAGAAACCAAATAGTTGAATAAGAAACATGGTAATCTAAAAATTCTATGAGGGAAATATATCCTCACATGTTCAATATGTGAATAAAAATTCTGAGGATGAAATTTCCAAAAGGTGGGGAGAATGTAATTACCTAGGTACTAACAAAGTAATTTGTTTTCATTTTGCAATTAAATAACTAAATTGATTATAAATTTATAATGAAATAAATGACATATATATAAATTAAGAACTATTTTATAATGTAATGGTAACCTAACTTATGAGAGTGTAAATAAATTTTATGTGTCATATATGTGAAAATATGATATATTTATATCATTAAATAATTAAATATTTTATTTGAAAATTATAAATTAAGTGTTGGTATTTTTGTGAGCCATAATTATTTAAATAAAATTTTATGATTAATATAATTATTTAAAATAAAATATAGATTCATATAATAGACTAATAAAATAATATTTTATTGTATTATTATTATAATATAATTTTAGGAGGCCATAAAATTTTTTTTAAAAGTGTAATAAAATCTCTAACAGTTTTGAAGTTAGTATTTTTAGAATAAATTATGATTTCAATTAATATTTTAATTTTTCATAATTAGAAAATTATTTTTAAAAAGTGTCATTAAATTTTTAGTTCTATACATTGAAAAATTATTAGGGTTAATTTTTTAGATTTTTTTGAAATACTTAAATTTTTGTGAATAGTTAAATACGATAATTTATAGTATATATTTACATTATAAATTAAATAAACTACTTATTGAGTCATTAATGATTCATAAATCAAAATCTCAAAAAACCATTCATTATTTTAATATATTTTGTGATAATTATAAAAACAATTCATATTCATGAGCCATGAAATTAAACAAATGATTAAAATATTCAAAAAATACCCCTCTCCTCCCCAATAAATTCCACCTCTTCTCCCCACATCTCAATGCCTTTAAGATTGTTCAATATATTCCCAATTACCATCCCCAACCTCTTCCCCAAATATAAGACCAACTTGTCTCCCCAAATATTCAGTACCAATGGCCTTAAGGAGGTTCTCAAGGAGGAGAATTTAAGAGGTAAAACCACATTATTTTTCTATTAAGTTCTTTTAAATTTATTTTCTTTTCTTATTGTCTTTAAATATACCCTTATACAACTATAATTAAAACACCATTATCATATATTTAATATAATTTTATCATTTTTTTGGTAAAATTAATCATCAAACTCTTTCTTCTCCAACTATTATTCAAAAAATAACATCATTTGTGATGTTTCGATTTACCGACATCATGGATGATGCATTTTATTTTTCTTTAACACATTCAAGTCTCATCATAAAAGCATTATTAAGGTTAAATAATATTTTATTATATTTAATATATGTTATATTATATTCTAGAACAAATTTTTATTAATAATATAAATTAGTAAAACAAAATTATTTCGTAATAACAAAATTCTCCAAAATAAACTAACTTCAAGCATTAATGTTTTATCTAATGATCCATACTCATATGATATGTATAAAATTCTATATAAGACCATTTAATATTCTATAAGATCATCAATAACATTTAATTTCAATTATTGAAAACTATTATCTTTTTTACATGATTGTCCATACATATATACAAGTAAATCGTATATGAAAACCATGGAAACGAACACTCCCAAATGATAAAATTGAATATTATAACTCGTAAAAAATGTCATAAATAAAAATAATAAAACTATAATAAATAAAAGAAATTAAAAGGTTATTAATCAATTAATTTATTTATATAACTTTATTATACTAGACACTATGTTTATGTGCATAACACTTTCAGACATAAGGGATTCTTTCTTCACCTCTATTTTCCCTTCGGGTTACACTTTCTCTCTCTTTACCCCAGTGTAATACTTCATTACATTTGTTTAATTATTATATATTCATTTTAAATTTTCCAAAATCATATATCCATATCATATCATCCTTATTTAATCAATAATTACATGTTATAAAAAGGATTCCTTATCAATTCTTCTCGATAAGAAAGATCAATTCAAGGGAACTTCTCGATTTCTCACACATTTTCAAGATTACAGCATAATATTTATTATGAAACCACTATTTTTTTACAATAAATAATTTTATCATGAAAAAATATATTGGTATAATTGATTATCTTTTCTTTTATTTTATAAGAAAATAATAAAATTTAACCAACAATGTGAACCATAAAAAGAACACAACTGAATACAATGGAAATTACAAAATATTATTCATAAATGGGTGGAATATTGTTATATATATATATGAATATATTTCAATAATATATTAATAAAACTCCTTAAATAATGATACATAATGTTTTTCCACATTTGAAATAAGATAAACCCAAGGTAAGGGACTTTTCTTCTAAATTCATCTTTTATATTTCTATTCTTTAAAAATTCAAAAAAGGATATTTTTATGATGCAAGTATTCATGTTTTATGATTATGTTATGGTTTTTTGGATTTTTTTTATGATGAACTGTGGGACCTATATCTCTCCATAATGAATTGGGTGTGTTTAAGTTGGAGGTCGGGTGTATGGTTACTCCAACTGTAGCTGTGATGGTTTCACCAAAAGGTAACTGTGAGGGTTACAATATAATGTGGGTGTGAGAGTTACAAATCATAAGGTAGTGTTAATGTTTATAATATTAATCAGGTAATTCCCCATGTAACCTATACATTATATCAATTTTTTCTATGTTTTAGGGAAATCTCATGTTTTTATAAGTATGTATGTGCTAATTTATGGGTGAGAAATTTTCCTTTTTGGATAAGATTTCATACACTTATTAGTATTTATATATTAATAATTTTTTCCTTCTTTTTATATCCATTTATAATATTTTGTGCTCATTCCTATTTTTAAAACGTTTTTCATAGGGTTTAAGGATGTGTTAGAAAAAATAGGAATTAAAGTGGAATGTTGTATAGATTATTCATGAAAATAATTCATGTTTTATTGAAAACATTTGTTTTATGAATGAAATGGATAGTGTTATAGTATTAATAAATTTTTATTCTTTTGGGTTAATATGTATAAATTATGTCCTAATTCTATAAAACTCTAATCTAAAAAATCATTCAGAATATAAGAAAGTGAATTCTCAAAATAATTTACTAGGTTATGTAATAATTAAGTTTAGATCCTTATATTGATTCTATATCCAAAATGGGAAATAAGTTATATTTGCTAATATACTAGAGGAAAAATTTAATGAAGGGTGATAAACTCTGTGAAATCGATTATGATACCCAATCTACTATCTGGTGATTTCATTTCTTATTAATATTCCAAAATTTTCATATATGTTAGTTTATATTATAAGTAACATTTCCATGATGTATTATTATGTTATAGCCTGATTTATGATCTATGAATTATTGTATGTAAATTTTTTATGTATCATAAGTATTAATATATTTTTATCTTATTCTCACATTTGATCTTCGATTGTTATCACTTTTGTTTACCGTTACTAAGAATCTTATCTCACCTAATTATTATGTGTCTATTTCCCTAGGTTATGAAGATAAGAAAAATATAAATAGTATAAGAGAGTTTATTAGATTAATAATTTGTGGTAGATACTTAATAATCATTATACATTATCTAGTTTTCAATAAAATGTAAATAATTTATAACTAATACAAAGAACATGGGTTATATTAGTTAATATTTTTATCAAAATTGTAAAAACCCACACTTCTTAAAAGGTATTTTGAAGGTGTTGTAATGAAAATTTTTTACTAAATAATATAAATTTACAGTCACATATTTTGGAATATATTATATGAGGGGATATATATAGGTTTTTCTCTATAAAAGGAGTAAGTCACTAAAACCATTCATTATTTATTCACTAGAGTACTTGGGTGGACATCTTGGAAGGCTATATAACTATTACTTCTTCATATATAGGATTGTTTAGGACACTATATCATGATAAATGTGGATAAACCCTGTATTTATTGTGAAAATATAATGGAGTAAATAATTTTTGTTTAATTCTGTATTAAAGGGTGATTAATTTATTCAATTACATTTGTAATGATGATTCCTATTTTCTTATGGATTAAAATATGTTCTTAAATCACTTATTATTACATTATGAATGATCAATGCTTATTGACTGATGAATTTCTATTTCATTAATAAATTAGTTGGTTTAATTATTGCTTGATCATGAAATTTTTTTATGTACCTATGTATACATATGATTTTGGTTTACCTAGTTATTAAATTAATTTAATTTCTTGATCATAATTAAATTATAGTTTAGTGGTTAGATATTATCTACCAAGATCAAGGATTTTCATAGATTCAATTCTGATAATAACATGATCATTCATTATGAATATTAGAGTCTCAGTTATCTCGTGACCCAGTATTTATAAAAACTCCATATTCTATCATTGAATTAAAATTAGTTTAGTTTAATTTTAATTATTCAAATATCAAGGATTTTCTTTCAAATTAATTTTTTATACTATGTGTCACGACCCATCCTTAGGGCCCATGTCGTTACTACCCCAAGCCCGCCTTCCATAGGCTATGGGCTGGCGACTAGCACCAAAGTCGTAAATCCCTAAGTTGGTAAGGCACTGAATTTATAAAAAGTAAACACACACAATCAGAGTACACAACTGGAAGCAAAACACTAAGCAATTCTGAATACAGAAGAGGTGTTGGAATGTAAAAGGGCACGGAAATATAAGTCCAAAAGTAAAGTACAAGTACAAATGAAATCAAGTACAACTGAAAAAGGGACAAACGACTGAAAATTAAAGAGTAGCTCTTGGATCATCCTCTAGGGTTTCTACTTGAAGGTTATGTACAAATGGAAACCTCAGCACTCCACATCCTTCAAACTCCTCTATGTACCAACTTGTCGAAAGGTCCACCTCCGGTTACCGTCCTGTCTTGGCGCTCTCAGCCTCCATCACCGATGTTCTTCGTCTGCATCCAACACAACGAGGTGTGGGAAAAGCCCGTGCAGGGGTGACTATAATTATACTTAGTAGGGACACCGAGACCCTCAAGGTCTAACAATATCCAACAAAGATAAACAAAAAAAGTAAAGGATTCAACGGATAACCCATACTTAGATATATGTCCATACATATACCTAAGTTTTCTAGTAACCCTTCTAAATCATGAGGAAACACAAAACTCATTAACTCATCTCAAACCAGGATTTTTATTATCGAAACCATGGTTGCTGGAGAACTCCTCCTCTGTTGAGTACTGTGGGCCTGTCGCGACATCGATGTGCTACTCACTAACCTTGGACTTCTAAGGTACTCCTCCTGTCGAGTACTGTGGGTCTGCTGCCAACTACTAGGCGCTCATCTGCCGTGGATCTACTACCAACTACCATGCACTCTCCCTAATAGCCTGCAGAGGTACTCCTCATGTCGAGTACCGCGGGTCTGCCACCAACTACCAGGTGCTCCTCTACCGTGGGTCTGTCGCCAACTACTAGGTGTGCCCAGCTGGGCTAGTTGAATCAGACAAGCAATCATCAGGTCTGTCAGGTATTTGGTCTCCGCACTCTATCTGCTCATCACTGGAAGGATCCGCTCCCCAAGCTACTGGGAAAAACTCCATCTATCGCAAAGTCTCACTTAGACGTATTTCAAAGGTTTGTCTCATCAATTTAATCTCAACGCAATAGACGACGCGTCATTCGGACATCCGGTCTGTTAGTTATTAGCCTTTTAGTTCTAGGGGCCTAGTTGGATTCAAGTATGAACCAACCAAACCGTATCTCAACTATACCCCAAACTCCAATTGTGTATTCTCAAAGGGACAATATCTCATCGAGATTACCATTTACTCTGACGGTTCATCAAACGGACGTCTGGTGCCAATGATATGGCCAAAGTAATAAAAGGGTTGGTAGTGGGCCCGGGTCCGCTCTGACCCAGTCGGACCGACTCGGCCCAACCCAGTCTGAGCTGACCCAGTCTGGGTCAACCCAGACAGACCCGATGGGTCTGACCCAGCCCAGTGGACTACAAGGGCGGTTCGTCCCGGATGTCGCCACGTAGGCGGCAAGGCCCGAAGGCCGGTGCCGATTTGGCCAGCGCCAAGAGGGGCGCCACTCGGGAGGTCGGTCGCCGAGAGGCCAGTGGCAGGTCGCGCAGGGCGTTGGGAGGCCTGCTGGACACCGGGCAGGCCGTGGGTGCACCAGGTAGGGTGTCAGGCAGCATACCGGGTAGAGCGCTTGGGCGCGGTCAACGCGTCGGGGCACCGTGCAGACCGCGACATGGGTCCACTGGGTGTCGGGTGGGGTACCGAAGTGTCGGGCAGCACGCATGGGTGCGGGCAGGCCGCCAGTAGGGCGCGGGGGAGCCGTGAAGGCCGCCAGTAGGGCATGGGGGTGCCGGTCAGGGCGAGGTGGCGCCGGGCAGGCCGCCGGTAGGGCGCGGAGGCACCGGACAGGCCGCCGGCAGGGCACGGGGATGTCGGGCAGTGCATCGGGCCATCTCGCCAGGGTGCGGGTAGCGCGTGAAGGCACAGGCAGCGCGCAAGGGCGTGGGTTGTGCATCGGGTGATGCAGGGTTGGTGTAGTTCACAGAGGTCGCAGGTAGCATGACCTTTGTTCGTTGTCTTCATCGTCATCGCCTCTTTTCCATGCTGTCATCATCGAACGAGAACAAACAAAGGGGAAGGGTCGGCCTGGTTCGTGAGTTCCAACCCCCCCCCCCCCCCCACCACGTTATGTTGATATCATATGGCATAACTTAATCCATAAATTGAACGTCAGAGAACGGTAATAAAACCAACAAAAATCCTGCTACCTTGTAAATTAGTGATCATTTGGCGGAGTTGCGGTATGGTGTACGTCGTTCCATTAATGTTGGAGTAGGAAGGGTCTGGAGAAGACGAGTCGAAGATGACGTCGTCCGAGTTCTACGTGGGCGTCGCTTCCCTTTCCTTCCCCAGTTGAAGAAGTAACAAGATGGCGTTTTCCACATTCTTTGTTAGAGAGGGTGAATTTCTCATAATTCTCCCAAGGATCCACCAAAAACAATATTTCCCACCAAAAATAATAGACTAACTATTATTTTTAATGGTTGGAAATAATTCAAAAAGGAGGTAATTAATTAAATGGATTGGCATATTAAATTAATTGGGGGAAGGTGGAGAGGCTCCCCAATTAATTGGAAGAGTTTTCACAAAATTAATGGGGAAGGTGGAGAGTTACAAATTAATGATGTGAGGGTTGGCTTCATTAACTCAAGGGATGTTTGGGGGTTTTAGGGTGTTTGCAGCTCACATGGGCCTTACCTAATAATATCCTCCCAAGGGAAGTTATATTTGGGTGGGCCCCACCACCATAACCTCCCATGAGAGGTTACGCTATGGTGGCCCCCACCTCCAACCTCCCCTTGGAGGTTTTAACCATCCAAATAAAATAAATTTAATACTTTATTTAATTCAATTTAATTAAAACCCCCCAAAAACTATCTTCCAATCTCGTTAGAATGCAACTACGGTGAAGGCCTCACTAAGCAATCATCGACGTTGTGAGTTCAACGGTGCCCTCATATTTCAGTTCCGAGCACCAGTTCAAAAGTTATAAAATCTTGCTCATACGTTTACTGAACATACCTGAAAAAAACATCAGAAATTTATTCTGGACACACCGGGCCTCAGAATCAAGTGCAGTCAGAAGCAGCGGACTCATAAAATTCCTATGTATTTAAGAAAAAAATTCCATCGAAATTCCAGGTCTTTACATTCTCCCCACCTCATGGATTTATGTCCACATAAGCTACCACTTGAACTAAGGGAACAAATGTGGGTACTGAGAACTCATTTGTGCCTCCCACTCCCATGTGATCTCCTGGAGGTTCCCATGCTGCCAACAAATGTGCACTAGATGTATCGACCATCCATGTAAGACCCACTCTTGACGATCCTCAATCTCTACCAGAACCTCTGTGAAAGTCTCCCCATCATCGATGTCCAACTGCCTGTGGTCGATGATGTGGGATGGGTCGTGCATGTATCTCTTCAGCTAGGACACATGGAAGAAGTCATGCACTCGGTGCAACTGAGGTGCAAGAGCTAAGCAGTACGCCACCTCACCTACTCTACTGAGGGCCTGGAAAGGTCCGATGAACCTCAGAGATAACTTGTCCCCTCGGCCAAATCTCCACAAACCTCGTCGAGGGGAGACCCGTAGAAAGATGTGGTCACCATCATCAAACTCTAGAGAACTCTATCTCTTATCAACATACGACTTTTGTCTACTCTGTGCCGTCTTCATCCTCTCTTGGATGACCTACACCTTCTTGGTGGTAGCTTTCACCATCTATGGTCCCACTAGTGCTAACTCCCCTCGGTTTGTCCATTACAGTGTCGATCTGCAAGGCCGACCATACAAGGCCTTAAAAGGTGTCATACCAATGGTGGAGTGATAGATGTTGTTGTCGGAAAACTCCACCAAAGGTAACTGGTCCTCCCAACTACTACTGAAGTCGAGGACACATGAACGGGGCATGTCCTTGAGGGTCTGAATGGTCCTCTCAGTCTGAATATCTGTCTGAGGATGGGAGGCGGTGCTCAAACGAACTATGTCCCGAAAGCTTCCTGAAACCCCTTCCATAGCTGGGAAGTAAACCATGAATCACAGTCGGAGACAATAGAATATGGTACTCCCTGTAAACGCTCTATCTCATGCACATAGAGGCGTCCCAAGATCTCTACTGAACCCTACTCTCTAATCGGTAGAAAGTGGGACGACTTGGTGAGTCAGTCAATGATCACCCATAACGAGTCGTGAATCCTATATGGACATGGAAGACCCATGACAAATTCCATGGATATCCCATCCCACTTCCACTATGGGACCTCTAAAGGCTGAACAAAGCCTCCTCATACCTGTTGCTCTACCTTCACTTTCGAACAAGTGAGGCACCATGAGACAAACTCCGCTACTGCCTTCTTCATACCTGGCCACCAATGCCATCGTCGATGGTCCTGATACATCTTTTCCACTCTTGGATGTACCGCTAGATGGGAAGTGCGGAATTCCCTCAACACCTCCTCTAGAAGTGCAACTAGTGCCATGGTACGTCCTCTGAAGAGGATGACGTGCTCCCCACCTTCATAAAATCCATCAGGTTCTTGCCCTGTGGATATCTGAGCATGTCACCTCTCACAGTCAGTGTCTCCACGCTGTTCCACCCTGACTCGTTGAAGAAGTGGAGGAGTGACTGTAAGAGACTGAAGATAGGCTGCTCCATCCCTATCCACAAAGAATATCTGCAAGGTAGCCAACTTCTCTATCACCTCTCCTAGAAGCTGAATACCATTCCTCCTGTTGAGCACATCTGCAACCACATTCCCCTTCCTAGGAGTGTAGACTATTTCGAAGTCATAGTCCTAGAGGAACTCAAGCCATCAGTGTTGTCTCATATCCAGGTCTTTTTGAGATAATATATATCTAAGACTCTTGTGATCAAATTACATGGTAAAACGCTCACCCATCAGATAGTGAATCTACATCATCAAGGAGAAGACCACTGCTGCAAACTCTAGGTCATGGTTAATGTAGTTCTGCTTAGGCTATCTCAGCTTCCGAGAACCATACATGATCACAGCATGCTACTGCATCAGGACACACCCGATTATGGTCCTTGATGTGCCATAGTAAACTATGTACCCTACGCCCTCCTCTGGAAGCCTAAAAATGGGGGCACTATTCAGCCTCTGCCTCATCTCCTGAAAGCTCTGCTGGCATCTCCCTGGCCATACGAAGGATTTCCCCTTCTTCATCAAAGCTGAAAGTGGTGATGCTACTCTGGAGAAGTCTGGAACGAATCTTTGATTGTATCCAGCCAATCCCAGGAAACTTCATATCTCTATCACACACTTGGGTGGATCTCAAGCAAGTACTGACTCAATCATTGCTGGATCCACTGTAACTCTAGCCTCTGAGATGACTTGTCCCAACAAGATAACCACTAGAATCCAAAACTAGAATTTCGAGAGATTACCATAAAGCTAGTTCTCTTAGAGTGTGTCCAATACTACCTTCCAATGGTAGGCATGCTCCTCCTCAGTAGTCTAATAGATCATAATGTCTTCAATGAAGACTACGACATAGTGATCGAGGTAAGGATAGAAGATCTTGTTCATGAGACTCATGAACACTGCAGGTGCGTTGGTTATGCCGAAGGGCATAACAAAGAACTCATAGTGGCCATAACGACACCTGAAGGCAGTCTTCTGCACATCCCCATCTTGAAAACTGAGCTGGTGATAGAATGATCTAAGGTATATCTTCAAGAACCATCATGCTCCCTACAGCTGGTCAAAGAGGTCTTCAATCCTTAAAAGTGGGTAATTGTTCTTTAGGGTCACCTTGTTCAGCCGACAGTAGTTGACACAGATCCTCATGCTCTCATCGGCCTTCTTGGCGAACAGAATCTGGGCTGCCCAGGGAGAAACACTAGGCCGGATGAGTCCCTTCCCCTATAAGTACTCTATCTATAACCTTAGCTCACGAATCTCAACGAGAGCCTTCCAATATTCTGGTTTAGATATCGGTGTTGTCCCAGGGTAAATGTCAATGTAGAATTTTACCTCTCTATGAGGAGGTAGTCCTAGAAAATTGTAAGGTAAAACATCCACGTACTGGTCCACCACAACAGGATAAGTCAGACTCTCCATATCAACTGCTTTGTGGGTAAGGCAAGCCAACTGGTGAGTGATCGGCTGCACCCTCCTCCGAGTAAGTCCATCTTGCACTGTAAAGGATTGCTTCTCACCGGTGTAGGTAAACCTGGTCCCATTCATGCAGACACACCACACTTTGCGCCTAATATAGTCTATCTGAGCATGGATTGTAGATAACCTGTCCATACCCAAGATGCCATTGTAAGGCCTCAATGCCACTACTAGGAGATCCCTACCAAAGCTCTCACCTATTATAGTAAACTCACACTGTCGGAACCAATGTGTAACCATCAAATCAGCTCCCGTATGAGTCTCTAGTCATAAGGATCGAACTAATAGCTCCTCCAGAATCAGCGAGCTCCAAACAAGGGCAATGGAAATGAAAGAATGACTGGCACCTGGGCCTATAAGAACTACAACTAAGGTGGAAGAGACACACATAGTACCTTAAATCATCTCCGGAGCACCATGGTTGTATGCCTCGGCTGCCTAAAGATGAGCTCTCCCCTATCCACCCTCTCCCTCCGGTCAGGGTGGACCTCCTGGTGGTGGTGGCGGTAGCACCACGTAATGTCGACCACCACCAGCTGCTCAACTAGCTCCTCTGCCATGTCTGCCTGTGCCCTGTGGACTGCTTCGATCAAACCTATACCTATATCTAGGAGGTCCTTCAACTGTCTGTTGATTGTCAGAACGGCGGGTCGGACAGTCACGATCCATGTGACCAATCCCGCCACATGAGTAACACTATCCGCTCCTGCCCTGTCTAGCTCTCTCTCCACTCCAGGTGCCCCATACAACCGATACTGAGTCATGCGGTCATCCACCTGTAGGTCTAGTCCTCTTGGTCCTTTGTGACAATTGTCTACTACCAGCTGCAGAAGACTCCACGACATGTCGACTAGTAGTGGGTCTCGCTGTTGGAGACTGCTCAGCAAGTAAACTCTCCACTATGAGGGCTCACTCTAACACCCCCACCTGCGTCGGGATGCTGTGGGAGATCATAGAGGATCTAATCTCTCGCCTGAGTCCCTGCTCGAAGATTCAGGCCCCTAAGAATGGTTCTCGTACCATATCTGTGGAGTAGCGTGAGAGGTTAATGAATCTTGCAGAGTACTGCGCTATTGTCATGGTGCCCTGCTGCAGATCAAGTATCTCTTGTATCTGCACCACTCGAAGGGTGGTCAGGACAAAATCTACCCATAATAGGCTCTCGAATTCTGACCAGAGTAGCATCGCCTCATCGTGGACCTGAAACATCAGGCTCCACCATCTTCCTGCTGCTGCCTGAATGAGGCTAGCAGCAAGGATCACCATGTAGTCTGCTTGTGTCCCTACTAGCCTGAAGACTCTCACCAAAGCCTCTAGCCAATCCTCAGGCGCCAGTGGGTCTGTCTCTACCCAGGACCTGGGGGCCTCTGGCGTTGGAACTCGTGCATCGTGCTCATATGGCATGCATATTTTACTTCTAGGGTTGGTGGCATCAGTGGCCCAATGGGAGGTAGTACCTTTGGTGCCTTCTCTGGAAAGGGGACCTTCACCGAAGCCTCATCGATCAGTAGGCTCTCAGTACGTACAACTCTTGGGGCTCTAAATGGTCATCCACAGGGAGGCCTCCTAAAAAACAGATGCGACACAGTCAAATGATTATACTTGGTGAGCTGGCCTGGTTGAGGAGACTTAAAGAAAAACTTTTGAAAACACACACACAATCAGTGTTTTTGTGCAATAAGTCGGAAATCAGTAGTTAGGGTCCTAGTGTATAGATACGTCGGTCACCGCACCAACACTGGACTCCCTGAACTGAAAACCACACTCAGTACCTTTAAAACTATTTATTCATAGAAAAGAATGATCAGTGTCCTGAGTTCTGTGGTAGAACTGACTCCTCTGATACAAATTTGTCATGACCCATCTACGGGGCCCGTGCCGTCACTACCCCAAGCCCGCCATCCATAGGGAAAGGGCTGGCGACTAGCACAAAAGGAGTAAATCCCTATGCTGGTAAGGCATTGCCTTTACAAAAAGTAAGCACAAAAAATCAGAGTACACAACTGGAAGGAAAACACTAAGAAATACTGAATACAGAAGAGGTGTTGTAAAGTAAAAGGGGCCGGAAATACAATCCCAACAGTAAAGTACAACTACAACTAAAAGAAAGTACAACTAAAAAAGAGGAAAATGACTGAAAATTTAAGAGAATCTCTTGGATCATCCTCCAGGGTTCCTACCTGAAGGGTAGGTACATATGGACACCTCATCACTCCACGTCCGTTAGACTTCTCTATGTACTGACTCATCAAAAGGTCCACCTCTGGGTACCGTCCAGTCCTGGTACTCCCGGCCTCCATCAGCGTTGTCTGTCGTCTGCATCCAACACAACGAGGTGTGGGCATAGCCCATGCAAAGTTGAGTATAACAATACTTAGTAGGGACCTTGAGACCCTCAATGTCTCACAATATCCAACTAGGATAAACCACAAAGTAATGGATTCAACGGATAACCCATACATAGTTATATGCCCATATATATACCTAAGTAATCTAGTGACCCATCTCAATCATGAGGAAACACAAAAGTCATTGACTCAGCTCAAACCAGAATTTTTATTATCAAAACCACGTTTGCTAGAGAGCTCCTCCACTATCGAGTACAATGGGCCTGTCGCGATACCGATGTGCTTCTCACTAACCTTGGACTGCAGAGGTACTCCTCCTGTCGAGTACCGCGGGTCTGCTGCCAACTACCAGGCGCTCCCCCGCTGTGGGTTTTCCGCCAATTACCAGGCGCTCCCCCTAATATCCTGCATAGGTACTCATCCTGTCCAGTACCGTGGGTCTACCGCCAACAACCAGGTGCTCCTCTGTCGTGGGTCTGTTGCCAACTACAAGGCACTCCCCATTGGGCTAGTCGAATCAGACAAGTAGTCGTCAGGTATATCAGCTACTAGGTCTCTGCACTATGTCTTCTCGTCCCTGGAAGGATCCGATCCTCGAGCTACTGGACAAAACTCCAAATTTCACGAAGTCTCACGTTGAAGTATCTCAAAGGTCTATCTCTTCAATGGGATCTCAACGGAACAGATGGCGCGTCATTCAGACACCCGGTCTGTTAGTTATTGGCCTTTTAGTCCCGGGTGCCCGGTTGGATACATGTACAAACCAACCCGACCGTATCTCAACTATACCCCGAACTCCAGTGGGGTATTCTTAAAAGGACCATCTCTCATCAGGATTACCAGTTCCGATGACGGTTCATCAAATGGACGTCCGGTGACAAAGATATGGTCAAAGTAATCAAAGGGTCAGTAGTGGGCCTGGGTCTGGTCCAACCAAGTCGGACAGACTTGGCCCAACCCAGTCTGAGCCGACCTGGTCTGGGTCAACTCGGACAGACCCGATAGGTCTAACCCAGACCGTTGTGCGGGTCAACCTACTAAGTTAGGCCCGATCCTCGAGGCCTAGCCTAGTAGACTACAAGGGCGGTTCAGCCCGGATGCCACCACGCAGGCGACTCAGCCCAAAGACTGGGGCCAGTTCGGACTGCGCCGGGAGGGGCGTGGCTCGGTAGGTCGGCTTCCGGGAGGCCAGTGGGAGGCCGTGTGGGCCGCCAGAAGGCCCGCTGGACATCGGGCAGGCTGCGGTGCACTGGGCAGGGCGCCGGGGGGCTGGACAGGGCACCTGGAAATGCGCTAGGGAGCGGGCAGACAACGACAGGGGGTCACGGGGCACCGGTCAGGGAACCGGGGTGCCGGGAAGCGCACTTGGATGTAGGCAGCATGCCGGTTAGACTGTGGAACGGGGTCGTGAGGTGCCGGGCTGGGCACTGGGCAGCGAGCTTGGGCACGGGCAGGCTGCCGGCAGGGCAGAGGGGCACTGGGTAGGCTGCCGACAGGGCACGTGGGCGTCGCACAGGCCACCGGCAGGGTGTGGGGGTTCCAAGAAGTGCATCGGGGTAGTGCGCTCAGGCGCGAGCAGCGCACCGGGGTAGCGCCCGAGGGCACGGGAAGTGCATCGCGTGCCGCGATGGCAGCGCGGTTCGTGGATGTTACGGGTAGCACAGCCTTTGTTCACCGCCTTCATTGTCATCGCCTCTTTTCCATGTCGTCTTCATCAAATGAGAACAAACAAAGGGAAAGGGTCAGTCGTGTTTGTGCAGTCCAACCCCCCCCCCCCCCCCATGTTATGTTGATATCATATGGCATAATATTCTCTATAAATTGAACATCAGAGAATGGGAATAAAACCAAAAAAAATCCCCTTACCTTGTAAATCGGTGATCGTTTGACGGAGTCGCGGTAAGGCAGATGTCATTCCTTCAATGTCAGAGGAGGATGATTCTGGAGAAGACAAGTCGAAGATGACATCGTCCGATTTATTTATGGGTATCACTTCCCTTTCTTGCCCTAGTTGAAGAAGGAATAATATGGTGTTCTTCGCGTTCTTCATGTTCTTCACTGGAGATGGTGAAGTTCCCCGATTTCTCCCAAGTCTCCACCAAAAAGAAAGTCTCCCCCCAAAAATAATAGACCAACTATTATTTTTTATGGTTCGAAAGAATTTAAAAAGGATCTAATTAATTAAATGGATTGGCACATTAAATTAATTGTGGGAAGGTGGAGAGGCTCCACAATTAATTGGGAGAGTTGTCACAAAATTAATGGGGAAGGTGGAGAGTTACAAATTAATGAAGAGAGGTTTGGCTTCATTAAATTAAGGGATGTTTGGGGGGTTTAGGGGGTTTGTAGCTCACGTGGGCCCCACCTAATAATATCCTCCCAAGGGAGATTATACTCGGGTGTGCCCCACCACCATAACCTTTCATGGGAGGTTAGGGTGTGGTGGCCTGCACCTCCATCCTCCACTTGGAGGTTTTAACCACCCAAATAAAATAGAGTTAATACGTTATTTTATTAAATTTAATTAAAAACACCCAAAAACTATCTTCCAATATTGTCAAAACGCAACTGTGGTGAAGGCTTCACTATGCAATCACCGACGATGCGAGTTCAACGGTGCCCCCAGATTTCAGTTTCGAGCACCGGTTCAAACGTTATAAAATCTCGCTCGTACGATTACTGAACGTACCCAAAAAAAGTTTTAGAAATATATTCCGGACACACTAGGCCTCAGGATCTAGCGCCGTCAGAAACTATAGACTAGTAAAATTCCTATGTATTTAAGAAAATAAAATTCTACAAAAATTCTAGGTCTTTACACTAAATATGACAAGTCAATATGGGTTCAACATCTGACCTAAACTATGATTTGACTTTCTAATTTTGGTTTAAGATATATTTAATATAGTTTTTAAAAATTATTCCCACTTGGAATTAATAATTATTCATGGGAGGTCAATGTTTCAGTTGAAATTTTTGGGGAATTATGAATATAAAAAGAAAAATAATTTTAATATACTATGAAAAACATTTTTAAATACACATAATTTTCTTTTTTAATTTCTACACTTGTAATTATTCTTTGTGTGTCAGTGCTAAAAAAGTAATCAACATAGGAGAATGTTGGAAAATAAATAAAGGATATTTTGAAGAATAGTTTTTAGAAATAATTGAGGATATATAGGAAAAATATAAAAACATATGGGCTTTATCAAGTTTGTGAATTTTATTATGGTGTGAAAATAGGAAAACCAAGAAAAAGAACTATAATAGAGTACGGTTTACCAACAAGAATAGGGGAACTACTAATCATCTTAGTGCATCTTATTACAAAAAACCTCTTTAAAATAAATATAGAAATAATACAATGGATCTCAAATTAGATACAATTTGTTAGGATACCATATGAATATGGAAACAAACACTTTTTAAGTTACCATAAAATTTTTACACTTTTCAATTTAATGGAATTTCTGAGAATGTAGTAATTCTTATATTGATAAATTCTTATTTAAGGAATAAATAAATTTAATTTATTCAAAATATAACACTATATTACATTACAATAATGGATGTGATGGTAATATATTTCCTGTAAAGATTATTTCCTCTAAAAAATCAATAAATATTAATATAAATATTTAAAAATTTTATAAATTTGATGATAAATCACTTTATGATAGTTATGAGTTGTTTAAGTACAAGTTAGGTATTTTTCCCCATTAAGGGATGGATATATGTTTTTTATTTCTCACATTTTATAGGGAAACTAATCGGTTTTCAGTAATAATATTGTATTTCCTTTGATGAATAAGATATTGATAGAGAATTATAATTTTTTAAATGAAATTCCAAAACAATATATTCCAATGGAAAATATAATGAGTTAAAAAAATATAATTTCAAATAAAATATTCCCAGGATTGTATGAATACACCATTATAATCCTTGGTTTATAAAATGGTTACAATGAGGTTTATAATCCAACCATAATGTAAAGACATTGAATTTTGTAAATTATATTGATTTTAATTTTCCAAATAATATATATGGATGAAAACCACAAATATATAATGAATATAAACTAAGAGGAGGGGTTGTAGGTTTCTAAAATAAAAATATGGACCATCACATAAAATTAAAATATATAAAATTGAGGATAAATAGGTGATATTCATGGAAAAAACAAAAGATAATATAAGAAATAAATAATTACATGTATGAAAAGATTATAAAATAACTCAAGGAAAGGATAAATGGATTAGTTCCAAGAGATATAAAGATCATTCTATGTATGTATAAGAAATCTATTATCCATGGGAGAGGAACCCCATGGATGAATGTTCTGAAACAATAAATGGGAAACTAAGAGATGAAAGTGGGAAAGTGAAGTAAAGGATAAGGGATTTAGAGCAAATTTATAGAATAATATCCAATAATATAAAAACCCCCACTATAATTCTGAAGCAAGGATAAATAAAAAAATTAATTAAAAAAAGAAAGGTTCTAGATATTTTTAAGAATCATTGAATTAATATTCCCTTTTTTCAATGATTTAGAAAACAAGGTTATATATTAAATTTTTGTGAACATTTTGGTTTCATAAAAGAGTATGCAAGAGGAGAGGGATTAAACCATATTTATAGTAGAATGATTAGTTGTGGTGATAATAATTCTACTAAAGAAGCAACAAGATCCGAGTTGTTTTTCAATTTATATTAATATTGGATCTTATAAGTTTGTAAGAGATTTGTGTGATTAAGGTGAGTGTGAAAATTATATCCTAATAAATATTCCAAATAATTTTATTAGAGGAAATGAACCTCGTGATTTTTCTCTTAAATGATAGGATGATATATATATATATTTGATATTTTATGAAGGTTTTTTGATAAATTATATAAATTTTACTTTCCCATGTATTTTCTAGTTCTTAAGATAGATTAGTAGAAAAAAATTCCTTATACATAGAAGCCTATTATTAATAATTGTAATTTAATTAATTGATATTATAAATAATGTTTTATCATTTATATTTAGTTGTGATTAGGTAATGTTAAAAAATAATTATGAAATAAAAAAATTAAAAAAAAATCATCAAGTAAAATGGGTTAAAAAATGATTATGTTACTATCATTGAAGAAATGAATGAAGGAAGTGACATGGAAAATATAGAAAATGGATAAATTTATAAAAAAATTATAAACGAGGGATTATTTATGGGATATAGTATTTGGTAAATGGCTTAGTGAAATAAGGGATCAAAGAATGAAAAATTGTATAGTGGGATCATGAATTAACATTTTATTTTTTAGGATTAAATAATGATTGGTAGATTATTCCAATATAAGTGGAAGAGTTGTAACCTCAAATAAGATAGAATCTATTTTATAATAAGTGATAATATCTATATATGTGAAGGAATATCAATTTATAAAATTTATTGATCTACCTTCCATTATTTTGTTGCATGACTTCAGGGGATCATGTGAATCTCCAAAGCATTAAAGAATGTATATATAGAATGAAACTAGGGTTTTTTATTTCATAGTATGTTGTTTGTGAGAATTTATTTTAGGATTGTTTTATTATGCTGAATTTATTGTTCATTATATTTTTTATATTTAATTGAATGGATCTTCTATACTCACTTATATATTTTTATTATGTATGTCCTTAATGATGAAAAAAGGAACAATATGAGATGGATAAATAACAGAATATCTATAATGGTTGTGGGAGTGTTGTTTTAGTTTTTTCATCATTAAATTCCGTAAATTTTTATTTGATATATAATCTCACTTTTATTGTTTTAAAATTTCATTATATAGTAATATTCATTAATTTCTATTTTATCTATGTTATGAACAGTCTCTTTGTATTACCATAATATATGTTTAAATGTTATTTTTTATAAAATAGAATGATTACTATTTTTTTTGAATAAGTAATTAATTGAATGATAATATTTATTTGATGAATTTTAATTTGAAAATATTAGTTGATTTAAATAAATAAAATATCTCAAATAATTTTCTACTTTATTTCATTCATGTTTTTAACAAGAGATAGAATATTATTTTTAAAGTCGCTAAGTTATTGAATAATTTTTGAAATCCCATTTTAAAGAGATATTATAATCTATTAAAAATATTCTTTATAATTAATTGTTGCATGGGTGATACATGGGGTAAAAAGATTAATATAATGTTCATTTATTCATTTTTTAAAACTATAAAATTCAAATCTCATTAATATTATTAAGTAATATTGTAATGATTTTTGAGCCCTTTTAATTTTTTAGACATATAATATATTTGATATTTACTATTAAAGTTATATAAATTGAAACCATTATTATTATATCCACATTTAATGATAATATTTCCATTCCTACACTATTTTTGGTATATTTTATGATTGAAAATGTGGAATATAAAGTTTCATGATGTTTCCTCTAATGAAAAGTATTGAAATTTTGAGAATGTAAAGTTTTTAAATTGGTTTAAAGATAAAGTATATGAAAGTTTATTTTTCCATACACATTCATGGATACACTCGAAAAAATGAAAACAATTGGAGAAAGGAGAGAGAATATTTCATTGGTTTCACTGTCAGGATTTATGATCCTCAAAGGAAACTAAATGAAGTTAATGATGGATAATATAATTGAAAAATATGGGGGAGGATATTACATTAATATTTCAATAGTTAATAATTAATTATATCTATTGATTTTATCCTCTAATTTGAGCCTTATGAATTTTCACATAATTACCTACCAATCTCCTTCCACAGAAGAAAACATTTCAAGAGTTTTAATGATTAATGCTGATTTTTTATTTAGAAGAATGGGTTTAGAAGAATTAAAAATCTATTTTGGAACCAATTTTTTTAATAATGGAAATGGAATTAGTATCTCATTTTTTTTCAATACAAACTTTGTTCATTAGGGAGAAGGAAAGACGTTATGTTACAGAATTACATGAATTTTCCCGAATGAAAAAATACACTGAAATTTCTATAAATAAATAGGGTTTCAAAAACATCAATCAAGAGTTGTGTGAGAATGACATGGTGATCAAAAATGTTAAAAAATGGATTAAATGTATATAATTAATAATTCACTAATTATATGGGATGGGATATAGTTTTAAAAATGTTTAGTCACTATGATTTCATAAAGGTATTTCACAAAAGTTATTCTTTAGTGAATCAGTAACTTTACAAAAACACAAGTTTCATGTAAAGAAGGTTTAAGAACTAATTGAAACTAATACATTTGTGAAAGTAGAGTTTTGTGAAGGCTTATAGTTTCAAAATAGTTTAGAGTTCAATGAATTTCAAGTTTTTTCACAAAATCTGGTAGTTTTTTTGAAATGGTGTAGTTCCCAAAATGATTAAATTTCATAGAAACAAAATGGGGTTTCACAAAACAATGTGTTTCATGAAATTGACTTATTTGAGAATAATTAAACGTAGCAATAGATTTTTTTTATTATATTTATTCATCATATGTTGACCTAGATTATTTAAAGCATCACATTAATGTGATCTGATATGAAACCAACCTTTAAGATGATAACATAGGAAATACTTCACCCAAGGAAATGAGAAAGGGGATGTCGACAGAAGTGATTCAAGGGAGGTAGTGTGGTATCCATTATATTCTTGTAAATTTAGTTTTCTTGGAATAGAGTGACCTTATATGATCATTTTTAATCCATAATATCTAGTGAAACTTAATGGTTTTAGGTATTAATGACACACTATTAGCATATTCCCCATGGACTATCCCACTATGGAGAACTAAGTAAAGCTGTTTTATAGTGTTTATATTTTAAAATATGGGTGTTTAATAAATAAATAAATATGTTAGGTAGGTTTAATTAGTTCTTACCAATGTAGGGACAATATCCACCTCAATCAATAAAAAATTTGACACCCTAATTCAGCCTCCCCTCTCAGGGTATTACATGGTATTACAAGTATTATCAGAGGTAGGTTTTATGTGTTAAATATGTCCTAAGTTTTGTTTCTAAGTATAATTTATATAATATTGGGTTATTTTACCCTTTTGATGGAATAATAATTGAAATTATTAATAATATATTGATATCACATATATGATCTCTTAATATTTATGTTTCATATTCCACTATTTAAGGGATTTTGTTTATTGATGTGATAGGTCTTTATATGACTGAAACGGGTTAGGTAATGTTTGATATAGCTTCCAAAGAACAAAATGAAATTACCTCAACACTATCTGATCAAATCAATTTTAAGGTAATGAGTTTCACTATATCCAGGGTCATGTGGTAAAATTGGAAAATATATATGAAGGCGGTAACAAAGTGAAAAAGGCCAAACATCGTTTTTTCCATAATTAATTCAATGATCTGAAAATTCATCCATATGAAAATGTAGATAGTTATTCTAATCTAATTACTGATGTTTTTTTAAAATTATAATATTTTGAGAATAAATTTAGGATATAGTCATTCTGAATAAAATCATGAGATTGATTTCACCACTATACAGTCCAAAAAGTGTCATCCCTTCAGAAAAGGTATATTTATAAGATTTCCTTTCAGGATATAATAAGAGGATTGGTGTATTTTGAAATTAGAGTCAAATTAGAGGATAGTATAATTCAATTAAGAATGTAAATTTAATTCAAACACAAGTAGAAACATGAAATTTCTAAAGTTATTGACTATGAATATGATGTGGATGATGAACTTATTTCTCGTTTTTGTATAAAATTTAAGAGATGAAAAGGGGAATTAAAGGAAATATTCCATTAGATTGTTTTCAATGTTATAAAGTAGGGAACTTTGTCTCACGGTTCTTAATAATATTATATGATGTAGAAAATAAATTAGGAATCATGAATAGGCCTCAGAGGAGGTTCCCAAAAAATGGAGACTTCAAATTATTAAATGAATTATCGAAAAATACCTTTCTATATAAAGAGTAACAATATAATAATAACATATTTGAGGATGTATAACTATAGTTTCAATCTGATGTTAAATATTATCAGATAGATATAGTTAAAAATGTATACCCTGCAAAGGATGAAGACAATCATTAGAATGTTTTTGTAAATCTCAAAGTGGACATTGGGAGTTCTCATGATGAGCCTTACATTCAAAGAAACAAAACCATATGGGATATTTGTTGAAAGATTCATCAGAGTGTTTTGATCATCTTGAATCATATATTGACCCACTCTAAGGGGTGGTAGAATAAAATTTAGAAACTATTGAAATATTGTATATGGTTGTGGATTTTAAAATCAAGATTTAAGAATAAGAAAAATTTATCAGTTACCATAAATCAATATTGGATAAAAAGGATAAGATAGTTGAGGTCCATCATGAAGAATTATTTTCATTTAGGAGTAAACTACAATATGAATCAAAATAAAGGGAAAAGATGAATAAATTATTGTTTATAGGTTATAAAATGTTGATCTTTTATAAAGAGTTAAATTTAGTTCCTATAGAGTAAATAAATCATATGATTATCAAAGATCTAAATGTATGAGAAGAACTAGAATTGGTTCTGATATAGAAACATCAAAGGGTAGAGATGGGATGATCCAAAGTTAAGGGAATCCAAACGTTATACATATCACAGAGGTGTTTGATACCATAATAAAGATTGGTACTTCGAACCAAATAGATATGGGATATTAAAATAATCCTCAAGGATCCTAAGTTGATATTTTATTAAATATCTATAAATATAAGGATATGTGTGAACGAATGGAATTGAAAATATATTTCCTCTTATGAAAGGTCAATTTGGATGCATTCTAGCCAATACAAATTCTTACTATGAAGAGGTAATGATCTATCTAAATGGAGAATCACCTTTATTTCCAAAAAGGAGAATGACACTCAATCCTTCCTCATATATAAGAAATAATTTCCATAGATATAGTTTTCACTATTCTAAAATTGGATATATATCTATTCATTGTAGGATGAGGAAAGGTGAAACATATAACTATATATCTCTGATATAAGTCAATACTAGTAAACCAAGATTAATTGTCGTTGAAAATAATTATTCTCCACTAGAAGAATAATACTATAATGATTCAAACATTCATATTGGGAAGATGTTGGTGATTCCATATTATGGCTCTACTCAATCCAGAATATAATTGAAGGAAAAGAATAATATTAATAAACATAACCTAGAATAGATCACTTTAATTTCTATAGATAACAATATCACCAAGATTCTTAACAGTGGATTATCATACCAAATAATAGGAAATGAAATTTTTTTGAATAATAATAATGAAAGGGTTAATTAAATAGAAATATTTTTCAACATTGGCTCCTTAAAGATCAAAGTTAGTGGAAATTCAGAATTAGAAAATGATGAGAAAAAAGAAAATTAACATTATCTTTGGGAAAACTTGTATCAAAATATACTCAATGTGAGTAAAATATAGGAATCAATATTAGTAGTAAAATTTAATCAGAATTGGTGAACCATATTAGTTAATATAAGAAATATTTTCATTAAAATCTGGATGAAAATGGAAATCTATACTAGGTAGAATGTAAAGAAAACACATGTTTCTTAGCAATTAAAGTGTAAATATTCTTGTGGAAATGATGCTTGGGTCACATAAATCAACTGAACATGGAAAAATTTTCTATGATAAAGTATATTATTAACATTATTGATCTAAATCGTGATTTATTAAAAATATGTGATGCTTTTAGAAGAGGAAAATAGTTCGGAATTCATATCGTCTGATGAACAAAATGGAATAAAAACTTCTTGATCTCTCACATATAGAGGTGTGCGGACCAATTAAAGTGTATGAAACATAGGGATAGAGTTACTTCATTATTTTTATTGATGATAATAAAATAATGGAATTTTTTGTGTTTATTTAGTGTAATGAGAAGTGATTTACTACATGAAGAGATAAATCTTAAGGGTTAGAAATGAATCTAGAAGAACAATCAAGATATTGTGATCTGATAATGAAACTGAATTCACGTCCATTGAATTTTAAAATTACCTAAAAACATGGGATTATTAATGCAGTTTCTTCAGTGAGAAAATATAAAAATGTGGTTATTGAATAAATAAAATGATATGTGAATAATATAGCTAAAATTATGCTAATTGAAAGTTTTATTTCTCATCAGTAATAGAATGGGGATATTCAAGTTATGGTGTTTAACCAAAATTGAACATAACTGATTCTAGGATAGGATAGGATACAATATGTGGTATTGAATATAAACAAGCCCTCAATAAATTATTTTCATCTTTTTAGAATAACATTTTTCATATGAAACAAGGTAATCATAGATAATATGGTCATACTACATAATATGGTATATTCCTATGATACTCAGTGAATATTGAAGCATCTAAATTGTATAAAAATTATATTAGAATGATTTTGGAGAGAAATGGTGTATAGATCATTCAGGATAAAATTTTGAATAACTTAAGGAGCTCATATGTTGATATAATTGAATATGAAGAAGATACTGGAAAACGGACATATTAAAATATAGAAATTATGTAAGGCTTCCCAAGATACACGAATCTCAAAATGATGATGATTAATATACACAAATAAGAATAGGAAACCATGTTTGAGGTAACTCTACCAGAACCTCACATGAGAAATAGAAGAGAAAAATTTTATTAATCTGACATCATTGGGGATTAGACCGAACTTAAACAAAAAAAGAGAATGAGGAATGTTGTATATTATTCCCTACTATAAATTATAGAATCAATCAATTTTTAAAAAGTATAAAATGTTGAATCATGTTTTAAAACCCGGAATGAAGAACTATATTGGATTAAAAAACCAGATGTGGGGACTTGTTTATAGACTAAAAATCCAAATTTATTTGGAAAAAAGTGGATCTTCAAAAAAATAGTGATCTAGGAAATTATATTTTATATAAGGATTGCTTGTTGTGTAAAATATATGTGTATATTGATGGAATTTATTTTAAAGAAACATTTTATAAAGTAGAATAACTAGATTCAATTAAGATCCTCCTAGCCATGTAAATTCAAAGAGGGTAAAATGTTTATCAGATGGATTTTTAAATGGACTTATTAAATGGTGTTCTTTAAGATGATGAACTCTACATTTAACATGAATTATTATTTCTTATTAGAGATGATCAAACAAAGGCTTTTTTCTAAATTAGACTCTTTATGGACTATATATGAACCAAAAGTATGGGATTCTCGACTATATTTTCATTTGAATAATTTGTAAATTAAAATTGGTGGTTATGACAACCATCTATGTGTGAATAATTAGCAAGGAGATCAACTTAGTATCTTGTGTATATGGATGTCATTATATTTTCCATATTAAGGCATTGATCAAGGGAATAATTTTTGAATTTTATGAAATATGAGTTTGAAATGTGCATGGTTTGTGAACTCACTTAATTTATAGGGCACTTGGTGATTCAAAAGTACTACACCTTTATTTATCAGGAAATGTATTCAAGAGAACTTCTAATGAAATTCCACATTCATGTCTCCAAACCAATGTCTACTCTGATTACATTCGGGATAAAACCAGACAAGCATAAGGATGAGAAATTTTTCAAACCCATTTTATATAGAAGGATCATTGTAAGCTTATTATATTTGACTACAACATGACTAGAAGTTGTCTTTGCAACATTTTTAGTGTCTCGATTCCAAAGTAATATAAAATAATAGGATTTTGAATTCATTTAAATAATCATCAGATATATTTAAGGTACTTTAGACATTGTAATATACATTTTAGTATGAAGAGATATTGAATTATCAATATTTTTATGTTGAATGGGAGGAGATGTGGTGGATTGACTGTCCTCAAGTGGGGGAACATTATTCATTAGAAACAAATGTGTGTTCTTGTTTAGGAATAAACAATAAAAATTGTCTCTTTGTAGGGATAAAGTAGATAATATCTCTATTAAAATAGATTTCATTCTTATATTTTGGGTGAAGAAATAACTTATTCATATCGTTGATGAAGTGAAACAACTGATGATGAAATTCTGTGATAATAATGGAATGATTGAGCCCAAGGAAAATTTCATTTAGTACTCTCATACAAAACATATTGAGTTCAGATATTACTTTATCAATGAGAAATTTTACAAATTGTGATTAATATAGATCATGTTGGAACTAATTATCATATGGAGTACATTCTAACTAATCCTTTGGAAAGACCAATGTTTGGTAATCTTTGGTTGAACCTCTATGTTCATCCACATATCATTGCATAAAGAGGTTATGAATTATCCCCTATAACCATTTTTTAAAATATTTTAATCTTTTTATGGTTTTTATGTATATATATTAGATTGATATGATCTATGAATTTTTTATAATAATGTCTAAATATAGTTTTTTTCATTTATTTCCAATGGGTGAGAATGAAATTTAATGAATTAGAGGTTTTTAGGATTGGTTAGTGGTCTCTCGAGCAATATTTGTCTACTGAATCATGAGGAATGAAATTATCTATTTCCACTCTTGTTTTAAATACCAATATTTTCTCACATTAACTTAGAGTGATGGATGAGTTACTTTACACCTACAAGGTATTTTTTCAAGGTTGGTTCTTTGTTGAATTTCTCTACAGACTGATAACAAAACCAAAGGAATAGATTGTTGGAACTAAGGTCTTTCACATATATAATTGGATTTTATTTTCTATTTTCTTCAATACACAATGTGTTGGTCATGAAATTTACAATCCATGTTATCCCATTTTGTAGGTGGATTCAATATTTAGGGTTGTTTAGTCTCCTTGTTTATTACAAATATTTGTACCCAATATCCAAATAAATGCACAAGTATCATTAAAGATTGATTTTCCATACTACCCCATCAAAATATGGATAAGGAATAGATTTTTTAAAGGTTTTATGTTTTTTAAATGTTTCTATTTTCAAGAATGAATCCTATTTTTTGAAGTTTAAATTTTTCGTGAATAAGGCTTCATGAAACTTGGATGTAATGAAAATAAAATATGTTATATTACACAATTACAATATGTTTCATGAAAAAAATATATCTTTAAGAGTTTCATAAATAAAGGAGGTTTGGAAAAAATGATTGAAAAGTGTCTTAAAAAGTCCATGGTGATCCATAATATTTTACAAAGGATAAAATGTCTATAAATAGGGGCCACTCATCATATTTAAAGGGTGAGAGTTTTAAAAATGGGTAATTTATCTAATTTTTTGAATTTATTACATGAATTATGAATTTTATGTGCATATAAGTTTGATGAATATAGTGGCTAAGAACTAATTAATGATAAGTAATTTCATAAAAGGGAGTTTTTTGAAATATGGGTGTAATTTGAAAAAATGGGGTTTCAGAAAAGAGGGTATTTCAAAAAAGGTACTCACATGAGCATAATATAACTTGGGAAAAGTTTTTGGAGTGTATTGAAGCATAATATTTGGACATACATTATTAAAAGCATCACTTTCATGTTCTTTGATATGGAAGTCACATTCAAGTCAATAAATTGAGAAAGACATCACACAAGGTAGTGAGTAAGGAGGAGTTGAAGAAAGTGATCTGAAGAAGGTAGTGTGTTGTCCCTAAAATTATATTAATGGTAGTTTTCCAATCATGGAGTGACCTTGTTTGATCATTTTTAATCTATAATATCTACTTAATCTTAGTGTATTCCGGTATGACTAATGTAACACCCCAGGCTTCCACGGTACGCATCCATTTGAATAATACAGTAGCTTGTGTTGTACGCAACTTCGAGTTCTAACACACACCACAACCAATCAAACTAGCCATTATGAATAGTAATACCCACTTTTTGAAATTTTATAAATTTCATCTCTCAAAATTGACTTCATTTTTGGATTCGCAATATCGAAATTATCCTAGGATAAAATTTTGGAACTTTTCGGAGAACATTTATATTTTGATGAATAGTGAAAATTACTAAATTTTAATTAAAAAAAATTTTTAATCGAAATAATTGATAGTGATAAATTATGAATTCGAGTGGTTTTAAGGTATATTTAGAATATATTTTTACCATTTAATACAATTTTGGTCATTAGACATAATTTCACAATTAAACCGGAAATGAACAAGTGTCAATCTTTTCACAGTTATTATCTCTTAAAAACACGCTTTTTGTTATAACAACGGGAATTAATATTAAATTAATTTCTGCCACTTATGTGTTTTGAATTTATAAAATTGGATTCTATATTTTTAATCAGGATTTCCAAATTGTGTAAATAGGTAAATTTTATTTTTAGACATTTTGAAAAATTATTTCGGTAAATATTTTATTTACCATTGTTAAAGGGTAAATCCGGAAAATAAGGGTTGAAAAATAATATTATAATAATAATAAATTACCTTAAAACATGTCCTAACCTTATTGGTGGATACATTTCTGACCATGGGCATATTTGGGTAGATTTTTGGACCCCATGGAGCCACTTGTAGGTGATAGGGACACTTTATTTTAATTAAGTTAAAATAAATACAAAAATGGCATAAGCATATATCTTTTAGCAAAACAATTTTTACATAAGGTTATTTATGTTGGATTTTCGACTATAAATATTAATTAGAAATAAAAAACGATTTCCTACATAATGGTAGTTTATTTATAATTTTTAGACATTAAATAAGTTAATTTATTTATGACACAATGGTGATGCAGTGATTACCTAATTAATGAAAAATTAGAATAATTGATATTATAAATACCAAAATAAATGTAATTTGAGACTTTCTATAAATAAAAATAATTTTATAGGTTAATATGACATGTTATGATTGATTTAATTAACTTTTTTAGAAGTAATCATTCAGTTATGATTTTAAAAAAAATCAATTATTGAATAGTGCCAAAATTGACATAAAAGAGTTTTTAAAACAAATATTATATTATTAATTGATATTACATTCTTAAAAATACATGGTTCATCCAAGATACTTATATCATGATATTTGTATCATTAATGGACCACTTGGGGGTCTCTTGGATGTATATAGTAAGTTTATTAACCATATAATATAAAAATACAAAGAGACATTGTAAAAGTGAAACTAATTAACTAAGAGTTAATACTTAAAGATAAGGTTAATATAGTAACCCAAACCTGTATAAATCCTATTGGTTGAGTGGTTTTTGACTAATACCCACCTTAACCATTAAATAATCAACTTTGGTTAAATTGAAACCGAATATGAATTTATTATAAAACAATATTTCTATCTTTTCCAAAGTTTCCCCTCACCCCTCTTATAGAAGGGAACTCCCCCTTCTAATTAATTCACACCTTCATAGACTTTTAGTTCGGCCAACCACTGCCCAAATACTCTTTCAACTTCCCTCAAATCATCCTAGAGTCATTCCTTTAGTCAGAAATCCAACCTAAAGAGCCCTTTAGATCAAATCAAAAGAAAGAACTTGAAGAAGAGGTAATGATTTCACCACCCTTTTTCAAGTTCCTTTCTTCTTCCACTACTTCTTTATTTGTTCTTACCATTCTAAAATAATAAATCCAGTATATTATATATACTTTGATGTTATTATAAACATGGTACAACCATATTTCAGTAATCTATCTATCCTTTTAATGACATGTCACCATACGTGCGTACGTACGACTTACCGTCTCCACATCGTGGTGTAATTGTTATTCAAAACATTATTATTTGGATGGGTATAATAATGATGTGTAATTCATGTTAATAATAAATATAACATTATAATGATTAATTATATGATATAACATCCAATTTAATATTATTTTAATATCAAAATAATGATATTGTTGCTCGTGTGTACGTACGGACTACCGTCTCCACGAACGCGATGAGATTCATTCTCCATCGTATCCATTCAAGTCTAATTCTCATTTGATGATTAATAATAATGTTTAAGGACTTAATATCATTATATATATGAATAATATACAACCAATCCATTACAAACATGGCTTATGTAACAAAACATATAAAAGAAAATGAGTAAGTTAACACCCGAAACGACAATAATATTAAGATATTATTAGCAAAGCAATGTCAAAAGATCATATATGATATCATATTAATGTATATTATTCTTTTATAATTTAATAACAATTATTTCACCATTATAAAGGAGGTTAACCAACCCCCAACCAAGGAAAAGTACAAGGTAAGGGTTTATTTTTCAATCTCTTCATTATCTGAGGTTGTTTATACGTAATAATCTACTGGGATTTCTTTATCATCCACATCCATGTTTCTTAAAAATGTATTTCAAAACATTTTTACTAATTACATAAATATGGGTTAAAGTCATTTATACCCTTGTTTGACTTTTTATTAGAGGTTTATAAAGGAATATTTCCGTCGTTTTCCGAACAAGGTGTTTTTTTACCCTTTTTGACAGAATTAAGGTAAGAATGTTTTTTTAACTTATACGGAGGGTGCGGCTATTTTCTGCCATTATAAAATATTTGAAGCTTCCCTTACAATCTTATAAGATAATTTTCAAATTAAATGTTTTATTTTATAATTATGTGACTCTTAAATGATTTCAAAACGAGAAGAGATATTTCTCTAAAAAGAGTTTTGATTTCATCTATGTCAACATCCATTGATGATTTTTAATCTTATTTGAAGTTGATTTATTATGATACAAAACATCCATATTATATTGAAGGGTGTGTGATTTCTTTTACTGTGGATGTGTTATTTTTATACCATTCATGGTTTATGGAGAAATTATTGATATTTTGTATGCTAGTTTTAATACGAATGATTATGTTATGTTTAAAATTGTTCATATGAGGAATGCATTGGACTTAATATGTGATGGGTGGAGCCCACTATAGCTACTCAATGCATCGGTAGGTATCATGAGACAAAATTTTGTCTTGGCACAAGGCCTTGAAAAAATATTATATTTAGTCTTGGCACGAGGCCTTGGCTATG
Source organism: Viscum album (assembly GCA_963277665.1). Lineage (NCBI taxonomy): Eukaryota > Viridiplantae > Streptophyta > Magnoliopsida > Santalales > Viscaceae > Viscum > Viscum album. The sequence goes on along the minus strand of OY728143.1, from coordinate 1,676,735,333 downwards.
TGGTTATGATAGTCTGGAATTATGCATTCCATCATTATGAAAGTGCTTATTGATATTGAATGTGATTATTCAACTAGTAGAATATCCATGTGAATAAGTATATGGAATTATTTAATTTTATTTATGCCATATTATTCTGCATTTCAAGTTTTTAAAGGCTTTTGTTTTAGTTATACATTGCCTTAAATGTTTATGCTTATTTATGAATGTTTCCGCTATATTGTTATCCTTACTGGGCATCTGAGCTCACCCCTTTCTATGTTTTATTTTTCCCAAGATGTGAAGAAGTATTTTATGAATGACCTGTAGGGATAGTATGAGGGGATAAGAGTGTGGACTATGGAGACTATGTTGTTGTATTTTTCATTTTATGATGTAATGTAATCGTTATTAATGTATCTAGTTATTCCAAGGCTACTAAACTAATCGGTCTTTCGAGACTTGATCTTTCTTGTGATCATGACAATGTTATGTAATAATGCACTGACTCTGGGTAACTAGGGACGGGGCATTATAGATGGTATCAGAGGAAGTTTAGTACAAACCTTGGAATCTAGATTTAGATAAACTCTGATTAGAGAACATAGACCTAAGATGGACTTTGAGGATTATTATAGAAGAACTTCCTAGAATTTTGGTATTGTAGAGATTTTTTGAGTTTTCCGAGTAATACATCCCTGTCTGGATATGAGCAGGTAGAGGCGGCTCTGGAACAGATGTACCTAGGGGTAAAACCCAAAAACACCACTTTGAGCTGGACTCAAACGGGAACTGGTGCACGACAACGGGCCTTGCTGCACTCTTTTTTACGACCCTCCCGGGGGATATGCTTAGGATAACTCTCATTTTCTTTACAAATCATTATGAAGGGATTATTAGTATATAAATCCTCAATGAAAACATTTTTTATGATTATGGATTATATCCATAAATAGTTCAATTTATGTTTAGTATTTTATAAGTATGGAATTATGTATTTTGATTCACAAACTGATCTAGTTTATGTCATTATTCAGAAATGGTGCCTAGTGGAAGAAATGGAAACTGTATCAATGCACACACTCCATGTAGGGATTTCACTCCTACTCAAGATAATTATAGTGGAGTTAGTGATGCAACTAGTGCTGATCAACTAATCACCATACTGGGACAACTCACTCAGGTTAGTAGCTGAGTAATGGATAAGTTCCCTAGAGAAAATATTTCAGGCCTTGGGGAGTAGTGAAAGGGAAAAGGTTATCATGGCAGTTTACCGCCTCACTGGAGATACTGATCAATGGTGGTCATTGATTCAAAACCTGAATTAAGATGATGAAGTATAAAATATGTAATGGAGGGAGTTCAGAGATCTGTTTTTAGAAAAATACTTTCTTTGGGACCATCGAGCAGATATGGAAAGGCAATTTCCGAGTCTGAGACAAAAGGAGGATGAGAATGTCGCATAGTATAAGGCTAACTTTACAAGGATAGCAAGGTATGTAAGAGATTATATACGTACCCCAAGAATTAATATTGATCATTTATTTGATGGGTTAAAACCGTATCTTCGTCGAGCATTAGTCTCACAATACTTCTCATCGTACGAAGATATTGTCTCATGTTCTATCAAGACAGAGAAGGAATTCTATAAGTCTTATGACTTTAAAGCAAAGCAAGTGAAGAAGAGATCAGCTGATCAATCTGGTAATGGAAATAAAGGGAAGAAGGGAAAAGTTGAATATCCATCCTATAGTAAATGTGGGAAGAAACACCCTGGTACATGCTTATAAGGAATTAGAGTCTGTTACAAGTGTGGTGAAAAAGGCCACCAAGCTCGTGATTTCAAGGGGATGAAGGAAGCTACTGATGTCCAATGCTAAAATTGTAGGGAGATAGGACATTATGCAAATGAATTTCCTATGCGTCAGGGGAACATACTTCAGAAAAGGCCAAGGGATAAAGGACAAGCTTATTCTATCACTACTGCTGAAGTGGAAGCTCCGAAAGACATGGTGGCAGGTAATTTAATGGTTTCCTCAAATTTAGCAAATGCATTATTTGATTCTAGATCATCACATTGTTTCATATCTTCTTAGTTTGCTAAGAAAATTATATATTTCCAATTTGATTTAACAAGGGTGTTTTCAGTTAAAACGCCTAAGGGAAGTATCATTGCAATGATGTTTTGTGTATCAGTCCCCATTAGACCACACAAAGGTTCTTTATCCGCTGATCTCATCATCATACACATGATTGAGTTTGATATAATCCTCAGTATGGATTGGATTTTGGACTATGATGTGAAGACTTGTTGTAAGAAGAAGGAGGTTATGATTTTGTATGATGATGATAAGGAACACCTTATCTTTAGAGCAGAATCGTCACCACCTAATTCTTATCTAGATCCACCCCCATTAGCTCAACTAAATTCAATTATTGGGGAGGAAGGGAATGAAATGGCTGTGGGTGAGGAAAGGAATGTTCGAGTATAGGATGTACCTATTGTGAAAGAATAGGTATATGTGTTTCTGGAAGATTTACCTGGACATCCTCCACAACGAGAATTTGAGTTTTCCATTGATTTAATTCCTAGATCAAGGCCTATATTGAATATCCCTTATAGAATGGCCATTGTGGAATTAGTTGAACTAAAGAAACAACTAGAGGAATTGAGTAATAAGGGATTTATTCTCCCTAGTGTTTCTGCAGGGGGATCCCCTATTCTTTTTGTTAAAAATAAAATGGATCTATGAGGTTATGTATGGACTACAGGGAGATCAATTCTATAACAATAAAGAACAGGTATCCCCTACCTCTCATTGATGATTTATTTTACCAACTACATGGAGCTCAATACTTTTCAAATATTGAAATTCAGTTTGGATACCATCAGTTGTGTTTGAAGAAGGAAGACATTCCGTAGACAGCATTCCGAACCAGGTATGTGCATTACGAGTTTACAGTAATTCCTTTTGGGCTGACTAATGCGCCCTCTGTATTCATGGATCTAATGAATAGAGTTTTTAGGGAATATCTAGATGAATTTGCGGTGGTATTTATTTATGATATCTTGGTATACTCTAAAAGCTACGAAGATCATGAAAATCACTTCCGCATTATCCTGAAGACTCTGAGAAGACATTAATTATATGGGAAGTTTAGCAAGTGTGAATTCCAGCTTCAGGATATTTCTTTTCTAGGCCATATTGTCTCTAAAGATAGAATCTCTGTTGATCCTTCTAAGACCAAAGAAATCCAAGAATTTCCTGCACCGATGAGTATAACTGAGGTACGCAGTTTTATTGGTTTAGAAGGTTATTATCGATGTTTCGTCCAGAATTTTACCCGATTGGCTAAACCATTAACAAAGCTCACACGTGAGGGGGTTAAATTTGTTTGGACAAAAGAGTTTGAAGAATGTTTCAATGAACTGAAGAGAATATTAGTCAATGGTCCTATATTGACACTACCATGGGGGAATGATGGGTTCGTTATTTATAGTGATGCATCGAAGAAAGGACTTGGTTGTGTCCTTATGCAGAATGATAGGGTTATTGCCTATGCATCACGATATTTGAAAATTCATGAGGAAAACTATCCTACTCAAGATCTCGAGTTAGTAGTTGTGATCTTTTCTTTAAAGATATGGAGGCACTACCTCTATGGTGAAAAATGTGAGATTTATACTGATCACAATAGTTTAAAGTATATTTTCTCACAAAAAGAACTCAACATGAGGCAAAGGTGATGGCTTGAACTACTCAAGTATTAGGATTTCACGATACACTACCACCCGGGGAAGGAAAATAAGGTGGCAGATGCTTTGAGCAGAAAAGATCATGGAGTTTTGAACATGATGAGAATTGAAAGGGATCCTATTTTTATGGATCTAGTAAAGTTGGATATGGGAATCACCACGGAAGGTGAAACATCAATTCTTTTTCAAATGGTTACCAAACCATCTTTACTAGAAAGGATAAAGAGTTATCATACCAATGATGAAGTGTTTTAGAAGAAGATTAATGCTGGGAATGATGGGAGATTGAGAGACTTTGTGTATGAAGAAGGAACATTAAAATTTGGGAAGAGACTTTGTGTTCCCAATATACTTGATCTAAAAAGGGAATTGTTGGATGATGCTCATAGTTCCAATTTCTCTATACACCCTGGGAGCACCAAAATGTATAGAGATTTGAATGAACATTTTTGGTGGGACAACATGAAGAGGGAGATTGCTGATTTTGTGTCAAGATGTATGGTTTGTCAACAAGTGAAAGCTAGAAGGCAACAGCCTGGTGGAGTATTGCAGCCTCTTCCCATACCTGAGTAGAAATGGGATAATATTACGATGGACTTCATCATGGGGATACCAAAAACTCCTAGAAAGAATGATGCAATATGGGTCATTGTTGATAGTCTTACTAAGTCAGCACATTTTGTTGATATAAGGGAAGATTTACCACTTGAATGGATAGAAAGACTATATATTAATGATGTTGTGAGACTTCATGGAGTACCCCTATCAATTGTTTCTGATCGTGATCCTCGTTTTACTTCATGATTCTGGAAAAGTATTCAGAAAGCCTTGGATACTGAACATCATTTGAGCCCTACTTACCACCCTCAAACATATAGACAATCAGAATTGACTATTCAAACCGTAGAAGACATGTTGAGATCATGCTTACTTGACTTTCAGGGTATGTGGGATCAATATTTACCTCTGGTAGAATTTTCCTATAACAACAGCTTCCATTCAAGTATTCAGATGGCACCATATGAAGCGTTGTATGGAAAGAGATTTCGCACACCATCCTGTTGGGAAGAAGTTGGTGAAACAAAACTTGTAGGCCCAGAACTGGTGGAGGAAACAATGGAAAAAGTAAAGGTAATCCAAAACCACATCAAAGCATCTCAAAGTAGGCAGAAGAGCTATGCCGATAATCGAAGGAAGGATTTGGAATTTCAAGTCACTGATCATGTTTTCCTGAAGGTATCTCCATGGAAGGGAGTCATAACTTCTGGTAAGAAAGTTAAATTGAGTCCCAGGTACATCATACCTTTCAAAATTCTAGAACGAATTGGGGTTGTAGCTTACCGTTTGGAAATGCCGCCAAGTCTCTCCAAAGTTCACGATGTGTTCCACCTATCTATGTTGAGGAAATACATGCCTGACCCAACGCATGTACTCACCTATGAGGAATTATAACTGGAACACGATATATCTTATTGTGAAGATCCAATCAAGATTCTTGATATGAGAGAACAATTGTTGAGAAACCAGACGACTCGTTTGGTAAAAGTTCTATGGAGGAACCATAAAATGGAAGAGGCAACGTGGGAACCCGAGGAACTTATGATGAAGAAACACCGAAGTCTTTTTATGCAGTAATATTCTAGAAATTTCGAGGACAAAATTATTTTATGGAGGGGAGAATGTAACACCCCAAGCTTCCACGGTACGCTTCCCTTTGAATAATACAGTAGCGTGTGTTATACGTAACTTTGAGTTCTAACACACACTACAACCAATCAAACTAGTCGTTATGAATAGTAATACCCACTTTTTGAAATTTTATAAATTTCATCTCTCAAAAATGACATCATTTTTGGATTCTCAATATCGAAATTAGCCTAGGGTAAAATTTTGTAACTTTTCGGATAACATTTTTATTTTGATGAATAGTGAAAATTACTAAATTTTAATTAAAAAAACTTTTTTAATCAAAATAATTAATAGTAATAAATTATGAATTTGAGTGATTTACAAGTATATTTATAATATATTTTTACCATTTAATACAATTTTGGTCATTGGACATAATTTCACAATTAAACCGGACATGAACAAGTGTCAATCTTTTGATAGTTATTATCTCTTAAAAACACGCTTTTTGTTTTAACAACAGGAATTAATTTTAAATTAATTTCTGCTACTTCTGTCTTTTGAATTTAGAAAAATGTATTCCATATTTGTAATCAGGATTTCCAAATTTTGTAAATAGGTATCTTTTATTTTTAGTCATTTTGAATAATTACTTCGGTAAATATTTTATTTACCGTGGTTAAACGGTAAATTCGGTAAATAAGGGGTACAAAATAATATTATAATAATAATAATTTTCCTAAAACGTGTCCTAACCTTATTGGTGGATACATGTCTGACCATGGGCATCTTCAGATCGATTTTGGGACCCCATGGAGCCACCTGTAGGTGATAGGGACACTTTATTTTAATTAAGTTAAAATAAATAGAAAAATGACATAAGCATATATCCTTTAGCAAAACAATTTTTACATAGGGTTATATATGTTGGCTTTTCGACTATAAATAATCATTAGAAAGATAAAAATATTTCCTACATAATGGTAGTTTATTTATAATTTTTAGACATAAAATAATTTATGTTATTTATGACACAATGGTGATGCACTAATTACCTAATTAATGAAAAATTAGAATAATTGATATTATAAATATCAAAATAAATGTCATTGGAGACTTTTTATAAATAAAAATTATTTTATAAGTTAATATGAAATGTTATTATTTATTTAATTAACTTTTTCTAAAGTAATAATTCTGTTATAATTTTTAAAAAAATCAATTATTGAATAGTGACAAAATTGACATAAAAGAGTTTTTAAAACAAATATTATATTATTAATTGATATTAAATTCCTAAAAATATAAGGTTCGGACAAAGGACTTATATCATGATAGGTGTATCATTAATGTACCACATTGGGGTCTCTTGGATGTATATAGTAAGTTTAGTAACCATATAATATAGAAATAAAAAGAGACATTGTAAAAGTGAAACTAATTAACTAAGAGTTAATACTTAATGATAAGGTTAATATAGTAACCCAAACCTATATAAATCCTATTGGTTGAGTGTTTCTCAACCTATCACCCACTTAAACTTTAAATAATCCACCTTGTAGCCATGAGAAACTGAATATGAATTTATTATAAAATAATATTTCAAGCTTTTCCAAATGTGCCCCTCACCCCTCTTATAAAAGGGCACTCCCCATTCTCATTAAATAACACCTTAAAAGACTTTTGGTTCAGACAAACCCTACCAAAAAACTCTCTCAACTTCCCTCACTTCATTATAGAGGCCATCCTTTAGTCATAAATCCAACCTAAGGAGACCTTTTTATCAAATCAAAAGGAACAACCCGAAGAAGAGGTAATGATTTCACCACCCTTTTTCAAGTTCTTTTCTTCTTCCACTTCTTCTTTCTTTGTTATTACCATTCTAAAATAATAAATCTAGTATATTATATATACTTTGATGTTATTATAAACATATTAAAACCATATTTCATTATTCTTTCCATCCTTTTAATGACATGTCACTATACGTGCGTACGTACGGCTTACCGTCTCCACGTCGTGGTGTAATTGTTAGTCAAGACATTATTATTTGTATGGGTATAATAATGATGTGTAATTCATGTAAATAATAAATATAACATTATAATTATTCTTTATATATGATATACCATCCAATTAAATAATATTTTAATATCAAAATAATGATATTGTCGCTCGTGCGTACGTACGGACTACCGTCTCAACGAACGTGATGAGATTCATTCTCCATCGTATCCATTCAAGTATAATTCTCATTTTTTGATTAATAATAATGTTTAAGGAATTAATATCATTCTGTATATGAATAATATACAACCTATCCATAACAAACATGGTTTATGTAACAAAACATATAAAATAAAATGAGTAAGTTATCGCCCGAAACGAAAATAATATTAAGATATTATTAACGAAGAAATGTTAAAAGATCATATATGATATCATATTAATGTATATGATTCTTGTATAATTTAATAAAAATTAGTTCACCAATATACAGGATGTTAACCTACCCCCAACCAAGGAAAAGTACAAGGTAATGGTTTATTTCGCAATCTCTTCATTATCCGAGGTTGTTTATACGTAATAATCTACTGGGATTTCCTTATCATCCACATCCATGATTCTTAAAAATGTATTTCAAAACATTTTTACTAATTACAAGAATATGGGTTAAAGTCATTGATACCCTTGTTTGACTTTTTATAAGAGTTTTATAAAGGAATATTTCCGTCGTTCTCCAAACAAGGTGCTTTTTAACCTTTTTGACAGAATTAAGGTAAGAATGTTTTTTTTAACTTATAAGGCGGGTGTGGCTATTTTCTGCTGTTATAAAATCTTTGAAGCTTCCTTTACAATATTATATGAAAATTTTCAAAGTAAATGTTTTATTTTATAATTATGTGAATCTTAAATTATTTCAAAATAGGAAGAGATATTTATCTAAAAAGAGTTTTGATTTCATCTATGTCAACATCCTTTGATGGATTTTAAGCTTATTTGAAGTTGATTTATTATGATACAAAACTTCCATATTGAATTTAAGGTTTTGTGATTTGTTTTACTGTGGATGTGTTATTTTTATACCATTCATGGTTTATAGAGAAATTATTGACATTTCTTAAGTTATTTTTAATACAAATGTTTATGTTATGTTTAAACCTGTTCATATGAGAAATGCATTTGACATAATATATGATAGGTGGAGCCCGCTATAGCTCCTCGGTGCATCAGTAGGTCTCATGAGACAAACTAGTGTCTTGGAAAAAGGCCTTGAAAAAATCTTATTTGTAGTCTTGGTACGAGGCCTTGGCTATGTGGTTATGATAGCCTGGCATTATGCATTCCATCATTATGAAAGTGGTTATTGATATTGCAGGTGATTATTCGACTAGTAGCGAATAATTATATGGAATTATTTCATTTTATTTCTGACATATTATGCTAAAGTTCATGTTTTAAAAGGCTTTTGTTTTAGTTATACATTGCCTTAAATGTTTATTCTTATTTATGAAAGTTTCTACTATATTGTTATCCTTACTGAGCATCTGAGCTCACCCCTTTCTATGCTTTATTTTTCCCAAGATGTGAAGAAGTATTTTATGAATGACTTACAAGGATAGTATGAGGGGATAAGAGTTTGGATTATGGAGACTATGTTGTTGTAGTTTTCATTTTATAATGTATGTAAATTTTATTAATGTATCTAGTTATTCCAAGGCTACTAAACTAATCGGTCTTTCAAGATTTGATCTTTCTTGTGATCATGACAATGTTATGTAATAATGCACTGACTCTGGGTAACTGGGGTTGGGGCATTACAACTGACACACTATCAGCATATACTCCTTGGACTAGCCGTTGTTGGTGAACCAAGAAAAAATTCTATGATATGTTTCTATTTAGGAATATGGGTTTTTTATTAATTCAATATTACATGAGATAGGATTAAAAATTTCTTACTAATGTAGGTAGAATATCAGTCTTGTAATAAGAAAAATTCTCCACCCTTATTCTCCACTCCAATATCAGCGTGTTGAGGGTTTTACACTTATTGTTACTAATCATGTACATGAGTATTTAGAATAACTCTGATTATATGATCCTTAAATTATGAGTGAAATACTTTTTGTATAATTTATACCAAAAAGTTTGATTAATATTAATGAAAACAAAAAATATGTGCACAAAAGTGAAGTGAACTATTAAACATTTATTTTTAATGGAAATAATTATGGTTGATTTTTTTCATGAAAAGTACAGAGTTGAAAAAATATCTTTAAAAAAATTATACATTGATAATTGATTTTTTTTAATGAATATGATGTTTAAATATTCAATATAAATTATTTTATTTTTCATGGTGTAGATATTTATGTTGGAGGATAATTAAGAGTTAATGTGTGTGAAAATTTGATAGATATAATTTATATAATTTTTGTTATTAATAATTTTATTAATAAATGAGAAAATTTATCTAATTATGTCTTTTAATGTTTTATAAAAATACTAATCTTAAATATTACATTTGACAATTTTTTATTAAAATGAATTAATATAGAGAAAGGCATGCCATGGTGTTACCAAATCCATGATGTTGATTATCTAAATAAGAATAAGTGATAACAAGAAAAAACATATGTCCATAGAGGGGTGAATTTCAGAATCTAAATAGGGATTGACTAAGGATGGAACAGAGCTAATTATGGAAGAAAATATAGACATGGATAAACCATGGGTGTTTTTCCATGAGTGGTACAATATGGTTTGAACTTATTTAGAAATACAAAGATATATAAAATGCAAGAAAAGTAAGGAGTATTATGATGTGTTTAGTAATAAAATTTCATGGTCTTAAGGATATGTGAACAAATAATGATGTATCAAAATCATTTATTTTTTGAATTTTTTGTGGTTTCTAGAAATCAATGTAGATTTATAATGTTTTACCTCTATTAATATAGAAACATTGATATATTTTTAGGGTGATATTTTATATATTCTATTTAATTTTAAATTCCAAAATATGAGGTAATTAGATCCTAATTGAAGTAAATATGATATGGAATATATATAAAGATAGAGATGTGGCTTGACTCTTTTAAAGGTATTATACTTAGTTTAATCCACATTCATTAAGTAGATTACTTGGTTAGAAATATTGAAAGCCTACAAGATTATTGGTTTATCTTAGATAATATAGTTTAGAAACCCCTATCATGTTTTACATTGATTAATCCTTTGGTTCTTATGTAATTTTGTTTCAGTAGATACTTTATTTTAATTTTTTTAATAAATATTTATTTAGTTATTTATTTTTTTGTTCTTTTTAATGGTGATTATTATTAGGATTATTCATTTGCATATATTTTTACATATTTTCTTATTTCTTAATAATTGTTATTTATTAATGAATTTATATTTAATACACAAACTGGTATCTATATTTTCATTCATAATCATCGAATTAGTTTAACTGTTTGTTTTTTAAAATGGTGATGTCTTGCATACTTATTACATGAATTGAAGTACTTGATCATATGAAAATATGAGTTTAGTAACTATAGGATGAGAACCAATGAAAATGATTTATTTAGATTCAAATATTATGACAACCTGATCATTCCTTAATAATATTAGAATCTCAACTATCTCAATACCTCATATATATAAAAACTTGGTATGATTTCATTTACTATAGTATATTTAAATTATTTTAGATAAATTTAGATCATTAAAATATTATATCATGATTTTAAGATTAATGTTGCAAGATATGGATCACCAATCTCTATGAGTTTGACCTTATTCACAAACTATGATTTTCCTTTTTTAAATTTAGTTTTAAGAAGCTAATATATCTTTTAAACCTGATTTTGACTTGGTATTAATTATGACTCACAAGAAGTCATGTTGGTCAATTATTATCAATCATTGACTATTTTAAGACATACTAGGACATAATAAAGAATATGTAAACATCTCATAGTATTCATAATATGTTTGATCAATTAATGGGGGGAAATAGTTTTCAATAACAAATTTATGGATAGAATATAAACATTTGAGGTTATCAAAAGACCAAATTATACCAAAGGAATTCAAAGGAGGGTATGTATTTTATGGGATCTTTTTAATTTTGTTTAGGGTTATCTATGTATAAACTATTTTTATTCCATTGATTAATTGAATCATTGAAATATAAATTGGTTCATTTTATGGTGTTTGAGGATGATATCAATATTTACATAGTATTGTAGTGTAAGAAACATACATATTTCAAAATCATTTGTTTGATGTTTCAGAATCATGGGATTTATGTGAATATATCTCAATGATATTTTTAGATTAAGGTTCTATAATAGGGTAATATTCTCTCTGGTAATGGTATTTCTATTGACATGGATATGTTTGACATGGTGATATTCTGCATTTCATCGAAGAGTTTTTGAGACCCAATGTTTTCTTAGATTGGTTGGATATCACTGACAATCCATTCAAGGCATTGAAACTAATATCATTTATTTTTTACTTTAATGAGATAGATGTGGTGTTTGAGTGGAGTGAGGGGTTTTTTAAAGCTTTTTTTTGAAACATGCATATAATTTTGGAAATATTCCCCTTTAATAAATTTTTAGTGTTCTATTGAATGTTTTGTATAGAGCCGAAATCTTAAAAGAACGATGATTGAAATATTATATTATATTTGACATATCTATTGGATTAGAGGGTGGGAAACAGACTGAGTAAATAATGAAAAGTATTTATATAAGTTTTATTTAAGGAAAAAATATTAATTAATTCACTAAAACTAAGTACTCCATTTTAAATGTTAAACAGAATATTATTTAATGTTAAAAGATTAATTTTTCAATGGATTATATATATATATTATATTTATTTATCACATATTAAATTTTATTTTTATGAAATAAAATTAATTTTTATAAATCAATAATCATATGTACATTTATTATAAATTGGTTATAAATGTAGATTAATTCATCTGAGGGTAAAAAATATATATTTCATTGAATTTATTTTTATTTGGTTCAATGTATTTTTATAAAAAAATGTTTTCATAAATATTTTTAAATGATATTATTGAAATTTTAATATAATATATTCAATTGTAAAAATTAATATTCATCTAATTATTTTTACTCAGAAACTAATAATAATAAATTACGTTTTTCACTAAAATGCATTTTTTAAACAGTTTTCATTATGTTTTGGGAACTGGTTTAAAAAAAATTCTCCCACATATAAAAAACAAAACAAATTTTTTAATTTATTTTTAATCATAATTCCCAAGTTTTTTAGTGATTTAAATTTCATTTTTTCTCATTATAAATATTAATTGAGGTAAAAATTCATTCCTATAGTAATGTTTTGAAGGGTTTTTGAGTGATTAATCAAAATATATGAGTGTTAATATAAAATAAAATTTATCTAAATTATTTGGTATGAATATATTTATACACTATTTCATAAAATATTTTAACATAACAAAATTTGGTTCTTCTTTCCTATTAGATTTGTTATATTATGTTTTAATATTCTTAGTATTTATATGATCGCCACTCACATCACATATAATAGGGAACCACGGATCTTATCTTCTCCACACTACATATAGTATTTATCTCCCCTAAAGTCATCCCAAATTCCCTTTAAATATACTTATACATGACCTTTAGTTTATGGTCCTCCCAAAAGACTCATCCTAGTATCCCTAGGATGGTTTTCAAAGGTAGATATTATAAGAACATGTATATTTTCTTACAGACCATTTTTTCATTCTCCAAAACATCCTAAAAATATAATATAACCATATTAATAAGAAAAAATTAGTATAATTAATCTAAAAAAAATTTATGTTAATGGATAATCTATTTTCTATCTCGTTTATATCTTTTGCAAAATAAAAAACATCACTCTTGCATATATACAGACTACCTTTCCCATGACGCGATGCATTTCATTATTAATCATTGTAATTCTTGAATTGTTATATAGATAATTTTAATTTTTATATATTATGTTTATAACATAATTAGGTTTTGTTACTATAATATATTATATACCTTCTTATCTTTCTATCAATTGTAAAATGATGACATTTCTCGTGTGTGCATGTGGACAACCACCTCCATGAATTGATGTGATTATTTTTTTCATTTTTGATATACATAGCTCATAATAAGGTTGTAATTTATGAATATATATGATAATTGTGATATAATATTTATTTTTTATAGTTTTATTATTATTTAACTTTATTTTCTTATATCCATCAAAACTTATAAACATTAATCGTGTGTATAAAGTGCTACCATATCCATGAGGTGATGTAATTAATTTTTCATCAACCCCATATATGGTTCGATATAAAAGTTTATATATTTTATTTAATACATGATTATGATTTAATAGATATTGAAACCATGACTAGTTTGTATGGAATAAAATCATTGAATGGAAATATGCATGGAAAACGGAGCAATTTTCATGTGAATAGAGATTTTAATAAAGATTTTTAATAAAAGGTTAATTTATAATTATAAAGGAATTATATATTTAATGATATATATATAAATATAGCTTTTTAATATATTTATAATAAATATATATTTAATATAAAATATTTTGTAATTTATAATAAGCAAGATATGACTTTTGGTTTGTTTTTATGTTACTATCTTATTTCTTTCTGAAATTGAATGTGCCAGTTTTCCATTAAGATGAATAGAAAGATCCAAATCTTTTAAAACTGAACTAATTTTTTATCATATGTTTATTTTTTTGTTTTTTTACTTACTTTTTAATCCCTTTTTAACTTAATTTTTTTGACATATTACTTTCTAGAAAAAAATGGACTTATTCATATTTTTGGGTCAGGAATATTTTTCCTCCATATAATTATTCTTTAAAAGGATTTAATGATTGTTATTTTATATAGTGTAATGATTTTTTACATTCCATTTAAACCGTATTATACTTCATTTTATATTGTCCAAAATGAATTTTTATAATATTTTCAAAAATAGTGATTTGGGATTTTTTTTAATAGAAAATGTCAAAGGAATCTATTTTTTTACATTTACAACACAAACAGAATTTTCCTCCATAGTGAGTATTATTTAATTTGAAGATTAATTTGTAAATATAATTTATTTGAGAAAACATGTTTTCTAAATATTTTTTGAACTTAAAATTTTATATTATCACAAAATAAATGGGAATTTTTTTCTTGTTTTGTCCAATCATATTTTAAATTCCATTATGAATTTGATTTTTTATCTATGTCAACATGATTTAAGGATTAGTTTTGATTCACCTGGGATACAATATATTGATTCCAACACTTTTTAGGATAGATTATGATGATTTTTTTTTAATTTTTATTTAAATATCCCAATTTCATTCCCATGGGTTAACGAAGACATGAAGAGAAACTGAATATTTTTATAATACCATCCTCTTTCTTTACATGGATAACATATGATTATGTGATGATTAGATGTTTATGATCTCCATTTATTATCAAAAATATCTGATATTATGATATTATGAATGTTTTTATAATATTTTGACACACATACATATGGATTTTATTATGTGATGGGTTGTTTTGTAATTATATATACCTCTAATTCATTGCGTTAAGAATGATATCTAATGAGATAATATAAACTAGAATAGGGAGTGAAACCAGTCCAGTAAGTGACCATATCCACTATGATTCTATAGGTAGTAATCCATGAAGAAATAAATGATGGAATGGTTAATGGACTCAATACAATATGGTACTCTATCCACTATTATATTCTTAGAAGTGATCCACATTTAGGGATATAATGAAATGGGGAGTGAACCTAATACACTACAAGACATTATCCACTATGATAGTATTTTTGTTTATATTTAGATGAAAAAATGATTTTCTAAGCTTATGTGTATGCCATATTCTTATTTCATATATTTATGATATGTTCTGATGGCTGTTGATTGATTATTTATGATTCCCCACTCTTAAAAAAATATATCTATTTTCATAATAAGGATTTATTCCATGACTCATGATTATTTATCCTTTAATAATTTGGTATGACATTCATAAGATATGATCATGTTCTCATACCATTACTCTAATCTTCTACACACCTATGGTAATTGATTTATATATCTTATGTTTACCCTTACAGAGAATATGAGTTCACCCATTCTTATGTTTCATATTCCTTTGGTTATAAATAATTGTATTAGTTGGGTATGTCTAAGAAGGGTAATATGTGAGAAGAAATTTATGGTAGATGTTTAATATCTTTCATGAAATAAGTTAACTATATATCGATTTTATAAAGACAGTAAACTTGTTAGTTTATATGTCTGGTATTATTAATATATGTGTTTTTTAGTCATCTAAAAATGATATAATATTTATGTATATTATACTATCTTGATATTATCTTGAATCAAATAATTGTTTTGTAGTTTTTAGTAATTATGATTATAAAGCTTTTGTGAAAACTTGGGGGATATGTTTATGTATTGAAAAATATCTAGATGTTTTGTTAAAGTAGATATTGTGTGGTTTCCAAGTGATTAATTCTTTATTTGGATACAAACAAGTGGATAGATTTTCTCAGACAAATGAACCTTTTAGTAATACGCCTAAAATTTCTATTTGGTTGTGAACTTGATCTACACATAATGAATGAAAAATATGTCTAACTCTTTACCTTGTTTAACACCCCTTGGAGATAATATTTGGTTTGTTAACTTTATCTTTATGATCCATTATGAAGAATAAGAGGATAAAATATATGATATCCTATAATGAACTAAAATTGAAATATGATGAACCTAAAGTGTCATGAGTAAAAATAAGGTGTCATAATTTAGGACATCATAACAATGATTTCCAAAATTATATGATTTCTAAATGTGGTTTTTTTATTCTCACACTATGATTTTCAGATTTATTCAATTATTGTAACCAAAATAAATCATGTGAACAATGAATGTGAAAAAAATGAAACATAAATCCTCCTGAGAAACCAAATGAAATGAGAGATGGGATGTAAAACTTATGGTTAATATCCCCAAACTCTCATAAGCTATAAATGGAAATGTGAATCATACAATACTTCTAAATGATAAAATGAAATAAAAACTCACCATCAAGTCATTTATGTAGTAACATACATCTTTTTTCAAGAGTCTCTCAGATATACTTATTACATAGAAAATGATTAATTATATAAAAAATATATTTTCCATTCTACATCGATCAAACCATTAGGAGGTTGTGTTTATTTAATATTATTTAGAATTTGAAGTAAATAAATAGTGAAATCATTTCCTAAATATGATAAGAGGGGATGAAATTGATGTCATGACATGGGATTAGTTTAATTATGATTTTTTTATATGTATTTTTCTCAAACTATTCGCACTAACACGAAGATATTGTTTATTATATTGATACAAATGGATGAAAAATTGATTATTATCTATAAATAAAATTTTAAAAAACTTTTAATGTACGCTTTAGGGTTTACCATCAACCCTGAAACAATTCTTGACCAATTTTATAGTATCTTGAAAAAATATACCTAAAAGTAATTCTCTAAAGGAAAATTTGGTAACTGTGAAGAAATCATTTTAGGTGATCTTAAAGTTGAAATATTGAGTGGAGACTCTAATTATTCTCATAATCTGGTGAAAAAGAAAGATTGAATTTTAATGAAATTAAAATAATAAAACTCATAGAGGAAATAAAAATAAACATCCTTCATGTTAATATTGTGGAATGAAGCATGGCGTAAACTCCCTTATGTGTTATGGTAAATGATTTATGTTTGATAAAGAAGGAAATCATTAAAATCAATGTGGAAGTGATGTAAATAGTCATAACAATAAAATGAATGGTGATAACTCACAACCAAATGTGTCACCCACACACCAATTGTGTAATTACAAAGAGTATAGAAATTAAATTAATAGGTGATCAAATGTGAGGGTTAATGATGGAAATCAGAATCAGTAAACTATTAAGTGAAGAGATAAAGTGAAATATCATGTGATCACAACTATTTAAGTGGGTCACAATAATGATTTAGTGAAAGTTACACTTACCATACACTCTATAATTGTAAGTATATCATTTTATTATACCTCTTCCCACTATTTTATATCAAAAGAATATTCTAATAGTTTCACATCACTACCACAAGGATTACATTTTAAGTTAAAAATAAAAACTCTTAATGGTATTACAATCACATTTAAAGCCTATAAATCATATCTGATTGATGTATGTGACAATATACAACATTTAAATCTTATAATTCATACTCAAGTTGAATTTTATGTTGTTTTTAGCATTGATTGTCTTTATATATAAATATCCCATAAAACGTTAAAAGGATGTGAAGTCACATTTGGTATCATGAATTTATCATTGATTTATTATCAGTGTGAGGATGAATATGAATTTACAATGGAAGTAACATCCATGTAATGATTATTTACACCTATTAATAATGGATATTTGTCTCAAATGGTTGGAAAAAATTGAAAATTTAATATATTAATATTTTTCTGGAATATATTGATATATTTCTTCAATAAATTCCTAGTCTTCCCATGAATCGTTAAGTTTATATTTTAATAGAACTCGTACATTGTGCTATACCTACATCAATGACTTTATAGATAGTAGACCCAATTAAGTTATAGTATTAAAAGAAGAAACTATAGTAAAATATCAAAATGGGATTCATACGTCTAAGTGCATCACCATGGGGTGCACCTATAATTTTTATTAAGAAGAAATATAGGTCAATGCATTTTTTCATTGATTATTGAGAACATAACAAGATCAATATCTATAAAAATTATCATTTCCCCATAATTATTTATTGTTAGATCAACTATATAGATCTTAGTAATTTTCCAATATTGATATTGAATGTTCATATCATCATCTGAGGTTCAAAAATGAGTACATACCTAAGACATTTTTCCTTAAATTGTATGTTTGATTTTAATTTATGGTGATTTTATTTGAAATTACATTTTCTCTATTATCTAATTGTATTTAATGAATATATTCTTTGGATACTACCATGATCAGTTGGTAGTAGTATTTTTAAGATGATATTGTCAAATATTCAAAGACAAAGTAAGTAGTTGAAGATAATTTTTGTGTTTTTAAAAGAACCTAGGTAAAGATAAGTTTTCTTCCAAATTTACTATGTGATAATTTTTTATTTAGATAGTATCATTCTAAAATCATATGATATTATGTGAGGGTATATTAGAGGATCCTTCAAAGATTGTGTTATCGAGTTACAACCAAGAACAAAAATGATAACCAATATATGTAGTTTTCTTGTGGTTTCTAGATACTACCAATTTTTTTTATTTCTTGTGGTTATTGTAACACCCTAAGATGTTTTTGATCATTTTTTTCAAATTAATTATATTTATGATATTTTTATTTCACGCAAATCTAAAAACAATTTTTTATAGAAACAATAACTATTTCAAACATTTATTTAACCTGGAACTAACTGAGAATATGTTACATAACACCAAATTGGCATATGATATATAAAACATCGAATCATCATATATTACTTTCAATCATGACTTGGCATACATTACATGCAATATAAATGTTTCCACAAAACATCATTTTACTGTTATAATTATTTAAATGAGATAATTATAACCAAAAAATTAAACTTAGTAATATGAATAGTAATTACTACTTTACAAATATTTTTCATAATGGTTTTATAGAAATAAAACATATTGATAATGAAATATATAATTGTTTTGGTAAATACATTAGGTAATTGAAAAAACTATTTTCTCGAATAAACTACATTTAATGTCCTTCTTTGAAAAAAGCAAAATTAGCATTACACATATATAGAAATTTAATTTGATAAAATACATTTATATTTTGAATTCATAGTTCTAAAATTATCTTAGGGTAAATTTTCAAGATTTTTCTAAGAAACATCGTTTTTTGACGAATAGTGAAAAATATTATGTTTTAGTTAATAACTACCTTTTCATTTAAGTAATTATTAATGATAAATTATAAATTTAATTTTTTTAAGGTCACATTTTATCAATTATAAATATATTAATACTATTTATATAATTATAATAAAATTCACATTGAAATTGAATATAAAAACATAACAATCCTTTGAACATTTTTCTACTTTAAAAAGCTGGTATTTTGTCCCATCTGCAGAATTAACATTAATAATAATTTTTCCTCTTCTATGAATTGAATTTATAAAAATTTAAATAAAAAATTTTAATAATTATAATATTTATATTATTACAATATCATTTTTATTTTCGAACAAAATTATTAGTAAAAGTGATTAAAATTAATCACAGTGATTAATGTCAAATTAAGCTTTATTATGAACTAAACTTTAATCTTAGGGCCCTAAATGACAAATAAACTTGTTAAAAACACGTTTCATGGAAATATGTAGTCAATATACTTTCAAATATTGATTTATATTGGATTTTTATGAATTTTTTAGGAAATAACACTTGTACACCTAACTTGTCTTTAAATATTCTAAGTGAGTCCTTTTCCTTCCCTATAAAAGGCCACCACCTATCCCACTTCTTCACACCTATCAAACCTATTCAGATCATCAAATATCCTCCCCTTAGACTTCTAAATATCCCTAAAACACTCATAGAAGCCACTACTTTCGAATACATCAACCCAAGGAAGCATTTTCGCACAAACCAAAAGGATTTACCCAATTAAGAGGTAACCTCTTATCTAAATCTCTTTTCTTTTAGTTTCCATATCCTCCCCCTCCACTATATTTTTTCCATGATTGTATTAAATTAAATTTATATTAATTGTACTGGGATTTTTTTATGATAATTTCTCTACCTACACTTACACTCAAATCCATCTAATTGGTAACGAACATACTGTTTATATGTACTGTGAACAACCGCCTTACTAAAAGAGGATAACACAGTTTTTATTTATTGCCTCTCATTGTCTAAGTTATGATGGTAAATATATTTATATATGTAATATATTATATTTATTATATTTTAATCTTATATATTAATTTTTAAATCACATATCTATTTACTTTCCATTTTTTGTTAATATAATAATTCGATTTTAGGAAGTGTGGACTACTACCCCCTCAATGTGATATGATTCATTCATACACTCTATGGATTTTATTAAGAATGGTTTTAGTGAATATATATGATATATATGATATCATAAATATACTATAATTATATATATATATATACACATATATTTCTTTTACATTCTACCAAAATGAAAATTAAATGGAAATAGCATGCATGTGTACATACAGCCCACTGTCTCCATAAACAGTGTATTTAATTTCATAAATATATATTATATATATTATTAATACAAATATAATTTATATATATTATATTTATATCATGGTTTAAATTCTTTAGATCATCATATAATTATAGGGACTAGAAATATACCAAATTAAGACAGATGTGAAAAACAAAGAGAACATTACCAAAAGCATATCCATAACATCAAATTAATAAAAATCAGGTAATATAAAGTCATAATAAAGACATATATGGAATTATATCTTATAATATTGGTCTTTAAAATATTTATAATATGGTTATATTTATTATATAGTAGTTTTAAAGTAGTAGGATGAGATTAAAGTCACAAGGTAACAGAATATCATCTCACTTTTTATTTTTGAGAAATACATGCTTTATTCACCACCAATTTATTTTCTATGGTATATGTAATTACCATAAATTTATTATGTGTATATTATATTTACATTTATTGTTATTTAAATATCTAATACATGATTTTTATTTTATTGGGTCAATGATTCAAAAGTTACCAAATCAGTAATGTTGTTCTGTCTCAAATTGCCTTCTTTGAGACACATGTTTTGTTATGCCCCTATGTTATTTAACAAGGATTATATGATTAAAATTGACATTTTATACCATTAATATCATTATTTTCATGATATTTTGTACTACATGTAATTTTATTTTCTTACATAAAGAGTATGATCTCATGTAACCATGTGGTAAGAGGATATTGAAACAAAATCATCACTTTTTGATATTGTAAATGATTCTTCTTATTTTGATGAAATATTATTATCCATCAATCAAAAAAACTAATGATATTCCTTATCCTCTATTTATTCAATATATACCCATTTATTAGAAAAAAAAATTCTGGTCTTTGTCACATATGATAGTTAAGAAAACCCAACATTACCTTCTCTTTGGTTGGAAATATGTGTTCCTTTAAATTCACGTTTTCTAAACAAGGTTTCCAATAATATTTTATTAATATAATTTGATAATTAAAATCTATTTTTACTATTTTTATCTTTTTCCAATTTTTTCAAAGAAATATTATTTTCTCTTTCTAAATTATTTCTTTCTCTAACCTTTTTACCGTGCAAAATTAAAGTTCTTTTGACCTCATACAACATATATGGATTTATCCACTCTCAATCCTTTGAAGCATCCATTTAATTTTTAAAGATTAATTTTTAATAAAATATTTTTGGAATATAATTTCAAAGAAAAAAATTTCAATTTTTTTTAAAGTATATTTAATTTTTTATGGAATATGGTTTTCAAAATGTTTAATGTTTTAAAGATCATTTTTAAAAGAAGAAATGATGTTTACCGCAAAGTATTGTATTCAAAATATTCTTCAAAATTATTTTCAATATAAGATAACATCCATTGATGTTACACATTATCTTATAGGAAATGATACAAAGGTTCCATTCAAATTCTTTCTAAAATGGTTTATGTTTCGATGGAATAGTGCATAAGACATCTGTTTCACTTATATGGGTTTTATGCTTTTGAAACCCACTTCATCTCATGGGGTATTCTTCTATGATGTTATTATGAAACCTATATTTTTTTATAGGTTATGATGTTATGAAATGTTAATGATACCCATTTCATTTCCTGGGTTATTATATGAGGTTTATAAAACTGATCTATTTGTATCGATCATGATATAATAAATGTTTTATTATCTTATGGCACATATATGAATGATTTTATTATGATATGGGTGGTACCTATATATCCCTCAAATAAATTAGGTAATGATATTTTTTTATGAGCTCGAATGGTAATCGGTTTTTGGACAAACTAGAAAACAATATAGTACGTTGGTGGTAGACCAGGACTAAAAGAAATAGGGTACATGGGTTGTATCCCAAGCCCAATAAAAACAATGTAAATGGGTTTTTATCCCAAGCCTAAAGAAATAGGGTACACCAGTTGTATCACAATCCATAAATAAAAGAAATTACATGGTTTTTATCACAAGACTAAAAGAAATAGGGTATATGGGTTGTATCCAATGCTAGAAAAAAAAGTAAGTACATGGGTTATAACCAAGGTTAAAAGAAAGATGGTACATGTGTTGTCTCACAATCTCAAAAATAAGATGTTACATGGGTTATATCATGGGCATAAAAGTAATAGGGTACATGTCTTTTATCCCAAGCCTTAACGAAATAGGGTACACATGATATAGCCCATGACCAAAAACAAGAAGGTATATGGGTTGTATCCCAATCCTAGAAGTAATAGGGTACGTAGTTTCTTATGCCAAGCCTACAGAAATTACATGGGTCATAGACCAATACTAACATATTATAAAGGCCATGGTAAGTATCCACGTCAAAAAGTTCTTATTTTTATATGTATGTCACAAATCGTATCTAATATTCATCCATTACAATTTCATAGATCATGATATTTATTTCCATATGATTCATGTCTGATAAAATAACAATATTTATCCTATAACTAATTTTTATGATCTTTGATATGAATGGTATGATATTCTAGTGATCTTGATAATTTTTTTATACCCTTATGTTTATGATATGAATAATCACTTTGTTTATTTTCACGTACTGAGCTTCTCAGATCACCCATTTCTTATATTTCCTTTCCACATGTTATATAAGTAGGTATTAGGAAGAAGTACTAAAGGTGGAGATCTGTAAAAGAGATATTAAATATCTTTCACCATGATAGAAGATTTGTTTCTAATTTTCTAAAGACACTAAACTATTATAGTCCTTAAGCATTTGTTTCAATAATGTACTGAATATTCATCTAAAATGATGTAACATCCATGAATGTTAATCCTAGGTCGCTATAGTTGGTATCAAAGGAAAGGACTATTCAAACTTTGAAAAATAAGATGATAAAACATTAGTGAGATACCAAGGTATATTTCTAAGGATATGTCTAGGGATGTTTCTAAGGATATATATATAATGATGAGTTAATGTTTAGGAAAATTTCTTGAAATTTTGGTAATTGATAGAGTAAGTGGTTTACCATAAATACATCTATATCTGGATACTACAAGTGGATTTGTATTTGGAAAATCTATACCAAGGGGAAACAACTCTATCAATATGTCCCGGGACTAAATTGAGGTAATATGGTATATGAAAATGGGCCTTGTTGCACACCTAGTTTGACACTCCTTAGGGATATGTTTTGGGAATTTACAAACTCTTCAAGAACCATCATAAAGGATTTAAATAGAAGTTGGTTGTGAATAACCTAGGATAAACCTAAGGTGTCGTAGATTAATGAAGTTTTCATAATTTTGACATCCCATAAGTGACATTTCATTATTATTTGGTTCCTCTCTATGATAATTGTTTCCTGATCTATACTATCTAGTTTTAGTAAATGGTTTTAAACCAAAGGAACTATAGTAGTGAGGAATAAAATTGAAAATTCCATGATCTACCCCCCCACCCCCTCGAGAAATTGAATTTTATGTAAGGTAGAGTGAAAAAACATTATCTTTTTTACCACACAACCTCATCAAGACATGAATCATAGTGAATTTCCAAATAAAAAAAGGAATAATGTTTTTCTTGAATCATTTTTAAGGAAATGTCTATATTGTTTTATTGGAATAACCGATCTACTAGTTGCTGAGAAATTGATTTTTACCACTAAACAGATATTTCCATTATCTGTTGTTTGGTACACAAAAATATTACTTTGGGAACATATTAATTGGAAGGTGAAGAGAACAATTGGTGTAACTTCATCTAGAATATGAGGCAACCCGATAAAATTAAATCCTTGGATTTGGATGAGTTCAAGAACTAGTTTTTAAGTGAGTACCTTCATCGTATTCTTCTTACCGGAAGGGAGATTAAATATTCTCATCAATCTTGTGGTAATGATATGGAAAGAAGCATAGAATTAAAAATAAACTCTAAATTCTATAGAGAGAAGAGGATTACATATACTTTTTTCTCAAAGTGTGGAAGGAAACATCGAGGAAATTGTCTTAGGGGAACTACTACATGTATTATGTGTTTAAATAATGGTTATGGATTGACTAAATTTTGGGTTAATGGGAATATATAGAATGCTTCCAAGAATGATCCTCCCACAATTCAGTGTTCTAATTGCATGGAGTTTGTCAATTATGCTAACAAGTACCCAAATCTAGTGACTAATGCGAATTAAAATCCAAAAAACCTCTGAAGGCAATGGAAAAAGGGAAATATTAAGTTATCATAATAGATAAATTGAACCAAGATAATTAAGAAATGCCTATCCTTCCAACCTAAGTTGGGAATTTTATGTTTTATTTTGTATGAATTATCCCTATGAAAGTCTTATTGTTTATACTTTGGTGATATTTCATGTGATTATATTTTCTTACATGGATTATTGAATAATAATAAAATATTTGATATTATGTTAGTATAAGTGTTGACCCAAGTTTCTAATAAAAATGTTTTTGTATTAAGATAATATCTTATTTACGGAATAAAGTGTGATTTATATTTTTGAAGAGGTTTAAGGTTAACAATTTATGGAAATATTAAGTTATGATTCAGATGAAGTCAGTATGATTAAATTTTTATTTTTTCATATGACGTTTTTTCATATTGGATAGAATCTTCAAACTAACATTTTTTGACAGTAACTAATGAAAAATTGGATGGCATATCATGGGTCTCATAATCTATTAGTGCTTCAGGAATGAAATAGTAATATTTCTTTTTAGGGAATGAGGTGAAGTTGATCATGGAACAAAAAGGGTGAGGTTTTCCTAAAATCATGGAAGTATATTTTTTCATGAAAATTCCTTAACATTAGGAAAACATATCTTCAATCAAAAAAATATATACCAATACCATCATTTTTTGTGAATCAAAAGGTCTCATAGGTCATCGAAAACATATGACTTTGTGATTGTTATCTTTTTCATAACTATTTTCTCTATAACTCTACATCAAAACATTATTGTATGATTTATCTTCTATTTATATGGTTTCACATCCAACCTATGTTATCAAATGTGGGAATCTCATTATGAGTTACTTTGGGTAACTGTTTTTGTTCCAAATTTCACATTATAAGGGAAGTTTGGGTATTCACCTTTATGATGTGGGTTTCTATGAATGAAAATTTTAAGTATTAGAACATTGATAACCCAAAATATTTTAAATGGTGAAATTAATTTTAAGTGTGGTATAATGTAACATCCTAATATTTTATGAAATATTATTTTTGGAATTAATTTAATCTTTAGATATTTTTCATTTCACATAACTCTCAAAATTGTTTTTTTATTATTAAATATCTACATCAAACTTACCTTTCACATAAAATAGGCTTGTATTACACTACACAGCTCCATCTCAGGGTACTATACATGGAACATTTACAATTCATACATTAAATGCAACTACAACTTTCTAGATATTACATGCAACACAAATGTTTCTATGAAACATCATTTTACAATTATAATTATTTAAATGAGATAAAAATAACCTAGCCATTAAACATAGTAATATGAATATTAATAAATACTCTTAAAATATTTTTTATATTGTATTTATAGAAATAAAACATATGAAAATTGAAAAATATAGTTTTTGGAAAATAACTTATGTATTTAAAAATAATATTTTCTCTAAGGAACTATATTTTCTATCCTTTTATGAAAAACAATAAAATTAATTTTAATCAAATATAGATATATAATTATAAAAAATAAGCCTCATTTTTGAATTTATAAGTATGAAATTATCTTAGGGTAAAATTTTAGTGTTTTTCTGAGAAAATCCATTTTTGATGAATTGTTAAAAATATATCATTTTAGTTAATAACTACCTTTTCATTTAAATTATTATTAATGTTAAATTATTCTTTTAAATTGTTTTAAGATTAAATTAGATAAATTATATATAAATTAATACCATTTAGTTAATTATAAAAAATTTAATATTGAAATTGAATAACAAACTTTATAAGCTTTAGAACATTTTTCTACTTTGAAAAATTATTATTTCATCATGTCTGTGGGATTGTTATTAATCCTAAATTTTCAAATTCTATGAATTGGATTTTAAATATTACAAATAAACCATTTTAATAATAATAATATTTATATTCTATTTATATAATGTTTATTTTTGAGCCAAATGATTAGTAAAAGTGATTAAAATTAATCACATTGATTATGGTCAAGTTAATATTACTTAGGGACTATACCTTAATCATAGCGGACCAAATTACCTATAAACTTGTCCAAAACTATTTTCATGGACGTATTTTTTTTATAAAACTTCCATTACTAATTTTTTTTATGTATTTTTTTAAGTTATAACATGTGTACACCTAACTTGTTTTCAAAAATTTCAAGTGAGTAATTTTCTTTCCCAATAAAAGTCAATCACCTATCCCACCTATGTACACATCTCAAATATGTTATGTTCATCCAATATCTGCCCATTAAACTTATTAAAATCCCTAAATGCCTATAATAATCTTCTCTTTTAGGATAAATCAATCTAATTATCCTTCTGGCACAATCCAAAATGAGTTACCCGATTAAGAGGCAACCTCTTCTCTCAAGATCCTTTCTTTTATTTTCCTTCTTCACCCACTCCAATATATTTGTTCAATGCCTATGTAGAAACACCAGTATAATAAATATACTAGGATTTTTTTATTATCATTTTCATTCCAAAATCAATATACACCTTCATCTAATCGGTAATGAACATATTGTTTATGTTTGTGGCGAACTACTACCTCACAAAATTATGATTGTTCATTTTCCTTTTACCGCTTCTCATGGTGGATATTATGATGTATGAACTATTTATATATGTTATATATTATATTTATTATGTATTTAATCTTATTTATTCCTCTTTAAATCATATATCTTTTTAATTTCTAGTATGTGATAATACGATAATTTCGTTTGAGGAAATTTGGACTATCACCCCCTCAAACTGATATGATTCGTTCATACAATACGCAGATATTATTGAGGATTGTTTTAGTAAATATATATGATATATATGATATCATAAAGATAATAGAATATATATATATATATAAATTTAAAGACATATATTTCCTTTACTTTCTTTCAACGCGACAATTACACAGATATACCATTCATGTGTACATATGGCCTATCATATTCATGAATGGTGTATTTAATTTCACACTAATATATTCTATAGATTATTATAATAATAATATAATATATATAAATGATATTTATATCATTATTTACATTCTTTAAATCATTATATAATTATAAGGACCAAAGATATAACAAATTAAGACACATGTGAAAAAAGAATGTGAGTATTACCTAAGGCATAACCATAACATGAAATAACTGAAAAGTGGGTAATATAAAGTCATAGTTAATCCATATATGGTGATATATATAAGAGTAAGCATTTTTTTAAGATTTATAATAAATTTAAATTTATTATAAATGACTTTTGAATGTGTACTATGAGAGTAAAGACACAAGGTATGGGAATTTCATTTCACTTTTTATTTTTGAGAGATACATACTTTATTCACCACCCATTTATTTCATCTAGTATATATAATTAACATGAATGAATTATATGTATCTTATAAATAAATTTGTGGTTATATAAATGATTATTTTATTATCTTTACTTTACTTGTTTAATGATTCAAATATTACAAAATCAGTAATGTATTTTTGTCCCAAATTTCTTAATTTGAGACACATGTTTTGTTATGAACTTGTTTTCATTAACAAGGTGTATATGATTTGAATTGACATGTTATATCATTAATACACTTATTATAATGATTGTTTATTATTAAAGTAATTTAATTTTCATAAATGAATAGTATGATCCTACATAACCAAGTGCTAAGAGTTTATTGAAACAATCTCATCGCTTTTCAAGATATTTAATGATTATGCTTCTTTTGATGAAACAATATGATCCATTTCTCAAGAAAACTCATGACCTTCCTTCTCATCTATTTATTCATGATATATACATATATTAGAAAAATCTTTCCACTATTTGTAATATAATATAGTTAATAAAGTGTTTTCAAGAAAGCTATACATTACACTCCCTTGGATGACAAATCTATGTTCATTTAAAAACATGTTTTCTAAAAACAGTTTCAAAGAATATTGTAATAATATAATATTATAATTAAATTAAATTTATACCTATTTTAATTTTTACAATGTTTTCAAAAGATTATTCTTATCATTTTACGAATGATCTATTTTTCTAACCTTTTTACCATGAAAAAGGAGTGTTTTTTACCTAGTATGACATATACAGATTTATGCATAGTCAATCTGTAACATCCCGGGTAAATAAAGGATAATAAATATTTCATATTTATTAATATTTCTGAATTAAATATTTATTTTAATTTAAAGGGGTTTCTATGTTTGATAACGTACCTAATACGCAACATTGGGTTTCTTTGAAATCTTATATTGCACACTAATAATATAATATTATTATTTTAAATGGTAGTTAACTCCTAGATGTTGTATTGGTGGGAATGAAAAAAAATAACTACAATATGATTATACATGATTTTCAAATGTATTTACATTTATCCAATAAAATGTTAGAGGTTTAAAATGTGAATGAATCTAATTTTAAGTATAATTTACATTAAAAGGCCGGTTTACCGCCTTTTAATGGAGAAACCTCTATAAATCTTGTTTTGTTCACTTTAATAAATTCTCTATGACCAAATAAAATCCTTCTTTATAATGGGGAAATAAAAATTTACATTGTGTAAATTTTTGGAATTTTTCTGATAAAGTTCATTTTTAATGAATAGTGAAAAATATTTTATTTTAATTCAAAACTGAGTTATAATCTCATTTATTTATATGGTTATATTATCTTTTTAATTGGTTTCAAAGTATAATTAGAATATGTTTTTACCATTTAATACAATTTTGGTCATTGGAATTAATTTTACTTTAAAATTGGACATAAACAAGTGTCAATCTTTTAATAATTATTGTTTCGTAAAAACATGCTATTTGTTTTAACAACGGAAATTAATTTACAATTTATTAATTCCACCTTTATGCTTATAATTTGGTAAAATAGACATCATTTTTGAATTCAGAATATCAATTATAGCTTAGGCTGAATGTTTGGTATTTTTGTGAAAAACTTCAATTTTTTGATGAATAGTGAAACCACTTATTAGTTGTTAAAAAATGACTTTTTCATTTAAATGAAATTTTACCACTTCTGTGAATTGAATTTCAAAAATCTGAAAAACATTATTTTAATTAGTAAGTCAAATTTGGTTCAATAAGATGAAAATAATTTTTGGTTAATAGTAACTTTTGACTTTTATTTACTAAGGTTAAAGTTAAATAAGGTAATTCAAGGTAAATATAATATTATATTAATTCAAAATAACATTCACAATTGTCCAATCCTTATTGGTTGAGTCATTTAATACCATGGGCATCTTTGGGTTTATTTTGGGACACCATTGAGCCCTTTTCAAGTGATAATGACAATATAGATTAATTAATTTAATGTAAAGACAA
The DNA here is from genome assembly GCA_963277665.1 of Viscum album. Taxonomy (NCBI): domain Eukaryota; kingdom Viridiplantae; phylum Streptophyta; class Magnoliopsida; order Santalales; family Viscaceae; genus Viscum; species Viscum album. The sequence continues at coordinate 1,676,704,974 of OY728143.1, read as the reverse complement.
AAATGACATAAACAAATATATCATTGTAAATTAATTTTTACATGGTGTTATATAAGTTATATTTTCAACTGTAAATATTCATTGGAAATATAAAACGATTTCCTACATCAAGGTATTTTTTTATAATTTTTAGAAATCACATAAATTAAATTATTTATGACAGAATAATGATGCAGTGTTTACCTCATTAATAAATCATTTAACTACATAAGATTATAAATATTAAAATAACAACCAAAAGCTATCCAATTATTATTGGATGAATTTCTTTATACCATGAGACATTTTATCTTTGACGCTAAATATTTTTGGACCTTTGTAAACCCAATATCATTAAATAATAAAATAATATTTTCACACTTTCCTAAAAAGCCCCTCCTCCCCCTTATAAAAGGAGACCATTTATATCCAATTAATCACACCTCTAAAGCCTTTTGGATCATCCAAAATCTACCCAATTAAGATCCCTACATTCCTATCTTTCTCATATAATCCATACCATAGGCAGAAGGCACTTCAAGAATTCTTTTAGGTTCAAACTAAATTAAGTTACCCTAATTAAAGGTAATTGTTTCTCTTAAATTATTTTGTTTTATTCTGTTTTATTTTACTTCTCCAACCCCTAAAATATTTTTATTCCTTTATATTATAACAACACCAGTATCCTCAATATACTATGATGTTTGTATAAGATGTATTTGAACTACACTGTCACACACCTTCATCTAATGGGTGAAGAACATACTGTTTTTGTGGATGACAAATTAATGCCTCATGAGACGATGCTTGTTTGATAACCTCCTACCGCCTCTCATAGTGGCCATTATGATGGCACTATATTTATATATGATATATATTATGTTTATTTTTTCTTTATTCTACTTTATTTTCTATTTATATCATACCTTTATGGTTTCCATTATGGGTAAACACGATAATTTCATTTGAGGAAGTGCGGACTACCGCCCCCTCAATGTGATATGACTCGTTAATGCCATATGTGGGATGTATAAAGGATGGAGTTAATGATATTATATATAATAATATGCTATTATTATAATATAACTATTCACTACTAGAAATTTAAGCTATATCCACTTACCTATTGCCACGATTTTATAGGTCCGTGGCTATAGACTGTTTATAGCCATGCTTTAATTAAGAATCCGTGGCTAAACTTCTAAATATCAGTGTTTCTTTTTTTTCTTTGTATTTCGTCAGCCTCTCCTCTCCTCCTCCCCCAATCCACGATGGCCTGTCCTCTCCTCCTCCCCCAATCTACGATGGCCTCTCCTCTTCTCCTCCCCAGATCCGCGACCCTACTCTCCGACCAGTCTACAGCTCTCACAGTGACGCCCTCCTCCCGACGCTCCCAATCAATGTGGTCTCTCATGCTGTCGTCGACCTCTCTCACCACGAACCTCCACTCCGAACCGTCGACCTCTCACATGAACTCTCTCACGCTGTTCATGGTGGCCCTTCAGAAGCAGGAATACCCTGGCGCTTCAGCTTTCAATTTTTTTGTACTTTCTGAATCTCCCTCCTTCAATTTCCCTCCCACTATAAATACCCCAATACAGGAAAGTTTTACATCCTTCACCCCAACACTGGTGAAAGTTGAATTATAAAAAAAGTTCCACAACCTTTGAATTTATTAAAAACTGACCCGTAGTAGCTTGTTGGTATTCACAAGCATTGAGTTGATGACATGCATCATAGTAGCTAGCTGTTATTCACAAGCATCGTCACACGAGTTCATGAATTTTATACCACTCATAAGATTTCATTGTTTAAAATTTTTATAGAATTTTCACTGATCAAAATAAGTTTTAGGGTTTTCTTTTTTCTCTCTTTTTATGACCGCATAAAGTTTACATGAGTGTTGTGTAATGGTATTAATTGTGGAAAATGGGTTTGATTACTTAATATATCTTTTATTTTTTAAGAAAATGAATAATCTTTTTACCCTTTTTATGTGAATGTAGTTTAATTTACTAATCTTTTTCTTATACATTTATTTTGGAAGATTATTCTTTATAAAAGTCTAAAATGGAAAAGATCTTGTCTAGTAGTGTTGCTTTGTTTATTTTGATAACTTTCTATAATATTTTGTGTGTTTGTGAGTTACTTTTACGATGGAGTGAACTACTTCATTAGGAAATAAGTATATATTTTGTTCACATGTACTAAATGAAAGAAAAAGAAAGAAAACATAATGATGTTTGAATTCATTCATTTTATTCCAATTGTTTGTAGGAAGTGGGGGTTTACCAAGTTTAACTGCACCAATTAATTGAAGTGGCAGATAAGTAACAAGATTCTTCCCGACGGTGTAAATAAAAATATTTTGGGATCACATTTATTAATGTTGTTTTCTAGGTAACAGGTTGGCTTCCCTTACCCAGGTTATTATTCACTTTACACCTATTTGTTTCCCCTATTTTATTGTGTTCATAATTGTATACCACTGTTGTTTTGTTTGGTTGTTAAATTTGTATACGATTTTATTCTCAAATTTATGGATTTTTTGACCTTCTTTCTTGTTTATATTTTTGACGTTTCTTCATTGTTTCATTTTTCTAGGTTGGATGCAACTGCATTTATTCAGATGCTACTGCATTTTTGGATGCCACTGCATTTTGGATGTCGTTATTTCACCTATTTTGTTTTGCATTTTGGTATGTATGTTCTTGGATATTTCTATATTTTTTGGATGCCGCTGCATTTTGGTTGGAATTTTGGAATTGGATTGTGTTTTTTGAAAGCCACCCTGCTGCTGCATTGGGTTGGGTCTGGGTCTGGGGGGGCTGTAGGGGGTTCGAGGAGGGGGGATGCCGAGAGGTGGGGTGGGGAAATGGAGGGGCTACTGTAGGGGGATGAGGGGGCTGGGGGATGCATGGGTCTGAGTTTGGGTTCAGGTGAATTGGGTTGGGTTTTACTCATGTTACTTGAACTAAACTGACCCAAACCAGGACAGGTTGGGTTGGGTTGAGTCCTTTGGCCATGTGTCAGGTAACCCGACCCCAGTGGATTGGGTCGGGTTGGGTCAGGTTCTCACAAAGCACGTGATCGACCTAATCTTTTTTTGGGTCGAGCCCCAAAACACCCTCGACCCAACACATGAACACCCCTAAAGCCCGACACAATTATGAAGAGTCATCTCTTGGACTTGACATTAGGTGGATATTTTGATTGTCATGAACCTACTTCACACTATCTATGGTGGTTTTTTCAGCTCCATGGAAGGTGTTCTATAATTATTTCATATGTTGAAGGTACATGAAGTCCTTTGTTGATTAAGTAATACACTGTTGAATTTGAAGGCCTGGGAAACATAGATGTCTCCTTCATGTTTTATTTCTTGGAGTACCAGGTGCGGGGTGCCGCAGGGCTCAAGGTGCAGGGTGATACATCTCTATTTTTTTCTGGAAACTAATATGTAGCCACGGTTTACAACCATGGTAGTATAACTATTTTTTGGAAAGTACAGGATGTAGAATAAAAAATGATATTCAAGAATGGAGTATAGTTGTTCTCACCACCAATTTTTTTAGATCCTTTTGAGAAAAATGTATTTTAAACTACATATTATAATTTTGTAGACGCATTAAAATATTTTTTTCTTAGAAAAATGGGCCATGAAAATGTGATTCTTAAAGAAGATTTGGTGGAAACAATGTGTAATGTGGATGAAAGTGTAATCAAACTGGTCTATGATGTATCACCATGAGCCAGGTAGTTTCTATTATTTAATTAAGATCAATTTCATTATATAATTTAGATGGACTTTTCTATTTCATATAATTAAAAAAATCATATTTTTGCCTCACCTAAACTAGTTATAGGTACAATCCATAGGATAGAGATATCATATTAGTGCATATTATTGAGGTAGAGTACCACAAATAAATTCATTTAATAATAAAATTATTAGATGTGGGTGAAGAATTAATATTGTTTCCTGGTTTTTCAGTTGGTAATAATTAAACCATTGGTAATTTAACATCCCTCAATCCACCTCATATTTTTGAGCAACAATGTTCTAATGATTTGTTCTTGAAAACTAATTGAGAGTGTTAATGTTCAGGCTGCTCCAATGTGATGAAGTATGGAGATCAATTTTATACAGGATGTGTTTTTTAGGCCACCGCCATCATTGCAATGAAGCTCACCAATGTCTCAAATTATGGTATGATCATAGAACTAGGATTAGAAACTGGTTCATCTATGGTGAGGGGTGCTGTCAAGCTTTAGGACATGGGGGTTGGTAAGAAGAAGATTTGAGGTTTGAGGAAGAAGAGGAGGGTATTTTGGACCTTTTAAAACTCGAACATCCATTCCACCCTCTAAGTTTTAATTTTACCAAACATAATTTATAAACACCAATTTCCATAATCTAAATTGGATTACCCCTAATCCGAGCACCCAAGTCAGCCTGTGGAAAGGATCGAGGGTCATTATCAAACCCTTCAAGCTAACAAAAATTGTTGAGGAATCAGATTATGCTCTATGAGAATAATTTTCCTAGATAAATATTATTCAACATGTAGCAGAATTCCCTCAAAATTTCTGCATGGTGTATCCATGCCTTAAATGTCTTCGCATAACAAAATAAGTAGTTTTAGGGGGCATGGGGCAGGTTGTAGGGGGGCAGGGGGCAACTTGGAGGGGGGTAGGGGCAGGGGGCAGGGGGTAAGGGGGCAGGTGGTTGGAGGGGGGCAGGGGGCAAGGGGGCAGGGGGCAGGGGGACAGGTTGTAGGGGGCAGGGGGGAAGGTTGGAGGGGGCAGGGGCAGGGGCAGGGGACAGGTTATAGGGGCAAGGGGCAGGTTGGAGGGGGGAAAGGGCAGGGGGCACGGGGGAAGGGGGCACGGGGGAGGGGGGACGGGGGCACGGGGCACGGGGCACGGGGGCACGGGGCACGGGGGCACGAGGGCGGGTTGAAGCGGGGAAGGGGGCTAGGGGCAGGGGCAGGTTGGAGGGGGGTAGGGGGCAGGTTGGAGGGGGGCAGGGGGCACGTTGCAGGGGGGCAGGTTGGAAGGGGGTAGGGGCAGGGGGCAGGGGGGCAGGGGGGAGGGGGCATGGGGGAGGGTGGAGGGGTGAAGCTGTGGACAGGTTAACACAGCCCCTGTTCTGGGTTTGAACCCTAAAAATTCTTTTCCCTTTTATCTTCTTTTATTTCGTTTAGTTATTTTACTATTTAATAACATTTTTCTTGTGTTATCTGTGAACGAAAAAATCTAGAAATCACCTCATGCACCTATTGAAGATTGAATCATACTATTGTTGGAAGCATAATCAAACATCTATGTTCGTGTTTCTGCTTTGTTTTCAATGTTTTTTATGTTTTCCACCTTCCTCTTTAAATTGTATGTGTGACATTTCCCATTTAATTTGAAGGTTTCTGTAAAATACATTTAATGTGTGAAGGTGCGTATACCCAGTGGGGGAGCAACAACTTTTAGTTAGAAAGCTTCAACACGGCGTGGTCACACCGCGGTCATGTCGCGGTCACGCCGCGGTCACTCCGCGGTAATGATGTGATTTGGCCATGCTCCGGCCACATCAAGCCCACACCTTCCCCGTTCCACCTTCATTTCAACCCACTACCACCAGCATTCCAGCCCGCAACAGCCCCCCCCTGCCACCTTCGAATCAGCTGGCACCATCCCCCCAAAACTTGAAACCAGCCCCTTCCACCAGCATTCAAACCTCCTCCCGCTCCCTTCGCTCTTCGCCGAAAGATGCTGCCCCGCGGATGTCGCTGGACCGGGCCAACACATCGCGGTCACATCGCGTTCAGGCTGCGGTCACGCCGTGGTCACGATGCGGTCACACCGCGGTCCCGCCATGATTTGGCCCTACTCTGGCCACATCCAACCCACACCAGCCCCCTTCCACCTTCATTTCATCCCACTTCCACCAGCACTCCAGCCCGCAACAGCCCCCCCTTCCACCTTCGAATTAGGCCGCACCATCTCCCCAACACCTGCAACCAACCCCCTTCCACCAGCATTCGAGCCTCCTCCCACTCACTTCCCTCCTGGCCGGAAGATGCTACCCTGCGGATGTCGCTGGACCGGGCCAACATGTCGCGGTCACGCCGCGGTCACGTCGTGATTTGGCCCCGCTCCGGCCACATCCAGCCCACACCATCCCCCTTCCACCTTTATTTCAGCTCGCTGCCACCAGCATTCCAGCCCGCAACAGCCCCCCTACCACCTTCGAATGAGCCCGCACCATCTCCCCAACACTTGAAAACATCCCCCTTCCACCAGCATTCCAGCCTCCTCTCGCTCCCTTCGCTCATGGCCGGAAGATGCTGCCCTGCGGATCTCACTAGACCGGGCCAACACGCCGCAGTCACGCCGCGGTCACACCGCGGTCATGCTGCGGTCACGCCGCTGTCACACCGTGATTTGGCCCTGCTCCTGCTACATCCAGCCCACACCATCCCCCTTCCACCTTCATTTCAGCACGTTGCCACCAGCATTCTAGCCTGAAACAGCCCCCCCTACCACCATCAAATCAACCCGCACCGTCTCCCCAACACCGGCAACCAGCCCCCTTCCCCCAGTATTCCAGCCTCTTCCCGCTCCATTCACACCAGGCTAAGAGATCCTACCCTACGGATGTCACTGGACCAGGCCAACACACCGTGGTCATGCCGTGGTCACACCGCGGTCACGCCGCAGTCACATCGCGGTCACGCTGCGGTCACGCCGTGGTCACACCGAGGTCACGCCATGATTTGGCCCTGCTCCGGCCACATCCAGCCCACACCAGCCCCCTTCCACCTTCATTTCAGCCCGCTGCCACCAGCATTCCAGCCCGCAACAGCCCCCCTACCAACTTGAAATCAGCCCGAACCATCTCCCCAACACCTGCAACCAGCCCCCTTCCACCAACATTCCAGCCTCCTCCCACTCCCTTCGCTCCTGGCCAAAAGATGATGCCCTGTGGATGTCACTAGACCGGGCCAACATGCCGCAGTCACGCCGCGGTCACGCCGCGGTCACTCTGCGGTCACACCGTGATTTGGCCCTACTCCGGCCACATCCATCCCACACCAGCCCCCTTCCACCTTCATTTCATCCCATTTCCACCAGCATTTCAGCCCGCAAAATCCCCCCTGCCACCTTCAAATCAGCCCGCACCATCTCCCCAACACCTGCAACCAGCCCCCTTCCACCAGCATTCCAGCCTCCTCCCTCTCCCTTCGCTCCTGGCAGGAAGATGATGCCCTGCAGATGTCACTACACCGGGCCAACACGCCGCAGTCACGCCGCAGTCACGTCGTGGTCACACCGTGTTAATGCTGTGATTTGGCCCTTCTCTAGCCACATCCAGCCCACACCAGCCCCCTTCCACCTTCATTTCAACCTGCTGCCACCAGCATTCCATCCCGCAACAGACCCCTTCCCCCTTTGAATCAGCCCACACCATCCCCCAACACGTGAAACCGGTCCCCTTCCACCAGCATTCTAGCCTCCTCCTGCTCCCTTCGCTCCTGGTCGGAAGATGCTGCCCCGCGAATGTCGCTGGACCGGGCCAACACGCATGGGTCACGCCGCGGTCATGCCTGGGTCACGCCGCGGTCACACCGCGGTCACGCCGCGGTCACGCCGTGGTCACGCCGCGGTCACGTCGTAGTCACGTCGCGTTTATGCCGTGATTTGGCCCTGCTCCAGCCACATCTAGTCCACACCAGCCCCCTTCCACCTTCATTTCAGCCTGCAACAGCCCCCTAGAATCAAGATGGTAGCCCTCACAAAAATTCATGGGTAACAAGATTCTTAGGATGAATTGGTTCTGGTACTGAATGTTGAGGATATTTTTATCCAGCTTTAGATTTATGAGTCACTTAAGGTTATTTTTGTAACCATCTCACTAGAGGGTCTGAGTTATAAGTGGTGGAAAAGAGGTTGGGGAGTTCATCAACCCAAATAAAATGGGATGGAATTTATAATTTCCTTTGTGTGTACGAAACACTATCTTTTTAAGACCCTTATTCATACTCATATCCAGTGGAACCTAGATTTGAAGTCCCATATTGAGAAAAATGTAGCTCATTTCAACTCTTACAATTGTTATTCTATGATGGGAATGAGGAACCTATTCAGGATGGTATGTTTATTAAGTGCTTGGTAATTAATGAACATCTTCTAAGTCCCATATATTTTAATTTACAAGAATGATGGGACTATAAAATGGGATTCCACTATGTCAGGTTATTCATTCACCCAACATGTCATTAACAATGTGCTCGAACTCATCATTTAGATAATGATCTAGATTATATGGTCAAATAATTAATAGGTTCGTCCCAAGCACCAGATAAATAGCGTAGTTGGATTTCCAATATAGTTGTAGGCCCTACAGTTTTCTAAACATAAACTGGATGTTTTTCTAAAATTCACCCAAATAAAACCAATCTACGAGCTTACGGTTTGATTCTTATTCTAGAAACTGAATCTGCACTTACCAATCCCATCACTCAATAATATTATTCTTTGTTGAATGTGGTTTTGAAGTCCCCATGGTCACACTATAGCGATTCAATTTACATTGAGATTAATTTCCTACCATGTTCTCTTTCTCCAGCTTTTATGACCAAATATTTTTCTTTTTCCATGTCTCCCTCATCCTTAAATTCCCTAAGTTCTCTGAATTCCTGGATTCACACTCGAAAAATATATTCAGGGCATTTTTGCATTGGTCTGTATGGTTGGCCACGGTGGAAGCATAACCCATTCTACTTCTATTCCCCCAATTCATGATGACCCATATCTCTCACACCATTACATTGGTCATCTCTATATACGTTATTCATATAGTTTTCTCATTGGTTTCATTCAAAAATAAGTCATTTTGTGGGTAAATTTGTAATCCATACTAATGGATTGTCTCCAAATAATGTTGGCAATTCCACTAACTGTGAGGTGCTTCATAGCTCTTCAGATTGTTTGACAACCTCTGTAATTAGAAATTTCTCAAGGAGCATGCTGCACTCCATCCATCCCATTTATCTGAATTATGGATTTTTCATTGCTTATCAAGTTTTTTTTATTTTCAAATCCTCACTGCATATGTTGCTCAATTCTATTCAAACTCTCAAGTGTTTGTTCTTCTAAATCACAAACTAATAACATCATGATTTTCTTCTACGCCTCATCCAGAGCCATATGTTGGCTCTTGTTCTACCCTCTCATATTTTATTCCATGTTTTATTACATAGATGCCATATTTTCATTAGTACTCACCATAAAAAAGTATATCTAAGCCACATTTGTTTCCATTCGTGTTTACCTAAAAATTGTAATACACAATTTTCCAACCTAAACATAGGTAGAGATCAAGTTGTCTTCAACCCAATGTGTGTTTGAAACTACGATTTGTGAATTGATGATCGTCACATTATTATTTCATTGAGATTCCATTAGATTCATCCTCAGCTATTTCCATCCAATAATGATCACCCCATACACAAATACATCATCCTTGGTGGATCCATTAAACTCATAGTTCTCCATTAGAGTCACTAAACCATTATTATTATGTGTGTGTTCTTGGAGAGAAATAAGAACACAATCAAAAATGCTGAATTATAGGGGTATTAATGTTAATTCATGTTACTAGTTTGGTAAGGTAAATTGGGAAAATGGTTTGGAGCTAGATATTCCTCCTTGACGTCCACCTACTACAAGAATTTAGAAGAACAATAGTCAGACCACTTCCATTTATAGGTGTATGTTCCAGCATGATTTCTTTTCATTTCTAACTGAATTTTATATTGTATCACAATCCATGTTGAAAATATACTAAACCATGTTCCCTATCAGTACCACTAACCAACATAGGATTCTTTTCCCAATTTTTACATCCTCCACTGATAATTATGTTTAATGGGAGGGCTTCTGTAGAAAGGGGTAACACAACCATGGCTCGGACCCCAGTAGCTACCAACTTCTATTGATCCTGAACCTCAAAATTGATGTTGAGCCTGAACCTTAATTGTTTAGTTGGTCCCACATTTTCCTTTCCTCAAACAATTTTAAACCTCATCACCTCTAACCTGACAATTGGGGCAAGGGGTGTGCAAGGGATGTGGGGGGGTGTTGTCCAGTAGGGGGGATGCTGTCTAGGGGGTCCTGCAGGGGGCTTCTATCCAGGGGGGTCCAACAGGTGTGGCTGCTGTCCAGGGGGTCCAGCGGGGGGGGGGGGGGGGGGGGGCTATTGTCCAGCGGGTCCGGTAAAGGGGGGAGGGCTGCTGTCCAGGGGGTCCAGCGGGGGGAGGGATGCTGTCCAGGGGGGGTCCTGCATGGGGGGCTTTTGCCCAGGGGGTCCAGTAGGGGGGGGGGGGGGTTATCCAGGGGGGTCCAGTAGGGGGGGCTGCTATCCTGGGGGTCCAGC